>OU343118.1:32569166-33953333 GCA_910594885.2 Bibio marci | reverse complement strand
CTTGTAGTCTTTCAGTCAATTCATGTGGAACCCATTTTCCACACTTTTGAATCTTTCCCATTGCTTTTAAACGATTAGAAATTGTTTTTTGATCTACATTTAAGGCTTCTGCAAGTTGTTTTTGAGTTTGTGTGTCATCTTCGTCCAACAATGCTTGCAATTCACTGTCTTCAAACTTTTTTGGTGGTCTTCCACGTTCTTCATTTCTCAAATCAAAATCTTTGTCTCTAAATTGTTGAAACCATCTTTTGCATGTTTCTAATGATAGAGCATGATCACCAAAAGCTTCTCTTTCACAATTACTAATATAAGTACAGCCATTTATTATATATATATATATAGCGGCTCACTTCATACTCCTATACCTGGTATAGTCGAAAATAATATAAAAATAGATATAATTTATTATTAAAAGTTTTTTTTATTTTTGCAACATAAACATAATTAGATTTTTTTTTATTGGTAGAAAATATAAATATTAAATAATATACAAAAATATAAAAGTAAAATAGGATATGGAAAAAATACATATAATTATATTTCTCTATATCCTTTTTAATAATAATAACAAGCAACTTCGATATACGACTAATTTATTAAACACGTTCTTTATATTGTATAATACAATATAAATAAATATGGTATATAATGTCTAAATTTGTATGATATATCCTTATTTTTTTTTTTTTTTCTTATATCCTGGACGAAATAAAATTTATATAGAACGAAAAACATCCATATATTTATGTAATTTATATACATATTTTTCGGAGTTTATATAAACACATATAAAGTATGTATAAAGATGATTTAGCGATATATCTAAAGCTTCATTTAATTATATTTCCAAAAATTTTCGGTAGAGAAAAAAAAAATGATAGTACAACAACAATAACAACAACAACAACACCAACAACAAATAGGATAACATGTATAAATACGATAAAAATTTGAGCTCAATTTCAGATGAAATGGATTGTTGTTGTTATCATATGTATGGATATGTATGTGGTGTATATGGTGAGAGAGAGAGAGAGAGATATAAGTGCGACGACGGTGGGCGACCCTTCTTTAAATATATTTCTTCTTTCGTATATCAAAACATAATATTTTGTATCCTTAAATGTGGAAGAAATAGCAATATGGGAATAGTCAACCCAAAAATTTTGTGTTACACATAAACAAATGTCGTAATAAATCTTTTAATGATGAATATTTTTTTTGTTCGTCCTTTCGTCCTTTTTTTTTTTATTTTTATGTATTTATTTTTTCTTAAATATACACACACACGCACACAGAGATATAATTTTATTTTTTTTTTCTCATTCCGTTTCTGCTTCTTTTAACTTGTCGATGTTATCAAAAAAAAAAAGGTATATTCAATATATTAAAAAAATTGATAAATAAATAAATAAATAAATAAATAAATAAATTGCATAATGATGATAATATTGATAAAAATATTAATAGTTGTTGTTGTTGTTGTTGTTGTTGTTTTGTTATTGTTTGTGTTTATTATTATACTTTTGTTTTCATATGTTGCAGCATCTTGCGATCTGATCTTTATTATTAAAACACAATTTCTGTCCATATATATTTTTTTTGTCATTCTATTATTTATTATAACATCAAACCGAAAAGGATGGATTTTTTAAAAATATTCACACGTAAATTTTATGAGAATCCTTTAAGTAAACTTTAATATTTTTACCCCAAACATTGAATTTTATAATGAATTTTCCAAATATTGTTAATATTATTTTTATTTTCTTCTTTTTTTTATGTATATCCTGTGACAAATTTATGCAAATACATTTCTATTGCCTTTTTATAATACTCGTATAAATTACATAATAATTCGATAATATGTTCTAATCGATAATAAACCGTTCTTGTTAAAAGTGTCACTGCTGTAGAATCTATTAAAATCATTGCACAGAGCTGTGGTGTTGAGTCGTTAATCATGAAGAAAAAAACGTTGATGTTTTCTTTTTGTATTTAATCAATGCGAGAAGGGACCTTAATTATGCGATCATAAATAAGTTTGCAGGAGCAAGAGAATACACATATGCAATATAAAATTAATTATAAATCATTTGGATTTTCTTAATCCTTACAATCCCTCCGATGAGGTTTACAACGCGATTATGACTTGTAATTGTTGATTATTATTATATGGGCCGTATGGAATTCCTACTGCATTGCTTAATTTTTGTGCTCTGAATTTGTCGCTTCCATTCCATCTGTATTATTCAATATGTCACACTTTCATATAATATGCCCTAATAACACTGTCCGTAGTTTGTTCGCAAAATTTCCGCATCATATATAGTAGTCCTTAGTTTCAAGCCCAGGAAATATCTATGGATTGCTTACGGATATTCGCTGGAATTTTATATGACCCAACCCTGTCCATAGAATTTTATAAAAAATGTCCTTGGATTATCCGTATATTTCCGATGATAATTTGTGCGGATACTCCTTAAAAGTATTTCTCGTTGTTATTATTCCACAGAATATCGGTAGAATTTATATTCATATTTTTTCTGAGCAGATTCACCGATTTCGACAAAAATATCTTTGGATTGTACATGTATTTTGGCAAGTAATATTGGCCGTATTAGCTGAATAAATTTTCTTATGACTATGATGCCAAATCGCGGTTTGATTCAGTTTTTTACCGATGTGAGCACGCAATGAAGATGCTGAACGAAGGCAAAAATTCATCGATTGTGCATTATTTTTTATAATAAACAACAAACAAAAACCGCACTGATAAAATCCATAAAAATTCTTACAAAATTTCTAGGAAATATATAGATTCAAGTTGCTGGATGTTTTAAAAATTGTGAAAATAAATTAAAAAGAGTGAGAATTATACAAAATTTGAACCCACTCTCACTTGGATAATTGGTGAAATAAATTATGAATATAATACCGCGCGGATATATGTCGAACAAATATCACCCTGACAATCGAAAGATTTCAATTGACCTAAATAAAATACTATTACATTAAGTGGAAAATCTATGGACATTCTTTAGGCAAATTTCAATATATCTTTTCCACGGATATTTTCCTCATTTTTCAAAGTACAGACAAATTTTTACTAGAGTGTTTCCCAAAATATGGAGAGAATTTTCAATTATACCACTTCATAAGGGTGCAAGGTGCAATAAGGGATGAAGTCTCAAACTATCGTCCAATTTCAAAACGTTCTACAATCTATTGTTACAAAAACAGTAATATTCAATAATAAGCCGTTTATTTGTTCTGAACAGAATGATTTTATGAATCAACTACAAATTCGTCGAAGTTTGTTATGTTTTGTACGGAGAAATTTATTGATCGTTGTCAAGTTGCTAGCGGTTTTAATGATTTTAGCAGGGCTTTCAAAAAATTATTTCATTAAATTTTACATTTAAAATTAGACAGGGATTTATTAAAAATATTGTGTCTTGGATAGAATCTTATTTGCGGCAACGCAAGTGCATTTGCATTTAATAGGTGTTTATCTAAAATTTTAGATGTTGGTTCTGGCATACCTCGTAGGGTTGACATTTTGAACCCATCTTATTTATTTTATTTATTAATGACTTGCCGTGTTTTATAAAATATTCCAAATATGTTTATGCGGGAGATGTAAACATTTTTAAATCAATTTATAATGTTTTAGATAGTATTGATTTACAATCCAGATATAATGACACTGTATATGATTGGTGCAAAATCAATAGATTAACATTAAATATTGACAAATATAAAGTTATGAACTTTACCCGCAAAAATTCGGAATTAGCGTACTCATACCATTAAAATGGTTCATTTTTACCTTACTCTAGTTCGATTAAAAATCTCTATAAAAAGCTTACTTTTACCAATCACATTGATTTTGTGATAAACAGAGCCAATTTGCCGTATTGGGTTTCATTAAACGTGAATTACGTGAAATGTTTGACCCGTGTTGCGCTAAAACATTATTTATTTGCTCATGTTAGGCCTATATAATTTAATATGCCTTCCAGGTTTGGTCTTCGCATTATTGTATACATATGACCAGAATTGAATCAATTCAGAGTAACCGATGATTACAAAATACACCGGAAAGTAAACCTAATCTAAACAAGTCAATCGAAAAAACACAGCTATAACAATTGTACAAGTAGCATATAAGAGACGACAACGAGAATTAATTATATCAAAACGTATACAGAACCCAAACGCAAAATAATGTTCCACAACTACTCATATGATGACAAACAATACTACAGTTGTTTACATTAGACGATAAACGCAATCATTCAGCCGAAGATACCAAAATAACCAATCCATCCCACCACACAGTCGCAGACGAGACAAACAAATGCATACAGTAAAAAGAAATTAGTGTTGGAATTGTAAGTGCCGCCAAATTTCAATATCATTATTCAAAAGATTGTTTTCTCGAATATATGATATTGCAGTACTGGAACACACACATATATTCGACTTCAACAAATAGTAGATTTCGACACATTAACTAACCGTCAGGAAATCGCAATTAGAACGGAGTTGTCTAACATTAAATTTAAAATGTAATCTGTTAAGAGTATACTTTATGACAAACAATATATTATATTTTAACAATTTACAAATAAATGACAAACGAATATATTCCCTATATGTCTTTCAAGGGTGTATAAATGTTCACTAGCGCAAATCTATCCGCGTAACTATAGGCAATCTTAATCAGTCCAGATTTCTAAGCGCAAATTGCAGAAATCGTTTTTAAACAGATTCCAACCTAGACTTGTCGTTTAAACAATATGACGACCAAATAAGGCATGCGTATTCAAGGATTGACCGAACTACGCGCAAAAAGTAGTGTACTATTTGGGTCAGAAAGTTCACGTGGTATATAAAACCCATTGCCGAATTCGCCCTATTAATACCATAATCAATATGGGATTTGGAATTTAATTTTCTATCATTGTAAACATCAAAATCAAAAGTTCTTTTAATGTTATTCAAGATATTTTACCATTAAAATTATACGAATAAACTAAAAAGTTTCTTTTATGTGAGTAAAATTACATTTGTCAATATTTTTAAGAACATATTATCTATGGAACACCAAGTCACCAACGATAGAACGCAATAAGATAAGATTGTTAACATTTATAGAGTCATTGATGAGCGATTCCAACAGATCTATTAATTTTCATTATTTCGTCAGCATATATTTTACATTAAGAATACCTAAAAATAGTAGGCAAATCTTTGATATGTAAATATAATAAATAAAATGGGCCTCGAATGAGATACCAGTGGTGCACCAGATGTAGTGTTAAAAAAACATGACGACACATTATGGGACAGGTTATCAAAAGCCTTGCTGAAGTCTGTGAAGAGATACAATCAACCTGAACTCGATCATGGAATTTGTCCAAATAGTATATGTATAACAAAAGCAAGCAAATTAGGATAGTTGTAGATCTACCACGAACAAAACCGTATTGTTCCTGGCTAATAATGGATTTAACATTAAATGCAACAACATCAGAATACTTTCAAAAATTTTTGGAATACATGAAAGACTAGCAATTGATGGATAATTTTTGACGTCATTTTTATCACCACTTTTGTACAGTGAAATTATGAATGATTTCTTTGACACTTTTGGAAACAATTCACTTTTGAGACAACAAATAACATTGTATTTGCGGAACTGTGTAGAGATAGTCAACACATTCTTTGGGAACCGCTGAAGGAAGTCTCTCAGCCTCACCTGAATATTTGTTAGTACATAAATTTCAAAATTGAATTGTGAAAAACATCTCGACCGCATTGGAAAAGTGTCATCAAATGTAACAACAATTTTATGTTATTGATGGAATTATTAAATTGTTATCCGCACTACCTTTTAATATGTAATTAGTTTTTACAAAAGATATGCTAAAACGAATTTAACCATGCAATGATTTTTGTGTGGGTGTATTCATATTCAACAGATATGTTTCGAAGCAATTTTTAATTCAATTTTATCAAAATATTTTAGGTGTATTATATATTCGGAATACAAATTAAGTAAAATAAATAAATTACTCACAACATAACTACGTTTTGTTTTACAATGCCATAATAAAACTAATATGATGTAAACAACATTATTTTAATTTGAATTAATAAGTACTTTATGCAATTAAAATATGTCTTATCCTCTTATCTATATATACGCAAACACACACACACATACATGCGGTATACACAAAATATAAATTATAAATTGTATTATATAATAATTACTAACTTTTACATCATAAATATGTGGCATGATAAGAAGACTACATTTTATTATAGTTTGATTATCTTGTTTAGTAATTATTTTATAATTATAATTGTAATAATAAAACAAAATATTATTGTATTTATAATAAATAGTTTTAAAATTAACTTCACATATTTCGGCTTTATAAATTTTATTTTAAATATCACTAAATGCGCTATAAGTGCACAAATGGTAACACATTAATTACTTAAATTAATAATAAATCTAATTATGTTAGGATCAAAAGAATTTCCAAAATGTTGGCATGATAAATGTTGCCAAAGAATAATAATGAGTTGAAAGGAAGTTTTTGATATTAACCCTAAAGTTCATTATTCTTTTCAATAAATTAATTCAAATTCTCAAATAATTGCTATATATGTGTAGCACAAGGATGGCAATGTCAAGATGGCAAAGTCTACCGTCATAACTCGTCAAATGTAAAGGGTCATTCTAAGAGAAATTTCTCAAAGATTCGTTGAACATACATTCAATGCTATTAATGTCATAAAATTAAGACCGCAGACCTGACAACTATGATATATGATCAGGACAAAGGACATATGAACAAAGATTTAATAAAATAAAGATAACTCAAGAGTTTCACGTCTATAATGAAATCCAAAACTGAACTATATAGCCCTAATTATTAAGCAATCAATTTGATTTTTAAACATTTAAATTTATAATTCAAAATCACACCAAGTATCAGTAGTCATCTCCACGTTTTTTTTTCAGAATATCATCACCAATGCTCTCATCTATTATCTAGTAAGTCATATTACTCCAAGTGGAGCTTATGTAATAAACATTCATTACAACCAAGTTACTAAATGAATTCCGTCGCATGGGAGTACATAACAATTTACCAATTGTACTGGTTTTTAACGAAAGATAGATGTTTTCATAATTCTATTATTTTTTTATAGGGCTGATAATTAGGAGACATTGTTAATCTTTCAGTATAGCGTCCAAACATCATATTTTCAAAGAAATACTTTTTTGGTTTTTTTTAATCCAAAAACTAACAATGGTCAGTATTAAAATGTCTTAAAATTTCCCATGTAAATAGTGGAAATTGCAACCGCTATATATATATCACTATTACATGAGCGCAATATCTATGCCCTATACTGAGTGATCCATTATCCATGACAATTGAGATTCCCTGTAAATCTCATAACTTTATACACAATATTTAAAAACAAAAAAACTGTTTCCAATACCAATTTTTGAATGTTATGAAATCATCTTTGTAATTTCTCATAATCCTTCTAAAAATCTTAACATCATAATTTTACCTTTATATAGCAAAGCTCAAGTTAGTAGTTAGCAAAAATCATTGTTGCATATATAATGTATTTCATAAAATAAATAGAATAGGTACCGTGAACGATTATATGCTCTGGTGGGACACCAGAATACCACAACATCTCGACAAAACACTGTTGAAAACTTAAATACACGAAATGGGGCAACTTATCAAACGCCTTTCTGAAATCCGTAAAAAACACCACACAATTTACACAAGACAATTTTGCTATCGGTCTGATTATCTAAAATATTAACATGTCATTTTTATAAAGTGAAATAATTATAAGAAGCTTTTTCCACAGATAATATGCAGGAAATAAATTAGCAGTCACTATGACCGATTAAACAAAATGGAAATGGCAAAGTGTTTCCATACATATCTGCAAAACGATCGTTTGGGAATACCGTCAGAGGGCAGCCATAATATAATCATGTTAATAATAGAATCGTACACCTTTGCTTAAAACTAATTCCAAAATCTGATATTATAAAAATGAACCAAAGTTACCGTTTGCAGATATGATCCATATCATTATTGCAATCATGGATTATAATAAATTTCAAATCAGCAAACCATCCACTAAAATGACGTTAAGATTAGAATATCTTCTTTTACAACAGTTACAACGGATCAAAAATTCTTATGATTTTAAATTTTAAATTAAATTGTAATTTTTGTCAAGATGCATATGCGCGGTATCAGTAAATGAATTTGAAACTATCCCATAAATTATCCGCCGGTATACCACGTCACGCGGTTGTAAATTGATAAATATTATAAATTTTGTCACCTGTGACTGTTGGTCACATGCCACTCAACGTGTTAAATTGCTTTTATATGAACACTTAATTATAATACAATATTCTGCGTGTAATTATCTTTGATAAGTTCAATTTCTTGTCGTATTCTTTTCCAATTATTATTATTATAATTATTATTATTATTATTATTGATATATTTTTATGGACATTATTAATATTTCTTTCTCTTATTTTAATAACCATACCATAACCATCATAAAATAATTATTATTAATTTTTATTAGATTTTGGTTATTAATTTTTTCAATTTTATGGGCTTGTTATTTTTTTATTTTATTAATAATATTCTTTACTTCCACACACACACACACTCATTTACAAAACATACAATTAATTTTTTTTTCTTTTGTAAATAAGTGGACCGAGATTATGGACTATATAATATATTTAATTGGACAGTATAAATGTTAGAGGTCATATGGATCTATATATTATCTCGATTTTTGTATATATACATAATTGATGTAGGGTGTTTATAAGATGTACCGCATAAAAACAAATAATTCCGAATAAAAACTGCCGCATATAATGTGTAAATAGCACAGTACCCCATCATTACAGTCGTTAGTGTACAAATCGATTCTCTGACGAAGGTAACTGAACTGTTGTCTCAATATAAATTCAAATACGTTGTAACCCTAACAATGCTACCGATTTCCGTTGCCTTTGCCAAGGTTGAAATTTCTAATAAATATAAAATTCTTGGCCGTCCCGGTCAATTTATGAAACGGTTTTGTTTTCAAGTTAGAGTTAGACCTTATGTGGACAGCCAGCGATCCATACCAAGTGTATTTAAATAGGAAAAGAATTCCAGTCAAACTCTAATGTAAAGAACGCAACTTATTGTTAATATATTGGTATGAAGTTCAAATATGGTAATTCTAATCGACATTTTTAACTATTTGGGTATAAAAGTTCAGCTATTAGCGTAACCATTAAACCTTCTTGTTATACAGAGACTTAACATTATATATGATTGTGTTTCATGAATGTTTACTAAGTTAATATTATATAAATAATCGTTTTGTCTTTATTGCAAGAATAATTTTAAGAATAGTTAACAAGGGGATTTGTGTATTCATTGTTTTGTATAAATATTTCCTAGATAACTTATTAACGATATCCACTTGACACAGGCAATAAATAGATCATAATAAAAACTATTGAATTAATTATTCATAAAATATTTAATTTCTTTTTTTATGCTGGACTAAATGTCTTACGTGAAATTACTAATAATGATACGATCATTGGAAAACTGTTATCGATCGATTTGCGATCAAATTTAAAATATATATTTAGTATGCCACATTTCTATAACGATTATATAATTCTAGAATTTTGTGGAGGCCGTAGGATATATTGGTAAGTAGAATTTTATGCTCTTCTATTGTTGATATTTGTATGATAAATAATTTTAAAGTTAGGAAAATGTAAGTATTTTCAGACAAAGATTTAAACAAAATTACAGATTTATTGTGTTTAAATATAATCATTAATTATAAAATTCAAATACCTTTCTAATTTAACAGAATTGTTCCATTTTCCTCATGTGATACATTGGAACGATAACGCTGCGCTCGCTATATTATTTTTGTTTGTATTTTTATCGGATGAAATGAAACAAAGTAAATGGATGTTAATAAACAATAAATATATACATTTTTGGTAAAATTAAATAACAAAATATTAATTTACATTTAAAAAAGATTCATATGATAATTAAATTTTAGTTAGAATAAAGTTATTAATGATTACACATACGATACGATAAAAAAAATGTAACAAATTTAATATAAAATATAATATCGTAATAATATCGAAAAGATCATATTTCGCGATGTCTGCCGGCTGTCAATAATCCACACCGCACTATAGACTACGATAACTGTTCGCCTCTGGTGCGTGCTACAAAATCGACTATGCGGCGAACCTCAAAAATCAAACGTTGTAGAAAATCAGCAACGTTGTATGTTTTCAAGTGTTTCGCCCGGTAGATTTTATAATACACTATACACAACGCTACGCTACCACGTGAACGAAGTATTATATACGTAACACAAAAGCATACCTTTACAAATATATCAATTACCATCACCGCCTAAACATTTAAATTTGCACACATCAAATATAACATGAAACAAAAAAAAAACGTTCACACTTCACACGCACAATTTTACCATCATCATGTCACAGACATATTTTTCGTAACTGTAATCGATTTTTTCTGTCTATTGTTGTTTAATTAACTAATTGTAAGCAATTTTTAATTATTTACCTACAACAACAATACAATCATTTTTTCATGCAGTGCAGTACCGTGCACCAACAATAAAATATATTTATAATTTGTATAATAAAATTCTTTAGTTTCAATGTCCATAATCAAAAACAATATTCACTTAAAGAAAAGCCGCAAGTTTGTTTTTGTTTATTTAACACAAGAAAAATGTTACGCAGAAAAAAACACAAACACACCACGCACACACAAATACATAACCCATCAATAAAATATTTATAATTTACCGTAACACGTTATAACCAAGAAGTTAATAATCAAGAAATCGATAATCGCGAAAATTTAACAACGAAGTTGATATAATCAAAAATGGCACAAACACAAACACAAACATGATATTGATATTGCTTTTTTGGATAGTAAAATATATTTTTCATGTATTGTAAAAAATCATTATTTTCAGTATGTCCATATCCATCCATTGCCAAATTGCATTCATTAGCGTGGTTTTATAAATTGCAAACAAATTTAATTCTTAATCATCCGCGTTATTGATGGAATTTTTCGACTTTTGTAATTATTTATATAATTTTTTAGAATTTATTTAATTTTAAACCACAAATTATGTGCACTTATCGAAAAACAATTAATAAGTGCTTTGCATTTATTTATTAAAAGGAGAAAAAGGCAAAAACACACAACTTCACAGCAAGACAACAACACAAAACTACTAAACCGGAAATAGTAAAATGAAATTAAAATAACTATTGAATGATAAAATAGAGAAATTTTTGCATAAATTATTTATGATGTTTTGTTTTGTTTATTTTTCCCGCTTCATTTTTTCTGGCCTAGTAATTTTCGTGTTATTAATTGTTTATCTTTAAGTGATGTATATTCTCTTTTTTTTGGTTAAAATTAAATAAAATTCTAAAAAATATTAAATTTGTGTAAAAGAATGGAAAAAAAATAGGAAAATGTAAATTTTTTTGCAATTTATAGAATAATAGTACAAGGAATGCAATGCAATGAATATGATATTATTTTCGCTTCATCTAATTCATCACATTGTGGCTAATCAGGTCCACAATGTGACACCTACATTGAAAATAATATGTAATTAATTAATGCAGAATGCTGTAATCTTGAATGGCTAATAACTAAGAAGAAAACCGATTCTTGCATGTCTTATTGTATCGAAAATATATGTACATTATATTCTGTTGGCTAATGGTCCGGCACTCGATAAGTATAAAGAATATAGTGTTTGTGTAGTTGCTAGTAAATAACTCAGTAGCGCAGTGATATAGCGCTGAAGTTTATTAATCATGAAATATAACGGGTTCACTAATCCAAAAATTTTTCAGCTGAGTGAACATTTGTTCGCTTATGGAATAAAAAGGAAAACGGATATCTTTGAAAATATGGTGTTGCTATTCCAAGATTGTACACAGATCACTATGGACAAATCATCCATATAAAAATAATTGAATTATAAAAACATCTATCTTTCGTTAATTGCAGTACAATCGGTAAATTGTTATATATACTCCCATGCGGCGGAGTAATTTACCAACTTGGTTGTAATGAAAGTTTTGTTAGATGACATAAAGCTTCACTGGGACTTAAAAAAAATTAAAATTTACATTTTCCAATTTTTTTTTCCATTCTTTTACACTAAATATTTAATATTTTTTAAAATTTATTTAATTTTAACTAAAAAAAGAGAAACAATTAGTAACACGAAAAATACTAGGCCAGAAAACAATTAAGCGGAAAATATAACCAAAAGAAAATATCATAAATAATTTAAACAAAAATTTCGCTATTTTATCATTCAATAGTTATTTTTCTTTCATTCTACTATTTCCGGTTTAGTAGTTTTGTGTTGTTGTCTTGCTGTGAAGTTGTGTGTTTTTCCTTATTTTCCTTGTATTAAATAAATGCAAAAAACTTATTAATTGTTATCCTTTAAGTGATTATTATTTTTTGTTTAAAATTAAATAAATTCTAAAAAATCTAAAATATTTAGTGATTATAAATATTTATAAACTTTAAAAAATTCCAACAATATCGCGGATGATTAAAAATTACAATTTTTTGTAATTTATAAAACCACGCTAATGAATGCAATATGGCGATGGATCGATATGGACATATTGATAGCATTGATTTTTTGCAATACATACATTAAAAATATGTTTTGGTGTATATGTGTGTGACAGCTGACAATTGCAAAGCATTTTCAGTGTACGCAAACGAATGTCATTTTTTGCTGGTTTAAACTGTTTCCGTTATTGTATTTTTGTAGTGTTTTCGAGCTGTTGTGTTGTGTGTCGTGTTTTTTTTTTTGTACGTGGTTTTCGTTTATTAAAAAAAATTTATTAATTTGGTTTTTTTCGTTAAGTTGAATATTAAATTTTGGTAAAAATAAAATAAATTCTAAAAAATATTAAATGCTTAGTGATTGTAAATGAATAAAATAAATGAATAAATTGTATTAATATAAAAGTAAATAAAAAATTTATGCAATTTAAAAAATTATTCTTCTGCATAAAATAGAGATGGATATGCGCATTGAAAAAAAAAAGTTTTCTATTACATTTCCATATAATTTACATACGACGCATTATAAATATTTTATTTTTGGTGCTGAAATTTGTAATAATTATCCGAAAATGAATAATTGTAAGTAATTAATATAAAATTATAATTTTTTTTTAATTTGTTTTTGCAATTGTATTGTAATAAGTCGTGTTTATATTAGATTAGAAAAAAAAATTAAGTACACTTACGAGAAATTGTCATCGTATATGATGATGATGATGTGTGTGTGTGTTTGTGATTGGGCGAGTGGCTATGGGAGGTTTGATTTTTATATTTTCTTTGATATGTGAGTAAATGTTGTTTAGCGTACAGATGCAATTGTTGTACAATATATAGGTGGATTTGCATATATATGCAACAGAATATCTACCTATACTATTACATCTATTGTGTAGCGTATGTGTGTTATATAGTATATAAGAATTAATAACATTAGTCTGATTAAAATTTAATATTCATACGATTTTTTTTTAAATGTTGTGTTCAGTTTTTTTTTAATTTAACAAAATCGACACATTTATTTTGTATTAACTTCTATTTTCTTATTTTCATTTATCCAATAAAAATAAAAATAAAATAATTAGTATAGTGAGTGCGGCATCATCTTCAAAGTATCACATCCCCCATGCGGAAAATGGAACAATTCTGTTAATTTTAAAAGGTATGTGCATTTTATTTTTATTCATTAATTATATTTAAACACAGTAGATTAGTATTTAAACATTTTCCTATATTATATTAAACAAATATCTAGAAAACGTAAAATTCTATGCTATTTAGATAATAATTATGATAATATCTTTCATAGCAAATACCATGAACCAAAAAATTTACATTTACCCAAAAAGAATATGTTTTATAATAATTATCTATTATCTACAATATATTATCTATCTATCTATAATCTATCTTTGTATCTATATGTTATTTCTTTTATATAAATTATTAAACATTATAGATAAAAAAAAGTGCGTACACAATTTTTATATATATTTTCGATTGTGAATTGATATATATATTTGTAAATTTTATATATTTCCTTCCATTCACAATAAATTAAAGTCATTGTAACTATTGCCTCTATATGTTAATAATATATAATAACTGCATTAACGTACAAGTAAGAAAAAGATCGCAAATTGAATAAATACATAAAAAACGCAAACATATGATCTATTCTATAGCTATTGCAGCGAGTAGTAAAAATATATTTAAACTTGAAATAGAAAGATTTTCACTGTTAATGTCTGATGTACTCATGAGTGAGTAAAAACCACTATGGCCAAGTGGTTTTTGTTTCATTAAATAGAATTACCTGCAATGGTTTATATTTTTTTTATATATATTTTATTTATTATATCTAGGTGTATGTGTATGTGTGTGTGTATTATTTATTTATTTATATTTTATAATTTTTAATTAGTTATATATGCGCATATAAAAGTGCTTTGCTTATGTACTACCAATCTACGTATTACTTTTATTATTGCATGTATTCATATACTGATGGTTCCATGGTTTTGTTGAATATAAGAGAGATGCGAAAATATAATCATTAAATGAAAATTAAGTTCGATGCTACTTTTTATTAAATTGGCTTTTGTGCGGTGTCTGTTACTTTAGCTTTATATAATTAAATAATATCCTCGTCGTAATTGACAAAATAAAAAAATCCTTGTAAAATATTTAAAACTTTATGGATATGATATAATTGTTTGCAAATTTCATTTGTATCTAATACAATGGTTCATATTTGTATAAACGCAGAGTAATTTATAGAGATTTTTGAAGTAATTGCAGTTTAGCGGTGCATCATTTAATTAAGAGGAGGGATATAAAATTCCCAAATTACCACCAAATTAACGGTTTCTGCTTCTTTATTACATTAAAAATAAACCAAATAATAACAAAATTGTTTCGAAATTAGTAAATTTAATTTTTAATATTATAAAAATGATAAGAACTTCGGAATATTCGTATAAACGCACTTTTTGTTTTTTTCAAATTTGAAGTGAAAATGAATAATTCTAATATAATTATTACCTCTAAATTAAAATTACCATTTTGTGTGTCCCCAACTTTGTTCTTGATGATTATTTCAAAAATTCTCTTTATATTATAAGTGCATGCCGCGTATTTACTTTTATACTCTCCCAGAAGTTTTTAATACACTTTTGATGCCAGTATTCCTCAAACGTTTTAAATTGGGTTATAATCTGGACTACAAACTGTCCATTGGATGCTGGTCGTGATATCGCATTCTCTGCAAACCACATTTTCGACTGCTTTGACACTAGTATTGCAACGTTGATTTCAAGATGGTTAATAAGAACATCATGTATAGATATAGCTCACAGTATTTTGAGGAGTTCATTTTATTTAAGACAAAGCATATATGCGGAGCTTACTGTCATATGAAAAAGCTCGCCAAACCATAACGTTACCAACTTTGAAATTGCGTTTCGATTTGAAAATGTCTTTATCATTTAAATTGTGCCTGTAATAGGAATAGCAATATGGACTATCGAGATTAAACTTCTTCCCATTTTCCCATTGTTTTAAAGTTTAATGGATATGTTTTTCTGCGAACAGAAATTGGTTCTTCTTATGAGGGTTTGTTAACCGCAGTTTTCTTTGCATTTTCTTCCATTTCACATTTTTTTTATTGCGTAAAACGTCGGAAACTTGCTTATTTTTAACCGGTAAATTAAGTTTGTCATTTATTTGTCGCGATTTTAACCGGTTTTTTTGTTGCTTCGATTACAATTTGATCAATTTCTTTATTTGCCAGTTTTCTATTGCCATTGGTGGGATTTTTTTTCCATATTTTGTTTACGAATGTTTAATTTGTCCGATTTAAATATCCAAAGTCTTTGTATTTATTGTGATTGAATTAATTATTATTAATGATTAACCATACACCATTTGTTCAGAACGTATGTGTTTATTTTAATTCAAATATGCCTATCTATTTCTATATTAAAATTACAATACAATACTTATTTTTTATATGAAATGGATAATTTCAGTCATTTTTTTCACATTTTCTCATGTCATATATTTTACTATAATAATATAGAAAGAAACAAATATCCAGTTATAGATTATACGACGACGATGAACATAACATTTAAAATCGATTTGCAACAAATTTAAATTGTATACTTGTATGTGAATATTTGCATATATAGGGATTTAGAACAATGTGGCATATATCAATTGCAAAGACATATATTGGAAATAAGTGTACATTGGCGAAATAATATACAGAAACTGCACTCTACAAATAAACACTATATAAATATATTTATTTTGGAATTCATGCTGATCTTTCTCCAATTCTAAGCATATCGCAGTAATAAATACACTATATAGTTACGTAAATTTATATTTATTGTATTGCATTATATATTTTGTGGTGTGTGTGTGTGTGTGTGAATGCCTGATGCGATGGTAAAATTGAATTTAATAGAATTTAAATATATGCCACACAAAGCACAAATATACTACAAAATATATATTTTATAACAATAGAATGGCTATGTGTGTAGACGTTCTGTGTGGTGAGTTATTTAGCTATACTTATGTTGTATTTATATGTATAAAATTGATGAGACAGATTACATAAAATTGAATTTCCCAGGTTTATCTTTTACATCAGAATATTTATGTTATAGCTGCATATGTACGATTTTTTTTTGAACTAGTGTATAATAATATACTCTTTTTACTTTGTTAAATTAAATTAGTATATGTATAAAATGTATTTATTTGTTGTTGTTATTATAAAAACAAGTTCATACATTATGGGACAAATTGATAAATTCGTTTACAAATTGATATCCTCTTTTCTTTTCCACATTTTTTTTCCGTTTTTTTTGCACAAATATTCACATATTATATTTTATTAAGGAAAAAATTGGCTATTAGTATTCTCTTTAAGGTTAATTTTTTTCAAAAATGAATAAACTAAAACCACTACTCTTGATTTGAGGTCCCTCTTTGTACTATCAAAATATATATAATTAGTTGTATCAATTATAAATGGTTTAGGAAAGGATTAAGAAATATTAATTTGTAATAATTATATTTTTGTAACACAACAATCTTTTGGGAAACATTCGATTTACACATTTATTGGATCCGTATTTATTGGTTCCGTATTTATTGGTTCCGTTTTTCTATTGGACGCCACAATTCTTTCTTCTTTTTCATCACAATTCCACAATTCTTTTTTTTTTTGTATGTGTGTCGAATTTTTGGTTATACATGCTCTTGGAAATTTTCTTTATAAACCTCAAAACGATGTAAATAATATGTGATTGAAGTGTAAACAACATATATTTTTTGTCCGCTTAAAAATGGAATATGTTGTACGGAAAGTATTATTATAATTTTATAATTTAAAAATTAGCTCTGCTGTGTTTACTTGTAAAAGTTATACTTAACATACTTTTTCCGATTGTATGTGTAGAAGATGGTTTAGACAATTTAAAGAACGTTTGTTTGATGTTGAAGACGCCGAATGTGAAGGTCTACCTAAAACATTTGAAGATGAAAATTTAACAACATTATCGGATGAAGACATAATACACAAACGTTACAATAATTATGGCAGTAGCATATTGATGAATATGTTGTCAGTAGACGTCTACATAAAATGGAACCAGTTCAAAAGCTTGGAAAATAGATACCTTATGAATTGACACTAAGACAGCAAAAAAATCTAATTGCCGCTTGTGAAATTCTGCTTCAAAGACATTAAAGAAACGGTTTTTTTTTTTGCATGGAGTAGTTGCCGGGAAATTAAAAATGGATTTATTATAAGTAAAAAATTTTTGGTGAAACCAAACCGAAATATTCATGTTGATAAGATTATGCTTATTTGGTGAGATCAAAAAGTTGTAAATTTCTGAAATTATCACTGATGATGTCTAGACCGGCGATAACTAATGCGTTTGAAGCAAGCAGTGATGGAAGCTCGACCAGAATGCGATAGAATAAATATAATAAACTGATTTTGCAACTTGACAACGCAAAACCACATACTGCAAACATCTTTTAAATCTACTTAGAAGGGTAGAACTGGGAGGTGCTATCCCACCCGTCATATTCTCCAGACATTGCTCCCTCGAATAACACATTTATTTCTGTAGATGCAGTCAACTCTTCAACACACAAGATTCACATAATATGAAATTATTAAAAATTGACTTAACAAATAGGATCGGATCAAAAGACGACCAATGTTGTGGCATATTTTGAATAATATGTACCACTTTATCTAAACTTGCAAAATTAAACTTGTAATTCTAACCAAAAAAAAGGGAACTTACATTTGCATATATATTCAATATTTCGTTCTATTGGCACGTGTAGTATCTGTCAACCGATTGATAAATATATTATTTCCAATCGATAAAATTCTCTTCACTAAAACTTCATTTTAAACAGTAGAGATCAAACGTAACCATTGATGACAAAACACTTTTAGACAATATATACGCACCAATATATGCGGTAGATCTTCTATTGATAAGAGAATATTTTATTCAAGGATAAAAACATGAATATATATTGCACAATATACAAAAGGATTATACTGGAAGAGACCAATTTATTTATGTAAAACTAATGGAATTTATTGAATTTAAAATTGATTGTTGTGGATATATTCGGTTGTTCATTACTTCTGTTATGGAATAACGACCAGTTATGGTATCAAACAAAGGTTAAAACATTCTTAGGTATAGTGGATTATATCCCTATTGCAACCTCTTATACTTTTCTATTCGTGCAAATTTGATTTTGACAAATACAAAATAAAAAATACTTTAAATAAAATATTAGCCAGTAATTAATTATTTTTGTTTCAACATATTATCTATTTGGGGGTTTTTTTATGACACAAATATTTACTTACTTACTGCATGGTATTAAAATCCGGGTGCGGTTTTAGTCGTCTCCAAATATAATTACTTTCTTTTAATACATTTCCTATTCAATTATTAAATTAATTCATTTTATAATAATAAAATAGTTATCAATACGACACTTTGTTGTGAAAGTTGTAGAGTATCTGATTTTAATAATTCTTTTGTAGTTTTTATAGTGAAGCACTTTACAAATCCAATCTCGTATACACAACATATGACCTACTTCGGCGTATGCATAGCCAATCGTTTTAATATATAGTCTGTGGCAATAACCTTAGACTGAGCGCTGTCATGACCCCATATTAATAATGGCTAGAAAAAGTTTTGTAATAACAATAATAATAATAATAATAACATTTGAGACTTTATATAAAATACCAAAAAGGAAATAAATATGAATAATAAAATATAATAATTATATATTACAATGGCAGGTGCTGCTGCCCCTTATATGTGTTTTTATGTGTAATGATTATTAAGTGTATATTGATAGATATTTATATTAAAAAAGAGTTCCTTTTTGGTTCTTTTTTCTATAAAAATTTTATATATACACACACGCACACTAACTCGATGCGAACCGAAGACGAATAATAAAAAATCAACATCTCAAAATAAAAGGCAGGTGTTTTTTTTTCGTGTTTAATATTTTTGAAGATATTCAAAGTCAAAGAATTGTTAAACTAAAAACTTTGGTAGAACTAGTTAATTGTTGTTGTTGTTGTTCTTATAATAATCGTTTCTATAATAATATTGTGTGGTGTTGGATGTGTGTGTGTGTGTGTGTGTGTGTATAAATTATAAATATATATAACAAAAAACCCACTGATGTATAATTTTGTAATTTATAATACATACTTTAATTTTTATGTACCAAATTTTAAATAGGTTTCTCGTGTTTCTCGCGTCATCTATTTAAGTTTTAAGTTAAGTACATACCATTTTGTCTGGTTAGCCGTATTTTATATTATAATATTAATGTATTTTGTTAAAAAAACAATATTAGGCATTAACTATATATTTATTTATTTATTGTAAAGATAAATTTTGAATCAATGTTGTTATTTATGCGTGTTTAATTGAGCAAATATATTTTTATTAGTTTTTTTTTTTTTTGTTTTCTGTTAACTCTTTATTTGAGATTGAGATTCAGAGGTTTTTGTTTTTTTTTTGTTCATTTCTTTTTTTATTTTCTGATTATAAATTTAACGCACGTAATACATGCGGTAGCTGCCCGTGACTGTGTTTCATAATGAGTTATTATTATTATTATTTTTTCATATATATACCAATAAAATGATGCGAGTAAATCAATTATATTCTTTTGTCTTATTACTAATAAGATATTTAAATAATAAAAATTAATACAAATAATATGTCTAATTTGTACTGGGTGCGAAGACAATACGAAAACGCTAGGTTCTGTGAGTGATTTTGCGTCAAAAATATTTTATAACATTTTGACCGATTCGACTTTGGTACGAAATTACACGCAAACAACCAAATTTTCAATCAAATCGTGTTTTGCACTCCACTCGGATCAATATCTCTAATTAATCAATTTTAGCATACCGAGATCTTTAATTTACCGTTATGATAAAGCAATTCGGGCATGTGGTTATCCAGATACTTACAGGAATGTTGACAAATAGTTTAACGTCATTTTTCTTTTTAAAAGTTTGTTTTAGCATAAGTCGAAAAATTATGATGAAAATTTTTTTTCGGTTTAAGTTTAAAAACTTGCCGCATTCATATGCTTTCGTTTAAGCTATAACATTGCAATGGGTCTTAACTGGTTCCAGAGATATTCACAAATAACTATACAACGATGTAGACATAAAATTGATTTTTATTATGGATAAATTTTATCTGTTCTTTGCTTTACCCAGTACCAACAACGAGGACGTGACAAATAACTAATTCCATATACTCCTACGCATTCACATAAACCTTCACAGACACACAAACGTCCACACACATCTATTCACAAACGTACACGAACGCATATCACCACAGTTTTACACAAACAAAGCCTAAAATAATTACTGAAATTGTGCTCCTTCAGCTCGAATACATTACCAACAACGCTTTTAAATAGACCGAATCACTGTAAGTATTTGTTGTGGCTTGTTGAATCAGCTCTTCACGTGAATTAATCACAGTTGCATACATTTTTTCTTTAAGGCAACCCCATAAAAAGAAATCCAACGGATTTAAGTGTGGAGAACGTGGCGGCCACCTATAGAGACTAACCTATGCCAATCCATCTTCAATAATTTTCCGTTTATTTAAGTGTTAAAATTGAAAGTAAGTTAACTATAATACTTATAGGTTTTTAACTTTAAATTCGCAAAATTTCCAAATCAAATTCAGTATTTTCCAAATCAAATATTAGTATTTCAATAAAATCAGACATATAAATTACCTCGTTTTCTAAATTCAATTTAATTTAGCTGCACTTTCACACAATACAATTTTCATATCTTTTTTTAATTTTGTGCCATCGGTTTAATCTTTGCACAATTTCACATAATTTGTGAACAGCGATATTTTTTGTGGATTTCTCGAAGAATTCATTAATATATAAATTGCAAGAAGAAAATATAACTAATGAATAGTTTTGGATAACGCTGCAATTCCCAAAACGCAAAAAGTGTTGGATATTATGAATGTGAGGAATCATGCCGTAATCTTTCTTTCGTCATATTCACCAATGGCTGAATCCAATTGAAAAGATTTTTTTTAAAATGAAATTCAAATCACGAGAATTGTTGGCAGATCCTCTAAATAACCAATATTTAGTTAAAATATAATTGAAGAATCTCAGAGAACTAACACTCCTGGTGATTGTAGCAATTATTTTCTGGATATGATAATGAAATTACCATCAGCTGTTTCTGAGAAGCAACCTTTGCAAAGTTAGGTTTTTTTTTCATTAATTCAATTCTTTATTTTAATTATTTTTTCTATTTTTTCAACTGTTTATTATTGAAATACTGAATTTAATTTGCAAAATGCTGAATTTGATTTAGAAAATTCTGAATTTGAAGTTAAAAACCTATAATATTTATGTCAAAGTATGATCCATTGAAGACTATAGCCACCTTCGCCCGTCTTTCAGGTAATTGTTGGATTCATTGTCTGAAGAATTCCTCCGCTTATCAGGTGAACCATTCAACGAGTCCATTTCTGATGCTTTCAAGTGAAGTAAATTGTACGTCTTGAAGGGCTATAAATGCATCAACCTAAATAAATGTGAAGGAGTTATGCCTGGTGAATACGGCTGGTGGGATAAAACTTACCAGTTCTGTGATTATAAATAGTTTTTAAAGACATATGGAATATGAGATTTGTCATTGTTATGTTGAAAAATTAATTTATTGTAACATTCTGGCCACTTTTTCATCACTATGCTTGTTTCAAGTTGTGATCGGTATAGACATTACCAGTAATAGTTTCAGTAGACTGTAGAGGAACACCTTCACTAGGCTGTCAAGCATTTCTATCTGCTCAGAATTCTCATAATAAATCTATTTTTCATCTCCATGTCACAATTTGATGCAGAAATACCTTTCCTTATTGTTTTTGGAGTAGAAATTTACATGTGATTTTTCGATTTTTTTTACTGTCTTTCGATCAATTCATGTGTAATCAATTTTGTAAGTTTTTGAACTACTTCTAGATTAATTAAACACTTGGAAATCCATTTTTGACTGACACTTAATTCTGCTGCCAATTGTGATTGTATTTGACAATTACCTTCGTTTAGTAATTGATGTGATTTTGCATCTTTGAATTTTTTTTGCTTTTCTGGACATAGCGCGTCCTCAATATACCTTCTTTGAATTGTCTCTAAACCATCTTCTGAATGTACTATCATATAGAGTATAAGTTCATCATAATCTTCTTGTAGCATTCGATGAGTTTCAACAGCCGATTTTTTTAAATGAAAATGAAATAATTATGCAATCCGCAAATGTCGTTTATTTGGTTACAACACTTTCCATTTTCCTGCGAAGTTGTCGTCAACACTTTAACCAAATGTCTGCTGTACTACTTTTTGAATGGTATAAAGAGACTTTTCAAATACACATACGTTTCACATAAAGTGTGAGTTAGCATACACCACTACTCCCCATTTTATTGTTTATTTGTATACGTTGATTTAAAATAGAAGTAGTTTTATATTATTGACTATAAAATTACAATTATTAAAATATTAAAAACACTATTTTAGAAATATTTCATTGAAAATTTTAATTATTTCCGAATATATTACTGCTGCTTTATAACATATATCGTAATTCTGTATATGTATTTATAAAATCATCGTATATTAAATATATTACAACAAAATGCGATGTCTATAAAATAATTTGTGAAAATACTTGACAATCAAAATATATATTTAATGAAAATTCTCTAGTTTTTAAATCCTCATACTACATAAAATTATAGTATATTTGATTTAGTACATTGTGGTGAAATAAATACTCACACACAAACAAATATACACAAACGAAAATTGATTATATTAAATTCGTTGATTTGCATGCATATATGAAAATGAAAATAATTTAAAATATATAGTTTTGGAGACAAAACTTTATCGAACTTTATTTTATTTTCAATATGCAAAATTTTCTATTTTATAAACCAATTATAAATATTATATAAATTTGTTGTTGTATAAAGCTTCAACATAATTTTAATTGTGCGTTATGTCTTTGTTTCCCAGTTGTTATGTATTAATAATGGTTTTTTTTTGTTGCTAATTTGTCACAAAGATTTAATATGTATTTGAATTTTTGTTAAACTTTATAAAATAATTCGCATCGCATGTAATTAGAGGAATTTTTCAGATCGTAATGTCGACAGTTTGAGACCACTACTGATTGATTTAGTTAAAATTTATTTATGATCAAAAATTTTAAATTTGGAAATAATTCTCGAAATAGAAATTCTCAGGACACAAACGCTAAATGATCACAAAAACGAGTACGTGCAATTTTGCTATATAAAATTTGTTGCATTATAATAATATTAGAATTTCATCTTTGCAGTGTTTTTCAATTAAAATTTATGTATCCAACGAGTATTTTATACAAAAAAAATTCCATTAAATTTACAAATTAATTACTTGAAATACTGAAATATTAAATATTTAAACACCAACAACAACAACAACAACAACGAAAAATGTTTACTTATGCAATTAATTAATCTAAAATGAAGTGATAAATGAAAATAACAAATTATTGTATATTATAAACTTTTATACATAAATTTTACTTATAATAATTCCCTTTAATTCCATATATTTCGATTCTATAATAAAAAAATATATAGGTAATAATAAAACAATTCTCATGTTCACGAAATTTTAATTGAAAATATAAAATTTCTTGAAAAATTATTAAAATAACTATGTATTATTATTATTATTGTTATGGTACAGGTTGCGTGAATAGTTTCTAGCCCATAGAAATGAAAAAACTCTGTTATTTTTGGCTTGAGGTAGTGTTTTTTTTATTCAATATAATATCTTCCGACAATTCAATACATTTACTTTAATAATTTTATCCCGTGGCGGCTGAAGAACGAACGATTCCGGAAGCTCTGCACCCGTCTACGGCTGCTATGGCCTCTTCATTCGACGAAAAAAAATGCTTTTCTCCGAGCAATTGTTTGAGATTTTTGAAGAGGTAGTAGTCGTTGGAAGCCAAATTTGGTGAATACGGTGCATGCTCAAGCACAATTCGTACTTTAAATCCTTGAATTTAGTCATATGGTCAAAACACTTTTGTGAGCTGCAATGCATTGATGGAAAATTTTTTGTGTTGCAAACCGGGTCTTTTCTTACGGATTTTTGAGCGTCCAATTGATCCAAAAGGTTACAATAATATTCTGATTTGTTTGTTTTAACTTTCTGAATATAATCGATCAATAAAATTCCTTTTGTATCCCAAAAAACTGATGCCATAACATTTTTTGCCGTTCGTTCATGCGCTTAGTCTGCTTTAGAACATCCATCCATCTGTAGTCCCCTGTAAACGTTCTTGTTTCAATTTAAGATCATGCGGTGGTAGATCCAAGTCTCATCCATAGTTGGTAAAACGACACACAAAATCGGTTTTATTCTTCTTAAAATGATCCAAATACCGCTGACAAATTTGTTTACGATTGGGTTTTTGTTGAATTATAAAAAAAAAAATATGATGTACTGCGTTCATCTGAGATGTTTATAGTATCAGCAATTTCACGTGTATGGTCAAACTTGGATCTTCACTAACAATTTCATGTATATTTTTTCAATATTTTTTGGTATTTATACAGTTTTTGTACGTACGACGCGTGCTTCGTCTTCATGGCTTGTGTACAAAACGTTTAAATTCAGCAACCCAATTTTTTACTGTTACTGCATATGATGGAGCACTTTCACCTAACACATTTACCATATCGTTATGATTTTCTTGTCCGGCTAAACTTTTTTTTAAATAAATATTCAATAGACTGCTCGATTTTTTAAGTTTTTCGAATGTCAAATGTCTTGTGTGAACAAGTGATGAATTAACAGATCGCATTGAAATTTTCCAGGTATTCTCATTACAGATGTCCGGCTAAACTTTTTTTTAAATAAATATTCAATGACTGCTCGATTTTTTAAGTTTTTCGAATGTCAAATTTCTTGTGTGAACAAGTGATGAATTAACAGATCGCATTGAAATTTTCCAGGTATTCTCATTACAGATGGAATATTCCAATTCACTTATTTATCGGCCAGTATAACGTCATATCTATTTGTAAGGTCAGAAACTATTCACGCAACCTGTACCATCCACATTCAGCATACTCTTTGTATTATATTGTATAATATATAATTTTAATTTACGCTTTTATATAATACAGTGAGTATTGTGTAGGTACAAACGATACACGCGATTGAAGGCGAATATTGCATTCAATCCAATATAATCCGTACGACACATTCAATTTATAATGAAAATAAATACGTTTTGAGTTAAATTTTCATATAAAAAATATTGTTGGTATACAATATTTGTATTCAAGTGGAATTAGTTTAAAATATTGTATTATATTCAATATGGAATTTTTTTGTTATCATCAATTTGGACTATTCAATATTCACTGTATATACAATTTCTTATATATTTGTAAACATAGATAGATGTATAGCTAATACAGTAGTGGACAAAATATAAGCATGCATATATGTTTTGAGTTAATATTTAGCCTCCTACGGTTTATTCCGAGACAGTATCGGGGGTAAATTGACTACGCCTAATTGATTCACCCCGAGATAGTGTCGGGGTAACATTTTTAGTCTCATCTCGGATTGAAGTTAATATTTTTACATGAAATAATAAAAGGAATCGAGAAGAGAATGTATTTATTATAGACTAATGGTTTGAGCACAATATTTAAACAATGGAATGTCATCAAATTTTACCTCAACATAAGTCAAAGATGTGTCTTTTTAACGAACAATATCTCATATGGTAGATATTTTACCTTTGCTTAATGAGATTTTCTGAAGTTTCGGGAATTTTTAAGACAGAATGTTATACACCCTCAATGAGGGTATCAATTTTACATTGTATTTTGTTCTCAACTGTATAGAAATGCTTAAATTCCCTTCTTCTAAAATTATTTTATATTTGCAATTGTTTATTGGTTCGTGTTGGTATAATAAATATATTAATAAAATAACAAGAAGGAAAAAATTTAATTTAAAATTACCACATTATACAATAATACGATACCAAACACATAACATCAATTTAATAATAAATTTATTATATCTCTGTACGGAATTCAATAATTCAATTATTGAAATTACATTTGCTCTTCTTATATCCACATCACATGTATATCCCATTTATTGTTACAATAATTTGTAAATAGGTGTATTTTTTATAAATATATTATATATTATATAACCTAAGCTCACCCCATACACATTTATGATGTGAAAATTAATATGTTGCACAAAATAATAAAGTTTTGTATCACCAACATTATTTAACCCATTTGGAAATTGGTTGACAGCCCTAGGACTCGATATTTAATTAATAAATGATATTTTCGTGAAACCGTTGAAATGCTACAATGACAAAAACTCCTTTATTTATAATTGCCATATTTTTTATATATTGCAGTAAAATTTATTTATTATTGCCCATTTACTCGTTTATGAAATCGCATAAAACAAGAAAATGTTGATGTTATGTTACACTATTTAGAGATTAACAATATTCCACTCCACATCCAAATACACATAATAATTGAATTAATCTAAAATCTGTCCGGATACATAATTACAAACCAAATTGGTGAATTCTTACATTACACACATACAAAATAATTTACCAACTTCACTGCAATGTTAGATGGATGGCCAAGGTTCACTGCAATGGGAAGAGCACAGCTCCAATGGATCTACTGTAGCATAAGGACTGAAATTATGTCGCCCTTTTAAAAGTCAACAAAACAATGTTTTACCTTAATTGCATCCAATATTGAGCAAAACAAATTTTTCCAAATATATTCATTTTTCTTGCGATATTGATGGTTTGCCTGACCTAAATTATTTTTGCATCCAACATTGTTTACAATTCAATATCTTCGCCAATTTTTAGTGTTATTTTTCTATTTTTTCTTTATTGCTACGGTCTAAAACCAATTATTATATTAAGAAATAAATAACTAGAATTCATCTATATCAAAAGCAAATTTATTTTATAATTAAATTTATTTTTAAATATCCACAAGAATTCTATGCCGATGAACAAATTTAGCCGAAACTTATCATAACCACACAATGTATAGAATCCAAGGAAATTGATATACAATTTCGATCCTATTTGGTATCGAAGAATCTATGGAATCTTATAAGAATTTTGTATTTAAATTTTTTAATCATAATAAACGTATAGGTTTGCGTCACCGTTATATTGACCACGTATTAACTTTCAGTTTTGGGATAAATATAGTAAATGTCATTACTGCCCAAAATCTATGGGGTATGTTTTTTTTTAAATGAAATTTTATCTTGTTACAAATTTCACATGGTCAAAATTTTCATTTGATCAAATTCAGTAAAGGTTTCCGTCATGTTTGTCATAACACCCAACTGGTTCAGATAATTATAATCATACAAACAAATTTACTAAATTATAAAACACATTTTTAAATAAAGAATAAAAACTTCCTTCAATCGTCCTTTCAATTTGATATTTTTTATATTAAATAGTGTATTTTGACATAATGATATGTTAACATTTGTCAAAGTCCATTATGATTTCTAGTTTTGTGTACAGAATTGCAAATTACAATCAATTTTACAATCTTTCATAGAAGATATTTTTAAAATCGATTCACGCGCGTTCAAAAGATATGACCGATTTTCCATTTGATGTCAGTGAAATTTATACCACAGTACCACAAATTTCTTAAAATTTTCTCTGCCATCGATTGGAAAATCAATCATATCTTTTGAACACGTGACTTTAAAAATATCTGCAATGAAAGATTGGAAATTAACAATAATTTGCAATGCTGTAAGCAAAAATGGAAATCCGTTAAATTATGGCTCGTAATTAAAAAAGATGATGATCATCATAAAAGTCGATTTTCTGGAAAATATAATTCGGTGAACAACCTAATTTTTATTTCATAATTTAGTTTAATTTCACCGCAGGTTATAAGAAAAATATAGCGACATTGAAAACTTTTACTTCTCAGCCTTCACCACTGAAATAATTTCATTTGTAATTACACCCTGCCCGTCATAACACCCAACCTTAACCTATATGAACAAAATTATATATTGTAGATAGTTCAATAAAATGAATTTAATGTATATTAGCGTGAGTTTTGTTGGAATTGGACAAAAGTCATGCAATAGCATGTGGTTAAAGTTTTTAATATATTCGTTGACAAAAGTTTATAAACGGATTTTTTTTAGATTTTCTATAATTAATTTTACTGATGTTAATTATATCTTTGGCCATAATTATTGTATATAAATTGTTACAGTGTATTAGTACTATAAAATTTCATTCTTAAAGTACAAGTGCACGTACGCTTTTATTACATTGTCAATGATGAGTATATATTTTATGATAAAAAAAAAGATGCATTCGTTTTTCTATAAATAAAATGATGTTTTTCAATAATATAACGACCCAATGGCTGGGTAATTTATAAATTATATTAATTTTATGTATATAAAGAAGAGCGAGAAACTTCTTAACGCACGCACTTCCATTGATCGTTGCGTACTTTTTAATTTTACATATAAGATACTAGAGGCAACTTGTTGCAGAATATCTAATGAGATTAATTAATTCAATATTTTAATTACATAATATTAAAATTAATTTAAAACATGTTTCTGGTTTTATTATTATTTTTTTTTCTACAAATAATAAATGGGCGGTTGTAACAAAATGATAAAAATGTTCAGTATATTTGCGTTGAGCGTATCATCATAAAATATTCATATGAATTTTGTATATAATAATTTACGACAATTCGGTTATCAGATATATTGTATTGTATAATATAAATAATAAAAATAATAATAATAATAATGATGGGTTACCGCCTCTGTTTAATTTTTAATTTTTATTTTTTTTTTTTGAATATTGATTAAATCTACTGCCCAAAAAAAAAACTATGCATTAACACTAGAACTACCAACATTTTATGTATACCTAGTTGTACCAATCCGTCAATTTTACGGGGATGTATGAACAATGGAATAAAAAAAAATTGTAAATATATAAACTTCAATTTTTATTGCAATTCAAAATAAAAAAAGGCAAACGTTCAGTTTAAATCAATTAATAACAAATCTTTAAAATATATAATGTAAAAAAAGTAGAATTTATGCAGCTCATTTCTTACAAATTGATATTTTTTTAGCTGTGCACTTCCCACACATATATTTCGTGCCTTTGAAGTAAATAGAATTTTTTATGTTTTTATTGCATAATCCAATTACACATGATTTTCGATCATTTAGAATTTTTCGAAATCGAATCAATGGTCTATATATTTTCCAATTGTCTGACTGAGTAGATTTAGATGTTTTGTTGCTTGTAAATTCATTAGCAAGTTCTTCAGATAATTTATATAAAAATTTCTTTCTAGTTATATTTTCATTGGATGATATCTTTATATAATCTCCACGCGTTGATTCCTGCCAAATCTAAAATATTGTAAAATATCTACAATGGCCATCTACGAGAACTTGCCTTTACACTATATTTGTGAGCCATTTGGTCAAAAACGTCTACTCCGAACTTAGTTTTGTTGTAGAATTCGACAGTTTCTGGCAAAAGTTTATGATTATTGGCAATCTTCACAGTCGTATGCTTGGAACTTAGAAGTAATACTTTTTTTTTAGGTTTCGATTTGTTAATAGTAAGAACTGTATTATCAGATTTTAATATTGTGCTATCGTATAGCGCCATATTATCTTTTTTTACTTTTGCTATATTTGGTAATTCTTTTTTATTGTTTCGAAGAGTTCCAATTAATGTTGTTTTTTTTAGCTAATAGCGTTTTTGCCAAAAGAAAACTAGTAAAAAAGTTATCAGTTGTTATACTTCTTCCGCAATCTAAATAAGGTTCAATAAGATTTAGAACCACAAATTTATGTAAAGGTGTTGATGGTGATCGTAAATTATCTTTTCCTAAATATGGAAAAAACCATTTAGTACATACCTACTTTGAACATCGGCTAGCAACCAAAACTTTATTCCAAATTTACAAGGTTTATTTGGCATGCATTGCGTAAACCTACATCTTGCCTTCGTTGGAAAAAGTTGTTCGTCTATGGTAAGGCAAGAACTCGGCTTGTAGCAATTTTGACTGTTTTTAATAAATCCATTCCATGTTTCGGAAATTAATGCAAATTAATATACTTGTAAACGTTTACTTATTTCGTTTCTCTTTGTCGAATCTAATAAATCGCAAAATTTCCGTGAACCTGTTTAAGGTCCCCACTTTTGCGACCATAAATATGTCAACTTCATATTTCTTGATTCATATGCTCCTCTAGCATATAAAATTGCTATAAAAACATATAGTTCGTCAATTCTATTTGTCCAATTCTTACCTAAAACATTTTGTGCTTCTGTTTCCGTGCAGTTTTTAATGTGCTCCATCATGCGGTTATCAATGAATAACTTAAACGCGCTATTAACTTCACCCATTATTATGTTCCGTTTAGGCCTAAGATCAAAATTACTACTTCCGTCATTTTGACGGATTGGTATATTTAGGTATATGTTAGATTTTTCTCTAGAATTAAAGCGTTGACAAACAAGGAGAATGTTAATTTGTGTGCCAAATTAAAAGTCATCATAAATTTGAAAAATAATATTTTTACAATAATAATAAAATTGATGTTTGAAATATACAATACCGTCAAAATGACGGATTGGTAGTTCTAGTGTTAATGAAAGAATTTATCTCATCATTTCCATTATTTCTATAACATAATAAGGAAAACATTAAAAATTATATACATATTATTATTTATTTTCTGCGTATATTATGTATGAAATTAAATTCATATTACAGAGTGTATTAATTAATAAGAAGAATATAATTATATGTGGAAAAATTTTCATAACTTAACAATATATACTAATATCAATGTATAGCTGGAAAGCCGTTTTGGTACAACCATTCTGGTGGTATTCACGTATATATTGTATATCTACAAATATAATATGTATATTGTGGCTGCTTATATGAAATGCGTAATATAGTTTTAATTAGTAAAGTTATTAGATTATTTTAATCACCCTTATACATTCCATTATATTCATTGTTATCATTGTTATAAACATTTTCTAACTAAACATAATATTGCATGGTATTGTATTTGGCGTAGATTTTGTCATTTATATACAAATAATTGTTATATAATAATAAATACAAGATATAAACCGCACAAAAATATAATAACTAATCTAATATGTATACAAATATGATGTGTGTTTGTGTACTGTCCCTGCAGGAAAAAAGGACTAGTTTTACTACTAGTAATACAACAAGTTATAAAATAAATAGTACTGCGGTTCCACACTAAACCCCTTTTACATGTTGTGACCTGGTTTTTTTTACTATGCGTAGATGTCCAACGAAGAAAGATAATTGTCCTCTTCTGCATTTACTTTTCAATAACCAGTTGAAGAACTAGTAAATTAATGAACTAGTCAAAATGTAAACAGTTAAGTACTAGTACTATAGTTCTTCTATTAGTAGTTACTGGTTAATTTTTAATTTTAATTCCATATTATTGAAACAATCTTCCGCCACAAAGTTCTTCGTAAGATACAATATGTTTTTGTTTCGTTTCCTCTCATTATATTTTTTTATTATTGCGTATTTAAAATGGTTCAATGCTGCATTACTTTAGTATAATAGTTTTGTAACTAGTTGCAGAAATAGTTTTTATACGGAACTATAATTTCAAAATTTACTGCAGGGAGGTATATAAATTATTTATACGATTTATGCTATATAAAATATATATATTTTGTTTGTATATATCCATAATTCCATAATAAATTGTATTTATATTGGTAAAGTTTGTTATGTGCGGTTAATATATGGTATAATAATAATAATATGTAATAATATCGACAACTTATCTTTCAATAAACGAACATATGAATATATAAATATATATTTTAATATTACATAAATGATAAGGTAAAATATCGAAAAATCAAAGATTTTAATATATAAATTTGTAGAAATTGGTGGGTGTGTTCGAGTGTACCAAATTCGCATTTTAAAACTTTCAAATACCAATCCATTGGAATCGTTAATTCAATTCGAAATTTTCTCTAGGATAAAATGCAAAAAGGTTTTAATGAATGTGCATATATTCCTAGTTGTTGATGTGTATTACTTTCAAAATGTGTAGAAAGAAAATAAGTTGTAGAGGAAAAAATATGATTTTTCTAAGAGAAGAAGTTAATTTTTCTAAATTTAGGGGGTTAAGAGCAATTTGAGGAAAAATCAGTTTAAAAATAGATTTCTGAAGAAATATTTTTAATCAAATACAATGAATTTAATCTTTATCCGACGTTGGAAATGATTTGTCATTCTCAGGTTTGATATAGATAACTCGATGGACAGCTTCTTAATACATTATTTCGTATTGGACTATATATTTTGATTTAGTTTTTCGTATTCTTTTAACAACAGTTATAGTTCTTGAGAACAGATCGTTGAAGGATTTTGTTTGTCGTAGATCATCAGATATTAAATGTTTACCAGGTTCAACAAGTGTTTGTAGCAGTGGCGACGCATAAAAAAATGTTTTATATATATTTTCTTGGTAGCTAAGTTGAAAGTATAAACTACATTATGAAAAAAAATACGAATACCTACTAACTGATTTTCCGGAAAATCGACTTTTATGAATTATCACCTTTGTGAATAACGGGCCATGGTTTTAACGGATTTCCACTTTTGTATACAGAATTGCAAATTGTATAATCAATTTCCAATCTTTATTAGAAGAGATTTTTTTAAAATCGATTAATACGTTCAAAAGATATGACCAATTTTCCATTTGATGTCATTGAAATTTTGTATGAAATAATGATACTGTATAAATTTTTTTTACTTTACAGTACCACAAATTTCTTTAAATTTTCTTTGCCATCGATTGGAAAATTTGTCATATCTTTTGAAGGCTTTGAATCGATTTTAAAAATCTCTGCTATGAAAGATTGGAAATTGATTATTATTTGAAATTCTGTATAAAAAAAAAATGGAAATCCGTTAAAACTATTAAAAAAGATGATAATTCATAAAAGTAGATTTTCCGGAAAATTTAATTCGGATGAACATCCACATTTTTTTTTCATAATTTAGTTTAATTTCACCGCAGGTTGTAAGAAAAATATAGCGATATTGAAAACTGAATACTATTTCTCAGCCTTCGACACTGATTTTTAGGTGCTTTATAAAGAATTTATCTACCCATATACTATTTCTTGTTGAATTGAAAGATCCTTTGGGGTGGAAGTCAGGAATACACTTCATTTGGATTCAGTGCGAATAAATGCCACATGTTTTTTGTGACCACTTATTATGTTGTTGCTCATTCTGAATTTAGGTGATTCAGCCGAAACAGGACCAGAATGAACACCAATATTAGGATTGACTACTCTGTTATAGACAATACACGTCGATACTGTCGTTGAATTTTATTGCAGCCGCTGTGATTGCAATGAATTAATTTTAATACCCCATGAATTTATAAAACATTAGTATTTTAGAGGAAAAAAACATTAAAAACACAAAACTCAGACTAAAACATAAGTTTTTAGAATTAAATCTTTTTTCCAACACTAAAAGCAGTACGACATTTAATTTTTTTTTTTTTATTACATTGTTGAATGAATCTTCTGGAATTTAGCTATTATCGCGTATACAAAGTAAAGTGCATTTGTGATTTATGACAACAATTGTTTAAAGTATTGCCATAGTATCATTACCTCATATCCAAAATGGTATCGGTAATTAAAATCAGTTCGAACACTGTATTCATTTTGGAATAAAAAAGTTTATGCTCTTAAACCCCATCTGCTCTTAACCCACCATTTTACGGTTTATATTTATTTTCAAAATGTTATCTTATTTTGTGTGGCAAAATATCGTTGCAGAAGAATTACTATTGGTTGTTCATGTAAACTTGCTAAATAAAAGTGGTAGTGGTGAAATTTTTATCGATTATACACTGAAATTTAATGTCTACTATATAGAACTATATCCGAATGAACATTATGGAAAACTGCCTATATATATTTTACATTTGGTTACTTTACCCTAATAAAATATGTATTAGTAAATTTGTATTTTTTAGCTGCTTATATTTTAGTAACTTTCATTTTCTGGTTTTGTATACATTTTTTTCCTATAATTTCATATATATTTCTTATAATATTGTTAGACCATTTTCTTATGTATTGTATTACGTATACATTTTACTATTAATATATGAACAAAAGATTGTTATATATTGTATGAATTTATTTATATTATTATAAAGAATTTGTATATATATACGAGTATTATTTGTTGTTAGACTTATTATACGGCGAGAATATTATAACTTGCAACTTGTCGTGGTTTCTTATTGTGTTTTGTATACATTTTTTTATTTTATTCATTGTGTATAACAAATATATGTCTTGTTTACTGCTGGTCGACAGGTGGCTATGACATTTGTTGCATATGGCTTTTATATATTATATTTAAACGTTTATTTCTTTTCTTGTAACGTCTCTATATCGGTAATATTATTATGTATTTTTCTTATTATGGCGGTTTCATTTTGTTGTGCACTTTTTGTGTGCAAAAAACATATGCATTTAGAATAATATATTCGCTGTGCATAAATAAATTGTACACTAAAAACCACAAAAACAATTAATCTTTTTAAAAATATTTATGTGAACTCTATTAATTGTAAATAAAAGGTTTTATATATTTGTTATTCATAATTGATTGTTATAATTAAGGGAAATGGATAATTATATATTTTATTGCAAATTGAAATAAGCCTACCGAATTGATGTAAAAAACAACATATAACTTCTTATATGGTAAATTAGTACTGAATATAGCCAACTCTTCCTGTTCAGTTCATGAACCGCATGTTATGATCAATTTAAGTTAAACATTTCAAGAATATCAAATTAAGGATATTACAGATATTTATTTGTAATTTGAATATATGAGAGATCTGAATTCATTGGGAATAGTGGTGTTCCATCCCAACTCCATTGCTCGCCGTCTTCCAAACGACGTATATTTACTACAAAAAATATATATATATAAAGTAATATCTGTTTAATCAAGTGTTCAATAATTGCTTTACTTTTACTTTTTCCCTATACAGCGAACATATACCTATCGGTTATATAACCACCATTGGCGTCGTTTCGTGAGGTTTCATCTTAGGTGTTCACTTAAATTTATGTAATATGGTATGACTTATCTGGAAAATATTTTAAAAAATTCTGTTCTATTTAATAACATATTACATCTTTATTGTAAAATTATCACAAATCACACGTACGATTTCGATCTTGATAACTGTATGATTTTGGATGTTTATAAAATCAAACAATTTTTACATAAGAAAGTTAAACGGTGAAGTTAATTTTACAAGTGGAATTGTGTTCGACACTTATTTTAAATTTTGGCAATTTTAATTGAAATCTTAATACATTCACATTACATTTAATTAATTCAATTATTAAAAATATACGAAATTCCTAACACCGACATTTTTGACTATATATATTAGGATTCTACTTTAATTACCTAAACGCAAGCGGTTGTAAAATTCGTAGATTATATTTGCTGAGCAAAAACAACATAGGTGTATTGGGGTGTAAACAAAGCAAATGCGGTTTTCATTTATACATCTCTTTTGACGAATTTTAACGTATCTAAATTCATGCGAATTGTCAAATCCATATTTTTTTATTGATAGAAGGTAATTCAATTTTTGTCTGTAAAAAATTTCGTATCAATCGACAGTGTATTTTTTGTTGAAAATGGCAAATAAAAATGAGCATTTTCGTCTTATTTTGGTTTTTCGCTTCCGAAATAGGAAAAAACTCATCGCAAGCTTACAAAAAGTTAAGTTGTGGTGACGAAGCCTTATAATAAAACTATGGTATCATATAATTGTTTTGCTAAGTTCCCTTCTGGTTATTATTTTGGTGGTGGGATTACAAAGGCTTTAATATATTTTGAATTGTCACAAAGTAGCCTAACGAACAATTCAACATCTATAACCAAACGGCACAATAAAATTCGAAAAAAAATTATCAGAATCGAAAAAATTGAAATCTTCCATGACAGCAAATATTTTTGCTCACACTCGTCAAAAATTATTGGAGCTTGGTTGGGAAGTGTTGCTACATCCACCATATAGCATGGGACCTTGCATCTTCGCATTACCATTTGTTCCGGTCTCTGCAGAACTCCCCTAATGGTTTAAAATTGAATTCCGCAGAGGCCTGCAAAATGCACTTGGATCAGTTTTTCGCTCAGAAAACCCAGAAATTCTATATACTGTAATTATTGAAAGTGGCTATATAAATTAACAATATTTGTAGTTAAGATGCGCCAGCTAAGTGTGTGTCAACGTGTTTTTTTAAAAAGTGCTAACTTAAAAGGATAACATTTAACACAAATACAACAGGACATTTTAAGTTAATTGTTTGGAAAATTTTATAAATTTATAAATATTGTCTCACTTTTGCGAAAAAAAAATAATCAATCATTGATTTTATCCATTAAAGCTTTTCGCAGTATAGTCAGGAAGTGACAAAATTAATTCAACAGCTAATTTATAAATTTGATTTAAAATAATTTTACTAATATCAGTTTCAGTTTTTTTTAACAAATAAATATATCTGATCTATACCATTATTTTCTAACAATTATCAAAATTATGTGTTCCATAAAATTAAGTTAAATTATTTAATAAATCTGTTTCAACAGAATCCATAAAATGAAGTAGACCTATAGCAGCTATTGTGGTAACTGCATACCAATCAATATTCAGGTGTATCCATATAATAAATTGTATTAATATATTAAGATCTTCTTTATATGCATATTTACTGTATTTAATAGACCAGCACTCCATCTTGTCGTAAAGAATCTGTAGATATTCTCACGTTTATTATCTCATCCCATATTGGTTCTTTTTGTTGAATTTACTAAAATTTATATAAACACTGCCGATAATGTTGTAAAGAAGATTTTTATTCGTATTTTCTATTCCCAAGTGATTTAGAATTAACTATGATATATTTAAAACATGCGTATAATAACAATTTACAAATATTTTGCAAATGGACATGTTGAACTTACTGTTGTCTGAACGACTTGAACCCCTTCAAAAAATTCCCCTATATATAAATATTCTATAAAAATATTAGACCATTTTTCATTATTTCGATATATCTACGTCTGAAAAAAAAATGTGTCAATAAATTGATGATTGTGTATTTTCGGAATTCATCAAAGCCATTATTTTCTGTGATTATCAATAATATTATTTTCTTCGGCAACAACCCTAGTAACAATTTGTCCATACTTTGTAAAATGAGGAAAATTTCCATTTAAAAAAATTCACATATTTTCAATGGAAAAAATTTATTGGAATTTGTCCAAAGAATGTCCATATAGATTTTCCACTTAATATACAATAGTATTTTATTTAGGTTAATTGAAACCTTTGGATAGTCAGGTTAACATTTCCAACATATATCCGAGCGGTATTGTATTCATAATTTAATTCACCAATTATCTAAGACAATGGTTCAAATGTTGTATATTTCGCTTATCTATAGATAGAATCCTCACTCTTTTTAATTTATTTTCATAATTTTTAAAAAACAAGTAAATCAAATAGATATATTTTCGAGGAATTTTGTAAGACTTTTTATGGATTTTATCCGCGCGATTTTTGTTTCTTGTTTATGTAAGCGTGTTTTAGCTGCCAAATTTCTACAAAATTATACTAAGAATTTATTAATTTAATTTTATTGTACAATTAAGTTAATTTTTACATATAAGATAATATAAAGTCATACTTTTTATTTGTTGATTACATTAAATTTTGTTTCAACAAGTAACAACCTGTTATGACAAAATGTTTGTGCCATTTCATTTGTTGCATGACGTCCATTTTTGTCAAAATAGGTGGATCTGCTCACAAAAAATTTGAATATAAATTCTATGGATATTTTGTGGAATAATATCAATGAGATATACTTTTAAGGAGAATTCCGTACAAATTATCATCGGAAATGTACGGATAATCCAAGAACATTTGCACTCATCATATAAAAGCGGACATCCGTAAGAAATCCATAGATATTTCCTCGGATTGAAACCTTACGGATTACTACATATGATGCGAAAATTTTGTGGACAAATTACGGACAGTGTTACTAGGAAAGCTATATTTATAAAAATACTCAACATTAATCTGTTGTTACTGAATCAAAATCTTAATATATTCATATATCGTCGCACAGTTCTTATGCATTTTCTGGTGGATTACAAAGTATCGTGTAAAATATTCCATATATTATATAATCGAGTTTTACAAAATTTACATATGGAAATGTGTAAAAATTTTATAATAAAATAAATAATATAAATCTTAAAATTTCAAATTCCTCTATATACGTACGCTGCTGTGTGCGTATGCAAAATACAATATTTTTTATAAGAAGTGTATGATTTCATATTATTTTCCATATATTAATAAAATTTAAATATTGTAAAAATATAAATGTGGGAAAATGTTTACATTTTATTTGACGTTGGTTAAGTTATTTGCATTAATAAATTTATGTTTGCATTCGGGTTTATAAATACGATGACATTTTATAACAAATCAATTAAAGTCCTATTAAAATAATATTATGAATTTATTTATATAGAAAACTTAAAATGATTTATATTTATTTAAAAAAATTAGTTTTATATTTGATGAAGTGTTTACATGTGTTTTTTCGTGTATGAAGAAACAAAATAATTAATAATAAAAAATATAATAATTATAAAAATGTCTTCTTTAAAAGAGTAAAATTATATTATGAAAAAGAAGAGGTTATACTCAAATAAAAAAATAAACAGCAACCCACATAAACATATGACCAAACCACCGCCGTCGTCGTCGCCGCCGCCGCCGCCACCATATAATTTAAAATCTTACATATACTTATTCAAACCAATTCACATTTAAATGTATTATAGTTCATTAAAATATTATCAGAAATTTCTTTAATAGTCCTTGAATATTTTATTTCATATTTATACAATATTTTTATATTTTTTTATATTTAATAAACTCATGTTGGATGACATGTGCAAAAAATTAAAAAAATATACAAAAATTCTCTATAAAAAAAACGTTATCATAACATTTCGAAATGCTCTTTATATTTATAATACGTATAAAATTAGAGACAGACTTTTAACCCCTGTAGCAACAAAATTAAACTGCAAATGTGATTAAAAATTATAATTTAAAATTGTCATCTTTTGGTTAAATTATACCACCAGCTAAGATATATGATATGATAAAGTGAAGATACAAAAAAATAATAATGTTTAAGAACCATATGTGTATTTTTTTTTATTATAATAACAACATTTATACGTTGTTTTGCTATTTAAGTATTAAATTATAAGATATTCAAATATATATGTATAAAAAAAAAGATATGCACATAACGATGTGGTGTCTAAATGTCTCTGAATAGCAACAACAAATGTAAACATAAATAATGTTTTTTTTATACTGGATGTGGAATATATGGAAAGATGGAATAAAAAAAACACCAAAATTTTAGTTCATATTATAAATATTATGTTTATATTTAATATGTGAAGCCAATTGTCAGCGAACATCGCACTATAATGAATACAAGATAATATATAGTGATAATTTTATAATCTGTCCATTTATTGAGGTTAAAAAAAATCAAATAATATGTTTAATTGTTAGTACGAATTATTTTAACTATTATTTTTATTTCTAGATTCCTGAAACATTGGTCACACAATAAATATTGCTATATCCTAAACTATCTATATTATATAGAAAATTTGTATTTTGACGGTTTTTTTCATATCAATTCCAAAAAGAAAATTTGATAAAATATGATATTGAATTGTAATATAAAATTATATAAAAGCATTTTCCATAACAAGTTCCTTCAAAATTGGTGCTGATTTTAACACTAAACGTACCGACACTTCGCGTATACCTATTCCTACCACAGGGGGTCAAATGACCCCTATAAAAAAAAGTTATTAAACCTTTTTTTAATAACGATTACAAATTGTTAATTTATTAAATCAAAAAAAATAACAACATAACACAATTCAAATTTCAAACATAATAATTAATTTCGATTTTAATATTACACGATTCTTTTTTTATTTTGATAGCATTTTTTACAAATTATTGGGTCTTCGATGGCACATTTTCCACACACATATTTTGTACATTTCATACAAATTTTTTTGTAGTTTTGTTTCCCTTGCAGAAACTTATTTGGCACAATTTTTCCTCTTTTCCACACATGAAACTAATCCTGAATCTGTTGCGGTTTCCTGCATAATTTCTTGTTCTTTCTGTTGCTTTTGTTATAAATCTTCTGCAAGTTCTTCTGCTAATTTTAGTAAAAATTTTTGCCTAGAAATTTTATCGCCATTTGTTTCTGTATATAGCATACCCATGAATTAATTCCAGCAAGGTCAAGAATATTGAAAAAACTGTAGAGGCCATCTTCGCGATTACGATTTCACGGAGTACTTTCTTGCCATCTGATCTGCCATGTCTACACCAAATTTAGTGCTATTATAAAATCTAATAGTTTCGGGTAAAAACTTCCCCTCTTTTTCAATGCGTATAGATGAATGTCTTGAGCAAAGTAGAAGTACCTTTTTCGTCGGCTTACTTTTGTAAATTGTAAGTGTACATTGATTAGCTTTATATAATTTCGTTGAGAAACGTGGCATTAACCATCTTTCGTTTGTTTGGCAAATTTTGGCAATTCTTTTTTAGTTGCTCGAATGGTTTCCATAATAGTGGTTTTTTTCTTTAGCAACTTTGTAGCTAGAGATACAATTGTAAAGAAATTATCTGTTGTAACACTTCTTCCACAAAACAAAAACAAAAATATTATTGTCAAATATTGTTATTGCAACGTGTGTGAATGAGAAAAATATATGGCAACAAACAAAAAAATGTATTTATAATTATCCGACAGATATAAATCCACATGATTTCATATACATTCTCGTAAGGGGTCAAATGATCCCTTGCGGTAGTTTATTCAAATTTAATTCAGTAGTTAGTAGAGAAGGCAATTTTGAAAAAAAATTGCATTTATTTTTTTAATAAATGTGGTATAAAATTTTTTTGATTTATTAATGTCATTTCAAAGAAATTTATAAACATATGTCATTTGACCCCTCTTGGTAGTTTTAGTGTTAATGTTGACCCGTATTGGCATGAACTTATGCGTAAGAGTTTTGAATGAGTTTATAATTATGTTTAATTATACAATAATAGTTGCGGTGCAGCATATACGAATGCGAAAATTATCAATATATATATATATCGAACGCACCGGATATAAATCCTTGTAATGTCACTCTCATATGCCGTGTCGTATTTATATGTACAAAAAATCTAAAAATAATCATTGTATAAAGGTGCCATAAAATGGTCTTGATTCTTAAAACATCAATTATTATATACTTGATTCCGGTTTTATTTCTATATTTCTAATGGTTAAATCTAAAAATTATCCTTATAGCATCGTTGAAAGATCCTTGATGTCGATTCGCTGTTCAAATATGTGTTATTTTTTAATTTTTTTTATCAAGTAGTTTTTTAAAATGTTTTGATCCATTACGTTTAACATGAAATGAATTAGTATTAAATTGTAAAATTGTACGTTTAACATTTGTATATATGTAATTCATCAAAATTATAGATGTTCAGGAATATAGAAACTGTACGGTTTTGTGATCAAATTTTATGGTATGCCAGTAATTGCGATTATAACTATTTAAAATTATCCGGATTATCGGAAATTATCACTGTATTTCATAATATATATAAAAAGTTAACAAATTTTAATACAAATTCATCTTTTTTTATATTCTTATTTTATTGTATCATTGTTGAATTGAAACACCAACTTATATTTTAGTGACAATTAATATATGTGTGTTATATCAGAGGTTTGAGCAAACGTTAAAATTGTCTGTATCATAACAATAAAATGTTTTAAAAAAAAATACAAAACAAAAATTAGGCAAGTGATCGTGTCGTAGCTATATAAAGTAGCTGATTAAATTGTGTGTACGGGCGATCCATTATTATTGATGGCGAATTATAGTTCCATGTGATATGATTATGATAGCAAGTTATGGAAGAAATCTTCCCGCAAAATAAATACTTTATTACAGATATAAGTATTTCAGATCGTACTATGTATTACAAGGCGACTAGAAAATATTGGTGATGATCTTTTACAAAACATTAACCATAAATTGAGAGTATCTTCATTATTTTACTATTGCATTGGATCACGGTATATTTGGTGATGTTAAAGATACGACTCTGCTTTTAATATTTGCATGAAGTTTGAATGAAAATAGTGTATAGTTAAAGATACAATAAATAAAGTTAAAGATTGAAGTTACTAGGTGCACCGGTTTCAAGTGAGCATTTTTTTGTGAAAATAAAACACTAATTTTAAATGGGAAAGTAAAAAACATTTTATTCAAAATATTGGCCATTACCTTCTACACATTTTGACCACCTTTCTGGCAATTTGTCGATACCACGACAATAGAATTGATCGTCGTTTGAAGCAAACCAATCAGACACTCAATTTTCGGCTTGTTCGTAGGAATCGAAGTGCTGCTCAGCCAATGCGTGAAGGAGTCAAGTCTGGTGCATACGGCGGGTGGTATTTTCAAGAGTTTTTGAAAGAAATAGAATCTGAATGTGGTGATGTTATTTATTACTAACATAAATAAAGGTGGTTTAGTGCTAGAAATTTATACTTAACAGAAGAAGAAAAACTATATCCTCTTTACGAATTAAGTTTGTTTGCTTTTATTATGAAAATGTTTTTTGTATTAAACCAATTTGATTTGAAAATGGTTTATTCTCACAATAGTTCAATTTGGTAATATTAATTATATAGTTTCATATAAACACTTTTTAAAGAAAAAAAGTAGTATATGGATCCAATTAAAAAGTAACGTCGAAACAATGAAATATTAATTAATTTTGCTCCAAGGAACATTGTTCATTGTTAAAATGACATAACATTTATTAAATCAACGAATAATTCATTAAAACATAATATTCTGTTTAATAACTTATTATTCTGCACTAATGCGCGAATTCATTCATTCAATAAACAAGTACATTAAGATAATTTTTAAGAATGAAAAATATTAATGAACTATTCATTGAAACAATGGAAAATGGGCTTATAAACGCTATTCATTGAAATTATGTACAAATTTATTTTCAGTGTAGATGTCACTGATTTATCAGTTTAACAAAACTTGATTAACCCTTTCAAATGAATTAAAATTTTCTTACGATAAATCGTTCAAATCTACTGAAAGGGTTGAAATACTTTTCAAATGCTATATATTTTCTAAATAAAATGACTTTAGTAATACTGTTTAACAGAAAAGAGAGGTAAGGTAAGGATTGATGTAAGATGTAATGATTGGTAATAGGATGATTGTGTGTAATAGGAAGATTGAGGTATAAGGTGACTGATAAAATTAAGAAACAGATTCACAGTGAATACATTTTAAATTTATTACAAAAGTATTTGTAACAAATCATCAAACCATCAAAAGGACACCTCTCACATAAAATTAAATTGTTGATAAATTTATTTGTTTTTACCTCGCGCACGTGTTAAATTTAATGTTGTTCTCATATTTGAATTGCATAAAGAGACGAGATGCGTGTACACTGCACACCTTTTAATATCGCATTGTATCTGTAATTATATAAAATATTATTATTATTATTATTATTATTTCTTTCAATTTTATTATTCATATACAGATGGTTGGACTTTTAAAAATGCTTAATTATTTTTACCTCGAACACACATCTGTCATGTCCTGTTTAGTATTTGTAAATGTACAGGAAAAAAAAATTCTTTATATACAAAAAATTCTACATTCAAAACACTTAACATTTTTTTGATATAGTTTTATTTATTGTTGGCATGATCTCTCACTCTTTGAAGAAGAAAAAATATTACGTTTTTTTTTTTTTCACAAAATAATACACCTTTAAAACTTTAAATTCATTTAATAATAAATAAAAACGAGAAAACAAGAAAACTTTCTATATAAGAAATATTAAAGCGGAAAATTTTGATTTTTATTCGTATATAGAGCATTAATTAAATAAAACAGAAATAAATTGAAATTATTTCACCTGCTTCATTAAGCACATTTATATAGTTTTATTTTAACTATTTAAATAATTAATAGTATCAATTGAATACCATTTAAGTGAATTAAAATATTTTATAACTATATATAGGTAAAACATGTGTCGTATTTTACACCTTAAGTATTAAATTTCACCGCAGCCAATGCAATGCAGAATATATAAATAATAACACATAAGATGGAAATATTTTATTATAAATATAGTAGATAAAGTTAAGTCAAAATTATCTGTGTACTGTGTTAAAGTATCTATGTAATTCTTTCTTCAGTTGTTATAATAATATCGAACAGTATTTACAAAATATGTTCAATATATTGTATAACGATAATTTTAATATAAATCGTATAGAGAACGTAACGTCATCCATTGAATGCAGCGTTGGAAAGGTACATTTTTCTCCTTTCAGACGCACCAAAATCGATTGACAGGTTAAAAAGTGACACGCATTTGAGAGTGTCAGTAGTTTTGATTCTTGGCGTCATAAAAATATAATGGAACAAAGAGAAAATATTAAATTTTGTTGTTTCATAAATGTACGAAAATTTACACATGGTTGCAAAAAGTTTATGATGATGATTGACAGGTACGTTTAAACAACAAGTTTATCATTAGTTTTCATATTTCAAAAATGGTCGTTAGGATTTTGAATGACAATCCAATGCAATGAGGTTCAGAACTTAAAAATCGTACTGAATTAGTGGAAATGTTTGTGAAATCATTGCTTTTTCAATGGAAATTTCACCGAGCGAATGTTGGCTGATGAATTAAATACCAGTAAATACACTATTTTCTTCCAAATCAAATTTAAATTTTCTTCAATTTAGTTAATAAAACAATTACCATTTAACATTGAGATATTCGATTTAAGTTTAACTTGATTATTTGACTTTTAGGTATATGAGCACGAACATATCCATGGTGAACCAAGAAATAAAGATGTCTTTTCGATACATAAATTTATCGAAAGTTAACTTTGCGTAAAACTATTATAAAACAAAAATTGGCGAACTTCTATAGATATATTACCGAATTTGCGATGTTTAAATGACATTATTTTCACATATTTATACTAATTTAAACGTTCAATTCTGTGATTCGAATCATCCAACCTGTTGATATGAAAGTGACAATTTTTCCATTAGACAATGTCTAATGTCTTTTGTGTTGTATAAAAATTTCCTATAAACCGTTTTCAATCGTTTATAGACCTCATTTATAAAATGAACTATATACCCTTTAAAAAGACACAAATTAATTTATTATTATGACAAATCGCGGGTTGGCAAATTTTTCTCGTGTAAGTAGCAGTCTGAAACTAGCGTTTTATGCAACTGTCTTATAATTGCCGTCAAATTAGTCTCAAAGACGTCTTTCCAGTATATCCTATAAAAATACTATAATATATATATAATACTGATCAAAACACTTAAACCACCAATTTGATTAAATTATCCGTCGGTTTGGTTCACTGGGAAATTCTTACACTAGAAAATTAGTCATTTTAAATAATTAATATAAAAAAAATGAATACTGCTGCGTTCATTCTAAAGAGTCTATAAAAAAAATCGAAATAATGAATTCCAATAAATTATTAAAGAGTTATGATAATAATAATCGTTTTTTTATATTTCTTCATCAATTTCTATACGAAGTTAATAGATTAATTTTAAATATTATAGAGAAACGAAAAAAAAAAAAAAACGGGTTAACAAAAAAAAAAAAAGGTTCATTCATAAAAAAATTTCGCCCACATACACTTTATTTTATTATTACATAATTAATCGTATTTTTCAATCCATATAGCAATTTTCGAAGTCACACACACACACACACATGAGAAATCACATCTTATTATTTTAAAATTTTTATATATTTATGGACGCAATAAATTCAGAATTTTATGTCATGTGAAAAATTATAAACCACTTTACTATACTGGCGTAGATGAATGTTTTGTCTGATATACCCAAAATACGGGTGTTATGGTTATTCCAATGTTTTTGTGACCTGATAAGCTAGCATTTCTGCTGGTTATTCACTACTTTGAAATCCGCAAATAAAAGACAAGTTATTTACGCTGTACTGCATTATAGAATATCGGCCTTTTTATTCAACATTTAGATGTAGCCACATTTCCAATTTTGTCCTTTTAGATACATTTAACATACGTGTAGGTACTCTACACGTATGACGCATATGACCTAGATCAGTAGTTTCGTATGTTAGATGTTAATATCGCAAAATACGTATTTTTAATCCACACATTTTATATAATTACTCCATCAAATCATATACTTTTTATTATAAGATCCAATGTCGGAATAGATTTATCGTGTACCAAATTTTTGTTAAAACTATTCAAATCAATAGAATATAAGATAAGGCTTGGTCGAGCATATGGTATCGTATGGAGAATGAACGTATGCAGAAAAAAACTGTTGAATAGTGTTCCAGAAGGGAGAAGACAGAACCAAAGATCTAAGGACTGATGCTTAAATGCAGTTATTTGGATCCTCATTCATTTCCCCAATGTTTTGGCAATATATGAATACCATCAAAATAAAATTTCTCATCTTTGATGCGAACCCAAGAATCGAGCCAATTTTGGACGTCTTCATAATTGTGTACATAGTCCATGTGTCATCGATCTGAACAAGTGGTAATCTGATGGAGTAACATCCAGTGAATATAGTTCGAGTGTTGTAACACATGCGCATCCGAGTGTTTCCAATGTTTCTTTTACCGATTTTGCGACATGAGGACAAGCTTTGTCGTGTAAAAGAATCACTTTTCCATGTCTGTTGGCCAATTCTGGTCGTTTTTTTTTTTTCAATGCTCGATTCAATTCAATCAATTTTTGTTTGTAGCGCTCACCACATTAATAGTTTGACCAGGTTTCAACAATTCATAATATATACCACGTCCTTGTGGTCCCACCAAATACACAGTAAAACCTGCTTTTCATGCGGTTGTTGCGTTTTGGTGTCAATTTTACTGGTTTACCTGGATCAGCCCAATGTTAGTTAGTTAGTTCGTTTAGGATTATCAAAATAAAGGCAGTTTTCATCACCGGTGACGAAACGACACAAAAACGACTTTCTTAGTTGTCTTCCAATTAAAATTTCTAGGTGGTTTTACGCTTTTCTTTGCTTCTTTCAGTCAATTCATATGGAACCCATTTTCCGTCATTTTGCATCTTACCCATTGTGTTTTTAGGCGATTAGAAATGGTTTTTTGTGACATACATTTAATGAATCTGCCAGTTGTTGTTGCGATTGTGCATCGTCTTCATTTAATAAATGTTTGCAATTTCGTATTTTCAAATTTTTTCGGTGGTTTTCCGCGATTTTTGTAATTCAGATCAAAATCACTACTTTTGAATCGTTGACTTTCTGCTATGACTTTCATGTAAAGCATTAAGCTTCGACCAAAATTTTATGACTTTCAACATCAGTTTTCTTCCAATGAAACAGTAACAACAAACCTCTTCTTTGCTAATTCCATTTGCTACACTAAACATTCACTCTCTTAAGATTGGTAAATTATAAAGGGTACAGCTGTGTTTAATGAAACATTGGTATATATTCAATTTTATTGTTAAACATGTATTTATAAACATTATTTTTTATATATATTGGATTAAATTACCAATATATTTTAAAACCACGAAATGATGTATAAAATAAATCAGAATGTTATTTGTTGGTAACAAACAACAAAACGATATTTATTATATTTATACAATTTTACCTCTACATATTATTAACATATTGTGTTATTTAAACCTTTTAACAATGATGATAATGACGAGACGCCCATGTTAATACAAATACAACGATTAAAATATATAAATAAGAAATTATTATTATTATTATTATTTAATTATTTTTATATCAATACTTAATATAAAAAATATCAATAAAATATGCTAACAATTAATAATGAGTCGGTGTGTGTAACCGCAGCATAATGTGTATTGTAAATATAATAATAGCTGCTTAGACTATACCATATTTAGTTAGATGGAATATATACCATGTGTCAACGTGTGCGGTTAATAAACAAATTATTTAAACATTTTTAAATCTGTATTAAATTAATATTGAAATTAAAATATATACCACAATTTATTTTTAAATAATAAATAATATAATTAAATTTTTCATTAAACAACTATATTTTTAGGTGTATTTTAGTGATAATAAATTTTTAATTATAAATTTGATTGAGCACATAATTTTGTAAAATGTTTTCTATAATACTCTCGTACTGCGGTATACATTTAAATATCAAATTTAATCCTCAGTACCACATTATTAAAATGTCGTTGCCCCCACGACGAAATAATGATAAAATTTATTTTTATAAATTATATATTAACAATGGTTTTAATTGTTGTCAAACATAACATTTAGATTACTCGATATAGAATGAGAATATTTATATAAATTTTGATGAGGTTATATATTTTCAAATCTATATTGGGTCATTGATAATTTGTCTAATACTTCTTTAATAATATCAAGTTTATTATTTATGTATTAATTTATACCTTTTTTTTGAGTTATAACAAAACCATGTATATTAACGACATAAATATAAAAGTGATATACGGTGTTAAAATTTATGAACAAATAAATATGCGGTTAATGATTTATCAGGTGTGGGCGGATTTTGATTTTTTATGTGTGGGTATTTTTTTTTTTTTTTTTTTTCTATATTCAAAAAATTATAATTTATTTTTAACTAATATATCAGTAGGTGTATCATTACATCCAGCCATACATCACAATACATCTGGTTTTATTTTTTTCTTCATCTCCATATGTTACTTGTAAAAAGTCTAAAATACTAATAAATCGAATACTTATTTTTTTTTTAAATTTATATAATCAACAAAATAATAATGTGTGATATTTTAACAAAAAATAAATAAATAGATTGGATTAACTACATTTAAATTCTAAATTTCTATATTATTAAAGCTTTTTATTTTATATATAATGAACGTGTATTTATTTATTTATTTATGCTGAGGTTTATGTACATATAAATATGCAGTAGTTAATTTAACTATATCGTTCAAATGCTACCCACAACATTTCATTTATTAGAAAACGTTAATCTTCAATATCCTATGGATACCAGTTGTGAAACGTAAAGTATTTATTCTTAATCGTACAATTTTATACTATTTATATTTTATTTGAAATTTACTTGATTGCCCAAATCTAAACGTAAACCGACTCATACAAATAATTAAACAATCGCGCGACTAGAATAAGCCGCTGCCTATATACAAAAACACATGAACTTCAAATGTATACATTTTATAAGTACACCCGAAAATACGGGTTGAAAATCAGACACATGATCAAAACCACATAATCCTTGAACTAGTATAGGAATTAAATATAATATGTATAGGTAATTAGTCCATAGTAACGTGTGTGTGTGTGTGTGTGTGTGTGTTTGCAAAAATTGTTAATCTTTGAGTAGCGTGTCCAACACCAAATTTTCAAAGATATCCGTTTTTGTTTTATTCCATAAACGAACAAATAGTCAACCAGCTTAATAGCGGCAATTGAATTTCGTAATATTTCACAAGACGCCAGTCAGTCCCCATAGATAGGATAGTACAACTTTACAATATCTAAAAATATCTAACATATGAGAAAACCATAAGATATCGCCTCATTGCACCACAATAATATGTAAAATTGTATATATAAATTTCAAACAATAGCCAAATAATCCATATAATTATCCTAAGTAATAGTTTTATTGAATAGACAAATTGAAATGAAAAACCAATCAAATGGTTTCACTTTTCTCACATAGGAATTCATGGTTAACAGAATCACATGCCTTTGAAGAATCAAGTAATACAAATATGATGCGGAATCACAAATATTATCCGTAATCTTTAATTTAAAGCCATGTTTGTATGATGTAAACGAAAACCCCTATTTATATTTATACAAAAACTTATTATTAGTAATATCTTCGCTCATTTGTAACTTTATTAATTTTTTTTTTGTCATCAATAAAGAGAACATTAATGAGGATATCAACTCAAAACATTTTTACCCTTAGCGGCTGACACTATTATTTTTCAAATAGATGGGAAATTGGTCAAAAAAAGTTATGTCAGCAATAAAAATGTGAAGAATATTTTAAGGCAAAACAAAATGTAACGCATAATCTCGATAAATCGACGAGAAAAATATTATCATAATCAATCGAAACAGATTTTATTAATAGAAGATATTGCATCACATTCATCCAATTCAGTTATATATTATAAGAAATTCAACACACAGACCCGTCGATCAACATTATCAAATGATTGATAAAAATCGGCTCCACGCACTTTGATGAGCAATAAATGTTGCAATAATTTCATTAGGCGTGAATATATATCCTAAAAAGTAATCAATTTTCTAGTCAGATATGGTGCACTTAAATTACACCACATCAACTTTCTCGTAGATAGGAAATTTATCATCAAATTTGCTTGCAAAATACGAAATATTCGCCTGCATGATATTCAACGTAACCAAGTTTCCCATTTTTGCATAATTACTATTACCATTTTTTTTTTGTTTTGTAACCAAACGTGTGTAAAATATGATAAAAATATTAACACTTTCAGAAATGTGAAGATACTAAAGAAACATGGACGATACAAAAGCGTCATTACGAAGATTGCCTTTCTAACATTCCATGATGCAAGTTTTAAATAATTGTCCTTAAATTTTCGTTGCTTGAGTCGTTGTCGTTTATCCTGTCCGATCCGAGGCCGTGTTGTTGATTGTTCATAACTGATTGTTTTTCCGAAGTTGGTAGTTCAAACTACGTAATAATTTTGTAAATTCGTAGGTCATTTACGGGGGTATATATCACCTCTTCCGAAAGCAGTTATAATGACGCCGCTGATTCGTGTTACTGTGTGTAATCACTGAATCATAAGCTAAGTTTTAATCGGATGCTGCTTTCACGCACAACACCTCATAGGAATTCTCATACACAGCGGCCAGATTGTTCGCAGCAACTTATTCTTTATTCGTAGCTAACCCATTGTATTCTATAGGCCGTTATCCACTATCCACAACCTGTTCGACGCGTTCGGTCGTAACTGTCTTTGCCAAGTATACTATACCCAACATACCATCCGAAATATTATAGTTACAATAAAAATATATATTTTATTTTATATTTCATATTTTTAACAAAATTTTCTAATGTATTTTATTTTATTTCTTTTCAGGTAAATTTTGATTTTGAAAAATCACAAAATTAAATTTTTTTGTTTAAATGTAAATTGACACAATTTGCGGATATTTGGTAAATCATTTTATATTATTATATAGTTTTAGTATCAATACTCAAATAAAAAAAACAACGATGGAAAATATTAATAATATAATTTTCCATTCCAATGATTATCGCGAATAGCAGAAACAGACAGAAACTCGTTCCTATTTGTAACTTCACCGCGTTAACAATATACATTCCGAAATACTTGTAAAAATACAATATTTCAAATACTCAATATTAAGATTATTTTCGAAACTGTTTTCAATCCTTATAAACTATATTTTGGTGGAATAAGTTCTTGAAATGCTTTTGCCTCCGGCCAATCCTCTCAGAAAAGTTCTAACCGCATAAGTGCCAAGAAAATTACATAAATTCAATGGTTTTGTGAAAAATGTATCTAAGGCGGCGTGTATACAACAGCGTAATTGTGTGGCGTATATTTTATAATATTTATCAGAAATTGCAATTTTCTTAAATGAGACATATTTATATTTTTGTATTTCTACTGAATGGTATATCTATTGAAAATATATGCAAAATATTATCTATAACAATATTATTATAAATTTTCTTGAATATTAAAATTCCCATTTTTAAATATATTATTTAAATTGGATACAATATATAAATATTTAACATTTAAAAAGCAATATAAATTGATATATACATTTTATTCAAATTTAAAATGAATATTATTTACATTAAAAAATGTTTAAATTGCGTCTTATTGTAAAAATGTGGAAATTTTTCTGCGAATTCTATACCAATACCATACCACATTTATTATAAACATTTACAAATAAGGAAAATATATAGGACATTATTTTCTCTATGTTATTTTATTAATTTACATACAACATTTATGTACTCCGACTCGTTACGTAGTCGAGTTACTAAAGTTATGTATTCAATAATATATGGTATATATTATAGAATGGGAGTAGTACAGATAAAATTTTCATTTTGAACAATTATTTGGAAAATCTCTATATTACATAACCTAATAAATTTTTTCCTATGGAAATAGTATGCAAATACAATATATTGGTGTATACAGAGAGACGAAAATAGAGAATCTCCAACAACAATTAACATATGTAATATTTGTTTTTTGATTGTATCTGTTGGTCGGTTCACTTTTCTACAACTATTTGAATTCCACTCCTGGTTCAGATCTATTGTTATGCTTACACCACACTTCTCCGCAAAGTGATGTATTCGATACATTCACGCTTTCGCCATTTCATTTATTATTATTTATTTACACTTTGTCCAAAGCTTATCATATCAATAATCAGGTCGTCGAACGACATATAGGCAATATTCTCCTTTCCTGCTGATGGCACCGTTTTTATACTTCTTTTTCATATACTTCCTTCCACAGACGAACTTGCACCCTCCCCTGGTTCACTGACATTTAATGGCAAAAACATACCTGAATCGTTACATTAATTTAATTATCATTTTAGATAAAACCAAAATTCTTCTATGTGATATGAGATATATTTCAACAATGTGAAAAGCATTCTTTATACTACTATTGTAATATAAAATTTTGAAATGTCTGTATAGGCCTGTATAAATAAATGTCTCCCGACAATTCAATACATTTACTCCAATAAGTTTATCCCCCGGCGGCTGAAGAACGATTCCGGAAGTTCTGTAAAATACTTTTCTGCGGCTGCTATGGCCTCTTCATTCGACGAGAAATATACTTTCCTCGGAGAAATTGTTTGAGATTTCTGAACAGGTAGTAATCGCTGCTTGGAGCCAAATCTGTTGAATACGGTCGATGCTCAAGCACTATTCGTACCGTAAATCGTTAAATTTAGTCATGGTCAAAACACTTTGAATTGATTGCGTTTTATCTTTCTGAAGATAATCTATCTATAAAATTCCTTTTGCATCCCAAAAAACTGATGCCATAACCTTTTTTGCTGTGCGTTCATGCGCTTTAGAGCCGAACATCCAGCTTTAGTCCACTGTATAGGTTCTTGTTTCAATTTAGGATCATACGGTGGTAGATCCAAGTTTCATCCATAGTTTATAAAACGATGCACAAAATCGGTTTTATTCTTCTTAAAACGATCCAAATACTGCCGACAAATTTGTTTACGATCGAGTTTTTGTTGAATTATTAACGCGTTTGCGGAACGGTACCACTTTTCCAAACTAATTTTTCATTTGTAATTATTCATGTAAAATATGACGTACTGTGTTCATCTGAGATGTTTATAGTATCAGCAATTTCACGTGTAGTCAAACTTATTGGATCTTCACTAAAAATTTTATGTATTTTTTCAATATCTTCTGATGTTGATGCAGTTTTTGGACGTCCCTCACATGGTTCGTCTTCGAGGCTTGTCGTACAAGATGCTTAAATTCGGCAGCCCAATTTTTTTACTGTTGCCTATGATGGAGCACTTTCATCTAAAAAATTTACCATATCGTTATGAAATGCTTGTTCGGCTAAATCTTTTTTATAAATAAATATTCAATGACTGCTCAATTTTTTAATTTTTCGCATGTTAAAATAAATCGCTGAATTTCAAATGGCTTGTGTAAACAAGGAATTAATTAACAGATCAAATTGAAATTTCTCAGGTATTCATATGACAGATGGAATATTCCAATACACTTATTTATCGGTCAGTATTAACGTTATATCTATTTGTAAGGCTAGAGAATATTCATGAAACCTGTATATATATATATCTCGCACTATAACATTTTGCATTGTATTATAAGAGGCATATTTTCTGTTTGAGTTAGTACTAGTACTCCTAAAAATATATTATGTTGGTTCAATATCCCCATACACCAATGGTATACAGTAACACCTTTTTTGAATATAAGTGATCCGCGGCTTTAGATGTGCGTGTATAGACCGTTGATTTTGAAAAACAAGGAGCGTTTTATGTTTTCTATATAAAATGTAAAATACTTTGTACGATTTTATGAAAGTGTAATTCTGTTCAACACACAAGAGTTTTGTAATTTTTTGCACCTGCTCTTGTCAGTGGTTTCAAACCATCCATATTGAATTCAGAATAGCCGCACTATTACCACCCACTTTGGATATATTTTTTATAATATAAAAATTCTTTAATAATTAATTTGAAAAAATAATTATTGTAAGTTAAATATAATTGGTGGAATAAGCGCAATATTTTTAAAAATTTATTTGTATTTAATTTTATATACATCAGTCGAAAAAAATTACAAAAACATATTTTCAATTGGTAATGTAATTTTACATAAATACTTTATTTTAGGTATATACATTTGCAATGGCCATTGTATGTGATCGGGGGTAATTCAAGTATTAGTGACACACAAGTTAAAATGCATAAATTTTTTAACACAACACCAGTTTCTATGTGGTGAAAAATTCTTTGAACACAACTAAAACATTAAAATTTATTAATGTTTTGTTTTATAATTTATAATAATTTACAATATTCCAAAGTATTTCACAATGAAAACCAAAAATTTGTGATGGTTAAATAAATTTGCGTTTAACTTGTTTGTAGATATAAGTTCGAGAGCTGAATTACCTTGACTATGTTTTGCATAGGTAATATATTATAATGTAATATATTTTTATATAAATATACAATGGAACTCATATGCATGTGCGGTTATAAAACACTAATTATGAAACTAACTTTAAATTTGCTATTTAATTGATTACCACACGTATTTAAAAAGTTTTACTTTTGAATCAGTTGTACCTAAATATAGTATATTGAAAATTTAAATTAATTAAACAATTTTCAAGTGCGGTTGTTATATAGAGTCATTTTATTTACATTCAATTTAAATATGTATTCAGTCACTCATATATATGTTGGTGTGATACCATATATCTATTGTTGATTATATATGAATAAAGCTTTATCAATGTGTGTTATATTATGCTAATCTTTATACTTGTAACATACATATAACCATATTTAACATATATATGTCATTGAATTTAATTAAATAATATACAATATATTATGGTTTTATTATACATTCTATGCTTTATTACTATATAATCTGTGTTGTGTATAAATGCATGGTAAAATTGTGCATGGCACATATTAAATAAGGATATTTTGAAGTCATAAACGATATTTTGTAATATTTTATATTGAAATTATAATGTCTCAGAACACGTAAAGAATTGAAAATAAGTACTTAACGTCTATATTTATATAGTAACGTTTGTAAAATATTAGAGCAATTCCCCAAATTTGTTTCGATATACCATAATTACTTACTCCATGGTGTTAAAACCCAGATGTAGTCAATGTCTTCCAATCCCGAATTTTAACGATCTTTATATCACTGCATCTATCCATCTAGCCTTAGGTCTTCCGATTCTCCTTTTACCTTCTGGATTACAATTCTACATAAATTTTTTTGCCACACGTTCCTCATCCTTGCGAAACACGTGTCCAAACCATCTTATTCTATTGATTTTGATTGTTTTGACAATATATTTGGTTGACCGCGTACAACTTGTCTAATTGTATATTCATTTCCAACCATTATGTTCTTTGACGGGACCAAATATGTTTAATTGTTAATTTCTGAATCAACACCCTTTTTTATTAATATTATTAATTTTTTTAACTGAATGAATATATATAAATTATATAACTCACGAGTATATATAAAAATAACGATGTAAATTTGCGGGATTACTATCGATACTATCGGCATATCTGCTAATGACCCCATTAATTGTATATCCTGTACATATTATCGAACAAATAATCAATTATTTAAACAACAAAAAATGTTCGAACGCAAAAGATTAATATTCTAAATAGTTGAACCATTGCAATCTTATATGAGATGGCATTTTTTTTGTGTATAAAGCTTTTTATATATATTGATACCATTACCATCCATTTAATAATATTATTATAACATTCTTCCACAATAAAGGCCTATATTTTTAAACGAAAATAAAATAAAACAACAAAATGTGTAATCTATAATTTTGTTAATGTTTTCTTCTGGTGTATGATGAGCCGAATTTATTATTATTGTATTCAGGTGAAGAAGCTATATTTTACGTAACTAAATAACATGGTATTATAAAAGTAATTTAGTGGCCAACAAAACAAACAAAAATTATTTCGTCGAAAATATTATATACACACAGGGTGTCCACGAGACGTGTGTAAATAATTATATCGTTGAAAATAAGGTACAGTGAAACATATTCGTATAAACACAGAGTAATTTATAGAGATTTCGAATTTAAATAATTAAATTGTGATTAAATAACGTAATTTATTGCATTAAAAATAAGCCAAATAATAACAAAACGGTTTCAAAATAATTAAATTTAATTAATTTACTACAAAAATGATAAGGACAATTCTAATACAATTATTATCTCTATATTGACATTAATATTTTGTGTGTCCATCTTTGTTCTTGATGATTATTTCAAAAATTCTCTTGATGTTATAAGTTCATGCAACGTATTTACTTCTACCAATACTCTCTCAGAAGTCTTTAATACACTTTTGATGCCAGTATTCCCGTAAGGTTTTTGAATGGGGTTACAATCAGAACTACCAGCTGACCATTCGATGCGCATTCTCTGCAAACCACTTTTTCGACTGTTTTGACACATGTATTGCAGCGTTGTTCTGCTGAAAAATGAACTCACCTTCTGTATTTTCAAAATGGTTAATAAGAACATCATCTATAGAAGCTCACAGTATGTTGAGGAGTTGATTTTATTTGTGACAAATCATACATAGGAGGCTTACTGTCTTATAAAAAAAAGCTCCCCAAACCATCATCAAACCTTTGAAATTGCGTTTCGATATGAAAATGTGTTTAGCATTTAAATTGTGCCAGCAACAGGAATAGGAATCTGCATCTTCGAGATTAAACTTTTTTTTTCGTCAGCAAAGATACAATTTTCCCATTGTTTGAAAGTCCAATGGATATGTTTTTCTGCGAACAAGAGTCTGTTCTTGTTGTGACGATTAGTTAAACTCGGTTTTCTTTGCATTTTCTTCCATTTTACATTTTTTTTTATTGCGTAAAATGTCGAAAACTTGCTTATTTTTAACCGGTAACCGGTTTTTTGTTGCTTCGATTACAATTTGACTAATTTCTTTATTTGCTAATTTTCTATTGCCCTTGGTGGGATATTTCTTTCCATAATTTTTATTCGTTTTAAAAAAAATTTCAAACAACTATTTTCGAACATTTAATTTGTTCGATTTGAATATCCAAGATCTTTGTATATAGTTATAAAATTAATTTCAACTTCCGTCAAACGTTTACCTCTAGGCATAACGCCAAAAAGAGGTTATGAAATACGTAAAAATTATAATAATTTTAATAACAATAAATAAAAAGCTTCTAATACTATCCGACTTATTGGGAAACTTAATTAAAAAATTTTATAAAAACAAAATTATTGCATAAATCGTAAACAGCGTTTTGTATGAATATGCTCATAAAACATCTCACAATAGACTGAGGACATAATAAAAATAAATACCAAACAATTTAATAGTGCGAAGAGACACAAATATAACTAATAATTCTGATAATAATTCAAGGATATTTTTAAATCCTTTTTTTTTATTTTAAATCGACTTCTACATAGCGCGAAATTACATTGTGTTATAAAAATGCGTGTGCTTTTATACGAATATGCAATACTGTACGAATAGAGTAAATTTACGAATAGATCGAATTTGTAGAGAATTAAATTCTTAATTGAATTGTGATATAACTCAATTTGGAGTTATAGAACAATAAATTTGAAAACATTTAACGTCCTTTTTTCATCAAAAATTTCATACTTAAATGAATTCTTTCGTCAAAAAACCTAATATTTTTCGTTACAATTATGTCCCATAAATTAAAAAGTCTCAATTAGTATTATAGAATTATATGTGCTGCTAGGAATTCACACCGCTTTTGGACACCCTGTGTATATATGTTACGATGCATTGTTATATCCTATTGTATTTGCGTATATATATTTGGATCCGAAATATCGTTCAATCATTTTATTGTTTAACAAAACAAAGTTGTTACATAATAATTATTCTTTAATTGGGGAGGCAATTCAATTCATTTTGATTAATTTAAATGCCCAAATTGCCCACTGAATGTGTAAGCAAAAGAGGAGAACCTTGAATATTTCATATTTAATGTAATGAGTACATAATTTAATATAATAATGTGTATTCTATAGTTTTGCACATAAATAATATTATAAAAACGTCATAATTTATTCGTGTATGTGCTTCTTTAGTGTGTATCTCCTCTATATTATTGTATATATATTGAGAAAAGTAAAAGGGCACTAACACCATTTCGTTAGAAAAATAATCTCATCTGCATTTTTATAATAAGATTATATTTATAAGAAAGAAAAATATACGAAATATTAAAAATAAATTAGTTTTGTTATATGTTTTTTTTTTTTTTTTATGAATTAATAATTCAGTTTTTTTTTTATTCTTTTTAAGATGTAGTTTTTTTTTCTTTATTCATATAATATTTTCTTGTACCAGTTATTAAATATTTTATATTACGTGTATTCATATGGCAATATGTATTATACATGTACCTAAAATATACTTTGTTTATATAAATATGTTGTAGTTGTTGTTGGAAGGTTTAAAGTATACACACACGCCTCATCTCTCGCATTTATATATTTATATATTCCCAGTGGGACCGGTGTGTATGCGATAACATCGATAATTGTCTACATACTACTTGTCAGCACTACTCCATTCTTGCAATTATTCCTATAAATTACTCTTGTACACAGAGATGATGAGTTGTTTTTGCGGTGGGTTTATCATGTGTACGCAAAACAAGTGTATTTTTCATGGAATCAGATTGAGTGGGTTTTTCTTGGGTTCGAAATGGATGTACTCTTCATTTGTTCGGCATGGAATACTTTTTATGTTTACACACATACCATACACTATATCAATCTAGGATTTCACAACACTTTCTAAAACCTCGATGAATGCGGCAGCATTAACTCGAAACCGCTTGGAAAAAAGAAATGAGGTAGCATAACCGGACCTTCGTTGCTCACAATTCGTAAAACCATAACAATAGTTGGAAATTTCGTGCGCATGACACAGGTAAACTCTGTAGGTACTGTAGGTACTGAACATAGCCGATTCGTTTTTTGGTCTTGGACGAAATTTTTGTAATCAGAAAAAAATCATATCATATTGAGTGGTTCTGGATATTTAAGCTTGTTTAAAAAACATTTTCCTGACATATTTGTCTGCTCACGAGTTGCGGCGAAAATATGTGCATAACATAGGACTTGTAGCGTAGTTCTTTGTGAAAGACTCGACAAACTAGGGTTTAGGGTCTCTCGCGAAAGCTCTTATTGACTGAAGGTTTTTCGTCAACGATCCCTTGTATTTGCTGAATAAATTGTATAGCTTTCACAAATAAATTCACTGATAAATTCATCGGTGAATTCTATGTTGAACCTAATTGATGAATTGACTGGTGCTAATTTATTTATGAAATTAAAACTACTTATAAAATCACCGATAAATTCATCGATAAATTCTTGCTGTGAATATTTTGATGAATTAATAGATGAATACGAAGTACTTACAATTTATGTATGCATTCATTGAAGAAATTGGAACTTTACATTCAATAAATTCCCATTGGGTTGTGTTGGTATATACGATTAACGATGAATAATATATAAAATATATTAATATATGAAGAAACGCGTGTGTGTACAACATACAAATGAATTTGTATATTTACTATAAGATGAGAATCGGTTTTAATAAAATTGATAAAACCGGAATTGCATCAATTTTGATCGAAAGATCAGGTTTATTAACATTTACATATACGTGTGCCTGCGTCTGTATCTATCTATATATATATATATATTGAGAGAATATCTGTACGATTATGTATTTATACAATGTAATATAAAATGTATCAGATACACTTATACATTATCTATATCATTTATACAATATATAAAAATAAATAATCAATCAAGATTAATTGGTAACTTTATTGTCATTTCCACCATTGTTGTGATTGCAATCAAGTTAAAAAAAAAACAATTGTAATTTATTAATTCTTAAATTAACTATAGTAAGAGATTTTTCTTTAGCACTTGGACAAAAGCAAAATACTTTTACTATACATTTACAATTATTTGAACTTTAATAAGTTTTGTAAAACTGATTATAGTTATGGTTTTAGGTGTTTACAAATTATTACCAAACCAAAACGGATGACATTTATTTGAAATTGAATTGCATAATGCATTTTATTCATATGTGGTGTTATTATATATATGCATAAGAGAGAAGAACAATAAGTACATGATTTTTTATTCTTTCTTATATTTTGATGACTTTTGAATTCATTGAAAATTATTCGCATTTTCTATAATTTGAATTTGTTTAATTTTATTGCAAAAATTAACATATTATGTTTCTTTTTTTCTACCAATTTCATAATATAGTCATGATGAGAATTAATTTTTATGCAATTTCTGCATCATAACCTTACACCAATGGAATTTGAATCGCTGCATACAAGTGTAATCGTTTTGGTTGTCTCTATTCCATTATATACGTTATATTTTATTATATTTAATGTTATATCAATGCAGTTACGAAGCGGCACTAAAAATTCAACATGAGTACAAATTAAATAAATTCATGTGTTAAATTCGTTCGATTGTGTTTTTTTTGGGTGTTCCATAAACGCTGTAAATAATTACTTATTGAATTTTGTTGTAGGTTCGCATAAGCATAAAATATGAACAATATATAGATGATACATTGACTGAATATATATAGAAATGAACAATAAAGTCCATGTTTTCATTTTGAAAGCCCGCATATATATCTTATAGCTGACATGGTAAATATTTCAATTTAAAATAAATTTACATCTTACACTGCAAATATTTGCGATTTCTATCAGAAAAATTCTTTCCCGAACAATGGATTAAAAACTTATTTGCATTATTTTTTAGCCCTGTTTAAACGTAATCAATATCGGATAGAAATGTTTACGAAAGAACGTATAAACAATTATACAATAGTTCCAACAGAAATGGTATAAGGCGACTGTTTTGCATTGATTAATTAGAGAAAAGGATGTATATTAATATTCATCGAATTACTAGCGATCTAAATTAAGATGACTAAATATATCGATTAAAAACTTCAACAAATGTTAGAATTCCTAAGGCACAAAAAATTATCGTTTCTCATAATGAGTGATTGAATTATGGTTATCAAAAAATTACTTCTTATATTTTATCGATTACCGTATTTTCTTTTGTATCAAACTCGTACGGATCAACAACATTATTATTATATTTATTTATTTATTTATGTCCATCTTCACCAATTTAATTATATCTAATTAATAATCCGGGATTTTTACTCAACTATAGATAAATTAATTAATGAAATCACCTCCGAATTTTATTTATTTTTGTACAATTTAATGTGCAGACTTCATTCTATGATAATAAATTTTGATAAAATCCACAGTAGCATCGCTTATCTTATCAATTACTAAAATACACGATAAATTATTATTCTGTCTTATTCGCTCGCATGTAAATGTGTGCAGAGATCTTTAAAAAATATATAATACTAGAAAAAAATTTAATATATAATTTATTAATTACAAATTATTTTGATTGGACATAATAAAAACAAGAAGATTCAATCGTGTATTTTTATTATTCCTTTTTTTTTTGTTTTATAGTTTAATATTAAAAAAAAATACACACAAAAAAATAAAATAACCAAAGAAGGCCAAAGATGGCATTAACATATATATGGATTTTTTACAAGAGAAACCAGTAATCCGTATATTATTGTGGATGGAGACATATATACACGTTTATGTAATGTAGGTATATAAGTATGTAACGACCGCTTACTAATTAATCCGCACGTTAATCGCACATAATGATGGCGCGGTATCGGTGGCGAACTTTTTTATTTGATGGTATAATCCAAAATTGTTTATCGTTCAGTTTGTATGTTACGGCTTAAGAGCTAAAAATGTAAACCACATCGTTTTTTCGACAATGTCGTATTTTATATTACAGAAAAACGTGATTGTTCTATTTAAAGAAAACTTCTGCTAAAAGTCATTGAATGCTTGTCGTGAAATTTATGGTTAACATATGTTTTATCTGAAAGAAAATTCAGAAGAGTGTGGTTTCAGCGATTGAAAAGTGGTGGTGATTTCTCGAAAGAAGTTTTAAGTTTGTGTTTGGTGGGAAAGGTATGCTATATTATATGAAATGTTAAAACCTCATCTATGGCAAAACCGATCAAAGATCACGTGGGAAACATTTTGATGTGTCACCATATTCACCAAATGTTTCTACATCAGATCACCACTTGTTCACCAGATCAATAACAGACGGACTAACTAAATAGCGAATTCGCTGAAAACAATGAAAACATCGAATAATGGAGCGATTCTTTGATCGCATCAAAAGTGGAGAAATTTTGTATTGATTGTATTTATAAATTACCAAAAAAATTATGGTAAATTACATTCAATAAAAAATTATTTCAACCGTTTCCAAATACACAATTACTTACTTTCTTACTTACTTCATGGCGTTATAACCCAGGTGCGGTTTTAGTCTTCTCCAACTCGACCTATCCGCAGTCAATGTCTTCCAATCTCACATTTTAAGGATCTTTATTCCGAGATGCAAGTTTTAAATCATCATGTCCTTAAATTTTCGTTGCTTGAGCCGTTGTCGTTTATCCTGTCGGATCCGCGGCCGTTTTGTACACCCAGAAAAAATTAAATTTTAAAACTCAAATAAATACTAAATTTAAATCGAATGTATTTTAAATAGAAAAATCATGTTTGGTTTTAAATCAAGATTGAATATCTTCTTTGAATCCATATTACATTATTCTTTTTAATCTAAATAGTTTAATTAATTAATTTTAATAAATAAAAGATATTTTTATCATTTCACAAAAACAATTTAATTTATATTACAATAAAATCAAATAATAATAATTTCATAAGAATTTCATTAATAAATTATAATGATTAATTAATTATGCATCAAACTTTAGCCTCGCCTGTTCTTTCGATAAATAATCTAAATGAATAGGTGAACCATCAATGCCGCTTAATTTTAATATTTCATACAAATGTAGCATCAAAATTTTATTTAAATCCATGACCTCAGACGATAATTACACAATTTTTTTTTAAATTTTTCACTTATTTTGCAACTTTAATCAAATCTTAAAATGCACACAAATCAAATCTTAAAATTTTTTAATTATCAAAATTTATATTTAATTATTTTTATGTCTTCTTTTATTAACACGCATTGACTGTTACGCGTTTCTGTTACTCTTTCGATATTTGACGATGGAATGCGAAAACAACTGCACTACCCTTGTAACAATTTGTCCGTACTTTTAAAAATGAGGAAAATTTCCGTGGAAAAATCCACATATTTTCCATGGAAAAGATATATTGGAATTTGTCCAAAGAATGTCCATTGATTTTCCACGTAATGTAATAGTATTTAGGTCAATTGAAATGTTTGACTTGTCAGGCTAATATTTCCAACATATGCGCGCGGTATTGTATTCATAATTTATTTCACCAATTAATCCTCACTCTTTTTAATTTATTTTTATAATTTTTAAAACAACCAGCAACTCAAATCGATATATTTCCGAGGAATTTTGTAAAACTTTTTCATGGATTTTATTCGTGGTTTTTTTGCTCTGGTTTATTACAAAAAAAATGAACAATCGTTGAATTTTTGCCATCGTTCAGCATCTTCATTCCGCGCTCATAGAACTTCTGGTGTATCGGTAAAAAAACTGTAATTTGACATCATCGTCATGAAAAAATTTATTCTGCTAATCCGGACAATTTACTTACTTGGCAAAATACCAAAAGATATTTTTGTCTTAATCTTAATCACTTAAAAATTTAAGTGAATCTGCTCATAAAAAATCTGAATATAAATTCTATGGATATTCTGTGGAATAATAGCAACGATAAATAATTCTAAGGAGAATCCGTAGAAATTATCCTCGGAAATATGCGGATAATCCAAGGATATTTTTTATAAAAATCCATGGACAGGGTTGCACTCATCATACAAAATTCCAGCGGACATCCGTAAGAAATCCATAGATATTTCTTCGGATTGAAACTATATACGGACTACTACATATAATGTGGAAATTTAGCGGACAAACTACGAACAGTGTTACTAGGGTACGCTTGAGTATATTTGTGTAAGTTTTATGTTAAAAATTTTTACTATTCAATTTAAATTAAAAACAATATTTATTTAAAATAAAATATTATTCGATTTAAGAATTTTGAGAATTATTTTTCTTCTTAAAATAAAAGAAATAAATGAAATGCAACTTTTATTATATTATAAATATTCTTTCTAGTTATTATAAGATAATTTTGACTTATTTTAATCTGCATCGATCTTATTTCAAACATTTTCTATCTATTTTAAAAAAAATTACAAATATTTAAATTTGATTTAAAATGTATTTTTTTGAATTCTGTGCGTAGAATTCATAACTGGTTGTTTTTCCCAAATTGGTATAGCTAACCGCATACGTTTAACTTATTTTATCATTCTGTAAATTCGTAGACCAATTACTTACTTACTTACTCCATGGCGTTACAACCCGGGTGCGGTTTTAGCCTTCTCCAACACGCTTTTCCAACCTGACCTATCCGCAGTTAATGTCTTCCAATCCCGAATTTTTAGGATCTTTATATCACAGATTACTGCATCTAGCCATCTCGCCTTAGGTCTTCCGGCTCTCCTTCTACCCTCCGGTTTACTATTTAACAGTTTTTTTGGCACACGCTCCTCCTCCATGCGTTCTACGTGTCCAAGCCATCTCAATCTATTGATCTTGATTGTTTTGACAATATTTGGTTGACCGTACAACTTGTCTAATTCAAAATTGTATCTTCGCCTCCAACCATTCTGTTCTTTGACGGGACCAAATATGCCACGGAGTACCTTTCGTTCGAAAATCCGAAGTAGTTGTTCCTGGTTCTGTGTCATGCACCAAGCCTCCGACCCATACGTTAATATTGGACGTATTAAAGTTGTATATCTCGTATATCTCTCGTTGTAATGTTTTCGATCGGAATTGTTTTTCTAACCCGTAATAACATCTGTTGCCAGTTGCTACTCTGCGGCGTATTTCCTCTTCAATATCATTTTCAACATTTATCAACGATCCTAAGTATACAAAACTATTGACTATTTCAAAATTGTGATCTCCAATATTAACCGTTTGATCTCGAATTCGTGATGTATTCGTTGCCACCAAATATTTTGTTTTTTCTGCATTCACTTTGAGACCCAGACCTGATGCCTCCTTTTGTAACGATTCGAAAGCATCCTTGACAGTTATCATATTTCGACCCATTATGTCTATATTATCAGCATACGCTAACAATTAAGCCGATTTTGTGAAAATCGTGCCTTGTTTATCAATATTTACGCCCCTCACTGCCTTAGTAGGCCATTTACAAGGGTATATATCACCTCTTCCGAAATCACTAATAATGGGCGGCGCTGATTCGCCGTTACTGTGTGTAAACACCACTGAATCATTAACTAAGTTTTGAATCGGATGCTGCTTTCACGCACAACAACCCATAGTAATTTTCATACACGGCGGTCAGATTGCCAGCGGCTACTTATTCTTTATTCTTCGTAGCTAACTTATTATATTTTAGGCCACTATACACTATCCGCAACCTGTGGACGCATTTGGTCGGAACTGGTTTTGCAGGTATGCATACCAACAACATACCATTCGAAGAACACATAATTTGTTTCTTTTAAAAAAAACATTAAAAAGCGGTCGTTACATACTTATATACTTATATTATATGAGTATATTCGTATGTAAATATATATTGATATATATATAAATGAGCTTATATAACAACTTCAATAAGACTGGTTTTACATGTCGTTATCGTTAACGTATATTCTCTCTATATATTTATGTGTCATATACGATTCTGCATAAATATTGTATATTATGTTCAATCAAGCCTATAACACATGGGCTGAAAAGTTTCCGAAAATTCTAAGAAAAAACATTTTTTTTGCAATATAAAACTTTATTCATCAACATACATCCCTTCGCGGGCGATACACTGATTCCAACGATCTTCCAACTTTTCGATACTATTTTTATAGTACGATTTTTCCTCAAAATAGGCTTCTGTTTCGGCGACCACCACTTCATTACTCTTAAATTTCTTTCCAGTGAGCATTCTCTTGAGGTCTGCAAACAGGAAAATGTCACTGGTGGCCAGATCTGGAGAATACGGTGGATGTGGAAGTAATTCGAAGCCCAATTCATGTAATTTTGCCATCGTTTTCATTGATTTATGACACGGTGCGTTGTCTTGATGAAACAGAACTTTTTTCTTCTTCAAATGCTGTCGTTTCTTACCGATTTCATGCTTTAAACGCTCCAACAAGGCTATATAATAGTCACTATTGATGGTTTTTCCATTTTCGAGATAGTCGATGAAAATAATTCCATGTGCATCCCAAAATACAGATGCCATAACTTTGCCAGCCGACTGTTGCGTTTTTGGTCGTTGTGAACGAGGTTCGTCGCTTGCTGTGCATGATGCTGACTGCCGATTTGACTCCGGAGTGTAATGATGGAGCCATGTTTCATCCATTGTCACATATCGACGCAAAAATTCTATTTTATTGCGGTTGAACAAGCCCAAACACTGCTCTGAATCATCGATACGTTGTTGTTTTTGATCGATTGTGAGTTCGTGAGGCACCCACTTTGCACAGAGCTTTTGCATGCCCAAATATTCATGCACGATATGTCCAAAATGCAAATTTGATATCTTCAGAGCCTCAGCTATGTCGATCAACATCACTTTACGGTCATCTAAAATTATTTTGTTGACTTTTTGATATTTTCTGGAGTAACAGCCGCCTTTGGACGTCCACTGCGTTCATCGTCCTTGCTGCTCATATGGTCGGTTTTAAATTTTGCAAACTACAAATGTACTGTTGAAAGAGCTGGAGCAGTGTCGGGATAATGCTCGTCAAGCAGTTTTTTGGCTTCAGAAATATTTTTTCCAATCAAAAAATAATGTTTAATCAACGCACGAAATTCGTGTTTTTCCATTTTTTTTCAAATAACAAAAGTAGCTACACTCCCAACGCAATATCTCACAAACTAATGGTCGGACTGCTGTCAAATTTTTACACGTATCGTTTGACGGTTGGTACTAACTAAAAATCATATGAAAAAAATTATAGTGACGCCAACTCTTAGGATTTTCGGAAACTTTTCAGCCCATGTGTTAATATAATATTTTATAGGTGTATTTATATTATACGTACAATATATAAAAAACTGATAATCAATCTGGGGCTTCCAATATAATATGATATATATAAATATAGCTGAAACACATATACAATATATATTTTATTTAAGTATCTTTGACAGAATTATTGTGATCAAGTTATAAATGTACAAAAAAAAAAAAAAGAATATATAAGTGCGTGAATATAGAAGTTATAAAAATTAATAATAATAATAATAATAATAATAATAATAAGGAATATTATTTGCGTGAGAAATTTTTTAATTTACCTTTTTAAAAAAAATGCATTACATTACACATTAATTATGGTGTGATTTTTTTTTTTTTTTAGTCTGTAAATGCTTCTTTATTTTTCTTCTTTACACCACCACACACCAAAATATTAAGTGTAAAAAAAATAATATACAAAAATAAAATGAAATCGTAGGATCGTTGGGCGGCGGTATAAAGTTTCACATGAGAAACAAATATAAAAATAGAATAGCCTAAATAAATAAGTAATTAATAATTATAAAATAATTGTTCTCTAAATGCGTAATTTTATGCCAACACAAATTTATTATATATTTGTCGCTAACGCATAATTATTCTAAATGAATGTTGATTTATTTTAATGATAAACTTTTCATCATGTAATTCTAAATGACAACCGCACAAAATTATTAATGATGTGATTGTGTCATTATTTATTCTCGGGACTATATATTTTGTATAAATGTCTATGTGTATGTCTCTAGTTTAAACTACAATATAAACATATATAGGAGCAAAACGAAATAATAACAATTAAGGTACTAGTGACGACACATAAAAATAAATAAATAATACAAAAATTATTTAAACAAAATTATTGTTTTGTACCAGGTATAGGAGTATGAAGTCTTTTTTAAAAGAAGAAAAACACATTATTTAGAATAGAAAAATCATAAATATTTTATTCAAAATAACTTCCATCGCTTTCTACAAATTTTAACCACCTTTCAGGCAATTTTCGTATACCACGTCGAAAAAATGGTGTTGCTTTGGACGAAAACCATTCAGATAGCCAATTTTCAACTTCTTCAGATGTTTTGATGTGCTGTTCTTTCAAAGCATGTCCCATCGAAGAAAACAAATGGTAGTCCGAAGGAGCCAAGTCTGGTGAATAAGGCGGGTGTGGTAACAGCTTCCATCCAAGCGACTTTATCGTATCCTGAACTGGTTTTGCTTTGTGTGCTGGTGCATTATCATGTTGCAAACTTACCTTAACAGATTTTTTCTATCCTTCTGTCCATTCTGGTCGGTTATCTAATAATGCATGGTTCAAATCGATTATTTGTTGTTGGTAGCGAACCGTATTAACAGTTTCACCAGGTTTCAGAAGTTCATGATACACCACACCTTCCTGATCCCACCAAACACAAATCATTCTCTTCGTACCGAATCGTTTTGGTTTTACAGTCGATGTTGCTGCTTTACCTGGTGTAATCCATGATTTTTTGCGTTTAGGATTCTCATAATATATCCACTTTTCATCACCAGTCACGATTCGATTCAAAAAAGACTTCCTTTTGTATTGTTAAAGGTGCAATTCACAAATGGTTTTTCGATTTTCTTGTTGCCTTTCAGTCAATTCATGTGGAACCCATTTTCCACACTTTTGAATCTTTCCCATTGCTTTTAAACGATTAGAAATTGTTTTTTGATCTACATTTAAGGCTTCTGCAAGTTGTTTTTGAGTTTGTGTATCATCTTCGTCCAACAATGCTTGCAATTCACTGTCTTCAAACTTTTTTGGTGGTCTTCCACGTTCTTCATTTCTCAAATCAAAATCTTTGTCTCTAAATTGTTGAAACCATCTTTTGCATGTTGCTAATGATAGAGCATGATCACCAAATGCTTCTACAAGCATTCGTTGAGATTCAGCTGCGTTTTTCTTTAAATGATAACAAAAAAACTAATGATACCCGCAAATCGTTTGTTGAAGGCACAAAATTAGACGGCTCACTTCATACTCCAATACCTGGTATACAACATTAAGAAAAACACAAACAATTGGTCGTTCAGAGATTAATCAATTATACATCAACAAATTTTTTGTCTTATAAATAATTAAATAAATAAATAAATAACACACACAACAATAACAATTCACTATTTTTTTTTGTATCATCTAAATCTCAAAATATCTATTATTATTTTATTATTATTAAATCCAATCTCTAAATTTATATTTATTTGTTTTATTATGTTTATTTATAATAGATAAAATACTTTTCCATAAATGATTTGATTTTATTCTATCTCTAATATAAATTAATGTGTGATCACATGTGTTTTTAAATATCATTCAAATAGGCATAAAAACGTTGTATTGCTATGATTCTGATGATTATTTTTGTTATTCTCTATCTATGATACAATATATTAAAAAAAAAAATTACACATTTGTGCCGTATATACTAAAAACTCATATAAAAATGCTATATTTATTGTAAATTGTTATAAATATAGATACAAAGATATCATATGCGCCTCCCCAACTGTGAAATTTCATTTTAGTATTTAATAACAATAACAATAATAATAATAAAAATAATAATAATAATAATAATAATAATAATCTGCTGAAAAATGTATAATATACAAAAAAAATTATTTCTACCGCTTCTCGATGCACTTTAAAATAAAATATTTACATTTATTTAAAACATATGCTAATAATTTGGAAAACAAAAGCAAATCTATGCATTTATGTTAATTTAATGGTTAAATGGAATTTCAATAATCAATTTTATGTATTTTTATAACAATTATCGTATTTATTAAATGAAATAGAAAACAAATTATAATTGCATATAATCTATAATTTAAAAATTAGGGTTTGACGGTTTTCCAAAAATACATTTGTCACATTCGATAATCGGTTTAAAAGAATTCAATGTACCACTTCCCTAGTAACACTGTCCGTAATTGTCCATAAAATTTCCGCATTATATATGTAGTAGTTCGTATAGTTTCAATCCGAGAAAATATCTATGGATTTCATACGGATGTCCACTGGAATTTTATATGATGAGTGCAACCCTGTCTATAGATTTTTATAAAAAATGTCCTTAGATTATCCGCATATATTTCCGATGATAATTTCTACGAATTCAATATTTTGCGTTGCTATTATTCCACAGAATATCCATAGAATTTATATTCATATATTTTTGGTGAGCAAAACCACGGATTTTGACAAAAATATCTTTGGATCGTCCATGTATTTTGGCAATTAATAACAGTAAATTGACTGTATTAGTAAAATAAATTTTCTTATGACGATGGTGCCAAATCGCGATTTGATTCAGTTTTTTACCGATATACTAGCGGTTTTATGAGCTCAGAATGAAGATACTGAACGATGGCAAAAATTTATCGATTATGCTACTTTTGTTTTTTTGTAATAAACAAGAACAAAAAACCGCGTGGATAAAATCCATGAATAGTTTTACAAAATTCCTAGAAAATATATAGATTTAAGTTGCTGGTTCTTTTAAAAATTATGAAAATAAATTAAAATGAGTGAGAATTCTATCTATAGATAAGCGAAATATACAAAATTTGAACCACTGTCTTGGAAAATTGAGGAAATGAATTATGAATACATTACCGCGCGCATATATATGTTGGAAATATTACCCTGAAAAGCCAACTATTTCAATTGACCTAAATAAAATACTATTACATTAAGTGGAAAATCTATGGACATTCTTTGGAAAAATTTCAATATATCTTTTCCATAGAAAATATGTGGGTTTTTTCCACGGAAATTTTTCAAAGTAAGGACAAATTGTTACTTGTGTTACCACAGTTACTGGTGCGTTAAATAAACATAAAGAAATTGCTGAAGGTGATGCCAAAGTAAATGTTTTAAAAATGAGGAATCTGAAGATGAAGATGAATACGAATATAACAATTATGAAGATTTTCTTTATTATGTTTGTAACCGACAAGAACATTCTATATTCCTATTTTGTCTGACAATTACAAACAATCCGTTTCACAAATTAGAAATATTTGTAAGTTCTTTAGAAAATCTCCAGTAGGAAACACCATTTTTCAGCAAATTAAATAAAACAAAATAAAATAGGAAAGAAATTAAATTTAAATCTTGACTGCAAAATAAGGTGGAATAGGATATAGAGGACTTGATTCGAAGATTCGGCCAATTTACTGATTTCTCATAAATTTTTAATCAAACAACCTGAACAATTTGACCAATTCTCATAAAATGTTGATGATATTTTATATATGTATAGGTTGAGAAATGGATTATAAGTACGCTTTTTGTAAAGTTCGTATAAATTTCAGGAGGATAGAGAATTTGAACAATTTCTCATCCAATTTTAATCAAATTTTATATGTTGTTTAAGTATATGTGATTAATCTGAATTGTTATAATTATATAAGTCATATTTTGCTCCAAGCGGAGCTTTATGTCATCTAATAAACCGTTTATTACAGCCAAGTTGGTAAATTACTCCGCATGACAGTATACAACAATTTACCAATTGTACTGCAATTAACGAAAGATAGATGTTTTCATAATTCTATTTTTTTTATATGGTTGATTAGTCCATAGTAATGTGTGTGTGTGTGTGCAGACATTGTTAATCTTTGAGCCCAACACCATATTTTCAAAAATATCCGTTTTTCTTTGTATTCCATAAACGAATGGAAATGGTCACCCAGCATAAAAAATTTCAATATTAAAATAAATACCGAAAAATTTCATATGAAAAATAGCGGAATTGAACCCGTTATATTTCATGATTAATAATATATATTTCGGCGCTATGCAACTGCGCTACTGAGTGTTTTACGGATTAGATTCTAGAAATTTTGGAACTTAGCCAATTCTTATTCTAATTCTAATTCCAATTTTGATCAACTTTTGTATAATGGGATTATTTAATATGTACATGCATTTCTTTTTGAAAACACGATAAACCCAGAGGAATATATATATATTATGAAAACCTATAGCTTATTGGTAATTTCCCATACCTAATTTGAATCATATATTTGATCTAGTTGAAAATGAAATATACTTGAAACTTTCTCAATTTATCCGAACATTTTCCAAGAACTTTATGCGCATTGATTCATAAATAATCCCATTATATAATTGCATGCAAAATGTTATCAAAATTGTGGATAAGAATAGGCCAAGTTCCAAAATTTATAAAATCTGGTACATAAATCTGTGCTAATGTGTTGTATAATTGGAAAGGGCATGTCGACGCAAACGATAAGATGCATTATATTTATACTACTGTTATCAAAATGTAAGCATTTTAGTTAATATTTTTTCCAATCTTATTACATTTCGGAATTGCCTATACTTATTTTGCAGCCATTTTTCTATTATCATATCATATTAACAATTCTCAAATTTTTAATTTGAGTTATGGGAACAAGGTGCCCCATCAGATCAGTTGAATAAGCGAAGCTCAATGATAAATTGGTTAACAAAAAAAAAAAAAAATAAAAATAAAACCATCGTTACAGCAACGATTTTCGAGGATGAAATCTTTCGCCCCCAATTCCGTTTGTAGCTTGCGAACACAAATGTCTCATAAATAACATTTAACTAAGACTTTGCGTTAATCGTTTCATAGATAAAAGATAATTTCATATAATTCATTGACACATTTGATCATTTTCGACTTGAAACAAGAATTGTTTTGGTTTGGCACAAGACATCGCTTATTGTTAAAATCGATTAACATATAGGAACTAAAAGTTATTCCACTATACATGATAGTAAAATGAATATCTCTGACAGTACACAAATGAAATCGCAGGATGGTATACTCATTATAAGTGAGAAAATTAGTAGAATATCATGTAGTATATAATCTAAATCGAAAGTAAATTTTCTTTGCTCATTGCTGGGATAATGTTCATTTGCAATTCTGAAATATATGGTATAAGTACAAATATCATAAAGTAAATTAAATACATTACATAAAAATTGCATTAATTTTAATATTTTACGTGATGATGAAAGCTTTTACTGTGCAACATATTTTACAAAATATTGGTATTGTGTATTTTAAATTCATTTTGCACAATTTCCTTATAACATGTTAAAAACATGTTTTAATTATTTAATTCATTCGAAATATGTGCAACAATAATTTCTGTAATTTTTATAAAAATGACTTATTATTATATTGAGGTATTTTTATTAAAGTTGTATAACTCTGCTCTATATTATAGTTATTATATATTGACAATAAGATTATTATATTATGATTAAAACTTCATATGCATCGTAAGATTCATCTATTCGATTTCCTACAGGTTTCACAATGTACGATGTATATGTTTATCTTCGCATTGGTTCATCGTAGCAATCGTTTGTGATTTTTGACACATTAATTTGTAATAAAATCTAACATTTACCCAAAGAAAATTATTGTTTTCCTCTTGCAAATTACATTTTCTTTAAAGTTTACTGCTAATAATAGGTGTATTTACTTTTTACTATTAAGATCTATTTTTTCCTATACTATTTATTTATATATTTAAATCTCATCTTTATACAATTCTATGCTTTATTTTGATATACTTTAATTATTCATTATAATCCAAAATTGTGTATGGTTTACAATTATTTTGAAACGGTAACCCTAATATATATATATGTGTGTGTGTGTGTGTGTGTGTGTGAGTGTGTGTATACATTAACATATATATATATATTAAAAGTATAAATACATATAACATGAATGAAGAAAAAATAAATACAATACACTAAATGACGTCATTAAAGATAACGATAACAAAAAAATCTTAAAAGCTTTTATTTTCTATTCCATCGTTGTCGTCTGCTGTGTGTAAATAAAAACTACTAAAAACATATAATGTACAAACAATGAAAAAAACTCAACAACAACAATAACAATAATGATAATAATAATAATAATAATAATAAAAATAATAATAATAGAAAAATAAAAATGAAAATACTCCTATGTTTATATTTACGTGTAGTTCTAAAACAGTACAAACAACAAACATACATAAATAGAAAATGGAAAATGGAAAATGGAAAATGGAAAATGAAAAAAATAAGTGGACATGAAAATATATACACAAAAACATTCCTATACGCGTATTTTATATAAAAATAATAAAACAATTCAATGTGAACTGAATATAATGCAATCCCGCATATAAATATAGGAGTACATGGAGTAAATACAAATATAGATATTAAAGTTATATAGATTCTATCTCTCTGTGTGTGGATTAAATATATACAGGGTACTACGCAGTACCCAGACATCCGCGAAAGTAGCGTAATCCTGTGATTTTTTCCAGCAAATAATTGTTTTACAACTACCAGGTGTACCGCTATCAAGTGAGCATGTTTTTGTGGAAACTTTTAAACGATCAGAAATTGTATGTTGTGCAACATTTAACATTTATGCCATATGCTTTTGATTCAAAGTGTCATCTTCATCCAGTATTGCTTGCAATTCGGCGTCTTCAAACTTTTTGGTGGCCTTCCACGTTCATTATTTTTCACATCAAAATCATTATCTCTGAACCGTTTAATCCATATTTTGCATATTGCTTCTGATAGAGCATGAATACAATATGCCTCTACAAGCATTCGATGCGACTCTGCAGCACTTTTCATCAAATGAAAACAAAAATTTAATGCTTTCCGCAAATCATCATTTTATGGTACAAAATTCGACATTTTTAACACGATGAAAAAATATGATGTTGTTTGTATTCAATGATTTGATGTATACTAAATATGTTTGGCAGATGTCATAGCAACTAAACAAAATAAAAATTATGGTTCGTTCACAACAAATGTTCCCTATCGAGACATTTGTATCTTGACGCTCACTTCATACCGGCACAGCTGGTATTTATATCTGATTGTAACTGCTAGTGTTACTCTTGACCAATTTCATTTTTTTTTGTGGATTTCCGTTTGACCAATAGTCACCTATACAAATCAACTTGGAGTTTAGATTTTAATAACAATTTGGAAAGGTTATAAATACACCTTTTCGAATTTATCCTACCTCCAATTATTTTTCGACTTTATATAACTCGAGAACTACTGAACCGATTTATAAAACATATGACAAATCCGTGAAGGCTGTTACTTGTTACCTTTCCAAATTATTATTATAATTAAAAGTGAAATTACGAGTGACTATGGAACACTTGCTTGCTGGAAAAATTCTCAGGATTACACTCTCTGTGCGGGTGTTTGTTTACTGAGACACCCTGTATAAAGGATATTATATATAAAATAAACTGATTTTTTGATATACACAAATAAAATAAGTGAAATTGTTTAAAGCAATTAGTTTCCAATATAAATATATAAGTATTTATTTACTTATAAAAATAAAAACATTGTCGTCGTTGTTGTCGTCATCTGTTTATTGTGAAATAAAATGGAACTGCATTTTCAATGAACCAACTAAAAACACACATTTTTTTTTGTATTTGTTCAATTGTTTTTTAAAAAAAATACAGAGATTTTCAACCATTGTTGTACGTAATCAAATAGCTTTTCTTTTAAAAATATGTGTTGGTGGTGATTGCAAAATATGCATCTCTTTATAATTTCCTAAATTTACGTATGATACATTTTTCTGGGATTTCCATATGCTGACATTTTTCATTTGAATTGTAGTATAAACGTATTAAATCGCGTTTTTGGAATAGTACATAAAACTTTAATAGCTGGATATATCAATTGGTGGTAATGAATGTTTTGGTGATACGCAAAATATATGGTGCATATGTTCGCTTTGAATAAATTGAAAACTTGATGAATTCGATTGTTCGGTTAAAGACAACTGATTTTATGCTATTATATTATGCTTCATTTATTTTGAACATACATTGTGTAAAATAAAATAAAATGCAAAATATATAGGAATATATGTTGGTGAAATGGATGGTGTAATAATTGTGGTGGTGCGGCGGCGGCGGCGGCGATAAAGATGGTAATGAATTTTGGTTTTTACTATCTATGCACAAAACATTTTCAATTTAATTTTATTTGTTTGTTAAGGAAGCTTTGAATTTATTTATTTATTTATTTTTTTTTTCTTTTTAGTAATTTGTTTAAATGAATATAATACCGAAATCAATTTATTTTTCACATTTCTATAACATGTTCGTAGGATATAGTTCTGTTGTGTGTATAAATAGAATTAAACAAATACCATTTAAATTTCCTATATACACATAGACTATGTGACATAGTGTTTTAAAATGTATCAGCTGTGATTTTCCCAACTGCTGCTGCTGTATATCCACAGTTTTAGTATTATTTCTTGAAGGAGTGTAATGAAGACGAAAAAATTGTATCTACAAAAATTTATTTATTTTCAAATTGCTTAAATGTTTCTTGTCGCATATGTGACGAATACATAATAAATCCTTGGAAACTATAATTAAATGGTGATGGAAGTCGCATACAATTGGATTAGTTTAAAAATAAGCTATCTACAAAATATTTATCAGAAAATATTCTAAATTAAAACTTTGTTGCTTACAAGCAGAGCTATTCACAGCAGTACGGGCCGGTTGCAGTTTGATACATTTTAACACATCCTGTATGTAATCCATATATGTGTTGCATATAAGAAATATATTGTTATATAGAAAAGGATGTTTATTTATTTACATTGCATTTAATGAATTTTCTCTATACATTTTATTTTTGTATACTTTTCTGTCGGATATTTTGACAATTTTACTTAAGCTTTTAAACACCATTTGATATTATACAAAATATATTTAATTGTTATTAGTTAAAGTTATAGCCAATCATCGGAATCCTGATTTATTATAAATTATATGTTCATTTAAATATAATTATCCTGCCATCAAATTATAAAAATGATGTAATCTGAACATTACAAACAAAATATTACCTTTAAAATTTATATTCAAATTTAAAGAAAATATAATAAAAAATTAGTTTTTCACTTTTCCACCAGCGCATAGAAATTATAAAATAATATAAAATTTTGTTGAATAATTAAGTATTTATTAATGGATATGTGTATTTACTGACAATAAAAGTTTATTATGAATATATTTCAACAAGTTCTCATCATCATCGTCATCACCATTGTTTGTAATGGTTTTTTTTTTCTTTTTGTTACCAATTAATTATATCATTATAATTTATCACTTCCTTCCAAAAAATAAATCCATGCACATTTATAAATATATTTAATATAAACGGTTCTCTTGTTATTTGCTTAATAAGTATCATGTGTTTTGTTATATTTGAAAGATTCTATCCGCATATAAAATGGGCACGTATTTATTAAGAGTTATATTTGGATTTCAATTTGAGGTCCAATTGATAATAACTTATATTTTCTATTAGTATTTTTATAGAATTAATTGATGTAGAACTTAATCATTATCTTTCCTTTTTATTTTTTTTAATTATTTTTAGCTATGTTATACACATTTTTTTTTACATATTTGTGAAACCTATTTCGGTTTCTGTTTTGATATACTCTATTCATTGAACAATTTGCCAAAGTTCTTCATAGTTTTAGAAGTATATATATATGAGCAAGAGCGTGTGACATCGAAGCAGTGGCGAAGCCAGAGAAATAACCTTCAGTTTTCAATATCACTATATTTTTCTTATAACTTGGGTGAAATTAGACTAAATTATGAAAAAAAAAAGTTTAGGTGCTCACCGAACTAAATTTTTGCGGAAAATCTATCTTTATGAATAATTTTTTTTTTTTAATTATACGGGTCATAGTTTTAATGGATTTCCATAATTATATATATTTACTTACTTATTTACTACTTACTCCATGGCATTATAATCGATCGGTGCGGTTTTAGCCTTTTCCAACACGCTTCTCCAACCTGACCTTTGACCGCAGTCAATGTCTTCCAATCCAGAATTTTAATGATTTTTGTATCACAGTTTACTGTATTTGCCGGTTCTCCTACCTTCTGGATTACCAATCAAAAGTTTTTTCGGCACACGCTTCTCCTCCATGCGTACAATACTTATCCAAGCCATCTTAAACTATTGATTTTGATTGTATATTAGAATTTTCAAATACAATCAATTTCCATAGTTGCATAGAAGAGATTTATAAAATCGATTCAATGGTTCAAAAAATAAGACGAATTTTCCAATCGATATGGCAGAGAAAATTTAAAGATATTTGTGATACTGGATAAAGTGAACAACCAAATGTCAATATTTCATACAAAATTTCACTGACACAAACAGGATATTCGGTCATATCTTTTGAATGGGTAAATCGATTTTAAAAATCTCTTCAAATTATGGTACACTAAAATGGAAATCCGTTAAAACTATTAATTTAATTAATACATAGTTAATTAAAAAAGATGATAATTCTTAAAAGTCGATTTTCCGGAAAATTTAATTTTTTACATTCAACTCGACTACCGCAGAAAAATATATTGTGATTTGTAAACATTATAACAAGCTTCGTCCTTGCATCGATCGATACGCAAGTAATAAGCGTTAGGAAGAATGTATGGTGATATATATATACAGAAGTAATAGTTTTCTATGCACCTTATATATCCTCTGTGTCGAAATCATCAAACGCTCTGCCTAAGTTCTATTCGAAAAAGAATCGCAAGATTGCAGGAATATTTTCGAGACCACATTCAACGATTTAAAATGAGAAAAAATATTTTTTTATTTGTCCATTCATATATAAAATATATTGCGTATAATAATTGCCGAGAATTATCATTGTATCAAGTTTGTAGAAATGTCCTTGATCCTTCCCAAGAAACACTGTCCGTAATAACTATGGATTTCGTACGGATGTCCGCTGGAATTTTATATGATCAGTGTAACATTGTCTATGGATTTTATAAAAAAAATGTCCTTGCATTCTCCGTATATTTCCGATAGTAATTTGATAGTAATAATTCCACAGAATATCCATAGAATTTATATTCATCTTTGTACATGTATTTTGGCAAGTAATACCCGTGAATCGTTCGTATTAGCAGAATAAATTTTCTTATGACAATGATGCCAAATCACGCTTTGATCCAGTTTTTTAACGATAGACCAGAAGTACTATGAACACGGAATGAAGATACTGAACGATGGCAAAAATTCATTGATTGTGCATTTTTTTTGTAATAAACAAGAACAAAAAACCGCGTGGATAAAATCGATGAAGAAAAGTCTTACAAAATTCCTAGGAAATATATAGATTTGAGTTGTTGGTTGTTTTAAAAATTATGAAAATAAATTAAAATGAGCGAGGATTAGATAAGTGAAAAATTTGATCCATTATCTTGGATAATTTGATGAAATAAATTATGAATAACAATACCGTGCGGATATATGTTGGACATATATTGCCCTGGCATTCCAAAGATTACAATTTACCTAAATAAAATACTATTATATTATGGGGAAAATCTATGGAAATTCTTTGGACAAATTTCAATATATCTTTTCCATGGAAATGTTGCTCATTTTTCAAGGTACGGACAAATTGTTACTAGGGTTGTTGCATAATTTCCACTCAATTCGTGCGATTTTGATGTATTTAATATTTATGAGGGATTACATGTTTAAATTCAGAAATTTATCCTTGAAACATCAATACTACTCAACTACCGCCTTTAAATATAATCTGTCCTATGCCATCAAATTATTGTGTAATGTGAAACTTATACCATATATAGATTGAATTTAATTGCAGGATACAGAAAAGCCTGGTATTTTAGCGAATTTTACTGCCCGTACATTTATTAAATCGGTATAACTATAATAACCGCATGGTAAATACATATACAATATAAACAATCGGTTTGCTGTAAAACCCTGCGCATCATTTATTTCCGTAATTTTATATTTCTTCTTAGCTAAAATATTATTAACAATAAAAATATGAAATACAAGTCATCCAGAATCAAAAATTTCATATTATATATTATTATTATTACAATATTATAAAAATAGATTATTAACAATATCAGTAGTAGTAGTAGTAGTAGTAATAATAATAATAAGTACAATTATACAAATATATCCATAATAAAAATTTATAACAATAAGACAACAACAATCAAGAACAATAATAGGTCTCACGTTACAAAACTTTTTGTACCATGTAATTTACATTCACCTGTGTTCACACGAGATAAATTTATATATTCATATTTAAATTTATTATATTTCATTTTCTTCGTACAAACACAAACACACTCACACAAATGAAATCTGTGTTATTGTTGTTAAAGTTGTTGCCAGTTTATATTTGTTGATTTTCTTCATAATACTATTATTATTAATATTATTATTATTATTATTATTATTATTGTTGTTGTATATCTATTTATTTAAGACGATATGCGATAACGTTTTCCACTTTTTATCTATATTATTATAGCTCACGTATTATATAAACTATATTCATATTTATATACCCAGAAACATTCTATGATGAATTATACAATAAAAATAATAATGTAATAAATGCACGTAAATATATTATAATTTAATCATTACCTTATTTATAATGTAGCATTAGAATAGAGAAATTAATAATAAATAAATAAAATATATATGCATCAGTGATTTTTCATACATTATATGAAACATAATTATACAATAAATACATTATTATAAAACTAAATACAAAGGACAGTTTTTCTATTTATATTCTGTATATAATTAAGTTTCCACTCAAAAATTGATATGTTAGCTCAAAAATAACCAAACACTCATACACTCGTAGAGAAAAATTGGATTATATCCTTATTTTATCATTTCAAAGGATTACACTGTGTCCACCCTTTTTTTTTTTTGAATGAAATTATCATTCTCTATAACATTTAATTCATCCTATATAAAATACGAGTTCTTATGACACACACTTCTCCTTCATGCGTATAATACTTGTCCAAGCCATCTTAATCTATTGATTTCGATTGTATATTAGAATTTTCAAGTACAATCAAGTTCCATAGTTTCATAGAAAAGATTTATAAAATCGATTCAATGGTTCAAAATATATGACCAATTTTCCAATCGATGGCAGACAAAATTTAAAGATATTTGTGGTACTGGATAAACTGAACATCATACACTTTTAGAGAAAAATTGGATTATATCCTTATTCTATCATTTCAAAGGATTACACTGTGTCCACCCTTTTTTTTTTGGTTGAAATTATCATTCTCGATAACATTTAATTCATTCTATCTAAAAATACAAGTTAATATTATCATTTCAAAACAATAAGAAAAGTATTAAATATATTTTTTTGTAAAGAGTTATATTTTCTTTTCATCCTTTTATGAAACCATTACCAATGATAATTTTGTGGATAAAAACTGTAATTTTAAAAGATATTTTTACAACTTTAGAACTCATATATTTAATATCATATGAAATAATAGTTATTTCAATCAATTAGTAAAACATTAAAATATCTTTTTCAAAGTAATGTTATATTCTTTCAGTAAACGTTAATAGTGAGGAATTTTAAAAGGGTTCAAATAACCCTTTCTGATATATAAATTAATTTGATTATTTCCTAAAACATTACAACTATTTTTTTTTTTTATTTTAAGTCATATTTTGCTCTTAGCGGAACTTTTATTGTCATCTAATAAACCTTTCATTACAACCAAGTTGGTAAATTACTCCGCGTGGGAGTATATAATAATTTACCAATTGTGTACTGTACTGTACTGTAATTAACGAAAGATAGATATTTTCATAATACTATTATTTTTATATGGGTAATTAGCCCATAGTTATGTGTGTGCAGACATTGTTGATCTTTGAATAGCGTCCAACACCATATTTTCAAAGATATCCGTTTTTCTTTTTAATCCATCAACGAACAAATGGTCACCCATCAGAAAAATTAAAATAAATACCGAAAAATTTCCTATAAAAAAATAGCGGATTTGAACCCGCGGATTTGTATTACTTAAGAAACATTCAAACGGGATACGTGGAAAACATTAGTAAACAAAATAATTAATTACTTTAGGAAAGGATAAAAGTTATGAATTTATTTTATTTAATATTCATCCTATTTCTTCACTCTTTTAAAATTGGATGAAATTAATCCTTTCATTATTTTGATTTCTATAATAGTGTATTATATACAAAATGAGTTATATGTTATTATCAGCGTTCTGTTGATTCTGCAAATAGACTAGATTATACCCAGTGGGACTTTTTGTATGTAGTTCCAATTTTTCATACATAAATTCACCGATGAACTCATCAATTAATTCATCAAAATATTCACCAAAGAATTTATCTGTGAATTTATAAGTAGTTCTAATTTCATAAATGAATTCACCAGTGAATTTATCAACTTTAGTTCAACAAAGAATACACCGAAGAAAACTACACAATTAATTCAACAGATACGAGAAGTGATAGGTGACGAAAATCCTGCACAATCAATAAGATCCTTCGCAAGAGACATTAAAGTCTCTCATGGGCCTAGCTCGTCGAGTTGTTCGGGGTTTTAAAAAGTTTAGTGAAATCCTGGATTGATAGTCTATCGTATGTGTGAACATAAAAAGTACCCATTCCGATTCCATAAAAATTACACTTGTTTTGTATACATGAAAAATCCACCCATTCGGAACTCGCATAAACAACTCATCTAGAGAAAAAGTACTTACCACCATCATGACATCTCTGTACAAAAGTAATCTAAAATCTATTGCAAGAATGGAGTAGTGCTGACAAGAAGTAAGTAAACAATCATCGATGGTATCATTCGGGACCGGTATGCACTGAGTATATATACAAGATATGATAGAAGAACACATATATCAATGACTCGCACACAAAAAGTGTAAATTTGGTATTACTTTGATCAAGTGTAGCTTATAACGTTTAGAAGTTCGGCGAACCTATAAATTATTGATGGTGTACGTATACAGTCATTTATTTGACTATAGCTCACAATAAACAATGGCACTTGAAAACATTGGCTTACGCAAATTCCCACGTATTTTAATAATAACAACAAAATGTTTGATTTTTTGTATTCCATTGCTTTTGCCAGACCAGATCTTATTTATTTATATTTATTTATTTTATTCTAAGACCCAACAAATACTAATCCATCCAATAGAATAATTTGAATTTAAAATTAAATTAAATTTGGTTAAATAAAAAATACAATTTATAGCTTAAACTAAATATTTACGAATCATTAAAAATTAATTTGAATATAAAAATTGAAAATAATACAAATAATTAGCATAGAATTTAGTGAACTAAAACGTCCATATATAATTGGTACGATAATTATTTATGGAAAAAACTTCAATTGATCGCAAATTTCTGCTGGAATTGATCAGCATATTTAATTTTAATAGCAAACCAGGACAATCAATTTTATCATTTAATAAATTCACTAAAAAAATGACACAATCTTAATTAAATAATCTCGTTATATGTGTCTCGCGAGTTGGCGTGTTTAAAAGACGAAGTCTATTTATAAAAGCCGACAATCACAATTTCCAAGTCCAAGGGACTCCTTTAATTCATATTTCAAAAAATATTTTCTGTATTTAGATTGAATTCTGGAAATGGGTGCGTATATCACAATGTGGGGAAATCAACCCTTACACATGCATATTCTGTAATAGATCTGAATAATGTTTTAGCACAATAAATGGATCCAACATTTCACGCATTTCACGTTTTATTGAAACCCAACATCGAATTAACCCTCCAATTGATTAATGTATATATGCGAACGATTTAAAGTTATTTAAATCGATAAAATAGTGTTGCAGATTTTCATGATTTACAATCTGATATAAATATACATTTCATACGATTGGTGCAAAATCAATAGATTGACATGTCAAATGTAAAATTATGACCTTTACCCATAAAAATATGAATGAATACTTTATAATATTCTTATCATTTCGATATGGTATTAATTTGCAATCCTCCTGTTTAACAAAGGATTTTTACTTTTGTATTACTATTGGGCTTTTACTTTTGCAAATCATATTAATTATGTGATAAATAGAATTATTTAAGAGGCAATACACTATTTATCGAAGGCTTTGCTAAAGTCTGTTGAAATATACAATCAGCCTGCTGCCGATTAGCATTATATTTTATTATATTTATTTTTATTTATTAAATATATGACGATATTCTGTGATTGGAATTTCCAACAAAATTTTATTTATATAGTTATTTAGAATTATTATAATGAATTAAGATACTTTCCAATATTTTTATTTTATATATGTAGAGATGACTGAGATGTTATTACGTAACATTAAAAACCAAATTTTAAATAAAACATTACATTTATATTTTATACTCGTATTTCAATTTACAGATTAAAATTAATAAAATCTATTATCGGATATAGGATAGGAGTCAGAGGTATATGTGAATTTATATATACATTTTCGCAAGATTTATATATTGTATATTAAGTAATTTGTTGTTTATTATTTCTTATATTTCATCTTATATAAACATCATTTGTTGCCAATCTAATCTAATCTAATCTGGGTATGCATTTTATATATATATATATAGTATGAACCAGTGAACATATAACAAAAGTATCAAATAACATGTTACATATTGAATTCATTTAGTTTTACTACACACACCTATGTAACTCTATAGATAGATAGATATAAGTTTCTAATTTATGTATTATAAATAAATAAAATAGATGAAATCGATGAGATTGCGGTTAAGGAAACAATCACAATTTAATATAATATTATAAGCCATAAGATTATTTTATTAGTAAATGCTATGCTACAAAATACGTATTACATCAGTACAGTAATATCGATTACATGTTTTTTATTTTTAATAAAATACTATATTATTGTAATAAATGTATAATGTGAGAAGAGAATTCAGTATAAAAATAATTAGATATCCCAATTGTTCCCAAATTACAATTTATTGCACATATATGTTTTACGATTTAAAATAAATTTGACATTTTATATATAACATAAAATAAAGTGTTTTTTCCATTAAGGGATGCTCGATCTTTGACATACTACTGTGGATAATTTTGAAACAAATGATATTATTACTGATACAATGTATAAATATTTCGAAGAATATTGAATTAGACAAGAATTGGGGTCCATTTTCGTCTCCCTTCCGAGTGGACGATATGCTGCAGGACAATTTTTGATGTTTATATCCACTCTCTTTATTTTGATGTGTATAAAAATATAAGTTAAAATCGAATGTATACTATTAACAATCGATAGTGAGACCGGTATGTATGATAACATTAATGATTTTCTATACTTACTTCTTGTCAGCACTACTTCATTCTTGCAATACTTTCTATATACATTGTTTTTGTACAGAGATGTCATTGTGTATTTTTCATGGAATCGAATTGGCTGAGTTTTTTTTTGGGTTCGGATTGGATGAACTCTTCATTTGGTTCTTCAATGGACTACTTTTTATGTTCACACATACCATACACTATCAATACAGGGTTTCAAAACACTTTCTAAAATCTCGATGTAAGCGGCTGCATTACATCGAATAAGCCCTGGGAAAAGAAGTGAGGAAGCATAGCATGACCTTCGTTGCTCACAAATCCTAAGACCCAGAAGATAGAAGTTTCGTGTGCAAAATACGGATAACTTCTGTATATGTTCTACACAGTTCGCCATCTATCATTTCTCCGATTAATTTTAGGGTCTTGATAGAAATTTATATCATCAGAAAAAAAAACCATATCATGTTGAGAGCCTCTGGGTGCTTATAAGATTCTTTAAATGACAATTTTCCTGATATACTTCTTTGCTCACGAGTTGGTACTGAAACATGCGCACAGCGTAGTACTTGTAGCATGAACGACTCAACAAACTAGGCCCTCATAAACTTTAAAGTGTCTCGCGAAGGTTCTTATTGACTTTAGAGGATTTTCATTAACCATCACCTGTATTTGTTGAATAAATTGTGTAGTTTTAATTTTGGGTCGTTCCTCATGGTTTTAACATTTTGCAATAAATTGTGTATCGTCATCTGATGCTTCCAATTCAAGGTGAACCTTATGTACGAATGATAGGGTGCTATAGAGAAAATTGGTAATTCATCGGTGAATTCTTTGTTGAACTATAGCATGATACATTCGCTGATTAATCCATTTATGAAATTAGAACTACTTATAAATTCACCGATAAATTCTTCGATAAATTCTTTGGTCAATATTTTTATGAAGTAATTGAGGAGTTTCTATACACTGACAATAAATTTTAACATAATTTCAATGAATAGTGTTTATAACCCAATATTTCATTGTTTCAATATAATAATTCATTAATTGTTTTTCAATTTTTTTTAAAATCATCTTAATGTACTTGTTCATTGAATGAATGAATTCGCGATCATTAATTAATTTATGTTCAGAATAATAAGTTAACAAAACAGAACCAGTTGAAATATTAGGTTGTCAACTATCTCCCTTCCGCCTTTTTGCTCTTTATTCAATGCTTTATAAAAAGTGTTACAGTAATCGGATTTAGTTCAAATATGCGCCGTTTTGTTCGATAATCTGTTTCCATCTAGACTGCAACTTCATAATACCTCCCTCGTAGAAGCCCCCCTCCTTATTTGCGAAGAACTCGGACAGCCACTTTTCACAAGCCTCTTTTGAGATCAAATTTACACCACCAAGGGCGTTCGCCATGGACAGGAACAGGTGGTAATCACTTGGCGCTATGTCCGGGCTATATGGTGGATGCGATAAAACCTCCCATCCGAGCTCCCGTAGCTTCTGACGAGTCATCAACGAAGTGTGTGGTCTGGCGTTGTCCTGGTGGAACACTACACCCTTCCTTTTGGCCAATTCTGGACGCTTCTGGTCGATCGCCTGCTTCAAGCGGTCCAGTTGTTCGCAGTAGATGGTAGAATTAAGCGTCTGGCCATATGGGAGCAGCTCATAGTGGATGATTCCCTTCCAATCCCACCAAACACACAGCAAAACCTTCCTGGCCGTCAATCCCGGCTTGGCCACTGTTTGGGACGATTCACCGGCCTGCGACCACGACCGTTTTCGCTTGATATTGTCGTATGTGATCCATTTTTCGTCGCCAGTCACCATCCGCTTCAAGAATGGGTCGAGTTCGTTCCGTTTCAGCAGCATTTCGCAAATGGAAATTCGGTCCATTAGATTTTTCACTGTTAATTCATGTGGCACCCAAACATCAAGCTTTTTTTTGTATCCAGCCTTCTGCAGATGGTTTAAAATGGTTTGGTGACTAACTCCCATCTCCTGGGCGATGTCACGAGATGCCACATGCCGGTCTAACTCGATGTATTCCATGATTTGATCGGTATTTGTCGTCACAGGTCTTCCGCCGGCTGGCTTATCCATGGTGTCGTTTTCACCGGCTCTGAATCGTCGAAACCATTCCTCCGCGGTTCGAAGTGATAGAGTACCATCCCCCAAAACACCATTAATCTCACGGAACGTTTCTCTAGCGGATTTGCCTTTAACGAAGGAAAACTTTAAAATAGCGCGAATTTCGGCGTTAGTGAACTCCATGTTTACACGTCTATAACTGTTGAACGCAATATCCAAACTAATCATACATAGCGTCGTTTTGTTTGTTATGTCAAGAGCTTTCAAATTATGTACAGTGTTGCCAGATACGAGCTCTGTAGCGCTTTGTACATAGCCGCGAAATTAAAAAGACAAAAAGGCGGAAGGGAGATATTTGACAACCTTATAATAAATAATATTCATGAAAACAATTATACAATTGTTTAAACCAATGAAGTGATTCATTGAAAAACATTAATTTTCGTTATTATGTTTTAATTTATTAAAAGTTATTTCATTTTAACAATATAAAAACAATGTTCCTTGGATCAAAATTAATTAATATTTCATTGTTTTGACGTTACTTTTTAATTGACATACTTTTTTTTTCAGTTTATTGGTGAATTCATTAATGAAATTGAAAGTACTTACAATTTATATATGCATTCATTGAAATAATTGGAACTACTACTATACAAACAATCCCACTGGGCAATTTATCTACAAATATCGAAAGATTTATTAATTATTTTCTTATAATATATAATTTCATTATTATTATATTAGGACCTTGCATTAATAATGTCGATTTTTTGGCTTGAAAATGGCATTTATTTGAATAACAAAATCATTGAGTACATCAACCAATATATTGCCCATCGTTAGCTATGACTTCCTCCCATCTTTTGGGAAGTTTGTTGATTCCTCGTTTGAAGCACTCCTCATCTTTTGTCCCAATCCATTCATCGACCCATTTTCGCACTTCTTCAGCATTTCGGCGGGTGATCAAGATGATCCCAACCGAGCCTCTTTATTTTTTCCTTAACGATGTTTGCACGATGTGGTCTGGCATTGTCATCGTGAAATAAAACTTTGTGGTGTTTTCGAGCTATCAATATCAATGGTCGTTTTTCGTTCAATTTCTTTGCCAATTCGCTCAGTTGTCGTCGGTAGCGATCAGCTGTAACCGTTTCATTTGGTTTTAACAGCTCGTTATACACCACACCTTTCTGATCCCACCAAATACACAGCATTACCTTCTGGCAATGAATATCGCGTTTTGATTGTGAATTTGATAGTTGGCCGGGATCAACATATGATGCTTTACGTTTAGGGTTGTCGTAATACACCCACTTTTTATCGCCAGTGACAATTCGACTCAAAAAACTAAGTTTTTTTCTTCAAATGAAAGAAAGTTATTAAACTTCCCTGCAAAACAACTTTTTCAGACACGTAATTCGACATGTTCGAAGCAAAAAAAAACTTTGTTGTTTGCACTTCAACGAAATGAATATACATATACTGAAATTTATAGAATAATGACAGACAAAAAAAAAGAATATAGCCGCGGTGTGTTCCGATGCACACAACGCCAGTTACGCCAACTGTTATCAAATCGACATTATTAATGCAAGGTCCCAATATAGTCGTGATTGGCTTATAATTGTGTGTGGTGTGCATGACATTGCAGAACTTTGGTCTTTGATAACTAACTGTATAAGATATTGATTTTATTTATTCCATAAAGACAAAACAAATGTTGATTCAGCTAAAATATAGTATACTTGAAAAAAATCGCGTCACAATTTCTTGTAAACTTACTTTGGGAATTAATTACAAATAGACAAAATTCGTTATTTATTTATTCAGTTTATCTGTTATCTATTTTTAATTAATTCTGACTCATTCTAAAACAATATAAGTCGTATATTTTATATGCATATTATATTACTAATATAATTAAAATTAAATCTCTATATTAAATATGTTCAACAGATACTATACTATTGGTATATGGTATAAGAAGATAATAAAATCAATATCCTTAATTAATTTATTACTTTATATAAAATATGATTATATTTATTGATAAACATATGAAAAAACATCATATTAAGAGATAATTAAGTAAAATTATCATTATATTATATAATATATAAAATGATGACTCATCGAAATATTATTAAGGACAGAACATATAATATTATTAAAATTGTTAGTACCAACATATTGAATTGTATATATAAAACCCAAACCACAAACAATAAAACAAACGTGAGAACTGTTTCCTTATACAGTTGTGCAGCGAACATTGATTTAAGTGGATTTCAAATAACCTTGAATTTTATAATATTTTCGCATATACATATTATATTTATAAGGCAAAATTTACATCGCATCATTTAATTTCTTATAATATCCACATCACTGTACGCATTGTATGTATGCGTAGTTGTATAAGATTTTAAGACATTTCTCAAAATCTAAGAGCAAATAATAATATAATTATATGTAGATTTAACATCATTAACGCATACATTTTTTAAACTATTATATCGTAAATACGTGTGTTAAACAAAAAGTACATCAGTAATTAATGGCTTATTTTAATTTAATATAATACACACATATAATTAACATCACTTAATCTCCTGTTCAAACAATTTATACGTACAGATGTCTACTAAATTTTCTATCTCGATATTATATATTTAATTTACTTTTTATATAATGATGACATTCTCTGTATGTTTAAATTTTGTTAAATTTATCCAATAATTTACTTGCACATGCATTATTTACACAATATTTATTTTATATTCTTAATGTTTAAAAATACATTTATGTCAACATACACGCTCTTGTTACCCATACGTAGTACACCACAGGACCGGTGCTTCCAAAATGATGAACTTTGTTTGGCGACGGCAAACGACATAGATAGAAGTCGCATTGAAAATTAACTAATTTAACTGTATATAAACACACACACACACACATAATTTGCATAAAATATATTTTTTCACAAGGATTTTATCCAATATACAATATGTTGTTGATGTGGCTAATGTAACAGACACCGCACAAAAACCAATTTATGGTAATAAAAAGTAGCGTAAAATTGTCCGCTTCTTAAAGTGTCATGTCCTCCTAGCCTAGAACGTTGACAAAGCTACGCATGAAAAAATTGTAATATCACTATATTTTTCTATGGTATAGGAGTTGAAAGTAGAGTATATTATGGAAAAAAAACTGGAATGCCCACATACATTTAAGAGTTATCAACTTTTTGAATTATGGGCCATAGATTTAACAGCTTTCCAGTTTTGTATATGCAAAATTGCATATTATAATTAATTTCCAATCTTTTATAGAAGAGATTTTTAAAATCGATTCACACGTTCAAAAGATATGATCGATTTACCATTTGATGTCATCGAAATTTTGTACGAAATAATGGTTCTGTATACATTTTTTTTGTTCCATTTGGTTATCAACTTTATGCAATGCCACAAATTTCTTTAAATTTTCTCTGTCATCGATTGGAAAATCTGGACATATCTTTTGAACGCATGAATCGATTTTAAAAATCTCTTTTATAAAAAATTGGAAATTGATTATAATTTAAAATTCTATATACAAACATGCAGAAATTCGTTAAAACTATGGCCCATAATTAAAAAAGATGATAATCATCATAAATGTCGATTTTCGGGAAAACTTAATTCGGTGAACATCCAAATTTTTTTTTCATAATTTAGTTGAATTTCACCCAGAGGTTATAAAAAAAATATAGCGACATTGAAAATTGAATGCTACTTGTAAGCCTTCGCCACTGAATCAACTACATGATTTTAATTTTTTCTACAGCCGCTCGAATTTGTGCAAATCTGCAGGTACAGGCAGTTCATAGCATTGTCATAAATTCTTCAACCAGGATGTTTTTCTTCTGTCTGGACCTCGTTTTTCATCAATTCTGTCCTTCAATTATTAACTGCAATAGCTGCTATATTTTGCATTACCCATTACGTGCCCGAAATATTCCAATTTACATGTTTTTATGGTATATGGTAATAATTTCAGCCTGCTTATATTCGATTCAATACTTAAATATTCGTTAGCAATCCATGGAATTATCAGTATTCTACGATAAATCTACATTTCAAATGCTTTAAGTGTTTTGCACACGGCTTCAGTTAATGTCCATGCCACTACACCATATACGAGAATACTGAATACATATATAACATCGAAGTAAACGTACACGTCGTAGTGAAATGTTCAAATCAAAATTAAAAATTAAAAATTTGAAAATTTTATTATTTTCACTCATTCTTTTGTGAGTCTTTTGCAAATCACTTTTATGATTCGCTTTTAATTTATTTATTTGATTTGAATTCGTAGTATACATTTTAGTCCACCGCACATTTGATTTAAAAGCGAATCTTTTCCGTAACAAAATTCTAAGTAATGCTTCGCATAAACAAACCAATAGCTAATCATCTTTGCATTGAATGGCTTTCCGTTGGATGTGAAAATCTATATAGAACCGGCCCTGCTGAGTAGTACACATAAAGTATACTTAAATAATATTTTATATAATAATCTAACAAAATATATATTGTGTATGGACCGTCACGCAAAGTCAATTTAAAATTTAAATTGATCAACTGAACTGAAATTGAAGAATATATATAATATAACCAAAAGCGTCGCTCTCACTACTAATATGTATTCTTGAGAAAAATATATATGTTAATGAAAAAAATTATGTAATGGGTACCGTGTGTCTGTTTGCTATTTCTATAGATGTCTTTATATTTTACTAACTTAAATTTATTACTTGCACACGTTTCTTCATTATAAATATTTGTTCTAATAAATATATTATAGAATGTATAAATACTTTAGATTAGAGGATATAACATCCTGATGATGATGATGGTGTCTACTGTATACAAAATGTATTAAATACTTATCTATATTATAATAATGCATTCGATTAATATACCATTATTTCAGCTTATTATATTACAATGTATATCAGATAGTATAGTTATACTTATACAGAGTTAAAATAATATAGCAACACATTACTAACTTATACTGAGATGGTTATCTGTATAGATGATATACATATAAATAGGCTTCAGTCATGTCGCAGTCATTCAATATACATGATATGGTTATTTAAATTGATAGCATCTTGTTATAAGTTAATTAACGCATATAGTTATTAATTATGTATTACAATGTATGTATATTTGCAATTTAATAAGAATAGAATGAGAAAGTGAACAGATTTATAAATTCCATGGAAACAATTTGTTATGGTATCCATTTCATAAATAATATTTGCATATCTGCATCAATTTGAATTTGCATTCGTCATTCGATGATAGCCTTAATCTTCATTTTTTGTATGATAAATTTCACTATTATCGTACGAGCCTGTTTTGTAGTGTTGTCCCGACAATATCCCACTCGAGCAATGTCAAAATATGGTTCAGAATCTGGCCGAATTGTTTGCCTTTTTATTTTCATCGATCGGTTGTCCTTTTACCCAAATTAAAACTATACCGCGTTTTTAAGCTACATTAATGCTTAGAGTCTTTGATCACATTCTAAATTCATATTTAAGTCGTACTTTGTTGTTTTATATATTTTTAATCACTTCCTCGTTGACTAATCGATTTGATTTAACTGAATGTTTCTCTCTTCTGAGGTAATTCAACGAGTGCTTCAAAATCACATCTTCGCTTGGTATACTTAATTAAAGTTGATTTTGCGGAAAATTTTCTATGGTTGAAGAACAAAACCATTTTTTTTCCGTATAAATATAAATATATAAAGTAATCCAAAGTATTAGTATTCCAATTCATAGGCGGCAACAATCTATTCACCCAATTTTTTTTTTAAATTAAAAATTAAGTATAAACTGCCCAGTTTAAATTTACCCTTTATAAGCGACATTACATTGAACATATTTAATCCTTTCGCTTTCTTCAATTAATTCTATTGAAGTTAGACAAATTTCTACATATATGGTGATGGTTTGGATCGTATATTATAATAATAAAAAATTATCATCAAAATTGTCCGCACTAACAAAGAATCGGAAAATTTCCAATGTTTATATACCACCTATGGTCGCCAATACCGACGGTTTTAATGTTGGCAGTTGAAAACAATGAAATCTAATCAGATTTATCAATTAAAATTCATTTGTAATCTATTTATAAATTATAATAATTGTAACTTCATATATTAGGTTGTCAACTATCTCCCTTCCGCCTTTTTGCTCTTTATTCAAAGCTTTATAAAAAGTGTTACAGTAATCGGATTTAGTTCAAATATGCGCCGTTTTGTTCGATAATCTGTTTCCATCTAGACTGCAACTTCATAATACCTCCCTCGTAGAAGCCCCCCTCCTTATTTGCGAAGAACTCGGACAGCCACTTTTCACAAGCCTCTTTTGAGATCAACTTTACACCACCAAGGGCGTTCGCCATGGACAGGAACAGGTGGTAATCACTTGGCGCTATGTCCGGGCTATATGGTGGATGCGATAAAACCTCCCATCCGAGCTCCCGTAGCTTCTGACGAGTCATCAACGAAGTGTGTGGTCTGGCGTTGTCCTGGTGGAACACTACACCCTTCCTTTTGGCCAATTCTGGACGCTTCTGGTCGATCGCCTGCTTCAAGCGGTCCAGTTGTTCGCAGTAGATGGTAGAATTAAGCGTCTGGCCATATGGGAGCAGCTCATAGTGGATGATTCCCTTCCAATCCCACCAAACACACAGCAAAACCTTCCTGGCCGTCAATCCCGGCTTGGCCACTGTTTGGGACGATTCACCGGCCTGCGACCACGACCGTTTTCGCTTGATATTGTCGTATGTGATCCATTTTTCGACGCCAGTCACCATCCGCTTCAAGAATGGGTCGAGTTCGTTCCGTTTCAGCAGCATTTCGCAAATGGAAATTCGGTCCATTAGATTTTTCACTGTTAATTCATGTGGCACCCAAACATCAAGCTTTTTTTTGTATCCAGCCTTCTGCAGATGGTTTAAAATGGTTTGGTGACTAACTCCCATCTCCTGGGCGATGTCACGAGATGCCACATGCCGGTCTAACTCGATGTATTCCATGATTTGATCGGTATTTGTCGTCACAGGTCTTCCGCCGGCTGGCTTATCCATGGTGTCGTTTTCACCGGCTCTGAATCGTCGAAACCATTCCTCCGCGGTTCGAAGTGATAGAGTACCATCCCCCAAAACACCATTAATCTCACGGAACGTTTCTCTAGCGGATTTGCCTTTAACGAAGGAAAACTTTAAAATAGCGCGAATTTCGGCGTTAGTGAACTCCATGTTTACACCTCTATAACTGTTGAACGCAATATCCAAACTAATCATACATAGCGTCGTTTTGTTTGTTATGTCAAGAGCTTTCAAATTATGTACAGTGTTGCCAGATACGAGCTCTGTAGCGCTTTGTACATAGCCGCGAAATTAAAAAGACAAAAAGGCGGAAGGGAGATATTTGACAACCTTATATTAGAATAAATCTATGTATTTATGTAACATACCCAGTGGAACTTTTTATATGTAGTTCCAATTTCTTTCTTACATAAATTAACCAATGAATTTATCAATTAATTCATCAAAATATTCGCCAAAGAATTTATCTATGAATTTATATTGTAGTTCTAATTTCATAAAGGAATTCAACAGCGAATTTGTTGAAATTGTTTTGAACTCATGAAAAACCTACCCATTCCGAACCCAGGAACAATTCATCTAGAGAAGAAGTACTTACCACCATTATGGCATCTATGTACAAAATTAATAATAATTTATAGAAAGTATTGCAAGAATGGAGTAGTGCTGAGAAGAAGTAAATAGACAATCATCGATGTTATCATATACATACCGGTCCCACTGAGTACTATCATATTTTTACAACAATTTGTAAATAAATGAATTAACATTTAAATAATACTTCCATCAAATTTCTCAAATGTTTGTAACAGTAAAAATTGGATATATATTATTATATGATGAGACATCACATCAATAATTTCCTAATCTATATTTTGTACGTAGACTCTATCTAAAAATACGTATTGTATATTATATAGAAATAGTAATTTACATAATTTAACATGAATAGAATATTAATTTTTAAATATATATATATTAATATATTACCTACTTCGTAAATATACTTAAATTTTTTAAAAAAAAAACGTGTACTAAGCGTATTATAATCCATGAAAATATATTTGTGTTATAGTTCTTCCATGACCCTGCAGGAAAGAGAACTAGTTATACTACTAGAAGTATACAACTAGTTACAAAGTAAATAGTATTGGTTCCACGCTAAACCCCTTTTACATGTTGCAAACTGTTTTGTTTTAACATGGAGATGTCCTACGAAAAGACAATTGTCCTCTTCTGCATTACTTTACAACCAGTTGAAGAACTAGTTAATTTGAAACCAATTACTGAACTAGTTAAAATGTAAACACGTAAGTGCTAGTACTAGTTCTTCTGCAACTAGTTACTGTACTGGTTAATTTTAATTTGAATTCGATTATGTATTCTTTCACCAGTACTTTAACTAGTTCTTTTTGAAAAAAAAAGTTGTATTTTATTTTAATTTAATTTAATATTAATTATATTTTTAATACAAAATAATAATTTCATATTTATAAAATATTATAAATTATTGCAATAGTTTATCATCTTTTCTTTAATTACATTAGCTCCATTTTAATTTTACTTGCTACATCTAAATTTTCCTCGCGTAAAATAAAACGCAATTCTTCCAAACATTTAAGCAAGGGTTTTTTTTCCTAATATACCAATCAATTAATTTCTCTTCAAAAGATATTTTTAGTAGCGATTCGTTTTCCAAAATATCCATACTGTTGGAACAATCTTCTGCCACAAAGTTCTCGTTAGATACAATGTGCATATCTTCTTCTACTGCGCTAAAATTGTTGGATATTGGATTGGATGGTAATTGACTTAAATAAACTTCTTATTCACAATCACAATACGTGGTTTTAATCCGAAATTCATTACACTATTAAAAATAAAATCAAAACAGTGTCTAAAAACAGCACGTATATTTCTTTAAATTAATATAATAATTCAAAAACGTTTTAGCTTATCTTCGTTTCCTCATATTTTTGTATTATTGTGTATTTAAAATGGTTCCTATCTGCATTACTTTAGTAATAGTTCTGTAACTAGTTCTTTTAACACTAGTTGAAGAACAAGTTTTTATACGGAACTAGTTTCAAAATTTACTGCAGGGAATTATATGCATAAATATTTATATTATATTTATATATATACAGTAACGTTCATAAATATAATACCATTTATAATATACATAACAATATGAAAAAATAAAATAAATATCGTGTATTGGGTATTAGCACACATATTCACGTATAATATAATTGACTTGAATTTTATATTGCTTCAAATTTTTTATATATATGCAAATGGAAATTATACCTCAATTAAACCTGATTGCTTTATACAATATTAAGCTGCTGCTGCTGCTGCTGCTGAGATAATTTTATATTAATAAAATAAAAGCTTTAATAATATATTGTAAGTACAACATTTTATATCAAACGTAAATCTATACGTTGTAAATTATGTAATATTACAAAATAAAATATATAAAGAAGAATATTAAATAATAATATACAGAAATGAATTAATATATGCAATTTTTGAATAAGGATTACCAACAAATTATATATTCATGTGTACTCGTGTGTTTATAAAAAGTAATAGTAGTAGTAGTAGTAGTTACTGGATGTATTTTTGTCACATTCAGCGTCTTAGAATATTTTTGAAAAAAATTATCCTGTATTCGAAGACTGCAATGAAATTTTTATTATATAAGATAATTTGGACATTATAATGAGGAAAAAATTATTTCATAGTATAGAATACATTCATTAAAAGAAGTTTACATTCAAAATATTTGTATGGGTGCGTAACAGTTGCTGGTCCAAATACTGACGGTATTACCCTTTACTATATATGTAGCAAAAATGATTATCAATTAAAGAATTATATAAAATTTGTAATATTATTTAAATTAAATTCAGTGTATTCATTAGTTATTAACCTATTTGTATATAATTCATGTAATTATTTACATATAGAATAATTTAATATATATGTAAACAAATTAAAACAATTAGAGGTGTACGTATATAAATTTGTGTATTTGTTGATATTGAACAATCAATACCCAAGTAGAACTCTATATACCAGTTAGTTCTTAATTCATTTAGATATAAAATGACTGACAGTGTTCTGGCAACCTGACTTTAGCTGAATTTTAGAATCTATTTTTAATCTGAAATGTGGAAATTAATTTTGTCTACAGGAAAGTTTTAGCAGCTTGAATTTCAGTTATTTCGCTTACACAGTCATATTGCTGATATTTTATTGATGGCAACCTATACTATAAATAATACAATATTCAACTATTTTACTTTGTCAGCCATTTGACTGTATTGCAGTCCATAGTAGTCATGAATTTAGCATCTTTGCTACCGGTAACACATTTTGGTTGTTGCTGTTGTAACTATATGACTGAATTTTTGAGTTTTTGTAAATAATAGCTGAAATTTAGTGGTTATTGAGTCCAGTATATCAAAACAATATCAACGCTTACAAATAAATAATTTCTTCAAGAAGCGACATACATAGAGTAATGGTTAGCGTATTGGGATTTTCAAATCTGAGGACTTGAGATCGAATGTAGAAATTAATTTTGTCTACAAACCTGACAAACCTGTAATAAAAATTGTTAAAAAAAAAAAAAATAGAAAAATTGAAAAAAAAAATTATTTATTTTTGTAAAACTTTGGACAAAATTGCTGCCAACTCAGCTGCTTAGACTGCTTAAAACTATTTGCAGCGATGACTAAATTGCTGAATAGTGACTGATTTTAAAGCAACCGTAACTACAGCTATTTGAATTTTATAATGTTGTCGCAGAAAATAGGCTACTATTTGAGTGAAACAGCTTTGTTACAAACATTTTATATGTAGGTTTGTATAATTCTGCCGGAACTAAAATGCTGAACAAATTAGTAGCAGCGTTGCTTTGTATCTGTAATATTAATTGTAATACAATGAAATCATTTAATCATTTAAACACAAGCAAGAAAAATATCGTAATTAAATATCTTTGTTTTCATTTTTCTTATATAATAATACAAATTATTATTGCCTATAAATTGAAAGTTAATTCTTAACCTGCTAAATTTGATAATATACCACCCGAAAAGGCATCAGTTTTTCATTTTAATATCACATTCATATGCTGTTTTAGGCACAATTCTAACAACACTCCATTTTCATGCTTATTTGTATGGTGTTTGTATACAGACACAGAGCCGACCGTCGACAATTGTGTTATAAGTGAGCTGGCACATAGCCAATCATTATGTGAATTAAAATAATTTAATACAAAGATTAAAACAATCTGTTTGGATAATTGTTTTCATATATTCATAACTCGCATATTTTTTACAAGAATCAGAGGTGAACTTAATATGTATTTATTTTATATATTCAATATATAATGTATTGGTACAATTCTGTACAGAAGATTAACAATATGTCTACTTATGAGTCAAACCATGTTAAATCTATAGATTAAGTAGGAACTATAGTATTTTACTAAATAATTGTATTCTGTTGATTGTTCTAAATCGTATGTGTGCGGGTGGTTCCTTTTGTTGTTTGACATAAACGAATGAATTACTGAATCCCGGTATATAGAATGTTGTCACTTATGCTTTATGATAATTAGTTTATGTTAATTTAAAGGATTTTACTTTTTTTTTACCATATTTGGTTAAAATTTATGTTAAATTTATCGATTTCGAATATGTACATGATTTTATAATAAAAAATTAATAATTGTGGTTACCGCATATTTTTCTAGCATATACCTTAAAACCGTATTTGGGGCGGTTTGAGTAGCTGTCTCGTTTTCTTAGATTCGACGAAGCACTTAAGAACTCGCACAACATCAACAAACAATTAGTTTCCACACGAGGACAATGCTCGTTTCGTCAATATATACCCAACTGTAAACTGGGTATATGATATAAACATTTTTTGTCTGTTTGATCGAGCTCTAACTATTCACCGGGTGGTTTATGTCGGAACTCAACCATGCCAGAACCGAGCAAGACATGTGGCAACAGATTTAGTATTACAATTAGTATTTGTATCATTAGTTACACCAGTAATACAAGAAAAAATGTTTTACTTTTGTCAACTTTTGTCACATGTTACACGGGATGTTGATGTAACTAAAAAGAAACAAAAAATAATTCTAAACTACAACGGAAACAAAGACGGTGTTGACCCGTTCAATAAAATTATGAAATTATACACATGTGAAAGGAAAACTATTCGCTGGCCCATGGTCTTGTTTTTCAATGTAATAGATACAGCCGCACGGTCTGCATATCGATTGTTCAACATAAGTAATTCATTGGGGTCACGAGCTGCGTCAAACGGCAAACGCAAAATTTTCCTAAAATAATTTTTCGACTGTATTTGCTGAACGACATATCAAAAAATCAATTCGAACAAGAAAACCTAATGGAGTCTGTATTGAGTGTCATTAAATTGATAAGATCGACCACCGGCTATAATTTCGTATACAATAATTTTGGAAAATACTATAATTAATTTTAATAGGTCTACTAATATGTGTGTGCCGCTCACGGATTAATCTCTGTGGCCGCCTTAAATGATGGCGGTTTCGACTTAAATATTTTTTTGTTAACGTATTCACTTTATATCTTTATCTTTCTTAGTTTGTTTTACGAGCTAAAAATTTAAACAACATATTTTTTTTTTTTTTAAAATGTCGTGTTTTGTGCCAGAAAAAAGTGATTTGCGGGGAGGTTTATTGTTATTGTTTCATTGGAAGAAAACTGCTGCTGAAAGTCATCGAATTCTTGTTGAAGCTTATGGTGAACATGCTTTACAAGAAAGAATGTGCAGAAAGTGGTTTCAACGATTCAAAAGTGGTGATTTTGATCTGAATGACAAAGAACGTGGAAAACCACCAAAAAAATTTGAAGATACAGAATTGCAAGCATTGTTGGATGCAGACGATGCGCAATCGCAACAACAACTAGCTGATTCCTTAAATGTATGTCAACAAACCATTTCTAATCGTTTAAACAATATGGGTAAGATCCAAAAGGAAGGAAAATGGGTTCCATATGAATTGACAGAAAGAAGCATGGAAAAGCGAAAAACCACGTGCGAAATATTGTTTCAAAGACAGCAACGAAAGTCGTTTTTGCATCGAATAGTCACTGGTGATGAAAAATGGATTTATTTTGACAATCCTAAACGGACTAAGCATTGGACTGATCCAGGTCAACCAGTCAAATTGACGCCAAAACGCAATATTCATGGAAAGAAGGTTTTATTGTGTATTTGGTGGGACCAAAAGGGCGTGCTGTATTATGAGTTATTGAAACCTGGTCAAACTATTACTGGTGAGGTATACAAAGGACAATTGAATAAATTGAATCAATCATTGAAAGAAAAACGACCAGAATGGGCCAACAGACATGAAAGAGTGATTCTTTTACACGACAATGCTCGTCCACATGTCGCAAAACCGGTAAAAGAAACATTGGAAACACTCGGATGGGATGTGTTACCACACCCGCCCTATTCACCAGATGTTGCTCCATCAGATTACCACTTGTTCAGATCGATGGCACATGGACTCTGTGCACAACGCTTCCACAATTATGAAGACGTCCAAAATTGGATCGATTCTTGGATCGCATCAAAAGAGGAGAAGTTTTATTTTGATGGTATTCATAAATTGCCAAAAAATTGGAAAAAGGTTATACTTAACGATGGTAATTATATTCAATAAAAATTTTTTACTGTTATTACCGGAATTAATGTGTTTTATTTTTAAAAAAACGGCACACACATATTGGTAGACCTATTATTACGTTACGTGTATTATTAGATTTCTTATTATTATCATTATTTATTATTTCTATAGAAATAATAGTTGTAAGTTTTAGTTTCAGGCACTAAGCGTGCTCCATAACGCGATAATAAGTTGTTTTGCATGAGTACGGTTAACCATTTCGCGTACAGTATTGCAAATTATAATCAATTTCCAATCGTTTATAGAAGAGATTTTTAAAATCGATTCACACATTCCAAAGATATGATCGATTTGAAGTCATTGAAATTTTGTATGAAATAATGGTTCTGTATGGATTTTTTGTACCATTTGGATGTACTACAAATTTCTTTAAATTTTCTGTGCCATCCATTGGGAAATCCGTCGTATTGTTTGAACGCGTGAATCGATTTTAAAAATCTCTTCTATGAAAGATTGAAAATTGAATATAATTATATATTAAAAAAATGGAAATCCGTTAAAACTATGACCCATAATTAAAAATATGATAATTTCTAAAAATCGATTTTCCGGAAAATTTAATTCGGTGAGCACGTAAATTCTTTTTTCATAATTTAGTTTAATTTCACCGCAGGTTATAAGAAAAATATTGTGATATTTTTAAACTGAATGCTATTTCTCAGCCTTCGGCACTGGTTAACCATTATTTCTGTATATAACGATGATGCGATTTGCCGGTGTGGATATTTTAAAAAAATGATCTACATCAATAATATTACACAGCACAGCCAGCAACAACAAATGTGTTCAAGACACAAAATTATATATTAATATTTATGTAAATTTACTTAAAATTACACTATAAACTTAACATTTTAATTTTCCTTCCGGTAATTTTTATTTAAACAAATTAAATTAAATTGTTTTCAGATAGAGTTAGAGCGAATATTTCTTTTGAACAATTTGTTCTCCAAAATTAATTATACACAAATATTTATATTGTTATTGTATTTTATGTGTTTTATGTATTAATATAATATCTATTATTGAAACATATTTTTCATATATTAATAATACAAACACACAAAAGTATTTACGCAGATTTTATTATTAAAAAATTGTATAATTTAATAATATTATAATCAAAATAATAATGTGTAATTTATATAAAAGACCTAATTTATAAACAGGAAATTTAATGTAAAACCTTTCAACTCTGTGTGCGTATATAATATTATTAATTTATAGTTTATATTTATAGGATAGCATAGCTCTATCTATCTATCTATGGCATACGGCCGGCGCTCATATATATTTTATATTGTAATAAAATTGAACTGTCTATTTTTATTATTATTATTACAATATTATAGTTATATTAAAATTATTATAATATTTAATAATATTGGGTCTATAACTAAGTCCAGGGGATATTCTGATAGGTGTCGTAAATAGTATTGCTTGTACGCAGTGTGAAGTGGCAATACTTCGTAATTGTAGTGGTTGAATCTACCTTTCATATTCAGTATATGACATTCAGTTCAAGTATTTTTTTAGTTGATTAAAAATGGAAAATTTTTGTGCCAACAAAACAGCATTTGCGGGAAGTTATGTTAAGTAATTTTAGTCAGAAGAAAACAGCAGCAGAAACTTATCGCATTTTGTTACAAATTAATGGTGAACATACCCCATCACATAACAATTGTGAGTATTGGTTTAGACGGTTTAAAAATAATGATTTTGATGTTAATGATAAAGAACGCGTTAGAACACCAAAAAAATTTGAAGACGAAGGATTGGAAGCTTTACTCAGTGAAGATCCATGTCAAACGAAAGAAGAATTAGCATTGGCATTAGATGTTACCCAAGCAAGTGTTTCCAAACGTTTAAAGAAAATGAGAATGGTCCAAAAGCTATCGTATTGGGTACCACATGAATTGACTGAAAGACAACAAGAAAATCGAAAAACAATGTGTGAAATTTTGCTTCAAAGACATTCCATTTTGCATCGAATTGTGACTTGTTATGAAAAGTGGATCCATTACGATAATTCAAAAACGTCTGAAAGTATGGGTGAAGACAGGTGAACCAGGTCCATCGACACCAAAACGCAATATTCATGGTACTAAGGTTATGCTGTGTATCTGGTGGGAACGTTACCGATAGCAATTAATCCAATTGAGCCGAGCATTGTATCAAAAACGAATGGAATATGCCAACAGACATGACCGTGTGATGCTTCAGCATGATAATACTAGAACACACAAGTTGCAAGACCGGTTAAAGAAACGTTTGAAGCACTTGGCTGGGAAGTCCTACCTCAACCACCATATTCACCAGACATTGCTCTATCAGATCTACCCCACCCGCCATATTCACAAGACATTGCTCTATCAGACTACCATTTGTTGCGGTCGATGCAATCAGCCCTTTCTGCACAACGGTTCAATTCATACGAAGATATGAAAAAATGGCTGGATTCATGGATTGCTTCAATACCTAAGAAGTTCTTCTGTGATGGAATCCATAATTTACCACAAAGATGGTCAGAAGTTGTAACTTCAGATGGCAAATACTTATATCCCCAAAACTTAGTTATAGACCCATATTTAAAATCCATTTATATTCATTCATTCATTCATTCATTCATAACAGTTTATTACAAATCATTATTAGTTTATTATTTATACACCTATATCCCCAATATAAAAATAAAATAGTGAATATGTAATAAGTTTATATTATTTACAAATTTTGTTATTAAATATTCATTTTTAATCGTCATCAATGTATTCGATATTTTATATAAGGTTGTCAAATATCTCCCTTCCGCCTTTTTGTCTTTTTAATTTCGCGGCTATGTACAAAGCGCTACAGAGCTCGTATCTGGCAACACTGTACATAATTTGAAAGCTCTTGACATAACAAACAAAACGACGCTATGTATGATTAGTTTGGATATTGCGTTCAACAGTTATAGACGTGTAAACATGGAGTTCACTAACGCCGAAATTCGCGCTATTTTAAAGTTTTCCTTCGTTAAAGGCAAATCCGCTAGAGAAACGTTCCGTGAGATTAATGGTGTTTTGGGGGATGGTACTCTATCACTTCGAACCGCGGAGGAATGGTTTCGACGATTCAGAGCCGGTGAAAACGACACCATGGATAAGCCAGCCGGCGGAAGACCTGTGACGACAAATACCGATCAAATCATGGAATACATCGAGTTAGACCGGCATGTGGCATCTCGTGACATCGCCCAGGAGATGGGAGTTAGTCACCAAACCATTTTAAACCATCTGCAGAAGGCTGGATACAAAAAAAAGCTGGATGTTTGGGTGCCACATGAATTAACAGTGAAAAATCTAATGGACCGAATTTCCATTTGCGAAATGCTGCTGAAACGGAACGAACTCGACCCATTCTTGAAGCGGATGGTGACTGGCGACGAAAAATGGATCACATACGACAATATCAAGCGAAAACGGTCGTGGTCGCAGGCCGGTGAATCGTCCCAAACAGTGGCCAAGCCGGAATTGACGGCCAGGAAGGTTTTGCTGTGTGTTTGGTGGGATTGGAAGGGAATCATCCACTATGAGCTGCTCCCATATGGCCAGACGCTTAATTCTACCATCTACTGCGAACAACTGGACCGCTTGAAGCAGGCGATCGACCAGAAGCGTCCAGAATTGGCCAAAAGGAAGGGTGTAGTGTTCCACCAGGACAACGCCAGACCACACACTTCGTTGATGACTCGTCAGAAGCTACGGGAGCTCGGATGGGAGGTTTTATCGCATCCACCATATAGCCCGGACATAGCGCCAAGTGATTACCACCTGTTCCTGTCCATGGCGAACGCCCTTGGTGGTGTAAAGTTGATCTCAAAAGAGGCTTGTGAAAAGTGGCTGTCCGAGTTCTTCGCAAATAAGGAGGGGGGCTTCTACGAGGGAGGTATTATGAAGTTGCAGTCTAGATGGAAACAGATTATCGAACAAAACGGCGCATATTTGAACTACATCCGATTACTGTAACACTTTTTATAAAGCATTGAATAAAGAGCAAAAAGGCGGAAGGGAGATAGTTGACAACCTAATATTTAGTGTCTGTTTTTATTATTTGAATACATAACCGCACCATATTGAAATGTTGTATAGAAATTATATATTTTAGTTATAGACATAAAATAATATACAAGTTGTTCATTTCATTTCATTTATTATTATTATTATTATATTAATAATAATTGAATTACAACCCACAATTTCTCCGCCTAAACCAATATATATTTATTTTTATTTTATTTTCTTAACAATAATTATTGAAAAAATATTATACAAAAGAGCCTCTATTATACCCAAAAATTATCCGGTAAATATGAGTGTTACCAAACGAATATATAAACACAATATTCATACACAATACGGCCACCACATATATTTTGTTGAAGTGTAAATAATAATATTATATTGAATTGTTTTCTATAGAAATAAATAATATAATGCAACGGCGATTACACCAATCGTTCAAGACGTTCTAGAACACCACAATAATTTTCGGCTACTAATATACAAAAATTAGAAAGTAAAATGAGTGTAAATCATAAGAATAAAAACTACAACAAACTTAACTACTACAAGGATTTTATTTCAGAAAGGTTGTCAAACTATTATTTCTATGAAATTCATTCTGAATGGATTCTGTGTAAATTACTGGAAATGACTTAGTTCAGACCGCTATCAATATACGCATGTATTATAGATTTACAGATATAACAATTTACAAAAATAACTATCAACACTTCTCTTATTCTTTCACCTCGTTTTCATTATTGTAGTATTACCTCGTCGGGTAAAGTGCCTCATTTACTAGATTATATAGATTACCGTATTGCGTAAGCGATTCTGGATTCATTCTATGTCTAAGGAATTTTTATGCATTCTACATAAGCGAATTCGGATGACTTTCATGGAAGCATTTTGGGAAGTGTTATCAAAAAACGGACATGTCCGTATAAAAGTATGTACTCGTCGATAAGACTTTAGAATAGCTTCCAATATGTATTTCTCTTATAGTCTCGGTTATTATTTCAAAATGAATTCGTAAGTCATTTTTGGCTAACTGAACCTCTATATACATATTTATATAAATATTCTCTCTCCATAAAAATTATGCTCTATACATGAATCTTGAACACCAGCTGGCGTGTAATCACTTAATTATAATTATATAAATATAATACAAAATAACTGAAATATATAGCAAGTCGGCATTGTTCGCGTTTCATTGCAAAACAAAATAAAATAAAAATTATTCTCAATGGTTCTGGGTTATACTGCAGAACGGATATCAATATAATTTATAAACTCAACTGAATTTTAACTTAATGTTTTTAAAAGAATCTATAGAATTTCCTTAAAATTTTAAAGAGATTTTGCAGAAATCTAAGAGAAAAACATATTTTTTTTTATCTTTCATCTGTATTTTTAATTGGGTTTACCAATTGCATTTACTTACTTACTTACTCCATGGCGTTGCAACCCGGGTGTGGTTTTGGCCTTCTCCAACAAGCTTTTCCAACCTGACCTATCCGCAATTAATGTCTTCCAATCCCGAATTTTTAGGATCTTTATATCACAGTTTACTGCATCTAGCCATCTCGCCTTAGGTCTTCCGGCTCTCCTTCTACCTTCTGGTTTACTATTTAACAGTTGCATTTAGACATATCCAACTAAAGTACTTTGGCACATGTTCTCTTCCTCATATATGTGTAGGTATTACGCTTTAATACATTAGGGTTCCTATTTCTATATATATATACGATCTATTTCTTCAGTATTATGAATATACAATTCCATTGTCAAATTACGTGTATATTGTAGTTTTATCTCTAATCTTCTAACTACTATTATTTATATTATACACATTTATATGGCTTTATATTAATTAATTAACTAATAATTAAATGGACAGAAGATTGCATCGGATGGCAAGAGAACAGCAAATATATATAATCACACAATTGTTGCCTAAAACAAGTGATGTGTGTTGCGATATGGATGGTTTGGAGTGCATTTAAAAAATATACCATTTTTGAATGAAAGAGGAGTACCGGTAAAAACATTTTTATTGAATATAATTACCACATCGTATACAACCTTTTCTATATCAATTTTTGACAATTTATGAATACCATCAAAATAATAGAATTTCACCTCTTTTGATGTGCACCAAGAAAAATCAACTCAATATTGGGCGCCTTCGTAATTGTGGAAACGTTGTGCACAGTGTCCATGTTCCATTGATATGAACAAGTGGTAATCTGATGGAGCAACATCGGGTGTAATAAAGCCATTTCAGTATTTCCAAATTTTAACCTGTCTTACAACATAGCGTAGTCGTGCAAAAGAATCACTGTTTCATGTCTGATGGCCCATTCTTGTCATTTTTCTTACAATACACGATTCAATTCAATAAATTGTAGTTGATTGTAATGTGTTCACCGGTGATATAGTTTGACCAGGTTTCAACAATTCATAATATACCACACCATTCTGGTCGCACGATTTTCTTTGCTGTTTTTCAATGAAAAAATTTAATACATGGTTTTTTACGCTTTGCTTCTTTCACTCTATTCTTAAACAATCTTCCTTTTGCATCTTTCCCATTGAACGTAACAATGTTTGCAATTCTATATCATCAAATTAATTTGTATTCTTTGTCATTCACATCAAAAGCACCACTTTTAATAATAGTTTAAACCACTTTCTGCAATTATTTGCATGTAAAGCATGTTCACCGCATACAGTTTTCCACCAATGAAATATAATAATATAATAACAAAACTTAAATCAGATTTTTTTTCCGGTACAAAACATATTTTAACAAACGGAAAAAAAAATATTTTGTTAAAATTTTTAGCTCGTCGTAACATCTATACGGAATGATACACATATAAAGTGAATTCGTTCACAAAAGCTGAAACCGAAATCGTTTTATGTATAGTCAAATGTAGCGATTAATCCGTGATCAACGATCAGCGTTTCGTATTTCTATATCTATTATTTCCAATCTGCACTTTCAGGGTTTCATGCGGGGGCTATAATTGTACCATCTTATTTAATTATTCGGCCACATATAAATGGATTCGTAGAATATTTATTCTTGTTCGAGATTGGAAATGATGGATTTTTTTAAATACAAATAATATTTATAGTAATGCCAATATGCAGTTTGTTGTTCTACGACTTTGTGTATAGTATGGGTAACCATATAATTATTATGTATGTCATCATTTGCTTGTATATCGGTGTAATAATTTAAAAGAACTATTTATTTTATATTCTTAAATACTTTAATATGGCGATACAAAAATAAGACAAAAACTTTTACTAACTTATTGTTAGTTTATGATTGTCTTTTTAACTTATAACGTTTCTTTTAAGTTTTAACCCACGCGATGTTTATATACAAAAATATATAAGAAGAGTATTGAGATGTTTTTATGTTTAATATATTAATAATAAGATATATAATAAGAAAAAAAAAAACGTCAAAGACATGTGTGTCTCAAAACGAATGGATATCAACGCGTGTTTTTTTTTTTTTATTCTTTTCTCTTTATACTTAAATTGATGATATTTATTATTATAAGTTTTTTTAGTTTTCTTTCTAATTTTAAATTTCAATTATTTTATAAATGTTAAGTGTTTATAATATTACAGATATTTCTATTCGTCGTTATGATGCCGATATAATACCCGGTTCTGTTAGTTATAGTTAAATTCAATTTACACCTTTTTCTTCCTGTTGTATTATATACATAAAAATATATATATAGAGAACAGCATGCAAATTACATATACCTTTGTTTAATTTAACCGTATATTTATAGGTAAGAATAAGAATAATATATATATAAATATACGCTATGGCTATCATTGACACACCATGAAGTAGAACCAAAAACATTGTTAAAACAGCACATTATCAACGCATTTCACAAAACAATAGATATATATAAGATTTGTTACACCTTATACAAAATATTTTGTCATTCATTCATTCATCCATATATTAATTATAGATACAATAAAAAAGAAACACCATTTTTGTATTATATTCATTCATTTACAACCTACAAATGGTTTACAATATACAATTTTTACTATAATATCTTATAATTTATACAATACTTTACAAAACAATTAACAAATATATAAATAAATAAATATATTAAGTTATGTATAAATGCTATAGCCCAGTGGGACCGGTATGTATGATAACATCAATGATTGTCTACTTACTTCATGTCAGCAATACTCCATTCTTGCAAAACTTTCTAGATTACTTTTGTACAGAGATGATCATGATGGTGGTATAAGTACTTCTTCTCTAAATGAGTTGTTCATGTGGGTTCGGAGTGGGTGAATTTTTCATGTGTACAAAACAAGTGTAATTTTTATAGAATCGGATTGGGTGAGTTTTGCTTGTGTTCGAAATGGATGAACTTTTCATTTGTTCAGAATGGACTACTTTTATGTTGACACATACACCATATACTATTAATCCTGGTTTTCCCAACACTTTCAAAAAAAAACTCGATGTAAGCGGCAGCATTAGAAGGAACTATATATATTTTCATACAATCCCATTATAAGATTTCATATATAGACTTTCATCACAAAACAAAAATATCCTGTGTATAAAGATTGTCCAAAACTTCTGTGGAAAATATTCTTTTATAATCACGCATCCGTCATTACATAATCCTTTTTGTAAAATTTTTTCAAAAATGTGAAATGAGATTTAACCAAATTGTGCTAGGTTTCTAAAAATTGACGGTGAAAATTATTCTATTCAGAATTTCCATCTACCAACTATTCTTATAATCCAATATAATAAGTCTTTTTGTAGAATTTCATTGGAATTGAATGGTTTGAACAAGTGATAATCTAATGGAGCAATATTTGGTAAATAAACGCAATGTGAGAACTGATCCCATATGCAAATGCTGTCCACGTTTCTATGACCGGTTTTGCGACATGCGACAGAGAATTGTTTTGTTGTGTAAAACCATTTTATTGTGACCGACAAATTTTATTTTGTTTTTCTTGTAATAATCACTTTAAATTTTGATTCGTTGCGTTAACAGTAGAGTTTAATATTAACAATTTGGTTCTGTTTCAATAATGTAATAATCCTTACTGCGGTGTCATCAAATACTGAGACTTACTGAATTACAATCCACTACTTTTGAAGCATTGAAATCACTCTCTTTTGCACATTCTTTCAGATAAAGCATATTTTCTATATATATTAGCTGAGGCGACAAGCATTCGATGACTTTCAGCAGCATTCATTTCCCAATGGAATGAAATAATAACAACAAACCTCTCATCAAATCAGTTTTTTTTGTGGTACAAAACACGATATTTTCTACAAACGAAAAAAATATGTTGTTTACACTTTTAGCTATAGTAAGAAACACAAACTGAATGATAAAGAGATAGAAATTTAGTGAATAGCCGAAACCGACATCGTAATAAGCGATCGTTTCGTATTTATACACATATTTTATGTCTAGAAACATTATATTTTTATTTATTAACAAAACACATCAATTTTTGAATTTTTTTCATTAATTGAAATAAGATGTTTGCTTGCTCACGAGTTAGTGCCGACACATGCGCATAACGTAGAACTTGTAGCGTAGCTCTTTGTGAACGACTTAACGAACTAAATCCTCAGAGACTTTAAGGTCTCTCGCGAAGGCACTAAATTGACTTTGAACGATTTTCATCAACGATCACTTGTATCTGTTGAATAAATTGTGTAATTTCCACAGATAAATCCATCGGTGAATTCTTTGTTGAACTAGTTGATGAATTCGCTGCTGAATTCATTTAAGAAATTAGAACTACTAATAAATTCACAGATAATGTGTTTTGTACACATGAGTTTCTATTGGTGAATTCATTCATAAAATTGGAACTAAGTATTCTAATCGAAGAAATTTGAACTACATACAAAAAGTCCCACTGGGCAAATAATATACTACACTAATACATATACTATATCGAGCACAGAGATAGATATATACTATCGTCGTAAGTATTAATTTTGTAAATATTATTGTTTTACCATATTATTATTATTATTATTATTATTAGCTCGAGAGTATTTATTATTACGTATTATAAAGTATTATTTTAACAAATGCGTAATATGTATAAATTTGAAGAGTTTGTTTCGTTTGAGGAAATAACAATTTTAAACGGAAATCGCGGTTTGTCTTTTCATATAATGATTTATAAATAAATTAATTAATTTTATAAGATGCGGCTGCGATGGTGACAATTTTATAGAAAATAAACATTGTCATTTATTATATTATAAAATAATTGAATTGAATGTTATTATATTTATATTTTTTAATTTTATGTGTGTATAATTAATACACTACTACCCCAATAACATTTTGTCCGTACTTTGAAAAATGAGGATAATTTCCGTGGAAAAAATCCACATATTTTCCATGCAAAAGATATATTGGGATTTGTCCAGAGAATGTCCATAGATTTTTCACTTAATATAATAGTATTTTATTTAGGTCAATTGATATGTTTGGATTGTCAGGGTAATATGTCAAACATATATCCGTGCGGTATTGTATTCATAATTTATTTCACCAATTTATCCAAGACAGTTGTTCAAATTTTGTATATTTCGCTTATCTCTGGATATAATCCTCACTCTTTTTAATTTATTTTCATAATAACAACCAGCTACTCAAATCGATATCTATTTCCTAGAAATTTTGTAAAACTTTTCTGCGCGGTTTTTGTTTCTTGTTAATTACAAAAAAAAGAAGCATAATCGATGAATTTTTGCCATCGTTCAGCATCTTCATTGCACCGTGCACATAGAAATTCTGGTCTATCGTTAAAAAACTGAATCAAACTACGATTTGTCATCATCGTCATAAGAAAATTTATTTTACTAATACGGTCAATTCACGGGTATTACTGGCGAAAATACTTGGACGATCCAAAGATATTTTTGTCAAAATCCGTGGGTCTGAACGGAAAAAAATATGAATATAAATTCTATGGATATTCTGTGGAGTAACAGCAACGAGAAATGCTTGTAAGGAGAATCCATAGAAATTATCCTCGGAAATATGCGGATAATCCAACGATATTTTTTATAAAAATCATTGCACTCGGCCTTTAAAAATTCCAGCGGACATTTGTAAGAAATCCATAGATATTTCCTCGGATTGAAACTACGGCCTACTACATATAATGCGGAAAATTTTTACGGACAAACTATGGACAGTGTTACTAGGGTACAAAAATTAAAAGAATTTTAAAATGTTAAATATTAATTTATTGAAGACACTATTTATTATTTGAATATCATTATATAAAGTCAATTTATTGGCTGTGGTATCTGTTTAATAAATGTAGTGTTATTTATTGGGTAACTCGGTCATTTATTTATATTTGGTTGTCAACTATCTCCCTTCCGCCTTTTTGCTCTTTATTCAATGCTTTATAAAAAGTGTTACAGTAATCGGATTTAGTTCAAATATGCGCCGTTTTGTTCGATAATCTGTTTCCATCTAGACTGCAACTTCATAATACCTCCCTCGTAGAAGCCCCCCTCCTTATTTGCGAAGAACTCGGACAGCCACTTTTCACAAGCCTCTTTTGAGATCAACTTTACACCACCAAGGGCGTTCGCCATGGACAGGAACAGGTGGTAATCACTTGGCGCTATGTCCGGGCTATATGGTGGATGCGATAAAACCTCCCATCCGAGCTCCCGTAGCTTCTGACGAGTCATCAACGAAGTGTGTGGTCTGGCGTTGTCCTGGTGGAACACTACACCCTTCCTTTTGGCCAATTCTGGACGCTTCTGGTCGATCGCCTGCTTCAAGCGGTCCAGTTGTTCGCAGTAGATGGTAGAATTAAGCGTCTGGCCATATGGGAGCAGCTCATAGTGGATGATTCCCTTCCAATCCCACCAAACACACAGCAAAACCTTCCTGGCCGTCAATCCCGGCTTGGCCACTGTTTGGGACGATTCACCGGCCTGCGACCACGACCGTTTTCGCTTGATATTGTCGTATGTGATCCATTTTTCGTCGCCAGTCACCATCCGCTTCAAGAATGGGTCGAGTTCGTTCCGTTTCAGCAGCATTTCGCAAATGGAAATTCGGTCCATTAGATTTTTCACTGTTAATTCATGTGGCACCCAAACATCAAGCTTTTTTTTGTATCCAGCCTTCTGCAGATGGTTTAAAATGGTTTGGTGACTAACTCCCATCTCCTGGGCGATGTCACGAGATGCCACATGCCGGTCTAACTCGATGTATTCCATGATTTGATCGGTATTTGTCGTCACAGGTCTTCCGCCGGCTGGCTTATCCATGGTGTCGTTTTCACCGGCTCTGAATCGTCGAAACCATTCCTCCGCGGTTCGAAGTGATAGAGTACCATCCCCCAAAACACCATTAATCTCACGGAACGTTTCTCTAGCGGATTTGCCTTTAACGAAGGAAAACTTTAAAATAGCGCGAATTTCGGCGTTAGTGAACTCCATGTTTACACGTCTATAACTGTTGAACGCAATATCCAAACTAATCATACATAGCGTCGTTTTGTTTGTTATGTCAAGAGCTTTCAAATTATGTACAGTGTTGCCAGATACGAGCTCTGTAGCGCTTTGTACATAGCCGCGAAATTAAAAAGACAAAAAGGCGGAAGGGAGATATTTGACAACCTTATATATTGAAATTTATAGATAAAATTGCAGATGCTGATACAAATTACAAATTACTGTGGTGATATACTCATACAGCCGCAATGGTAATCTGTGATTTTAATTCTTAAATACAAACTGTATATATTTCATTTATATTTCATTTCAATGTTTCAATTTGATTGACGAATATATACAAAACTTAATTAATTCATTTGTATTGAAATGAATATTAATTTATTATTAATTAATTACCCAAAATGTGTATTTCTTTTTTAATTTCTATAATATTTGATTTTATTCACATAAATATAATTAATATTAAATTCATATGTAAAATCTTGCCACATACTGTAAATAATCCGTATTAAAATTGTGCAAATATATTTGATAATTAATTAATTAATTATTTATTAATATTAATTTCAATACAAATGGATTTTGACAACAATTAAGATAACATCGCGTCAATTAACATTGAAAATATAAAATATATGGTTTGAATTTAAGAACTTAAAATCACAAAATTTTTTTTAATGCTGCTGGTTTCTGAATTTAAATTGTAATATTCCAGATATATTGTACTATTTATTTTTATATATCATCAGTATTAGTAGTAATTGTGGGTTATTATCATTTGTTATGACTATGAGGCTATGAGGTTGTATTTTAATTCAAATAATTTGTATTTATATTAATATTTCTATATTATTTGTGCCAGATCTTTTAAAACTTTTTTGATGCCAATATCGTATAATAAATAAAAATGTATAGAACTTAGAAAATCCCTGCACAAGGTACTTCATATATGGTTCATATTGAGTCTTGAAACAAATTCTTTGGTTTTTTATTTCGGTATTATACAAGTAATCATCAAAACACAATTTAATCCTATATATGTCTTATATATACCATATTTCGATAAGAATGCTAATTGTTTCGAATGTTCGTTTCAAATCCATAAATATATTGCTACTTGTATCAGTATATATTTTCCAATAAAAACTAATAACGTTTAGGACAATTTCACATTTGAATGTTTGCGTTATGAAAGCTATAACTTAAGAAATAATTTATGGAACTATACCATGTGGATTAGAAGTTGATTATTATATTAATTAGTTTTATTTATTTGTGGGAAGTAAATTTACTGGCCTCCTATCTTCTTCTCATAAACGGGACGTGTATTGCACTAGATATTTTCCAACTATCTTGAAATTCCGCCTATATTTCTAATTATCATTTTACATTCTGTTCATTTCATCGGTTCTGTCTTAATATATTAATCTTAAAAGAAATAACAGAAAACAGAAACTGCAGATTTCAAGGGAATTGGTTTTGGTCTAATACACACTTTCGCTTTTCTTAATGCACTCTTAAAATGCGTTGCAATTACCTTTTGAGTAGATTGTTGGTGAATTGTCTCAATACAAAATGAAGTTACAATTTCAACAAATTTTGTGTCTTGAATTGTTATTTTATCTTTAGTACAATAGACATATATTACAATATAACGAAATATATGTCCACCGTATCCCATTAACAATATACGGTACAATAAAATCGAAAACAAGAGATCTTGCACAATTAATGTAAACCACTGGAAATATTTTTAACTACTATAATTTTTGAATTTATTCTTATTTATTTAATTATGCTGAAGAATGAAGAAGAAAACATTATTTTAACAGGCTAATTGAAAAGTCCCCGGTCTGACACATAGATGGCGGTGCTAGTATTAAATTCCATATGATTTTTAGTTAGTACCAACCTTCAAACGATACGTGGTATGCTAAGTTTAAACGTGGTGAAATGAGCACAGAAGACGGCGAACGCAATGGACGCCCAAAAGAGGCTGTCACCGACGAAAACAACAAAAAAGTTCACAAAATAATTTTGAATGACCGTAAAGTGAAGTAGATCGAGATAGCAGACATTGTGAAGATATCACCTGAACGTGTATATCATATCATTCACGAATATTTGTACATGAGAAAGCTGTGGGCAAAATGGGTGACGCGCGAGCTCACAATCGATCAAAAGCAACAACGTGTTAATGATTCTGAGCAGTGTTTGAAGCTGTTCAAGCGCAATAAACCTGAATTTTTGCGTCGATATGTGACAATGGGTGAAACATGGCTCCATCATTTCACTCCGGAGTCCAATCGACAGTCAGCTGAGTGGACTGCACACGATGAAGTCCTATTTTGAAGCAAAAGACAAATCGTACTATAAAAATGGTATCGAAAAGTCGAATTTTTGCCAAAAAAATGTGTTTTTTCTAGTTTTACTAAGGTAGACCGGGGACTTTTCAGTTGGCCTGTTAAATTCGAAAATTTAGACACTTTATTATTATCTAGATTTAGGTTCATTGGGGTGTATATCGATAATTTGAAATGAGAGTATATTGGGACGTCTGTATTGTTACTATATCTCATTTAATATGTATAGGGATTATAATTCGACTGTATAACAACAAGTTAGTAATAGTCCTTTACAATAATGTTGTATCACATCATATGTATTAATGTGTGATAATATTATAATTGATAAATTTCAACGTCGTAGTATCATCTGGCGACTATAATACATATATAGGAACATTTTGCTTATAAATGTCATCATCTAAAGTATAGGTCGTTTTAAAACTCATATATAATCAATTATTTATTCACATTTTTATTTATTATAGCACAATAGTTCATATTTTTCTCCCGTACATATAATTATATGCAAAACGTTTATACAATTTTATCATTTATTGATTATTTATGTATCCACTCGACAGTTATTTTTCAAATTAATAACATAAATCAGTTGTTGTATATCCGTCCGTCCGTCCGTCCGTCCGTCCGTCAGTAGTCACTATATATGCACGCAAGTAGTATTCCAATGATTATAATTATATGATAAATCAATCAATTTCGTATGTAGTTGCATACAAACGTATATATTTGCATATTACAATGCTCATATACAGAAATTATTGTGTCATATACAAAAGTTATAAATTGAATTTGAAAATGTAAAAATAAAAAAATTATTTAATTATTTTATAATCTAAAAATAGAAAAGTTTAATAGTCTGTGTTTTTCAAGAAAAAAGTGACTCAAAGGAAAAAATGTGGGTTGTCTGTCATTCATGTTCATTCATTTTATAATATCTTTTATTTTTTTTTTTTTAGTTTGTTGTTTGTGCATAAATTGACATTTTTTTTTTTTTCCGAATATTTTACAGTATAAAATCCATATGGACATGACAATTTGACAATTATGTCTAAAATCTAAGTTAATACATATTTTATATTAAATTGGGAATTTTACAATTTATAATTAAATACAATGCCAACACCTTTTGTATTACGGTCTTTGATTAAATCAATTAAAATTATTGAAAAAATAATTTTATAACTGAATTATCTGCGGATATATAACATTTTGCAAATGAATTTGATCGTTAGATGATCTGTTTCTAAAGATATATGGAGCGGACAGACGACAGATATACATAATAACAGTAGTTCATTGTACAAGTTTCTCGGAAAATGTTCAAACACAAGTATAAAAGATGAATAAAGTCAAATTTATGTGTTAGCTTGAAAACAGTTCTTCAGTGTAATCTCAACGATAACTATACGACCGCTACCAAGGTGGGTGTTCGAGACTTACAGATATTTTTTCGCACACAGTTTATTCTATTATACAGTAATTAATTCCATAATAAGTCATTTCAAAACGCGATAATACCAATTTTAGAAATTGTTAAAGATATTTTAATTCCATAAAATTCATTTTAGTGTCTATGTAATTTTTATAATTTTTATATTGAAACCCAATTATTAATTCAGCGCATAAATACCTATTCCTATATATTTTTATAATGTGTCTATCTTAAACTACTTCTATAACAAAATTTATAATTTTATTTATAAACATACCGAAGCGAGAGAAAAGCTTTAAAAATTAATAATTGTTCCATTCTTAATACTTGTGATTTTGTTTGTATATCTATTCGATCAGTAATATACAGAAAATAACCGATGTAGCAACGCTTTTCAACCTATTGCTTCAATAATTTTTGACGAGTGTGACCAAAAATATTTTGCTGTCTAGGAAGATTTCGATTTTCCGATTCTGATCACTTTTTTTTTAATTTTATTGTGCTGTTTGGTTATGGATATGTTAAATGCATACATCTGAAACGATCGTTTGGCTGCGTTATAACAGTTCAAAATATATAACATAATGTCTTTGTAATCCCACTAAAATACGAAACCAGAACGAAACTGAGCAAAACAATTATATGATACCGTAGTTTTATTATAAGGCATCGTCACCATAAGCACAGCACATAACTTTTTGTATGCTTGCGATGTGTTTATTCCTATTTCGGAAGCGAAAAATCAAAATATAACGAAAATGCTCATTTTGATTATCGATTTTCAACAAAAACTAAACAAAATATATACAACCGATATCGATACGATATTTTTTAGCAGACAAAAATTACAGTAGCTTCTATCAATAAAAAAAATATGGGTTGGCAATTCGAATGAATTTAGATATTGTTAAAAAATTCATCAAAAGACCATTATTTATATACCCATTGGCACCGATATACGATAACATCGATGATTGTCTAGTTACTTCTTGTCACCACTACTCCATTCTTGCATTATGTTCTAGATTACTTTTGTACAGATATGTCATGATGGTGGTATAAGTACTTCTGAATTGTTCAAGTGGGTTCGAAATGGTTGGGTTTTTCATGGAATCGGATTGGTTGAGTTTTTTTCTTGGTTTCGTAATTGATGAACTTTTCATTTGTTCGGAATGGACTACTTTTTCTTGCGTTCTGGATGGATTAATTTTTCATTTGTACGAAATGTACATACACTATCAATGCAGGCGTTCGAAAACACTTTCTAAAACCTCGATGTAACGCGGCAGCATTAACTCGAATAAGCCATGGGAAAAGTAGTGAGGAAGCATAGCAAGACCTTCGTTGCTCACAACTCGTAAAACCATAACAGTAGCTGGAAATATTGTGTGCATAATAAGGGTAACCTCTGTATTGGTTCTGAACACATAGCCATTATCATTTCTCCGATTAATTTTTTTTGGACTTGATCGTAATATTTATCATCAGAAAAAAAACAATATCATGTTGAGAACTTTTGGGTGCTTAAGCTTATTTAAAAGGCATTTGCCTGAGATAGTTCTCTGCTCAGCGTAGTAATTCGTGATCGACTCGACGAACTCGGCCCTCAGAAACTTTATTGACTTTGCTGGATTTTTGGCAACGATCGCTTGTATTTGTTGAATAAATTGTGTAGTTTTAATATAGCGTTCGAACGTTACTCATGGTTATTGCATTTTGTAATTGATTGTGTATCGCCATCTGATGCTTCCAATTCAAGGTGAACCTTATGTACGAATGATCGGGTGCTATACAGAAAATTGGAAATTCATCGGTGAATTCTTTGTTGAACTATAGTTGATTAATTCGCTGGTGAATCCATTTATGAAATTAGAACTACCTATAAATTCGCACATAAATTCACCGATAAATTCTTGGGTGAATATTTTTATGAATTAATTGTTGAGTTTCTATTGGCGAAACCATTCATGAAATTTGAAGTACTTACAATTTATGTATATGCATATCATTGCAGAAATTAGAACTACATTCAAAAATTCCCACTATTGGTAATTACTCGAATTTACCATATGAAGTTTAAACGCTCATAAATTTCGATGGCCTTTTACTGTAAATATGATTGATTTAATAATAATTTCAATTAATATTATTTTATCACGTCATTCCTTTATTTATTAAAATTTCTCTCGTTTCAATTTACACTTAATTATTTTTTTAATTTCATTATCCCCCCGACACAATGAATTTGACTTTGTTTTGTTTTTTTTTTTGTACGTATAAGTCAAGACAGACACACATCAAAATTGAATAATAAAAGAAATACTATATATTAATTATATTACTAATTGTTATTATTATTATTATTATTATTATTATCATCAACTCCTACTAAAATAAAAATGTTAAACAAAAAGATTTAGATATGCATCCGGCGTTTCTTAATAATAAATATATTTGAATGACGGCGTTTATGTGTTTGTGTATTATAAAAATTTATATTTTTTAAGAATATCAATTTTAATTTATAATTTGTGAGTCTTCACATAATAATAATATAAAACAACATAAAAGTTAATTAATTTATCCTTGTTATTGCTATATTCAACACATACATCATCGCACCGCATACAACCACCGACAATGTAATATAAAATATATATATCATGCAATGCAGTAATCACTTTTTAAATAAATTGTATTTATATATTATTTACAATTAGCTGCTGCTGGAGTATTGTGATATTTTAAAAAAAAAAGAGTATACATTTAATTAAAAATTGCAAAAGCATTGTTTTGTGTAATTTTTTATTAAATAATTTAGAATGGTGAAGTTCTTTTCGTGTGTGTGTGTGTGTGTGTGTTTATGTGTATTTTCTTAAACAACATCTTAAGATGCAGATAGAAAAAAAACCATGAGAATATACAAAATTAAAAATCTATTTCAACAATAACAATAATAATTATAAGTTTTATTCAAATAGTGGAAATAAATGAATATATAAATTAGACAAATAAATAATACGCAAATACACAATTATGACATGCAAAATTATAATTATTTCATTAATCATAGGAAAGGAAAGGAAATGTATAAATAAATATCAAATATAATAAGTACACACGCGTATAATATAAATGTCTTTATTTATGTGGACAACAAATATACGTGATTTATAATGTAAGAACAAAATCGGAGACGAGCAATTTAACTAGATATAAAAAAGTATAAAAATTATAAATTATAGGTTGCAAAGTGCATTCATTCTATGTGCATTTAATAATCCTTTTATTTACATAAATAATTAATTCATTGCATTTTATTTACATATTTTTTATCACATATAAATTTGCATATGCTTGCGTGATGTGAAAATCTATTTTTCTAGAGTGCCGCCGCAGTGTATTTAGATAATTTGTTGAGAACTTGTTTGCATTTCGTTTCTTGAATTATTATTAATAAAAATAATAAGTATTTTAAAATTATTTTATAATAAATTATCCCATATAAATTACTGCTATATACACGTAAGGGAAATGTTTGGCGTCAATACGTCATATATAGGTTTACGTATATATGCGATAGATAGCCATATATACAGAGAATAATATAATTAATTATTATAGCATGGCTGATGATGTTTGTGGCAAAAAACCAATGTACAACTTTAATCAAAAGCAAACACAATTTCTCACTTTATTTATCCTTTAAAAAGATCAATCTAGAAAACGAATCATGCGATATATATGTTTTGAAAATAAATTGTAAAGGAAATTAAATATAGAAAATATAAAATTTAAAGGATCTACGACATTTTTATGACTTTCCTGAGATATTTCTCGGAAGGAAGCATTTTGTGTGTGATGTGAAAAGGACATTTCTAAAACCTCTCAAAAAAAAACAGCCGGTGTCGCATAACGCTTATGAAAATGAAATTTAACATGGAAGAGAAGCAAAACGAAGAATTAGAGATCAAGATCAATTTTCAGGATTTTAGAATGATCAATTTAGAAGAAAAATATCATGCGATATGTATCTTATGAAAATAAATTATAACAAAAATTAAATATAGAAAATATAAAATTTAAAGGATTAACGACATTTCCAGGACTTTCCTCAGATATTTCTCGGAAGTAAGCATTTTGTATTTCGCATGAAAAATTCACAATGGAATGATACCGGCAGTTTATACCCCACAAGTATTATATTATTGAAAATAGGCATAGGTCATATCTATTATTATATGAAAGGTATAGTTGAATCCGAAAGTAAATGCTCTTTGACAGAACAATTTGCAATTTCTTATATATGCAAATTCTGCATAATAAGTGCGCACTATCTTTTATGGAAGCGAATTAGGCAGAGCTGACGATTGAATTATTTGTTTAAATTATTTGGTATTTAATTCCATTCTTTAATTTTAATGTAAATATTGTTATACAATGAGAACAACATCAATGGTAAAAATATTTTCCATAATGACTTCAACTCATCGATGACAGATGATTGGATTATTGATACTCAAAAAAATTCTATTGAGGACATTTCTATGGTAGCACCCTGAAGCAGTATAGGTATAGGTCACTTGCTTCCAAGAATATTTAAAACTTATCATGAAACACTTTAAATAGTTCTTCTTCTAAATTAGTAAAATCTTTTGTAAAATATATGAAAAAATTACAGATGTATATGCCAGCGCAGCAGATGTACTTGCGGCGATTTATATACATAAATGCAGAAATGGGAAAGTAAAAAACATGTTATTTAAAATATTGGCCATTGCTTTCTACACATTTTGACCACCTTTCTGCGGCAATTTATGGATAACACGCCAATAGCATTGTTCGTCTTTTGAAGCGCCAACCAATCAGACACTCAATTTTCGACTTCGTCGTAGGAATCGAAGTGCTGCTCAGCCAATGTGTGTCCCATCAATGAAGACAGGTAGTCGGAAGTAGCCAATTTTGGTGAATATGGCGGGTGCGGTAGCAGCTCACAGCCAAGTGTTTTGTGTGCAGGTGCATTGTCATGGAGCAAAATTACCTTGCCGTGTCTTCTGGCCCATTCTGGTCGTTTTTCGATCAATACATTGTTCATATTGAACATTTGTTGTCGGTAGCGATCACCATTAACAGTTTTACCAGGTTTTAGGAGGTCGTGGTACACCACACCTTTCTGGTCGCACCTGACACACAGCATTATCTTCTTGCCGAAACGATTTGGTTTTGCAGTCGATGTTGATGGTTGCCCTGGATTAATCCATGATTTTTTCGTTTAGGATTCATAAAATTAATCCATTTTTCATCGCCAGTAACAATTCGATAAGTGTTTTTTCGGTTTTCCATCTGTCTTTCATTCAATTCATGTGGCACCCATTTTACATACTTTCGTCCACAAACTTTTTTGATGGTCTTCCACGTTCATTATTTCTCACATCAAAATCATTATGTCTGAACCGTTGAAACCATCTTTTTTCATGTTGCTTCTGATAGAGCACGATCACCATATGCCTCGACAAGCAGCACTTTTCCTTTTATTCTGCAGCACTTTTCACTTTAAATGAAAACAAAAATTTCCGCATATCATCATTTTCTGGTACAAAATTCGACATTTTTAACACGATGAAAAATGTATGATGTTGTTTGTACGCAATGATTTGATGTATACTAAATATGTTTGACAGATGTCATAACAACCAAACAAAAAAAGATTAATGCTCCTTCACAACAAATGTTCCCTATCGAGACATTTGTATCTTGACGCTCACTTGATACCGGTACACCTGGTAAAATAAGAGTTTCTGCGTTAACACCAGACTATTGGGATCGGACGTACATAGGCAGAAGATTTGCTGTTTATGTTGATATTTCCTGCTTTTATAGGAAATAATTTTATATTCAGTATAACTATAAAACCGTATTTTTAGCATTGTATTTTCACACATACACATATTATAATACAATATATATATAAACACACACACACGCAAACACACATCCTTGGAAAAATAAAATTATTTTCTAATTAATTGATGTTTTACACGTTCCTTTTTTTTTATTGGTTTATCTCAAATGTAAATTTATAACGCATTTCATTTTGATTTACATTATAAATACATATATTATTTACATATACATTTACACAATAAATACAATACAAAATACATTAATATATCTTCTGTTCTGGCTGTAGATATATAGAGCAAAACATGATAAATATTATATATGCGTAAATAAATGAGTGTATATAGGATGTGTTTGCGCTTTGTACACACACACACACACTATATATATTGTATGTAAAAACTAATTTAGAAATGTTATTAATCAAGCTTTAAATTGTAATTAAAATAATTAATATATACAATACTATATTATATTATGTAATGGATGGTATATATAACAATAAACTCAAGGATATATAAATGAATATATATAAAATATATCCGTACATCGAAATAAAATACATGTATATTCTTAAAAAAGTTCTCAAGGTCATTAAATGAGAAACATCTTATCCTGTTACTGTACATAACAACAGCAACAACAAATAAAAGGGATGTTATGTTTGTTATTATATTTTTGGTAATGGTGTGTGTGTGTGTGTGTGTATGTACACAAAACACCGCATGCATACATAAACATATTATTCTTATATTATATGTTCCTTTATTTTTGTATATTATGGGCAAGATGAAGACGAACAACAACAAAAAAATAACATTATAAATGCTAATTAATGGATTTACTTTTATAGAAATAAGCTTCACAGATACATATATATATATATATATAGTTGAGCAAAACACAGCAACAGTAAAGTATAAATAAAGGCATCGCAGATAAAAAAAAATAGAGAAAATTTAATCCTTAAGCTTCGTATAATATATTTGTATTTATGGCATATACAAACAAACAAACAAACAAACAAACAAACAGACATTTGGCCAATATGTACTCCATCTACAACAGATATTATATATACAAAATGAATAAAAAATGATATCGAAAAACTCATGGGGGTCGTTAGCAAGCACGCACCAAAAATTCTTCCATACATATATCTATATTTATTGTATTATATGTTATCTGCAGGAGGGGTGTATATAAGATGGAGAGTATATATATTTAAATATATATAGAATTAGATCTGTTTATAGATGAATACTTCCATATATATATATTTATATTTTTCGGATGAACTGAAAATAAAGAGAGAAAAAAAAAGGAAAAATTCTGTTGCCGGTATACATTTTTTTAATTTAATTTGAAAAACAACACCTTTTTGATGCAGTCCATAAAAAATAAGAAGAAAAAAACATACGAGTTTTATTTTATTTATTTATTTATTTATTTATTTTTTCTACCATAGACATATAACATTGAATATTTGTTAGAAAAAGGCGCATATACCTCGTCGTATGGTGGTGGTGGTGTGTATATGCACCATAACTATATATATATATGGTACATTTCATGATTATTCATGCGACGGTTATACATAGATTCAATTTATTCCGTAAAATCCAACCACCACCAGCACCATCACCACCAACCACCTCAATGGAAAATTCTCTTTCCATCATATACCGCATCGCATCACACCATCATTCCACACCGCATATATACCCTATGTGCCATATTTGCCATATATGAGAAAAGAAGCCCAATTTTAGTATAATATAAATAATAAATAAAACTGAATAAACAAGAACAACAAAATGTTGTGTTGGTGTTGCGTATATTTTTTTGTATATTATGGAAAATAAAAATCTACAATAATATTATTCAAAATTATGTTTGTGTTTTGTTATAAATTTTCTCGTTCATTAAAAATTCTTCCAGAGTTTATATTTTTACGTTTTCCCCATTTTAATGTTATTATATTGAAATAGTTTTTTTTTTAAAAATTATAATCTTTAAACAACACACATATTCTAATTATTATTTTATTTTGTATTGTACTAATTTCATATGTATAACTTAATTTTTACAGTAACGATATCAATACATCCATCCAGTGGACAACAACAACAAAAATTTCGCGTAACACCACATGATTTACAAGTACTAGAAGGTTCAGAAGCATTACTACGATGTGAAGTTACAAATTTAGCCGGGCTAGTACAATGGACAAAAGATGGTTTTGCATTGGGTGAGTTAAATAGTATAATTAAAAATTTGTGTATGTATTTTTTTGTGTGGAATTTTCCATAATATTTTCTTTCAAAATTCAGTTTATTATTGGGCAGAAAATAAACTAATATAATATATATAATAAACTTGTAATAAACGAAATACGAAATAAAAGCGGCGTTGATAAAATCCACAAAAAGCCTTACAAAATTCCTCGGAAATATATCGCTTTGAGTTGCTGGTTGTTTTAAAAATTATGAAAATAAATTAAAAAGAGTGAAAATTATATCGCTAGATAAGTGAAATATATAAAATTTGAACCCACAGTCTTGGATAATTTGGGGAAATAAATTATGAATACAATACCGCACGGATATATGTTGGAAATATTACCCTGACAATCCAAATCCAATTTACCATCTTCCATAATATAGTGTTGTGTGTTAATTTCTAAATAGTGTCCAATACCGTATATTGTCTTGCAAAACGTATTATGATTTTGATTCCATATAAACGAAGAATTGATAAATTAATTTAGTTATTTTCATAATGATAATATCTAATCACTATTTATCCTTTTGGTGGACCAACACCAACTACGACGCTATAAGAAAATGTTTGTAGCAAGTTTAATCTTAATTTTAAAATGGTATACTGCTAATGAACGTGCGCGTACATCCATTAATTAAGCCATAATTTTTTGTTTTTAGAATTTGCAAAATTAATCCATTTTTCAGTACCGATGTTTTATTACTTTCCATCAACATTTAATTGGTGTTTTTGTTTCGGTTTTCAATATTTGACTTTCATTCAATTGATGTGGCATCCATTTCTCTTCCTTGCAAATCTTTTCCATTTGACTTTAAGAACCAATTTTTTTGTTTGAGTTTGTGTTTATCGTCTTTAATCTTTATTGTATCCAATAATATACCACTAGATGAATATATATATATTAGTGCGTATATCAATACGAAACCGCCACTTACCGATTAATCGGCATTTTCTTTATATCGTTATCATTTGTATTTTTTTATGAGCTAAAAGTAACCAACACATTTTTTTTTTCGCTTCTTAAAAATGTTGTGTTTTATACCAGAAAAACGTGATTTGTGACAAAGGTTTGTTGTTATATTGTTTCATTGGAATAAAACTGCTGCTAAAAGTCATCGAATTGTAGCCGTGCTAACATGATTTACATGAATGTAGTTGCAAAAAGTAATTTCAACGAAACTAAAGTGGTAGTTTTGATATGGATTACAAAGAACTCCCAACAAATTTAAAGATACGAAATTACAAACATTATTGAATGAAAACGATGCACAATGGCAACAACAACTGACAGATTCATTAAATGTAAGTCAACCATCCATTTCGCACAATGGGTGAACTAAAATAGTAAGAAAAATAGGTTCCATATATTATAGTTGAGTGAAAGAAGTAAAGAAAAAATGATTCGATTCTTTTATCGCTTCAAAAGAGGAGAAATATTATTTGATGGTATTCTTAAATTGACAAAAATTGGGAAATGATTGTTTATTTGAAGTAAATGTATTATCCTTTTTAAAAACCGGCTCTTTCATATTGGTATACCTATTATAAATACAGATAGTTGCCACTAAATAATATATTGTATTTTATGTTGTTATTTTTATATATGTTTTTCTAAAACTATATGGTCTTCTCAAAAAACTCCCCCATCCAAAACACAGCCCCCCATAACAACTTTACTTGATGTTAATCTATTTTTTATGTTGACTACATATTCATACATAACACACGTATACTCGGTCTAACTCTATATATTCTTGTATATGAGAATTGTCACGAAAAGATGAAATTATTCCATCCATATACAAATACACAATGCTTTTGTATATTTTATATATTGGTACAATGTAAAAATAAAAAGGAATGAGAAAAATTATTTAATTTCTTCCTTCCTTCCATTATTTTACAATAGATTTAAAATTTAAATTTTTATTGTACAATATTCTATATGTACGGCCAAACACACCCAACCAATTTCCATACTTTAACATATATCAAAATACAACAATTTATATATAAGCCGAAATATATTTAAAATTTTAAAATATTTATATATTTATTTATAATATAAAAATAAACCATCAGATAGTTTTAATAAACACAAAAATTTGGTTGAACCATAACCAAATCATGAATTCACTGAAATGTAATAATCGAATCAACAAAAGTCTATATCATTATATTTTATTTTTTGTTTTATTATTTTTCGTTTGGTTTTGAATGGAATGGAATGGAATGGAATGGAATATATGGGAAAATGGAATATATGTCTGTATATTTTTGAAGTGTATTGTGAAAATCAAATACATTTTATATATTCAATGGGTTAATAGAAATAAAGAACGTTTTCTATTTTGGGGGAGGAAAGGTTTATGTATTGTTATGTGGAATTTGGGTGGCTGAGGTTTGGTTAATATATATACTTTAGAATTTTACATATAGAATTGTAGATAGAGATATGTATCCACAGAAAAAGAAAGATAATTTATAGGGTAAGATTTGGTGTAATGACAATAAATCGATGTTTTTGGAAATTTTTAATTAAATGTTAATTGGTTCTTAACATATAAGATGAAACCTTGGGCTACACATTTCCACAATTAAATGCATGTAACATCAAAAAAATCAACTACTATATATTAAATATTGTAATTAAAAAAAATAAAAAACTTTCAATCGTCCTCGAGATCAATCTTATATTTTGTATAATATTGTATATTGACATAACTTAATTGGAAATAAAAATGGGTTGACATTTGCCAAAGTCCTTATCACAAAATAATTCAATTTGTCATTAACACCCAACCTTACTCTCCAAATAGAAATATGGACATCATATAAATAATGAATAAACTTCATTGATTCTATCCATGTAATACAAAAAAATTATAGTTAAATTCATTTGTATTTTTATAAATTGAATGCTTTTTTTTTCCATATAGAAGAGCTTCTTTTTTTATTTAATGACATGTTAAGTTTTTTTTTATTGTTTTCGAATACAATGTCTATTAGATAAATAAAGTTTTATAACAATTGTATAATTGAGAAATTGTTTATTTTATCAGAAAATGTTACATGGTTTTTTTTTTGTGCTGCAGTGCTGACATATAAAAATAAATAGATATTATAGAGGGTGTTATAGGGAAGGTTTACTACTTTGGTCACTATTTTGATAAACATGAACTATATTATGGGAAAATATTCGATAAAGAAATGTGTTTTGATTGTAAAAACATGATAACGCATGAAAAAATTCTAATGAATGATAAGGCGCATTTGCATAAATAAATGGATATGTTAATAAACAAAATTATCGATACTGGGTAACTGAAAATCCTATAATTATTCATCAGTCACATTTGGATCCATTAAAAATTATAGTATGGTGTGCTATATGGTAAGAAACTATGCAACAAACATTGGTTTTACGGTTACTGTTACTGGAGAATGTTATCGTAACATGATTGATAACTAATTAACGCATGTGGTTTCAACAAGACGGTGTGCAATTTCACATATACAGCCAATGTTACAATGATATTATCGAGAGATTTGTTTCCATTACAAATTATTACAAGAACTGGTGATGTCGATCGTCGAATGTAACAGCTCCGAACTTATTTTTGTCGACAATATCTAAAGAACATGATTTATGCCAATAAACCAGAAACACTTTATTAGCAATGTAAACAATCGTGAAGAAATTATTAAAATTACAGTTGAAATTTGAGAAAAATCATGAAAAATTATTTAAAAAAGATAGGTAATTCCCAACATTCAATAAAACATTAATCAGCATTAAATCATTTTGTTTTCATTAAATAAAGTTATTCAAAAATAAAGTAGTAAATCTTTCTGGCTAACACTCTGTATTCAGAGAAGAGAGAAGAATATTCGTTTATAGTATGACTGTCTGCATTTTTATTGATAATTTGTCATGGAATATACTAATTGTTTAATGTATGGGAGAGTACAATGGATCTTGTTTGATCTATAAGTGTCGGAATTAATCACAATTCACTCACAAACATAGAATTTCTCGTATTATAATTATAATACAATATATTAATATTCATTTAATGAGTATACTTTAAATTAATTATACTCATAAATATGTTATATTTAAATTCTTGTGTTTTAACACAGATCATCCTTCTGAGTATTCCCATGTTACATCTAAATATTCCCAATGGGATTCCTCTAGAACAATTTTTCCCAAATATTTGAAATATTGAACATAATATTAAATTCTAAAGTTTGGTTTAAGTAGGAGACATTATTCTCACTCATTTTTCGTTGCTTACTGCATGTCACGAAGAAATATCGTGTGTTTTCTCGCATATTTCAATTTTTCAATAGTATAATTTGATCCTAAAAATTAAAATGAATGACATTTTTGTCAATGATGGATTGTAATTGACTTGATGACAAAATTTTCTCCATATCTTATAGTAATTCATAACTATATAGAAGATTAAAATTGCGGGCTGGTGTTAAAACACAACAATTTAAATATTTGCATAATATACAATAAATAATGAAAATCTATTTTCCATCGTTTCCGTTTCGTAAAATTTTCATTTGTATTGATTTCGATAGATATTTCGAATTACTAAACTTATATTCAATAATTGTTGACACATTTAAAAAATCATGTAAAGGTTCTCAATAAACTAATATATAAAAAGCTTATTGGAACTTTTCCATCAATCCAATAAATTTTAAATTATAAATTTTTTATAAAGAAGACAATATTTAATTGCAATTATGTTATAAGGCAATAAATCATCATGACTATTGTCTTCATAGTTGATTAATTAACCAATTTTACTCTGATATTTTATTGTTTAAAACCAAAAATATCTTTAAAATAATAAATTAATCTTATAATTGATTATATTATTGCGATTATACTTACGAATCAAGTTATATTACACAAGGTAATAGCTATTTTTTAAATTTAAACATTGCTGTGTGGCTGAGATTCATTAGAACACAACACTTGAAAACATTGAGACAAAGAAATTGTTGTTAAACGTGAACAATTAAGTATACAAAAATAATAACCAACTTAATTTTAAGTCAAGTCAAGACGTTTATTTTATCGATAAACAACTTTATCTAACAACATAGCGACACTTTTAATTTAATCTTCAATATAATTATGCAAGATGCAATTTACTTGAAACACAGATAATTGTTGTTATTATTTCTAAATTTATATACGAATTGCACTTAGAAACAAGAACTTTTTGTATCGGTGAAATATGACGAGAAATTATTGCTTCAGGTATGCCAAAGAATGAAACAAAAATGTGCATTGGCGGTATTAATTTTTAGGTATTTTCCTTGCAATATGTACTTGTATATTGTAAATGTGTAGGCTATAGATTTAGGTATATATACGCAGGCTATGGCATCATCTGTTGTGCGAACAATAAAATCTTTATAAGTAAAACTTGTGGTGTGCATACAGCACCAAACATTTTTCACAAAAGTCTGGAAAAATATATATTTCATTGTATTTGATATATGCAAATGTTTGCATAATTTAATTTAAATAAAATATAAATATATATGTGCAATTATATAGAATACGCATAGCAGACGACACGTTATTCAATCTCTCATTTTATGACACCTAAATTATATCGTTAAAAATGGTAGTGGCGACGCGTGAAAAAATATTTTCAGGTTGCAATCTATCACTATATTTTACACTGGTATAGACGAGTTGAAAGTAAGACTACATTATCAAAAAAAAAATTGGAATGTCCACCTACTACTACTAATTTTCCGGAATATTGACTTTTAAGAATTATCATCTTTTTGAATTACGCAGGCTATGTTTTTAATAAATTTCCAGTTTTGTGTGTACAGAATTATACAAATTCTAATCAATTTTCAATATTTAATTGAAGAGATTTTTAAAATCGATTCACGCGTTCTAAAAGACATGGCCGATTTTCCATTTGATGTCATTGAAATATATTTGTACCATTCGGTTGACAATTTTATATACAATACCACAAATTTCTTTAAATTTTCTCTGCCATCGATTGCGAAATCGGTTATTACTTTTGAACGCGCATGAATCGATTTTAAAAATCTCTGCAATGAAAGATTGGAAATTGATTATAATTTGCATCCGTTAAAACTATGGCCCGCATAATTAAAAAAGATGATAACCATCATAAAAGTCGATTTTCAGGAAAATTTAATTCGGTGAACACCCAAACTTTTTTTCATAATTTATTTTAATTTCACCGTAGGTTATAAGAAAAATATAGCGATATTGAAAACTGAATGCCCTTTCTCAGCCATCGCCACTGTACTTTAATATTTTTTTATATTCAATATAAATTTGCATAATTGAAAATGAATAATTAAATGTTTTTGGTATTAGATGTATATAAAATTTTTGTTTATCATTTTGAGAATAAAAAAGGAGTCGGCTGGTTTTACCTTATTTTTATACGAGTAAAATATTAAAATAAGAATTCATGCTTTAAGTGATTTATCAGCGCATATTAAATAATAAATGTTTATAATAAAAAAAAGGTAAATAAATATATAATTCAATTTAAATTATTGTATATTTATAACATTTTACACAAATAACTATATTAATAGAAATGGATATGATATGGAATGGGTCACTCACCGCAACGTAATATTATTTCACTCAATTTCGTTAAGTAAAGAAATAAAACTTACATTCACTTTTTCGTTTATTTTATTTCAAAATAAATTTCATACATAATACACAATTTCTGCAATGTAATTCGATCGTAAATTCAAATTATATTCCAATATTATCTTTTATGTCGCCGGTTATGGAGGGAATTATCCGATCAAATTTATTTATTTTTTATGTATTTTCTTACACTTTTTCATATAACAAACGCATTGCATATCCAATATATTAGAAAGAAGTGCCAGAAAAAATAATAAAAAACATAGATTCAAGTTAAATAGTGGGTAGATTTTCGTATAAGTGTTGTATATGCTGCATGTGTGTGCGGGTGTGCGTGTGTGTCAATATCAATTCTTAAACTTCAATGCATATACATATATGAGTACTTTCTTATTTTACACGCATTTATATGGCGAACAAAAATGTAAGTAAAATGTAAGTAAGTAAGTAATCACCATCACATCCCTATCCTAAAATGAAATTGCTTTATATATATTTTGTATTTTTATATGCCAGAATATCTGAAATTTTTTTCTCTTAGTTTTTTATTGAACTTAACTCAATATATAAATGTGCGTGGTGTATAAGGAAGGAATTATACGTAATGTGCATATATATTGGATATATATATATATAGAGAAGATACGGCATAGACGCACGTATGTACGTGATATATATGTTATCGTTATTCTTATATATATAGAATCCCTAGTAACAATCTGTTCGTACTTTAAAAAATGAGGAAAATTTCCGTGGAAAAAATTCACATATTTTCCATGGAAAAGATATATATGGGAATTTGTCCAAAGAATGTCCATAGATTTTCCACTTAATATAATAGTATTTTATGTAGGTCAATTGAAATCTTTGGATTGTCAGGGTAATATGTCCAACATATATCCGTGCGGTATTGTATTCATAATTTAATACACCAATTACCCAAGACAGTGGTTTAAATTTTGTATATTTCGCTTATCTATAGATATAATCCTCACTCATTTTAATTTATTTTCATAATTTTTAAAACAATCAGCAACTCAAATCGATATATTTCCTAAGAATTTTGTAAGACTTTTTATGGATTTTATCTTCGGCTTTTTTTTTCTAGTTAATTATAAAAAAAATGGGTTTTTGACATCGTTCAGCATCTTCATTCCGTGCTTATAGAACTTCTGGTCTATCGGTAAAAACTGAATCAAACCGCGATTTGGCATCATCGTCATAAGAAAATTTATTCTGCTAATACGGGCAATTCGAGGATATTATTTGTCAAAATACATGGACAATCCAAGATGTGTTTGTCAAAATCCGTAGATTATGAATATAACTTCTACGGATACTATGTGGAATAATAGCAACGAGAAATACTTCTAAGGAGATTCCGTAGAAATTATCATCGGAAATATGCGGATAATCCAAGGACATTTTTTATAAAAATCCATGGACAGGGTCGCACTCGACATATAAAATTCCAGCGGACATTCGTAAGAAATCCATAGACATTTCCTCGGATTTAAACTACATATAATGCGGATATTTTGCGAACAAACTACGGACAGTGTTACTAGGGATAGAGTATAATGATAGTGCTCTATGTATAGTGTCTATATCCTATGGTTTATTTACGTATATATGGTATACATCTAATTTTTATATTACAAAACAACATAACAACCGAATGTAATACATAAAATGAAATGAATTTGTTAAATTTAATTTAATTTAATTTTCTTTTATTTATTTATTTTTTATTAAACAAATAGGATTTTCAGCTGTAATACCCGGATTTCCACGTTATTCAGTGTTAGGTGACACAACACAAGGTGTTTATAATTTAAAAATATCAAATGCATCACTAGAAGATGATGCTGAATATCAATGTCAAGTTGGTCCAGCCAAATACAATTCTGTTATACGTGCAAATGCTAAATTAACTGTGATATGTGAGTAGACAATTTATATTTATTTAATTAATTTAATATTTATGTATTATAATTTATTGAAATTTCTATCCATATATATTTTAAAGTGCAGTATAACTTTTGAAGTGAATTTATGTCGGTAGATTTATATTTCTTTATAATTTTTATATTTTAACTTATAACATATAACTTATAACTTATAACTTATAAATAAAATAGAACATTTCACTATATCAATACCAATCGATTCCTACCTACACGACGCAAGTGTAGGTAGTGTCATCCGCATTTCTATGTACAAATATCGCAGAATTTATCATTAAATATCTATAAGTACAAAATTTTAAAATTAAAAAAAATAAATAGTTTTTTTAATTATAACTATATGGCAATATTCTGGTTATTCTGGCTGACAAATTATAGGAAAATTTTTGGTAAACCCGTTTCTATATAGGTATTTATTTCTAAAGCATATAAATAGCTTTAATTAAAATTACTTAAATTATTCTTTTTTTAATGATGCACATCCCAAAATGAGATGGAGAAGAATATCAAATCAAATATTTAATAGTTATTGTAATGGAAAATCAGTAATCCTTTGTAAACCAAAATTCAATCGTTTGAGAGCGTGCACTTTAAGTCAATTATTTCAAGAAAATCATACATATGCTACTGTACGGTTATTCTAATATGGTACTATATAAAGCTATTGACTTGAAAATTTTAACTTAACCTTTTAAAGTAAAATGTGTGTGTAAAACGGTTTTTCCAAAAAATTTTCTTAAACTAATTCACTAATTCCTACCCCACCCATATCATCTGAATATTGAATATTTGGCATTAGAAATAACAAGAAAAATTAACTTATAAGATTTTGAACTAAAGTATCAAATGCATTAACTTTCCGGTGGTACTTTTGTGTCACAGTCTGAGCGCTTTCCGCATATAACCTAAATATTCCTAAATATAATTTAAATGCACAATTTAGCTGATTTTCTGGTACAATCTTTTCTGTTGGCCTCAAAATTGTGCTTCAAAAATTTGCCCAACCCCTCGCCTAAATCTTATCTTTCACATATTTATGTCCGTCATATATTTCCAATGGTGGAACTAGCTAGAATGATTTAGTTAATTTACTTTAATTATATATTGAAGTTATTATATATTTTATGAGAAATCTTTATCAGACTGGAGTGGGTGTATGGATAATACTTTAAATTTTATAAAATGGTTCCTATATGGATCATTAAATTGTCAAATTAGTCATTTCGAATAAGGTCATCGTTATTATATACAGCTACAAAATCTCTATAGCTACAAAATCATCCATTTCCCTTACTTCAAAATTCTTCCAATACTACTCGTCTACGTGTATATATAATTAATTATTTATATATTGCAATATTACTTCAGTTAAGTTGTTATATAACTTTAGTAATTATATCGATAAACTTCATTATTATTATTAATATATTATTATGTAATACAATTTAATAATATTAAATTTAATTTTTAAATTATATAATGGCAGCATTTTTTTTTTTTTCATGAATCGTTAAAATAAATAATATTTACCATTTAATTTAAATTATATAAAAATTGAAATTTTAAAATTGGTTTAATTATAAATTTTGATGTATACATTGTTGCTTGCATATACTAAAAACAAATCATACAGTGATTGAAATAATTACAATAGCAATATATATAATCTTTTGATAGTTTACATCATCACCTGATATAACTCAGTGAGAATTTAGAAACCAAGAAATGGATCTATATTTAATTTTGTTTAATTGCGTTGCTTAACATTTAGTTTTTAAAATATATGTAACTCATAAAAAATTATTGATCGCCCATGCGAACTTGACTTTATATATATAATTTTTGTTCTTAAAAATACTTATAATATAAATTTTTATTATAAATAATTACATATTCTGTGGTTATTTTAATTGTCTCTACTGTTTTACATATTATTTCAATTGCAGTATATATAAATATTCTGGCACTGACTGACTGTTTTTATATAGTAATTGATGTTTTGCAGTAAAACCTATTTTTTTTATTATAAAATAAAAGATTATATTTTTCGTTTTTGTTTTTACCAAATGTGAATACCAATTTATATAAAATAGGCAACAACCAACCATTTATTGAAAATATTGTTAAATTACTATTATATCCTTTTTGCTGTTTTAGTAATTAATACTGATAATTATTCCGATAATTTATTTTTATTTATATTATATTTTTTCATTTTTTTAATTTCGTATATAATACATTTATTTATTTGACTATAATTTTGGTTGTTGTTGGTGGTGATGTTATTGCTGCGTACATATTGTGCAATGAAATGAAATGTTTGTGTGTGTGTGTATATTGATTGGAATGAAAATGTAATTTTATATGAATTTGTAATTACACCGCATCAACTAATTAAATTTCGTGTACGTATGAATGTAAATTATTGAAACTGTAATGTGCTATTCAAATAGACTTTATATAGGCAAAGACTGAATCGTTCACAGTTCACGGTTACTGATTGTGAGAACTATTATGATTAATTGGAAAGCATAAACTTAAATGGATTCGTGCTAAAAATAGAAATTTCATCAATTGTCCATTTTTTCCTGAAATTTCCTTGAAATACTAGAATAAAACACTGCAACATTTACACATGAAACACATCAAGAGAACATATTTTATTATAATTTTTTTTTAAGTCATATAGTGGAGCTATATGTCATCTAATAAACCTTTCATTACAGTCAAGTTTGTAAATTACTTCGCCCATCGTAGTATATAACAATTTACCAATTGTACTGCAATTAATGAAAGATAGATGTTTTCAAAATACTATTATTTTTATATGCGGGTGATTAGCCCATATAGTGATGTGTGCGTGCAGACATTGCTAATCTTTGAATAGCCGTCCAACACCATATTTTCAAAGATAATTTAATTATAATTAATTGTTGTTAATTTGAATAGCAATTATATGATTTCTGTATAATTTAAATGCTTGTAAATTTCATATTTTACAGTAGTACATTGTGATAACATATGGTAACGATTTTACTGTACAAATAAATTAGAGCACATAGTAGAAGTATACGCTTAGAAATTGCATATTTAGGTATTAAAATACTGCTGGTACATATTTATATTTAAATTAAAATGTGGCTCTCACTATTGTATAGAGAAAATCTAATTTTCATTGATAATTTAGTTAATTATATGTTTTATTATTTTTCAACTCATGTATACCGGTATGTTAATCTAATTTTATGTGTATGTGCCTACATATATCCATCATACATACATATGTTTCTAGCTATCTATCACTATTGTATATATACCATAATATACTCGTATGGATGGTATATATCAACATAATACGATTTCGGTATACAAATTTATTTTTTAGTCTCATGTTATATTTTATTTTGAGGCATCACTCTAGTTGAATTCAAATGAAATTATCCAAATTATTTCACTGACAATGTTTTATTAAACTATTGTATATAGATAGTATAATGTATATATGCATTGACCAATAAATAATATAGAAATAATATGTAAAACAGTGACTTTGGAATGTACAATTATTCAAAATATACAACATAATTTTTATTTTATTTTTGTATAGTATACTCGTATTATGTTTCAGTTTCATTGTAAATGTGTTAGAAATAATTATAAATGTCTATACATAACCGTATAGTTACCATTTCAATAGATTTTTGTTAGTACTATAACTATGGTATATATATATATATTTATGTAGTACATGTTTATGTTTATTTATATAATGCTTCTGTTCTGATGATGATAACATTTGTGGTATTGTTGTATATAAAAAAATATATATATCTACGAGGTATATAAAATGCATCCACTTTTGGTATAATTAATTTCTAGTCATTACTTAAAACGATCCAAGCTGTGTATCATAGCATCATTTCTCACTAAAAATATATAAAATTGTATATTACATAGAGATATTGTTCTGTATGTTTATGTTATATATAAATTATATATTCATTTCATATATATATATAATAAAATATAAAATACTATACCTTAAATAAATGTTGTGCAGTGCACAGCAATGAATGAAAAAAGCGGGCGATGAACTAGAACTATATTCACATAATACATGTATATTTATATATTAAAATACGTGCATTATGTACACTACTATACGTGAAACATTCATACATAAATATGTTCGCTGCGTTTTGGTGGTACACTACATATAAAATACTATACGTGTCTATATAGGATGAAAATATAAAATATAATAAAAATGATGCAACGCGATTACTGCATGGAGTTGATGAATTGTTGGGTACTTTGTGCTGCTGCTATTGTTGTGTTGAATTTGCGACTGTTGTGTTGCTATCGTTGATGATGTTGTTAGTGTTTTTGCTGTTGTATAATTTAAAACCTTTTATTTTTCCATTTTCTATTAAAAATAAAAATAAAAAACGAAAGAATTATATACTTAAATATATATATTTTTTCTGTTTTAACGCCACAAACACGTACATCCATGCGTAATTATATATTAAAATGTACATACACTACGAAAGAGGGTGGATTAATAATTATTTAGTCTAAACATAAACATTGTTTTAGATTGTTTTAATCGGCGAGTAGGTTTTTTTGTTTATCTCAACGTTCCGAAAATTATCGAAGTATAATGAGGAATAGTTACATAGAATTAGACATTTCGATGAATTCGCTGCAGATGCTATTGGTGTTAGCCTTTCAAAAAAGGAAACTATTACCTTTATAGCAATTTCATTTGCATATGTACAATTTGATACTTTTAATATATTATATATAAATATTTATTTAGCTGTACATGTACATCCGGCATCTGTTTGTTTGCAAATAAACTTTCCAAATGGTAAAAATTTGTCGAGGCAGTTTGTACAATATTTAGTATTTATGGCACAGTAAACTAAATATTACTTTTAAGCCAAGATGATTTAGAAATTAACGACAAATATTGTAACATCAATCTTTATTAAGCGACTATAAAATCTCACAAAATTTAATGCTTCCTGTAGCACATAGTGCAATCTGTAACTGAACTATAGCAAATCAATATTTTTAATAATTAATGGTAATCCATAAGGAGATATTACGAAAGTTTCATTCATTTTAGATGAATAGATTTTTTTTAGTGCTAATTAAACTATTGAACATAAGCGTTCAAACCTTTGAGATGTTCACACATCAATATATCGATTGCAGTTAATTTCAATTATTGGTAGCCGCTTTTGGACATGCGGAAGCTTATCTGCACAATTATATTTGAATTCACCTAATATATTTTTCATAATTTAATGTTTTATCCTTTTATGCGAACAAAAATGTATTATCACAAATATTTTTCATTGCTATATACATCAAACTAAATTTAATAAAAGTGTTAGAGCCGCATTCTTGACACTGCCAGGCTAATGAATTATCAGTCCATACTCTTATATATATTTATATATTTGTTAATTTGTATACCTTATCGTTTCGTTAATTTAAAAAAGCAATTACTATATGATGAGCAGGTATTGTTAATATGTTTGGAAATTTTATTATTATGTGTTTATGTTTGTTATTCCATTAGTCCTTTAGTTGGTGGAAACTAGAAATAGAAATATATTGTATATTATTTTATAATTTTTATTATAATATTCACACAATTTTTGAATTTTTGAATAAAGCATTTGAAAACTACTACTAAATACTATTAAAATATATAAATTCAGGATTGATTATTACTTAAATATAATTGGAAAATTGTTAAAGCAATTCACATGCCCAAGAAGTTTCTAATGGCGTCATATTATAATTATCGAAGATTAATATTTCTACCTTCGCTCTGTATGAACCATTGAAAAGAAAGGGCAAATTTACGTGTTAATCATAGTTCATAGTGCCACAATAATGAGTCTCAATTTTTCGAATAACTATACAAATTGCATTGTGTGAAATGTAAAGCGCACGTACAACATAAAAACATAAATGTTCAATTGGATAAAATAGAAATATTTATGACTTTATGAGATATACCAATACAATAAAACACAACATATAGAAAATATATACTTACAAGTTTTTATATTTATATATTTAGAAAAGCTTAAAGTAATATTTATAAAATTCAGAATTAAATTCTTTTTTAAAAAAAAAAAGTTTATTTTATTATTTCAAAGGAAAAAGAATAAAAAAAAAACATTCAATAGAATATTCCAATTCTTTTATCCGATTTAAAAAAAAAAAAAAATAGAAATATAATATCCATTGAAAATTTTATATTAAAACTCATAACATTAAATTTTCGATAAAAAAAAATGAAAATATCTTCGCTCGTTAACATTTTTGATTTCAATTGTAAAAAATATTATATTTGGAATAGGAATTTGCAAAAAGAAGTTTCATTGAATTTTTGTTTTTTTTTTTTTTTTTTATTAAATTTTACCCTCTGCTGCTGGTCGTCGTGTATGAAAACATATATTTGGTCAAACAAAAAATTATTATACTAAATTATTTCCATTATATAAATATAAAAAGGAATTTTTTATGGAAACGTTTTTGTCGTTTGTACAAAATAAAAAAAAAATATCTTTGATGTACCCCAACCAATAATTTTGGATTATATTATGTAAAAACAATACTTTAAATCCAGCGATACATGCGGATAGAACATTATTTTCGATAATGTTTAGGTTCAAAATATAAATTATTAATTTAGGTCATGGACATAGTATTCTGTACTGTATCTCAATACAATATGTAGGAATAATTAAATCTGAAATACCTTCCTTATTTCTGTTCCTTTGAAAATTTATCTTTACATCATACTTTTAGAAACATTTTGCTTATTAATTGGGATTTGAATCCATACTTCCATACACTATTTAATTATTCATTTCATACCATGTTTATATTTTATTTATTAAACGTCGTCGTCGCCGTTGAGCACTTCTCAATTGTTGAAGTCTTTTGTACATTTTCGATATTGTAAACAACATATTTAATTAATTATTTCCATCAATATATATTACCCTCATTTGTTTAGCTAATGGATTATAATATTCCTTCATTTTTTTCTTGAAAAATTAATACATCATTTAAATACAACCACAACAGTACCCCACATCACGTATCCATCCAAGTCCCCACGCAGGCACCTCTGAAAACCGTTTTATTTTTATTATTTTGTAATTTGTTTTTTTTTATTTTAACATAATCTTTGTTTGTTGATGTGATGGTGATTTACTACATCATAATTTAATTTGAATTGTAATTGTTGTATTCCATTTAAAAATCTTTAGTTTTAAAATTAACATTTTATTAATTTATTTTGTTAATTTCTGTATTTCACTATATTATAAATAAGTAAATAAACAAAAAAAAATTACAAGAAAATAAAGTGCACAACAGCAACGCCATAATTTAATTAGTGAGATGAGTGAAGAGAGATGAAAAACATAATAATTTACAATTAACAGTTTTGCTCAGTGATAGATGACTTTTACTCTCTAATATATAAGCGATTTACACACCTGCGAATTGTCAGAGCCGCCGCTATATAGTTTGCCAAAGTATTTTTATAGGTTATATCAACGCGAATTGAACGACAAAGCATTGCGTTGCGTTGAAAAATTACGGCGAAAAATAAATTACATATTCTCATGATTGATTGTTTCGAGTTTCGATAATTTAACAAGGTTGATGGAGAGACACATCACGAGTCCATATGCATTGGTATGAGTGTTTTCTTGTATTCTTCTATATATAAAAAAAAATAAATTGTAAATTCGTCGTTATGCATCGCCTCCATCTTCCTTCATGTTCATTGTAAATTTTAATTTTTAAATTTTAACAAGTGTGCTGTGAATTGTGATTTTGATGTATGTGCGTTTTTTAATTGATATTTGATACGAAAAAAAAAATAAGAATAGAAAAAGAAATATAAAATTATAAAAGGTATGTTTATTTATTTATTATTTTAATAATAATTAATATATTATTCGTTCGTATATATATGTAAAAGTATTTAAAAATTTTATGGTATATGGTACAAAAATGGCATTTTCATTTAAATTATGCGGTGGCATTTATCGGTATATAAAAAAAAAATGAAATTAAATTACGTGTATAAGTAAAAAAAATGAAAAAAAATGCCAACAAACCACATCATTTTCATAAATTTATTGTTGTATTGTGGACATTATTATCAAAGGAACACTAATCCGTTTGCCACAGTATTATACTTTTTATTTGTAAAATGGAAAAATTAAAATTCATCTCTAAACCAAAAAAAAAAATTTTTTTGGTTCTACTACTACAAACGCAAAGCATATAAACAAAAAATGGTCGCGTTGAATTTGCTTGAAATTTAATTGAAAAAAAATTCACGTTATTATTTTATAAAAAAAAAAAAATCCGAATAATGCAAAAATTAAAAGCTCAATTTTTTTTTTTTTTTTTTAAATTGTTATTCCAATAAAATAGAGTAGAAAAAAAAAATTGAATTGAATATTTTTAAATATTTACTGTACGAATCAATAAAAATTTGTGTATGCATGAGAAAAACACAACAGTGTTTGTAATGCAATTTATCATCGGAACAAAAAAAACTAGGTGAATGAAAAATTATAATATTGTAGAAAATCTATCAGTGAATTTATATATCTAATAATTATTATATAAATAACTATGTAATACTACCCTACGTCAATATATTTGTACGTCTAGTTCTAGCCAATAAAAAAAAAATCGTTTCAGAAATAAATGTTTTATAACTTTATTATAGAAGACATTCGATTACATGAAAATAATATTAATAAGACATTTTTTTTTTAAAAATCACACTGGCAAAATATTACATCTACACACATTTTTGTAACATTAAAAATAATAACTACTGGAAAAGGAACAAGTTTATCACAATCATTTGGTTTAAATGATGATCATCAGGTTTGTGTTAAAATCAAATGTGGATGCACTGGAATTTCCGCGTTACAAATTTTTCATATCATGCGCTATGTTCGATAATTCTGAACTGCTGGATGGCACCGGGTGGTAGAAATGTTATTGTCTTTCAATTATTTTAATGAATTTTTGAATGAATGACACCATGGACACCATCCTCGTCGTTGCAGATTGGTATTGGGCAGTATTTTGATGTGTACTGTTTTTTTTTTTTCTTAAGCATTGTTGTTGTAACTGTGTTTGTCGGTACCGCATTCATGTACATTTTATAAAATATTCGTTGATAGAAAGTTTGGGAGTTGTTATATTGTTATAAAGTTACAACTAATTGAATATTCTGTCGCTGATTTTTTTAATTTAATTAAATTTATTACAAAAAGAAATGTATTTCTATTATTATTTTCAAGTAACCCCTTAAAACATTTTTTTCGGAAATGATTATAGGCTCTGCACAATGAAATCAACCAATTTTGCTGGATACGTTTTTTTTTTTTTTTATTGACTAGACAGTTATAAATTGACGTAGGTGTAGTATATGTAAAATTGAATATAATGTGAATTTTTGATATTATGCCAATATTTGTATATATTCTGTTTTGGTTATCTATAAATATATACGGGAATATATGTTTTTAGCGAACATAATCTAAAATTGCGTTTGTTGAATTTTTTTTTTGCAAATATTTTCTCAGTTTATCCTTTAAATTAAATATTCAAATATATACCAAAATAAAAATCAAACATGTATTTTTGATTCATAAACTTTTTTTTATTTTTTCATTTTTTTTTTACATCCGCACACATATTTTGAATAGATAAAATATGTATTATATTGTTGGAAAAAAGAAAATCCTTTTTTTTTCTGCCTCGTACTCCTTACCGTATACCAGATGTGTCACACACACACACAATTATAAAATGTGTCCTATATATATTTTCCACATATTTAATTTTTATAATGTGAATTGGAATAATATTCATAATAAATAGAGAAATGATGTTAAAATATCAATTTAAATTTTAAACTTTTTTTTTTTTTGTAGCTGTTTTCAATTTATTTCATTTTTTTGTTTAATTATAAATTTACAAAGCAATTTGTAAAAGGTGTGTAAAATGTAATTGATAAAAATATACAAATAATTTAATTAAAATAAAGTAAACCGTATTTATTTATATGGAGAATTATAATAATATTAATAAATGTTCGTATTTAAATGTCATATTCTACAGAATCTTTATGCGTAAACTTATATTTGAAATTAAAATGTTTATGCAACCAACTGCGGAACTCAAAATCTCAGTCTATCCTTACGTTACTCGCATAATCATATCAAAGTTGAAGCCGGCTCTTAATCGAATGAATACCACATATATATATATATTACCTTTCATGGTACATGTTGTCAAACATAACATCGATGGTGTGCAGTTGATTTGTTCGCTATTAATCAGCTTATACGTGACGTGGAGAAAAAAAAAACGTATTGAACTTCGTTGACAAATGCCCTTGATTCGGTATAATGATTGATAGCCTGTTATATCGAAGAAGCAGACAGTATATAACAAAATCGATTTTCTTGTAAAATATCGTGTATCAATCAAACCAATCGTAACAGTTACTGATGTTATTCTATGGTACAAATCGTGCGACGTGAAATGGATTAATCAATAGCTTAGCGTAACACACAACTTCAGTTTTACAAATATATAATAAATAAACAAACGGTTATTCACATAATATTAAAAACTTTTTAATAATATATTCTATATTTTATATATTATTAACAATATAAATTCTATTTCGTGTATATTTTATAAATTAGTTTATGTTTTTGTTCACTTTTACTAATAATATGAAGATAAAAATTTTTCTTATAAACTAAAGAAAATAAAAATATATACTGTAAATAAACGATTAAACTTTAACTAAACTAATATATATATGATAAAATACTTTAGATAAAAAAAAACGTTTGAACTTTTAGTGTAGTGGTCCCACAGAGAAAAAATATTTAAGATATATTATTTGTGGTACCTTTTTTCTATAAATAATATTCGGTTATATTTTTTGCGTATAATTTATGAAATCATAACATGTCTGATAAAATGTTGTCAAACCTTTTTTCTATTTTTATATAAGTTTAATTTTATTTATATTCCCAAAAGTTATTATCATATATTTTGTTACCGCACATATAAATTGTTGTTTCCTTTAAGTATCTATAAAAAAAAAAAAATCACATTCACAGTTAAATCAGGCGAACGACATGTCCAATATTAATATTATATCACAATTTGACATTATACGACCACATCATAAAAAATGTATGTATCGTGTGTACGCAGAATATGAATTATATTGCCCTATATTGATATAAAAATATGTTTTCTATTATAATTCTAAAATAAATAAAATGGCAATGCCATGTCAACCTTAAATTATACTTTTCCCAGTGCTTTGTTTAGATTTAAAATAACTTAGGGTTAACCGAACCGAATAGTTTGGCCTTGCAATAATTCATTTATTCTTATGGGAAAATTGTCGATTACGTTGTGCGGAGACCTTGTAATATTCCAATATCATATTTTCAAACTTATACGCTTTATATGATTCCATAAATGATACGAGTTGGTAATCAATATTGAGTAATTTTTAGTATAAAATTATTAATCATGAAATTTTTCTCATGAATTAAACCCATAATCTCCGTGTTGAATGACATCCAAATTGTATATCAACTGCACCACTGATTCCAATTACTTTGTGTGATGAATTAATATTGGAGTTGTTTTGAATGGCATAAATATTATTTCATATTACAACAAACAGCAACGCTACAAATCAGTCGGTGAATATAAAAATAAAAATATTGCGTGTATTAAAAAAATGATAGAAGTTAGATACAATTTGGAATAATCTGACCTAAATTCTATTTTATCAATGTTGATTTTCTTATATATATTGTTTCAATTCTATATTATTATCTCCAGTATAGTATACTAATTTGTTTTATTATATGAAGTGTGACAGAAGGAAAAGAATATAGACGCACACACACACACACACACACAAAAAAACAAAACTTTATATATTCCGTTTTAGTGGTAAATGATGAAAATTAGAAAAGTTATATATTAAAATAATATACATATTTATTTATATAATATCAAATTGGATAAATAGACCAGCAACAGCAACACAACAGCAGTCTCTGATGAGTAATACAAATTACTATAAAAGTTTTAACATCCAATAACATGGAGAAATCATTATATATTAGTTTCGTCCTATTTTATTTATAAATACAAATACGCAGTATATTATGGATATAAGGATTCGTATATACTTTTCTTATGCCATTACTTCATAAATGAATAATTTTGTTATACTTATTTGTATTTGTATATAATATGTGATAAATGTGAATGATGAATGAAAACTAGTCGTAACTTATTAATACAAAAGGCATAAAATATAAATAATCATATAATATTATTAGGTGTATACGCACATGACCCGAAAATGGTAATGAAATTAATAGTCATCGTTATAGCTGCCGTATGTGATCACATCATTCATCCATTCAATTTTTGGCTACTTCGAAGAAATTGAAGTGTTGTTGAATTGAAGTGGTAGTCAGATGGGAATATGATCTGGTGTGAATATACGGGGTTGCGGTATAGTATACGACAAGCGCCATATATATATTTCAAATATATTTAGACTTGAGTTTTGCAAAACATATGTGGTCAATCATTGTCATTTAGCACCACCGTCTCTGTTTGATCATTCCGCATGTATTACTTTCAATGCTTAATTGCCTTTAATTGTTGTTGTTACCAATAAACGTTATACTAGGTTTTTTTTTTGTAGTTCATAAGATATCCGGTTGTTACATATGAAATGACGGATTTTTTATTTGAAATTTCCATATGGATAATTTTTTTTTAAACACTATTTTATTAATCAAACTAAAACCCATCACAATCAACACACTTTCATATAAATTTGGCTCTTTGCGGTGTCTATGAAAGATTGAAAGTCATTATTGATCTGCTCTATAGATTGGTGCACTTTTTATCACGGATAAAGTTGTCCAAATGTTTAAAAAAGTGTAAATCAGTTGGAGATATATGTCCGTTGAATATGCTGGATGCGGTAGAATCTCGTATTTTAATTCGGTCAACTTGTTTGCGACGATCAATGAAACATATGTGGTCGTGCGTTATCATAAAGCAAAATGGGTGCTTTTCGGTTGACCGCAGTGCCGCGGTTTTTTTTTATGCATAATTTCAATTTTTGCACTGAACTTTTCGGCTGTTATTGTTTTCCCAGCATTTAAAAATTTGTGAATTATTCCGGCTATAAAACAAACATAAAACCAAACAGTAATCATTACCTTTTTGTAGCGGTTCTTTTTGGTGTTGTTTTTGGACTTTCATCTGTATCTCTATCCATTGCACTGCACGACTCCTATTGTAATAAAAGATCCATTTTTTTTTCACCACAAGTGATAATTTTGTTCAAAAATGGTTCTCTTTTATTTCGTATGGGCAAAGAACTACTGATTTGAAAACAATGTTTTTTTTTTGCAAAACCCATTTATCCAACTTTTTTACTTTGCCAATGGTTGAGGGGTGGTGTGATACCGTTGCTGTACTAACTGCTAATTCTTGTGGAAATTCTCGAACAGTATAGTGCAAGGGTTAGATTCCATAAGCGCTCTCAATGCAGTGGTCATCAAGCGTTGACTTTGGTATTTCATGGTAGTTCATTTTCAAGACATTCATCACCATCTTCAAATTTTTTAAACCAACGTTGAATGATCCGTTCATTAACAGCATGGCTTCACCTAATGCAGCAGCTGAACCGCTATGACAAGTTTTGAATTCATAAATATTAAATAACACGTAAATCGTAAGAATTCGCATGTTTAGAAATAAGCTTCTGATAAGATACAATTAAAATGATGCATAAATATGATAAGAAAGAGTACGACGTAATAAGTTTTAGAATAAGATATAATTTTTATACCTAATCTATACAGATAGATTCCTTTTAAGCCCGCACCAAATACATCAGTACAGTTTTTTTCCATGAATATTGTGTACTGGATATGACTTTGATGTCTGATCCGTGTGCTCTGCATATGATTATTGAAATATACATTAAATTTTCATATAGCCACCAACACCACGAAATTTGGCTATATTCGGATGGGGTTTTATAATAATTTCATTTATAAAAGAATTTTTTTACTATACAAATTTCCTATTTTGGTTGAAAATTTAATAAATATTCATTGGTTTTTTATAACATATTTTATAGAATGTTATTATTATAATAAACACAACTGCGAATAAAACATTCCAAACATTGTCCTATATATATATTTATGGATTTTATTGAGACAATATATAGTAATTAAAAAATTGTGTCAATCGTGTGTGGAGTCATTCAATTCGATGACAACAATTTTACAATGTTTTTAGTATTACAAAAAAATACTCAATTGAAAATGTCGTTTGTTCGTTCATGCGGATTCACAAAGCCAATACATTTTAAATGTAAGGTGTTTAATACTATTTAGAGATTAAAAATGTAGTCACACACACCACCACACCACATTATTAAAGAAGATTGACCCAAATGAAGAATGAATTTAATCATCTTCTATCGAAACATAATTATAATTACAGATTAAATATATAATTTCATATTCTTTAACACATGGGCTGAAAAGTTTCCGAAAATTCTAAGAAAAAAACATTTTTTTTGCAAAATTAAACTTTATTCATCAACATACATCCCTTCGCGGCCGATACATTGATTCCAACGATCTTCCAACTTTTCGATACCATTTTTATAGTACGATTTCGTTTTTTCCTCAAAATAGGCTTCTGTTTCGGCGATCACCTCTTCATTGCTCTTAAATTTCTTTCCAGTGAGGTCTGCAAACAGGAAAAAGTCGCTGGTGGCCAGATCTGGAGAATACGGTGGATGTGGAAGCAATTCGAAGCCCAATTCATGCAATTTTGCCATCGTTTTCATTGATTTATGACACGGTGCGTTGTCTTGCTGAAACAGCACATTTTTCTTCTTCAAATGCGGTCGTTTCTTAGCGATTTCATGCTTCAAACGCTCCAACAAGGCTATATAATAGTCACTATTGATGGTTTTTCCATTTTCGAGATAGTCGATGAAAATTATTCCATGTGCATTCCAAAATACAAATGCCATAACCTTGCCAGCCGACTGTTGCGTTTTTGGTCGTTGTGGACGAGGTTCGTCGCTTGCTATCCATGATGCTGACTGCCGATTTGACTCCGGAGTGTAATGATGGAGCCATGTTTCATCCATTGTCACATAGCGACGCAAAAATTCTGTATTATTGCGGTTGAACAAGCCCAAACACTGCTCTGAATCATCGATACGTTGTTGTTTTTGATCGATTGTGAGTTAGCGCGGCACCCACTTTGCACAAAGCTTTTGCATGCCCAAATATTCATGCACGATATGTCCAACACGCTCCTTTGATATCTTCAGAGCCTCAGCTATCTCGATCAACATCACTTTACGGTCATCTAAAATTATTTTGTGGACTTTTTTGATATTTTCTGGAGTAACAGCCTCCTTTGGACGTCCACTGCGTTCATCGTCCTTGGTGCTCATATGGCCGGTTTTAAATTTTGCAAACCACAAATGTACTGTTGAAAGAGCTGGAGCAGTGTCGGGATAATGCTGGTCAAGTAGTTTTTTGGCTTCAGAAATATTTTTTCCAATCAAAAAATAATGTTTAATCAACGCACGAAATTCGTGTTTTACCATTTTTTTTTCAAATAACAAAAGTAGCTACACTCACAACGCAATATCTCACAAACTAATGGTCGTACTGTTGTCAAATTTTGACACGTATCGTTTGAAGGTTGGTACTAACTAAAAATCATATGAAAAAAATTCTAGTGGCACCACTTCTTAGAATTTTCGGTAACTTTTCAGCACATTTGTTACATATGCAACGGTGTAATTTATCAACTATACACTGAAATGTTATAGATAGATATGTTAGGAGTACAATTACGCAAGGTATGGATGACTTGACGTATATGTTGTCTACAGAGTAATAATTCGGTATAGTGCGATCTGATTTAATATCATCAAAAATGTTTTAAAAATGTATTGTAAAATAAATTTATTTATTGTATTTTTTTGGGAACTCTATATAGTACAATAAGTGGACCACTATCTTCTGTACTGTAAATATTATTATACTCTTGTATTACATATTTTTTTTTGAAATGTTATTTTATGAACGGCGGGTGAGAAGGATCCATTAAAAATTGATTTTCACAAAATAATAACACAACAAACCAAAAAATGTTATAAAAAAGTTTAACAATAATAAAATACACATATTTGAAATAAAGTGAAATTTTCTTCCCGATATTGATTTGTTCTTTAACAAAAAAAAACTAAAAAATAAATAAACCGGCAGTAAAGTTTATTTTGATGTTTCTTATTTATTTTTTTCATCTTCTTCTCTTATATACTCGTATTTATTTCTATGTATGTGTATATTGTCGTTTATGTATTTGTTATATACTTTTTTTTTCCTTTTTATATAAATCCTCTTATATAAGGGAGGAAAATGTTAACTTTTCCGTTTTATACTTTATATATTATTACATGAATATAATAAGTTGTTAAAATGTGAAGTGTGTGTGTGTGTGTGTAGAGTAGGATAGATTTTTAAACCTTTTGCTATAAGTTTTTAATGTCAAAAGTCCATATACATTTTATGTATATATTTACTTTATGGAAAAGTATTTTCTTTTTTTTCTTTACTCCTCTCCTATAAATGATTTATATATAAATATTTATTTTATTTATATAAAAGGCAAACAAATACTAAAAAAAATACACAAAATACTAAATAACAAGATATAGTATTTTTATATATTGTCTAATGATGATGATGAATATATTTCATATAAAATTATATTCCTTTCCATTTGGATTATTTTAGTGTTTTATTATATAGTTTTGATATTTTGATATTATAATCAAAAGTGTTGTATTGTATATACATGATTTTTTTAAATACATCTGGTTGTAACAAACAAAATTTGTAATTTGGTATTCTCTACTAAAAATAACCGCATCAAAATAAAAAAAAAATCTTATTTATATAGAGTTTATCATCATTTTGATACATAAAAACATATAAAAATATTGTTGTTGTTGTTGTTATCATCGGTGGTGTTGTTTAACTGCGGATACTATTTTTATTTTACAATACATTCAAAAATACGAGAATATGTAATGCAAAAGCATTTAAAATGATTCAGCATTTTAATATGATTTACATTTAATGCATTATATAAAAATATATCACCATCATCGTCATCATCAGAGTATATAAATAAAACATCAATTTTCATATGATCCCCTAGCTATTATATACAGTACAATTTTTACACTATATTTCATAAATATTAATGCTTAAGAAATAGTTATATCAAATGTACCGATATCAAGTGAGCGTATTTTTGTGAAAATAAAGCACTAATTTTAAATGGGAAAACAAAAAAACATTTTATTCAAAATATTGCCCATTGCTTTCTACACATTTTGACCACCTTTCTGCGGCAATTTGTGGATGCCACGTCAATAGAATTGTTCGTCTTTTGAAGCAAACCAATCAGACACCAAATTTTCGACTTCTTCGTACAAATCTAAGTGTGGCCCAGCCAATGCGTGTCCCATCGATGAAAATAAATGGTAGTCGGAAGTAGCAAGTCTGGTGAATACGGCGGCGGGGGTAGCAGCTCCCAGCCAAGTGCATTAATTGTATCCAGCAATCGGTTTTGCTTTGTGTGCAAGTGCATTGTCATGTAGCAAAATTACCTTGCCGTGTCTTCTGGCCCATTCTGGTCGTTTTTCGATCAATGCATGGTTAAAATTGATCATTTGTTGTCGATAGCGATCAACATTAACAGTTTCAACAGGTTTTAGGGACTCGTGATACTACACACCTTTCTGATTCCACCAGATACACAGCATTGTCTTCTTGCCGAAAGGATTTGGTTTTGCAGTCGATGTTGATGGTTGTCCTGTATTAACCCATGATTTTTTCCGTTTAGGATTCTTAAAATACATTCATTTTTTATCGCCAGTAACATTTCGATGCAAAACTAATTTTCTTTCGTGTCTGGCAAGCAAAATTTCACAATTCACATTTTTTCGGTTTTCCGTATCTATATTTCTTTCAATTCATGTGGCACCCATTTTCCGCACTTTTGGATCTTTCCCACACAGCTTTTATAACGGTCAGAAATTGTTTGTTGTGCAACATTTAACATTTCTGCCATTTGCTTTTGATTCAAAGTTTCATCTTCATCCAATATTCCTTGCACAATTCGGCATCTTCAAACTTTTTTCTGGTGGTCTTTCACATTCATTATTTCTCACATTAAAAACATTATCTCTGCACCGTTGAAACCATCTTTTGGATGTTTCTTCTGATTGATCATGATCATCATATGGCTCGACAAGCATTCGATACGACTCTGCAACACTTTTCTTCAAATGAAAACAAAAACTTAATGCTTTCCGCAAATCATCATTTTCTGGTACAAAATTGGACATTTTTAACACGATGAAAAAATATAATGATATTTGTACAATGACTTGTGATGTATCCTAAATATGTTTGACAGCAACCAAGCACCATCGATGAAAAAATTAAGGCTTGTTCACAGCAAATCTATTAAGACATTTGTATCTTTACGCTCCCTTCATACCGGCACACCTGGTATAATCATATAATTGGTATGGTATTAATATTGTGTAATGTCGAAAAATTATTTTCATCTAATAAACTAAAACTTTCTCTCTGCAAATATTTTATTTGATTTAAGTTTGTTTAGAGTGCGCTGTATAATCAAGAAGTTAATAATCTAGAAGGCGATAATCACGAAAATTATTATATTTAACAACGAATTTGATAGGCAAGAATGTTATTAATACTTATAGAAGGCTATAATGATCAAGAATGGCTATAACAACGAAAATTGATTCTGGCACACCTGAATTTAGCAAATACACAAGCATGATATTATTTTTGCTTTAGGTCCACAATGTGACACATATATGTAATTGATACTAATTAATACAGAAGGCTATAATTATAAAAATGGCTCTAACAACGAAAAATGAATTAATCAAGCATGTATCTTATATTAGCAATTACACAAACATTAAATTCTTTAAACTTATCGAATTGTGGACCAAGAGTAGCAACAGGATATAATGTTCATGTATTTACTGTAAAATAAAACATGCTAGAATCAGTTTTCGTTGTTATAGCCATTCTTTATTATAGCCTTCTGCATTTGTTAAATATCATAATATTTTCTACGTACGTTGTCACGTTGTGGAGCTGCAGAGCGAAAATAAAATCATGTTTGTGTATTTGCTAAATTCAGATGTGCCAGAATCAGTTTTCGTTGTTATAGCCATTCTTGATCATAGCCTTCTGTATTAATAACATTCTTGCTTATCTACTTCGTTGTGAAATACAATAATTTTCGTGAGTATCGCCTTCTTAATTATTAACTTCTTCGTTATAACCTGTTACCGTTTATTTAAAATTGTCGTGTGCGTGTTTAACTAATAATTACTATGACTGGTAGTAGTTAATTACATGTTTCACAATAAGAATGAGGAGCTTATTAAGTTACATTCATAATCTCTATATCTTTTTATTGTATTGGTATTCTATATAGTTTGCAAATCCATAACTATAAAAGTTAATCTAATTTAATTTGTTTACTTTTCTTATAGATCATTTAAAATATGATTTTGTTAAAATTTTGAATCAAAATTATATTAAAAATTAAAATTTTTAAAGTTATTGTCTTACAACAAAATAAAACGTTATTGAGACACCACACCATGTTTTGGTGTCATCTCTGCTATAATATGTATTTATGGTTGGACAAATGGAACTTGTATATTTGCACAACCGATCTGCTCTTTTTGTATGTGTGCAAACAACGAGTTCGATTGCAGTTTTAATTAAATTATGACCAAATGTCGGGTATTTGTATTTTTACGAAACAATATATTATTGTAATTATCTCACACATAAATATTATAATAAATGTAATATAATAATATGGAATCTGTCGATATATCACATGTTTTAATCTTTAACACCAATTTTAGAGAAAAAAATGATTATACTTAAATTATTTCTATTTTATTAAACAGATGTTTTATTTGGAAAATAATTTGTAATATACAATTTATTAATTTTACTATATTTACTTTGAGTTTTTCACTGCTCATATAAGATTTAACCAACAAATTTATATCTTTTGCTTATCATTCAGATTTGTATATATATTTAATCAGAAAACATCCCTTATATAAAGTATCTTTATGTCAGTGAATAAGCAACTAAACACATATACGTGTGTCATCGTATATATAAAGACCATCTAACGAATAATTTTTTTTCACTGTTGTTGATGACAAACAGATTTTTTTTTTGCATTTTATTATTTTATTTTGTTCATCACAAACACCCAAACACACACACACACACTCACAAGAATCAATGCATTTAAAGACTGAAATAAATCTGGAAAAAAAATAAAAATTAAATAAATATAACAGTTGTATCTCGCGACAACGTCGTTGATGACAACTAACTAACCAAACCATGATATCTATATGTAAGAAGATAGGATGTTGAAAATGAAGATGTTTGATGATGATGATGATGATGATGATGATGATGTTGATGATGATGATGATGACGATTGTTTAGATGTTTGTTGGTACATAAATAATATATATAAAATTATATGTAATATGATGGCGCGTTAATTTAAAAGACACATCCAGGAAAATTTCTTAAAGTTAAAAGCTTTATACAATTTATATATATAGAAATGATAAGAACGAGAATATATATTATGTATAGAATATATGAAGATGAAGCTTATTTCTGAAGAATAATTATATGTACAGGGTGTTCGCCGGAAAGGATTATTATTTTTTTTATTACATTATGCGAAAATTAGAATAAAATGGTTTATTGCTTGCTGATAAATGAAGTATGTATTTGGAAGAAAGTGGCAGTTTTAAATGTTAGTCTCACATCACATTTTTACAAAATTTCAACCGGTATTAAATTGGTCATGAATGTTTTTTTTTTTCTTCCGTGTATAAGTTCCTGAAGTGTTTGTTGGCATAAGCCTTGATCTTGAGATATGCCAACGAAAATTAGTTCAAAACTGTTTCGTCGGTCGTGGTGGTTGAATTTACATTTTTTTTTTTTTAAATATTTTGTTATGGAAACAAATCCATTGAAACATTGACTGTGTGTGAAGTTGCATACCGTTTTGTTGACATGCTTTAATTAAGCCCAACGCATTCAATTCTGGTTCAAAATATGTTACGATAATGTTTTAGGTTTTCTGTTGACCAGAACCGACAATTTTGTTTACTAACATATCCATACATAAAAATGGAAATGCTCCTCAATAACTTATTATGATTTTTTCATATGGTTATGGTTATCATTATAGGAAGCATCATATTGGCATGTGTACGACATTGTAAATTGTCGTGTGGAAGAAACTCTTTTGAGTGTCACCTGAATTTAATATGGATACAAATGTAAATCTTGTGCATATAATTTCCCACCAAATTTGTTGTGTTTTGTATAATTTATGGTTTAGCACGGTGTTAAATTTAGTTTGATGTATTGTTGTGAACACTTTTTGTAGGACAGTAGAAATTTTTTCACTTGATCTTATTTTCTGCAGTGGTCCAGGTTTGTCCGTTTATCTGCAACATATTTCTCCAAAATCTTTCACTATATAAACGATAAATGTATAGTGAGTATTGATGGCACAATAATATGTCTACCCAAAAATTCACGTAATTTTCTAGTCGTGCGATTATTGATTTGGATAAAATTAAAACATTTTGGTCTTTACCTTTACCGGCAAACACTCTGTATCCTATAACATATATGTGGATCGTGTATACCATATATTTAATACATACAATCGGGGGTATATATTATAATATTATTATAAAATGATGTCTATCTCTCAGCATATATAAGATATGCGTTCCTTTTGTATAGCATAGTCACAGCATCGTTTGCTTGTCTTCTTATATGTTGTAAACTTTCTATTTCTATTTTTTCTTCTTCTTGCGGTGGTGTATATATAATTTTATGTGGAAAATTGGAAGAAAGATAGATAATATAACACATATATAGAGGACCTGAGGCGAATATAAAGTTGTATTTTATCAGTTTTATATATACTATATGTGTATGTGTATGTGTATGTACTTGAAATATATATATGTAAACATAAACTTGTACACGTATTATAGCAAGCAACTTCTTTTCTTGATGAACTTTTTTTTTTGTTGTAATATTTTATTATTCGCTAGACAATTTTTTTGATATTTTGTTTGTCTTATACAAATTAATAATGCATAAGATTAGCTGCGTATCTATATTTAGTTATATAAGATAATCGCGAGATATATATATATAGAAATTATGTATAGTTAAAAATGATTTAAAAACAAAGAAGAAGAAGAACGGAAAAAAAATGTAATCCTTTTTCCTTTATTTCTTTATCGTTTCCACTCTAATCAAAATTAGTGTATTTTATATTTCAAAATTATTATAATTATGTGAATTCGGCTGAAATCTGAAGCAATATTTTATTAATTTAATCACATATACTGTACTGCGTCCTCTTGTTATTAACGTGATGCTTATTGAACATTTTTTCTGCTTCATTTTTTAAGTAAGTGGCTGTCGTCCTTCCTTCCCTCTTATTAAGAATTTATGCTTTCATTTAAAATTTGTTTGTAATTTCAAATTTAATAGTGTTGCACAATTTGTTTTGTGTGCAATCACATCGCAAATGAGTGTATCATTTATTAATTAAAAATTAAATATTGTAAGAATAATATTGCATTTGATTGTACATTCAATTGTAATAATTATTATGGAACACAAGCATGTGTCCGGAATTTAAAAAGTGAGCCTTGCTTAAACAATCGGTTTTTCAACGAATTTGTTAATTTGTACATAGTTAATAATAATATTAAATTTAATCTCCATATAAACGATATTTCATTGTGAGTTGGAGTAACAAATTTTGTGGTAAATATTATGTTATAAGTCAGTTTTATTTCATCCATTGGGTGACAGGAAAAATATAGTGATGTAAAAAAAACTGAATGTTATTTCTCTACGGCATGGCTAAATAAATACAATTTAAAAGTAATACTCGATTTTATTCAATATTATAATATAGATCAGTAGCGCAGTCACTTTTAAAAATCCTACCGCAAAATTCTTTTTCAATCGATTTTAGGTATTTACAATTTTTGATACATTTTGTATTGTGCAAATTTCTAATGGTTTTTATTTCACGAGCCAAAAGGACTCGATTTCTATTTTATCATAATATTTTAATCATATTTTTTAATTGGGAATTAATTATTAATACATTATAAATACGTGATTATATATATTTATAAATGTATTCTAAACAGTTAAAAATACCTGAGATGGGAAAGGATTCGATTAGAAAAATATTAAACAATAGGAGAAGATTGTTATTTATTTTCATCCTAATCGTTGACTTAAGTTGTTTATAATTTTATATATATACATTATAATTATGATTCTGCATCAGCTTGATTTCAATCTTGTTTGTGTATTTGTGTATAAAATTTATATATATATTTATCATTAAAAATGTGAATATAGAATATACTTAATCACAAAAGGTAGAGAAAAAAAACAAATATATTTCTACCATATAAAATATTTTCTATACAAAAAATACTTTAAGAACTATATAATATAAGAAGTCCAAAGTTTTCTTGCGATAAAAATCTATTTAAGAAAAGTTTTTCATTTAAGAACAAGAACCAAAAAAAAAAAAAAATCAAACTAAAAACAAAAAGAAAACAATAAATATAAGAAGAAGTTTTTTTTTTTTTCGGCAACATGATTAGAAATAAATTACTGTAAATTATATTCACGTATACGAGTTTAATAAAACCATCTTGTCTCAGAAGATATATATTTGGTTGGTTTACATAAAAATATATAAAAATATATAACTAAAAGAATCTTTTTTTGTATTTAAGTAGTAGTTGTCCAAGTGAATTCATGTATAATTATAATTATATATATTTTTGTAAATAATTTATAGTCAAAAATAGCATTTACAATAATCGTCATCATCCTTAATTCTCTGTTACTTTGGAGGGAGGCCAGTGCATAGAGATCAAATTAATAAAAAAACGCTTCATTTTGTTCTATTTTGAGTCGTCACCTCTTTGCAGATTTTACCATTGCCTTCGAAATTCAGTAATTACAGTAATGCGTTATATATCACTTTCATGTGCTTCATCTCCAAGGATTCCGTTAGAATTGTACACTTGTACACTTCTTCTCAAGCTATGACCAATCCGTCGGCGTCAGATTTTACCATTTGCCTTCGAAATTCAGTAATTACAGTAATGCGTTATATATCACTTGCATGTGCTTCATCTCCAAGGATTTCGTTAGAATTGTACACTTGTACACTCCTTCTCAAGCTATAACCAATCCGTCGGCTTTTGATTTCAATATAAATTCTAGAGTTGTTGGCAGTTTGTTTAATGCTTCTCACTAGCAATTATTTCTGGACATCGAACACGAAGAATAAGTCATTTATTTGAAAAAACTTGAAGGCGAAATGTGATAACAGAGATATATTATCGTTTAAGTTTCGCATGAGCATAAGTTACTTGGTATTATAAATTTGTTTAGATGTTATTTTTGGCATGAATACAACGTTGTATATATTTTGTATCACCATCATTTGTTACCATACTACCGCAGTTGCAGACTTCATCGAACTTGTCATCAGCTGTAATTCTGTTTCCCAACAGCAGCAATTGTAAGACCCTACGTGTTTCGAAGTTATTTTACATGTCAATCTTCGGTATGTATCGCAGCAAACAAATAAAAATTGGAAAAAATTGATTGAATGCAGTTCACAGCTAATTCCACAAGAAATTATATATTAACATAGATCTCATTATACAATGTACAACGATGATGAAAAATAGTGACGAATGGATATAACCATGCGTTTTATTCCAGTTCACATTCCAGTATACGCAAAATGGTGCGTGTACGCATTGATGGTGCAAAGGTCAAATGAACATAAATAATTGTTATGTTAGATAGAAAATGCAAAGATTTTTAATATGTTAAAATAAGACATAACACGGTGTGGAATTATATTCTTTTACTATTGTATATAAATATATTTTTGACATTTACATTCTCCGTTTAACTATTGTCTATAAATTTTATTCAATTTCTATACTAAAAAAAATTATCACACTCGCAGTCAGTTAATCATCATAAATTTAATTCACTATTATAATACAAAATTGAATTACGTTACACATAAATATAATTTACATTTTATTCCCATCCACATATATATACCATGCAAACAATATAGATGCAAAGAGATATATACGAAGGCAGTGCCGTAAGTTTTTATCCTATAATACAATGGAATTTTGTTTTTTATAAAAGGATTAATTTTTTAATATCTATCTCCTTTAAAACTATTAAAACACTCATTTATTCTATAACATTTTTGTTTACTGTGATTTTATTCGGTGCAAGGTATATCTAGTTAATTTTGCGTGGTTTATATTTACGTCAATTAATTGAATTTTTGTATTTTTACCATATTCAATAGCAAAACACTTTTGTTAACTGGTAATTGTACAAAGCTTTTGAGATATACCCATATATGGCATCAGCTATTTCATGCACTTACAAGTATCGATTGTGGTATACAGATCTGCATGAAGTTTTACAAGATACGCATATATGAAGAATGTAATTTTACCTGCAGGACAATTATCTTTTGCCCAGCAAAATTAACCATGCGATGCCCTGGTATCACGTTAACTACTTATGGGACACCCTACATACATACTCACGTATAAAAATAAAATCGTATCTTTTAAAAAATCTATCAAACAAAAGATTTTTTCAACACAAAAAACATTATATTGAAAAACAATTTTCTTTGTTTCTTATGCATACCATCTTATTTTATTATATTATTATATACAGATTTTACCATTCTTATATGGTTTTTCTTTTCTTTCTTTGTATGTGTGCGCGCCAAACCATCGTCTTAATATTTTACCTTCCAACAACATTTTTCCGCCGGATATAAATACTTTGTTTTTTGGAAGTATAACGTATAATAATAGTCTTTGCGCTCGTTTTGCCTATATTACAATATATATGTAATGAGTAAATGAATGAATGAATGAAATTGTTTTATTATTATATACTTAATATTCCTGTCAAATGAGGTGATGTAGAAGGATATATAGTAATACACATCCTGGTACAAAATATGTACAGATATATTGTATATATAAAAAAAAGAATTGCTTTAGGCAATAATGAGTTTGTTGTTGTTTTAAACATAAGTATATTATAATTTGCGTGTGAAGAGTTTAATGATTGAAATTTTTTTTCTTTTTAAAATTAAGTGTGTTAAGGTTTAATAGTAAATTGTTTTGTATAAAATATCCTGTGAGGTCATATTTTGCTATTATCATCCAATTTCTTTCATCCAATGAATTGCAAATTTATGAGTATCAAAATCATTTGAAATATATTGTAGTAAATGAGTCCACCACTACATTCGGTGGATGCCAAGTTTTCCATGTTATAAAACCATAGCGTACTTTATCAGTAATATTTTTTTGAAATTATTGCTTCTGTTGGAAGTCAGAAAATTCTAAATTAACCATATAATTTTCTTCTAATTAACAGTATTATACATTAATACACCCAGAAGCCTACCAATTGGTCTTGCTTATCTGCCCATGAATATATCATATTTTTCTATTTTCATTAATTTTTATAGAAAATCAATAATTATATATTTTAATTCAAATTTTTATTTCATTTCATTTCATTTAACGTTGGGCTATAATTATTTGCTGATGATGAATAGTTAGGCGACAACTCTTTTCATCCATATATAACATATTTGTGTGAAGGTTCATTAAATAGACTGCATGCGTATTTTCGAGATTGTTCTTAATTTTAATAAAGTAGTCGTTCACTACGAATTTATATAGTTTTTGTTCTCTAGCCGGGTTCATATGTTGTGAAAAATTATTTATTTTTCAAAACCTCCCAAAAACCGATCAGCTACTTTTGTTTGTGTATTAAATTTATTGTGAAAATTTTATTAATCGTATAACAAAATCCTGTACTTCTGATAGAATTGTGTTACGGCCAAGACATTTTTCTGTACACATAGTTTTCAAGTGATTTCTAAGAGTAGGATTTTATATTTCGTATAGATATACATATAAATTTGGGAATAATCCCAGCTAGTCATTTTCATTGCAGCAGTTAAAGTTGCTGTATTCCGACTCATGGTTAATCTGTAAATAATAATATCAGTAAAATAAGTTAAAACATGAAATAGAACATACCAGTTAGAAGATATCCATATTAAAACATCTGCCTATAGCCTTCGCACCAATAATAATTGTAGATATAAATTATAAATAATATACTTAAGTTTATGTGAAGATAATAAAGCCGAGTATATCAAAATAAGTGGGCCTTATATCTATCTGCATGTTAATTTAGTTAAATAAAATAATCTTTATTTTAATTTTTACTTTTGGCTATTTTTTTAGGTGATGCTATTTCAAGCTATTTCACACTACTACTAACAATAAAAAAAATTGTTTTTTTTTCCAAAATTTGTATCTGTTAATGTAACCACCGACCGAATTTGTTCACTTAACTTTTGTCTTCGCAGTCATTATTTATTTTATAATTCACAATAATATGTGATTATTTGAAATCGCCAAATTAAAACCGTAAATCGATTCATTTTATAAATATAAATAATAATTTTTAAAACAAATAAATTTGTTCATTTCAATTAGGCTATGTTTCCACTGGGTATGAATACAAATGTGTGAACGTATGATGTCAAATTATGACACACGTATGGCCAACCGTTTCCACTTAATTTTTTAAAAGTGTATGTAGCAGTTCTCCACACGTATACCAATCACCAAACCATTTTTGCCATACGTTTTTTTGTCATACATTTTGTCGTTTCCATTGAATTTGACATATGATTCAATCGCAAGATATGGCATACTCATACTCATATTTGTTGAGAAAAATTATGACAAATCAATTTAAAAAACTCAAACAACAAAAGTTCGTTTGGTATAATTAACGAAAAAATTTAAATAAATAAATTATTAAAACATTTAATTAAATTTTAACAATATACAATATTAATTTTATGTATTTAAAAATTAATATAAATATACATAAAAACGTTAAATTATTAATTCAATTCAGTTTTGGTTCGTTTTTGTTATTTTTGTGTTGTGAAATTTCATTCTATTTTATTCCGTTGGTGAAAAGATATGTCGGACAATTTAAATGCGTGTGCTGCAATAAGGGCTGTTTCTTTGGCTACATTAATGTTATTAGATGCAGAAGAATTAGATCAGGAAGAAAGAAAAAGAAAGAAGCCAACTTGGTGGATACGGCCACTGTTTACCATGAGAGATGAGAGTGGATTTTTCGTAAAATTAAACGAAAGTCTACAAGCAGGAGGTGTACAATTGTACAAAAATTTCTTGCGAATGTCCTCTGAGGATTTTCAGTATTTAGTGACCCGTGTTGGTCCAAAAATTGCTAAATAGGATACCAATGTTCGTGTCGCAATATCAGCAGCTGAGAGAATTGCGATATGTTTGAGGTACCTAGCCACTGGTAACAGTTTTGCCTCAATTGAAAAATTATTTTATGCTTCAAAAACAGTCATTCACAGAATTGTTTTTATATTCAATGGATGTGATATTCCACAAACATTCATTAGTTTCAACATTTTCAATTAATTTGCGACACAGTTCATCGCTCCAATTGGCTTTGAGATCTGATATGCACATACGCTTTTGATTTAAAATAGATGCACCTTCTTTATAATTTTCCACATTTTCTTTATTTAAATTATTTATTTTTTCCATTTTAAATATCTTTGATTCATTCAGTTTAAACAAAATAAAAAAAATTTGTCAATGTCAAATCTCATCATACGTTCATATATTCACACAAAAATGTTTCATCACCCTTCTTCGTCACACGTATGATATAAATGTCATACGCATTGAAAATACTTATGGAGTCCGTTTCCATTGCGTTTTTACAAATTTAAAAAATACGTATGTCATACGCGTCATTCGTCAGTTTGTCATACGTATGTTTTATGTTTCCATCTAAAATACGTATTTTTAACAAATAATACGCGTATAAACGTACTTGTCATACCCAGTGGAAACGTAGCTTTAAACCAAATAATCTTATATATGGTATAACTACCACCACTTTTATATATATAATATGAAATAATTTTTGATATATATATATTGATAATCCAATTCACTATAATATAATAGATTAGTATATGGAAGGTACTACAATTTGCATAATAACATTAAAACTGTATGATAATTTTAAAATTGGGTACATTAACTAATTTTATAGATTTATTATGTTATAATTTAACCACCACCAACCATCATATACCAAATGTTTTTATTTCGCCATGTATATACAGTAAAAATTCGACGATTCACGAACATTACTATTCAGCCATCAATTTTTCATTATCTCATCATCATTATCTCTTTATATATACGATCAATGCACCATATATTTGCTATATAACTTAATTGATGGTCACTATAGAAATTAATGTGAAAAATGGTTGACTCTTAATCCCATTAACATAATTTTTATTTTTAGAAAATTTCTGCGGAAACACTCAAAGTAAACATCTTATCATCCATTGTTCCAGAAATTGTATAAAAATGAACACGTAGTTTTATTTTGAACATATTTGCTAAATAACTTATTAACAAAAATTCCAATAATATCAATTTTATGCGGACTTGACAAACTGACATTATTTGTAATTCCAGAACTTCCACAATATCAAGAGTATTTCCAAACATAACAATTTATTTAATGGGATTAAACTTTCATTTAACATTTATTATATACATTATTCTATTAGCAATTCTATGGTTCTTGAAATATAGCGTGTGGATAACATGAAAATTCGAATTCACTTATCATTTATTCGATGATTAAAATTCATCATAATCTCGCGCGATCCAGAGCATGTCTGTGAATCGGATTTTTACTGTATACTAACCAAAATTAAATACATATATTAATAAATCAAAAATTTATTATTATATTAAATTTTTATCATTTTTCTCAAAAATATATATATATTATTTCATATAAGATCTTGTCTTCGGCAAATATATATACGAGTACATTTAATAATATGTTACACAGAGTTGTTAGTTAAAATTTATAGAGGCGGATTTTTTGGTATATATATTTATAAGATTTGCTGTAGGTGTATTTGTATATGCAGCATTCATTACATCTTTGTATGATACAATATATAAATAAAAGAACGCTATGTTATATCACTACAAAAAAAAGTCAATCAACATAATGTTATTACATTTTATTGCCCGTAAGCTATATATACGACAATGTGACAACAACAACAACAGCAACAACAACAACAACGACAACAACAACAACATCAACCAACAATTTCCATAAAGAAAGAAAAAAGAGAAAAAAAAAAGGAAAACCAGATTTTCTTAAAGGAAAAAAAACTTTATCAAGGATATTATTTATAGAAAAAATAAAAACTTTTTATATTATAGACACGCGGGGATGGTGTATATTAGGTAACAAAATGTAATAGTTGAATAAATGTATAACGTAACGTTCCCCATATAGTTTTTATTTGTTCTTTTGTATATCTGTCAAATTGTCAAATGATCATTAAACTGTAATTATTAAAGTTTTGTTGGCGCGTTGTAATTTTGTTCTTGATTTGATTTGTTGTTGTACATTGAATATCATTTGAGATTGTATGTTTTTTCATTTTCATTTCAAATCATCTTATATAGTCGAAGATATTGTGACTATAATCATTCATATACATTATTATTATTACTTTGGCAGTATATTTTCAGAATTTATCTATTTCCTAATGGCTAAAGGGTGACGTTTCCCGGGTTTTTTTTTGAGTTTGAAAATTTGGAAAAGTGGTAATGAAGAGATTTAAATTTAAAAAAATTTTCTAAAACTTCAAATATTTATTTAAAACTAAAATAAAATTTATTTCATAGTTTAATTATATCTTTCATAGTATACATTAAAAAAAAAGGCAAACAATACAAAAAAGTAATTTCATAAATTCCTTCAATTTGTAATTATTTAAATAAAGGTTTAATATATTTATTTTTTAAAAAATGACTTTTTAAAAAAAGCAAGGGCATTTAACGAAGAATCGCTTAATTATGATCTTTTCTTCGTTGCGAAATTTGACGATATTGAAAATGCTCTTTCACATTCAATGGAAGTAGGTAGAATGGTCATTAAAGCCTCTTGTAACAACTGCAGATTCTTCGTTCTATTGCCTATTTTTTCAAATATTTGTATTTCTTGCAGAACTAGATTTTGCTTCTGCAAATCCGCCGACTGTTTTCGCGGTCTTTTAATTGATTTTCATTTTACCTTAAGCAATTCGTTTATATTGTCAGCCTGCTTAGCTCTTAAATGTCGATTTTCCTTTGGCTTAATAATGATATCGCAGTCTAACTCATCGCTTTGCAATACAACCTCATTAATTATCTCGTCGTTTTCATGTGCCTGTTCATTATATAATTTGAAAATATTTTCTTTAGCGTACCTCATAATTGCAGACCTGGATGACGAAGGTAATTCTATTGTAGTCGTGGATTCTTCTATATCTAGTGTTTGCAGAAATTCAGCTAAGGTTACTAGATCTTTATTTCGTCTTTCCTTAATACGCACAGATAGCGCTTCCAACAATACATTTGAAATGCTGTCATTGTTTTTCCGGTAAAGTGTCGCAGAGAAATTTTAGAATTGCATCAGCTGTAACTATAGATTTGTATCACGTCTACCTAATGCTTCCGTTGCCAATTTTATAAGCTTAAGTGCCTTGCATAGCCATAGCGTGAAAACATCGGAAGAATTTCATTATCTAATAAAGATTCGGAGTTAAGATCATGCAATGCCTTTCGACGAACTCTCTCAACAATTCTAAAAAAACTGTTGACCATAATATCAATACTATTTCACCTGGTTTTGACATCTAAGCGGCAAATGTAATTCCTTTCCGTGCTCTTCTCTAACGTGGTCTTGTAACATTGAGTTTCGTTTTGGCGATTTTTTTAAAAAATACCACAATTTTTTTTTAACCATAATTAATGCAGCCCTAATATCATCACGTTCAAGAATAATTTCTCCGGCTAAATCTTCGTGGTTATTGTCAGAATCAGAATAATCGTCTGAATCTGAATTCAACTCATTGTATTCGTAATTATCGGTATAATTTTGATGTATTCTTTTTTTATATAATTTTTAATCATTTGAATTCGCGGATCTTCTTGCCGGGAATCGGGAAATATTTTTTTCTAAGAAAGATCCTCTACTAATGGCTTAGTTAAGCGTTTGTAAATTTGAAAATGTTATACAAGAAATATATATCTCGAAATATGTATTTATTTATCTATGGCTACCAATTTTCGTTGTTTATATACTTGCATTTACGGAATTATTCTTCTTCTGGATATGTAAATTTAAAGGTTGTGATTATTATTATTGTTGTTGTTGAAAATAAGGATACTATATAACTATATGTAAACTATACACACTTTTTTCTATTACGTATATATATGTAATTTTATATTGTATATTATGTAGATACATTTGAACACTATATACATGCAGTACCATGTCATATATATATGGTATACTTAAATATACACTTATGCTCTCATGTATATTTATATATGCAATAATAATATGTATACAGAAGTATATTATTATAAAATGTATTCGTCACCTCAAGGGTTACATACCATATATATTTTACATATGTTGCTGGTGTACATTATTTATTGTAATATATTCCAACTATATGCATAACAATATTTTGAAATACGTAGGTATACCTCGTCTATCCTCTATTCCATATAGGTACACAACACAACTGTAAACAATATTACCTGTGTTTTTCTCTATACACACATTTTTTATACAGCACATAATTGTGAATATTTTTATATTTATATATACGTGCAGACATTATACAATATAACTTTATAATATAAATTTTTAGATAGACTATACGGAGGAATACACTTTATATACGTGTAGTACGTACGAGGTGTGACTTGAAAATAACGAGACAAATTTTGTAAAATAACCCCCTTCTACTATACATATTCGCTTTTCCTAGAGCTTTATTTGGAATTTTCCATTGTTTAAAACGTAGTGCTGAAAGTCTTCTTCTTGTGTAAACTACTTTATGACGTATGCCGTATGTATCAAAGATTTAACTGTCTGTAATCTTGTTCCATTCGATGCAGATTTTTGACCTTGGGGGACGAATAAAAGCAAGTCACATGGTGTCCGTTAAGGCGAATAATACTAGGATGTTGTATACTTGGATATAGAACCGCTTTGACACGACGATGCGTTGTTAAAATGAAAAACCCACAGATTTTTGGTCCACAATTCAAATTCTTATTTTTTTATTGGAATTGAGCACAAACCTCCAGATTGTATCTTCAGTAATCCAGTTGAAGGTATATACGCAATCTCATATGAATATTAAAAAAAAAATACCATCATCATCCTTTTAAATTATTAAAACCTTCGAATGCACCACGACCACTTATAATTTCTGGATCATAATTATAAAAAAACCAAGATTCATCACGTGGTGTCACTTTTTTTCCAAGAAATTTTTATTTTTTTTTTTTGTTTAATGACATTCAAAGTGTCCATATATACATTTACAAACATTTTAACCAATTGTGAGCATTTCTGGGCACCATTTTTGCACACACTTTTTGTATGTTTAAAATTTTTAAGTAAAATTTACCTTACACGCGCATTCTTTGTCAATTCTTGTCAGTGGCGAAAGGCTAAGAATTAGCATTCAGTTTTCAATATCGCTATATTTTTCTTATAGCCTGTTTTAAATTTCATTAATGTGAATTAGGAAAAAAAATTTGAGTGTTCACCGAATTAAATTGTTCCGGAAAATCGATTTTTATGAATTATTATTTTTTTTTTAATTACGCAGGCCATAGTTTTAACGGATTTCCATTTTTGGTTACAGTATTGCAAATTTTAATTAATTTCTTCCAATCTTTCATGGAAAAGATTTTTAAAATCGATTCATGCGTTCCAAAGATGTATGATTGATTTTTCAAACGATGGCAGAGAAAATTTAAAGAAATTTGTGGTATTGTATTGTATAAATTGAACACTCACCAAATGGTACAAAAAATTTATACAGTACAATTATTTCATACAAAATTTCAATGACATTAAATGGTCGGGTGAATCGACTTTAAAAATTTATTCTATAAAAGATTTTGAATTGATTATAATTTGCAATTTTGTACACAAAACTGAAAATCCATTAAAACTATGGCCCCCGTTATTCTAAAGGATGTTAATTCTTAAATGAAAATTTTCCGGAAAATTAACTAAGTAGATGTTCCAATTATTTTTCATAATGTAGTCTATTTTCAACTTTGTACTACCAGGAAAATATAGTGATATTACAATCTGAAAACAGTTTTTCACTCTTAGCCACTGTTTCCTATATACAGTTGCAGCAATCACACGAATATAGTTAACACATTTTCAGCCAACAAGTTTTTTCATAAAATGTAAACCTGGTTCCCACAATCATTTTAATGAGAATTCTGAGACCAAGTTGCGGTAACATGCGGAAGGGTCGCGTCAGGCAATCCCAGTAACGTTTAACACAGAACTCGTGACTAACAGCACTGAATGTCAAGTTACAGTAGGTACTCAGTGTCAGTCACTGGTGACTGACATAGCCCCATTGGAGTATTCCATTCAAATTCAATTTACACATTGACAAGGCGTTCAATGTGTAAACCAACCGATTTGTTTTTTGTCCGTTTTTGACGTAATAAACACCATAAATTTTTTTCAAGTTTCACCCCGGACAGGCGGCAATCGAAAGAGAAGCTGACAAAGCTGTCCTGGGTCGTAAAAAAATTTTACGCATCTGTATAGCTCTTTTGTTGTAATATCAATGTCGTTATTTTATATATATATCCACACCTCGTATGTCTTTTAATAAATATTGTGTTTTGTATATATAATGCATGACAATATAAATATCCTTATAATATATATATAGCGGCAGCGTCACACCGCACTTCAAAATAAAATAAAATCAGCAAAGAAAAAATTGCATTAAACAACAAGATGGAAAGAAAAAATGTAATTTTTTTTTTTAATAAGTATGTAACTCATTTCAAAAGATTGCATATAAATTGCTTTTGTTTTTTTATTATCATGTTCCAGGACACATATGGAAAAATACAAAAACACGCATACATAAAAAGTTTTTTATTTTAAAAATTGTGATTAAAAGGACTCTTACATGCAAAGATACTACTGACTACTGTGATGTTATATGCGTTATATAGATGATAGTTGATGTATATGGTACAATACATTTTCGTTGATGAACACTTAACAAAATAACATTTTATATTTATATACCACCACCACCACCGCCACCGTGTGCACGATATATGTATAAATTATTTTTCTAAAGTTGATTTTTATATATATAAAATATATTCACAATATCACAGGTAACACATCAAAAACGCTACAATAACTTTTACCGCACATATTCGAATAAATAGCTCATCTCATTGTGCGCGTCACACAAATAAAATATGTTTATACTATCCCTTATTCGTTATATGAATATATATATATATGTATAGGCAATCAAGGGTTTTTAAACTTTAATATATCAAGTATATTTATATATGGTTAAATTTATAGATGCAGAGGTGAGTGTAGAAATTATAATTATTTTATATGAAATTGTATATGTGCGGTTATATATTGGTATATGGTATATGTAGGTCCCTCGGGGTTCCATCGCACATCAGAAAAAGAGCGATTTGTTATATTCTTAACGTCATTGAGGTGTTTCCATTTGATGTGTACGCGCAGCATCAGCAATAGATGTGTCTCAAGTGAAAATATAAAAAGAGTTATTAATATATTCATTATTTCATATCATATCATGTGTATCATATACGTGTAAATATACTTAACAACTCTATAAATAAAATAATTATGTATTGTATCTGTATTATATATATGCGATAAATGTCATAATTCAAGTAACTATTGTATATATAGTTTACAAAATATATACTATTTGACGACAAATAGGACCAAATACCAGGTATAGGAGTATGAAATGAGCCGCTGCCAATAAATGGCTGTACTTATATTAGTAATTGTGAAAGAGCCTTAATGCGATGTTTTTTTTATTGTTTTGACATCTGCCAACAACATTCAGTGTGGTAAATTCCATTTGTAATACAACAATATAAAATTTTATCGTGTTAAAAATGTCTAATTTTGTGCCTTCAACAAACGATTTGCGGGTATCATTAGTTTTTTGTTATCATTTAAAGAAAAACGTAGCTGAATCTCGCTTTTGGTGAAAATCGAAAAACCATTTGTGTATTGCACCTTCAACAATACAAAAGGAAGTCTTTTTTGCATCGAATCGTGACTGGTGATGAAAAGTGGATATATTTTGAGAATCCTAAACGCAAAAAATCATGGATTACACCAGGTAAAGCAGCAACATCGACTGCAAAACCAAAACGATTCGGTAAGAAGAGCATGCTTTGTGTTTGGTGGGATCAGGAAGGTGTGGTGTATCATGAACTTCTGAAACCTGGTGAAACTGTTAATACGGTTCGCTACCAACAACAACCAGAATGGACAGAAAGAAAGAAAAAATCTGTTAAGGTAATTTTGCAACATGATAATGCACCAGCACACAAAGCAAAACCAGTTCAGGATACGATAAAGTCGCTTGGATGGGATCTGTTACCACACCCGCCTTATTCACCAGACTTGTCTCCTTCGGACTACCATTTGTTTTCATCGATGGGACATGCTTTGAAAGAACAGCACTTCAAAACATCTGAAGAAGTTGAAAATTGGCTATCTGAATGGTTTTCGTTCAAAGCAACACCATTTTTTCGACGTGGTAGACGAAAATTGCCTGAAAGGTGGTTAAAATGTGTAGAAAGCGATGGAAGTTATTTTGAATAAAATATTTTTGATTTTTCTATTCTAAATAATGTGTTTTTCTTCCTTTAAAAAATTCTCATTTCATACTTCTATACCTGGTATATCTCAAAAATAGAGCCCTAAATTGAAAAAAATGTCAATTAGTACAACTTATATATAGAATTATGTCCGTTTGTACGTTTACACTGCAGTCGTGCTGGTCATCCCTGCATACACAGATATGTTAAATACTTATATTTTAAAACAGTCTATAATGGATTATAAAAATTATCCTTTTTTATACTAATTTTTCCGAAATTAAGTAACCAAATATATGTATTAGTTGTATTTATTTAACGTATCCTTTATGCTTTTATAAATGTATATAAATAATTTAATAAATTTATTTTGTTGTATTTTGTGCAATGGTGAGTGTGTGTGTGTGTGTGTGTTCGCTCTAAAATTGTTAAAATTTATTTATAAATTCAGGAACTTCCTGCAAACTAAATTTAAATATATTTATATATACCACCGACCGACCGACCGACCATATATACCATAAAATAATATACGTATAGTGGAAAAAAGTTTGTTAACAAGTTATATACAAACAAAAATCTTTTTCTTCATATTTTCTGTTAATTAAGGACTTTAGTGTGTGCGTGCTTTAATATAAATAACAAAGTAAATTTAATATATTATATTATTTAGAAAATGTTTTTTTTCACATATGGTAATGTTCAGCGGCGTCTCGTCCATGTATTCAATGCATTCACTGAATTCGTTGAATTATTCCTATCGACTTTATTCAATTCATTATAAGATTTTATTTTATTTCATTCCAAATTCAAAAGTACATAGTAATAAAAATTTAGTCAGTTAAAATTTAAAATTCGCCTACCTATTTCTATAAAAAATTACTCACACACGCAATGACGATGACGACTATGTGCAAAAAAATAAAAAATCAGTATAAAAACTCATAATAAAATAGTAGCGCAAAAAACACACACTCCTAAATTAATCGAAAAATAAGCAACACCAGCCACACAATTTGACTTGCATTCACTCGACTGTTAAGCTTATTTTCATTTAAAATTTAATCTAAGTTTCATATATGTGCAAATGAAATCAAATAGAGAATCCAATCCAACTTTTTATATGAAAAAAATAAAAACCAGTACTGAATTCAATGGACTGTTGTTGTAAATTGTTTTGCTCTCTATTCGCTGCTACTCGACGGTCATTGAAAAATAGGTACACAAATATAAATAATATATGTGTTGCGCATGGTTATTTTACTGCTGATTGGTCTTTCACTAATGGCCATTGAGAAGGGAATGCTAAAAAACTTCATAGCTTCGCCTACCTTTTTCGATGAAGTTAAAAGTATATTCTGTGAAAAATCGCGTAGAATGAACTTTATATATAAATAATATAAAGTAACCGCATGTAAGCGAGATTAACATAAAATCAAGCAACCAACGTGAGAGGCAAGTTGACTCACGAAAATCAAGCACCCCGAAAGGATCGTTTTTTCGCCACGTCCACGTCATTGATGCTGGGTCACGCTAAGCGTGAAATTGGAAGTATTTCTTCTACGAAATTCAATGGAGCTAATAGATCGTCATTTTGAGGCACCTTCATGATTTTATTTGTACTTAGCTCATCAAAATACATGGGTAAACCAACTATAACGCTCATTTGAGAGGTACATGGTACACTATATAATTATGTTTTTACTTGAGTGCAGGCAAAATTATCACCAGACGCCACTGGTAATGTTAATGTAATATGCAAAGGATACTTTTTATTATTTATTATTATATTGTATAAAATATAATATTCTAACTCTATATGTGTTTTGTTTAAACTTTAAATTATAATAAAATCCTTTTTTAAATGAAACTATATAAATAAAAAATATTGTATATAGGATAACTTCACGATATGTATTTTATATTTATTGTGTGGAATATGTATATGTAGCTGAGCGATTCTGAATTAATGATATATGAAAGGTTTAGAGGTTTACAGCATTATGAATTTTATATTAGTGTCAGAAAAATATATATATGAAATCTAAGTTATGATATCAATATTAATTAATCCAATGGAGCAAAACGCGGATCTTTAATATCTTTAAAAATCCACCAAATTTACTATATACATAAGATCATTAAAATATTAATTTTCAATTATCTGATGAAGCTTTTTGAACTTTGATTAATAAATACTGCAAAAATTTCCTATATGAAAAATATTATATATGTGGTTTATTATTTTCACATTTAAAATGTGTCCGGTATACTATAGTTTTCAAATTTATTAAGTTGTTGAAAATTGTGGAAGTGAAAACAGTCTTTTGACCAAATATCGCTGCTATTTGTCTACATCAAGAAAATCTAAAAATTCCCAAACTTATGCTGCATAACAAAATATTAACCGTTCATGACTGCTTTAAATACGCTATATATTTTATAGATATAACAATATTTTCATTTTGTGCCCAATAAACTCTTATCCATATATAGTATATAATAGCAAATTTTATAGTATTTTCGTGTTCCTTAAAGTCTTCGTTCATATAGATACACCTGGAGTTATGATTACATCCATATAGATATTTATACATGTTAACAACACTAAAACCCATTGCTCTCATTCTTTGCTTTTCCACCACCCTAGTCTAAATACATATTAGTAATTTTTGATTTTTATAAGTTTACACTTAAATTCCAAATTTTACAGTCTGTTGATTATACAATAAATAAACCATCATCTGTCAGTATAATACTATCATCCGCATACCATAACACATAAGCGAATATCAAAGAACTTAACAATCAATTCTGCTTAACAGTAATATAGAAAATTGCTCTGATAAAACATCGTCATAGTATTTGAATAAAATGACTTCAGTATAATCAAAAGTTACTTTAAAATCAACTGCAAAAAAAAACCATACATTAATTTCTTTTCTTATCTTTTTTAAATGAATAATGGTAATTATATATTGATTGTCGATTGTGTGGATGGATTAACCCTATCTAAAACCACATTGAAATTCATTCAAATAAATCCCATAAATAAATATTTTAGCTACATATAATATTCATGCGAGATAATTTTAAAGAATTCCCTTTTTTTTCTTAAGTGGGAATATTAATTAATTACCAACTTTATAATAATTTTGATATTTTATTTTGAGGTATATGCGTGTAATGTCATGATGTAATGTCTCACAAAAACTAACATGTATTAATATTATATGAAAATATGTGTAATATTAGAAAAACTTATGTAAAACTTTAATTTACGTGATATTGGTAATGAAGATTATATAGCGTTAATGTTTTGCATCTGTACATTCCGCAATTGTCAATTTTATACTAAAACTATATTATTCAAAATAGACGAATTTAAATATAGAGATAAAATGAAACTCTGTTCATTATCAAATCAAAATTATTACCTATACACATTATATAGTTTCTGTTAATATATCCCAGTGGGACGATGATTGTCTACTTACTTCTTGTCAGCTCTAATCCTTTGTTGCCAGACTTTCTAGATTACTTTTGTACAGGAATGTCATGATGGTGGTAAGTACTTTTTCTATAGATGAGTTGTTCATGCGGATTCGGAATGTGTACAGATCTAGTGTATTTTTCATGAAATTTGATTGGGTGAGTTTTTCATGGGTTCGGAATGAATGAACTCTTCATTTGCTTCTTCAATGGACTACTTTTTATGTTCACACATGCCATACACACAATTTTCTAAAACCTCGATGTTAGCGACAGCATTAACTCGAATAAGCCCTGGGAAAAAAAGTTAGACAGCATAACATAACCTTCGTTACTCAGAACTCCAAAAAACCATCACAGTAGCTGGAAATTTCGTGTGCAGAACACAGGTAAACTCTGTAGGTTCTGAACATAGCCATCGTATCATTTCTCCGATTAATATTTTAGTCATGATCGGAATTTTTATCATAAGAAAATAAACCATATCATGTTTATAACTTCTGGTTGCTTCAACTTGTTTAAAAGACATTTTCCTGATATATAGTTCTCTGCTCACGCATTGCTGCCGACAAATACGCATAACGTAGGACTTGTAATGCATTGTTCTCTCGCAAAGGTTCTTATTGATTTTGATGGATTTTCGTCAACGATCGCTTGTATTTGTTGAATAAATTGTGTAGTTTGAACCTTATGCACCAGTAAATCGGGCGCTATAGATAAAATTGGATATTCATTGGTGAATTCTTTGGTGTGGTGAATTAATTAATGAAATTAGACCTACTCATAAATTTATAGATAAATTCACCGATAAATTCTTTGGTGAATATTTTGATGAATTAATTGATGGAAGTACTTAACATTTATGTATATGCATTCATTGAAGAAATTGGAACTACAAAAACTCCCACTGGAGGGATATTATAGAGAGAGCGTTCTTTATACACACATATTTATTACACAATAGATATATATTTAGTGTAACCCATTTATTTCTAAATAAGTACATACTTATTGTACAGTGGTTGTAAAAAGATAGAATTTTTGGTAGAATATTTAGAGAATCATTGAATTCATATTATATAATATTGTATAGCTGGAATAGAATAACCATATTAATATATATTGTAGTATAGATATAGCGACCATAAAATATATATATTATTAATATGAAATATTTTATAAAAGACCTTATAGTTCATACTTTACAAATAAATTAAATAATATGGCAATGTACACACAAAATTTTCCAAAATATATGGTTTGCACATGAACATATATATTTATAAATGTGCAATTTTAATATACTCCATATTATAATAAAGATTTAGATTTTCTGTAAATAGTAGACTATATACAATACCTACCAACATTTGACTATATATATGACACACTCTCTATAAGTATTTATATAATCAATATTTTAAAATACAAAGGATATATTTTATATAGAAATAAATAGGATATAATTTATTTTAAGGTTTTCGGCATATATATGCGTTTTATAGATATCATTTTATAAATATGTATTTTGTAGTGTGTGTTCAACATAAATATTATATAAACTTGTGTTCTCGTTATACAAAATATATATACTTTTGTATAAATAAATGGATTTTATGAGCTATAACTCTATATTATCATTTGACCTAAATAATCGTAAATGACACTTTATATTTTATATATAGATTCGTACACCGCACTATAAAGTTTATTTTTTCCATTTCAAATGTACATTTTCTATTATTATATAAAATTCGAATAGATTCTAACTTATATGCATTTTTTTTTTAAATAATATTGTATATATTGTGTACAACATGTACCACTACCACCACCACGTACAATATTTGTTTATCGGTGTGTTCCCTCTTTTATTTTGTTAAAAATATTATAACTATACAACATTTTTAAAATATTATACCCAAATACAATGTGTCTGAAAAAAAAAGTCTAAATGTACTATAATATCGATATTGATTATATGTACGGTAGATTAAGGATGTACTTATACCTACCTCTATTGGTTCTCACAATGTATAATGGAAAAACTTTGTTAACATTACATAGCGCATACAATTACAAAATTCACAAATTCGAATGTAACATTGGAATATCGAATATATATAACTTCTTTTGGAATAGTTTTTGAAAGTCTTAACATTTCAATGTTTTGTTTTTTTTTTTCTATGCCAAACCCTTATTAATAATGTTTAAGGAGCAATTCTGATAATATGCGAGAAGAGCTATAAACATTTGCTTTCAATTGATACATCGTTTTGAAATAATAATAGTACCATTGATTATTCTGTATAATATTGTATTGTAATGAAAAATGAATGTGCAAGTATATTTTACTAGTGCGGAAATTGTGTATTATACGAGCAGAAAAATATGCTTGTGTGCGTATAGTTTAGGAATTTTGGAATATCGAAACTTCATAAAACTATCACAATTTCTGCGCCATGCAGTGGCGAAGGCTGAGAAATAGCATTTGTTTACAATATCACTATATTTGTCTTATAACCTACGGTGAAATTAAACTAAATTATGGAAAAAAATTTGGATGTTCACCGAATTAAATTTTCCGGGAAATCGGCTTTTTCTGAATTATAATCTATTTTAATTACGTGCCATATAGTTTTAACGGATTTTCATTTTTGTGCACAGCATTGAAAATTATATTCAATTTCCCATCTTTCATAGAAGAGATTTTTAAAATCGATTCATGCGTTCAAAACTTTGATCGATTTTCCAAACGATGACAGAGAAAATTTAAAGAAATACTGGTGGTACTGTATAAAGTGAACATCCACCAAATGGTACAAAAAATACAATATACAAAATTTCAATGACATCAAATCTGTCACATCTTTTGAACATGAATCTTCTTCTTCTATGAAAGATTGAAAATTGATTATAATTTGAACTTCTATATACAAAACTGGAAATCTGTTAAAACTATGGCCTGCGTTATTCAAACAGATGATAATTTTTAAAAGTCTTTAATAAGTGAACATGCCAATTTTTTCCCATAATTTAGTCTACTTTCAGTTCGTCTACCATAGAAAAATATAGTGATATTGCAATGTGAAAACATTTTTTCACTCTTCGCCACTGGCGCCAAGTGTTCAAATTATTGCATTGTTTAAGAAAAACCAATTCCGCTTAAATCATTGTTCCTTAAAAATTGATTTGTGGTTGAACAGAAGAGTTCAATGTTGACTGGTTCGTTGGATTTCAACAGATATAATTTTGTCTTTTTCAATAAGACAAAAAAAATGTATTGTTTTTACTTTTAGCTGATAAAAAAATACTGATGATAAAGATTTAATGAGAATACGTAGGCGGTGGGTACATCGATGAATTCGTGAGTTTTCATACATTATTTATAAAAAAATTAACGTTTTTACATAGAATAGTACAGGGTAGGGTTAGTAGGTGCGTTATGACTGCGTCACATAGTCTAATGATAAATTTTTTTGTGATCAGGACTTGGCCAATTTGTAAATGTATTATTTTTTTTTTTTGTTGATTATGTTAAAATAGAATATTGTACCAAATGTTACGGGGTTGATCGGACGATTGAAAGTTTTTTTTTTTTTTTATAAAAACATCACTTTTTGCGCCTTCATGTGTTTTATAATTTACGCAATAAAAATGTTTGCAAAACGATTTTATCCAATTTTTTGTTATATAGAAAATAAAATAATTTGCATTCTTTTATTAATTTTTCGAATCAATTATCTTTTCTCTTATTTTTAAATAACATTTGTTATATGTAGCACACGCGATACCGCAGTGGTTGAGCTTTATGTGTCACCAAACGTGCAGACCTTTATGCGATGGATTGTAGCATTTTTTTGATCAAATGACAAAGGTTATACATCTGTCGTATATAACAAACAATTTCATTTTTTTTTGACTGACTTGCAACCCAAAATGTCGATTTCTTATATCATCATAACACCCTATCTTACCCTATATATATATATATATATTATAATGGATACAATGGGATAAAAATATGCAAAAACTGCAAAACTTTTCATATACAAAACTATACTATAAATGTTTGTACAAACATCCTTGTAAATATATATAGTTTTTAATCGCAAAAATCTGCGTCAATTCAATATCAAAGTTTTATAATACTTTTTAACTCACATATGTGGAATAATAAATATATGTATATTTTATTTATATAGACTTCACTATTACCAACAATATATAAATGTATGTAAATAAGTATATACTATTTCGTGTATGTGTGTGAATAGAAGGGTTAAAACCTTTGATACATTTATAGTTTATATAATGGTATTATATTTAGAGAAGTTATTTTAACTTCAATCATATATTGATATTGTTTTAGTTTATTCGAAATTTGTTATGTTTTTTTACTTGAACGAGAAGCGCAATTAGTTTAACTTCATTATTTATTTATTATTTTTTTTTTTATGTAATTTATAATAAAATTAATTTTCACATCTGTTATTTCATAAGTTTTTAATCACGACCATATGATTTTATAACGTAAATTAAATTTTCAATGTAACTTTATCATATGTATTTGGTATAGAATACTACCGCCGGTGGATACCTTATATGGTATATTTTTTTTAGGTACACACTATAAATACTAGTATAAATCTCGCTCGAGCTAAGTAGAGTGTTGGCCTATGAGATATTTTGATAATATTTGTATATTTTACTATATAAGAGAAAATATGCTTCCACAATTCAGTAAATTTTTAGTTACATTCGCTGTATTTTACGTACCTTCTTGATGTAATCGATTTATGTTTGTAGCTCACACTTTAAAAACTATAATCCAGAATTGTCTTGCCTTTGTTACAATATATGGTCTATTTTATAGAAACCAAATTCAATTGACTATAAATATATGAAATGAAATGTAATGTATTTATTATAATATGAAACAATTTGTGGGCATGCATTTCATTTCATTATGCCATTTTTTTTTTCATACCCGTACCATATGTATTTATAACGCGTATAATAATACGCAATAATAATACTCAATATGTTAAATTGAATATTGTAAGAGTTCTTCTGATGTTGTTTTGTCATCAAATTATTGCAAATGACATAGTTATTTTTATATTGTCTGTAGAAAAAAAAAACCATAAATAAACTGTATGGAGCAATTTCAATTTAATGCTTAATTTCTAATACAATATATAGCGTTAGAATCTGATTTCGAAAAAAGTGTATATTTAAATATTTACTCACAAATATTGTTTGATCTGTTTTTTTTTTTTTCACAATATCAGATTTGACAGGTCTTCCCGTATACAGTGAATTTTTGTGTGTCTATGGATTCAGATCAATGTTGGATGTTTCTTCATTACCATTTACTAGTTCCTCGATCTATTGAAAAATAATATATTTTCTTGTTATATTTATACTCTTGTGGTCTCTTTGTATACAATATCCATGCATTGATAGCGGCATAATCCAATATATTACAGAAGATTTGAAGAGACCAACTACGAGATCCTGCTTTTACACTATACTTTCGTGCCATTTAATGGTCAACAATATCCTCTGCTCCATATTTGGTGTTATTATAAAATACAATTGTCTCCGGCATAAGTTTAAAATTTACTTCAATTTTTACATACTTATGTTTTGAACTAACCTATTTCTTAGGTTTGCTTTTGTAAACTGTGATGAGAACACATTTGGGAGACGAAGTCAACTATAATGTATCAATATGGATAGCATTGATATTGCCGCCGTGTGTTATCAGAAGAAAAAAACTGCTAATATAATGAACCGTTAATTTGACGGGTATCCGGAAATTTGACGAACTTGGAAGAATACAAATTCAGATAAATACACGTTTCAGTATATCCTTAATAATCAATATATATTTCTAATACAAAATATTTATCCTTTCTGATTTATTTAAACTATTTAAACGTCATATTGACGGGTCTCGTAAATCTAGTGTCAAATCGAATGTATTTTAAATGGAAAAACTCATAGAATTTAGCCAAATTATGTTTAATTTTAAATCAAGATTAAATTTCTTCTTAAAATAAATACGTTTTCTATTTGCAGATTACATTATTCTTTTTACTATAAATAGTTTAATTATTTGTAGTGACTTACTTTAACTTTTTAAAATTGAAATGTTTATTAATTAACGCAAATAGATTAACTTAACATCTATTAAAGATACATTTTAAATATCAAAAGTTATTATTATTATTATTTTAAATAGAATGTGTCTTTGTATAATTTCGAAAAGAATTTGAATTTAAGATAAATATAGATTTTGGTAATAAGGATAAGGAAAATTTATAATTTCAACCGTTTGCATTTCAATTATGTTTATACGAAAAATACCTAAATAATTTTAATAAATAAATGATATTTTTTTTTCATTTCACAAAAACAATTTAATTAAAATTAAATAATAAAAAATTCAATTACATGTAAAATTAATGATCAATTAATTATGCATCAAAATAAATCTTTAACTTCGCAACTTTCTGTCCATTCGGTAAATTAACACATGGGCTGAAAAGTTTTCGAAAATTCTAGGAAGTGGCGTCACTACAATTTTTTTCATATGATTTTTAGTTAGTACCAACCTTCAAACGATACGTGTCAAAATTTGACAGCAGTACGAACATTAGTTTGTGAAATATTGCGTTGTGAGTGTAGCTACTTTTGTTATTTGAAAAAAAAAATAGAAAAACACGAATTTCGTGCGTTGATTAAACATTATTTTTTGATTGGAAAAAATATTTCTGAAGCCAAAAAACTGCTTGACGAGCATTATCCCGACACTGCTCCAGCTCTTTCAACAGTACATTTGTGGTTTGCAAAATTTAAAACCGGCCATATGAGCACCAAGGACGATGAACGCAGTGGACGTCCAAAGGAGGCTGTTACTCCAGAAAATATCAAAAAAGTCTACAAAATAATTTTAGATGACCGTAAAGTGATGTTGATCGAGATAGCTGAGGCTCTGAAGATATCAAAGTTGCGTGTTGTACATATCGTGCATGAATATTTGGCCATGCAAAAGCTCTGTGTAAAGTGGGTGCCGCGCGAACTCACAATCGATCAAAAACAACAACGTATCGATGATTCAGAGCAGTGTTTGGGCTTGTTCAACCGCAATAAAACAAAATTTTTGCGTCGATATGCGACAATAGATGAAACATGGCTCCATCATTACACTCCGAAGTCAAATCGGCAGTCAGCATCATGGATAGCAAGTGACGAATCTCGTCCACAACGACCAAAAACGCAACAGTCGGCTGGCAAGGTTATGGCATCTGTATTTTGGGATGCACATGGAATAATTTTCATCGACTATCTCGAAAATGGAAAAACCATCAATAGTGACTATTATATAGCCTAGTTGGAGCGTTTGAAGCATGAAATCGCTAAGAAACGACCGCATTTGATGAAGAAAAATGTGCTGTTTCATCAAGACAACGCACCGTGTCATAAATCAATGAAAACGATGGCAAAATTGCATGAATAGGGCTTCGAATTGCTTCCACATCCACCGTATTCTCTAGATGTGGCCACCAGCGACTTTTTCCTGTTTGCAGACCTCAAGAGAATGCTCACTGGAAAGAAATTTAAGAGCAATGAAGAGGTGATCGCCGAAACAGAAGCGTATTTTGAGGAAAAAACGAAATCGTACTATAAAAATGGTATCGAAAAGTTGGAAGATCGTTGGAATCAGTGTATCGGCGGCGCAGGGATGCATGTTGATGAATAAAGTTTAATTTTGCAAAAAAAATGTTTTTTTTTTATAATTTTCGGAAACTTTTCAGCCCATGTGTTAATATAAATGAATAGGTGGACCATCAAATTCGCTTAATTTAAATATTTCATATAAAGTTACCATCAATTATCGATATTTTATTTAAGCCGATAATTACACAATTTTTAATTTCACTTATTTTGCACTTCGATTTAAGAATTTTGAGAATTATTTTTCTTCTTAAAATAAAAGAAATTAATGAATTGCAACTTTTATTATATAAATATTCTTTCTATAGTTATTATATACGATAATTTTGACTTATTTTAACCAGCATCGATCTTATTTCGAACATTTTCTATTTAATTTAAAAAAAATTACAAATATTTTAAAATAAAATGTAAATTTATTTGATTTAAAATGTATTTTTTTTTCTGAGTGTAGAATTCATGGGCTGGTCGTTTTTCCGAATTAGGTATAGTTAACCGCATACGTTCAACCTATTTAATCATTTTGTAAATTCGTAAGGCATTTAAAGTGGTATATATCATCTCTTCCGAAAACTGTTATAATGGCAGTTATAATTCTATAATATTTCTTTATTTATACAATATATGGTATCTTCAGTATTAGATTATATAGTTAGAGTATTTCATTGGAGGTAAATTGTGTGAACAATAACAACAACAAATTATTTGCGAATGGAAATAACAATATATATTTTTAGTATATAATTTTTCAATTGCCCTTTAATGTTTCATTTACAAAAAAATATACAAATCCTATATAAAATACAGTGAAGTTGCACACATTATTGGAAAAATATAATCACGTAAAAAGGACTCTATTGCTGTACCATATATTAATTCATCCATCCCATTTACATATTACACATTTATATTTATGTGACAAATACAAAAGTCATTCAATATAATAATAATAATAATAATAATAATAATAATAGTGGGTTATGTTTGTGGTTGAAAACTTGAATGATTGAATATTATTTGCTTTTTGCAGTGTATACGAAAAAAAAAGAGTTAAGTTTCAAGTGATTTTTTATTTTATCTATATATTTATTTATGTTGAGGTGTCACTGAAAAGTTTTCGAATCGCCACACATTTAATATATATTATATATGTTACATTATTTAGAGAATTGGCTGCATCACAAGTACTTCTCATAATATTATATAGTGTACCACAATATGTATAAGTTTAGCATACACGTTGTTCCGTGTTTACTACATAAGACCGATAAATGTTATATCAACATGAACCGTTGAACGTTTGATATTGGCCTGTTAGCTATATAATACAAATACATATTTATTCATAATCACATAACATATCACTTATCTTGTGTGTGTATAAGGGATCTGCATAACTCTTTTTATTTATTTAAACTTTACATTGACTTATATATATATAAAGTATAGCTAGGATCCTACAATAAAATATTGAAATTGTGTTGTCAGCAAAACAAATACACATTTTTTCTTACAACTTTCAATGTTCACTATATAACGACGTTAGACAATTATACAAGTACAAGTATGTAAAATATAAATTCAAACATGAACTTTAGAATTATTATTCTTTAACTTTATATTGTATGTAACTAAATAATAGTTTATATTTCATAGTCCTTCAAATATTTGTATATAATGTAATTTATTATATAGTCAGTATATGTAAAACACTTAAATAACGTATGTATATTTTATATATATACCTGCAGGAAAGAGAACTAGTTCTACTGCTAGTAGTACAACTAGTAACACAGTAAATAGTACTGGTTCCACTTTTACATGTTGCGAACTGTTTCTTTTAACATTGAGATGTCCTACGAAAAGACAATTGTCCTCTTCTTCTGCATTACTTTTCAACCATGTGAAGAACTAGTTAATTTGTAACCAATTACTGAACTAGTTCAAATGTAAACACTTAAGTGCTAGTACTAGTTCTTCTGCAACTAGTTACTGAACTGGTTAATTTTAATTTGAATTAGATTATGTATTCTTTCACCAGTACTTTAACTAGTTCATTAAAAAAAAAAAGGTTGTATTTAATTTAAAAAAAATCGTAGACAATATATTTTTATATAATTTAATATTTATTATGTTTTTAATACAAAATAATAATTTACTTGTTATTTAAAAAATATTAGAAATTATTGCAACTGGTGCCTTTTCTTAAATTACATCAGCTCCATTTTAATTTTACGTGTTACATCTACGTTTTCCTCGCGCAAAATAAAAAGCAATTCTTCACTAAAATTTTTTGGGATTTTGGATGCTAATTTACTTAAATAAACTTAATATAAATAATTAGCAAAATAAATTATAATTTAATAAATTTTACTTACATTTAATCAATTTTATAAATACATTTTTATTCACTTCACAATCACAATACGTGGTTTTAATTAACGAAATTTCAAATCAAAACAGTGTCTAAAAACAGCACATATTTTTCTTTATATTATAATATTAGGTTGTCAACTATCTCCCTTCCGCCTTTTTGCTCTTTATTCAATGCTTTATAAAAAGTGTTACAGTAATCGGATTTAGTTCAAATATGCGCCGTTTTGTTCGATAATCTGTTTCCATCTAGACTGCAACTTCATAATACCTCCCTCGTAGAAGCCCCCCTCCTTATTTGCGAAGAACTCGGACAGCCACTTTTCACAAGCCTCTTTTGAGATCAACTTTACACCACCAAGGGCGTTCGCCATGGACAGGAACAGGTGGTAATCACTTGGCGCTATGTCCGGGCTATATGGTGGATGCGATAAAACCTCCCATCCGAGCTCCCGTAGCTTCTGACGAGTCATCAACGAAGTGTGTGGTCTGGCGTTGTCCTGGTGGAACACTACACCCTTCCTTTTGGCCAATTCTGGACGCTTCTGGTCGATCGCCTGCTTCAAGCGGTCCAGTTGTTCGCAGTAGATGGTAGAATTAAGCGTCTGGCCATATGGGAGCAGCTCATAGTGGATGATTCCCTTCCAATCCCACCAAACACACAGCAAAACCTTCCTGGCCGTCAATCCCGGCTTGGCCACTGTTTGGGACGATTCACCGGCCTGCGACCACGACAGTTTTCGCTTGATATTGTCGTATGTGATCCATTTTTCGTCGCCAGTCACCATCCGCTTCAAGAATGGGTCGAGTTCGTTCCGTTTCAGCAGCATTTCGCAAATGGAAATTCGGTCCATTAGATTTTTCACTGTTAATTCATGTGGCACCCAAACATCAAGCTTTTTTTTGTATCCAGCCTTCTGCAGATGGTTTAAAATGGTTTGGTGACTAACTCCCATCTCCTGGGCGATGTCACGAGATGCCACATGCCGGTCTAACTCGATGTATTCCATGATTTGATCGGTATTTGTCGTCACAGGTCTTCCGCCGGCTGGCTTATCCATGGTGTCGTTTTCACCGGCTCTGAATCGTCGAAACCATTCCTCCGCGGTTCGAAGTGATAGAGTACCATCCCCCAAAACACCATTAATCTCACGGAACGTTTCTCTAGCGGATTTGCCTTTAACGAAGGAAAACTTTAAAATAGCGCGAATTTCGGCGTTAGTGAACTCCATGTTTACACGTCTATAACTGTTGAACGCAATATCCAAACTAATCATACATAGCGTCGTTTTGTTTGTTATGTCAAGAGCTTTCAAATTATGTACAGTGTTGCCAGATACGAGCTCTGTAGCGCTTTGTACATAGCCGCGAAATTAAAAAGACAAAAAGGCGGAAGGGAGATATTTGACAACCTTATATAACAGTTCAAAAACGTCATTTCGTCATATTTTTGTATTATTGCGTATTTAAAATGGTTCCGATCTGCATTACTTTAGTAATAGTTACAAAACTCTTTTTACACTAGTTGAAGAACTAGTTTTTATACGGAACTGGTTTAAAAATTTACTGCAGGGATATATATGTATATTGTATTATAAACATAAAGAGACAGTAAAATATCTCAAGTGTGTGCATATATATATTTGTTACTAATGTGAATATATCCTCCAACATATTTTCTTTATTTATTATTTTCATATAAACATACACCTACACTTTATATATATATTTTGTATATGCAGGGTGTCCCAAATTTCGACGGCAATACTAAAACACTAAGTTCTCTGGGTGATTTTGCGTCGAAAATATTATATAACATTTTGGCCGATTCGGCTTCGGTACGAAGTTACACGCAAATAACCAAATTTTCAATCAGACCATGTTTTGCACTCTACTGGGATCAATATCTCAATAACTAATTAACCCATTTTAAATATTTGATACACTATTAGCATTAGCATACCGTAATCCTTAAATTGACGTTAAGATAAGGCAATTCGGACATGTGGTTATCCAGATACTTACAGGAATGTTGACAATTAGCTGAACGCCATTTTCCTTTTTGAAAGTTTGTTCAAGCATAAGTCGAAAAATCATGATGAAAATTTTTGTCGGTATAAGTTTAAAAACTTGCCACATTAATAAGCTTTCGTTTAAGATATAACATAACGATAGGTCTCAACTGGTTACAAAGATATACACAAATAACTACAACGATGTAGGCATAAAATTGATTTTAGCTATGGAAAAATTTTATCTTTTTTTTGGTTTTATCCAAAACCAACAATATGGACGTAACAGATAATTGATTCCATACACTCTTATGCATTCACAAACGATCTCACACACAAAGGCCTACACACATAAACCCACAAAAGCACACGCAAGCATATCACCACAGTTTTAAACAAACAAAGCCTAAAGTAATTGCTGAAAATGTGTTCCTTCAGCTCGAACACATAGACAACAATGCTTTTCAATAGACCGAACCAATCTAAGTGTTTGCTGTTGCTGGTGGCGAAGGTCTTGAATACAGTCTTCAATACTCTGAATTAACTCTTCCAGTCCAATTAATCACAGTTGTATAGACTTTTTCTTCAAGGCAACCCCATAAATCGAAGTCCAACGGATTTAAGTCTGGAGAACGTGGCGACCTGCTTATGGGCCCACCTCTGACAATCCATGACATTGCCTTATCTTAACGTCAAATTAAAGATCTCGGTATGCTAATGCTAATAGTGTATCAAAAATTCAAAATCGGTTAATTAGTTATTGAGATATTCATCCCAGTAGAGTGTAAAACATGGTCTGATTGAAAATTTGGTTATTTGTGTATAACTTCGTACCGAAGTCGAATCGGCCAAAATGTTATATAATATTTTCGATGCAAAATGACCCAGAGAACCTAGTGTTTAGCCGTCGAAATTTGGGACACCCTGTATAATAACAGTATTTTCCCTATATATAACATTAAACGTAAAAGTCAGCAATATTCTGAAACCAATTCATTTACATAAATTTTAACATATAACAATAATAATAATATCATGTATATAATTTCAAATGTACAATAAATATATATGGTGAAGATGTACATGCACTCGTGTATTTATTATATATAGTTTTAGAGTTAGATATTATGTAATGTGACAGAGGTGTTGCGTTTTCAAATTACATTAGCACCATATATTTTTCTTATCACCTAATTTCAATCGTTTATGGAAGAGATTTTTAAAATTGCTTCACGCATTCAAAAGATATGATAGATTTCCTGTTTTATCTCCGTGATACCGTATACAATTTTTCTACCATTTATACTCGTTCGTTCGTACACAACTGTATCAGAAATATCTTTAAATTTGCACTGACATCGAAGGCTATAATAGTTAAAATATCTTGTGAACACGTAAACTGATTTTAAAAATCCTATCCATGAAAGATTCTGAATTTGAAATTCTATAAAAATGAAAATATTTGTAATTTCGTCTACATTTTTTTAACACCCATAGGTGCGATAAGAAAATTTATATAATATAGTGATATTAAAAATTGAATACTATAATGCTCACGAACCGCCACTGTGACATGTACCATAATAATAATAATAATAATAATATATAAAGTGTTGTTATTATAAATTCTATATATTCTATGTCTGGTGGTTGGTGGTTGCCATTAATCTTGAATATTTTACTTACCATTTGATTTCAAAATTGTCTGCGCCCTAATTTTACATAATAAAATATAAAATATATTTTATTGTATATGTGTATTAACCGATCTTATTCAAAGAAAAATTTTAATATTGTATAATATAATAAGTTTGAGTAATTACTTTAATGTAGTTATATACCAGGTGTAGAAATATGAAATTATCGTTTTTTAAAGAAAATAAAATACTTATTTTAAAGTGACAACATAAAAATATTATAAATCAAAGTATTAACCATCGCTTTCTATAACTTCTGACCACCTTTTTCTTCGCAATTTGTGGATACCTTTCCTAAAAAAAAATTTTACCTCCTTTGTTGAAAACAATTCAGAGAGTCAATTTCCGACTTTTTCTGTCGTTTTGAAGTGCTGGTCAGCGACAAAGAGTGTTGCTTCGATGAAAACAAATGGTAATCAGAAGGAGCGGTGACGTAGCAATTTCCAGCCAAGCGTTTTGATCGTATCCTGAACTGCGATTTTGATATGTGTAACGATGCATTGCCATGTTGCAAAATAAGTTTAGCATGTCTTCTGGCCCATTCTGGTCGTTTTTCGTTTTAATGCATGGTTTAAATTGATCATTTGTAGTTGGTAGCGATTAGTATTTCACAGTTTCACCAGATTTCAGAAGCTCATAGTACACCACACCTTTCTGATCCCACCACACACAAAGCATTCTCTTCTTACCGAATTGGTTTGGTTATGCAGCCGATTTTGCTGGTTGTAACCTGGTGTAACCCATGATTTTTTGCATTTAGAATTCTCAAAATAAATCCACTTTTCATCCACCACCAGTAACAATTCGATGCAAAAAAATCTTTTTCTTTTCTGTCTGGCAATCAAAATTTCACAGATTGTTTTTCAATTTTTCATTTCTCTTTCAGTCAATTCATGAGGCTTTTCCACATACTTTTGAATCTTTCCCTAATATCTTTTAAACGGTTGAAAATTGTTTCTTTTGGTTAAACATTTAACATTTCTGCCATTTGTTTTTTTGATTTTGTGTATCATCTTCGTCCAGCAATTCACTGTCTTCAAACTTTTTCGGGGTGGTTTTCCACGTTCTTTATTTGTTAAATCAATTAACCATTAACTTTGAATTTGTAAAAACCAATTTCTACATGCTGCTCCTGAAAGAGCATGAGCATGATTTTCTCGTAGAAAACTTTCCATTTTTAACTTAAAAAAAAAATATAATGTTGTTTACTCCAATGATTTGCTGTATACAAAATATATTTGACAGTTGTCATACCAACACGACACTATATTCACAGAATAACAAAATCTCTGGACGCACAATTATGGCATATCGTCACACCCATATAAAAATAATGAAGCTAAGAAAAAATATCTATCGTTTGATAATTGCAAGCCAATTGGTGAATTGTTATATAATTCCATGCCGGCTAATTTATCATATTGGCCATGTGTAATGAATGTTTGGTAGAAAGGCTATAAAAATTTGAAATATTTCCTTTCGAAATGTGATATCAATATTGGGAGCACATTGAATGTTTCATATTTATAATAAATTTTTTTATATTGTTTGTTTTTCAATTCGATATTGAAACATTAAAAAAAAAATGCCATTATCAATACCATTCACCACAACACCGCTCCCATTAAAAACCGCACTTCAATTATACCATAAATATACGAGTATAAAAAATATAAATAAATATAGATAAATTAACTTAATTTACTGAAAGAAAGTGATTTACTTTATGGTATAAATGGTATACCAAAATATATTATTTATATGAAAATCTTTTATTCGTTTATGCAAGTGTGTGTGTGTGTTGGTGTGTGTGAGTGCTACTTTTGCGTATATTTTTTTGGAGGATTACATGTAAATAAAATATATATAATACATAAACTTTTACTATATATATTCCAAAATATTATATACTTAATAAAATTTAATGTCTTTCCAATTTTATTCCATATATCCTTTTGTATTGTTTATATATACACTCTTTTTTCTCGGCTGTACGTATCTTGTCTATAACATCTTCATATATGGAGTATGTATAAGAATATCATTTATATTGTATATACAAAATATTATATATACAGGGTGTCCCAATTTTCGACGCCAATACGAAAATACTAGATTCTCTGGGTCATTTTGCGTCGAAAATATCATATAACCTTTTGGCCGATTCGACTTCGGTACCAAGTTACACGCAAATAACCAAATTTTCAATCAGACCATGTTTTGCACTCTACTGGGATCAATATCTCAATAACTAATTAACCGATTTTGAATTTTTGATACACTATTAACATTAGCATACCGAGATCTTTAATTTGACGTTACGACAAGGCAAAACCGATTTTCGCTATGGAAAAATTTCATCTTTTTTTGGCTTTATCTAGAACCAACAATATGGACGTGACAGATAATTGATTTCATACACTCCTGTGCATTCACACAAGCCTTCACACACACACAAACGATCTCAAACACAAAGGCCCACACACATAAACCCACAAAAGCACACGCACTCATATCATTACAGTTTTAAACAAACGAAGCCTAAAGTAATTGCTGAAAATATGCTCCTTCAACTCGAATGCATAGACAACAATGCTTTTCAATAAACCGGACCAACCTAAGTGTTTGATGTTAATTGTGGCGAAGGTCTTGGATACTGTCTTCAATACGCTGAATTAACTCTTCAAGTGAATTAATCGCAGTTGCACAGACTTTTTCTGTAAGACAACCCCATTAATAGAAATCTAATGGATTTAAGTCTGGAGAACTTGGCGACCATCTTATGGGCCCTCCTCTACGACTCCATATTCAAACGAGTGCAGATGTGTTATCAACATGATGGTGGCCCAGCGCACTATGGAGGGAATGTTAGATGCTGACTGGACGCAACCTTTTATCAAAGATGGATTGGCAGAGGTGTGCCCATAAGATGGTCGCCAAGTTCTCCAGACTTAAATCCGTTGGATTTCAATTTATGGGGTTGCCTTGAAGAAAAAGTCTATGCAACTGTGATTAATTCACTTGAAGAGTTAATTCAGCTTATTGAAGACTGTATTCAAGACATTCGCCACAAGTAACAGCAAACACTTAACACTGGTTCGATCTATTGAAAAGCATTGTTATCTATGTGTTCGAGCTGAAGGAACACATTTTCAACAATTACTTTAGGCTTTGTTTGTTTAAAACTGTGGTGATATTCGTGCGTGTGCTTTCGTGGGTTTATGTGTGTGAGCCTTTGTGTGTGAAATCGTTTTTGTGTGTGTGAGGGTTTGTGTGAATGCATAGGAGTGTATGGAATCAATTATCTGTCACGTCCATATTGTTGGTTCTGGATAAAGCCAAAAAAAGATGAAATTTTTCTATAGCGAAAATCGGTTTTGCCTTGTCGTAACGTCAAATTAAAGATCTCGGTATGCTAATGTTAATAGTGTATCAAAAATTCAAAATCGGTTGTAGTTATTTGTGAATATCTTTGGAACCAGTTGAGACTCATCGTAATGTTATATTTTAAATGAAAGCTTATGAATGTGGCAAGTTTTTAAACTTATACCGAAAAAAATTTTTCATCATGATTTTTCGACTTATGCTTGAACAAACTTTCAAGAAGAAAAATGGCGTTCATTAAATTGTCAACATTCCTGTAAGTATCTCGATAACCACATGCCCGAATTGTCTTATCGTAACGTCAAATTAAAGATCTCGGTATGCTAATGCTAATAGTGTATCAAAAATTTAAAATCGGTTAATTAGTTATTGAGATATTGATCCCAGTAGAGTGCAAAACATGGTCTGATTGAAAATTTGGTTATTTGCGTGTAACTTCGTACCGAAGTCGCATCGGCCAAAAGGTTATATGATATTTTCGACGCAAAATGACCCAGAGAACCTAGTGTTTTCGTATTGCCGTCGAAAATTGGGACACCATGTATAATGGAAAATCAACACAAAACACACACTATGCCCCACTCCCTGCCCCCATAACATGCGAATATAAAAGTTGAAAATTGATTTTATTTCGATACGTTACATTTAATACAAAAACTTATAAAAGATGTAGTGTATAATATAGTAAGGGTGTGTGTGTGTGTGTGTGTGGTGTAGAGCAGGAGGTGGTATATGGAATATATTTATAGGTACTAAAATATAGTAGCATATTTTACAATGAATCCAATATAATATTACTATCGTTGGGCATATAACCTCTATCTATATATAGATATATTCCATATGGTATTTGTATATATATATAGAATAAAGTTTTCCCATATCAAAAAGATCAAATATTTATTTGTCACATTTTGTGATTTAACTTTTTCTTTTACTAAATCTGTTATGGAAAAAAAATTCTATATAAGATTATAATACAAAACAGGAAAATGTGAAATGTGAAATGTGAAATGTTGTGTATATTCACTCGTATAGTTGTTGTTATTTTTAACTTTTTGGATTGGAGACACACTCACACGTTATTGTTTGTCTCTCCAAATTGTGTACGCGTTTGTTTCCAATAAAGTCTTTGAATATATATATAGAAAACAAAATATCAACTTCAATAAATGTCAGTGATTTTTTTGAATCATATAGAAATGTAAACATTCACCGAAATTGACAAAAAAAAATATATAATATTTTTTGTTGAATCTTTCTTTTAACTTTTTTTATATTATTATTAAAAAAAATAAAGAGAATTTCTATTTTATTTTTCTTATTCTTGTTCAATTCATTTTGATCTAAAACTACATAATATAAAATATAGAATCCTGACATATAAAAATCTTCATATTTCATATTATATTGCAATATATTATTTTTACAGTACAAAATTGCAAACGTTTGTGACCATTTCTAATTGTATAGTTTATAAGCTTAAATTTGTAAAAAATTAACTAACCATACCAAAAAATTTGGTGCGTCTGGCTTTTTTAAAGAAATTTCAATTTAATATTTTATAAGAATTTCATGGCATAAAGATGCGTTAAACCCATTGTGTGTGTGATCCACTGTTTGACCGGATTTTTATCTTTCTTATATATTTTTGTATATATACTACAGTATTGAAAGTTAAATTAAAAGTGTAGGTGCTTAAATACGATTTGTGAGATTTAAATAGTGTATTTTAACGCGGTTCGTATTATATATACTTTGAAAAATCCGGAATTATTGAAAATATCGCAATACCGAATAAAAACGAAATTTTGTGTCATTTTGATCCGCACTCTCTAAGAAAGAATTATAGGATTTGTTCAGCTATTGATGATTATATACGGCAAGGTATGTTCTCATCCAGTCAGGTCGGAACATAAATAATATTATAGCTCATATATTGCGCTTATTGGCATCTTATTAAACATACATTACGGCAAAGTTGATAAATTACTCTGCATGGGAGTATATAACAATTTATCAATTGTACTACAATTAACGAAAGATATAGATGTTTTCATAATTCTATTATTTTTATATGGGTGTCATAGCCCATTGTGATGTGTGTGTGTGTGTGTGTGTGTGCAGAAATTGTTAATCTGTGAGTAGCGTCCAATACCAAATGTCAAAAGATATCCGTTTTTCATTTATTCTATATAATTAACGAACAAATGCCAGCTGAAAAATATTAAAATAAATATTGTGAGAAAAATTTCCTATGAAAAATAGAAGGAATTGAACCCGCTATATTTCATGATTATTTTGACATAGTCGATATACTGAGTGTTTTTTGCTACTGTTTTATTATAAAGGTTACTGATGACATCTCATTAAACCTAGTAACACTGTCCGTTGTTTGTCCCCAAAATTTCCGCATTATATGTTTTCATAATTCTATTATATTATTATTATAGTTTCATATGATGAGTACAATTCTGTCCATGGATTTTTATAAAAAATGTCCTTGAATTATCCGCGTATATTTCCGATGATAATTTCTACGAATTCTCCTTAGAAATATTTCGCGTTGCTATTATTCCACAGAATATCCATAGAATTTATATTCATATATTTTTGGTGAGCAGATCCACGGATTTTGAAAAAAATATCTATGGATCGTCCATGAATTTTGCCAAGTAATACCTGTGAATTGACCGCATTAGCAGAATAAATTTTCTTATGACAATGATGCCAAATTGTGGTTTGATTCAGTTTTTTTTTACCGATAGATCAGAAGTTCTATGTGTTTTTTTTTTGTAATAATTAAGAAAAAAAAAACCGCACTGATAAAATCCATGAAAAGTCTTTCAAAATATCTAGGAAATATATAGATTTGAGTTGCTGGTTGTTTTAAAAGTTATGAAAATAAATTCAAAAGAGTGAGGATTGTATCTGTAGATGCGAAAAATATACAACATTTAAACCCACTATTACTTGGATAATTGGTGAAATAAATTATGAATACAATAGCGGGCGGATATATGTTGAAAATATTACTCTGTGACAATCCAAAGATTTCATTTGACCTATAAATAAAATACTATTATATTTAGTGGAAATTCTATTGACATTCTTTGGACAAATTCCAATATATTTTTGCCATGGAAAATATGTGTATTTTTTCCACAAAAATTTTCCTCAATTTTCAAAGTACGGACAAATTGTTACTATAGGGAATTAAGCCCACTTTTTTGTGTTGCTGAATTTTTCTAAGGTTTTTAACTGCCTATTGTTATCCGTCGTAGATTGTTTCTGTCTCTTCTTCTTCGATTGTGTTGTCCTTTTATTTTCCACATGGGATCTGTTATGTGCTAACAACACACTTGCTTGTGAACTCAATAATTATTTAAAGCCTATTTCCTGTTTTTAAATTTTTAGAAGTACGTTTCCATCTTATTTCCTGTACGATTAGTTATCAATCCTTTTTTCTTTGAATAATTTAGTACTTTGGAACAATTTCCCATTGCATATATTATATATATATTAAAATTTCACTTGATATTTCACTGGCATAATTTGAATTTTTTGAATGATTTGAATGATAAATAATGTTGTGTTCGCATATCTTTATACGCAAATGATTTGTGTATTATTAAATTTTATATAGTTTTTTTTCCCGATTATTAAAACATTACCGTCTTTTTTTTCGACAATATATGTTTTTTACCCTTAGATTTTAGTTAAAATATGGAATAAATATGATTCTTATGAATTAATAAATCTATTACAATTTGTGTTTTTTGTTTTGCATATATAAACAAATTTGTACAGATCTAATTGTCTATTCTTTGAATATTTATACCATTTGTATATTTATGTGAAAACGTTTACATGTAAAATGGATATAAGTTCTATAAGATGAATGGGCCCATACAAAAATGTAAGATCTTATGTGCGAGCACAATACCATCCTAATGCTATATGCATATCATTTACACAACATTACGCGAGTATACACTAAATTCTTATATATGGTGACAAAAAAAAATAGATAGAGAATTTAATATTTCCCTTGGATATAATCCAATTCAAATGAAATGAAAATGAAAATTAAGCACATTTCTTGTGCATATATACACAAAAATATACTATATAAATTGTATACTGCTATTTTATTATTGTGATTGTATGAGAAACGGCGGCGGCGGCGGCGGCAGCGGCTATACCTTTGACATAATGTGTATTTCAATTGTATATATATATACCTTTATGCATTTTATGGTTATAGATATGTATTGTAGTTACAGATATTCACTTTTTTACATCAGATTTATGGTACACAATACATAAAATGTTATAGATATAGATATGAATAACTTTTGTATACGTATACAATTGTTCATTGAGACGTCGTTTATGTTACAATATAAATGTATATGTAATATAAGAATGGAAAAAAAAGAAGTCTTCTTAAGGTATGCATGAGTATAATAAAATATATGATATCTAGACTTGTTGGAAGAATGAAAATTTCTATTTCGCTTAAATATAAAAGTATAATAATTCAAAGAAACATTTTTTTATGTAAAAAGTAAAAGAAATTGAAATAAATAAAATTTGTAACTTTTTAAAAGGAATAAAAAAAAATAAATAAAGGAATAAATAAAGCACTGGGTACTACATGTAGAAATGAAAAAATGATTAATGTTATATGTGGAGTTATTATTTAATATATTTCATTGTAGAATTTTTGCATAAAAGAATGGGGTTTTTGCTTGGTACAAAAAATACTTTAATAATAATATATTCAATGATAAACTACTTTATTCTATAATTGTTTACATGTAATGTATATGTGTGTGTGTGTGTGTGTGTTTAATATTATTGTATACACAAAATTAGAAATAAAACCTCATTTGCTGTGTAATTTTTCGTTCATATATTTACAATATGTGTGTCAAGTGTTTTTAAATTATCCGTTTAACTGCCTTAATAATGTTCTTTATATTCATAATAGGTCTACCAATATGTGTGTGCCGTTTTTTTAAAAATAAAACACATTAATTCCGGTAATAACAGTAAAAAATTTTTATTGAATATAATTACCATCGTTAAGTATAACCTTTTTCCAATTTTTTGGCAATTTATGAATACCATCAAAATAAAACTTCTCCTCTTTTGATGCGATCCAAGAATCGATCCAATTTTGGACGTCTTCATAATTGTGGAAGCGTTGTGCACAGAGTCCATGTGCCATCGATCTGAACAAGTGGTAATCTGATGGAGCAACATCTGGTGAATAGGGCGGGTGTGGTAACACATCCCATCCGAGTGTTTCCAATGTTTCTTTTACCGGTTTTGCGACATGTGGACGAGCATTGCCGTGCATAAGGATCACTTTTTCATATCTGTTCGCCCATTCTGGTCGTTTTTCTTTCAATGATTGATTCAATTTATTCAATTGTCCTTTGTATACCTCACCAGTAATAGTTTGACCTGGTTTCAATAACTCATAATACAGCACGCCCTTTTGGTCCCACCAAATACACAATAAAACCTTCTTTCCATGAATATTGCGTTTTGGCGTCAATTTGACTGGTTGACCTGGATCAGTCCAATGCTTAGTCCGTTTAGGATTGTCAAAATAAATCCATTTTCCATCACCAGTGACTATTCGATGCAAAAACGACTTTCGTTGCTGTCTTTGAAACAATATTTCGCACGTGGTTTTTCGCTTTTCCATGCTTCTTTCTGTCAATTCATATGGAACCCATTTTCCTTCCTTTTGGATCTTACCCATATTGTTTAAACGATTAGAAATGGTTTGTTGACATACATTTAAGGAATCAGCTAGTTGTTGTTGCGATTGCGCATCGTCTGCATCCAACAATGCTTGCAATTCTGTATCTTCAAATTTTTTTGGTGGTTTTCCACGTTCTTTGTCATTCAGATCAAAATCACCACTTTTGAATCGTTGAAACCACTTTCTGCACATTCTTTCTTGTAAAGCATGTTCACCATAAGCTTCAACAAGAATTCGATGACTTTCAGCAGCAGTTTTCTTCCAATGAAACAATAACAATAAACCTCCCCGCAAATCACTTTTTTCTGGCACAAAACACGACATTTTCAACAAAAAAAAAAATATGTTGTTTACACTTTTAGCTCGTAACACAAACTGAGAAAGATAAAGATATAAAGTGAATACGTTCACAAAAAAATATTTCAGCAGAAACAGCCATCATTTAAGGCGGCCAAAGAGATTAATCCGTGAGCGGCACACACATATTAGTAGACCTATTATTTGTGTGGAACATTGTTTCTATTCAATATATTTTGTTAAATTTTCTCTTATGTGCATGTATAGCATTGTTTAAAAATTATCCGCAATGTTCTTTATGGTCCTCCATTAATGTGAAACGAGACTGTTTTCAGTGACGAACCGTGAAAAAATGTTTTTAAAAATTTAAATATCACTATATTTTTCTGGTAGACGAGTTGAAAGTAGAGACTACATTATGAAAAAAAAAATTGGAATGTCAACTTAGTTAATTTTCCGGAAAATCTATTTTTAAGAATTATAATATTTTTGAGCGGATCATACTTTTAATGGATTTCCAGTTTTGTGTGTACAGAATTGCAAATTATAATCAATTTTCGATCTTTCATAGAAGAAAGTTTTAAAATCGATTCACATGTGCAAAAGATATGACCGATTTTCGATGTTATTGAAATTTTGTATGAAATAATGGTACTGTATAAATTTTTTGTACCATTTTGGTGGGTATTCACACTTTATACAGTACCACAAGTTTCTTTAAATTTTCTCTGTTAACATTTGGAAAATTAATCATATTTTTTGAGCGCGTGAATTGATTTTCAAAATCTCTTCTATGAATTGATTATAATTTGCAATGATGTAATCAAATTTTTTCCATAATTTAGTTTAATTTCACCCAAGTGGTTATAAGAAAAATATAGCGATATATTGAAAACTGAATGTTACCTGTCCGGCTTTGTCACCGTCTGTTTTATTAATTCAATTTTCATTCAAGAAATATTAATATTATATAAATCATAAATATCAATACCGACTGTCTCAAAAATTCTCGAACTTTCAAATAGTATAAACCAGAAGGGGGTGACGTAAATATGTGCAGCGATATTGATTGTTATAATAGAAAGAAACATCTTTGACTTATATATTGTGTCAAAATTTCATGACTTTATTTACAAACAAAGCTATTGCACTAAACTAATGGTTCTTTATTTATTAGCATCGGTATATTCGATATATAAAAATGAAGTTCGAACAAAGAGCTTATATTAAATTTGATTTTAAATTTGTAAAAATCATTTTCCGAGACGTTTGACGTGATGACAAAATATTTTTATGGTGATGATTGTGTATCTCGTGCAATAACTTATTGATGCAATTGGAGGTTATGGCATCTTATAAATATTCATTAAAATTACTCCACATTGCAGTATATAACAATTTACCAATTGTACTGCAATTAACGAAAGATATATATGTATTCATAATTCAATTATTTTTATATGCGGGTGCCATTGCCCATACTCATGTGTGTGTGTGTGTGTGCAGACATTGTTAATCTTTACAGAGTAACGTTCAACACCATATTTTCAAAGATATCTGTTTTTCTTTTTATTCCATAAGCTAACAAATTGTCACTAGCAGCTGAAAAATTGCAAATTAAATTGAAATAAATACTGAAAAATTTTGCTATGAAAAATATTTGGAATTAAACTGAGTGTTTAATGAATATATTCGTTTCAAAAATGGTCGTGTCGACAAAGTAAGTGATTTCATTAAAACTGTCACTGGTGCATTTATTATTTATGAGTTATTAGACTTTTTTATTGATTGCCATATTCGACGTGAATAACGTGCGATAATTCGAATTGGCATCTTATGCTCTTGATGACGCATACCAATTTGTTTAACCAAAAATTATGTTTTAACACTCAACCCACCGTATATTCGCCTAATTTGGATGTGGCTGAGATAATTTTATATTTCTAAAATTTCATTTGGCTGGTATACGAGCTAAAATAAAGTCGATTCAACGATATGAATCGATGTAATAAAAATAATTTCTATACAGATGACATAAAAAATTGATTTATACTTTCATATCGAACTTGCCTAACGCGCTGGAATTGAATGGAGATTATTTTGATTAAATAAATAGAATTAACTCAAAATAATAACCGCGCAACTATTATTTTTATTTTAAAACAAATTTGGAAGCTTTTGAGACGGAGGAGGATGTATAAAAATTATTTATTACAACAATTATTTCCTTATCTACTATATCCATATTTTTTGTGTGTGTCTGTGTTTTATTTGTTTGTTTATATATAATAAAATTTTGGTTATACATTTATATTTTTCCAATTAACTTCATTTAAATTTCGATTTTCAATAAAAATATTTATTCTTTTGATTTATACTCACTCTAATCGATATATTAAATATAAATTGTTTTCTCGATTTATTATTATTTTTGTATATATGGAATTATTTGTTTTAGTTTGATTATTGTTGGGGTAGATGAGGGTGGACTATTCTATGGTATAACAGTGTATAAAAATCAAAGTATATTAGACGAGCGTTATGTTATGTGTTCAATTTAATATAAACGCATCTCTACTCCATATAGTATAACTAAACAATTATAACAAAGATGTATATTACACTTTTTTCCCTTATATATGTTTTTACGAAAACAAGAATTACTGCAAAAACGAGTATATTAATATAATTAAAAGCGAATAATATTCATACGACATACAAAATACATGCGGGATTGTTAAGTAATAACCTCAAGAGACTTAAGTTATAAATGTATAAAATTACCATGTTTGAGTGGTACACTTTTATGTAATAAAATTTGAACGTCATAATTTAGTTGAAAATTACAAGAAATACACAGTACAAACAGTGATCGGATAGACATTTTCTTATTAAATACAGATATTAAATCACCAGATTACAATTTCTTTTGTCTCCATATCTATGTTACCATATAATGAAATAGTCTAAAACTGTGTTTGTGATTTTATTTTGAAAACTTAGAACAAACGTTAACAACAAACAACTCAAAATCATTTGTTGTGGTATTACAACACGATCGTTTCTTCTGCTAATACTTGAAAAACTAATATAATATAAATATTTTAACTTTTAAATAGCGGACAAGAATTAATACTCAACCCAATCATATATTTATAGTATAATCTCCATATAATATATATCATCCTTTATGATATTAGTAAACATTTGGAATTTAGCCAAATAATGTTATTATATTATTGTTCATTATTCAACCGTTTAATTTATAATATTTGTTTTCGCATATATTTTTTGTATTTATTTACTTATTTAAATATGTTTTTTTTATAATTTACAATACGCACATAAAATTATTGGGGTATTTATTTTCAAAATGATTTTTTGTTAAATTTTCAATAAGATTTAGATACGCTATAATAATTCGCCTATCAACCATTTATGATATATAGAAAATCTTTGTATTAGATTTTAGTATACGAAATATTGATTCAAATTGTTTAACTCGTTTAGTTATTTAATATAAATTATTCATATATTCAGTCTCAGTCTCTATATAATATCAATTAAACCCGGAGATAATTTGTGTCATTTGAAAAATTTCATAAATATATGCAGTGCCAAATTGTCGATCTATTTCTTTGTTTTTAATTCTCCATATAACATATTTTTATCCTGAATATTTCTACGATAAAACTAGTCCTTTTTAAAATTCTAATTGTACATAATAATTTTATCTATATATATTTATTTCTGCATGTAATTAATATACAATGACAAATTTAACGATTGCGTTATCGATGAATTAATTGGATCGTTATAGAATTAAATACCTACTTACTCCATGGCGTTATAACCCAGGTATGGTTTTAACCTTCTCCAACCTCACCTATCCGCAATCAATGGCTTTCAATCCTGAATTTTAACGATCTTTATATCACAGTTTACTGCATCTATATAGCCATCTTGCCTTTCTAACATTCCAAGATGCAAGTTTTAAATCATTGTCCTTAAATTTTCGTTGCTTGAGTCGTTGAGTCGTTTAACATGTGTCCGATCCGATGCCGTATTGTAGAATTCATAACTGATTGTTTTTCCGAAGTTGGTATAGTTAACCGCATACGTTCAACCTACTTAATCATTCTTACAAGGGTATATCGAACCGTTTCCGAAAGCAGTTATAATAGCGCCGATGACTCACTTACTGTGTTACTGTGTAATCACTGAATCATTAATTAAGTTTTAATCGAATGCTACTTTCACGCACAACACACCATAGTAATGCTCATACACAGCTGCTAGATTGTCCGCGGCTACTTATTCTTTATTCATAGCTAACGCATTATAATATAGGGTGTTCGTTCGCAACCGCGGGGCTGCAAGTATGTTATATACCCAATATACCATCCGAAGTAAATTTATATAGTATTATCAAACTCCTTTCGCTGCGATACCCTTTTTATATATGCAATCTGTTATACGAAAATTATAAAATAATAATACCCCATAATTGCGATATCTGATATAATGTTAAATGTTAAAACTTATGTGTAGCACACTATATTTGCGAATATCCATCAAAAAATTAAAATAAATTGTAAATATTTTCGTAATTTAAAATCTCGACACACACAAATAATAAAAAAATAATATAATAATATAATTCACTTAATCTTTCAATAAATTATAGTCCTGTAAGTACTTTGAATTTATTGCTTTGCATTTTTTTATTTTTTTTTAAATCCGCATATATAGTTTTGTATGATTTTGTATTAGTATAACATCGCGCTTACTAACACCACCCATCTCACCATCATCCATATTATATATGTACCCGATTATCGTATATATCGTATATGTAAATAAGGATGGTATAACATATAGAATTTACCATATATATTTTGAATCAAATGTTATATATATATATACGAGTACCAACGACCGTATAGTATAACACAATTTTGCTGTACACCGAACCTTCTGGCAAATCTCTGTTTTATTTCATTTTTAAACGTTCACCATAATAATAACATTTTACTATACACATTGAGTCATCCGCCTCCCTTTTTTTGTTCTAAAATTTTTTTCCCATCTAATATATGTATATTTTTCGGGGATACCACCTAACCTACTGCTATTTTTTTTTCCCTTGCATTATTTTTGAATATATTCACTAGTATTTAATTTATATATATACGATTCTTTAATATAACTATTGCACATATATACAATATATTGGTAAAGTAAAAAAGTGGTACTGTTGGGAGTCTGACTCTCAAGTATAATACGCCGTGCACATGTTAAAATATTATTCAAGCATGTTAAATTTAAATGTACATTTGTTATTTATAATATTGCATTTGGTTTTATTTATTTATTATTATTTCTTTTTTTATGAATGGAGAAAATGGTCTGCAGTGCAAAACACTTATATATACAGTTGAATTAGGTCGGAAGAATTCAAGACATTGAAGTATAAATTGCAATATATTCTTGAGGGTATTGTGACTGTGTATATTTAATTTATATACATTTATAATATATACAATATAGATGTGGAATTTAATATTGAAACACAATATTGTTTAGTCTTGTGTAGTTTATAGATATATAGTAAAATTAATAATCACATGTGTATATCGTAGAGTAATGTATATTTCACTTATATGTGGATATGATGAATAAGTAATTGAAAATAACAATTTTCTTTTGTGTGAATATGAAAATAGAAAATATGAAAATGTTGTGTAAATATATTGTTATTACAAAATGTTTCTATATTAGGTCTGTACATATTGTTAACAATTGAAATTCATATGGGATCATATCGATAAGATCAAGAGTACTTTGGAAACATCCCAAAATAACATGCCCGTTTTTCCGTTATACACACACATTCTCAATATATCTAAATGTTTGGGTGCCGAACAAGATGTACACTCCTTCACATTAAAATAACTTCTTATATAAAATGCTATACATAAAATTTAAAATGTTAAGTGATTTTCTAATGAGAATAGTTTGAAGTAAAAACCAAGAGAAGAATCGATCAATTAAAAATTTAGCGAAAAATTGAAATAATCGGACATCAATATAACTAACTTTAAACAAAGATAATAGAAAATTCGTAAATTTATTGCAACCTTTTTGTAATACGATCTGGAACAGAAAGTGTATAAATATACTTTCTTCAATATTCAATCAATAATTACAAGCAAATTTTTTTTATTAACACAATGTTGACGCCGACAATTTTACACAGACACACCATATACCAATATGCCACCGGTTATTAGATGTTTTAGTTTTGGTAATCGTCAAGTAGTTATTTAGCCAGTGACAAAAACCTGCCAACAAAAAGAACACGCAATTTAAACTATGACATAAGTGAAAAATAACCTAAAAATGCTAAATGTGGTTAATTTTTTTTCCAAAGCAATTTTATTAACTTAATTAATTAAAAAAAAAACGTCTTATGTTGTTGCCTTTAATATGTCAAAAAATTATATTCCTTCCCACATGACATTTGCTAATCGTAACTACTTGCATGTGATGAAATGAAAAAGTGCTAGTAGGTATAGAAGTATAGAAAAATCAACATTTACTAAAACCAAATTACAGACAAGTACTTGGCCGATTGCCAAAAGAAAACAATTATTATTTTGTAATTTAATATATGAAAGTAAAGTAAAACATAATGATTGTGTACGAATAACCTTTTGCCAATATTCTATATCGCCCTAGAGGTTTCATAAATTGAAATAGTTAATGCGAGTCAACAATGTGTTTATATTTTTAATACTGTAATATTTTGAGGTGAATTTCCAGCTATATACGAGTTTTAAGCTAAACAAAGTTCAGTTCGAGGATTTGTGCAGGCAATTATAAAAAAAACACTAAATCGATTCTTACAAAAATATTCGGAAATTATTTTCACATTAAGAATCCAGTGTATTTTTTTTGCTGTTTGATAAAATCCGTTCCTATATTCTTTTTTAATCTATTAACAAAATGTTCATGATATAGAACTTGAACCGGTTACATTCCTTACTAAATAACATAAACGGTAATTTCTTGGTAACTCTATACCATCATGTATATTTTGTATAATATAGTATATTCTGTGAATGGTCAACTGTTTCGATGGTGTTTCTCAACGATTTTTGTAGTAGTTGCGTTCCTTATTTTTGGAACAGTGGATTTGTTCTAGTGATATTTAATATTTTTATTTAATCGGTGTTCTTGACAATTATTTATATGGACTGCCTTTCCTGAATTAATATAGCATAAAGATGATTTTTTGTCCGTCAAGTTTGGTCTAATATATGTCAACCTGTTTTTTTTTTTGCCAATAATGTGGTGGTAAAATTTTCATTATTTTTTTAATTTTATTATTTATAGTTTGCACGTTCTTTGTTGTAAATTGTGTTTAAAATATTAATTGCAAAATGGTTGATTAACATCTGACGATCTATATACGAATTTGCACTACAATTTTTGAATGACTGAATTACCAAACATTCATTACAGCCAAGTTGGTAAATTACTCCGCATGGGAGTATATAACAAATTCACCAATTGTACTGCAATTAACGAAAGATATAAATGTTTTCATAATTCTTTTATATTTTTTTTATGGGTGATTAGCCCGCATAGTAATGTGTGTGTATATGCAAAAATTGTTAATCCTTTGAGTAGCGTCTAATATACCATATTTTTTTCCATAAACGAACAAATTGTTACCCAACTGAAAAATTTCAGTATTAAATTATCGAAAAATTCCACATGTAAATAGCATTATATTTCACGATTTATTAACATTAACGCTGTATCACCACTCAGCGGCTACTGAGTGATAAATATAACTTCTATTATTTAAACAAAATTTTTGGGATATGGACAAATAATTTAGATAACCCTGTTTTTACTTATATTTATGGAACTCACTATTTTTGATAAAGTATACTTTACTTGGGCTATGTTATGAAGAACGGAATATGCAATAAAATCCAATAACATATATATGTAACGTATATTTACTGCTACTACATTTCCACATGAAAAATAAAATGTATGTCCATTTTAATGTTTATATTTTGAAACATATTTCATATGATGAAATTTTATTGATTTTTAAGGATGTGTAATTGAAATATCCAAACATACACACACTTACACTTAAGTGACACAACAAAATAATGAAAATAATAAAAATAAAATATATTGTAATAGAAAATATTTAATTTTATATTTATATATTCTGTGTGCAATATACAAAAATATATAGATAAGGACTTGTTGAATTTCGTATTTATATGTACGAATTTTAATAAACTCTAACATTTCTTAATATTATTTCCATTATTATTTTACATCAAAATTTTCATATTTGAATACATGTCTAATATTTATATGACATACGTGCCTCTATATGTGCCATCATTTGATTATAAGTATTACAATAATATACATATATATGGGTCTTTGTTCATTTGTCTATATATATGGTGTATGCGGGTGGTGTGTATATTAAACTATATGTAATATATATACTCGTATCATATAGAAATAAATTTCATATAAGGTTTTCCATATAGAAAATTCACATTATTAATATACCTACTTACACCACACACACACACACACAAACATTTATGTATCGCACATATGATAAAAATGATGACGATGAATATATGATGATGGTAATTGTTATAGATATATGCAGAAACATTATATATAACTTAATATTGAATGTGTATAGTCTAATATAATATATAACGCGACGTATCTAAAAATGAATTCTATAATTTTTTTTTTCTCCAACATATCCTTTTTTATTATATGTATATGAAAGGAAAAAAAAAACTTAAATGTACACGTATTTGTTATGTACGCGAGAGTAGATAGATATGTCCTCGTATATATATAGTCTACATTAAATATGATGTGTGTCGTGTGTGTGAGTGTGGAGATGATCCTCCAAACAATTTACATAACACGATTGCATTTCTATATGTATATACGAGTACAAAAATTATCTATATATATTATTTTCTAAACAATATATACGCAGAGTATATTATCCACCATATACAAATTTAATACAATAATGTATATATATATATATCAGGCACGAAGCGTAAGAATTTTCTCTACGGAAGCACCATAAAATGTTATTAGAACTGCAAGTGCATAAACTAATATACATATACATATAAAATTCATTAAGATTAATCGCGAAACTGAATGAAAATATATACAACAATAGCACAATTTAAAAAAATCTAAAGCCAGAAATTTAGTTTTGAAAAAAACTTTATTTTAATTATGTCTAATACAATAGTTTTTATAAAAACTTTTTTATTACTGATTGTTCATATGATTTCTGTTGCCCGTAGACTGTATACATCCACTAAAATGCAATGAATGCAATGGATACAGATAAAGCTATACTTTGCTGGCTATATAAACCTAGTTCATTGTAAGACACTAGTTGTTTATGTAGCACAAAGTATATTGTTATATTTATATAGCAAAGGGGGAACTGAGACAAGCAATCACTTCTAAATAAGAATGAGATCCAATTAAAGCTGACTCTCAGCTCTTATATAAAAAGGCAATAGAGAAACATTGATTTTCTCTTTTCCATATTACAAAAACCAATTAAAAAAGGTTTTATATGCTACATGATTCCACAAGTTTCTTTTACACAAGACACTAAAATAGTCGTTACAGCGTCATATCTTCACTTTATTATAATTCAATTGTGATGGATTCTAGTGGCTACCTTCAAGAAGTGCAGATATAAAAATCCTAACAGAAAAGAAAACGTGATAAAAAAAAATTAAATAAAATTGTTAAAAATAAAATTAAATTAATGTTTTTTGGGTTAAACACTGATAATATTATTAAATATTGTATTAACAAATAAAAAAAATTCGTATGCGAAATCTATAAATAAAAAAATTATTTAACACGTTAATCGCCACGATAATATCAGAAAAATTTTCACATGGGACATGGTAACTTTATTAGATCGCGTACGTAAGACATATATGTCTGACATGGCTCATGTAGAACTTCTTAGCGTCAGATACATATGACTGACATGGCGATTAACGTGTTAACTAAAAATTTAAATTGAAATGCCTTACAATAAGACGATTTTTGATAATAAATATTAACATAATAATAACAACGACTAAAAATATGTATACATTTGAGTTTGTATGCAAGTGGCACAAAGCCGATAACCATACACGAAGAAGAGTAATACAAAAATAAAAATACAAAATAACTCTTCCAATTAAAATATGCAATATACAACATATTTGAAAAAAAAAAGATAACAATAAACATACAAAATAAATCCATTTATTTCTCATCCTTACGTATTGAAATCACACACATGCGTAAGAAAAAAAACATAAAAAATTTAAATAATGCATTCAACTCAATTCACCATATAACTTTTCTACGTACTTTTTATGTCTATACATATGATTTTAATTTTAAATTAGTAGAAAGGGAAAATATAAATATGTAAATGTGTATGTGTTTTGCCTATAATTTGTAAGAAAGATAACAGACAAAATTGATAGATAATAATGAGTGGCATCGGCTCAATCCACCATATAACTTTTCAACGTAATTTTTATGCCTATATATATGATTTTAATATATTAAAAAAGTAGGGAGATACAAATACATATGTAAATGTGTATGTGTTTTGCCTATAATATATAACAAAGTAAGAGACAATATTAATATAGATAATAATGAGTGGCATTGACTCAATCCATCATATAACTTTTCAACACACTATTTGTCTACACATATGATTTTAATTTTAAAACTTATTTATGTGTGAATGTGTATGTTTTACCTATAATATTTAGTAAACAGATAAGAAAACATGTGTTTAAAATTATTTTTGTTTACGTACGTGAATTGTAGCGTATGTGTGTGTAAATAAATGTTAGTATGAGTTTTATAAAATGATATAGAAAAAAATTATTACTATGTAGTTAGTATTTTTTATATACACTAAACTTGAATTTTTCTTACGGAAGCACTCATTCCGCTCAATATATGGAGGATTCGTGTGTGATATATATATATATATATATATTTTTGACATTGTGCATATACATAATATACATAACTTATATACAATATATTTATATCCTTTTACACATATACGTGCAGATAAAAGGATGTTTGATATATGATTTCTAATAAAATAAAAAATGATGTCGAATATTATTTTTTTTCTCTTCTCTGTTACGTTATTATTATTATTATTATTATTATTATTATATTGTTTTAATTTTTTCATACATTTATAGCCTATATAAATTTTCTACTTTCTATATAATATTTATTTATAATTTCTATATAAAATATATGTTATATGCTAATAGCGTACAAAAAAAATTAAAAGTATATTCTTTATGCGCCCTAAAAATAATTCAAAAGATATTTTCATCTATATTATAATACAAAAGAAAAAGCTTTGCTATACTTTATTTATAATGCACACATTTTATTTATACTAATGGAACGAACAAACAGACAATATACACACTCAGTTATTTATAAATTTAGTGGTGTTACCGAAAATACCGCATCTCTGTTCTATATTGTAACACTAACACTCTACCAACAAATTTTTGTTATCAAAATTACTATATATTAACCAAATTAGTTTTGTATGCAAATCAATACGATTCCAAACTATTATATCGAAATATTATGGTTTTTATGAACTATAATTCGCTATTAATAAATAAATGTGAAATTGTTCAACTTATATCGTTTTTATACTTTACAGTTAACACAAAGTGTTGTCAGAAGTGATGTTTTAAAAATTTGTAATTATTATAAACTTTATATGCGAATAGAAAAGTACCATTTGAGCTTTTGTCACGCGTGTGCTTGAATTATTCAATTACTTTATATATGGGGGGGGCAAAATGCAGTTAACGTTCGTCGTCACAATTGAGCTAAAAAGTATTTGGATAATTTTCATTTCTTTAGAATTAATTTTTAATGAGCTACTTTGAAAATAGGTTTCTGAAACATCTTTTATTGTTTCAGATTACAGAATTTGATTTTGTTATCAATATATAATATTTATATGTATTTGACTATATACAAAGATTACTAATTTCTAGAAATTCGATATACTTCTGCGAAGATTTATTTGATCCCTATTCAAGAAGTTTTTATAAAATTTGATTAATTCTCAATAAATTTTAATAAATATTTTTACGTGAATGGCTTAATATAGATGCGCGATAGATACAGTAATGAAGGAAGCTAAGTGATTTCATCCCGCAGGCATAATTTCATTATATATATCTATAATAAAATACCTTTATTTAATATATATTTTACGATTACTCAAAAAAAACCGGTGTCTTGATTTCAGAATTTCCAAAATTCAACTTAACAGACTCTCCATCCATATTCTATATAAACGCACTCGCTTCATGAGATTCTGTCTTTGAACATATAATAGCAAAACAATTTTCAGTGTTATATATTTTTTCGTACTATATAATCCGATATAAATGCAAAAGTATCGTTCGAATTGTGTTTTATTTTTATTTTTAACTTATTTATTTATTTTAAATTTTGTATAAAGGGAATTTTTAGCATAATAAAATAGCATTATATATATAAACTGTATTTTTATAACTAGCTCACTCACAACATAACAACACAACAGAAATAAAACAATATTCCATATTTTATTATATATAATTTTTTCCGTTGAAATATCTATATTGGATACAGTAAAAATTTCCAATTGATGCACATATTCGATTCAGGTACAATTTGCTTACACATTACGAAATTTCAGCAAATTAGAACGAGAAATTTATTCAGCTTTCCAATTACTTATTAATTAATCTTGTACTATATAGGTATATTATTGTATATAGGAACTTCATAAAAACTGTTCATGTAATAAAAATATCTCAGCCTATTTACGAAATTTCATTGAATCGAAAATGGTTAAATTATAGAATTATACAGGTGTTCATTTGGTCTCCCGTCAAAGAACAGAATGGTTGGAGGCGAAGATACAATTTTGAATTAGACAAGTTGTACGCGGTCAATTAAATATTGTTAAAACAATCAAAATCAATAGATTGAGATGGCTTGGACACGTAGTACGCATGGAGGAGGAGCGTGTGCCGAAAAAACTGTTAAATGGTAAACCAGAAGGTAGAAGGAGAGGCGGAAGACCTAAGGCGAGATGGCTAGATACAGTAAAGTGTGATATAAAGATCCTTAAAATTCGGGATGGGAAGACATTGACCGCGGATAGGTCAGGTTGGAAAAGCGTGTTGGAGAAGGCTAAAACCGCACCCGGGTTGTAACGCCATGGAGTAAGTAAGTAACAGGTGTTCATCATCTGCTCTTGAACATTTTGCTATGTGTATCATTTTTTTGCGAACATTATTAAAAATATTTATATAATCCTATATTCTCAACGAAATTTCGATCAATCTTGAATAAGAAATAGTCAAATTGTTTTGGTTCCCTGAATCTCTGCTCCTGAACGGTTTTCTAAGTATTAATTTTCGGGAACTGTACATTAAAATTGTTTATATATATAATCCCATTCTCAGTCTACGTACAAAATTATATCAAAACATTATCGGAATAGCAAAGTTCTATAAATACTGGAAGTAAACATCTTAACTGCTGGGTATCTCCATAAAAATTTTTAATTTAATGGGACTCTGACATCGTGCATTTGTGATGTCCAGAACAACAATGAAACTAATTTGAAGTTAAGGTTCAACCTTTCGTTTAACATTTATTTTATTATTCTATCTGGATACTGGTTCTTGAAAGATATCGATGAAAAGTCCCTCATCCATCATAATCGATCCAGAAAATTTGAGTGAATCGCTTTTTTTTACTGTATATAATATATATGTTTCACGTTTATGTACAACACATTATTCATATAAAATATACATAGATATTGTAAACATATTCAGAAAACATAAATATACAACATATTTTTTTATATGTATTATTTATTTAATTTAATTTACTTTTATTTTGTTATATTTGCAGCTCCACCATCATCAATTGATATTCAGGGATATGCACATAATTCTAGAGTAGAAGTTCGTGAAAATCAAGCACTAACACTAGTGTGTTCAGTTGTTAATGCAAAACCGGCAGCTACAATTCAATGGTTTCGAAGTAACATTGAATTTAAACAAGGTAAGAATTTTATTTTTATATTATAATAATTTAAAAGTGCAACAATAGATTTTATTTATCACATTTTTTTATACACATTTTCTATATGTGTGTGTGAATCTGTTTTTCGTTTGGAAATTGTGTTTAACAATATAGACACAAGTAATATATTGAGTATAGTAAAGTAATGTATAAACAATATAGTATTGAATAAATTGATGAATGCATTGATGGAAACGATGCAAATATTTGGATTTAATACAATGGTTATTATGTAATGTGAATTTTAAAATTTTATATATTTTTATAGAGAGACAGAGATGGTTTTGAAAATCATTTTTATAGTCGGCATAAATATATCAATGTATTGGGACCTTGCATTAATAATGTCGATTTGATATCAGTTGGAGTAACTGGCGTTGTGTGCATCGGAACACACCGCGGCCATATTCTTTTTTTTGTCTGTCATTACTCTATAAATTTCAGTATATGTCATTTCGTTGTGTAAACAACAAAGTTTTTTTTTGCTTCGAATTACGTGCCTGAAAAAGTTGTTTTGCGGGGAAGTTTAATAACTTTCTTTTAATTTGAAGAAAACCGCTGCTGATAGTTATCGATTGTTAATAGAAGCTTACGCTGAACATGCTCCAAATCAATCACGCTTCAACTTCACAATCAAAACGCGATATTCATTGCCAGAAGGTAATGCTGTGCATTTGGTGGGATCAGAAAGGTGTGGTGTATAACGAACTGTTAAAACCAAATGAAACTGTTACAGCTGATCGCTACCGACGACAACTGGGCGAATTGGCAAAGAAATTGAAAGAAAAACGACCATTGATAGCTCGAAAACACCACAAAGTTTTATTTCACGATGACAATGCCAGACCACATCGTGCAAACATCGTTAAGGAAAAAATAAAGAGGCTCGTTTGGGATCATCTTGATCACCCCCCGTACTCTCCAGACCTTGGTCCTTCTGATTACCATTTGATCCGATCAATGCAGGTCAGCCTGACAGATGTACGCTTTCGAAATGCTGAAGAAGTGCGAAAATGGGTCGATGAATGGATTTTCAAGCCAAAAAATCGACATTATTAATGCAAGTTCCTAATATTATAAATATAAATTGCAATATAATATCAGAATTGAATGGGTAATCTTTTCGTGTTCCTTTCACAAATAAATAGATCTAGAAAAATATATATATATTTTTAAAATGCACATCAAAATAATATGTAAGTAAAGTAGCTAGTTTAAATACTTACCATTTGTCAATACGCACCATATCGGTGTGAAATTGATTTGAAATTTTTTAGTGATCGCATTGTCACTCCACCACATGTATCTATTTGTAAAAGAAACAAAAATGTATCAAGAGATTTATGCGTTTTATGAATAAAAACAATGTATCTCATATATCGAAATAAATAAAAATAAATTTGTTGTGAATTTCGTTTTTATTATTTATTGAATGGTATAAAATTGACGTATGTATTTATTTTCTATTCAATTATTGTCAATGTTGACAAGTTGTTACAAATTTTATTTATGGTATATTTTATTTAATACATATTTTACAATTGTATATATTTCAGATTTTTCTTAATCATTTATTCAAATTATCATTGGTGTGAATGATTTTCTTGTGATTCTGTCATTGGGGTTTCATCGTACAATCTAAATGTAATCTGTGCATAATTCTTATGTATATAAAATAACAAATTACATTTATAGAATCACTTATTTCCAATTGTATAACATAATTACTGTTCTACAATTGAGAGCTATTTTAGGTGTAGACAACATATGAACATTTTATATTAACCCTCTATGGTTTTAGTTGAATAATTATTGCAGTTAAAAATAAATCTTTCACATATGTTTAGGTCCGTTTTAGTTTTAGTTTGCGCAAAATTCGACATAGTTCTTCTTCTAAGTCTTCTTTAGGTTAATTTGTGACCAAATTATTGCAATAATTTTGAATTTGTATGAATTGTAATTGTGATTTCTATTTAATAAATTCTAAACTTGTAATTATTTTTCAATGGTAATTTACACGATTTAATATTAATAAGAAATTGTTCATTTTTTTACTGTCGAAATTTGCCTGATTTTATTTTAATTACTATAATTTGTATTAGTTATATAAACGGCGATAGTTATATAACAAAGTTATTTCCAAAAACAACGTTTATTCACTCGGTTTTTGTATGAACACAATCATTTTGTTGTAAACAATTCACTGATACTACGTGGCTGTTAAATTATAGCCAATTTTAAAAAAAATTAAAATTTAACACAATGAATAGCACATTTGATTGATAGTTATAGATTGATTATATGTAAGATTATGGTAATCATGTTCTCTATCAATAGTGGCGATGGCTGAGAAGTAGCATTCACTTTTCAATATCGCTATATTTTTCTTATAACCTGAGTGAAATTAAACTAAATTATGTTAAAAGATCTGGGTGTTCGCGGAATTAAATTTTCCGGAAAAATTGACTTTTATGAATTATCATCTTCTTTTTTAAATTACGAAGCCGTAGTTTTAACGGATTTCCAGTTTTGTATACAGAATTAAATTCAATTTCCAATATTTCAAAGAATGGAATTTTAAAATCGATTCACACGTTCAAAAGATATGATCGATTTTCCAATTGCAGGCAGAGAAAATTTAAAGAATGTGAAGTTAAACACTCAGTAGCGCAGTGGTATAGCTCCGAAATATATTTTATTAATTATGAAATATAACAGATTCAATTCCCACTATTTTTCATTGCAAATTTTTCGATATTTATTTTCATATTGACTTTTTTCCTGCTGGATAACCACTGGTTCGTTTATGGAACAAAAAAAGAAAAACAGATATCTCTGAAAATATGGTGTTAGACGTTACTCTGCAAAAAGATTAACAATGTCTGCACACACACACACATTACTAGGGGCTAATCAGCCTCATATAAAAATAATAGAATTATGAAAACATCTATATCTTTCGTTGATTGCAGTATACAATTGGTGTAATTGGCGGCGGAGTAATTTACCAACTTGGCTGTAATGAAAAGTTTATTATTAAAGATCCACTTTATTAAAGCAATAACTTAACAAAAAAAAAAAAAAAAATAAAATAAATTGAACACCTAAATATTGACATCAATTGGAAAATCTGTCAATATATCTTTTGAACGTGTCAATCGATTTTAAAAATCTGTTCTATGAAAAATTGAAAATTGATTATATATAATTTGTAATTTTGTATACAAAAGTGCAAATCAGTTGTAACTATGGCACGCATAATTTAAAAATATGATAATTTTTAAAAGTCGATTATCCGGAACATTTACTAATTGGACAATCCAATAATTTTTTTTTTCATAATGTTGTCTACTTTTAACTCGCGTCTACCAGAAAAATATAGTGAATATTGCAATGTGAAAACCATTTTTTCACGTTTTGCTATGAAGAAACGTATCATTTATGTGAGAATGCACTGTTTGTTGTGTATTTGTTGGCGCAAGAAAAATTTAGTGTATTAATGTTATGATTACGTCTGAAAGTATCACCACAAACGATCGCTAACAATAATTATTAACAATTGAATAAGTTGAAAAACAATTATTATTCTATATATTCTATATTCGTTCGCTTTAAATTAACCATAAAGTTCTTCGTTCGACAAAATTCTATTGTTTGTCTGATAGATGATGGATTGTGGCTTCCTCCAACGCATAATGATTTCAATGAACTATACCTTTATTACACACCTCCATATTAATAAATTTAATAAATGAGTTGCATATCAATACTATAAATTTAAATTAAATATGAGAAATATATGTTATAAAAGCACATTCACATACACTTCTGAATAAATTATTATTGAATTACAATATTATATTATATTTAATAATAATAAAATTACATTTAATTAAATTTTCTACATATATATTTAGATAATCGTGAGGACAAGGTAACTGAAGTTGGTAGACGCTTTACAACAACATCACGTTTACGACTAACACCGACAGCTGAAGATGATTATACTGAATATTCATGTCAAGCAAAACATAAGGCATTACAACCAGATATGCCAATGCGAGCTACTGTACAATTATCTGTACTATGTAAGCATTTTAATACTATTATTATTTAATTAATTTTAAGTTATTTTATATACATTTTCCATTTACCTATACTACAAATACATATATATATACAACAAACTATATCATATACATACAATATATAGATCATATTTAGAAAATTGCATATATAATAATACATATTATGAGATATATGTTATATTATATGCAAATGGATGTGTATAATTGTGTGTATATATTATATAATAGGATATTATGTATATAAATAATGTAATTTAAGGTATTTCATGTTATACTGACTGCAAGTAATAATTGTATATTTTATATGTACGAGTATCTATAGCATAATGTATATGAAATGAAAGTTCTCTATAGCTTTATAATAAATATATTATTATCTTACTGAAAATACAAAATACATTGTAAAATTTTGAGAACAGAAATGTATAAATAAATACATACCATTCCTTTTTGCACAAATTTTACTATATAGTTACTAAATATGAAAAAGGAATATATGTATACCATATACAAAATATAGGATGTATATGAAGGATACCGCACACTATAAATGCATAGTTACATGAACACATATATATATATATTTACGTATAATATCATTGTACATATAAAAACATGTTCAATATGGTTATTGAATAATTTTATTATACATTTTTAATATATACACAGTGGAATCTCTGATATGTGTTTGCTAAACATTTTTATTCGATTTTCTGTTTAATTTTCATTTTCAATATGAGCTGTATTGCATTATAAACAGTATTTTGCGGGAAATTGTTAGTACTGCCCTAGTAACACTGTTCGTAGTTTATCCGCAAAATTTCCGCATTATTTGTAGTAGTCCATAGTTTCAATCCGAGGAAATATCTATGGATTTTTTACCGAAGTCCTCTGCAATTTTATATGATGAGTGAAACTTTGTCCATGGATTTTTATAAAAATTGTCCTTGGATTATCCGCGTATATTTCTGATGATAATTTCTACGAATTCTCCTTAGCATTATTTCTCGTTGCTATTATTCCACAGAATATCCATATAGAATTTATATACATATTTTTTGTCAGCAGATCCACGGATTTCGACAAAAATATCTTTGGTTTGTACATGTATTTTGGCAAGTAATACCAATTTTTCGTATTAGCAGAATAAATTTTCTTATGACGATGATGTCAAATCGTGGTTTGATTCAGTTTTTTTTTATCGATAGACCAGAAGTTCTATGAGCACGGAATGAATAGGCTGCCCGAACGATGGCAAAAATTTATAGATTGTTCATTTTTTAAATAAACAAGAAACAAAAAAAACAGCGCTGATAAAATCATCCATTAAAAGTCTTATAAAATTCCTCGGAAATATATCGATTTAGGTTGTTTAAAAAATTATGAAAATAAATTCAAAAGAGTGAGGATTATATCTATAGATAAGTGAAATATACAACATTTAAACCCACTGTCACTTGGATAATTGGTGAAATAAATTATGAATACAATACCGCATGGATATATGTTGGACATATTACTCTGCGACAATCCAAAGATTTCAATTGATCTAAATAAAATACTATTATATTAAGTGGAAAATCTATGAACAATCTTTGGACTAATTCCAATATATCTTTTCCATAGAAAATATATGGATTTTTTCAACGGAAATTTTCCTTAATTATCAAACTACTGACAAATTGTTACTAGGGTGATAATTATCGCTCATCCTTAGATTTCATTTGCCTATAATTTTTTTCTTATCACAAAAAATAAGAAATTGTGTGGTCATTATGTTATAGACATGTGTGTTCACTCTTGTAATATAAACAATTTGGATAAAGAGTTTCCACTGTATATATTTTATTATTTATGTTGTAATTTATCCAACACGAAACTAAAATTGAATATTAACTATTTAAATTAAATTAAATATTGCATACTTTATTTCTGTTCTGCATATCGTACAAGTTATTATATCATAAACGTATATATATTATTATCATATTGTTACCAGTATAAAATACAATATATACGAAGTACAATTTTGCATACCAAAATAATTATTATTATCCGTATTGTAAACAAATTAAATTTCTAGAAAATTTCTCAAATATATTTTTTTCTATACATTTTCATTGTTTAACAAATTTTTCTATATAAAAATATATAGATCCACCAGGTGCACCGTACATTGAAGGTTATACACCCGGTGAAACATTACGACGTGGTCAATCAATTGATTTAATGTGTCGTAGTCGTGGCGGTAATCCACCGGCACAATTAATTTGGTATAAAAATGGTGTACAAGTTCGGATGGCGTATAGGTATTTATTTTTTTTTACATTAGATTTTTATCCATCATTTATTATTTATTAAAAGTTTTGCTAATCAAATTTATTTTTTTTTGTATTTAGAACCGCTGGACGAGTTTCGGAAAATAATTTTTCATTTAAAGCTGAAGCAAGCGATAATAAAGCACGATTTCGATGTGAAGCCAGTAATATAATGTCACAAACACCATTAAAAGCTGAAATTGATTTATCTGTTTTATGTAAGATTTATTTATTATAAATGGTTAATATTTGTAATAAATATATAATAATTATTTCAGTTGCACCAGCTCATGTATCAATATCGGGTCCATCAGAATCAAAAGTTGGTGAAAATATAACATTACAATGTACAACGGCACCGTCGAATCCACAGGCTGAAATTAAATGGTTAGTTGCTGGCCGTCAAATGCGTAATGCAACATCAAGATCATTTGTATCACCCGAAGGTACATCAAATTTTATCACATTTATTATTTATTATTTATTCCTTTATTTAACACACACACACACAATACTAAATTTATATAATTTGTAATAAATATTTAATATAGGAGGTTGGATAACAACATCAAATATAACAACACTTATAGAACCAAATAAACGTTCATTAGTGGTTATATGCCATGGCCTAAATATGCAACTAACAGAAAATGTTGTGTCAACTCATACTGTAAACGTTTTATGTAAGTATTTAATAGATTATTGTAATTTCCTTAGATTATATATTTTATTTTATATATATTTATATCCTTATTGGTACAATGGTACAATTCAGAAACAAGAAGCATTACATTCAATTTTATATATTCATTTTTGAAATATATATACTACTACTATTACTACTACTACTACTAGTACTGCTACTAATGTATTATATTCAAATATATATATATTTACATTATATAAGCAAATAAGTCTATATATATATGTCTTACCATTGAATTCATTTAAATTATATGTGTTCAGTTATAACGTAGAATAACTTATTAAAGTCTTAAATATAGTTTTATTGTAGATGTTGAAACTAATGAAAATATTTAATATAAAACGGAACTGAGTTGTCTCGTTGAATTATCCATTTTATTGGAAATATTAATCAAAAAATCATAATTTATTTCTATAAGTTTTGCTATAAAATTGTAATAGAAAAAATGTCCATTAATTGTTGTTGTATAAATATAGTGAAAAGAAAAATTGTTTGACTGTGCGTTTACACGGACGTCAGTAAAGCTTTTTGACAAATTGTTAAAATGATATGATGTTAAAATTTATAAGGTGGTTAATATATATAAATTTATTGGTTTGTAACCTCAAATCCAGCATTTTCCAAATCAAATTCAGTATTTTAAAAATCAAATTCAGTATTTAAAAAATCAAATTCAACGTTTTAAAAATCAAATTCAGCATTTTCCAAATCAATTTCAGTATTTCAATAATAAACAGTTGAAAAAATTGATAAAAAACGGTTTTTTAAAATTAATTAATGATTTGAATTAATGAAAAATAACATAATTTTAATTTAATACATAGCTTGTTCGGAGATGATGGCACAACTGCCATGTCATATCCAGAAAATAATTACTACAATCACCAGGAGTAATTTTTTTCACAGATTATTCAATTATATTAACTAAATTCTGGTTATTTTGAGAATGCGCCAACAATTCTCGAGCTTTGTTTTAGATAAAAAAAAATCCATTTCAAATGGATTCAGCATTGGAGAATATGGTGAAAGAAAGACTAAACTATGATTTGTCACATTCATAATATTTAGCATTTTTTGTGTATTGTGAATTGCTGCGTTGTCCAAAACTAACCAAATGCATTAATTATATTTTCTTCTTGCAGTTTATTAATTAATTGTTCGAGAAATCCACATCGCTGTTCACAGATGAGGTGATAGAAATTATTTTTTTTTATACAATATTCCCTGAATATTCATATAGCTGCTATTAAAGACTCGTTACGTCCTCGAATAATAACTAATAACAGTTTGATGTATGCAAATGTGTTTTTCTTTGGATTGGACTTTCATTGGATGCCGATGGTAATTAAAATCCGATTCGTTTATGAATATAATTTTTTGTCTTGAGGAGCATACGATCCTTGAAATTGATTGCATATAATTTTCGCTTTCCTTAATGGTTTCAGGTAAAATTTAATTGCTCGATATTGCGATGCTCGCACATTTAAGTGTCATTCGTAATTGTTTTTGGAATGCATTATTAATTAAAGTTAAACTTAATTGAATCACCCTTTCTGATTCCATAATTTTTTGGTCTATGATTTTTTTTTTATTTTATATACATATATACACGGATTTTCCTCTACTAATTTTCCAATTTTTTCCGAAATGTTTTTATTCAATTTGATTTTATTGAAATACTGAATTTGATTTTATTGAAATTTTGAATTTGATTTTATTGAAATACTGAATTTCATTTAGAATATTCTGAATTTGATTTGGAAAATCCAGAATTTTACGTTAAAAATCTATATTGTTGATGCTCAATTGTTGCAGAATGATGATGTACTGTCATTTCATAAATGGTCTGCTGTAAACAATTTGTTTTTAAATATTGAAAATATACGCACAATGTTGTTGTATGTGTGTAATTAAATTTTAACTATCTCCTTGACTACATAATAAATAATGGAATTTCGGTAATGGGTATTATTATTTGGGCGAGGGCAGTGAACTATATCTGATATTGTATATTATTCTTTTGTTCGCTCTGTTTGTTGAATATACCGGTCAATCAAATTGGTCGCCCTTTTTTATTTTTTGTTGTGGATATATCTCGGATTGAGTATATCCAAAGATAATTTCTCAGATTTGCGCTTATAAAAATTAATTAATACTTACTTCCACCATATGGTGATAACATAGACACAAATTGTTGTAGGTCTTTAACATATATCAATTATATTTATATTTGTCCATTAAACTCAATGTTAAATTAACTCTATAATATAGTAACTATTTGATTAATAATATAGTGTTAAAGAATTGATTTTCAGGTTACATTACCATTTTGACAATTTCAATTAATTTATTGTGAGACCTAATAGCGATATAGTATTATACATTATTTACCGAATTTAAATGATACATATTATTAACACCAAACGTACCGACACTTCATGTATGCCTATTCCTACCAAAGACGGGTCAAATGACCCTATAGAAAAAGTTATATTTTCTACTATGTTTTGGCAAATTAGTTGCCTGAATGAAACCATTTTTTTAAAACAAAGATTACAAATTACTAATTTATTAAACAAAAAAAAAATAATAACATAAAAATAATACAATTTTTCTTCGGTTTACTTTTGTAAATATTAAGCGTGCAATGATTGGCTTTATATAAAACGAGAGAGAAACGTGACATATCATCTTTCGTTTGTTTGGCAAATTTTGGTAATTTTTTTTTATTTGGTTCCAACAATTGTAGTTTTTTTTTTTAGTAACTTTGTAGTCAAAGATAAACTTGTAAAAAAATTATCAGTTGTAACGCTTCTTCCACAACTTGTGAACGGTTCTAATAGTTTTAGAACTACGAATTCCCCAAGCGGAACTGATGAATATCTGATATTATCCTTCCCTAAATATGCGAATCCATTTATAATATAATTGGTTTTGACATCAGACGCAAGCCAGAACTTAATTCCAAACTTATCATGTTTGTTTGGCACATATTGTGTAAACCTGCACCTCACTTTGGTTGGAAAAAATTGTTCATCGATGGTTGCATGTGGCCTTGGGCTTGTAACACTTTTGACTGTTATGGATGAATTTGTACCATACTTCTGATATCAATGCAAATTTATCAGTTTGTAGACTGTTGATTTCGTTTATTTTTTTGTATCAAATCGAATAAAACGCATAATTTCACAAAACGTATTCCTGCTCATGGTTTTTAAAAAAAAATTCTGGACCCCATTTCTTGTTCCATAAAAATGAGATGTTTAAAATCTAGACCAAAGTGGAAAAATACTTGATTTTCAAATTATAAGACCATATCCACTTATACTACTACATTTATTATGTGGACATACATATGCGTACACAGATTGATCATTTTTGATATTTGTCCATAGGAAATGACCGAACAAGAGGAAATTATGGTCAACATATAGTTATTAGCAACGTGTAAGAATGAGAAAGAATATACGGCAAAAACAAAAAAAAAATGTCAAATGACCCCTGGCGGTAGTTTAGTCAATGTTTTTTTTTGTCTCTCAGTAAACAGTAGCCAGTAGAGAAGCCAATTTGGAAGAAAATTTGTATATATATGTTTTCAATAAAAGTGGTATAAATAGAATCTGATTTTAATGTTAATTTCAAAGAAATTTAATAAGAAAATGTCTAAAAGGGGTCATTTGACCCCTTTCGGGTAGTTTTAGTGTTAAATATTATATGGTTAAAAAATTGTAACAATTCTATTTAATTTTATAATTAAAATGTACCCTCCGCGCGGCGTCGAGTCAGATATGTTATTATCACACTTTTTAATTTATATAAAATATCTACGAGTATATATATAATCTCTTCGTACACATATACGTATACAGTTTTATTAAGTTGTTATTCTATAATATAATTAAGTTTTTACAGATATATTAATGGTATATATAACAGATCCACTTGTGTGTATAATGTACAATATATATATTATAATAGAGAAAGGCGAAATTAATTAAAACGCTTTAATGACGCCATTACACTTGAAGGGTTTACAAATGTATTATATAAATATATGAGTACATACCCGATACAAATATATATATATATATCTATATAATTCTTAGTCTACCCAGCTATATTATGGTACATCTATTACATATATATAGTTACAATCTAAACAAATTATATATTATGTATGTATATGTGTTTTTTTTCCTGTACATTTCATCTCAATTGTACAATATTATCTTTATGTATGTTCCTATATTTTTATATATATATATATATTAAGATATATATTACATTATAAATTTACCATATATACATTTTCAAATTATATATTATTATGTAACTTATATGTGTATAGTTGGTATTGGTATATATATATATATAAATGTACTAAGATCTATTCTATTTATGTGTATATATTATTTTAAATATACCATATATAGGAGTATGAAATGAGCCTTTTTTAAAGGAAGAAAACCACATTATTTAGAATAGAAAAATCAAAAATATTTTATTCAAAATAACTTCCATCGCTTTCTACACACCTTTCAGGCAATTTTCGTATACCACGTCGAAAAAATGGTGTTGCTTTGGACGAAAACCATTCAGATAGCCAATTTTCAACTTCTTCAGATGTTTTGAAGTGCTGTTCTGTCAAAGCATGTCCCATCGATGAAAACAAATGGTAGTCAGAAGGAGCCAAGTCTGGTGAATAAGGCGGGTGTGGTAACAGATCCCATCCAAGCGACTTTATCGTATCCTGAACTGGTTTTGCTTTGTGTGCTGGTGCATTATCATGTTGCAAAATTACCTTAACAGATTTTTTTCCACACCTTCCTGATCCCACCAAACACAAAGCATTCTCTTCTTACCAAATCGTTTTGGTTTTGCAGTCGATGTTGCGGCTTTACCTGGTGTAATCCATGATTTTTTACGTTTAGGATTCTCAAAATATATCCACTTTTCATCACCAGTCACGATTCGATGCAAAAGAGACTTCCTTTTGTATTGTTGAAGGTTCAATTCACAAATGGTTTTTCGATTTTCTTGTTGCCTTTCAGTCAATTCATGTGGAACCCATTTTCCACACTTTTTAATCTTTTCCCATTGCTTTTAAACGATAAGAAATTATTTTTTGATCTACATTTAAGGCTTCTGCAAGTTGTTTTTGAGTTTGTGTATCATCTTCGTCCAACAATGCTTGCAATTCACTGTCTTCAAACTTTTTTGGTGGTCTTCCACGTTCTTCATTTCTCAAATCAAAATCTTTGTCTCTAAATTGTTGAAACCATCTTTTGCATGTTGCTAATGATAGAGCATGATCACCAAAAGCTTCTACAAGCATTCGTTGAGATTCAGCTGCGTTTTTCTTTAAATGATAACAAAAACTAATGATACCCGCAAATCGTTTGTTGAAGGCACAAAATTAGACATTTTTAACACGATAAAATTTTATGTTGTTGTATTACGAATGGAATTTACCACACTGAATGTTGTTGACAGATGTCAAAACAATAAAAAAAACATCGCATTAAGGCTCTTTCACAATTACTAATATAAGTACAGCCATTTATTGGCAGCGGCTCACTTCATACTCCTATACCTGGTATATAACAAAAAGATGTTTATATACCTAATATATTATTATATACACATTCATTACATAATATATATTTATATTGCAATAGTACCTTATCTGTATAATATATATGAAAGCCAACAAGTAAATGTAATATTTTCTAAATGAATTGAATTGAGAGAAATGAAGAAAAAAGAAGAAAAAAAACACATACAACACTCACACACACACACACAAACACACAAAGTTAAGAAAATGTTACGAGAGGGATAAATTTATCCACATAAAAATGATATAAATGAAAAGCCATCCGTTTTATTTTGTTTGTTTGTTTTGTATAAATATAAAAAAAAAATATTTTTTTTGTTCCTTTGCTCGCTCAATATATTATTTTATATATTTTTTTTTTTGTTGATGCCTTTTCCTTGAACATATATTCTTCCTTGGTATTTTTCTATATTTATTTACTTATTTATTTTTATTTCCATTTCAACATTTATTTTTATGTTATATTTTTCAAATTATTTGTATAATCCACACAGAAAAACATGATAGAAAATAGTCGAATTTTCATGCAATTTTTGTGTGTGTTCGTTTTCAGAAGATATTGTAGATTATTTATCAAATATTATATACCAGATGTACCGGTATCAAGTGAGCGTTTTTTTCGTGTAATTATAACACTAATTTTAAATGGGATAGTAAAATACATTTTATTCAAAATATTGGCCATTGCTTTCTACACATTTTGACCACCTTTCTGACATTTGGTGGATACCACACCAATAGAATTGTTCGTCTTTTGAAGCAAACCAATCAGACACTCAATTTTCGACTTCTTCGTAGGAATCGAAGTGCAGCTCATGCCCAATGCGTGTCCCATCGATGAAAACAAATGGTAGTCGGAAGGAGTCAAGTCTGGTGAAAACAGCGGCGGGGGTAGCAGCTCCCAGCCAAGTGTTTTGATTGTATCCTGAACCGATTTTGCTTTGTGTACAGGTGTATTGTCATGGAGCAAAATTATCTTGCCGTGTCTTCTGGCCTATTCTGGTCGTTTTTCGATCTATGCATATGGTTCAAATTGATCATTTGTTGTTGGTAACGATCAGCATTAACACTTTCACCACGTTTTAGAAGCTCTTGGTACACCACACCTTTCTGGTACTACCAGACACACAGCATTGTCTTCTTGTCGAAAAAATTTGGTTTTGCAGTCGATGTTAATGGTTGTACTGGTTTAACCCATGGTTTTTTTCGTTTAGGATTCTTAAAATATATCCATTTTTCATCGCCAATAACAATTCGATGCAAAATTGATTTCGATTTCGTGTCTGGCAAGTGAAATTTCACAAATTTTTTTTCGATTTTCCATCTGTCTTTCATTCAATTCATGTGGCACCCAATTTCCACACTTTTGGATCTTTCCCGCATAGCTTTTAAACGATCAGAAATTGTTTGTTGTGCAACATTTAACATTTCTGTCATTTGCTTTTGATTCAAAGTAAAATAATCTTCATCCAATATTACTTGCAATTCGGCGTCTTCAATTTTTTTCTGGTGGTCTTCCACATTCCGTATTTCTCACATCAAAATCATTATCTCTGTTGAAACTGTTGAAACCATCTTTTGCATTTTGCTTCTGATACAAAATGATCACCATATGGCCTCGACAAGCATTCGATGCGATTCTGTAGCACTTTTCTTCAAATGAAAACAAAAATGCTTTCCGCAAATCATAATTTTCTATGGTACAAAATTCGACATTTTTAACACAATGAAAAAATATGATGTTGTTTGTATGCAATGACTTGATGTATACAAAATATGTTTGACAGATGTTATAGCAACCAAACAAAAGAAAAATAAGGCTCGTTTACAATCAATGTTCCCTATTGAGACGCTCACTTGATACCGGTACACCTGGTATATATTTACTAGTCGTAGCATTAAACTAAAATAAAGTAAATATTGTAGCAGTAAATATTCTTTAATATGTCAAAAATGTCATGTTTGTTGTTGTTGCTGTTTTAAATTAAAAACATTATAGTACCGAATCGAAAATTAGTTTTCATACTTATATGTATACGATATAAAAATTTGTAACATCTCAAGCTTTTGAATTGTTAGCATTTCCGGTGTGTTCATATTGGATAAAATGCATTTTATAAAGTTTTTATTGACTATATGATAATATTATATACATTTTTAAGTTAAGGCGGCGCTCATATATTGTAGTATCTTTCAAACAAATATATAATAACGCCTAATTATTATGTCCTTTTTATCGTGATTTCTTTTACAATGAATATTTAACCATTTATACATTCTAAAAATCTGTGACTATATCCTTGCGGTTAAGTTTCCAATTGTCAAAGGTTTAAAGACGATAAATCCACGGGAGTGGTTTCGTTCAATTCTAAATACATATAAAAAATTTTTGTATCAACTTCTATTGTATCGAATTGCTAACTGAATATTAAATTTTAATATGAATTTATTATCAAGGCCGTCTCTGTTTAGCTGCTATGGGCAAAAATCGTATTATAAATTAAAATTCAATACAAAATATATAATGAAATACAAAGCTAAAGCACAAATCTTAAATTATATTTATAATAAAATATTTTAATAATATTTCAATTGAAAAATTAAGAAACTCACGTTAGGTACGGACAAGTAACATTTTCATTTTGTTACCTAGCAGCGCAGCTATAGGTAAAAATTCAATTTCGTACAAACCACCTCAAGTAATATGTTTCGAAATTTATTTATTTTCAAATTAATATTATAATTTTATATACTTTGTGTTATAATTTTAAATTTACATATTCGGAATATTTTAATATTATATATAAAGAGTGTACCATTTTGGTGATCATATACCAAATGAAAATTAATTATCCTGTTGAAGATGATCAAATGCGGATATAATCATGGAGACACTCAATGGGTTTTAAATAACCACGTCGCTTTAACGATTTGCATTGAACTGTGATATGCTCTGAAATCTTACTCAAAGGTGGAAAAGCCGCTGCGGATAACATTCAAACTTTTTACATCAAGTATTGTAACTAATACAGTCGTAAATATATTGCTGTCAATAATACAACGCGGATTTGAGATGTGGAAAATGTATTAAATAATTGGAAAAATGGTTTGATTATCAGGCGGTGCACAAAAGGGGATGATCGGCGTATTTGCACAAACTGTAGAGATATATAACTTTCTATAGAATACCATCAATAAACGACTGGTCCATATGTAACTGCAAAGGATTTCAAGAATGCTTCGTGTGGAGCAGACTGGATATCGATTAAAAAATTAAAAAATCTTATATTATTGATCAAATAAACACCGTACGCATAATATTCGACTAGTCTCTGTGGAATTACAATATCCGCTATATGCATTGTTCGCATATTGTAGACTTCGAGCACACTTTTTGACAATTTAAACAGAAATTTTCTTTGGCAGATTTTTGTTTGTGTTTTATGTTTTTGTGTGATTTTTGTTTTGCGGACTCTCAATAAAATTATTAAAGAAATTTATAACGAATGCTTGTTGTTGGATCAAAAAATTGGAACACCATTCCGAATGCGAGTGCTGAAGTAAAACAGGTTTTTATCCTTTGCGTACTGCTATTATTTGTTATTGGCGTGTTCGACTGTAGTATAATGTGAATCTGTTAATACCAATTCTCGTGGTATTGGCTAGACATCATTCAATCGACTTTTGTTGATGATATTTGCTTGCTATGCCACAACATGCGACATGAAAAAAATAAATAAAATTGTTGCAAATGTGTTGTAAACACACGCGCAGATTAATGTGTTTGAAAACTAAATTGATACAAACTGATCCGTTTAAATTAGATGATGGCGAAATTGAAGAGGTTGAGGGTATTCTTCTACTATACGATAGTATGCGAACACCTATTGGTGATGCGTAAAAAGATCTAAAAAATAGAATATGTAAAGGTAAACAAAATCTGAGGCGTGTCCAAATTAATACTAAATTATGAATTTATACTCTTTACCTATTTAAATGAATACCTTCGAAAAATCTTTCGTGTTCTATGGCCTGAAACAATTGGTAATGAGGCGCTGTGCAACAAAACGGGAATTGATATTTAGATTAGTATACGTAAATGGGAATGGATCACACGGTCACACTTTAAGAATGTGGGTGTGGAGGACATAACAAGAAATAAAACGTAGAAAGATGTGAGGTTTTTCACCAAAACCACGAACCAGATGACGCATTTTTATTGATGCTCTGTGCTCTGCTCCTCCACGGATTACCAAAAATAGCGATAATTTAAAATATTTTTAGTTGAGTTGTTGTTCTAGCGTTCTATGTATTTTTAATGACGACCACTGTATTATAGGTAGTATTTTTTTTTCTATGTGAATTTTTCCACAATATATAGCAACTAACAACTTGGAAAAAAAAAATGTTTGTTTTAACAAAGAATGAGATTCTTTTTAGGAAAAAAAAACAAAACAAAATAAATAATAAAAAAAATAATGTCTAACTTTCACGTTTCGTTATTTGTAAAACAACAAAGTGTATTTGTTTTTCTGTTGAAATTTTTCATTTGTAAAATTTTTAAATTTTCTTTTCATTCTGTTTTTCATATTTTCTTTTTTGTTTTTTTATGTATACAACACTTTGTCATTTTTATATTATACGTTTGTGAATTTGGTGTAAATAAATAACTCTTATTTATAATAATTAAAAAATCTGTTATGTACCAAAAATTCTTAAAATAGTAATAATAATAAAAAAACATGTACAATTATAAATTTTTATTTTGTAGTTCCAGGTTTTTTTTTTTTAGACAAATCTATATTATATTATAATTGTTATTTTTATATACTTTGTAACACATACAAATACGTCATGTACGTCATATGTATTCGTTCAATCGTATATACCAGGTATAGGAGTATGAAATGAGGAAAAAAACACATTATTTAAAATAGAAAAATCAAAAATATTTTATTCAAAATAACTTCCATCGCTTTCTACATATTTTAACCACCTTTCAGGCAATTTTCGTATACCACGTCGAAAAAATGGTGTTGCTTTGGACGAAAACCATTCAGATAGCCAATTTTCAACTTCTTCAGATGTTTTGAAGTGCTGTTCTTTCAAAGCATGTCCCATCGATGAAAACAAATGGTAGTCCGAAGGAGCCAAGTCCGGTGAATAAGGCGGGTGTGGTAACAGCTCCCATCCAAGCGACTTTATCGTATCCTGAACTGGTTTTGCTTTGTGTGCTGGTGCATTATCATGTTGCAAAATTACCTTAACAGATTTTTTCTTTCTTTCTGTCCATTCAGGCCGGTTATCTAATAATGTATGGTTTAAATCGATTATTTGTTGTTGGTAGCGAACCGTATTAACAGTTTCACCAGGTTTCAGAAGTTCATGATACACCACACCTTCCTGATCCCACCAAACACAAAGCATTCTCTTCTTACCGAATCGTTTTGGTTTTGCAGTCGATGTTGCTTAGGATTCTCAAAATATATCCACTTTTCATCACCAGTCACAATTCGATGCAAAAAAGACTTCCTTTTGTATTGTTGAAGGTGCAATTCACAAATGGTTTTTCGATTTTCTTGTTGCCTTTCAGTCAATTCATGTGGAACCCATTTTCCACACTTTTGAATCTTTCCCATTGCTTTTAAACGATTAGAAATTATTTTTTGATCTACATTTAAGGCTTCTGCAAGTTGTTTTTGAGTTTGTGTATCATCTTCGTCCAACAATGCTTGCAATTCACTGTCTTCAAACTTTTTTGGTGGTCTTCCACGTTCTTCATTTCTCAAATCAAAATCTTTGTCTCTAAATTGTTGAAACCATCTTTTGCATGTTGCTAATGATAGAACATGATCACCAAAAGCTTCTACAAACATTCGTTGAGATTCAGCTGCGTTTTTCTTTAAATAACAAAAAACTAATGATACCCGCAAATCGTTTGTTGAAGGCACAAAATTAGACACGATAAAATTTTATGTTGTTGTATTACAAATGGAATTTACCACACTGAATGTTGTTGACAGATGTCAAAACAATAAAAAAAACATCGCATTAAGGCTCTTTCACAATTACTAATATAAGTACAGCCATTTATTGGCAGCGGCTCACTTCATACTCCTATATCTGGTATGGTATGCGGGGGGGATACCATAACGAACATAAAAAGACATTTTTTTTTGTTTATTTTATGACTATAATATGAAAGCTTAAAATAATTTTAATATTGTGAAAAAATGTATGGAATGTCGGAAAAAAAAAGGAAATCATAAAAACAGAACCTACTAAAAAAAAAAAAACGAAACGAAATAGTTAAATAAATTTATGAATCACTTACCTCCACTCGATTTTATGCATATACCTCTACCATGGGAAAGAATAAAATTTAATATGAATTTTTCACGTATTTTTTCTCTACAACTTCATCTGCAAATGTTTTTTAATCGGAAAATATACATTTATAAAAAAAAATAATAACTTATTTGGATTAGGCGTTTTTTTTTTAATTTATTTAATGTTAAAATATTTTCGGTTTTCCTCCCCCTTTTTTTTTTTCGTGGAAAATTATTTAATTGTGAAAAATTAAAATATTTTCTATTATTATTAAAGTTAAACAATTAACACAATGTACAATTATCTACTATTTTCCTATAGTTATCAAAGCATTTTATATTTGCGCTATACATTTAGGCTCATTCAGGCTGAGAATGTTGTCTTCATTTCTGCTATTGTTTCAATACAATTTTCTTTTATGATTCTCTTCATTTTGGCAAATAAGAAATAATCACAGGGTGATTGATCCCTTACACTATCCTAGACAAAACAGAGTAGTTTCTTTTTTGTTTTTAATAACTGCTCACGATAATATTTCGTACGTTTTTACTGAAAATTTAATTTAATTTGGTTGTCACATTATCGCTCCATGTCGAAATAAAATTGAATGAATATGTAAGCGGTAGTTTCAAAATTTACTCCACCCTTAATTCTATCAATTTCATATATAATAACGGCATGAAAGTATTGCTCATGGATTAATTGCTGTAACCGTCAATAATGATTTCGATTTCAGTTGATTTTTATGTGAACGTATTTAAATCTTTATCATTAAGTATGTGTTACGTACGACCAAAGTGTAAAGTTACGTTGTGGTATAAAAAAGAATTTAGTAACAGAAACGGAGTGGTCTGGAACAGAGACGATGTTGAACGGAGCTATTCTGTTGATAGCGTTGCAATAGAAAGCTATATGCAATAGAAAAAGAAATAATCTTTCAGTTATCACTTATTTTAAATCAAAAAAATGTGTGTACAACAATGCAATCAAATAAACTACTTTGACATTCTGGAGGTAGTTCCAGTCAGAAACAATTCACATTGAATTTATTTATTTTTTTTCTAAAATGACAATTTACGGAGTTAAAACGGAGCTATTCTGTTGTTATCTGCCGTACAGAATTTAACCAAACAGAATCGGGTCGAGAATTTTTCTGGAGCTAATGTTTGAAATTCTGGACAAGAAAAAAATTCTGTTTTATACCACAACGTAGCTTAAGCAATATTTATTTTTTCGCTTGTTGAAAAATGTCATGACAGAGACATGAATAATTTGCGATAAGGATTGTTGTTATATTGTTTCATTAGAAGAAAACTGGTGTTAAAATTCAACGGTTGAACTTTATATGGTGGTGAACATGTTTTACATGAAAGTAGTTGTAGAAAGAGATTTCATCGATTTTGTTTGATTGATGTGAATGACAAAGAACGTGTTAAATCACCCAAAAAATTGCAAGATACTAAATTGTAAGCATTGTTTCATAAAGACGATGCACAATCGTAACACCAACTGCTGGCAAATTCATAAAAATGTAAGTCAACAAATCAATTCACACAATGGATAATATGTATTATAAAAGGAAGGAAAATGGATTCAATATGATTTGAGGGAAAGAAAAGCGAAAAACCATCATATGTAAAATTTTGATTGAAAGGCAGGCAGCAAAGTCGTTCGTTTTTGTATCCATTTTGTTACTATTTTGATGATACATGGATTTATTTTAATAATCCTATAATAGAACAAAACATTGAACTGATTCAGTTGTGTCTTTACACTGTGTATTTAGTGAAAGAGTGTGGTGTATATATTGTATTATGAATTGTTGAAATCTGATCAAGTTATCACTGCCCACAAACAACAATTGATTGAATTGAATGGTGTATTGAAAGAAAAACTACTGGAATGGGGGGCCAACATAGACATGATGTTAAAAGTGATTCTTTGCTCGTTCTCATGTCGCTGAACGGGGGTTAAAGAATGCGTTGAATTCACTTTTTTGATTTACCAGTTGTTGCTCCATCACTTGTTTACATCGATGGCACTCTGTGCACATCACTTCCACATAATTATGAAGGCATCGCAAAAATATCGCGATTCTGGAATCGAATCAAATTAATTAATTAATTGACAAAAAATCGACAAAAGGTTGTACTTAACAATGTTAATTACATTCAATAAGAAATTGATATATTCTCAATTTGCGACCGACATGATTCATTCAAATACTATTACTTTTAATGTAATTTTTCTGTAAATACTTGATCATCAATATCAACTTTGCCATACACTTCATAATCTGTATTATATTAAATATCTCATGTGTATAATTATTTTTGCAATAGAATATATCGTATTTTTAATCCTACAATATAATACAAAATAATAAAAATTTTATTGAATGTGCAAACTTAACCCAACTTTAGCCGCACATAATAAATATACATATTTTGTTATTTACTAAAAATTTCTAAGTAAATTTTAATTATTTTCCATTTAACCGAATTATATTCCCAAAGCGAAGAATTGATATGGCATTACTTGGGAAATAAATTATATTGTTATATAATACAACACCATTAAAATATTATTAGAATAAACGATTATAAACATAAATTGAATGTTTTTATTATTTTTATTTTAAAGCGCATTAATCATATTTTATAAATAAAACTTTATCGTATAAAAGTTTATTTTGTATATGAAGGTGTATTTGTTGTATATGAAAAATATTTACATACGAGACGCGGGTGTATTATAACAGGCCAATTGAAAAGTTCCCGGTCTGACACTGCTATTAAATCCATATGATTTTTAGTTAGTACCAACCTTCAAACGATACGTATCAAAATTTTGACAGCAGTCCGACCATTAGCTTGTAAGATATTGCGTTGTGAGTGTAGCAGCTACATTTGTTATTTGAAAAAAGATGGAAAAAAAGAATTTCGTGTGCTGATATAATATTGCTTTTTGAAGGGAAAAAATACAGTTGAAGCAAAATCTTGGCTTGATGAAGAGTTTCCGGGGTCTGCACCAGGAAAATCAACCATCATTGATTGGTATGCTAAGTATAAACGTGGTGAAATGAGCACCGAAGACGGCGAACGCAGTGGAGGCGACGAAAACATCAAAAAAGTTCACAAAATAATTTCGAATGACCGTAAAGTGAAGTTGATCGAGATAGCAGACATTGTGAAGATATCATCTGAACGTGTATATCATATCATTCACGAATATTTGTACATGAGAAAGCTGTGAAGCAAAATGGGTATCGCGCGAGCTCACAATCGATCAAAAGCAACATCGTGTTAATGATTCTGAGCAGTGTTTGAAGCTGTTCAAGCGTAATAAACTTGAATTTTTGTGTCGATATGTGACAATGGATGAAACATGGCTCCAATATTTCACTCCGGAGTCCAATCGACAGTCAGCTGAGTGGACTGCACACGATGAACCGAATCCAAAGCGAGAAAAAACACAACAATCACCTGGCAAGGTTATGGCATCAGCATTCTGGGATGCGCAAGGTGCATTGATTACCTCCAAAAGGGTCAGACCATCAACAGCGATTATTATATAGCGTTATTGGATCGTTTAAAGGATGAAATCGTTAAAAAAAGGCACCATTTGAAGAAGAAAAAAGTGCTGTTTCATCAAGACAATGCACCGTGTCACAAATCAATGAAAACAATGGCAAAATTGCATGAATTGGGTTTCGAATTGCTTCCGCATCCACCGTATTCGCCAAAACTGGCCCCCAGCGACTTTTTCCTGTTCTCAGACCTCAAAAGAATGCTCGCTGGAAAGAAATTTAGCGCCAATGAAGAAGTAATCGCCGAAACTGAGGTCTATTTTGAAGCAAAAGACAAATCGTACTACAATAATGGTATAGAAAAGTTGAAATATCTCTATAATCGCTGTATCGCCCTCGACGGCAACTATGTTGAATAATAAAATCAAATTTTGTCAAAAAAATGTGTTTTACTATGGTAGACCGGGGACTTTTCAATTGGCCTGTTATATTATTTTTGTTGGAACATTTATTACCGATCTATAAGATATAAGAAGAAAATATTACTATAACTGATTTTTAAATAACGTTTTTAACTTGGAAATTACTTAGTTTTTTAAAAAAAAAAAATGTTCTATATATACAAGTTTCTATTTTATTCCTATTATACGTATCCATCCCCACATCCGCGTATAATATATTAAACTAAAACCCTATACCAATACACAATATATTTTGTAATTTTAAAATAATATTAATAATAATATATAGCTTTATAATAATAAAATATACTGAATATAAAGTATACAGGAGTGTAGGTGTATAGTGTAGAGGTGGAGGTGTCTGTGGTGTATGTTGGTTTGTGTCTCGTGTGTGCAGTGCAGAAGAGAAAATAAATATAAAAATATATATAAATTGTAATATCAAAAAAATAAAATGTTATCGGAAACAAAATACAACATTTATCCTATAATCCTGCTTAACCCTTTAAATAAATGAGTTCACAAACTTTTTTTGAACCATTTATAAATTTATAATATTGTATATCTATAGATATTATGTTGCAATAGTAACACAACAATACGAAACGAAATACCTCAATCCATCTATCTATCTATTGCTACTGAATACTATGTTCGATATACACATAATATACAATATATAGAGACTTTATCCCAAATGATTATAAAATGTACACATATATTTATTTTTTTTTTAAATTCAACATCTAACCACCACCACCATTACCACGACTACCACCACGACTACCACCAGCTCCTGCTGAACCAACTGCAATATTATATATTTTATTTTATTTGATTTTATTTTAGTGTTTCTTTACTCTATCTATAGAGATATTCTATTTATATGTATTTATATTTTGATGAGATTTCAGGGGGTGGGGAGTATTCTGTTAATAAGCTTATTTATCCTTTATATATGTATCAAATATTTATTATTATTATATGGAATACATATATGATTCCCAACAGACTGTTACATGTTCTTTAACATAACATAGGCTGAAAGGATACATAAATATAAAATAACATTGATCTATTTAATTTATTTATGGTCAGAGTATTTACTGAAATTACATCAGTTTTTTTTTTCAATCCATTTAAAATGGAAAAACCATATAATAAAAATTAAATATTCTTTGTATTTTCCCTTTTTTATTTTATTTTATTTTTAAAAATAATATTTAATGTTTATTTCAATTTTGACACTTTACTTGATCAATTACAAAATTATACATCATTTTTATATAAATACCACACAAATACAAAAGAATTGTATTTCAATATAAATTGTAATTTATTGTTGTTCTCAATTCGCACAGTTTCAAAATAAATATATATATTGGTATCGAATATGATCATTTAAACCGCATATACCAAATGGATATTTAATTTTAAAAATAACTACGACTCTTGTGGTGTTACTCCAAGTGTCCATCTCATCTGTAAAAACATTCATTATATATATATATATATTTGCCATATATAATTCTGCAGTGGCATGGATGGCGTAGCAAAGGTTGGGTCCATAAGATGGTCGCCAAGTTCTCCAGACTTAAATCCATTGGATTTCTATTTATGGAGTTGCCTTAAAGAAAAAGTCTATGCAACTGTGATTAATTCACTTGAAAAGTTAATTCAGCTTATTGAAGACTGTATTCAAGACATTCGTCATAAGCAACAGCAAACACTTAGATTGGTTCGGTCTATTGAAAAGCATTGTTGTCTATGTGTTCGAGCTGAAGGTGCACATTTTCAGCAATTACTTTAGGCTTTGTTTGTTTAAAACTGTGGTGATATTCGTGCGTGTGCTTTCGTGAATTTATGTGTGTGTGGGCTTTGGTGTGTGAAATCGTTTTTGTGTGTGTGAAGGTTTGTGTGAATGCATAGGAGTGTATGGAATCAAGTCACGTTCGTATTGTTGGTTCTGGATAAAACCAAAAAAAGATAAAATTTTTCCATAGCGAAAATCAATTTTATGCCTACATCGTTGTAGTTATTTGTGAATATCTTTGGAACCAGTTGAGACTCATCGTAATGTTATACCTTAAATGAAAGCTTATGAATGTGGCAAGTTTTTAAACTTATACCGAAAAAATTTTTCATTATGATTTTTCGACTTATGCTTGAACAAACTTTCAAAAAAAAAAATGGCGTTCAGCTAACTGTTAACATTACTGTAAGTATCTGAATAACCACATGTCCGAATTGCCATATCTTAACGTCAAATTAAAGATCTCGGTATGCTAATGCTAATAGTGTATCAAAAATTTAAAATCGGTTAATTAGTTACTGAGATATTGATCCCAGTAGAGTGCAAAACATGGTATGATTGAAAATTTGGTTATTTGCGTGTAACTTCGTACCGAAGCCGAATCGGCCAAAATGTTATATGATATTTTCGACGAAAAATGACCCAGAGAATCCAGTGTTTTCGTATTGCCGTCGAAAATTGAGACACCCTGTATAATAATTCAATAGTGGTTCAGTGTGGTGCAATGATAAAATGGTAGACATGCCATTCAATCCGAACATTGTGCGATCGATTTCCTGTATATTGTCATGAAAAATACATTCAATATGTTTCACACTAAAAAAAAATCGAATATCTCTGAAAATATGGTGTTTGACTTTATTCAATACAAATATATCATATATAATGCAGATCAATTGATCGATTGTTATTTATTTATACTCGCATACGGTATAATTAAAAAACTATTATGGAGTATATATGTCTGAATAATCAATCCATATGTGTTCGTTGCACTTGGTAGCGGGACGAAAAAGGTACCCAAAATAGTGGTCATATTCGATATCCTCCGGAATTTTTTTTTTATAGATAATAATTCAATAATTGGTTTAGAATTAGCGAAGGGTATAGAATTTTTCCTTAATTACATTACTTTTTACTTATATAAAGTAATATGATTTGATCGTTTTTTAAAAATTAATTAATTTAATTTCGGGTAATAACGGGTCAAAATGTTATCTTTGAATGCGAAACCAAAAATCGAGCCAATTTTGTATGTCTTCATAATTGTGGAAGCGCTGTGTACATTGTGGTAATCTGATAGAGCAACGTCTGGTGAATATATAGGACGGTGTGTGGTAGCACATCCGCATCCGAGTGCTTTCAATGTTTCTTTTAACCGGTTTTGCGACATGACGACGACCATTGCGTGCAAAAGAATCACTTTTCCATGTCTGTTGGCTCATTCTGTCCGGTTTTTTTTTTTCAATGCTCGATTCAATGTTTTCAAATGTTTGTAGCGCGCTCACCGCAGAAATAGTTGGACCAGGTTTTAGTAATTCCTATCCAACAAATACACAGTAAAACCTTCTTCTTCCATATGTTTTGGCGTAAATTTTACATGTTGACCTCTATCAGTCCAATGTTTAGTTGGTTTAGGAATATCAAAATAAATCCATATTTTTCATCACCAGTGACAATACGACACAAAAACAATATTTCACACTTGGTTTTATGCTTTTCTTTGCTTCTTTAAGTCAATTCATATGGAACCCATTTCCATTCCTTTTGCACCATATACCCATTGTATTTTTTAGCGCTTAGAAATGGATTTTTGACATTACATTTAATGAATCTTCCAGTTGTTGTTGCGATTGTGCATCGTCTTCATCCAGTAATGTTTGCAATTCCGGTATCTTCAAATATTTTGGGTGGTTTTCCACGTTTTTTTGTCATTTAGATCAAAATCACCACTTTTGAATTGTTGAAACCACTTTTTGCAATAACTTTTATGTAAAGCAAGTTTACCATAAGCTTTGACAAAAATTGTATGACTTTCAGCAGCAGTTTTCTTCCAATGAAACAATAACAACGAATCTCCCCACAAACTGACAAATTTTTCTGGTACAAAACACCACATTTTCAACAAACTAAAAAAAAATATTTTGTTTACATTTTTAGCTCGTAACACAAAACTGAATGATAAAGATATAAAGTGAATACGTTCACAAAAAAAGGTAAACATTGATAATTACTCGGATATAAAAATAATGCAATCATAAGGAAGCAGCGATATTTTGATGTTGACCAAAACCAAATGTTTAATTATGTTATACGTTATACCATGCGGAATAATGGAGTAACTGGATTGTTGTATGGATATTTGGTATAGATTAAATATAAACTCCACTTCGTGTAACATGACTTGTGTAACATGACTTGTGTAACATGTACTCTGTAAAATCTTGATACTTGTGCGTATGGTAAGATTTTCCGGAAAAAAAATCATTTTGATTGGATTGTTGTTACATATAACAATATTACGCTGATGATATTCTTTGACTCTAAAATGAACGCACGGAGGCAAATAACTAAATACACCCAATGAAAAACTAAATCAATAATTATCTATATATTTTTTGTTATCTTAATTTAATATTGAATAAAATTTTTTATAAATCATTTACACGCACACACATTCATAAAAAAACTGAATTAAAAAAAAGTAAATATTTCATATCAATTTTTTTATTTTATCTCATTCTTATGTCCATAAAAAATAACAAATATTTTGTGAATTCGATGGTAAAAAAATAAACGAAAAAAAGGAAATGAAAGGAATGAAAATAAAAACAAGGAGGTTTTTGAATTTTTTTCACAAATATCAACACAACAAAAACAAATAATAAAAAAATAAAAAAATAAACAAGGAACCAACGGCAAGCAAAGAAATGAATTATTAAAATCAATTTGTAATTTAAAGTTCTTTCCACTCCATACAATATCGTACTATTTGTATTGGATGAATTCATCTAACAACAACAGCAACAACAACAACCAATATATTTTGTGTTGTGTGTACGTTTTATACTGTGTTCTATTCCACATACAACTTAATAATTTATACAGATTGATCCTTGAGAGAATCAATTTTTTTAAGCACCCATACCCATCGGATTGTCTTTTGTATATAAGTTTAAAAATTGACAAGCGTCAAAAATTGTCAATAAAATATTATGGAACGGTATACGGTATCCGATATACCAAATTTGAGGGATCCTTTGCGGGAGTTTCTATGTTTTTGTATATATATGAAGTATTATGTGGTTAAACAAAAACAACAACAACAACAACAACAACAACAAGAACTAAATTGTTTGCATATGGTTTACACTCGCTATATATATTTCGTGTAATTTAAAATTCAATATATGTACAAACTTTCAACATGTCTATGTGTACTCTGTATTATTGCGTATATCCTTTATATGCTATTTTTTTTATTTTTTGTTGAAAATATCCACTTAAAAATACAGAATAAAAAGGAAAATAAAAAAATTTCAACCAAGGTCCATTTCCATTTATAGTTAGATTCAGGAAAATTCTTATCTTCTCTATATGTATTGCTATTTATTTATTTTTGTCGTTTTTCATTTTTCTCATTTGAGATACGTTTTATTTTTTGTAAAAAAAACGAGAAATTATATAAAAAAAACCCCCAACAAAAAATGTTTATTGTATGCGTTTTGTTGTTCATTAAAGATTAAACAAAAACCTTTACAGAATTCGCGTAGTGTTTAAACAATGGGTGGCCCCCCCCGAAATTGATTGTATTGTTCATTTTCTAGAACAATTAACAACAATCATATAATTATTATAATACAAAATGTTTATTTTTATGTATCCTTTTAATGTTAAATAGACGATCACTACACAAAAGAGATTGTATAACTAAAGAGTGAATGATATACGAAAGAAAGATCAGATAGCATCCAGTCGATACGTTCGGGCACAGTTTAAAATGTCAATTAAATATAAATTAAATTGTCACTACATTTTAATCGATCGAGTGAACTATATGTTATTTGATTACGCAGACATATGTGAAGACAATCGCCGCCCCCTCAAATCGTACCCGTTTCCATTATATTGACCTTAGTCTCATCTCGCAGTTAACGATATGTCAGTCAAATTAAATTTATATTTACACAAAATCCATTGACTACCTACTACTGAATTGAGAACTAAAAAATTTTAGTACATCCGCTCATTGACCGTCTGACAAAACATCTACGTTGCGATGAGTTTTGTAACTTGATCCACGGTACTATTTTATTATTTGATTGATGTTTAAAAAAGAAACTATAGCTATTATTAGATGTTGAAACGTGTGTTTTCATAAATAAATCGAAAAACAGTATACATAAATGCTACGCTATACTGCAACAACTAAAATTTCACTATACACAAAAAGGTCCTGGAAAATTGAGTCAAATATAAAGTATGTAAAACCGAAATTGTTTTGTCACATCACCCTGCAACATTTTGCAATTGTTTGAATGTAAATGTATTTGGACGCTGTTATAGTGACTCGGTACACACCGTACGTACTTATTCGTATTTTGTAGATAGCATAAATATTATACCATTACACATATGTCAAGGGCCCTCCTTTTCTCCAATGTTATTTTTCAATTCATATATAATATTTTATAATACCCGCAGCCATTGTATTATAAATTGCTTTATTTGTTTTTAGTTATTGCTTTTATTTTTTGTAACATATTTAGTATTTATTTTATATTCATCCAGAAGATAATGTGTAATATAAGAATGTTTGTATTGCATTCGTTTTTTAAATTTGCTGAAATGTAAACTATCTATGTGGATCTTCAAAAAATTAAAAATAAATAAAATTCTATTTCTACTGATAGTGGTGATAGTGCTGATACTATCTGTGGTTCTACTGCTATACCATAATTCTAGAATTAATTTATTGGCGAATATGAATGAACTGATTTGAATGGGGTAATCGTGTTTGCATTACATAATCCCATCATATCTTTGTTAATTATTAATTCCCTAAATTTACAATCTTTCTCTGTATTCATTTCACAGTTAGTGTATACCTTTTATAATCGTAATAATTGTCATTTCAAGCGAAACAACAAGCCTCGGTCGCACCCCTAGCAAATCAATGCGAAATTTATTATCTAAAATAATAATGTTGATGTTTTGTTATTAATTTGATGCGTAGTTTGCCATATTAACTCTTTCATTACAAAATTTTCGTATATTCCCTAGTAACACTGTCCGTAGTTTGTCGGCAAAAAAATTTCCGCATTATATGTATTAGTCGATATAGTTTCAATCCGAGGAAATATCTATGGATTTCTTCCGCTGGAATTTTATATGAAGAGTGTCCTGTCCATGGATTTTTACAAAAAAAATGTCCTTGGATTATCCGCGTATGTTTTCGATGATAATTTCTATGGATTCTCCTTAGAAATATTTCGAATTGCTATTTTTCCACAGAATATCCATCGAATTTATATTGATATTTTTTTGAGAGAAAATCCACGGATTTTGACAAAAATATCTTTGGATTGTCCATGTATGTTTGGCAAGTAATACCAGTGAATTTTCCGTATTAACAGAATAATTATTTGTTTTATTACGAATTACGATGAATCTGAATCGTGGTTTGATTCAGTTTTTTTTTTACCGATAGACCATAAGTTCTATGAGCACGGAATGAAAATGCTGAACGATGGCAAAAATTCAACGATTGTGCATTTTTTTGTTGTAATAAACAAGAAACAAAAAGCGGATAAAATCCATGAGAACTCTTACAAAATTCCTCGGAAATAGATATATCGTTTTGAGTTGCTGGTTGTTTTAAAAATTATCAAAATAAATTAAAAACAGGGATAATTATAATACAAAATTTGAACCCACTGTCACTTGGATAATTGGTGAAATAAATTATGAATACAATACCGCATGGATTTATGTTGGAAATATTACCCTGACAATCCAAAAATTTCAATTGTAAATAGTAGTGTTGATAATGGATCGCCTTGTCGTAGTCCATCAACCGTCTCAAAGTGATCAGATAATTTACCTCGGATTCGTACCAGTGACCTCACATTTTACAACGTCATGGCCACCAAATCTATCAGTTTTTTTTTGAATACCAAACTCTTCCATAATTTTCCATGACTTTGACCTATTTTCGCTATCATATGCCGCCTTGAAATCAACAAACAAATGATGTGTATTGACATTGAATTCCGTACACTTTCCCAAGATCTGTAGTATACTAAATATTTGATCAGATGTAGATTGATCTGTGCAGAAACTACACTGGTATTCTCCGATAATTTCATTGGCGTATGGAATAAGTCTATGGTATAGTATATTAGCAAATACCTTATAGTTAATGTTTAATAAAGTTATTCCTCTGTAGTTGTTACAATCTAATTTGTCACCCTTCTTGTACAATGTACAGATAATACCATCCTTCCACTCATCTGACACCTGTTCGTTATTCCAAATCTTTACAATTATCTCGTGCAGTTGATACCATAATGTATTTCCACCATATTTAAAGAGTTCACCAATGGTAAGCTATCAGATCCAGGTGATTTATTATTCTAGAGCTTCTGAATAACATTCTTTACTTCGTGTATCGATGGTTCAGCTATATAAATGGCTGGGCGGAGTGAAATTGCACATCTTCCACATTATTTACTGGCGTGTTCACATTTAATATTTCTTTAAAGTACTCGGCCCATCTTTCGTGGCACCCTTCCTCTTGCGCCATAACCTGACCATCTCTGTTTTTGTACAAAAATGGTTATTGATTGTATCCGTTGCGAAAACGATTCACATTCCGGTACAATTTTCTATTATCGTTGTTCCTGTTAATTTTTTTCCATTTCGACGTAAACCCTTCGTTTCAATTCTCGTTTTTTCTTATGAATCAATTTACGCTCGAAATCCCTCTTCGCGCGATAGTCTTCCACAGTGATCCGTGTAACCCGCGTCAGCATTTTCAGTCTGGATGCATTTTTTGCATTCCGAGCATTTCCACATTCATCATCAAACCACTCATTTCTTACTACCCATCCCCTTTCCAATCACCTCTGTTGCTGCATCTTAAACGCATGATTTTAATTTCTTCCACATACTATTTATACTAGTTTCCTGCTGGTAAGCCTTCAAATCTGTAATAATTCGTTGTTCCATTGTATCCATGTACAATTGTTTTATCGCCGACTGTTCAAGTCTTTCGACTGCCCATTTCAATTCAACGGGTGGGTTGTGTGTTATTAATGGCCGAAATTCTGGCTCGTATCCGAACTAGATAATGATCTGAGTCAATATTTAAAATATAAGATTATTTAATTTAAACAATTAATATTTAACAAATATATTTTTACCTCTTATCGGTTACTCTGGATTGCATCACGCCGTACGCATACGTTGATTACTATTAAAGAAAAATTCCCTTTTTTTCACTCGTTTACTTAATTTTGTCAGACACTGTACATATATATAGTCATTAAAAAGCGAAAAACATTTATGAAATACATATTGTAGTAGTTCTAATACTAGACACATATATACCTATATTATAATTACAATATAAAATATGTACTACTAAATATGGTATACAATATATAAAAGGATATTAGTACATTTAAAACAAACATATAAAATGCAATTATTTACATTTATATAGCAAATATTTACTAACAACAAACTTTTGTGAGTTTACTTTTTATGTTGTTGTTGTTGTTGTTTTTTTTGTGTACTCGTACTCGTATACTAATATTCGTTGTGCGGAAAATTAATTTATCGATTAAACTCTTATAGTCTATGAATGGTGTATATATATGTAAAATGTGAAACATATTATTATTATTATTATTATTATAATATATGTTTTGTATGTGTACCTAATATAGAGAATAGCATCGCCATCGAAGCACCGGCTAAGGTTCTGTATTGTATAAAAAAAAATCGCATATAACCAAAATAAAATTAAAAAAAATTATGGTAAATATTTTTCTTTCCTTTTTTGTATAAATTATTAATTATGTTATGGGTGAAAAATTAATTTTGCATAAAAATTGCAAGTTTATTTATATAATTTCAATTTTGTTCGGTTCTTCTTAAAAATACAATATTTATGTTGAAATTTGAGCATTTTTTTTTTTTATTAAAACTCATTTTTAAATATTTTCTTTTATGTACTTTTGTTGTTGTTGTTTTTTGATTTTTACTCTTGTTAATAACAATCATAAATTATAAACATAAAACATATAGTGGATTATATAATGATTAAAAATGAACAATACAATACAACGTAAAGTTTTTCTTTTGTATATTAAACGTTATATATGTTTAAATATACGATCCTGTATTTTGTATGGATATAGAAATTTGTGTATTTATAGAGAGACTATTGAGGTGTTATCACTTATTATAGTGGCGCAATGGATACGGGGTCCAATTACCGAAACTTACACTCTAAATAATTTTCAACCAACTTTGATTGGAAAGTCCGCACGACGTTATTGATTGAAGGACTAATCAAAAATGATTGAAGGAAAATTCACCGATAATTGATTGGAAATTATTCAATTATTTTAACTCGAAAGTAATGAAAAAACTATTGAAAATCGATTTTTAAGACATGACAGATACAATAAATATTTTTTTAATTAGCTCATTTTTTATTATTTTTCAATTAGTATTGATATAAAATTCGTAAAATTATCATCAATTATGATATATAATATATCCACTTTGATTATATTTCACTTCATAAAAGAGTGAAATTAAATGAATGTAGATTAACTATTAAATTTATATTGATTTAAATTATCGCATTTTCGATTATTTTTTAATTAATTTTCAAAAAAATTTTGATTAAAATTGACTAAATTTCTACTCTGTTTAGATATAAAATCAATTTATTCTGGATATATTTCACTATTGAATTAGATAAAATTCAATCGAAAAAGATTAGAAAATAACTCGATTTTGATTAAAATAATATAATTTTTCCAAGAGTTTTCCAAAATTTCAATCACAATTGTATGAATATCTACTCTGTTTGGATATAAAATCAATTTGTTTCGGATATATTTCACTATTGAATTAGATAAAATTCAATCGAAAAAGGTTAGAAAATAACTCGATTTTGATTAAAATGACATAAATTTTCATCTATTTTGACAAAATTTCAATTACAAGTGATTGAATATCTAATCTGTTTAGATATAAAATCAATTTATTCCGGATATATTTCACTATTGAATTAGATAAAATTCAATCGAAAAAGATTAGAAAATAACTCGATTTTGATTAAAATAATATAATTTTTCCAAGAATTTTCCAAAATTTCAATCACAATTGTCTGAATATCTACTCTGTTTGGATATAAAATCAATTTGTTTCGGATATATTTCACTATTGAATTAGATGAAATGCAATCGAAAAAGATTACAAAATAAACCGATTTTGATTAATATGGCATAAATTTTCATCTATTTTGACAAAATTTCAATTACAAGTGACTGAATATCTAATCTGTTTAGATATAAAATCAATTTATTCCGGATATATTTCACTACTGAATTAGATAAAATTCAATCGAAAAAGATTAGAAAATAACTCGATTTTGATTAAAATGACATCTATTTTGACAAAATTTCGAATAATTTTGTATGAATATCTAATCTATTTCGATGTAGTATCGATTTATTCACTATTTAATTACGTGAAATTTACTAAAAATAATAGAAATGTAAACATGCTTTCGATTAAAATTAATTCATTTTTGATCATTTTTCTATAAATTATTATATATAATTTTATTTATATTTTAATTATATAAAAATTTCACAAAAATTCGATATTATATTATATTTATTTCAAAATTGTTAATTCTTAAGAGTGTTGTTTCTTAAGTACAAATTAAATTATTTTTATTGCGATATCTTTTCTTATTTTATAATTATTTAAATTCAAATATATTTTAATATAATTATTCAATATTTTTGAATAACTATCTGTTTTAAATGTAAATATCTCTAGCTTAACTTATCTAAGATATTTATTTTCAAATAATCATTTTTAAAAGTCAACCGTACATAATATTATATAAAAACTTAAAAAAAATTATGCATATACCATATATCTTCAGTTAATTATATATATATTATATATACATTTTTATTTGATGACGATTAATTAATGATCATCGTTATTCTAATTAATAATATATAACTAATTAATAAAAAAAATTAGAAATGAAATTCATTAAATAATTATATTTAAATCATTTAAAGTTAAATTTAATAAGTTTTCTGTTTTTTAGAATTAATATCACATGTAAATATATAATTAAAGTTTTATATTATTATGTTTATTATTTTATTTAATATCAAAATATAAAAAGAATAAAGAATATTAATGTTTTGAAAACCACTATTATATTTATTATTAAATAATATATGTATTTATATTAATGGATAATTAACGTTAAAATTTTCCACAGCTGCTAGACATTTTACATTTTTCATTTCATACACAAATACATCCATATAATTGAAAAATCGTAGCAACTGTGGTGCATATTCCACATTAAATACATAATACGCTTTGAACAATAAATCCAATGTTGTAATAAAATTATTTCCTGTATTCAAGAAATTGGAATCTAATTTTATAAAATACTGGGGCTCTTCATCCAGATTGCACAATGATATTATTATCGGTTGCGATGTTGATACATTTTTTATTATATTTTCGAATGACTCGTTTTTCTGTAATGACAATGAAATGTTATCAAACCAATAAATATAAAATGTTACAATAACATAATAACTCACCGAAAATGACTGCATTAGCCAAGGGTTGATATTTGTTGCTGTTCTGCTTCTACATTTCGATTTTGTGCCTTTAGAGGGCATAGATGGCCAGTAATTCGCTAATGCGGCTATACATCGTACATTATCTGTATAAAAAATTTAAATAAATATAGACTGAAAGTATATAATGTATATGTTTACGTTAATTTAAATATATTACTGTCAGATATTTCCGCTAAATTTTCAAAACATGGTAAGGCTGCAGCAATTTTCGTAATTGCATATATTTTAATATGTAGTCCATGTTCATCACAATTTTTTCCCATTCTTCTGAATTCTGATAATATCTACAAAATAAGAATAAAGTTAATAAAAAGTTAACAAAAGTATGTTATATATTTTTTTGCAATTTGACGCTTACAATTTCACCATTATACGACAATAAATGAGGGCATAGATTAATAATATCAGTTATTGTATTTTTTGTCTCCCTCATTTTTAATATTGCAACATGAACAAAATCGCTTTCCATCCCAGCAGTAATAACCGAGTAATTGCTCTGATTTGGTAATAAATTTTTCAAAGCTTCAATCTAAAATTAATAAATATATTTAATATGACAACAACATTTCGTTAGATTGTATCCATCCTACCTTCATTTTATCGTCATCACTCATAGCATATTCTTCTAGTTGCGGTTGTGCAATTGGTGAGATTACATTTTTTCTTTTGGGCGAATAATTTTGATCTGCTTGTCTTGAAGCAGTTCTCAACGTTTTAAGTCTGTATTCAATAAAACCTGATGCTGGTTGATGTTTAGCACCGGGCTGAAAATAATGACACTAAAATATTTTCATTAAACAATAAATATAATTATTAGTACACATACGTTTATATTTGTCTTCAATTTTATTTATACTCACATACGATGTAACTCCCAATCGTTTAATAGCCAAACACGGAAAACTGCTTATTATAGATTTGGCTAAATTTTCCTTGCATGTGTTATTCGGGTATAATTTCTTGTCAGGCAAAAGAGCTCCCCAATCTTTAACAAGTTCATTTACCAATATACGCACAAAGTTTTGACGATGTCTGTCAATCAAAAATCCCTGTTTATCAATGCGCTCTACAATCTTAGCACCTTCTGGAGTATCCATCAAAATTTGTCTTAAGTCCAATACCTTGAATTAAAAAAAAAATCAATTAAATCACATGATATATAAATATATATGGATAAATATGATTTAATACTTATTAGATAAGTAATTTCTTACTAACCTTATCAAATTTGAAACTTAGAGTTGATGTTGTCGAGGATGCGGTTTCTGATACAACAGATTTCCTTCGTACATCTATATTTTTTAAAAAAGCATCTGCTATATACATTTCGGGATCCTATGAAAGGAATATGCCAAGTCCTACAGAATAGGGTGTGTAGCTGGGCTAATAAAATGAAAATAATTATTCTAGACCAATATAGCACATAGGGTAATTATTGGACATTGGTCTAGAATAAATTTTTCATTTTATTAGCCCAGCTACACACCCTATTCTGTTGGACTAGGCATACTGGGACACCCTGAATTTTATAAATTTTTCAATAAACCAGTAGTTAAGTTTAATTTTTAGGTTTTTGTTGTAGGTTTATAAAATTATGATAAAAAAATTACCTTCAAAATTTTTAACCACACTTTCTTCCAAATTATGGTTTTGTAATATGGCACTTACACTCATTCTATTGTATAATGTAATTGTAAAATTGGTAAAATATTTATTTAAAACAGCAAACACAAATTATCCACACTATATCGAGATATCACTATTTTTGATTTTAACTATTTTTTAAGCACAATTTCTTCCAAATACAATATTATATATTGTAATAAATTATAATTGTAATTAAATTTGTTTAAATAATTATTTATATTTATTACACAAATTATTAAAACTATAGTTATAACATTCACAAAAATATTATTTATTATTAACTTATTACAATAATACAGCACAGCACGGGCAATGGTACAAATTTTAATGATATAATGAGGCAATGACGATGTTAAAAAATCTTATTGAAAGAAAAGTTAAGTTACAGCCAATAAGGACGCTCATATAATAGCACGTGATTATCTGCAATCATTGAGTTGCGTGAATTTTAATTAATTTTGGTTGATCGCATCTCCCAATCTCAAATAAACGAAATAAAACAAAAAGAAACAATAAAAATAACAACCAATCAGAACGCAGGTATAATTTAGCGCGATTATTTTCAATCAACGAAGAGTGAAATTGTAAGTAATGTTGGTTGAAAACATGCACACACACTAATAAGCGTTACAACCAAACGAAACAAGAAAAAATAACAGTTTATTAACAATAATCTATATAATGATAACTTACATTCAATAATAGTTAAGTGAATTCAAATTTTTGGTTGAATTGAAACAATAAAAATCACAACCAATCAGAACGCAGGTATAATTTAGCGAGATTATTTTTAATCAACGAAGAGTGAATTGTAAGTAATGTTGGTTGAATACATGCACACACACTAATAAGCGTTACAACCAAACGAAACAAGAAAAAATAACAGTTAATTAACAATAATCTATATAATGATAACTTATATTCAATAATAGTTGAGTGAATTCAAATTTTTGGTTGAATTGAAACATTAAAAATCACAACCAATCAGAACGCAGGTATAATTTAGCGCGATTATTTTCAATCAACGAAGAGTGAGTTGTAAGTAGTGTTGTTTGAATACATGCACACACACTAATAAGCGTTACAACCAAACGAAACAAGAAAAAATAACAGTTAATTAAAAATAATCTATATAATGATAACTTACATTCAATAATAGTTGAGTGAATTCAAATTTTTGGTTGAATTGAAACATTAAAAATCACAACCAATCAGAACGCAGGTATAATTTAGCGCGATTATTTTCAATCAACGAAGAGTGAATTGTAAGTAATGTTGGTTAAAAACATGATACATTAATACAATAACAGATTATTAACGAAAATCTATAATGATAATTTATATTCAATAATAGTTGAGTGAATTCACATTAATTTTGATTGAGATTCAAATTGAGTGCTAGCGAACATAACGGAAAAATTGAATTCAATAACAAACGAGTATTTAAATCATTTCGTATTGAATAATTAATGAATGGGATTATAAGTGGAAGTTCCTATCAGATGATACCCAGGAAAAAACAGTTTTCTTATTTCTCATGCCATTTGGATACAAATTCGTGCGTAGATTGAGAATGTGATTATTTTTAGGAACTTCCTAGAAAATTATATCCGGGATTGGTTTCGGAAAAGCATGGACAATTTTGCTATTTCGTATAAAAATAAACATTATAATAGCCTTTTCAGTCTATGTAGTCAAAATCAGATGAAAAATACTCGGATTTCTAAAATCTGTAATTAAACATTCGCGAGATATTAAAAGAAACTATTGGGTTAAGGCAGCCAAATACCCACAACCCACCCCCCTTTGAAGAAATTCCAACATGTAGCACGAAATATAGAGCTAGAATTCTGTCGGCATACTCGATGGCTCCTGGTTTCGTAAAGATGAGAATAATTTCTATTGAATTTAGATTTAGGAAATTATGCAAGAAATTATATTACGTATTTTAGCGTGCTGAGTATATTGGTAACTTTTTTAAGGGCGTTTGGCCACCAAGCGATGCGCAGCAATGACGCAAAGATTATAATTTTTTTTATCCCTTGTTGAAACTTTTAATTTTTTTCAATTTTAGTTATGTTATAATTACAATTTCCAGTAATATTTTTTTATTTTATATATTACTACTTACTTACTGCATGGCAATTAAAACCCAGGTGCGGTTTTAGCCTTCTCCAACACACTTCTCCAACCGGACCTATCTGCAGCTAACGTCTTCCAATCCCGAATTTTAAGGATCGCAATATCACTGTTTACTGCATCCAGCCATCTAGACTTTGGTCTTCCGGCTCTTCTTCTCCCTTCTGGAACACCATTCAACAGTTTTTTTTGGCACACGCTCCCCCTCCAAACGTGTAACGTGACCAAGCCATCTTAACCTGTTTATTTTGATTGTTTTGACAATATTTGGTTCACCGTACAGCTTCTCTATTTCGAAATTATACCTCCGTCTCCAAACATTTTGTTCTTTCACGGGACCAAATATGCCACGGAGTATCCTTCTTTCAAAAATCCGAAGTAATTGTTCTTGGTTCTGTGTCATGCACCATGCCTCCGATCCATACGTTAATATTGGACGTACTAATGTTTTATACAGCTTGCACTTTAGCTTTCGTTGTAATGTTTTTGATTGGAATTGTTTTTTTAGCCCCTAGTAGCACCTGTTTCCAATTGCTATCCTACGGCGAATTTCCTCTTCAATGTCATTTTCCACATTTAACAACGAACCCAAATATACGAAACTATTTTATATATTATATTATATATATTTATATAATATTTGCTTTCAATGTTAATTTAAATTCATTTAATTTTTCTATAATATATAAACATTTTCTAGTGAAATTCAAGCAACTTTAACTTATTTAAAAGCACAGTTTCCAGAATCATTTTTGTGTTACATTCAATATTTTTTGCTTGGAAATTCAATTATCTGCTGATGATTTATTTAAGTAATTTTGATTGAGATAATCTATCAGTGAAGACTAGTTGATTTTTAATCCTTTTGGATTTGATTTTCTTCACTCAGCTGCGGATTGACTGAGTTGATTGAATTTTTTTATCAATAATGAGTGAATAAAAAATTCAATAATAATTGATTTAAAAAATTCAATCTTTCTCAATCAATTGACTGAAAATTATTTAGAGTGTACATTCCGGTATTTACTTTAACACGTTAATCGCCACGATAATATTAGAAAAATTTTCACATGAGCCATGTTAACTTTATTAGATCGCGTACGTCAGACATATATGTCTGACATGGCTCATGTAGAACTTCTTAGCGTCAGACACATATGACTGACATGGCGATTAACGTGTTAATATACTACTAATATTGATAAAATTTTTAAAGATATATATACCATTTGTTTGAATGCACCATATGAGTTGATTACTCAGACATACCCACCAATGTGCCCCTATCACTTTATAAGAAGTTATATAAAACCATTTATAAAATATATAGCGAAATCAAGTTGGTGGTAAATTACTATTAAATTAACAATTCATAAACATACTTTTCGTAATTATATTTCGATAGATATGATTTTATTAATTCAATATTTCGTATATGAATGTGCGGATATCTTCCATATCCGTCGTTGTGTGGTTGCTTCTCTTTGTTTTTCCTCCCATTATTCAGTTAACACTTTGGCTCACACGCACCATATATCCTCACGTACAATATATATTTTTAGTTGACTTCAAACAGATTATTTTATATATATTTTTAATTTAAATTTAATTATTAATTGTATTTTATATTATAACAATATGGTACAATATATTTCATTTATTTATCTTCATACCAACAAAAATATTAATAAATAAATGAATATAGATTAAAAATTCTTTTCATGCGCTTGATAACAACAACAAAAATATGGAACCAGCGACACGAACGTTATAATAATTTTAATAAAGAAATTAATAAAAATGGAAATAAATAAATATATTTGAAGAGAGTATAAAGGAGATTTAACAAGTTTATAAGATATATATGGTATACGAGGTGTGGCAATATAAATTAATGCCGTGGTAAAATATTTTATTTTAAATTTTGTCCCTACTCTATCTCTACAGCGATCTCTATGTTTCATTGTTCAAAAAAAAGTTGGAAAATTTTCTATTGTGCGAGATTCTACAGTCGATTTCTATTTCACAACTTAAACTGTTCCTTTTAATACAGATTTGGCTTTAGGGAACAGATAAAAATCACATGGTGCTGGGTCAGGTGAATAGGCGATAGATGATCTAAACACTGGGATGTTGTAGCTATTATGAAACGTTGTGAAAGGCATTGTAACTATTTTAGGCACCATTTTTTACACTTGCTTTTTTTTTGCATATGTTAAAATAGTTATTTACAATTCGCATTACACATTCTTTGCCAATTACTAGAGTTTCGAATCAGATTTTTTCAAAATTTTTATTCGTTTTTGACGTTGAATGGTGACATCATTTTCAATCTTGGAAATGCTTTAACCATGTCAAAAATTTGCTCACGTCATAATCATTCATTGCCATTTACTTCTTTTGTATTAGGACCTTGCATTAATAATGTCGATTTGATAACAGTTGGCGTAACTGGCGTTGTGTGCATCGGAACACACCGCGGCCATATTCTTCTTTTTGTCTGTCATAACTCTATAAATTTCAGTATATGTCATTTCGTTGAAGTGTAAACAACAAAGTTTTTTTTTGCTTCGAACATGTGAATTATGTGCCTGAAAAAGTTGTTTTGCGGGGAATTTTAATAACTTTCTTTTAATTTGAAGAAAACCGCTGCTGATAGTTATCGATTGTTGGTAGAAGCTTACGGTGAACATGCTCCAAATCAAAAAACTTGTTATAACTTCTTATAAAAAGGACGACCAACGTCAGACCACTATGTCTACAAAAAATTTACGTGTTGCATTTCATCAATTTATAAGACTTCCAAAGTTACAACACATAATTGTTCGTCTGTAGAAGTATCTACCTCATTATTTTATAATACATCCACACCTCGTAAATTGATATAATGTAATATTGTATATCTTTCACTCTATATATTTATATATTCATATATTTATAAAAAGATTTCACGTGAGGGTTATTCATTTCCGATACAGCATTTTGGCGTTAAATTAAAATGGAAATCTTCTATACATAATTTAAATGTATTTTAAATACATGTATAAAATATATTGTATAGTTAAAAATGTGTATAAATATAATATTATGCAACTAACTATACCATATATATATGATATAAGTAATAGAAAATAACAACAACATTGACTTTAAATAAAGTATATAAAAACATTAAAGTAAATTTAATATATTGTATAAAGTAAAATTTTCCATCCTTTTTACTTCATAGGAATATTGCATATATAACACATATGGGTCCAAAAGTTCTGGACCTATAACTAATAAAACGAAATTTTTCATTATTCATCAATATCAATATATAGTCTCTTTTGGCGGCAATACAATCCTTTCAACCCCTTTCCAACGTCTTTTTTGTCTAACGATTTATCTTTGCTTTCAAAATATGGGTTCATTTTCGGCGATGACCATACCTCGTCAGAGTCAAATCTGTTACCACAGAGCCGCTTTTTGAGTTTGGAAAACGGTGTGTGCTGAGGCAATTCAAAACCCAATTCGTGCCATCGTTTTCAGTTACACGGTATAATATATAATAGTCGCTGTTGATTGTTTTTCCGTGTTAAAGGTAGTTAATAATAAAAATTACATTTCTTGTGCATCTCAAAATACGGAAGACATTATCTTGTGCCGGTCGATTGTTGTGTTTTTGGTCGTTTCAGACGAATTTCATCGTTTGCACGCATGTTATCTACCACAACATACTACTTCGCATCGAAGTATATAACAATTTACCAATTGTACTGTAATCATTATTTAAATATTATTTATCTTTGCTGATAAAATATATATATAATATGGTGTGAAATGGTGAATCAATGTTTCGCATCCAATATGATGTATCGAAAAACATGACCAGTTCTGAAGTGTTCTGAATGATGAATTCGTTGTTTTAATCATTTTGTTGTTCTATGGTGTTAGCAGCAAACACGGCACCCATTTGGAAAACAACTTTTTCATACCCAAATGTTTGTGTGTAAAAATTCTGAAAACATTGTCTTCGAATAAGTTCAGGGACTTTCTAACCCATTATGTATAATAATACGTTGCATATATAAATATAAAACATATACGCATTACATAAGACAGTAAAATGTAAAGAGATACAACATGCTAAAAATAAGATGATGGTTATATAAAATGTGTGGATGGATACAGGATGAAGAATGGAATATTTAAAATACGTATTTAATTTTTTTTTATATATTTATTTATTTATTTATTTATTTTCATTTTCATTCATTATAATATGTCTTGTATAATAAGAAAAATTTGCAAAAAAATACTATATTCGCTGAGGCTCATTCCATCCACATGTAATATTATAATATATAATAATATAAACATATTCTATGTAAGGTATTTTCAATATATATATATATTCTAAATACTAAACAGCCCTTTTTTCTTGATGCAGTTCCATTAAATTGTGGTTTTATATTAAATTTTACTCCCTGGAGTGTATTTAATAATATCAAATTTTCATATGATTTTATATATATACAATAATATTACATAAATTCGTATAAATATGGAAAAGTGAGAGTCTTACATTGAGAAAGGATACCTATATGTAATATATCTAGTATAATAAATATTACATCTAATATTTATATGTTTATAGAATGATTTTATAAAGGGTGTTTCGGTGTTTTGACTTTATGCAAATATGGATATAAAGCACCCAACTAGCACCCTAGTAGTGACGTCAAGACAATGTTGGTGTTTCCAACCTCAAGTCGGTAACCAACGTTGGTTCAACGTCTACACAAACCCTCGATACGATACGTTGGTCTTACACACCAATTCTGACGTTGATTCTACACAACAATTCCGACTTCGATTTTTAACACCAAATTCGACATCGTAAATGTTTACCATATATTACGTCGGACTTGATAAGTTTTACGTTGGTGTAGTTTTTCTTATTTCGTAACCAAAACTAATATGAAATAATACACTGAAAATAAATTTGTACATAATTTCAATTTTTTTTTAAATAAGTTATTGCTTGTAGATGGTTTTTAATAATTTTAGATAAAGTAAGTTATCTTACTGTTAAAATTTTATAATCTTGAAAGTTTGTTTGTAACTAAATGTATCATTATAAAATTATTTTGAATAATAAATAAAGAATTGAATTGAATTGAAATAATTTCAATTAATAGCGTTTATAAGCCCATTGTTTCAATGAATAATTCATTAATTTTTTTTCATTTTTAAAAATTATCTTAATCTATTTGTAAATTGAATGAATGTATTCACGATCATTAATTAATTTATGTTCAGAATAATAAGTTAATAAACAACACACGTTGAAAAAATGAATAATATTCATCAAAACAATTATACAATTCTTTAAATCAACGTGTAGTGATTCATTGAAAAACATTCAATTTCGATATTATGTTTTAATGAATTATTCTTTGATTTAATAAATGTTATTTCATTTTAACAATGAACCATGTTACTTTCTTTCTCCATGGCATTACAACCCGGGTGCGGTTTTAGCCTTCTCCAACACGCTTTTCCAACCTGACCTATCCGCAGTTAATGTCTTCCAATCCCGAATTTTAAGGATCTTTATATAACAGCTTACTGCATCTAGCCATCTCGCCTTTGGTCTGCCGGCTCTCCTTGTACCTTCTGGATTACCATTCAACTGTTTTTTCGACACACGCTCCTCCTCCAAATGCGTAATGCGTGTCCAAGCCATCTTAATCTATTGATGTTGATTGTTTTAACAATGTTTGGTTGACCGAGACAACTTGTCTAATTCAAAATTGTATCTTCGCCTCCAACCATCCGGTTCGTTGACGGGACCAAATATGCCACGGAGTACCTTTCGTTCGAAAATCCGAAGTAATTGTTCCTGGTGCAAAATTAATTAATATTTCATTGTTTTTTCGACGTTACTTTTTAATTGGATCCATGTACTTTTTTTTTTTTCAGTGTATATAAACAACGATGAATAAATATTTTATAATCAAGTCAATATCATAAACATCGTAACTATCAAAATGTGAAATGAAGAATAAATAAATATAAAAAAAATACATGTAATTTTTAAATTGAATATTAAACCAATTTTGTATGCAAAAATAATGCGAAAAAAATTCTATTGACAAATATTTATGATAAAACGCGAAAAAAATATTCGTCGAATTGTTACGACATTTGACTATTCACTTACATGCGAAGTTGGTTGGTTTCCTACCAAAGATTCAACGTCGCTTCTACGTTGCATACCGACTATGCATATAATTAAATCACCATCCGACTAATATTTGTATATATTCCGACATCAGATTGTGTGCAAAATAGATTGAAGTGAAAAATTAGTTGGTAAATTGTGCTTTTTTGGGCATTATATACAACGAAATAATTACGTTAGTATACTATTACGTTACGACGCACAGTATACATTTGATAACTTTCTAATGTATAAATTGCGAATTTATTAAAACCGCAGAAAAATATTTTATTTATTGATTGGTATAATGAAAACTCTTATATTCAATTATTTTCGTTTCGCCATATATATATATATGCAGCACTTTATCTTTGCAGCGTTATCTCATGTCATATTATTGATATATCTTTTTGTATCCCACACATATTCAGAATCACCCTGAATATGCAAAGACATAATATCAGTATCATCCTTCTATTTTGTAAACAAAATTTATATCAATAATTTAATAATTTATAAAATAGAAAATATGATGGTAAATATATATACCGGTACCCTACGATGTATGGTATAATATGGTATATATGGTATAATAAATACAGAGATGCATAAATAAATAAATTGTAGAATACATAATATTTCATAATGCAAAACATTATATAATTTACAAATATAGACTTTTACATATGATGTTTATAAAATATTTATATTTATGCCTATACATTATGCCTTTGCTTTACATATACCAAACAACAATTCATTGAGGTATAATTATTTTTTTGGTAAATTACATAGTTCATAAATACCATTCTATCGTTATACATAATATTTATTTTTAATAAAATAAAATATATTGTTCCCACATGATGTCCTTTCAAAATATATTGGCTAATTTATATTTATATTTATAGATACTATAGTTAAAAGGAAAAGGTTTATACTTGTGTAATTTATTATTTTTGCCATCCATATATGTGAATTCGTCGAAAGAAATCATTAATTTGCTTAGATTTTTTCTATAATTCGTTTATAATGTCTTCTATTGCATTAAAAATGGTCTGGCTGGAGGTTTTCCCATTATTTTTGGGTAATATATTATCTAATACTTAATTAACTATGCATTTGTGGTTATATTAGGTCCTTGCATTAATAATGTCGATTTTTTGGCTTGAAAATGGCATTTATTTGTATAACAAAATGATTGAGTACATCAACCAATATATTGCCCATCGTTAGCTATGACTTCCTCCCATCTTTTGGGAAGTTTGTTGATTCCTCGTTTGAAGAACTCCTCATCTTTTGTCCCAATCCATTCATCGACCCATTTTCGCACTTCTCCATCATTTCGAAAGCGTACATCTGTCAGGCTGACCTGCATTGATGGGAACAAATGGTAATCAGAAGGAGGAAGGTCTCGAGAGTACGGGAGGTGATCAAGATGATCCCAACCGAGCCTCTTTATTTTTTCCTTGACGATGTTTGCACGATGTGGTCTGGCATTGTCATCGTTAAATAAAACTTTGTGGTGTTTTCGAGCTATCAATGGTCGTTTTTAGTTCAATTTCTTTGACAATTCGCCCAGTTGTCGTCGGTAGCGATCAGTTGTAACCGTTTCATTTGGTTTTAACAGCTCGTTATACACCACACCTTTTTGATCCTACCAAAAGCACAGCATTACCTTCTGGCAATGAATATCGCGTTTTGATTGTGAAGTTGATAGTTGGCCGGGATTAACATATGATGCTTTACGTTTACTATGTTTTTTTCTTCAAATGAAAGAAAGTTATTAAACTTCCCCGCAAAACAACTTTTTCAGGCACGTAATTCGACATGTTCGAAGCAAAAAAAAAACTTTGTTGTTTACACTTCAACGAAATGACATATACTGAAATTTATAGAGTTATGACAGACAAAAAGAAGAATATGGCCGCGGTGTGTTCCGATGCACACAACGCCAGTGACGTCAACTGTTATCTAAATCGACATTATTAATGCAAGGTCCTAATATGAAATATAATGGATGTGTGTGTATATAGAAGAGAGTCATTCCAATATGGGTCATTATTTGCAGAATTAAGTGATATATTCACAGGCCTCTTTTGAAGTCAACTATATATAATAATAAAAATTATCTGTGTTGATTGTGATTGAGCAGAAAAAATCCTTTATTTTTAACGAAGATATTTATATATCATATCATATCGTCATCTGATGATGTGTCTGATTATTTGTTTTTACTTATGGATTGTATTACTAATACAAAGAAAATTTATGCCACAACCATACTCATTTTTGTTTGCCATTTAATATTAAAATCTTAAAATATATGCGCGTGGTCGATGTCAAAATCGTAACAAACGTTCATTTATTGATTCATTTATTGATGATATTTTAAAAATTGTTAGTCATTTAAAAAAAAATCGAATTAAAACGTATTAAACTATAAATTTGAGTATTAATACAGAAAATATCAAATCTACATAAATTTACTGCTGATTAAATTTTAAATTAAAATTTATTAATTAATTTAAATTATTATTGAATATATATAAAATACTAAATTATCCCTTTAAATTTATGCTCGATTTTGATTTGATACGATCATATAAATTTGCGAAAATATCCCTTGAATTATATATATTGTAGTTTTGGATTTATGCGATATCTTTGCAACCAGAAAAGATAAATTCATGAAATAAACGCCATATTTGAAGCCCATTTTTATTTCTAGTTGATACATAGTTTCCAAATTCTTGAAAATTCTTTATATCTTGAATATTAGTGCAACTAAAACTAAATAAATTAAATTAAAATTCTGTGTAATATCGTAATGTTTTGCATTTAATATATATAATAATGAAAATCTGTGGATAACTTTGGAATATAATTATATTATAAATGAATATGTGGAAAACTCGGTACTACTACTACCTTTTTAGAGTATTGTATAATTATATTGAGTAGAGAGATATACCAAAATAATATTAAATGCATTTCATATTCCTCTACACCAATACCGTATTCGCATCATTTAAATTTAATTTGGGATAAATAAACAGTAGTTGACAATGGTGTTCGATTGCATTTTACGTCGATTATTGAATAAGATATTAATTATAATGAATTATATTATTGTTTTCCTAAGTTTTATTCTCAACGCTACTATATATACTTAAAAATAGTTTTCCTATAGAAGTTATGGATACTTTGGAACTTGGTCAATTCTTATTTCTATTTTGATCTAATAAATATATTTAATATGGCGATTATAGTTCCTACCCAACTGCTGACAAAACAATATTTGCAACAATTTTATGGATCGATCAAAATTAGATAAGAATAATATTAACTAAATTTTAAACTTTCAAGAAGCTGGTCCACACAAATAAACGATTTGGAAATAAATTGTCGATTATTATCTTTGTATAATTTTTTTTTTTTTTAATTACCGGCTATAGTTTTAACGGATTTTCAGTCTTTACTTTCAGCATTGCAATTTGGAATCAATTTCCAATCTTTCATAGAAGATATTTTTAAAATTTATTCACGCGTTCCAAAGATATTCGATCGATTTTGCAAAAGATTGGAAATTGATTATATGATTCTGTATACAAAACTGAAAACCCGTTAAAACTTTGGCCTGCGTAATCCAAAAAGATGATAATTCTTAAAAATCGATTTTCCGGAAAATTTTAGTTCGATGAACATTACAATTTTTTTTTTTTTGCATAATGTAGTCTACTTTCAACTCCTCAACCAGAAAAATAAAATGATATTACAATCTGAATACATTTTTTTATGCATCGCCACTGTAATTATCATAAATAAATTTTGAGGACTTGTTATTAACTCCAATGGTATGTCTTTTTAATCATTTGTGTATGTTCGTTGGTATTTAAAAGTTTCATCACAAGTTGATTTGGATGTTCCTGAAGTCTTTTTATAATAAACTGTAGTTTTAGTTGTAATTAAATCTTTAACTGAACAACCTTTCTCAAAAGATCGTAGCTCATCACTTACCATGGTGCATTAACCATATACAATGGAGAACCTTTTATTGGATACTTTCTATTATATTTATATTTGATTTTAAATGCTATTCCATATAGTTCTATACCATAAGTGCACACTAGTCTTGTGATTACCTTATATACTATTATTTTGCACTCTAGTGATGATCTCTCCAGAGTAACCAATACAGGACTTATGAGAACTTAAACGTTGAAATAGATTTTTATAATTCTGTCGATAGTTTAAATGTAAAATGGATACTCACAGTATCGGTTGATTTTATAGTCAACACAGTCAAAATCATAATATATGTACAATACACGACCAATGACAAAATTAAATTGTTTCTATAAATACAAAAGTACACCGCATTAATACTTTTACTTACTTTAATTATACTTTAACTATGCTAAATCTGATATTATGCTTTTACACTTATAAAATACAACTTCAAATAGTATAATGTATCGCATACATATTACAAATATGAATTAATAATGCGTTTATTAATATGTTTATATTATAATGTACACACACATGTAATATTGTAATATAAGAGATAAATATAAAAGAACATATATATCTTTATAGTTAATTTCTATAATATTATGCGTATAAACGACCGTATATTGTATGCGATACCGAATAATATACAAAAATATCATAATCTGATTAATATAACCAATTTACAAGATTGATAACTGCGAAAAACAAACTCTAATTTATCGTTAACTATATTATACATTCAGTACCAAATATCTACCATAAATATATATTTAGTAAATATTCGAATATATATTGTATTATTATATAATCAAAATATGTATATTAGAGATAGAGTATGGATATAACACATGGGCTGAAAAGTTTCTGAAAATTCTAAGAGTTGGCGTCACTACAATTTTTTTCATATGATTTTTTGGTTAGTACCAACCTTCAAACGATACGTGTAAAAATTTGACAGCAGTCCGACCTTTAGTTTGTGAAATATTGCGTTGTGTAGCTACTTTTGTCATTTGCAAAAAAAATGGAAAAACACGAATTTTGTGCGTTGATTAAACATTATTTTTTGATTGGAAAAAATATTTCTGAAGCCAAAAAGCTGCTTGACGAACATTATCCCGACACTGCTCCAGCTCTTTCAACAGTACATTTGTGGTTTGCAAAATTTAAAACCGGCCATATGAGCACCAAGGACGATGAACGCAGTGGACGTCCAAAGGGGCTGTTACTCCAGAAAATATAAAAAAAGTCCATAAAATAATTTTAGATGACCGTAAAGTGATGTTGATCGAGATAGCTGAGGCTCTGAAGATATCAAAGGAGCGTGTTGGACATATCGTGCATGAATATTTGGGCATGCAAAAGCTCTGTGCAAAGTGGGTGCCGCGCGCGAACTCACAATCGATCAAAAACAACAATGTATCGATAATTCAGAGCAGTGTTTGGGCTTGTTCAACCGCAATAAAATAGAATTTTTGCGTCGATATGTGACAATGGATGAAACATGATTCCATCATTACAATCCGGAGTCAAATCGGATGTCAGCATCATGAACAGCAAGCGACGAACCTCGTCCACAACGACCAAAAACGCAACAGTCGGCTGGCAAGGTTATGGCATCTGTATTTTGGGATGCACATGGAATAATTTTCATCGAATATCTCGAAAATGGAAGAACCATCAATAGTGACTATTATATAGCTTTGTTGGAGCGTTTGAAGCATGAAATCGCTAAGAAACGACCGCAGTTGATGAAGACAAAAGTGCTGTTTCATCAAGACAACACACCGTGTCATAAATCAATGAAAACGATGGCAAAATTGCATCCACCGTAATCTCCAGATCTGGCCACCAGCAACTTTTTCCTGTTTGCAAACCTCAAGAGAATGCTCACTGGAAAGAAATTTAAGAGCAATGAAGAAGAGGTGATCGCCGAAACAGAAGCCTATTTTGAGGAAAAAACGAAATCGTACTATTAAAATGATATCGAAAAGAAGATCGTTGGAATCAGTGTATCGGCGGCGCAGGGATGTATGTTGATGAATTAAGTTTAATTTTGCAAAAAAAATGTTTTTTTCTTAGAATTTTCGGACACTTTTCAGTCCATGTGTTATATATCATATATATATAGACGTTTATCTGGATTTATAAATATAATAGAATTAATCGATCAATCAATCAATATATTCACAAATTATACATCAGCATATTTAATCATATCATAGACTTTCAAATATATATATATATATGAAATATGTCTGCGTGCGTACTATATGTAACTAACTATTATACGTAATGTATAGAGTATAATCAACCAAAATCACATCGTATAAATATACAATATGTAATATTCACTTGCACATAAAAGTTATATAATTTACTATATAAATATTAACCCTTAGCGAACGAATGCCGGCATACTCGCGACATTACAAATATTCTAAAAAAATCGAATGCCGCCATACATGCGGCATGACGTAATATATGTAAAAGACAGGTTAGACGGAAAATTTCATGTTATTCGTACAGGTACAAAAAAAGATTGTGTTGTTTGGTCGGATAGATACTAAAAAAACGTGATATTCACATAGGGGACTGTTCGGAGAAGTACCATACTCCAAAAAATTATAAGTAATTTTGTATAAATACATTGTTAATCTATAAAAAATAAATTTATAAATGTGTACAAATAAATACATTACCTACACGCATCTATTCGTTCATTTCAACTCCCATTATTTTTCTGAAATTTTCACTTCAGTATCCTTTTGTATGGACATATCTGTTCATATACTACCTATTATTACTGAAAGTTTACATAAAATCCAATAAAGCGATATTATTTATGCACCTTTTCTCGCTCTAGAAATTAAGCATTTAATTTCTTAAAAATCCGTCGACCTACTGGTCATTGTTCTAGAAAAATGCGCTCGTTCGTTAAGGGTTAATGTATATAGATAGAGTAATTTAATTACAATCCTTTATTATTCTAAGGACTATTTTATATTTAATCAAATTTTTAACTTTTTTTATTTTAATTTTATTTTGGGTATAAAAAAGGATATTGCTCACCACAATTCAATTGAATTTGTACATTCATTTGTATTCTATTTATTTTATTTCCTTTATCATTAAATTGTCTTTTATTTATATACTAGTCGTGAATATTAATGTAATAATAACAACGTTTAAAACTTTAAAATTAAATATTAATAATAATAATAATATTATTGTATTATTATAAAATTATATTTTATTATTGTAATTATAATCTACACATTCGACAATACATCACAACCGCAAACTCAAATTTAAATTCGCAAATACATACTCCTCGTACATCCATTTTATGTAAGTAATTAATACAATTATCACTTTTCTTTGTTCAACTGAATTTTGAATTAAAAGATAAAAAATATATATAAATAATATTGGATGGCATTAGTTTCTTGTTGTTGCTCCTTTTATAATATAATTTTTGTCTTTCTTCCTTTATATTATTTAAAAAAAGTGATATACATTTGTCATGTCCTTTCTATTTTGCAAATACAAATAATACAATAGTATTATAGAGTTATTCAATGGGAAAATAAAAACAAAATTACAGTCGATTGTCTTCAAATGAAAAAAACTGAACAGAATTATTTAAGTTAAGTTTAAGTTTTTAATATTTTGTATAGAGTTTGTTGATTTTTTTTTTCGTTTAACATTTGATATTCTTCATTTCTAATTTGGTTGGTTGTCGTCATCTAATTAAAAATTAATAGAAATCATGATACTTAAACCGTTGTTATCAACTGCCTTACTTACTTACTCCATGGCATTAAAACTCATGTGCTGTTTTAGCCTCCTCTCCAACACGCTTCTGCAACCTGACCTATCTGTGCAGCTAATGTCTTCCCATCCCGTATTTTAACGATTTTAACATTACAGTTTACTGCCGCTACCTACATAATGAAACATATTTGTAGAACCCTAAAACCACACACACACATTACACAAAAACTACTTTGGAATTATTATTAAATGCAAATTAAATGAATAAATAAATGATAATTATATACAAATAAACTTTTCAATTTATACAATTCTAATGTAACAATCTATATAGGGGTTAGATATACTTGTTCCTATGGTTTTGCTTCATTCATTGAATTTTGCATTAATTTCTTTTGATGTGACCTCTCAATAATGGCAAAAAAATAAACCAATTGCCCAACATTTTGTCAATCATATAATAATAATAAATTTTTGTTTTGTGCCTACTCCAAATTACATGTTACGCAATTATAAAACTAGGTGCGGTTAAATTAATGTTCTTCAATTACGTATAGTTTTTCCATCCATATAGTTTTTCCAATGAAGAAGGTCCTCATCACATACCATAATATATTCTTGTATATATCAGGTATAGGAGTATGAAGTGAGCCGCTGCCAATAAATGGCTGTACTTATATTAGTAATTGTGAAAGAGCCTTAATGCGATGTTTCTTTTATTGTTTTGACGTCTGTCAACAACATTCAGTGTGGTAAATTCCATTTGTAATACAACGACATAAAATTTTATCGTGGTAAAAATGTCTAATTTTGTGCCTTCAACAAACGATTTGCGGGTATCATTAGTTTTTTGTTATCATTTAAAGAAAAACATAGCTGAATCTCGCTTTTGGTGAAAATCGAAAAACCATTTGTGAATTACACCTTCAACAGTACAAAAGGAAATCTTTTTTGCATCGAATCGTTACTGGTGATGAAAAGTGGATATATTTTGAGAATCCTAAACGCAAAAAATCATGGATTACACCAGGTAAACCAGCAACATCGACTGCAAAACCAAAACGATTCGGTAAGAAGAGAATGCTTTGTGTTTGGTGGGATCAGGAAGGTGTGGTGTATCATGAACTTCTGAAACCTGGTGAAACTGTTAATACGGTTCGCTACCAACAACAAATAATCGATTTGAACCATGCATTATTAGATAACCGACCAGAATGGACAGAAGGATAGAAAAAATCTGTCAAGGTAATTTTGCAACATGATAATGCACCAGCACACAAAGCAAAACCAGTTCAGGATACGATAAAGTCGCTTGGATGGGACCTGTTACCACACCCGCCTTATTCACCAGACTTGGCTCCTTCGGACTACCATTTGTTTTCATCGATGGGACATGCTTTGAATGAACAGCACTTCAAAACATCTGAAGAAGTTGAAAATTGGCTATCTGAATGGTTTTCGTCCAAAGCAACACCATTTTTTCGACGTGGTATACGAAAATTGCCTGAAAGGTGGTTAAAATGTGTAGAAAGCGATGGAAGTTATTTTGAATAAAATATTTATGATTTTTCTATTCTAAATAATGTGTTTTTCTTCCTTTAAAAAAGGCTCATTTCATCCTCTTATACCTGGTATACTCAATTAAATTATATATGATCTCTAAACTATTATATTAACTAATTGTAAGACAATAATTATTAAATTATAGAAAGACACAGAATAATATAGAAACAAAATTAATAATCAACAACACAAATGTTAAAGGAAACATTTTAATTTTCCAGGAGAGAAAATTCTTATACAAAATGTTAAACTGTATATGAATAGGCTAATGTGTCTTTCTTTATAGATATTAAAATATGAAAGAAATTCTACATGTATATAGATACCCTCTGTCCCATAATAAAATGAAATGGTTATATGTTACACCATACAGAACACGTAGTTTGTAGTTTGTAGTTTTTGTTTTTTTGTGATTATGTTCTATGAACATTCCTCAACAAACTGTTAAAATTTCATGACCGTACATTCAGTAGAAACGTGCATCGATCGAAAAATCAATATAAAAACAAAGATCTAACATTAGTATTGGTTTTAAAATTGATAAAAATGTTATTCAAACGTTTGTTTTACGTAAAATTGCATATGGTGGTAATTGTGTGATTTTAAATGGCATAATTGATTCACACAAGGCAGCGTGATGCTGAACGGAACGCCCAGGTTGACCATCTGAAGCAATTGCTATGAAGAAAACATTAAAAAAGTGTGTGGTTTCGTGAATATTTCTATAAGAAATCTCAAACAATTTATCCGATATTCTTCTTCTCCAACCTAACCTACCCGCAGTCAATGTCTTCCAATCCCGAATATTAAGGATCTTTATATCGTAGTGTACTGCACCTATAGCCATTTAGCCTTAGGTATTTCGGCTCTTCTTCTACCTTCTGAATTATCATTCAACAATTTTTTCGGCACACGCTCCTTCTCCATAATACGTAATACGTGTCCAAGCCATCTTAATCTATATATTAATTTTAATTGTTTTGACAATATTGTTGGTTGTCCCTATAATTTGTCTATAATTCAAAATTGTATCTTCGCCTCCAACCATTATGTTCTTTGACGGGACCAAATATGCCACGGAGTTCCTTTCGTTCAAAAATCTGAAGTAATTGTTTCTGGTTCTGGAACGTAAAGCCTCCGACCCATACGTTAATATTGAACGTATTAATGTTATATATGGCTTGCACTTAAGCCATCGTTGTAATATTTTCGATTAGAATAGTTTTTTTTTTGCCCGTAATAACATCTGTTTCCAGTTGCTACCCGTTGCGGCGAATTTCCTCTTCAATATAATTTTCTAAATTTATCAACGATCCCAAGTATATACAATACAAAACTATTACGTATTTCAAAATTGTATTCTCCAATGATTACAGTTTGATCTCGAATTATCTGATGCTGATTCGTTACCACCATATATTTTGTTTTGTCTGCATTCACTGTAAAACCTAGACCCGATGCCTCTTTGTGTAATGATTCGAAAGCATCTTTGACAGTTATCATATTCCGATCCATTATGTGTCTATATTGTATATCATCAGCATACGCTAATTAACTCGATTATGTAAAAATCGTGCTTTGTTTATCAATATTTACTTACTCCCTTCACTGCCGTTTCCAGTGTAATATTAAATAGTAGTGTTGATAATGGGTCGCCTTGTCGTAGGCCATCAACTGTATCAAAATGATCAAATAATTTACCTCGAATTCGTGCATTAATATTTTTGAAATTTTAAATATTCTTTTATGAGAATATTGATTATAGAACCTGTTAAATGTGAGTATATACTTAATTATTCTCATTCCGATCGATTACCCATAAAATAATTACTACAATTTTTTAGCAATATTTTGTCCTAATTTTAGACACATCTATATATTTTAGTGTGAACGTCACTGTACAGATACAATATATTAAATAATAGTCCTTAAAAAGTGTTTCATACGGATGGATGTTGTTTGGTTGCTGCTGTTGCTTTAAGTATATTTATAGTCCTTTTAATGTATTATAACAAAAAGTTGATTCGCTCAAGTAATAATATAATAATAATAATAATAATAATAATAATAATTATAATAAATAATATAACATTCTTCGTTTTTATAAAACGATGAACAAAGAATTTTCTACAATCTTTTTTGTTTTTTTGTTGTTGTCGGTTCTGTTGGCTTTTTCTTTTTTCTGTTGATATTATACAAAAGGAATTAATTCATCTTTTCTAAAAACTTTATATATTATTTATATTTGTGTTTTTTAGCATTTCATATAAAATTAAGATATTTTACATTTGCATAGATAATGAATATTATGTTCTTTGTATAAATGAATAAGAAAGAAACGCGGGCGGGCGACGGCGTGATGGAGTACATGCAGTGTTCTTTTACACGTATAACATATAATATTTATATACGCACACAGATGGCACAAAAAATAAAGAATTTTAGATTTTATTCTGAAAATGGTGTGGTTGATTTTGATGTCTCTATATACCATCTCTAAAGAAAAGTATAATAAAAAAATGCTTAATATCTTCATATAAATAAATATAAATATATAAAAATTAAAACATTTGAACAACAATAGTCCTAATATTATGTATTTAGAATGTACTCGTTATACCATATATATATATAGAGATAATTTTTAGACCATTTATACATTTCTATATTATATTATAGACGAGTGTATACTTATGTTTTGTAGTTAAATAAATTCAGTTGTTTTTGGTATAATCATCAAAATACAATATTTTATATAAATAAAATGAAGAAAAAGATTTATGGTTGGTTGAAGATGAAACGAAATAATAAAATAGGATGTTTTATATTATTTATATATATCCTATAATGGTATAGAAGATTGTTTTGTACAATATATGCACACGCAGATAGAATATTTTAAATAGAAAATTAATGTAGAATAAATATTTTAATTTAATTTGGTTTATATAGAAAATATTATATATACATTTTGTTTTACATCCTTATTCTATAGTAAGTATTAGTATAACTTTGGGGGATGGATTTTAAAATTCTAATTCTATGTAGTAACATAAAGCAAAGGAAATCTATATACAAAATATGCTTAATTATTGTTATACATATTGATAATCACTTTGTATATATTATATAACCAAAAGAAAGGAGATAATTTTCCAATTATTATCAAATTAATATGATTTTGATATGCGAATTTAATATACTTTTAAAATGTTTCTATGTATAACGTTTTTACTGCGTACTGCCGATTTACCAAACCGATGCTGCGTTCACACAATACTTATAATTATAACAATGTAGATTATTTGTTATAGAGACTATATCAATCCCGGTAACAATTTGTCCGTATACTTTGAAAAATGAAGAAAATTTCCGTGGACAAAAATTCACACAAATCCCAAAAATATATTGAAATTTGTCCAAAGAATGTCCATATATAAATTATCCACTTAATAAAAGATTGTAGTTTATTTAGGTTTGTTTAACGTGCTGTACCCGTAATAAAACATTACCGCACGGTCCCAGTTGTTATGGGACGATACCAGCCTGCAAGTCTGGTATCCTAGCTTGAACCTACCGAAGTAGGCAACCAGAACCACTATGTTGCTGCCATTAAGGCGCCTCACCATGATCGGCGCGGCGATGTTGTTGCCGCGGGCTAACCGATCCCCTTAGTACCGATTATTATACGTAGGATCTCGGTGGGACCTTTCGCAGGGACTAGTGTTGTCACTAGTTTGCTAACGTTATGGATCTTGCAAATCCATTGGCAACGTTGAGCCAGCTCGGGACGTGGGATACCATCTCCCATTGGTACCACTGGAATCGACCGAGGTCTTTCACCCAGAGGTACCATCCCTTCGTATGGACAGGACAACACATACATTGAACATAAACACAAAACTAACATCGTAGCCACAACATTCAGTCATACACCGACATGCACTTCTCAGACGGAAAAGTGCACCCGCAAACACTCTCAAACATTCATTCAAAGATTCACCCACATCCACGCTCCCATCCATGTTCATTCTCACACCACATCCACTCAGATCACGCACCGAATCATACAACGTACACTCAGTGAGCAAATGCTCAACACACTCAACAGGCACACCGCAGTCACAAACCTTACTTTCTGAATCCATTTATACGTCTTTATTTAGGTCAATTGAAATCTTTTTTTTTTTTTGGATTGGCAGGATAATATTTCCAACCGCACGGTATTGTATTCATAATTTATTTCGCCAATTATCCAAGTGTGACAGTGGCTTCAAATTTTGTATATTTCGATTATCTATAGATATTATAATTATCACTGTTTTTAATTTATTTTCATAATTTTAAAAAGCAACTCTAATCGATATCTATATTTCCGAGGAATTTTGTATAAGACTTTTCATGGATTTTATCCGCACGCATTTTGTTTCTTCTTGTTTATGTAATCGTTTTGGTCTGCCAAATTTCTACAAAATTATACTATGAATTTATATTAATTTAATTTTACAATTAAATTATTTCATTACATACGAAAAATATAAATCACTGATCATATAAAATTGCAGCGGATATCCGTAAGAAATCGTAGGATTGAAACTACGGATTACTACATATAATGCGGACATGTTGCGAACAAACTACGGACAGTGTTATTAGGGAAACTACGATATTTATTGCGTTTATATAGAATTATAATTTGATAAAAAAAATAGATATGCGACGCGATGTTCATGCAAATATTAAATTTTCAATCCACTGATTGTGAGTGCATTTTTTCTATACTATTCTTTTGATTGTTCCTTGTCTCATATATTTATATAGAATCATTTAAAAATAACGTTTGTGTATAGAAAGTTCAATTAAATACTTTGATGAACTATATCTGTTATCGATTAACTTTAAGCCTTTACCTCACATCTTTTAAATTGTATAGCGTATAACTACGTGATTTAAAAAAAAAACCTACATCTTCTTCAAATTTCCATCGATCCATGGTACATCTTATAGATATTACCCAAACAATCAGATCAAACCGCATCGCAATAAGTAATATATGCTGTGGCGAAGGCGGATGAGAAGTAGCATTCCGTTTTCAATATATCGCTATATTTTTCTTATAACCTGCGGTGAAATTAACCTAAATTCTGCAAAAAAAATGTGTAAGTGTTCACCGAATTAAATTTTCCGGAAAATCGACTTTTATGAATTATCATCTTTTTTTAATAGTTTTAACGGATTTCCATTTTTGCTTACACCATTACAAATTCTAATCAATTTCAAATCTTTCATAAAATGGATTTTTAAAATCGATTTACCCGTTCAAAAACTTTGATCGATTTTCCAAACGTTGGCACAGAAAATTTGAACAGTACCATTATTTCATACATAATTTCACTGAGATTAAACAGATAATCGGACATATTTTTGGAAAGCGTGAATCGTATTTAAAAATCGCTTCCATGAAAGATTGAAAATTGATTATATGATTTACAATTCTGTATACAAATCTAGAAATCCGTTAAAACGGATATGGTCCGCGTAATTCGAAAAGATGATAATTCTTAAAATTCGATTTTCCGGAGAATTTAGTTCGGTGGACATTCCAATTTTTTTTTTTTTTCATTATGTAATCTACTTTCAACTTGTCTGCCAGAAAAATGTAGTGATATTCCTATTCTTCATTGCATATATAAAGTCACATTTTCAATACTATACACTTTCGAGATGTCTCTCAACTTAAGCACAACGATACAACAGAAGATAATGTATTATATTTAGTCATATTAATCCAAGTGGAGCTTCTGACATGTACTACGTACGCATTAATTACAGCAAGTTGTTATAAATTACTCTGCATGGGAGTACTGATAACAATTCACCACAATTGTACTGCAATAGATGTTTCGACATATATATGTATTAATGAAAGTTCCACTTGACACTGGATTGAGTAATTGCTAAAACATATGTTGATAAACTACAATATCTTAGAAATAGCAGCCCAGCTATGCAAAATTCATGGAATTCGGTGTTGATGTGTAAGCTTAAAATATGAAATTTTCGACCAGAATATAATTTTACATATTAGGTTGTCAAATATCTCCCTTCCGCCTTTTTGTCTTTTTAATTTCGCGGCTATGTACAAAGCGCTACAGAGCTCGTATCTGGCAACACTGTACATAATTTGAAAGCTCTTGACATAACAAACAAAACGACGCTATGTATGATTAGTTTGGATATTGCGTTCAACAGTTATAGACGTGTAAACATGGAGTTCACTAACGCCGAAATTCGCGCTATTTTAAAGTTTTCCTTCGTTAAAGGCAAATCCGCTAGAGAAACGTTCCGTGAGATTAATGGTGTTTTGGGGGATGGTACTCTATCACTTCGAACCGCGGAGGAATGGTTTCGACGATTCAGAGCCGGTGAAAACGACACCATGGATAAGCCAGCCGGCGGAAGACCTGTGACGACAAATACCGATCAAATCATGGAATACATCGAGTTAGACCGGCATGTGGCATCTCGTGACATCGCCCAGGTGATGGGAGTTAGTCACCAAACCATTTTAAACCATCTGCAGAAGGCTGGATACAAAAAAAAGTTTGATGTTTGGGTGCCACATGAATTAACAGTGAAAAATCTAATGGACCGAATTTCCATTTGCGAAATGCTGCTGAAACGGAACGAACTCGACCCATTCTTGAAGCGGATGGTGACTGGCGACGAAAAATGGATCACATACGACAATATCAAGCGAAAACGGTCGTGGTCGCAGGCCGGTGAATCGTCCCAAACAGTGGCCAAGCCGGGATTGACGGCCAGGAAGGTTTTGCTGTGTGTTTGGTGGGATTGGAAGGGAATCATCCACTATGAGCTGCTCCCATATGGCCAGACGCTTAATTCTACCATCTACTGCGAACAACTGGACCGCTTGAAGCAGGCGATCGACCAGAAGCGTCCAGAATTGGCCAAAAGGAAGGGTGTAGTGTTCCACCAGGACAACGCCAGACCACACACTTCGTTGATGACTCGTCAGAAGCTACGGGAGCTCGGATGGGAGGTTTTATCGCATCCACCATATAGCCCGGACATAGCGCCAAGTGATTACCACCTGTTCCTGTCCATGGCGAACGCCCTTGGTGGTGTAAAGTTGATCTCAAAAGAGGCTTGTGAAAAGTGGCTGTCCGAGTTCTTCGCAAATAAGGAGGGGGGCTTCTACGAGGGAGGTATTATGAAGTTGCAGTCTAGATGGAAACAGATTATCGAACAAAACGGCGCATATTTGAACTAAATCCGATTACTGTAACACTTTTTATAAAGCATTGAATAAAGAGCAAAAAGGCGGAAGGGAGATAGTTGACAACCTTATATATGAAATTGCTGAATAATTCAATTTGTCTCGCACAATATTTTCTTCTTACGGAACATTTTATGTATATTTTTTCCATCAATGTTTTAAGAATTCCCGCGAGTCTCTCTCTTCACATAACATTTAGTTTAAAAAGTATATTTTATATATTATTTTCAATATACTTTTTAAAATTAAATAATTGTGAAAAAACATATTTAAAAAAATATCCTTGCGAATAAATACCGTGTTTTTTTTTCAACTGTTTAGATTAAAATATTACAATTAGATCAATTTTGTGTAGATAAAATTTTTAATTATATTTATAAATTAAAATTTTTCTTTTTTCCTATTATTTATTGTTACAACAGATCCACCAACAGAATTAATGATATCCGGTTATACAAATCATTCTGTAATACCAGCTGGAACAGTACAAAAGATACTTTGTATATCGCATGGTGGGAATCCATTGCCAACAGTATTTTGGTATAAAAATTCGAAAAAGGTAAATTTACATTAATTATATTTTGTATAATTTGTACGCTCTACAAATGTATTTCTGGTGCTGTGTGTGTGTGTGTGTGTGTGTGGGTGTATTGTTTGTTATTATTGTTTTCAATGTAATTTAATGTTTTATAAAAATGTTTTTGGTCGTTTTTATTGTACTTTTATTTTTACTATATATATTCCTATTATTTTTGTTGATGTGTGGATGGTGGTGGGTGTGAGGATGGTGATGATGGTGTGTGTGGCAGTGGTGGTTTTTGGTGGTAAATTTAAAATTCAATTCATGTTACAATTTATTTATTTTCGCGCTCAATTTAATTCTTGTTTTTTTATTTTTTTTTTTTACATACACGCCCTGTTTTTTTTTTCCTAAATATTATATTTTCTATCAATTTTTTATACTAGCATTTTTTGTAAATAAAAAATAAACACGTACATATAGTTATTTTTCGTATTGATTTAGCACAATTCAATTGCTGAATATATCTAGAAGTATATATAAATTCATCACAAATAGTTTATCTCTGTACACACTGTAATCACTGATGATACTGGTCGAAGTTTAATTATAATCACTCTGTCTGGTACAATATAAAATAGAGTATATTACCATATTGCGAATTGTATCATGGCCAAATAGAACAATCGGTTGCCACTTCTCTGGCCATTGTAAGTATGTGTTACCCATAGTCAGAGTAGTCCCTTCAGTTTCACTTCCATGATGAAGTGTTCTTCGCCACGATGCCCTAATGTCACAAACCTAAGCTTATATCGCTATCCAAAGAAATTTTATTTCATTCACCGCCTCGCGCCATCTTAAACTTTCATAATTTTAGTTACTCACTGAAGATGAACTATGTTGTTCACTTTCGAACACAAAACACCAAATGCATAATTAAAGTAGTTGGTGTTAATTCATTAGCAAGTTCATCTACGTGCAACTTTTGAAATTACAAATTCTCGTAATAAAATACATTCATCCGTAATCGTCGATTGTTTCTAACAAACGTATATTTTATTTTGCGTTCTGTGCGTATATTTTGGCTGGATGTAAAACTGAATGTATATCAGTAAATGCTATTTAATTTAATGACCATCAATGTTTTTAAAAATATGTAACAAAACCCAAAAAAAAAAAAAAACGAACTATGTTGAAATCATTGTGTAAAATAAATATTTTTTATATATAAAATTTTTCTCTTCCATATATTTATAGTTAAATTCAATAACAAAAACAACAGATAAATCCGTTTCAGCTGAATTAACAATATTGGCAAATGCTACAGACAATCAGGCGGAATACCGATGTGATGTACAAAATAGTGCTACTGAAATTCCAATTTATTCAATCGTTACATTGGCCGTACATTGTAAGTTATTTATTTTATAAATTAAATAAAAAATTATTAATATTTATATTGTTTATAATACATTTTGTTTTCGGCTCACAGTTGCACCGGATACAGTAAAAATCGGTGTTGATCCAGATGAATTAATACCCGGCATTGAAGCAATATTAATATGTAATTCAAGTTCAAGTAATCCACCGGCCCAATTGACATGGTGGAAAGATGGTATACCAGTTGAAGGTGTAAATTATACAACAAAACCTGGTTTATGGGGTGGTACCGTTTCAACATTACAATTAAAAGTTAATGTTACACAAGAGATGAACGGTGTTGTGTATACATGTCAAAGTAATAATGAGGCATTACAAAGAAGTGTACATGAAACTGTATCATTACAAGTACTATGTAAGTTTTATATATCAAGATTTATTTTAATATTATATAAATTAGAAAAGAAAATAAATGATATATAAATATATTCTACATTAAAAATGTATATTCATAAAAAGATATAGAAATGATGAGAAAATAAATCTAAATAGGGAAATATACAAAAATATAATAAGCTGAAGATGAAACAACACGCTGTTGAAATTTTTTGATGGTTTATCATTAAAGATTTGTTAATTCTAGCGTTGTTAAATCGTTTGTGAAGCTTCTGCATATTTAGACTACTGCCGTTATTGTTTGTATCAGTCTCTGTTTAGCCATATCTCTACTGTGATTCGCATATTCAATCCATTACATTTCTTATATAGTTTTTAAAATTATATCCAACCTCTTTTATTATCAATTTATAATTGCTTAGAGATGACTGGCGGGGCTTACATGGTAATTGTATTTATAATATAATATGTCTATCGAAAATATGCCTATAAAAAATAGTCGAAAGTTTTCTTTCAGAACTTTTCCCACAACCCTATATTTTTTTTTATATACATTTATTTATAATATGTTTTGTACTACCAACAAACAATGGTAATCATTATAATATTTTAAGTATGCAGTAAATTGAAATGAAATAAATTTTGTTTTATCCATATAGTTTTTCGTAACATTTATTTATAAGTAGTTTTTATTTATAAATACAGTGGTTGCCAGAGAATGCTTGCTAAGTATGTTTATCGGCTCTTTTACAATCTCCATATAAATATGTTTAATGTGTGTAACATGTATCTTTGGCGGCAACTATTCATCCATTCAAATATATGCATTTATAAAATTTTAAATATGAATTTTCTTCTATTAATTGAAGATACACATAATCTTCAATATTTATAATGCATTCTTTACCGAGCAAAAACTGGGTCATTCATATTATAAAATGTTCTTTATAATGTATTGTAGATAGATAAACTTTTATGTATATGTGTATGCGACGATATTATGAAAAATGAATATAGCTCTACCGATATATTTATAAACGAAAATATGTATGACAATAAAATTGTGTATAAAATGTATATTGTAAAATTAATTAACGGAGAAACAGAGCCCCTAAACAACTATTTTTTTTCGATTAACATTTGTTTATTCCATTGTATTTTTTTTTGTTCTACATGATAGCAAAATAGATACTTTTAGATTAAGACGACATAAAAATAATGTCTTTACTTTTTACTTTATATAAAACATATTACCAACACAACAATATTGGTGTCTGAATGAAATTTAGCAAACATTAAGTTAAACTCTTTTATTGGTTTTTATATCCATATTCTTTTTTCTTTCTTAAATTCCATCGTATACATTTTTCTATTTGGCAATTAAATTTTGTAAATATGTAAAATATATAATAGAAATTCATCGATTCTTCGGTATGTTACAGTCACTCGGTAATTCAGACGATAACTCTTGATAATCAGTCGTGATATTCATATTTTATCCCGGAATTTTGATGGTCACATTTACAACCCCCAAATGTGGTTAATTTCTCGACTATATATAAACAAGAAACACATATTCAATACACTTCAAAGATGTAAATATTGTAATATTTATTTCTTTAATATATTATATAATAATTTTATACAATCAAGGTCGATCCTGTCGCATAGTACTTGTTTGGGGCGCAAACGAGATTGAAAGCGCAGTTTTAGTGTAGATTTTGTTTTATAATTATAGTGTGTGTGTGTATATTGTATACTGTGGGATAGCAATCAGCAATGAAAATAAAATATATAAATTGACCATGCCTGAATTATTTTTCCAAGTATTAAAAAATTAATAATATTATATTTTTTATAAATTTTCAGATCCACCAATATTTGTACCGCCACCATCATCAACTGTAGTCGGTGTCGAAGGTGAACCATTACAAGTGGCTATGATGGCAACAGCGAATCCAATGTCAATAGCATTTACATGGACAAAAGATGGTTTACCAATATCAATAAATGCAGGTGGTAATGGCAGTGTACGCATTGTGTCCGAAGGACCCATACTTAATATAACAAAATTAACACGAACGGATGCCGGTGTATATACATGTGCAGCAGAAAATTCTCAAGGAATTGTTACAATAAATGTGACAGTAATAGTTGAATGTAATTATATATCAAATCTATATATATTTTATACAATATTTTTTTTAAGATATTATAACATTAATTTATATAATTAACATATTATTTATTTGAATACTTAATAAGATGGTACTTCAATAAAATCAATATCAGAAAATGTTATTGTGAATCCTGGTAAAGAAGCTATGCTATCGTGTACGGCTGAGGGTAAACCACTCAACGAAGAACATATCCGATGGGAACGTATCGGTTATGATATGAATACAAAAACAACAACAACATTTATAAATGGTACATCATATTTACATATTGCGGATACAGATCGTGATGATGTTGGCAGTTTTCGTTGTATAGCTGATAATCGTGTTGCGAATCCAACAAGTCGTGATGTTTTATTGATTGTTAAATGTATGTTTATTTTTTTTTGTTTGTTATTTATTTTCACGGTACATTATATTAATTTAAGTTTCTATAATTTCTGCATAATATTCTATATTAGTTGCACCAGAAATTGATAAAACATTATTACGTGCAGCAAGTGATGCAAGTGATAGGGCACGGTTACCATGTCGTGCACAATCGGCACCCACACCAACATTCTATTGGTATCGTAATCAAATTCAATTAAGTGTCAATAAAACATGGAAATATGGTTTAGAATTTAAACAAATTGATTCGTTAACGTATGAGGGTGCATTAGTTATTGACAAAGTAGCATCATCAGATTATGGTATTTATGAATGTGAGGCACGAAATGAATTGGGTTCAACAAAGGAAAAAGTACGTTTGGACATTACATCAGTGCCCGATGTACCAATTGATATAAATATATTAAATGCAACTCATGATTCGGTAACTGTTGCATGGACACCTGGTTTTGATGGTGGCCTAAAGGCCAGTTATCGTGTACGGTATCGTGAAGTGAACAGTGAACATTATAAATATGAAGATGGTTTACCCAATACACATAAATTAACAATAACCGGTTTAAAAATGAACACCATTTATTTATTTTCGGTTATGGCCTCAAATGCATTGGGTAATAGTGTTTATTTACCCGATTTAAAAAAAGCACAAACAAAAGGTATGCATAAATTATAATATAATTTATTGTTAACATTAAAAATTTAATATATGATGATTAAATTGAGAAAAATCTCTTCTGCCATAGTTGACGATTGTGTGGTGGTATATTATTTTTTTCAATTTTTAATATGTGTATTTTATTCTCACATTATATGCAATCAATCGATTTTATTTTAAAAAATGTTCTGAACCAGTTGAACTGGAAAAAATTTTGGAAATCGTCAACAGTTTGATTTGATCTTGATAAGTAATTTGTTTAGTTGTTTTCAAATGATCGCGAAATATTTTTGTTTAACTATAATGTTGTTTTATGACCGGTTTAAATAGTAATAGGAATAGAATTATAAGTTAAAACTCAATTTTCCATCTATTTTATCGACATCACATCACACATATTTTTTATCTGAAATCTATCGTTTTATAATCGAATAACAATTAGCGCATAAAATATAAAAACATTATTATACTCTCTGAGGATTATATTAATAAATATATATAAAAATTCTGATTTAATTTCATGCTAATTCCATTCAATTATTTATTAATTTATTATAAAATGAAAACTATGAAAAGATGCACCGGCACAACCGGCATCATCATTAGGTGGTCCACCGACAACAAGTGGAACACCAGTAGGTAGTATATCAAAAATGTTACTATTAATTGGTATTGCATCTGGCATTGTATTAGTATTATTAAATATCCTATTAATCGGATGTTGTCTTCATAAACGAACACGAAAACAGATTAAAAGAGGTAATTTTTATTAAGTTATGGTGTTTAAATCGAAATTAATAAAAAGGAAAAAAGGCACACATATATGTGGTGGTAGGGATCGTATTAGTTGCGTATTTAACAAATATCAAATAATTGTTCCGACAGTGGCGCGTTTTATTATTTTATCATTTCTAATTATAATTTCTCAATTTTTTCATTTTTATATTTTTATTTTATATTTATTTTATGTTTTTATTTTTTATTTTTATTCGTATTTTTATTTTTATTTTTATTTTTATTTTTATTTTTATTTTTATTATTATTTTAAAGGAACCAATTTAATTTTACCAGCCGAGCTTTTAGATAAAGCCCAAATGCCAAAATTAGTAATTGTTGGTATTGCACTGGCAGCTTTGGGTCTTCTATTAGCTAATGCAGCATTAGTTGTATGGTTTATTTTACGTAGACGTAATAAAGGTGTGTGTGTGTGTTTTTTTTTCTTCTTTTTGTATTTTAAATATTTCCACTTACAAAAACTAAAAATTATTATTAAATAATTAAATTTACATGTTAAGAAAAGTTTATATATTCTATTGCTATATTAATTTCTATCTATTCTATAGAAACTTCGAATCAAAATAGTAAAACAGCCACAATAGAAATGTATGCGCCAAGTTCATATAATGATACAGTTACTGGGGAAACTTTATCTAGTGTATCGGAGAAAAGTGATTCGTATTCAAATGAGGGAAGTCAACCAGATTATATGGTAATTATATTATTGTATTATGCAATTATTTTTAAATTTTATGTTTTACTTGTTTTTTTTTAGTTTTTATATCAAAATCAAAATAATATAGTTCTAGAAATATTTATTGTTATATGATTGATTTTATAAATCAAGGAAAGATTTTATCTGCTAATTATAGTAATTTGATGCGGTTTACTGGACACACCTAATTAATATCTACTAAAACCAAGCCGGAATCATGATAACAATCCTGTTTAATTTCGTCAATGAATTTCTGACCAGATCACAAAAAGTACCTGTTCCAGATCTGTCGTTCTTGCAATGCTGGAGACTGACATAATGTTGAACAGACTCATTTTCATCTCCATTCCAACAATACTTTAGCGATTGTACACAATGTCATGTTTGGTGATTTTCTGTTGAAGTTCATACAGTAGATTTTTCGAATTCATACCGAAGCTGATAGTGAATTAATGCTTTTTTCAGTACCAGTTTCGCTGCCATTGCCGGTAACATAAATATATAATAATGCTCATATTTTGAATGGTTACTGATATTATTCTTTCATTGATGTGAAAATTAGTATTGGAATATAATAGTAAATATTTGACTATATAAGAATTAAAAATTAAGTGAGTATCACTTATTTGACGTTGAGATGAGCAGTAACACTCATTGTGAATGAATGGTTATAAACTTCTTAAATTTGAAATTGGACATTATAGTTTCATATGCCAGTAAGCATTACACATAGCCATCACCGACGACTATAAATCGCAATGCTTGTAATTTCGGACAGTTGCATGAAAACAACGTACAGATTATTCGTTTCACTTCCCCGCTTCTTCCTCTGCGTGTCGGGTTTGTTATCTCATTTTTGATCTTAAACAATACTGTCCATTTATTTCTTTTACTATATGTCCCGTCCTTATGATATTTAGGTATCTTCATCTGTTAAATTCAATACTTCACAAAATCACCACCACACAAGGTTTGAATTTTCGCTGTCATTTTTTAATTTACCATCAAAATTTGTTTCTCATCCTCAATCGATTATTCAAATTAATTATTCATTCATACATCAATTTGATTTGTATTTATTAGCAAATAAATCTTTCCAAGATAGAATTGAATCCATTCCATTACCATCAAAATTTGTTTCTCATCCTCAATCGATTCAAATTAATTATTCATTCATACATCAATTTGATTTGTATTTATTAGCAAATAAATCTTTCCAAGATAGAATTGAATCCATTCGCATTGAAACACAGATCCCCGATAATTTTTTTTAATCATTGTTAACCTAAATATTAAAAGAATATAGTTGGAATAGAAAAAAAACTTTTGAATTATAGTTGTATTTAACTTTAACAAAATAAGTTTTTCAATATTTCTAATTTTTGTATTTTTAAATTTATTATATTATATTTATTGTTATTGTATTTATTTTGTATTGTTATTATTAATATTATCATTATTATTATTATTTCATATTGTTATTATTTCTTTTACATTGTGTGTATAACACAATAATAATATAGGACGAAACAAGGAAAAAAGCTGCATCAACATATTTAGTAGAAAATTCAGATATTCCACCACCCAGATATCAAAAAGATGGCACATTGCCTACACACTATCCAAATAATACTGCCAATTCAGGTATATAAATTTTTTTCTTTTGATACATAATAATATTTATTTATAAGAAATGAAAATATTCTTAGTCAATAGTTTTTTGCTTTTTTTTTTCCTAATAAAATTGGTGTTATTTGATTCTTTTTACTCAATTTTATTTGTACAAAACAAAAAATGAGGATAATATTTATCGTTAGATAATATAAAAAAAATAATAGAAAACACACATTTGGCATCATTTCAAATAATATCAATGTCAATGGCATTTATCCAGATATTTATATTTGTTTGAAGTGTAATGTTTCCTTTTCCTAGAGGTGATTGGTATCATTTTTTTTTTTTTTTGTTTGCTTAATTATTGAATTACGATTTTAAAAAAAGATAGTCATTGTTAAAAATTTATCGTTGCTAATGTTTATGCAATATTTTACAATATTTCTAACAAACTTTATGCCCATACTAATTAAAAATTCGTTTATATAAGGAAATTGAATCCTTATGAAGTTATACTTTTTCGACAGTTGTGATTTGCTACGCGCATTACACATGATGCAATCATTTATAAATGGCTCAGTTGAAAATTGAGTAATTGTACTATTTCATCAATAGATGATCTAAAGTTTTATTTGTTTTAATATAATTTTGTTACACTAATTACTAATTTACACCAATTCAAAATATTTTTGAAATGGGCAGAGAAATTACAAAAATTACCACGTTACTGCGGAACCTTGTACGGAAATCTGACTTGCGATTATAATTTTCTCTGAGAGCTTCTTTAAAACTAAATATTATCACAAATATCAGTTTTATGTATTTTATTTTTTAATATAATCGTGTTAAAAGTGGAACTGTGCGGGTATTTTCTAACAAATTCTTTTAAAATTGTTATGCAATTCTACTGACTAGATTGCAAATATGGATGTTCGCATGATCGCAATACACATAAATGAAATTATGGGCACATAAAAGTTTAGATATTCTGACAAGAAAATTTCGTACATATAGATCAGTTAATTCTGCAAATAGGATCAGTAACACTGGTCTGGGTATCGATTTTCTTTCATAGGAACTGTTCACATATACATATAATTCAGTTGTAAACCTTTATACAAAATGACCATCAAAAATCATAATGGAATAGCAGCAAGAGTTCCAAATTTCGGGAAGCAAACATTTTGGAGCTACTTTATATTACAAAATTACATTTTACAAAATTAATTAACACAATTTTAATGTAATAAAAACACTCCAGACAGCATGGTGTTAATATTAAGAACCACAAACTTATTCTATTTTTTCATAAGTTTACTGTTTACGAGACAAAACCTAATCACATTTATAGTGAAATTAATTTTTTAAATTATTTATTATTTTTATTTTAGTACATACAAGAACATTACCGCATCCGCGGCATAATAATCATATAATGGATGCAAGATCAAGGGATGATCAAATGATAGGTAAAGGATATATGCCGTCACCATCGCCGGCTCCACCGTTAGACGGTTCCTATTATAATATGAATAGTGAAAGATATTTATCATATCCGCCAATGGTAATAACACATTATTTATTTATTTGAAATAATTTTGAATTTATTATTTATTTAATTGAAACATTCTCGTTTTTCATTTTTCATTTTACAATAGGATTATAATGTAGCATATTCACCATCAATACCATCATCAAATGTTATGCAAACAAGTGGTAATAGTACTATTGGTGTAGGTAATAATTTAAATGGTGGTCGTCTAATATTAAATAGAGGTATACGTAATATTGTACCGCCACCAGATGTAACACATCATACAACCCATTCAAAATCAACACAAGATCTTCACAATAATACAAATATAAATACATCATCATCATTACAAAATGGTTCACAATTAAATAATTTAAGCAGTAATTTATCACAACTATCAAGTTCAACACCAAAACAACCTCAAGGTATATTAAAAGATCCAAATCGAAAACAAATTCAACAACAGCAGCAGCAACAGCAGCAGCAACAACAACATCAACATAATAATATGCAAATATTAAATGTTCAAAATGCACCAGGAATTGGTAATAGTTTGCTGATTGGTGGCGGCGGTGGCGGCAGTGGTGGTGGCTACGATCCAAATACACATAATTTAAATTCATTTAATGCATCAATGGGTTACACAGATGCTGACGGTCATTTAGTATAGAAATTAAATTCAATTTAGATTATAAAAATAATAAAAAAATAAATTATATAAATAATTATAGTATAAAAATATAATAATATATTAATTAATTAATAATTTAATTAATTAATATGCAAATAGATACTTTTGTGTCCCTAACATATAAGTATAAAAATGAAAAGAAAATGAGAAAAATAACGAATTAATAATCAATTTTATAATTTTTAATTATTTTGAATAGTATAAATTTTTTTATGTAATTACATTTTCAATTAATAAAATTAATTAAAAATAAAAAAAACCAATAAAAATCAAACAATCAACAATTAAAAATCAAAGATTAGTAACAATTAAGTGTGAGAGATCTTAAAAAACTAAGTGAATTTTAATTATATATATGTAAAAAGAAAAAACGCAAGTGTTTAACAAAGTTATTTTAATGATCTCAAAAAATTAATAAAATGCTCTCTACTTTTTAATTAATAAAAAAAAAAAAAAAAATTAATTAAAAAGTGGAAACACTTTTCTTTTTTTTTTTTCCCCCCCCTCCTTCAAAAATATATAAACTTTTAAAAGAGAAAATTCGCTATGTGATTTTATCCCGCAAGAAAATATTGTGTGTAAATAAAAAAACAAATGATAAAAATTTAAAATTGTTACTAAAAATAATTATTAATATTAATTATTTTTTTTTTATCCAATTTATAAAATATAAAAAAATATATAATGATAAAAAAATAATGAAAAAAAAAAAAATCATTAATGTGTTAATTGTTTATAAAAGAAAAAAAAAATGTAAAAATTCAAATAAAAATAAAACAGAAAATCATTTTTAATTAGTTCAATTAATTTCTTTTTTTTTTTTTTAAGTAACAATTTAAAAACAATCGAAAAATATACTTCGAAATATAAGTATTTTTTAATAATTAATAAAATTGTAAATAAAAATTTAAATAGACAAAAAAACAAAATAATTATAAAATATTAAATAAAGTAAAATTTATATTTGTATATGATTAAAATCAGGGATTTTAATTATTTTAGAAATATTAATTGTTTTTTTTTCTTTTTTTTTATTTGTTTTTAATTGTTTGATTTATAAAAATGAAGAAAAATATGTATATTTAATTTTTGGACAATTTATTTTTTTAATTAATTAATTAATTTTATTTTATTTTTTTATTTTCAATAATAATTAAAGAAGCGCGAGAGACAATATTCTTGAAAACATACACATACAAAAATATTAAAACATGAAATGGTTTTATTTATTTTTATATTAATTTAACGGAAATGAAAATATTAAATTAAAATAGATAGATAGGAATATATATTAAATGGAATAACTATTCCTCTAAATTAAAGCTCCAATGATAAAATAGTTATCAACAAATGCATTTTCATATATTGATCACTGTGCGACGACGAAAAGAAAAACTAAAAACACAATAGAATTCATAATTATTATTTATTTATCTAAATTTAAATACAAGACGCGGTTTACACAGAACTTGTACAATAGATGTTTTCTGTTGGTAATCGTCAAGTAATTATATAAGTACTTATTTAGCAAGTGACAAAAACCCTGCCAATAAAGAACACGCAATTTAAAATATGATATAAATTCCAATTTAAAAAATAATCTAAAAATGCGGTTAAATTAATTTAAATCTCTTAATTAAATAAACAAAAAAAAAACAACATAACAATTTATATTTCTTCCCTTAAGAGATTTGCTACTCGTAACTACTACTTGCATGTAATCAAAAGAAAAAGTGCGAGTAGATAGAAGTTGAAAAATTATCATTTACTCAAACCAAATTACTCATAAATACTTGGCCGATTATCAAAAGAAAACAACTATTATATAATATTTAAAATACAAACAAATCTTAGAAAATAATATAATTTATTCAAATCATCGTTTTCTAAAAATGTTAGCATTTCTGCACGTCTAAAATTGGTTCCGGTATTAACGTCCCAAAAAAAAATGAATGATACCTCGATTTTTCTCCTACAAAATTATTAAGTTATTCAATTTGGAAATAACATCGTAATAATTTGGAATTAAAATCGCATAATTTTATTATTCATATGCATTTTATTCCTTGTACAATAGTGGAAATATCACCGTAAAAAACAGTATCAAAAAACCCAAAAGAAAAAGAAAAAATATGGAATTAACACCATAAAAAATTTTTGAAAATAAAGCCATAAAAAAATTTGGTGTTATATTTCCCAAAAAATAAACAAAAGGAATTAACATCATAAAACATATTGAAAAGAAATTAAGCTTCGGTTTGTTTTTCTTGATTTCTTCAATACATTTTATTATTAAATTAATTTGTTATATTTTCCAAATAATAATCAGTTATTATCAAAGTTTCTTTCCGTTAAAATGTAAAATATAATTGATCTACCCTATATTTTTAAACATTAAAACCGACACTCTATGCCCCAAACAATATAAATGCCTACAAAACGTACTCGTAGTTGTAAGTAAACTTTGAATGAGCACTAATTTCAGAGATTCATATTCTCGATTTTCGTTAAAAAGTCCAAAATGATTTACTGGTTATTTCATTATTGGTCACCACATATCCATATCATAAACAATTTTTACATACAATAACCGTGTTCGGTGTGCCCCCAAAATTCTTTCGTAGTATACTATTTTTTTTTTGAAAACGATAATAACATTTAATTTTTAACTGATTTCTTTGCCCCGACGCTTGTGATTTGTACTGTAACTTATTTTATTGAAAAATATATACGCATCATAGTAGCTCATAGAGAATTCAATTCGCTGAGTAGCTTATCGTATGATGCATATACATTTTTCAATAAAATAAGTTTCAGTATATGACGCAGAGGTCGATTTTAATTTCATATCAATAACATTTAATAATTATTTTGCATGCCATTTGCAAAGGTATTTCTCTAATCGTTGCAATTATAGTATGTTGTAACAGATACTCAAGCCTTCGCACCTGTTAAACGGTTCGCAGCGCAAATACAACAATAATTGACGGATATGGTTGGCAATGCCAAATGAATTAGAAAAACTTGGAATTTCTGCAGTTCATAAGAAACGAAAAAAAATACTGCAACTCTAGTTTACTAAAAATTTTCGATAAAAACAGTTTTCAGGCGCTTACTTGCACCAACTATTATTTCAGAAGTTGTGATGGGAACAAATCGCAAATATTCCTCCTTCTGTTAAACAATAGTGGAGAATATAAATTATTCCGACATATATGGAAGTTGTTCTGAGACAATTTAAATGTGCGCAAACCGTCTTTAGAATTCACTGTTGATGAATAATTAGTTGCCACACCAAGACAATGCTCGTTTCGCCAATACATAACCCATTAAAATATATGGCATAAAAATATTTTGCCTGTTTGATTTGCGCACTAACTATTCACTTGGTGGTGAAGTTTATGTTGGCACTCATGTGACAACAGATCTATAGTATTACGATTAGCTAAGAAGTGGCTGAGTAACTTTTAAAAAATAATACATATATTGTGCAAACAATAAAATCAAATAAACTGGAGTTGCCATTTATTTTCAATAACGTCAATGAAGTCAAAAAACGGGATCAATTTAGTTTGGACATTTTGCTACTCAGGTCTAATTTGTATCGTTAGTTACACCAGTAATACAAGAAAAAAAGGTTTTACTTTTTTAAAAACAACACTCGTTACACAGGATGTGTGGATATTAAGTTGTTTCACATGAGCACGGTTTTAAGGTTAATACAATGTACATTTTCATACTGACTGCGTGCATACCGTGCCGTTTAGTCAATATTAAATTTGTTAAATTTTCGATATGAACATGTATAGCAAAAGAATTGACGACGTCCACACTTGAGCTAAAAAATAACATTAGTATATTTTTATAAAGCACAAATTGATGGACAATAAAAATATTATTGCACAAGAAATATTAAATATATTACATTCAACTTTTTTCAAAACATTTACAAAAATGTTTTTCAAAACGGACTGAATTGGTGGAAGTAAAGACGACAAAAATTACGACATTCTTTTACAATTAATATTACGAAAATAATATCCGAATTTTTTTATGACTTTATTTCCATACATTATTATAGTGTTATTTCCATGTTTTCCTACGGCAATTTGTTTCTCACATTACAACTACAGCAACAAAAAATTATTTGATTATAAGACTTACAATAGAACATCGGAGAACAATAAGATCAAATTAGTTGTGACAGTGACAAAACCCAGTATCGAATAATATCATGTAAAAGTATAAATTACGTGGCGCATCTTGGTATTAATGATTTGGTTAAAAGAAATTCAGTTATGAAAGTAAAATATTCAAAATAACAAAGCATTTCACAAATTTGGTTAACATATCGCTGCCAAGACAATATATCTGTTTTTAACAAAAGTAGTAACAAAACAGCCATTTAATTTCATTGACTCACCCACCACCAAAAAATTATTATAAAAATTTTTATAAATTACATCGTTTTTATAAATTACTTTACAAATGTGAAAATTTAACTTTATTCCTACAATGTTAATAGTCCATATATGGTATTACAAACAATATATTGTGTCACGATACTAATTGATAATTGTTTCAAATTATTGATATTAAATTATAATTAATATTATTAATAATAATTAATTTCGCGACTTAAACAGCGCTGAGCAGACACTAAAATAATATTTATTATTTTTAACTTTCATTCATTCTCTATTAATTTATTATTTATTTTATACTCGAACCAATTGAAATTATTCCATATTTATTTTTGCTCAAATACATAAAATAAAGTAAAATATTTAAATTTTTAATTGAATTCAAATTTTTGTTAAAAACGTAGTATCCAAGAATAAATTAATTAGAAAAAAAAAAAAAAAACCATTTCAAGTTAGAGACTAATTTAAAAACATAATAATAACAAAATAAATAAAATTAAAAATATAAAAAAAAGTAATACAAAATAAAGTAAATTAAAAAATATATAATTTTTGCTCATTTTGATTTAATAATTTTTTTTTTTTCTCATTTTAATAATATCCAAAACATCATCATCATAATTATTTCTTTAATTTCATTCAGCAGACAATGTCTTCCGAATAAATATATATATATTTTTTATTTTTTTATTTTATATATTTTAATGTTTAATTAATAATAAAAAAATAATATTTCTGCCAAAGAGAACGTATAATAAATAAAAATAAAAATAAAAATAAAAATAAAATATTAATAATTAATGTTTTTTTTTTTTTTAATATCAATTTAATATTGTTAAAAGAAGGAGAAAAAAACTCACACACACACACACACACATTTTTATTTAGTTAATAATATTTATATTGAAAAAAAAAGAAAAAGTAATAATTGTAATATTAAATTACATTTTAATTTTTAATTCAATTTTATTATGTATTACTTAAAAATAAAAAAAAATTAAAAATTAATATGATGTCGAAAGCAAACTCTCGCATACTAAACAATAATAAAATTAAAACAGCACAAAACGTTAATTTAAGAAAAATTGTAAAACACAAACTCAATCAATTGCCAAACAAAAATGGACACAGACACAAACACACAAAATAATTAAGAAGATTTCAGGAATTTGCAGTATTACATTTTAATTTATAATAATTTTTTTTTTTAATTACTTCATCAGTTGTTTAGTTTTTGTTTTTTTAACGTGAAGAAAATTAAAAAAAAAAAAAAAAAAAAAAAAAATACACAGAAGAAATTTAAGTAAAGTGCCTTAAAAATCCCTGAAAAAAAAAAACATAATAAATAAAATTAAAAATTAAGGAATGAAAAAATATATAGAAGAAGAAAGCAGAAGAAGAGTGACATTTTCTTATTTTGCAATTAATTTAATATTTTTATTTTTATTTATAATTATAAAATAATTAAAACTAAAAAAAAGAGGAAAAAATTTAATGAATGTTTGTTATGATGATTAATTAATTAATTAATTAATTAATTAATTAAATAATTGATAAATAAATATCAAAAAGACTTATTATATTATAATTAAAAAAAAAAATAAAAAAATAATTAAAATTAATATTGTTAACGGAAAGAAATTATAATTTACGTATATTAAATATATATAGTTAAATAAATTATCTATACGCGCAATATATTCTCTCTGTCTTAAAATTAAATTGTCTTAAAAATTTTAATAATATATTAAAAACAAAAAAAAAATCAATCATCATTTCATCCATTCAAAATAATTGAAAAAATCTTTTTTTTTTCTTTTAAAACAAATTACATATAAAATTAACATTAACATTAAAAAAGATTTATGCTTGAACACACTATATTTGAGTGATTAAAAAGCTGATTAGCAATTTAGAGTCATACGTCATTTGCTGACACAACCAAATTATAATGTAAAAATATGTGTGTCTGCAAAATGGCTATGCACAAAACAAACAATTGCACGTCGCCGGTATGATTGTATAATTTTGTGCGACTATTGCTAATGCTAATCACTCCCATATAGAACATGCATTTTTCGACACACACACACAAAACACATACACATTAGACGAGTCGATGATGGCATAAGCGTTGATTATTTTTAACAACATCGCTATATAGTACAACCAGATATGCTTCTACTACACACATCGTCGTTCATCATATTCGTAATTTATTTATATTTTATTTTTATATTTATTTTTACATTTATTTGATATTTGGATTTCATTTATTTAAATTCTGGCTTTTGTTATGAATTAATATATTTATGATCAATATTTTTCATTTCATTGTTGCAGCTAAATATTTTTCTTGTTTTGAATTTTATATTTTTTTTATGTGACTTACTTTTTTTTCTTTTTTAATATTTTTTAAATTGATTAATAATAAAAATAAATCTAAAGTTGGGTGAAAAAATGGTATCGAGGAGGAAGTGTTTTTTAAAACATTGTCGATCGTCCAAAATATCGCATGTATCCAGACGTTTATTTAAATTTCCAAAACCGTCATCGGAATTATATAAACGCTGGGTGCAAGCGTGTTCGTTAAATGATAAATTTATTGTAAAAAATGCTGTATTGTTTGATTTACATTTCGATCCTAATTGTATAGGTTCAAATTTTCTTAAGAAAGAAACATTACCCAACAAAAATTTACCAATGCATAATAAATATATGTCTTTAGAAACAAAAAAGTCAAAATCGCGTAATAGATGTATTTTACCACATTGCAAGAATTCCAGAGTGATAGACAAAACGGTTAAATTATTTAAGTTCCCTATCCATAAACCAAATTTATATAAAATTTGGTTAAATAAATGTAATTTATCGCTAGAACTGCTTATTACTTATGTAATGAACATTTTAGTAAGTACTGTATTGGTAAGAAAAATCTGTTACCGAATTCACATCCAATCATATTTTTAGATAATGGTGTCGGATGTAATTCAGCTTCTAGCTTAACTGATGTAGAAATAGAAAATTGTAATGAGGATGATGGCAATAAAGAAATTGTTAGAAATATTTCCAATACAATTAATGAGGATATTTCCAATACAATTAATGAGGATATTGAGCTTATTTCAAATATTGAAGATGATACTGGTGTAAACACAAACTTCGTGTCCAATGTACAAGTCCCAGATATATATGTTTTCGATGATTCCACAAATGATTTAATTAATTTTCCTAACTTAGAAAAAAATTCGTATCCCTGTTATGTTAAAAAGAAAAAACACGTTGAAGATGTTATTGTAATCCGAACACCACCTAAAAAAAATAAATGCTCAGCCCCTGTCTGGGCTTGTGATTATTGCTTGCGAAAGGAAAGATTTATTGGAATATATCGTCGGAAAAGCCTTAAATTTTATAAATTATTGCAGGGTACTAAAAGAAGAATATCGCAACTGGTTTTAATGAATAAAAAGCAAAAGCAAACTCTTCAATTGTACAAAAAAAAATATTCTAATGAAATCATAGCCATTACTTTCCAAATTCATAAACTAGATGTAGATAACAATGTTAAAACATTTTGCAATATGCTGTTGGAAAAAAGAAGTAAATCTACACAATGGTCAAATGCACAAAGAATGCTTGCTCTTAATATACATTATAAATCTGATTTTCATGATAGGGTGGAGGGATTCGCCGATTTCGGTAAATCGAGAAAACCTTTAGTGGCAACTGAGGTAACATTGTTTATGATCAGAAGTTTATTTGGTAAATGGAAATATAATTTAAGTTATTTTGCTTCCAAAGATGATGGCATTCGACAGACAATAAATGGTATTTTAAGCCTAGCTGACGAAATTTTCAGCAGCAATTTAAATACAGATTTTCTTCTAACCTCGAAATTTAATCAAGACCCGATTGAAAATATGTTCGCGACAATAAGAGCTCGTGGTGGATTCAACAGAAATCCATCATTGAAAGAAATTAACTTCTTAATGGGTAGAATCATGTCAATGAAGTTAATAAATGGATATAATCTTTCTACTAATTGCGAACAAGATGATGAAGAGCATATTGATAGTGCCTCGCATGATTTGCAAGAATTTAATAAGCACTATGAGGATAATTTAATTGAATCCCACGTTAAATATCATGTAGATGATTTTTATAACAAAAAAAATCAAGATGAAACTGCAGTCATAGACAATCTTGTTGAAATAGATAAACCAATTCAGGCAGCTTCTATTCGATACTTTAGCGGTTACGTTATCTACAAACTTTTCAAAATCATAGATTGTATAGAATGTTTGAATGTTATGAAGAAAAAACATGAAATTATGGACGAATCTTCTAAGCTATTGATATTCCACAAAAATTATTATGTAAATTCTGATTTTGGAAGCCTGGCTGCACCAATGTTTTTCAAAATATGCACAATACACATTGAAATATTTTCAAATTTTTTTGCGAAACATCCTGAAGCATGCAATATTAAAGAAAAAATCAAACAAATATGCGTCGAAGCAACGAACAATGATCATGTATTCAAAAATTGGTTCACACCTTCAACTTGTCTAGCACATCGACAAATGGCATTAGACATATTGTTACTTATTTTATTACGTAAGAATTGTTCTTGGAGAAATAATAAAAGTGCTGTGATCACACAAAATAACAAGCTAAAAATTTTTAAGCAGTGAAAATATAATGTATTGTATAAATATAAGAAGGTAATGTTTCTATGCTTTTTTTAATAAATTCTGTTACAAAACAACAAAAACTTTTATTGTTTAAAATTATTTTTATTCAGTATCGCTTCCTTAATAAATTTTAGCCAGTGTATAGTATTCTATAGTGGCACTAATATCCCAGATGTCCCTTCTTTCGTGGATCGGTATTTCGAAATTTTTGAGGATATGTCCAAAGGTTGGCATATATTCCAATGTGTAAGGCTATGTTTCCACTGGGTATGACAAGCACATTCATACGCGTATGATTAGTTGAAAATACGTATTTTAGATGGTAACATCTAACATACATGTGACTAGTGGACGTATGATGCATATGACGTCGACAAGTCATACATACATTATTAATCAATTTAAAAAATATTAATGTAGAAAAAAAAGTAAGTCACATAAAAAAAATATAAAATTCAAAACATGAAAAATATTTAGCTGCAACAATGAATAAAAAATATTGATCATAAATATATTAATTCATAACAAAAGCCAGAATTTAATTAAATGAAATCCAAATATCAAATAAATGTAAAAATAAATATAAAAATAAAATATAAATAAATTGCGAATATGATGAACGACGATGTGTGTAGTAGAAGCATATACATTCATAGTTAAAATGACTAAAATGAGTCGACTGGTCGCAACTGGTCGTATATATATGTGACGATATTGAGAGAATTTATTTAATATAAAAGAGATAGGTCACAAAATGTACTTTATTGAAAAATATAAAATTTATAAATTGGTTTTTTCTTTCGCATATGGTTGAATAATCTCTATGTATTTATCTCTGGTACAACGTAATACCCTTTGATTGTGTTCATCTTCCTTGATGAATTGATTTTTTGTAAAATAGATTTTGTATGAAAAATGTAATTTTTTCCTCCAAACATAACAAATAATTAGATATTTTGGTACCCTGCAAGCGTCCCACGATCACTTTTCATTTCAATAAAATTTTATAAAGGAATTTGCTTGCCGTGCGCCATACGCTAAAGAATAAAATTTAATGTTTAACTCTAACGCTTGAAAATGTTGGACTAATTCATAAACCAAAATTAGTTTACACGCTTTTTATTAAACTAATAAATATTAAAATAATATTCACACAACGAAGTTTACGTCGATTTAATAAACCATTTGAGATTAATTTTAAAAACCCATTTCATAACTATTGATATTAATTTTAAGTAATAATATTATTTTAGTTTAGGATTAAAATTGTATTTTAAACCATCGAAAATTAAAAAACACCTTCGACAACCGAAAAAATAGAAAATATTATAAAATTACATTTACAAAATTGTGTTGTGTATTTTAAAATCAAAATGGTCTTATTATTTATTGATGTTAAACTTGAGTTTTGTATTTTCGGTATTTTAAAGCTACGAAGTTTTGAAAAAACGGTTCGGTTCTGTTCGGCAACAATATTTTTAAACATCTTAGGTTTACAATTTAATCTATAATGGTTTGATTATTATTTTAAAATATTCTAGGGTTTACTTTTTAATCAAATTTCGGTGTGGATCTATGTGTAACCAAAAATTGTTTAAAAAATAGTCCAAAATTTTCTCGTTATTATGTTAATTGTTCATCTAAAACTTTACGTATAAATTCACGTATTACATATTATCTATTTAATTAATTTTTATTGTATATGTTGTGATTCATTTCCTACAAATGGTCCAAGTGACTGATTACGATATGGATTGGTGACATATCGGTATATGTTTATAGTGGTATTATACAACGATGAATTACAAAAATATCGCAATTACATTTAACAGTAGAAACTGTTTGCCATTTCACAGTCTTACAGCATATTTTACTTTTTAAATGACCCCACAGATCATCATTTAACATAATGTGTCCATAGTTAAAATGTCACATTTTATAAAATTGTGTTGTACGCAATGCCCTCAATGGAACGCCATATGTTCAGCATTACAATGTTATGCCGCGGTATTTATTTTCCTATTTTCACTCTAAACATTTGCCATCATTTGACTATAACTTAATAATTAATTATTTAAGCAATAGCGGTGTACTGTTCCTTCCATCAATGGATAAACTCATTTGTTATAAAATTTTGTATATATATACGCGTCATATTTATGTGCAATCAAAGATGCAAAGATACTTCAAAGATTGCATATCCCTCTTCCATTATAATGGCAGTCGGTCGTTTGTACGAAACATAAACTGTAAAATATAATGTTGTTGTATCGTGAAAGTTAACGCATCGTTTGATGAGATACAAAATTAAGTTTTATACTAGAGATATAACTTCAATATTTTCTAAAATTAACCCTTTATTTGTTTTTAAAATCTATTGAGATGTGTCAATTTATGATGCTGCTCTGTCATCGTTTATTATATTTACATTAGAAACAGCTACACCTAAAAAGATTATAGTATAATCACCAGATATTTGTTTGCTATTAATCGATAAAGTGATGTAATTATGATTTCTTTCATTTTGATCATTAATTATAGCGATCTTGTAATGTTGTGGGCAAAATGTCATCTACACCACTTTAAATCGAATCGTCTTACATAAAAAAAACTAATACACATACAAATAATAAATATAGCAAAATTTGCTTCCATTAAATATTTTTTTAAAAAAATATAATAAAACATAAAAAAAAAACGAAAAATTAATGTAATATAAAACAAAAACAAAAACATATTTTAATTTTTAAACAATTTTAGGGTAATATTTTAATTTAATGAAAATTTAATTATGGCCAAAATAACGTATAAAAAAACATACAAAATATAATAAATAATAAATAAAATAATAAAGTAAAATACAATTTAATTACGAAAATATTTGTGTAAGATGTGTAATATTTTACTTACTCTTTAATTTAGCGGAACGATGTGTTGTTTTTTGATCATTTGATATGTCTTTAAAGATGTACGGAAACACATTTTTATTACAATTATTTATTAATGGATTATTTTTAAACTTTAATTTAATTTAAACCTTTTATAAGTCACAGATTTGCTCTGCTATACAAATATTTTCGTTAATTTAAATTGTAATTTATTTGTTTTTGCTAATAATAATAATAATAATAATAATAATAATAATAAGTGTAATTTAATGATGGTATTGATTCATAAACAAAATGACTGATTTAGAAAATGTGGAAACATTTATTATATAATTTCATTAAAACGGACATCACCAACAACAACAACAACAACAACAACCGCATCAAAATACATACAACAAAAATTTTTTAACTTCTTAATTTACTGATATAAGTTTTTTTTTTATATATTATTACGTTTGTATATTAACGACACTTGATTTATAACCGATAAATTGAATTGATTTACATTTTAGTGGTCTGCCACACGAGCATTATTTTAACATGCATTGCGACGTCCTTTGGAACGTACGATGTAGAATGACTTTAAATTTTATGGTACCAGAGTCACACCACTATTTAGAGTGCTGTAAATTTAATTTATTATGTTATTCTACACCGTTTGTTACCACAAATCGCAACACACTCGTGTGCTGGCCATGCACTTTTATTGAATGAAACATTTTTAAACTCATAGGCTCAACTGTTTTTCCTAATCAGTTCCTAATCATAAAAATAATAAAAATTCTGTCTCATTCATTTTTATTGATGGAAAAATTTATGCATAAAACAATGTGATTTTTTGTTTGTTTTAAAATTTTCAATACATTATTAAAACAAAATGCTTCACGAACACTCAACTCATAAGAAACGTAATGTAAAATTAGTCGAATGGGCTCTTTAATTATTATATTTTATTTAAATATAATTTGATCAAAACACAAAAAAAAAACCTAAGTTCGATCGCCTTGAAATTGTTGATTTTATATATAGGTTTTAGATCAAAATTTCAGAAAGATAAGTTGTCTACTAGTTCTTCGCATCGTCGCCGCACAACAATAAATTCAGTGCAATGGTAGTTCAAAAAAAATTTACCTTGCGTCCAAATTCTAAAATTTGTTTTATAATATTTTCATATTGAATTTTTTTCAATCGGATTCGTTAATGAAATGAAAAAACAACAAATATCCTTTGATTTGTTGTAAACACGCTATATGCAGTTTACAAAATTATGTTACAATGTCTGCTATGCAAAAGAGCGTTATATTATGGAATATTATATTTGCCCAATTCAGAATTAAAATCTCAAGCTTTTGCTTGTTTGTTAACATTAAATTTGATGGATAATACAATAAAATATGTGACTAGTAGTCGTCAAGCTCTGCTGGATGCGATTTTCAATTTTTGAATAAGAAACAATTTGTTTTAACAATAAATCTATCGAAACCTATTTACCGATCACGATATAAGTACTTATTTAGCCAGTGACAAAAAAACCGGCCAACAAAGAATACGGAATTTAAAATACGACTACAGAAGTGAAAATTAATCTAAAAATGCAAAAAGTGGTTTATTATTTTTTTCCAAAAGCAATTTTATTAATTTAAATTAATTTAAATGTTAATTATGAGATTTGGTACTCGTAACTACTTGCATATGTGATCAACAGAAAATGTGCGAGAAGGTAGAAGTAGAAAAATCAACATTTACTAAAACCAAATATTTATACTTATAAGTACTTTGGCCGATTGCCAAAAGAAAACAACTAAAGTTCTAAAGTTTCCATCAAACATTTTTATTCCAGTTGATCATTTACTCCCCGTACTGTGAGTATTTAAATAATTCTTACATTTTACATCTGTAATGATAATAATGTTATGCAATTATTTTTATAATGTTGTGTGGAAGACATTGTTAATCTACAAATAATAAACTTAACAAATGACTATAAATAAATTGAATAAAAGAATATTTTTATTAAAATTTTGATTTAATCCTTAATTACAACAACAACATCAAAAAAATAAATTGCTATTTAACAAGAAACCTTTGGAAATTTTATGAAATTAAAAAACGATATGAATAAAATGTACTGAAAAATAAAGAATTGATTTAATGAATAATTTTTTTGTAATTAATTTTAATTATTTCCTTTAAAATAAAAAAAAATTTAATAAATAAGATTAAATTTTTTATTATTTAATTATTCATTTTATTTTTATTTTTTTTTTCTTTCTAAATGCTCTCTGTATATTATAAAAAAAGAAATAATTAAATTTATAAATATATTAAAAACAAATAAAAACATTAAAATTAAAATTATATTATGTAAATAGTTAATTAAAAAAAAAACAAAAAAAATCCTGTTAATTATTTAATATTTTATATTATATTAAAAAAAAAAAAAAATAAAATAAAAAACAAACAAAAATACAAAAAACCAATAATTATAATAATATTAATATTAATAATAATTATAGATTAAAATTATAATTAATATATTATTAAATTGATAAAAAAAAATTAATTAAATTAATTAATTATAATAAAATAAAATAACAATTTTTAGATAGACATTGTAGATAATTTAAAACAATTTTTAAAAAATTAAAAATATTATTAAAAAATTACACACACACACACACACACACACACACACACACAAAAGTCGTCCATCCTTTTTCATATAAGATATAATTAAAATAATAATTAAACAAAAATTAAGTTATATAAATAAGAAAATCACATAATGTCGGCAGACGACGACGCACAATAAACAAAAAAAACAATGTGAGAAGAAATAAAGAAAATTCATTATAAAAAAATATAGAAAACAGCTAATTAATATAATGATCAATATTTTTGATCTTAAAAACAATAATAATTTCATTTAATGTCACATCCGAAAATAATAAATTTGAAATACCATTCAAATGTAAAGATTTAATTAATTAAATGGGAATATTCTTTATTTTCTTCTCCGATCCTTGTGTCGTCACGCTACAATTAAACCAATAAACAATAAATTTATATAATGATATAAAATAGAATCAAAAATTATAATGTAAATGAAATTACAAAACAAAATGTAAAAGCAGCAGCCAAAAATGAAATTGAAATGTGAAATGTGAAATATTATAACAGAAAAAAAAAAAAAAACTATATTTATAGAAATATAAATTAAAAATGTGTAATTAAAAAAAAGAATATATATAGAATCGGCGGGGTGCCTCATTTTAAAACAACCACTCAACTATTTTGTCGCAAACGATGACGCAAATGAATTACTACTATCGATCATGTATTTTACAAAATTTAATATTACATTTTCGAGATCATTGTAAGATGGTGTTCAAATTTCAATTTTAAAAGACCCACCGAAATATTTCGTTCCTTATGAATCTGGCGTTCAAAATACGTCGCCTGTTAGTTAGTTTGTTTTAATTTTTAAATGTTATTTTTTTAAACTTTGATTTTAATTTAGTTTTAATTATTTTGGTCCACTCTGTGTCATTCTGATAATAATTTGATTATAATTATAATTAGCGGTCAGAGTAGGAGGAGGGTACATTGAATCCCAATGGCCGGTAAATAAATAAATAAATAATTAAAAAATAGACGTTCCCATTTGAATGCTAAAACTTTTGTTTAAAACATTTGGGCGGGTCCTTTAAAATGTCATTTAATCCAACAATGTGATCTTCAAATTGTAATTTGATCTTGCCAAAATTCATGATTGATAGTAAAATTTCAAGTTTTTTTTTTTTTTTGGATTCCAAAATAGGTGTTTTTATATTTTAAAAATACGGTTTAACCTTTAAATTATGTTGCGAATCAAATACAGACGCGTGCCACGTTGAAAGAAGCAAAACCATTTTTATATTTGGTTCATCGCTTGCGACGAAATATTTGGCCGGTTCTTTTAAAATGGGACACCCGCCAGGTGTATATGAATTAATAAATAAATAATTAAATTTGTGTACATGTAAATTTGTTAACTCAATAATATAATGTCTTATGAATTCATATTATTGTAGTAATTTAAGAGGAGTACCCACATTAAAAGAAAAAAAATGAAAAAATGAAAAAAATATTAAAAAAAAAAATACAAACAAAAATACAAAATAAAAAAAAATCATAAAAATAAAAAATTACTCTGTCATTAATAATATTTTTAATACATATTTATATATATTTTTATTATTTCCAATATTTAGATCCACCCAGCATCGGTCGTTTATACATAATATTTTCTAGTACATATGCTATTTGATTATAAAAAGGATCATATTTAAAATATATGGGGACGCATGACGTAACAGAACTAGCTCAACATTTGTTCTTTCTATTTTGGGAACGATAATTTAATAAATTAATTTTACATATTATTTTTTTTATTGAGTGGAGGCACCAGTAGGCAGAGACTGTTATCAGTAGTCGGACACTTAAAGTAAAAAAAGTTATAATTTTCTCTTTTTCATCCATGCCACCATAAAATTGTTTTATATTATTTTAATTCATAAGTTTTTTTACTTTAACACTAAATGTCCCGTTACTGATACTTCTACCCTATGTTTAAAATTAGTGAGAAAAAAACATATATTGGTTTGTTATTAATAATAAGTGTGAAAACAGTGAAAATGCGAAAATTAATTTAAATATATAAATAAGTGTTGCCGCCAGATATTTGTTGATTATAATGCCATCTATCTTCTAATACAATATATAAAATTTAATAGAGAAAAGAAAATATTCGTTTCAACTAAATTTTGACATTTTAATTTATTTTTCTCACCATAAAGATAGAAAGCATTTTTTTCTAACTGATGTGTCAAAAATGGTTGTGAGGATTTATATGATAACCCAAGGCCAGGATATTAAGAATCAAGACAATGCTGATAATTTTCTACAATTCAAAAAGGATTGATTACAAGGAATTTGTTCAGGAACTGTTAATGGAGAATAATATCTAAGAGATTTACCATGTTTATGGTCGAGAATTGTTGACTCGAATATTAATGCACCACTTCAGACGACGAAAAAAGTGAATTAGTTTTTGATGGGAAACGGATTTCTCTCATCAGCCACCCTCCGTATTTGGCTGATCTATCAACATGTGAATATTTTCTGTTTTCAAAAAACTGAAAACTGCCATGAAAGGAGTATTTTATGATGATGTACTAGCCATTCAAGCAACCGTGACACAGGTGCTGAGGAACATTCCGATAACTGAGTTTAAAAAATCTATGCAAAAACTGGTTGATCGTGCCGCATGCTGCGTTGAAGCCAATGTAACCTATTTTGAATAGAAATAATGTTTGAAAAATAATATAATGTGAATATAATTGAAAATTGGTTACTAACGCAATTTTAAGAGTTTATGGAAAAATTAGAAAATATTTCTTTATCCCCATTGCATGTTGTCTTCATAACAAAACTTTGTTGAACGCACAATGATTATTACATGTAATAAGATTCCGTTAACGATTTAATAAGATTCCGTTAACGATTTAACCAAATGGTGTTAATAGATTAATTGTGTATTTTGTTCATTATACAAAACAACGTTTGTATTAACAAAAATTTATTATCATTTTACAATATTAAAAAAAGGAAAAATTGTCGTCTGAACTCAATTACATAGTAAAATAACAAAACAATTTGTTTATCATACCGTAAACATTTTGTAACAGCAATAATATTTGGTGTGATGTTAAATCATTTTGTAACTATAACAAAATTTTGTAGCGCAACAAATCATTTTTGTTAAATGAACAAAATATTGTATTGGAGCAAAATCAATAACTATGTGTGAACAAAATTTTGTAATAGAGACAAAATCAATTTTTTTGGTAAAATGCAATCGTTACTATTACAGTATTTTTCTCAAACGTTTGCTGTTCTTGGTCGAGTAAAAACGCAGTCAAGTAAAGTCGTGTCGTAAATTTATACAAAAAAAAAAAGAAATAAAAATTTTGAACAAAAACTATAATTAATTAATTTATGACATTTTTTTTAAGTTGTGCATGTGTTAGTGTATAATTGAATAATGTCGGTGATGGTTATTGACAAGAACAAATCTTTATTACACAATTTATTTATTCAATGGAATATTAAAAACGAAAATTTTGTGAATTTTTTATACGGTAAGTTTTTCTTTCTAAATTCAATATTTTTTATTGCGAATTAGAAATAGAATTAGTAGTTTTTTGTCCACAACATGACTTTTTTTTAAATACATTTCTGTGTTATACAAATCAAAAAAAAATCGTAAATGGAGTATTTTTCATTATTACTCGAGTATTATTATTAGTCGTTACTATTAGTAAATTGCAATATTATGTTATTTTATTATAATATTCAATATTTCTTATTTTGCAATATACGTTCAGAATAAAATATTTGTTAAATGTCATGTGTATTAATTGTTAATAAAATAATATATTTCTGATTCATAAAAAATGTATTTTCAGATCATGAAATTGATATTGAAATATTAAAAATAATAAGACCAAACCATTTAGAAGAAATATTTCAATTATTTCCATATTTTAAAATTGGTCATCGTATTAAATTTGAGTATCACTTATTCCAGTGGCAGAAATCGCAAGTAAGTGTTCAATTTTATTAATTTATCTATTTTATTATTTATATATATAAAAATCTCAAGAACAGAGTTCATTGTGAGAAAGTTAAATTAAATGTTTTCTAATACATAATAGGACTAATGTTGCGATAACTTTTCTAATTGAGCATTTATAAAGCAAAATATAATTTAATATGTAATTATTTTTTTATTCCAGACCTTTTATACATAAAAGACAAATCAAAATATTATAATTAATAAAATTTTATCATTTAAAGAAAAAACACCATCAACTAATTCTAATTGTTAGTAAAATATAAATAAATAATATACCTAATGTAACTTAATTTCGATTGCTATTGGAAATACTATAGTATAAGTGTACTATCTACATAAAATGAAATGCTTTAAATGCAAAAATTTATTTATTAGTTTGTATGTATTAATTAAACATTTTAAATTATATCATGGATTTAATACAAATTCAATAATTTCATGTTGTGAAAATAGTTGCTCACAAACATTTCAAAATTTAAGTAGTTTCAAGAAACATGTAAATAGAAAACATGTACCTATAGAACACGTACCAATAGATCTATCTTTGACTAACTTTGCGATTTTAACAAGCTCCATAAATAAAGTTGCAGTTGATCCCAATTATGAAGAACATGAAACTGATTCAAATTTTAAAATCAATTTTTCTGATAAGTTAAAATCTGTACATGGAAATTTTATAAGATTTATCTTGACTCTTCATAATAAAAATAATATTAACAGAAAAGATATTTTGTTTATTCTGTCAACCATAAATGAATTTATTACAGATAAACAGTTTGTTAATTTTTTGTTATTCTAATAAATTAAATTAATTTTTGTGTTCATATTATCTTATAGGGGTGTTATGATAACAGTGACTTGCTATGTAGTTCGTGTATTCCTTCTTCTAAAAATACCAGACTTAATGATGTTTTAAATAATAGTGCATCTTCATTAGGAAATAGTACGCCAGATGTACCAGCTGAAGAATATGTAAATAAAATTACTTTAAAAATAAAACTAGTTAATAATAATAATTAAAATTTAATCTAAAATATTTTGTTGTATTTAAAGATTGCATTAAAAGAAATATTATCAGAATCAATGGAAGGCAAAAAATTTTTGAACCAGCTGGACAAATCCATTATGTTGAGTAATTTAACCAGAGAAATTTTAGTAGAGTTGATTTCTAATTATTTTATTCAAAGAGAAATTCCATTAAGTGTACCACATTGTGCAAATATATCCGACGAAATAGTGAAATTATTCCCAAAAGAAATCAAGGTACAGATATTTTCAAAAACATTTTAATTTATTAAAAAACGTGGTTATTTAAAGCCAAAAAACAAATAACAATATTGATTCTTCTGTTGTAATACACCTGTTATGGTTCGTTTTAAGTAATTGACATAGATTTATTTATTGTTATTTTTTAAACAGGAAGTTTATTTACTACGTCAGTATGAAAAAACTCCAAAGGGAATGCTATTTTCCAAGTATCACAACCGTATGCGAAAATTAAGGGAAAGCGGGTTAATTTCAACGAAAAAAAAATTCAAAACATCTACGAAAGAAGGTAATTTTGCAATTTAAGATATGTCTATGTTCAAAATAATATTTACTAATACTAATACAAAACAAACCGTTTTATTTATATAGATGGTTAACATTTTGTTAGTGAGGAAAAGGCTGAATCCATTCAACAGCAATAAAAATATTGCTAAAAATACAAAATAATACACGTAACTTATAGTGTTTAATGAAAGAGTTTTTGTTCAATTGAAATTTTTCATTTTTAATTATATTAAATATTTGGTTTATAGTTCAGTGTTAAGTTAAATAACATACTTATATTGCCATTAAATTATTGTATTGTAGTATTTCGAAACAAAAAAATTAATTAAATATATAGTATTCCTACCTATACTTTGCATTTTTCTTATAGATAAACATAGACTTTGAGAACTTGTATAAAAATAAAAGCAGTCAACTTTTCTCGAAGTGGGATAATTTCTGTAAAAACATTATTACTATATTCAATAAAAAAATTAAAGATAAACAATCTAAAATATTATTAAAAGAATTAACCGAAAGACAAGAATCTTCTGATGGTAACTAATGTTATATATAAAATTATATAATTCATTATATGAAAATTAATATTGCCTATACATACTTTATTTTCATTTGTTTTGCAGATACCAAACACTTGATGGTTTTACTACTGATACATAGCGTGCTTATACCTACTTCACGCTGTGTTACTAAAGTTGATGGAAAAAATACATTTAAGAAATATACCATAGAAGATTCGCGAAATTCATTTATTTTAAAAGGAAAAACAATGACAGAAATTAAAGAAATAATAAATGACAAAATAAAAATTGATAAATTTACGCAACCACTTTTAGTGATATTAGAATCATCATTTGATGTAAAAGAGATATATGTTGTTGTAGATCAAATTACGTACAAATTTTTTTCTGTTGTTAACGCTTTGGATGCATGCTTCAAACTATTTCAAGTATTTAATTTAGAGTACCCAAAGGCATCATCGATGGTGTGGCAATTTATCCAACAGTATTTTTATGACATAAAAACGAAGTACGACGCGAGGCATTTATAAATAATAAATTATTGATATCGTATCTGGAATTTAAAACTGGATGTGAATAATGTTTTAATTATAAACAAAATAACATTTTAAGTATTATACTTATAGTAAAAACGAATAGGACTGCGACAAAACTAATTATATATACATGAAATTTACTACATATGTATTTACTATTACATGTTTCTTACATTTATTGATAACATTTTTTTTATTTTTATTATTATACTTTTACTGAATACAATATTAAAATCAATTTAATATAGTTGCAAAGAATTATTATATGTTTTTATTATTTTATTAATTATTATTATTATATTTTATTAATTAATTATTGTTTAGGTGTCCATACACTATAAAAAAAAAATTAAAAATTTTAATATCAAATTGTATACTTCAAAGTAAGGGTACATATTTTATATTGAATTAACAATTATTAAATAAATAATATAACATAAAGTTTAAAATGAATTTAATGAAAGGAAATATGTATATCAATTATAATTTTTTCATAAATGATTATTAGTTTTATTATTATTATTATATATTATGTGCATTTAATGTAGTAATTATTTAAAATAAAATGAATTGTTTTATTAAAAAAAATTAATTATTATCAATTAAATAAAACATGACATGTGTAAAAGTAAGAAAATTTTGAGAAAAAAAGTAGGGTAAGCACACTAAGTTTTCGGAATAAATTATGAATTATCAATCTTTTTAATTTATAATCATAATTTTAATGGATTTTAATGATAACATTTAATCAATCTCCAAACTTTTATAGAATCATTTTTTAATATTGCTTCACTCGTACGATGTAAATGAAATGTTGTATGAAGTAATAATAGTGTATTGTATTCCTAAATTTTTATGAATTGGAAATTGATTAAATCTTGTAATTTGGAAAATAATAAGAATGGAAATCCATTAAAACAATTGTAATTAAAAAAGTTGATAATTCACAAAAAGCGATTTGCCGCAAAAATTTAGTGGGTGTTTATTACTGGAACCAAAAATTTTGTAGTAGAAACAAATCTGATTCAAATGTCGTAAGGACGACAAATCTTTGTCTATAGTGTAACAAAATTGATTTTATACTATAACCACTGCTGTTGTCGCTACAAAAAAACAATTTATAATATTTTGTAAGTAGGATAAAACCTGTATATGTAATATGACAAAATTTTATCCACATAACAAAATTTATTTTCGAAAATAACCACTGGTGTTGTCGCTACATTTATAATATTTAGTAAGTAGGACAAAACCTACTTTATAAATTTGCTATGTTAAATAATTTATTTTGCTCTTGTAATTAACTATATGTGGTATCCGTAACAAATTATTGAGTATTCAAACAAAATTCGTTTTGCTGTTAAAACAAAATTTTGTTGCAGTTACAAAATGTTATTGATATATATTAATACGAGAAAATATTTCTCTTTTGTTATGAAAACAATGCCGTAGTAAATCTTCAAAGTTTTAAAATTTTAAAATTTTTACAAAATCGATTTTGTCGAATCATAAAAATATTTCTTTGGATGAATAGTGATCAATTGGTTGTTTTGCAGACAACAAATTTTGTCGAGAGAGCTGATGTTTTTTTTTGGGTGCTTTGTTTGTTACAAGTATCTTCGAGAAAAACATATTTAAATCAAGTTTTTCAGAAATGTTTTCTAGGTTTGTGTCTGCCGTCTATCTGCCTCTGGTCGTTTTAATAATCTTTCCACCTCTGGCCGACCTAACAGTCTATCCGCCTTGAATCGACTTAACAGCCTATCGTACCTCCTCTGGGCGATTTAGCAATCTATCCGCCTCTGGCAAGAGGACGATAGGATGTTAAGTTGGACGAACGCCGACAAGATTGTTAAGTTAGCCGAAGGCCGACAAGAATATTAAGTTAACCGGAGGCTTTTGACTAATAGATTATTAAATCGAAAAGATTGCTAAAGCCTGAGAATGATAAGATTGCTAAGTCGGCCTGAGGCTGATAAGATTGCTAAGTCGGTCTGAGGCTGATAAGAATGTTATGTCGGCCGGAAGCTGACAAGCGGCCTGCGGCCGACAACCGGCCTACGGCCGGCAAGAATCTTAAGTTGGCCTGATGTTAGAATGTTAGATAGATACTTAATATTAAGAATAAAAATGCTTTGTTAATTTGTAGATAATAATTTATTAATAAAAAAATTTTTAATTTTTTCTCTGGCCTCGCCCTATACTTTCAGGAAGATTCAAAATTCTAAGAAAATATAATAACATATTCAAAACGTTACATCTTTCTGCAAAATTCTACGACCCAAATCATAAAAAAAAATTGTTTTATAACTCAGTTCATAAAATTTTGTAGGAGTAGTTCTGTGTTTTTTCTATTTTTCAGAAGTTTTCAACCATTCCTTTGTAATAGTATTTAATTGTAGTCGTAATAAAATATATTTATTAAATAAAAACTAAAATAAAAGAATCTATATAATACAAACGAACTATAAAATTTAAATATAACTTAAACTTAATCTTAACTATTGAAGTCTTATTCCTAGGTAAAATATAACATAACATTAACGTTCTAATAATATTATAATTCATTAATTTACAATTATTTAATTAATAATTAAGTTCAACCAAAGGATTAAATAAAAAGAAAAAATGTCTATTAATTAGAATGAAATATAAATTAAAATATACAACTCAATAGAATGTATGAATTGTACATAATATAATCTTAAATTGTATATTTAATTAAATAATATGTAATTTTTAATTAACCTCTTCTTCCATGCACTAAGTTCCCGTAAAACATATTTTAAACGTCTAAGAAATTTTTGGAAACGATTATGAATTGTCTTATAGTTCGTACTACATATTAAAAATTATACACAGACCTGAATCTAACAAAAAAAAAAAAAATCATTCACAGCTCAGAACGGTTTTATCGAAAACCTCAGATTCTTTTATATGTGAGCCCGAACATTTAATCACATATATTTATAAAAATTAAAAATTATGCTACAGGAAATTCCAAATTTTTACAGATTATAGATATTCTCTACAAAACCCTAAGTAGAGAATTAGATTCGACTATATGTCATGATTACAAAATGATATACCATATATGTATATAATATATATTAAAATAGGGATTCCGTACGAACTTCATTGAGACGTGATCCTCACATGGGACTACAACGTAACATATAATTTTCCATGTAATATAATTCGCCGGTTATGAGTACAAAATTACTGCACATGCGAGAGTAGACCAATATTCACAAAGGTTAAAATTTGTGTTTTTTACCTATTTATATAGGGCAAATTTTCCTTCCTGTGAACATGAATGTCTACAATCACATGAATAATCGTTTGGCAACCAGAACAAGGGTCGTGCGCGTGCCAGGCCATAACATGGAAAACCTATTGACGATAGAAAAAAATAGTTAGATAATGTAGCTCCGAATGATTACACTACTGTTGAAATTCTATAATTTCAGCCTGAAAATTACTATTTGTAACATTCCGCGAAGGTGTTTGAAGGGTATTATAAGCCATACACTGGCCTGAATCTAACAAAAAAAAAAAACGTGATCATTCACAACTCAGAAAAGCATAGATTCCTTTGTATGTGAGCCCGAACACTTAATAACTTTTCTGGGAGGAGACAATGCCCGTGCTATAATTCTAACATATAAAAATAATATGGCAAAGTGATTCCCGAAATATAAATTTTAAAAATCCAAAAATATGAGAAAAAATTGACAATGTCATTTTAAAAAAATACTCATTTTTAATTAAAATATAAAGCTAAATTGAATTCAATCCACGAATAAATTGTAAATACGTGATCACGTATCTATTATAAACTCAATCTTTTTATTGGTTGTCCGACTACACACGGAGCGAAGACCAATAAAATTATTAAGGAAATAATTGGTAAATTTTGTTTAAACTATCCAGAACGTTTATTATTTGAATTAAAAAAAAAACCAAGCTTCTGGATTAGTTTGATCGAAATAAAATTACTCACTAAATACCATATTAAATTAGTTATTTTTCTTAATTACTAATTACTTATTACATAATTTTATTACTTATATTTATAACTTATATTTAAAAGACACAATATAAAAAAAATTTGAAATTTTAAGAGATTATAGATATTCTCCACAACACCCCGAACCATTACCATGAAATAGGTAAATTTCTGCTATATGTACGTTAACTTTCTATGTAATAATTTGCAGGATGTGAGTAACTAAATCATTGGACATGCCTGAGAGTTTATACCAATATCTAAATGACTGAAAAATTATAAATGAAATGATGCAACTGTGCAAAGAAAATGTGGATTTTTATTTGTGTTTTTTTTTTATTTTTTAATTATTAAATAATTTATTAATTTGATGACATGAAACAATTACAAAACTGACCGTTTTAAGTATGGTACTTCGTCATTATATTAATAGCATATTTATAAAATTGGTGCGTTTCTTTTTTCAATAGATCCTACCCACCATTAAGACTACCAAAATGAAATTCGAACAAATAATATTACTCGTTCAACATTACACACACACACCAGATGGCTCGTTCAGATCATAAATTACTAAATTCAGCCTCAGAAACGCATCCCCTATTCATAACGAAGTGTTAATGCAAATTAAATTAGATGATTTTCTACTCCCCTTACACAACATTTTGCGGTTGATACAATAGAATATTTTCTCAAAAAAAAAACGCATCCACGCACATCCACTCGTTGTACATAGCCAAAATACCAGCGTTTGAAGAGCCAAAAAAATTTGTAATTGAATAAACAACCAAATATTCAACCGGTGTATCAAACAATATTCGACTGATTTTGAGTTATTGTTACGATGCGTGTGTCAATAGAAATTCTTTATATAGCAATAGGACATGGCATTGGAAGAAAAGAACAATATAAAACTAATTTTATTTAGATGTTATTAAAATAATGAACAAGCAAAATACAGTTAATAGTTTACTTGTTATACGTACGATCAATCAAACGCGCACTTGACACAGACTGTGTTAGTGACAATTATTAATCAATATATACTTTGCTGACGGTATTAAAAAATCCTAATTTGGGCATATTAAGTATTGATTACTTCGAATGAAACACATTATATTACATGAAAGTGGTTTGTCTTTACATATTCAAATAAACCAGTCTCATGTAATTGTAAATGTATTTTAACTTATACCTTTATTTGTTTGCGCGCACAACCAATACCAATGCGGGCTAAACATGATTCAAATACGAATTCCGAATAATACAGTATGCAAATAGAATGCCAATGAAGTCAATTTAGTATATGTGAATTTATATGCAATTTATAAAGTGTCAAAAGTCGATTCATAAAAATAGAAAATGCAAATGTGTTATTTATTCGGAGCATGTTTGTAAAATCATTCAGCAATGACTTAGAGATAAACGTAAAAAGACGCATACGTAATATTTTCCTTCTGCTAGTTCACTGTCTTGATTCATTATAAAAATAATATTTATTTTTTTTTTTTTTTTATTATAAACTTATTTAACTGATTTAATTAACACTACTCTATTTCACTTATTACAATTACTTAACACTACTAATCTTCACTTACTTCAAATAAATTAACAGTAAACAAATTTCTTACTTACTACAATTAATTAACAATACTATCCTTTTAATTTTTAATTTACAATTATAATAAAAACTAATTTTCTTTCTTAATACAATTAATTAATAATACTCCCCCTAATTTTAATTTTACATTATTCTTATATACTATTTTTTTATTCCCACTTATACAAAAAAAATGCTATTATATATATTTAAATTATTTACATTACATATTTTACGATTTTACATTATTGTTAAAATACAAAACCTAATCACATTTTCATACATATCAATAATAATCGCACGTGTAATACTTTTGCTGATTAATTATATATATAATACTTAAGAGTTCAAACAACTCTTAAGTACAAACGAATATCAATTTAAATTATTAAAAAATAAAATATAATTAATTTACTTGCAATTACAATCTATTATTGTTTACACATGCAAAATAATAAATGTTATATGATATTTTGTTTATGTTGTTATTATTATTTATTTTTTATACAAATAATTCATAAAACAACATATACAAATACAAATCAATTAAACTGCAATTACAGTCATCAATTATATTCTTATTATTTAAGGGATTCGTGTTAATTATAGTTAAGGTTAATATAACCCTCGTTATACAACACATAGGTCATAATGACTAAGCGCAACAGACAGGATTGCGTGGCAAATGGGATAATGTTGACTATTTTATCAATCTAATTTTTTCATTTGTATCCATTCAAGTGGAAAAATTAGCTGGAATTCTAAGTCACAAAAACCACCCGACCACAATATATTTGAATGCATTAAAAATCAACAACAATATAATAGCAGTGCGTTGAAGAGATGCCATTTTTTTAGGATAACTTTACAAAAATAATAATTATACCAATAATTTAATAAAAAAAAAAGCAAAATCTATTGTGTGATGATTTTCACATAAAATCTAAATCATCAAACAATAGATTTTGCGTATATAATTTAATAGTTTTTTTTTTAAAATGATGATAACTTAAATGTTATTATATGTTTTGTGAATATTTAATTTTAATATAATTACTATTTAAAAAAAAGAAAAAAAAACCATGTCTTTATCTGCTATCATTTTTACCGTATTGACACCAACAATTTTTTCCCACAATGATCATGAACACGACGAAAAAAAATAGGGAAACTATAAAAATGGAAAAATTTCAAAAAGAGTAATTATAATTTCTTTTCACACACAGGAAGTTCCATCCCTTTTTATAGTGGGTCAAGTTAGACTTTTCTTCCTGTGAACATCAATAACATATAAACAAAGGTCCGCACAACTGTGGTGTTACCTCCACCTTCTTGTTGTATAATATTGATAAACACAATAACATCCTTTTTATATTTACTATAAACTAAATTAAAATTTAGTTTATCTATTTATTTTTATTTTGATTTAAATATTTACTAACTATTTATTTTATTTTATGACTTATATTTATTTTACTAACTATATATTTTTATTTTATTATTTTTGTTTGATCCGTTTAATAAGAGTTATATTTATATTTATTTATTTTTAGTGTGTTTATTATTCAGTGCAAATCAAAATCGTACTCCTTCCTTTTTCTCAAATGACTCCTGGTTTTATTGCATCTGTTGGATCTGTTGCAATCCCCCAAGTTGCAACTCAACCACCAATCACAAAAATCGTTTTATTATTTGTTAAGCCGCATAACATTTATACATATATAAATATTACATCAATTGCAATAATTTCATTCCATACCACCTACACATTTCCTCACAAGAAATCCGAAACAAACAATATTTTACTTTCCCATGAAAACGCTGGTCAGCAAAACAATTGTTAACGTACATCACATAGTATTAACCAAAGACGATGTTTAGTCTATCAGTTAAAATACTAAGATGCATCCGCTTATGTATATTTGAATATGTGCAAGTACGCTATATATGTATACTTAAATATGTGTACGAGTTCGAGGAATTATTTATAATATGCATTTATGAATATCCGAATAAGATACCTTATATATATATGAACAAATGCAATCATTCATAATATGCATTTATTAATATTGCGATAAGAAACTTAATATATTGAAACGTATTATAGATATATAGTATATATATATATTTCCATGATAAAGTTACAGTCAGATCACGAAATCATGACTGTTATATAGAAAAATGCGCTTGCGGGGACTGAGGGGAGGGGAAAAGTGCCATACGACACAACCAAGCGATGTACAACAAGTTTAGCCAACTAGAACAAGGGGGTCCCATGATGGGAACATCGCATGCTTTGCCAAAATTCAATCATTTGATAACTATATTTTTTCTGATCGGAATATATTAAATTATATTTCAGATTATTACAGTCATTAAATTATAAATAGAGGCATTACACACAACGTGGTCCCTGGCCACAACACTTGAAAACTATTAACCATGGAAAAATATAAGTACATAATATATGACCCGCGCGTAATTACAACTGCACAATTTCTACTTTCAACACATTCGCGCTACGTAGAATATCTATCTGTCTCCGAAAATTTATCGTTTACAATATATCAAATAACAAAAATGTAAATTGTGTCGTAATAAACTTAAATTAAAACTTAAATATAACTTAAACTAAATCATAACTATTCAAGTCTTATTCCTTGGTAAAACGAAAAACAACATTATTATTCAATATAGTAAAGTTGTTGTGTTGCTTGTGGAAGTTGTTGATAAGTAACTGTTGATGTGTTGATACATAAGTTCTTATTTATTATTGATGTATTCTGTATTGTATACTATACAAATGCTGATATTGTTTGTCATATTACTGCAATGATAAATGTTATGATTCATTAATTTACAATTATTTAAATATAATAATTAAGATCAACCAAAAAATTAATATTTATTTAATTAATTATTTGGTCCCGTCAATGAACAGAATGGTTTGGAGGCGAAGATACAATTTTGAATTAGATAAGTTGTACGGTCAACCAAATACTGTCAAAACAATAAAAATCAATAGATTGAGATGGCTTGGACACGTAGTACGCATGGAGGAGGAGCGTGTGCCGAAAAAACTGTTAAATGGTAAACCAGAAGTTCGAAGAGAGAGAGCCGGAAGACCTAAGGCGAGATGGCTAGATGCAGTAAACTGTGATATAAAGATCCTTAAAATTCGGGATTGGAAGACATTGACTGCGGATTGGTCAGGTTGCAAAAGTGTGTTGGAGAAGGTTAAAACCGTACCTGCGTTATAACGCCATGGAGTATGTAAGTAAGTAAAAAATTAAATAAATCGAAAAATATCTGTTGATTAAAATTAATTATAAATTAAAATAATCAACTCAATATTTTGTACCTATCTTAAATTGTATATTTAATTAAATAATATATAATGTTTAATTAACTTCTTCCATTAACTAATTTCCCGTCAGACATATTCTAAATGTCAAAAAAATTTTCTAAAACAATTATGGATTGTCTTATAGGTTAGTACATTTATTAAAGCATTTAATATTTAAATTTTTAATTGCAATTGATTACCATTTACAAACAATTTTATATTAATTTATTAATCTCTTTGATACAAATAAAATAATGTATGGGGATGAGCCATACTCTGAATATATATAATTGTATTTTATCTGTTTTCAATTACGCACGTGAATGAGACTGGACTGGAAATATGACTGAAACAATGGAGGAATCAAATAAGATAAGAATCCATAACCGGAAGGCCATATGTATAAATAAGCCCTCTTATATTATAGCCAGTTCAACACTCAGCACTCCGCTCCGGGGACATATATATATGTAACCCGTTTTGCGATAGGGATTATTTCAGCGCCACGCAAAGAAAGGTTTCTGCAAAAAACCGAAGAGAATGGATACTACATTGACATGAAGTCGTTCAATTTCAGACCGATCAAATTGAAATCTTTTCATACCGAACTGAAAAATCCACATAGACGACGACACTGCGCGTCAACAAAGACGAATTGAACTATGGGGCATAGCGATGGCTATTATCATGGAAATAGATGGTGCTTTCGATCGAACAAACTTCGGCGATTTAACAATAAGAGTTGAAATTAGCAGGCAATGTATCCATAGGGAGTATTATTTATTTTTTTCTACGGAACATCATGTCTGTTGGTGACTCTCTACTTACAAAATAATAGTAAGATTACATTTATTGTAAGTATTGCAAACATAATGAAGATAGTCCACGTGATAGAGTGATCAATGGACTGGGTACTTGTATTGTGTATATCAAGGCAATCAACTTACTATATAATCCAGTCGGAAGCTGTGGGAAAGGTATCCAAATTGTAAACTGTTTCGATAATTAAATGGTTAAATAAAGGGTGTACAAACCAATTTTTCTAATTTGCCATTTGTGTTTTTTGTAATTATTATTGGTTTTTTTTTTACAGACATCAAATAGTAAATATGGAGAAATATACGATTGAACAAAGCGTCTTTATAATTAAAAATTATTTTCAATTTGGTGAACGTTATTAAGTTTCAGTACGAAAAACAATAATTGTGAGAATTTGAAATATGTACCTTTAGTTAGAAAAAGTTAATATAAAATGTACACGAATGCGCACAAGAGGTTTAATTTTTAAAATTCAAGTTAAGGCCACTACTAAATATTAAGATCATACAAATAATAATATTCCATTATTAATTTGCTCAGGAAAATTAGATAATTGGAAACATATATATAAAGTACATAAAAAAAAAGGAATATAATATCACACTCACTTTTTAAGAAATGATGATAAATTGTATAAACACTACAAAAAATGATGTTACGTTCTTGTGAAAGTATTCAAGTTGTTAAAATACCGCAAATAATATTGTTAAATTGTAGAAATACTACAAAAAATGATGTAACATTGTTGTTCAATTCAACAAGTTGTTAAAATTCCGCAAATAATATTGTTAAATTGTAGAAATACTACAAAAAATGATGTTATTTTGTTGTGAAAGTTAATAAGTTGTCAAAATACTACAATTAATATTTATAAAAATTGTAGAAATTCTACAAAAAATGATAATGTGTTGATTGGTTAATGTATTATAAAATTTCGAATTTTTGAATATTTGCTGAAATATTTTCCTTTAAATCCGATTGATACACGCATTTGTACACAAATTTTTCAATTTAATCGAATTGATCATATATTAATAGATGGACGTCACTGTTCATATATAATGGATGTTTGAAGTTGTCGTGGTTAAAATATTGACTCGAAGAAATATTATTTATTTAGGGTGGTGTTACTACCCAGAATTTCAGCCATTAAGACCACATAACCTGTAAGAATGAAATGTGCAGTCGAAGAAAAGAAGATCAACCTAGTAAAAAGGTGGTGAACCTGAGAAGATGTAGGCAATTTAAATTAGCTTAGATTATCTACAGGTACGAATACCAGTCGTGTTCTAAGCATGGAGCGAACAACTCTTAAGTAGGAACACAAGTAGGATTCGAGTATCATCTGCGGCTGAAGGGATTCCTTTCGGTATACGGTATACATGTAGACTAAACATAGAACACAAGCAGAATTTTGATGTTGTCGACAATAATTAAATCATATAATATCCCCACAGTAAGACGATTACTATAGTAAGCAAAGAATGAATTTGTTTTCATTTATCTATAAAATCCATAATAGATGTTTACTACTGGAATTCACCTACTTAAAGAGAGGCATATGTTCCAGTTATTAGCAGGCTGTGTTAATAGCAACGTAATTGCATAGTGACATTATTCTGTTGAGTTTGATTAATTTTTTATATAAGAGGGAATTAATTCCGCCACTTGGACCAAAGACGGTCAAGAAGGTCAGCGAATATCATCGTAAATTAGGTGTTACACGTTAATTAGAATAGTAAATAATACCTGTATACACAACACTACTATGGAATATCCACTCTTATAATACAATAATAATAATAATAATGAAATGAAAGAAATATTAATCTTTCCAGTTGCTGAACAATTGTTTAATTATTATTTAGTCTCATGTAGAGGACAAGTTACTAAATTAACCGGGTTATATGTTGATAAGTTACATAAACATTAATTAAATGGCACTCACATTTGTTCCAATGTGTTAAGTACATCGCGCCTTTCAGTTACATATATTAATTGTGAGCTTCAATTGATGTCAATATGTTATATTAATTATTATTTTTTCTAAGTTTTCAACAATATTTATAATCCTTCATAAGTGATTTAATCTGGAATATAAATAATATTTTAATAAATATTAAATATAATTAGAATTAAATTCAAAATTTATGGGCAATTACCTTTGGTACTGTTATATATATTATCGAATGTAATACAATTCTGGCATTAGCTATGGTTTTCGAATGGTTGATATTGTGATGGAAATATTGTAATTGAAGACGATGTTTGTGTATGAGAATTCAGTAATAATTTAATTGATTGCAGTTGTAAATTCATTGAATGAATGTAAACATCGTTAGATGAAATAAATATTAGATTTGTATGTTGTTTTATTGGCGATACAACTGCTGAAAAGCGAATTAATACAAATGTCATCCATGTTGTTGGTTGCTTTGCGTGGTAATGTTTTTTTTTGTTATTGGTGACACTTTCTGGTATTATAGAACAATTAAGATTTTCTTATGCGATGATACACACATTGTCAAAAATTTACTTCATATGGTCATTGTTGTGGTTGCTAAAAATATATAATACAAAAATTCACAATTAATAAAAGTTTAATTTTTTTATTAATTTCATACAATATTCAATAAATACAACATACAATTATTAGAAAATATATCGAATCATCGTAAACCTTTTGAATGTGTTTGGTAACGTCTTTCTACAGCAGTGCAGCAAAACAACCAGTAAACCCATTGCTTTTTTTTTCCAAGTGTGATAAAAATTTATCAGTGAGTGTCACTGGCCAATCCATTCGTTGTAGCTGTTCTTGCCTATAAATAAAAAAATAAATATTATTATTATTATTATTTCACCACACAAATGAATTAATTTCATAAAATTTATATATAAAGTAGGCAGTCGTATTTTAAAAACATTTCTGTTGTGGTTGGAAATGAAAAATAATGATAAGGATTGTCATTTATTTGAAGTACAGCCCGAATATAAAATCGATTATACATTTCGGGCTCAAACAATAAGTTTTTATTATTTTTTGAAAAATTTATTAATTAGACTCACAATTTTATATTGCACTAAAACATTGAGTTTATTATTTTATTTGTACGTTTTGTAATAATTCATATTTATTTTTGTAATATCATCAAGTCTTGCGGCCGGTAAGCATCCATATTTTATAGGTTGAAAATTATATTTTCATAGATTTCAAATCTAATATTTATTTTTTATCACCTGCTTATAAAATATTATAAGAACTTAATATTTTCACTTAATCATGAAATACTTTACAACAATATAATATTAATAACATTTTTATCTATTAATGCAATATTTTACGTTTTCTTAAAACTCAACTCAGGCTTCCCCATCGACACCATATTCATTTTCTTGCCGTCTCTTCTCTTTTGAGTTTTGTTTTGTGTCATATAAATAAATTATTGAAATCGTAATGTCAAAAGCTAAACTGTTTTTCTCATTATTTTATTTCGATTATATATGGCTCAGCTGAATATACTCGCCAACCTATCCTATACACAAACCTTCTATATTTTCATCGCACTTTCCTGCAGTATTTATTGTATTTGATTATCACTGGATTTATATAAAATTGGTAAAATACTTTAAGTTTTTCTTTAAAATCAAAGAATTGTAAGATATTTTGTCAATGCTTGGCTTCAGACGATTGCTGTGCAAGTTATGTTGATGGAATCATAGTACAATTTTCTGGAACTGATGATCATTTTCCACGTTTTATTACTTATATTTTTCAAAGATTTCAAATTGCGTTATATCATATAATCAAAGTAATTATAAACCATAATGAAACTCTGAACTGAAATATATAAATAATAATGATGTATGTTGGGAAATAAATTAGGCACTGATCTATTCAAAATTGATGAAAACATAATTGAGGAGGCTGATAAATTCTGCTATTTCCTCAATAGTATATGGTAACAACTGATAGTGGTACGAACCGAGTTATAAGAAAGCAGTATTTTAGTTTAAGTTATTGATGTTGTCGGTGAAATTATAGGAATTATTTTCCATTGATTATAATTGAGATGACGATTGTGTTTGTAATTCAATATAATATTTAAATATTCATTTGATTGTGATTGTAAACACATTGAATTAATGTAATAATCAGTTTGTCTTTTCACTGGCAACATATCCGATTAAATAAAACAAATGTCATCAATATCATAATTAATTGTTTTGTGCTTACAATTTTAATAATAATTTGATGAACTTTTTGGAAAATACTATCAAGTCTTTATTTTTACAAATTGAATATTTGTGGAAATTGAAAAAAAATAGAAAGTGGAAAAAGAATGAGTATTTGTATTTTCAAGTATGATTTTAAACCATTGATAGTGGATAATCCACTGAAATTAATAATTCGACCATCTCTTTCAGCAAAAGATTTAATAGCCGATTCACCACCGGCGGCTATACTGTTAACGCAGATAATGTAACAGCGTTAGGAAATAATAATTCATGATGCACGCACCTTCACCATCAATAAATTTACCATTACCACCGGAATTATCATCAAGTAAAACCAAAACTATATTTCATATTATTGGATAACGATTTTCTAGTATTTATGGATCAGTTGTACGTATATTTGTCATATGTAGAGTATGTACAACACCAGTGCAATGGCCATATAGGAGCTAAGATAATTTGAACGGTATATATAATGATATTTCAGATATAAAAATAGATAGTTAAATCTTGTGATTTTATGTTAATCTTAAGTGATAAATTAGGCTTCTGTATTAATAGCGGATGACAATTTTAATGATTTAATTAATTTAATCTTTCGTTAACTATTATAATTAAGAAAATAATAAAAAAAAACTTACAGCATCACTTCCACCAACATTCGTTTCATGTAGAACTCTATGGCTCATCCCCAATTGTAATATTATACAGACAACCTGATGGAGTAGCACAAATTGTAAATGCTGATAAAACTGAATGAATAATACGTTGTGAAAACATTACCACCAACAACTGTCACACACTGTCTCATGCAACTAATATTGAATTTTTCGGTATAATAATAGCCAAACAACCCTAAAATAAATTATATAAAAATTATTAGGAATCAAAACAGAGTCCAATTCTTTGTTTTGTACTGCGCTGAATTTCTTTTAACATACGGCTATTTCAACATTTTCTTGTATATAATTCATATAAGCTTACACAACATTTAATCCATATACATAAATTAATTCACTTACTAATTGTATTCTATATTATCAGATAAATTTCTTGTGTCTTTGATACCACTGCATCTTTTGGTGTTATTATTTCACGTACTAGCTCATCCTCTGGGAATGCTCCAGCTGCAGCAACAAGTCAAATGATTTAAATGTTGCACCTTCTTGTGCCAAAGATGTTTAATGTGTTGACATGGACCCGGGTGTTATACCACCAGTATCTGCTTGATGAACACGTGATGTTACAAAAAACACCAGCTTATTTAAATCACTGCAATAAAATTATATATGAATTGATGATTTTTTATATTTATGATTGCGTATATTCAGAAATTAATTTATAACATAAACATTTACTGTAAGAGAAATTGAGTTATTTATTTGGATATGTTGATTTTAAAAAGCAAGTAATACCATATCTGTGATAGTCCGCGATTAATGTGTAATAATAATAATGATGACTTAAGAACCGCGAAGCGACAAAGAAAATGAGGAAATGCGACAAACAACAAACTTATGGAGCGACTGACAACCGTGTCAAAAATTTAAGATGTCAGGGTACGAGGTACATAGCTAGGTATAGGTATCACAGCAATATTTTTGGGGAGGAAATTTTCAAATATTCGGGAATCATCACTTTTTAGAAGAAGAATGTAACAGTGTGCTTGCGATGAAACAGTGACAGAAAGCTTTGTGCGTAATCTATGCGTATACCTACCGTTTCATTTTTTAGAAACTCCATCCTATAAAGGTTTAAAGAGTGTGAGGTAGAAGATTGGGTGCGATGACAATTTACAAATGGTAACCGCAGAAGAGATGTATTACACGATATTTGTCTTATAATATATATAATGTCTTATAATAAAGTAACGTTGCGTAGATAGTCTCGGCGAAAGAGGTGACATTTGTAAACCCATGTGTAAAGGTGAGATAAGAATACAACAATATAAATGGAAGTTAATGGATCGAATAACAAGTACAAGGTAATCAGAATTCTGTGTTGACAAGAAATTGGATGGTAATGTTTGAAAACCATTAGAAATGTGGATACACAATTAAATATTATGGAAGCTTATAATGAATGCATTTTAAAGTTATGTTAGTGGAAGTATACAATAGGCTCCTACATTTAAACGTATGAAAATCAACAACACAGAATACATTACAATTACTACACCTGTACATAATTCTCATCATCAGCATTAAAACATATAAAACGGAACAATGACAATTATATTACACCCCACAATTACTACTGAAGTCGAGAGTGAATTCGCAACTTAACACTGCCAATTAAAAGAATTCATTATATTTTCAAACGCATCATTTTACTATAATTAAGTTATTAATATATTATTAAATCATATCTATTCTTACAAATTGTATAACATCTCATTCATGTATTTTAAGAAACGAATTTCATTTAGAAATTAAGTCATTTTATTTTTACAAAAATAAATAAATAATATAAGTTTTTTTTTTTCAGACGTCAAATTTTTAATTAACTACCTGTGAACAGACACAAATCACATAAAATAAAATAAGTTTAATGTGACGATAATGTCCGCACCCGCACAATATAATAATAAAATTAATATAACCGGCAAAGCAATTTGGAGAGATGTAAACATTTTCTTTCACAGAGTGTAACAAAACAAAATAAATTGGTAAAAACATGAAAATGCTGCCAAAGAATTTTTGCTCGACCTTGATTGCGTCAACTAAAAAAACAACCAATTGTTGATCTGTTTATTTATATTGACTGACACGTCTGCTGCGCTATGCTATCAACGCTCTTTTTATACATATTTTATAATACTCTAATGTATTTATAACAAACTTTTATCACATTATTTATTTAAGAATATAAAAAAAATATACAGATTTTTTATTTTCAAGACTCGCTTTTTTATTTTCTTCAAATTATTATTTATTTTCACTGGTCTATTTTTAAAAAAGAAAATAATAAAATTCATTTTATATTCGAACTCAAATTTAATTAGAAAACATAAAACAAAAAGAAAAAGGTAATTGGCAATTTTCCAATTGAAAAATACAAAACGAAAAATATTGTAAATTCGTCAATCTCATCTCACTCTTTTTTACCTAAATTTCTGTATAAAAAAATATGAGGTAAAATAGTTTCGTATGCGTATCTACCTCCTATACCATATACTTCCACCATTCCTATACCAATAATATAAAATCCAATTCCAATTTACACAACATATACTTTTCTCTTTCCGCAAGTAAAATCTGTACAACAAAGAAGATGTATGATTTATAAAATAATTAATGAACACGAACGACGTAACTCATACGAGAGTCATCATACGTTTACTTACTCATATTGCACAAAATGTTTGATTTAATTGCATAACTATACACTGCTGACACAAAAAATATAAATTATATGTTTTAAATTGAAATTAACTTTGGAAAATTGTGTGAGTCCAATTGAAAAAGGAACTTATCGATATTTAAGTTTATATATTTGTTGTGACCAACAGAAACAATAACAGATAAAATCATAATTTCCAATGAATTTGTTGTATCGTTGAAGAATGTTGATCCCACCAAACGTTCCAAACGTTTATATGCACGACTATCGGTATATGATTCGAAAGCAAGGTTCCATACGAATTGAAGCCAAAATATATTGAATGTCGATATTTCAGGTGTTAACAATTGCTATACAACGTCAAAAAAGAAAGGATAACCCGAAACGTAAAAACCAAATATCCATTGTACAAAGTTCATTCTTTCCAAGCCGAATCCATATGCTGCCAGAAAGATATGGGAGATGAATTGTGTCTAGTTATACATTAAAAATGTAATTGAATTTACAAAAAATAAAAAACCCTTAGATTTCTATTAGATTTTAAAAATTCAATATATTTCCAAGCTTTCATGAAACAAATTCTTAAAATCGTCGGACTTTTCAAATTGACAGCCTAATGCCATACTCTGTTTACAAGAAAAATATATATCTAAAGACATTGTAACAATTCTACATATATAGAAAACTAAACATTTCTCCTATCTTACCACTCTATGGCACTCGATCATTTTACCAGTGCCTACATTTTATTTCCAAGTGAATGCAAGTGAACGGCTAAAAATATCTGATTTCAAAATATTTTAACTTATTCACTTGCATTTATTTCAGAGCACAATTAATACATTTCATCAGCAGATTACCAATTATATATCCAAACAGTATACAAAACGCATTATTAGTTATGGACGGAATACAGATACATACAAATGACCACCCTAGTAACAATTTGTCAGCACTTTGAAAAATAAGGAAAAAACGCACATATTTTCTATGGAAGATGTCCATAGATTTTCTACTTAATATAATAGTATTTTAATTTAAGTCAATTGAAATCTTTCGATTGTCAGGGTAATATGTCCAACATATATCCGCGCAGTATTTTTTTTTTTTTTTTTTTTTTAGTTCTATGATTTATTTATCTCTATCTATTTTTATACTGTATTTATTATACATTATAAGATATTTATAAATTGTGTGGTTAATTTTAATTGGCATGTGGGGTAGAGATCCAGTGATCTACTACTTTTACAACATTAATTTAATTACATTTCTATTAGTTAATTAATTAATTGCTTTTGACTACATAGTATTTTTTATGAAAGTACCAATATAAATCTTAGAATCTATTCGGTAAATCTGCCGGCTTGAAGCGTTTTAATCTTCTGTATGTTTCGCCGCTATTCAGCATTCTACTTATGAGTGTATTCGGATGTTTCTTTAATCTGTTATAATAGTTTTTACTGAATGTACTAATTTCTTCTTTGACTGAGCATATATGTAGGTCATTTCGTATGGTGGTGTTGCGTACATAAAATGGTGCATTGACAATTGCTCTAAGTACTTTCGACTGGAATCTTTCAAGTATCTCGATATTGGAATTGCTGGCCGTTCCCCACAATTCAAGTCCGTATGTCCAAATTGGCTTTAATATGGCCTTATATAATAGGATCTTATTATCGAGCGACAGTTGAGAACTTCGGCCTATTAGCCAATATATTTTGCTTAGTTTTATTCTTAATTGTTTGTGTTTACAACTAATATGTTTTTGCCAAGTTAATCTTCTATCTAGGTGAAGTCCCAAATATTTCGCAGAAGTTGATTGCGTTAATGTTGTATTATTTAATTTTACTGTTGGACATGTATCCCTTCTGGTGGTGAATGTTACTTGTATCGATTTTTCTTCGTTTGCCTTGATACGCCATGTTTTCAACCATTTTTGTATGTTATCAAGACCCGTTTGTAATCTTTCTGATGCAGCTTTTGGTGAAATACTTGATGACAATATAGCTGTATCATCAGCAAATGTTGCAACCATAATATTATTGCCTGTTGGCAGATCAGCCGTATATAATAAATACAGTGTTGGTCCTATTACACTGCCCTGTGGTACACCAGAGTTTATGTCCATCCAGTCTGAGCATTTATCTCGATGTCTTACCATAAATTTTCTATCTTCCAGATATGATTTTAATATCTGAAAGTAATGATGTGGCAATTGTTGTTTTAGTTTGAATAACAGTCCGTGATGCCATACCTTGTCGAAAGCCTGGGCGATATCTAGAAATGCCGCAGAACAGTATCTTTTGTTTTCTAGATCTTTACCAATTTTGTTGACGACCCTATGTACTTGTTCCGTTGTTCCATGTAGTTCTCTAAAGCCAAACTGATGATTTGGTATTATCCCTTTTTGTATGATTATCGGCTTCAATCTTTTAATGAACAATTTTTCGAATACTTTAGATAATATTGGCAGTAAACTAATTGGTCTATATGATTGTACCATACATGAATCCTTACCCGGTTTTGGTATCATTATAATTTGGGCATTTTTCCATTGTTTGGGAAAATGACCCGTTCTTAATATGGCATTAGTTATGGACGGAATACAGATACATACAAATGACCACCCTAGTAACAATTTGTCAGCACTTTGAAAAATAAGGAAAAAACGCACATATTTTCTATGGAAGATGTCCATAGATTTTCTACTTAATATAATAGTATTTTATTTAGGTCAATTGAAATCTTTGGATTGTCAGGGTAATATGTCCAACATATATCCGCGCGGTATTGTATTTATAACTTATTTGATCAATTTTCCAAGACAGTGGTTCAAATATAATCCTCACTCTTTTTAATTTATATTCATAATTTTTAAAACAACCAGCAACTCAAACCGATATATTTCCTAGGAATTATGTAAAACTTTTCATGGATTTTATCCACAGTTTTTTGTTTTTGTTTATTACAAAAAAAATGCACAATCGATGAACTTCTGGTCTGTCGATAAAAAACTGAATCAAATCACGATTTGGCATGGTCGTCATAAGAAAATTTATTCTACTTATATGGATAATTACTTGTTAAAATACACGGACGATCCAAAGTTATTTTTGTCAATATCCGTGGATCTGTTCACAAAAAATATGAATATGCATTCTGTGGATATTCCGTGGCATAATAGCAACGAGAAATATTTCTAAGGAGAATCCGTAGAAATTATCATCGGAAATATACGGATAATTCAAGGACATTTTTTATGAAAATCAGTTTTTATGAATTATTATCTTTTATAATTACGGACCATAATTTTAACAGATTTCCATTTTTGTGTAGAGATTATTATGAATTTCTAATGTATTAGTAAGTGATCTTACTCCAAGCTGGAGCTTATGGCATCCAATAAACATTCATTACAGCCAAGTTGTTAAATTACTCCGCATGCAAGTATATAACAATTAACCAATTGTACTGCAATTAACGAAAGGTAGACGACGTTATCATAACAACGGACATATCTTTTGAAAGCGTTAATCGATTTTAAAAATCTCTTCCATGAAAATTTGGAAATTGATTATAATTTGCAATTTTGTTTACAAAACTGGAAATCCGTTAAAACTATGGCACGAAATTCAAAAAGATGCTAATTTTTAAAAGTAGATTTTCCGGAAAATTTAGTAAGTGGACATTCCAATTTTTTTTTCTCATAATGTAGTCTATACTTTCAAGTCGGCTACTGCAGCAAGACATATTGATGTATTCCAATGTGAAAACATTTTTTTACGCTGCTCCACTGCAATGGATTTGTACCATTTTTTTTTATACAATTGATATTTTATTACCGATAATTTGAGTATAACCAGTATAACTTACACATATTTTCAACATATTTTAATGATAATTTACAAGATAAAATTACATTTCAGTATTTTGGTTTGATTGAAACACTTTGAACAATAAACTTTTATACAAGTACTTTTTTTTCATATAGAAAATAATAATATTGTCATAAAATAAGTTTTTCAAATTTTCTCAATTTTCCAATCGAATAATAAAACAGTGTACAAAAATATAAATATATATCTATTCACTTCACACTATTGCCGCTGTCGTCTATCCATTTTTTCATGTAGATATAAATTGTTTTTCTCTAATACTAAAATTAGTTCGTTCTAGGCTACAATGGTATTAACACGTTTCGATTAGTAAGCTCGCCCTATATATATAATTTTTTTGTAGACTGGATTTTCATATCCGTAAAGTGGAAAATAAAATAGTGAAAATTACACAATAAAAATATAATAATTTGAAATTTTATAATAAATTCTTTCTAAAAACTTTGTATATAATAGAAATTTGTGAAATAAATGAAAATATTAACACACCACAATTAATATAATTTTCATATATTTAAAATTTTTTTTTCCATTACGCACCGGGTCTCAATTGTATTTTCGTGAATAGCTCAATGCCAAAAATAATTTTTTAGTGTGTCGTTCGATATTAAAAAAAAAAAGAAAAAAAAAAAGTGAAAATTTTTAGTTGAAATAGAAAAATATATAGAAATGAAAATAAATAAATAAATTATTGTAATTATACCGGGCCCTGGATTACGGATTTTTACAATTATTTATGTATTTATTTTGTTCGATTTCTACGTAATTTAAAATTTATGTGAATTGCAAAAAAAAAAGAAAAAAACCAAGTGTCGCATAAATGAAAATTTAAAAACAATTTATTCCTTATTTAAACACAATAATTGTGATTAATAAATAAATAAATTATATATTTAAAATTATAAAAATATTAAATAAATTCGAAAACGATAATCGACGATAATAATATCGAAATAAATATTTATAGTTTAAATTTTTCGAAAATGTTTGCATAAAATTTTCAATTTAAATCCAATAAAAATAAGTTGTGTGCGTGGAAAAATTGAAAATTCAACCAAAATGAAAATTATTTTTAAATTATAGGGAATTCTGTTCGGCAAAAGCTAAAAATAAATATTTCAAAAATGTTGTGTGTGCGCTCTCATCACAGTGTGTGCTGTGTGTGTGTGGTTTTACAAAATTATATTGTATATGCATACAGTGTAGGAAATTGATATAAAATCAGGTTCAAATAGCAAATTTAATATTTACTTTGAATTTTATATTTAATATATTCGCACATAAGTTGCACATTGCCACGATATTTTATGTGTGTGTGCGTGTAGTGGACTAATTGACTACTGACTGCTGCATTTACTGATCAGGTTTTATTTTTTCACAAAAACAATTTAAAAATGCCATGATTTTTTGGTTTTTTTATTTTAAGTTAACTATTAAATTTAACGTAATTCAATAAGTATTTAAATAATTTAATTCTTATGCGTTTGATAATGAAATTGTGAATACTCGATATTGTTCATTGAATCCCATCACGCCAATTATTAAACAGTGAATATTGTATACAAGTGATACACGAGATAAGGGGATATAGCATTCAATGCAATATACGAGTATAGGTGAGTTCTAAACATTTAGCACAAAGTGCATTTGTAACCAAAAGCATTTTGTATAGTTTATAATTTAATGTGCAGTGTCCCATATGCAATCCAACAACCAATTTTGTCGCTGGGTAACCACAACTATGCAGCAGCCGCTTTGTTTACCATTTCTTATCTATTTATTTCTCACAAAATTTACAATAATTAATCTAAATATGATTTCACAATATTCGTCGATTAAATAAATTGATGTAAAAGGACACGAGAAAATCAACTAATTTATTTGCTAAATGTTGGTAATAACGTACACAAAATAATTATTTTTAGCAATCAGATTGATGTGATCGCAAAGAAAACGTGTATTCACTAATAATTTAATCACATTAAATGAATACTATAAATACCAACGATTTGAGTTAAATTTTAATATCAAAAATATTGTATTGGTCTCATTCGAATTTGATTAAAATATTGTATTCAATGGAAACGTTTTTTATCACCGTTGCGGTTCGGACTAAATACAATATTCATTGCATATGATCAAAATAGCATAAGACAAAATTTCAATAGTGCTGGAAAACGATTAGAAACTGCACTGGATCAGGAAATTTCTTTAAAAACACAAATGTTCTATATAAGATAAAAAATATTGAACTATTTAAAATTTATAGTGATCTTCTAAAAACGATCTAATTTGATTGCAATTTCCTTATACGAATACTATAGCATAAATTTTCATTTAATTTATTATGTTTTAATTATGATTATCTTTACTGTATATTTTCTCTACATATGCAAATATATTTAAAATTACATAAATAAATATATTATGCTGTTGTTGGCCGCAATATCATCATTTTTAATATAGTATTTCGTTTTTAGTCTTAAAAAGTGGAAACTATACATTGTTGTTTTTGTTCAAATGAAATAAAAACTGAGAAAGTAAAATTTTAAATTAAATATATTATTGCAATTCTTACGCGTACGTACACACAAAAAAGTTATTTAACAGTGACTCAAAATTTTAAAATGATCGAAAAAAATCACTAAATTCGCGTAAATTATTACCAATGCGTTATGGTTTTTATTTTTGTACAAATATTAAATAGTAACAATTATCTAAAAGATATAAGCAAGAGAGTTTGTTTGCATATCACACTGTACTATGGGTGCAGATAAATTTTTCAGCAAGCAAAAAAAATGTATGTATAGACGGCAGACATAGGAATCATCGCACAGTGAAAATACATTTATAGTTTTATAATTTGTTAAAAAAAAAGGAGGAAGATATAATCATAAATAAATAAACATATAAAATCGTAATGTTTTCTTTGGCTATACATACAAACATAAAAGAAAATTATGTAACATGAAAAACTCAAAACTTTTCCATTTTTAATTATTATTTTAAGTCATTTCATTCATTGATGATTCAAACATTTGCTGTAGCGTTGCTTTGCTCTTATTATTTTAATTAAATAATAATTTTCATTCAAAAGAAAAATAAAATATACTTTTGAAAAAGTGTAAATATAAATGTTGTTATATAAATCGGTTTTGAGAATTAAAATCTATGGGAAAGATCCAAAAGTGTGGAAAATGGGTGCCACATGAATTGAATGAAAGACAGATGGAAAACCGAAAAAACACTTGTGAAATTTTGCTTGTCAGACACGAAAGAAAATCAGTTTTCCATTGAATTGAACTGGCCATGAAAAATTGATTTATTTTAAGAATCCTAAACGGAAAAAATCATGTGTTAATCTAGGACAACCATCAACATCGACTGCAATACCAAATCGTTTCGGCAAGAAGACAATGCTGTGTGTCTGGTGGGGCCAGAAAGGTGTAGTGTACCACGAGCTCCTAAAATGTGGTGCAACTGTTAATTCTGATCGCTATCGACAACAAATGATCAATTTGAACCATGCATTGATCGAAAAACAACCAGAATGGGCCAGAAGACACGGCAAGGTAATTTTACTCATGATAATGCACCTGCACACAAAGTAAAACCGGTGCAGGCTAAACTCAAAGCACTTGGCTGGAAGCTGCTACCCAACTCACCGTATTCACCAGACTTGGCTTCTTCTCACTACCATTTGTTTTCATCGATGAAGTCGAAAATTGGGTGTCTGATTGGTTTGCTTCAAAAGATGAACAATTCTATTGGCGTGGTATCCACAAATTGCCAGAAAGGTGGTCAGAAAGTAGCGATTTCAATATTTCTCATATTATTTATGGTTAACATATCCAATGATAATGATTATTTGGTGCCTCGTTCGATTGATGGTATACCATATTACTGCACTTGTGCTTCATCAGATTATTAACACAATAAAAAATCAAAATGAACTTTTGCTATACAACATCACCATTTGACTATAGCCGCGTTGCTCGTTCATATAATTTTATGGTTTGGAAAAATCGCTATCATTCAACATTATTACTGCTACTTCTCAAAATAATGAAATTTCCGAATGAAAATATCTTTAAATAGATGATTTTATTAATACCAATTTTGTTCGTTTAAATCTCACTTTACGTGATTTCAACTGTGCCACGATTCTCGAATATTGAGGATGCTCTATCATCATATATTTTATAATTTAATGTTTATAAGTTGTTTTAATAATTATTTATATACCTTAAATTAAATACGTGATAAGGAATTAAAAAGTCTTCGCAAACCTAAACGTTAGTTTCGATTTTAATCGTATTTTGGAAATTTATTAATAATAAAAAAAGGTATTACGGTAATCCAACTCGAATGTATTTTAACTGCACTTTTGTGTGCGGTATTGATTCTTTTTTCAATTTCTAACTTATTTGATGTAGTCCGCAGATGGTATCCTATATAAGCAATTTTGAAGAGATATATTGTATTGCTTGGCTCGATCACCACATAAACTATTCATTTTAAGTAATCGTTAAAAAAATAGGTTATTGCCAAATATTTGGAAAATGTTTTATATTATTCTGTTATATAAAAAGGGTGGTAAAATTGATTTAACTATAATTACAGACTTATTGCCAAATTATTATATGCATCCCATAATTACTGATAATTTAATTTTTAATTATAAATCCATTATTTATAGTGAACAATATTGGTTTTGTTGGGGAGAGGGGTCATTCTATAACTATTAACCTTTAGGAATTTTTAATAATATATAATTGATTAATAATTTTAGTAATGGATCATAGGTTGACTGAATATATACGGAATTTAGTAAGGTTATTTGTTTCTTGGATTGAATCATACTTATATCTACTGGTCGCGTTTGAGCATTGCTAAACAATTGCTTTTCGGAAAAATTCCGATAGCAACGTCGACTGTGCTCATCAGAGAATTCACATTTGGGTTCAATACGTTTTGTATTCCGTTCAGTTTTAAATCCTCAGAATGTAAGATTTATGCTGATGATATTATAATTTATACGGAATTGGTTGTACAATTGTTACAGGATATGATCTCACTTCATTTCACAATTGATGTTATTGTAAATAAATTATTTTTAAGTATTTCCACGAGTAAAATGATTAATTTTACCAGAAAAAATACCACAATTGTATTGAATAATGTCACCGAGACATTGAATCTCGGTAGTCGGTCGGTGTGTTTGTTGATAAAATGTTTAAGAGAACTATTATTTTCTCTTGTGCGATCTATTCTAGAATATGTAATTCAAATTTGAGCACCATATATCACCAGAATCACGTATGTATATACAAATACAGAGAAGATTCCTTAGATTTGCGCTAAAATATCTTCCTTGGTCCAATGAATTCATTCATATTCAATAAGAGCATAACCTCAAACTTTAGGATATGCCTACTTTTCTTAAGTTTAGAGATTTCCTTAGAATTACCTTTATTTGTAACATATTTAAAATGGTAAAATTGATTGCCCCATATATTTTAGATAAATTGTTTTTATAAATATTAATATAATAAGTATCTGCGATCAGAGGAATTTTTATATTAGCCCTTATGATCGTTTTAGTCCTTCAAATTCAAATTCGGGTTTAATTCCAGAAATTTGCTTGTGAATTCGGTTTATATTAGCTAGCTACAGGTTACCATTTGTTCATTTATGGAATAATAAAAAAGCGAGTATTGCTATGAAAATATTTTGCGGGATCTGTATAAAAATGTATCTAGTTTTGCATACAATTTTATGAACACTCTAATAAAAATAATGAAATTAAGGAAACATCCCATATACCTTTCGATAATTGTAGACCAATTGGTGAATTGTAGTATATACTACCGATTGGAATATTTCACTAATTTGACTATATAATGTATGTTTGGTGGATGTCATAAGTTGTACGTGGGAATGATGTTAGAATCAAATAACGTTCTTGCTAAATATATACGTATAAGATTAATTGAAATAAACTAGAACGAAATAGAAATGAAAATTAATACCATTCATCAAATTCTTCTTTTTCATTACATCATTTGTTTTCGGTTATTCTGTACGCAATAGATTAATTGTACATTCCCAAAGTAAAAGCGACTCGTTCTCGATGACTGTCATATATTGTGGTAGTGGTTCCGTTTACAAGTATTAAACTACGAGCTATGGTATTTGTTTATTTTTAAAGATTATAAGAAAATACGTATATTCCTTAATAAATATTGTGTAGAATCTTACACATACTTATACATTAATATTAATCTTATTTACATATAAATTTCGTGAAATATTGTGGATAAATATGTTATTTATGGATACATCAAAATATTATTAACGAAATGTACAATATATTAGGCAAGCAAAAAAAATTATTGTTTTGATAATAAATCTTCTATTCTTTGAATCTCATAAATTTTTTGTATAAATTATACGGACAAATATATGAATTACATTTACATAATATTAGGTATTTAAATAAGTTTCCGTATTGATTTTGGTAAATAAAACACAATTATATTAATGGAATTTATCACACAAGAGGTGAATTCCTCGATAGAAAAAACCTGGTCTTTGGATGTAATCCATTTTTGTGTATCAGTGCGAGAACTGAATCGCTGCGCAGAAAGAGTTGACTGCAACGAACGAATAAAAAATGGTAGTCTGGACGATCAATGTCTACAGTGAATACGGAGGAAGGTGGTGTAACATTTCTCAATCAAGTGCTTCTGAAGTTTTCTATACTATACGACATGAGGCATAGCATTTAAGTTCATAGTACAGCAAACCCTTTTGATTCCACCAGATGAACATCATAACCATGAATATGGCATTTTAGTGTTGATTATCTTATATACAGTTTTGGATTATCTTAGTGGATCCACTTTTCATCACCAGTACCCATTCGATGCAATTACATCACCCATAAATTTCACATTCTAAAACTGAAACTTATTTAAATACCCGGCACCCGCACTTAAGAATAACGTAATATATAAAATATTGATATCGACGTATGGTTGGTTGAAGTGGATTGGCTGAATGGACGACCTATATATAATTATATATTTATGTAATATATGTTTTGAATATCCTATACACGATATTTACAAGAGGAAAATTCTTTACATCTTTAATATTATATAATATTGCTGGAAAGTATTTTATTTATGGTATACATTTAAAAAAGGCTGAACAAATTAATATAATAAATCAGTAAAAGAAGCATATGTTTAAAAATTGGATTTGAATAATTAAAGTAAATCTATGTATAGTTGGGTGATAAAGATTTATCCTAAAATATAAAGAAATGTATGTATTAAATTTGATTATTTTAATTTCGAATAATTTCTATAAGAAATCGACTTTATTTCAAAGGAATAAATAAATGTAGATGATTCTTTTCCGTCTTTCTGGTGCATAAAGAAAAAATTTTCTGACCTTTATGAACTCATTCTCAAATATTTTTATATGATTTTAAGTGTTGGACATTAGATTCGTATGATACTGCGATATAAACAAATGGTAATTTGATGCATAAATACTTCCTATTATTTTATTGGGCAAAGAATAAATACTCTTCATTTATTCGATATATTTGCCGGTTGCCTTTTATTCGTTAAGTGCTCCAGTCGAATTATTAATATTGATAACGGTCGACAGTAACACATTAAGTCGACTTTATAAGCATACAGTCAATGTTGAAGTTTGGTCTAAATCAATTCACGATTTTTTGCGTTTAGGAAATGTAATTTTTTCACAATCACATAAAAATCACAAATTTTAAACCGTTTATCATAATTTCTTGCAAATTTTGTTACATAAAGCAACTGCCACGTCACGTCACAATGAATTGGGTTTTCCGATTACATTTTCTTATAGCCTCAAAAATAAATGGATTCGTAAAATAACTTTAAAACGATTCATTTGCTAAATTTATAAATATTTCAATTACATTATAAAAACTTTTCCATGATAAATTTGTTACAGAGAAATTGAAAATCTATATTACGCGAAGATACAAAATGATGAAAATGAACGCTAAATACAATAAAACAGTTTAGGATTACATTAATAAAGTAGAAATTATGGTAAATTTTCTATATAAGATAAATATTTATTACTTTTTATACAAATATAGTTTCCCTAAATAATTGTTCGCATTATTTTAACAGAATTTTTAATCTGTTTTTATAGCTTTTTTCGTTGGTTATACACAAGGAATAATATAATCAACGATAATCATTTTATATATTTCACAATTATTAACAATATAACTCTGCCTATATTAAATTTGATCACGCAAACCCTTATTATTATTATTGTATTTAATATATGTTTGCATACATTGTATTCGAGTTAATAACTATTGTTATTTTCATTTCATTCAATCATACATAATCATGAGTATAAAACACAAACACTACACCCATAATTTATTGATTTATATAATATAGGTATACCGGTGTGAAAGGATCATTCACGGATTAATCCTTGTAGCCGCATGTGTATTGATAGTGTATACGGATTGCTGAAAAAATTTATGTGAACGTATACTCTTTATATATTTATCATCAGTAATTGTTTAAGAGAGCTAAAATTGTAATTATTTTCCCTTTTTAAATATCTTGCGTTTTGTACCAAAAAGAAAGTGATTTGCGGGGACGAGGTTTGTTGTTATTGTTTAATTTGAAGAAAAAACTGGTGCTGAAAGCCATCGAATGCTTATCGAAGCTTAGCTGGCGAACATGCGTCATTTAAATTGAAGATGCAGAAAGTGTTTTCAATGCTTCAAAAGTAGCGGATTGTAATTATTGTATTGTATATTTGATGGAAGTGAATGCAGAAAAAACGAAATATTTGGTGGCAACGAATACATCACGAATTCGAGATCAAACGGTTAATATTGGAGAACACAATTTTGAAATAGTCAATAGTTTTGTATACTTAGGATCGTTGATAAATGTTGAAAATGATATTGAAGAGGAAATACGCCGCAGAATAGCAACTGGCAACAGATGTTATTACGGGTTAAAAAAACAATTCCGATCGAAAACATTACAACGAGATCTTAAGTGCAAGCTATATACAACTTTAATACGTCCAATATTAACGTATGGGTCGGAGGCTTGGTGCATGACACAAAACCAGGAACAACTACTTCGGATTTTCGAACGAAAGGTACTCCGTGGCATATTTGGTCCCGTCAAAGAACAGAATGGTTGGAGGCGACGATACAATATAGAATTAGACAAGTTGTACGGTCAACCAAATATTGTCAAAACAATCAAGATCAATAGATTGAGATGGCTTGGACACGTAGAACGCATGGAGGAGGAGCGTGTGCCAAAAAAACTGTTAAATGGTAAACCGGAGGGTAGAAGGAGAGCCGGAAGACCTAAGGCGAGATGGCTAGATGCAGTAAACTGTGATATAAAGATCCTAAAAATTCGGGATTGGAAGACGTTAACTGCGGATAGGTCAGGTTGGAGAAGCGTGTTGGAGAAGGCTAAAACCACACCCGGGTTGTAACGCCATGGAGTAAGTAAGTAAGTAAGTATATTTGATGGGACCAGAAAGTAGTGGTGAATTTTGTCGGTTGAAAACGGAACCAAATTGTCAATATTGTAGTCTACTGTCAACAAAAACTAATAGATTTTTAAAACGATTATTACAACAAACGCATTCATAATTTGCCAAGTCACGATAAATTGAACTCTTTGCACTTACACAAAATACTTCGATTCTTGCGGATCGCATCAAAAAAGGAGAAATTTAATTTTGATGATATTCAAAAATTAAATTATTGAATTGCTATTAATAAATGTTAATTATATTCAATAAAAAATTATTTACAGTATTACCAAAAAATGAAAACAATCCTTTCATACCGGTATACCTATTAAATTTAAATAATGTGTTTTCTTTATTTTATATTATAAACAATTATTTAATTAACCTATAAACACTTTATATTTGTATACCTAAATCGGAAATATAGACGACATATGTTTTTATTTATAGCTATGCAGACATTCAACGATACTGATTTCATATAATAATAATTAGATTTTAAATAATAGCTTCATTTAACTGAACTGATCGAATTGAAATTGTTGAAATTTATGGATAAATAATTCAAGTCCCGCATATCTTAAATAAGTAACCCACTTGTATTTATGTTTTAAAAATAAAATGTTACATAGTAACATATTTATTTTTAAGTAAACGTATATAATAATCGATCGGGCTATATAATATCTGAAACTAACTTACATATGCATATACTCTCAGTCTGAATAATTCTCGAACTGCCAGAAAATCTCCATAAACCAAAGGTGACATATCCACATGTGATATTGATTGTTAGAAATGCACATCTTTGAATGTTGTTGTGTCAAAATTGTAACAATAGAATTGTTTGCAAGCAAATCCATTGCTCTCAAACCATTAGTCTATCTGTATAGTGGTGGCATCAGTACAAAAACGAGCTACGATCAAAGATCTAATATTAAATGTTATGTTGTTTTAAACATGGAAAACCATTATTCCAAAAGTCTTTGAAATGCGGGAAAAGTTTATTTTGACAATTGTGTACAATAACTTATGAATGATATAATGATGTACAAGGTCAAAGCTGGAATTAATCACAAAGAATTCGTTCCAAGTGGTCAAACAGTATCACTGGTGCATATATTATTTGGAAAACGTTAATTTCATCATATTCATCGTATTCAAAGAGAATATCGTGATAATTCGAATTAATCCTCATCTTGATAACACACAATCACATCGATCATCAATAATGTTTTGATCAAAAAAGACGTTTTAACGCCCCCTCCCCCATTCACCAAATTCACCTTATTTGGCTGCGGCTGAAACTATTTTCTATTTCTAAAAATTTCCAGAATTTGGCTATGAAAGGAAATAATTTTACTGATATAAATTCGAGTCAAAATGCTTGTACCTCCGTCATGCACCTGATTTCGACTGATCACATAAAAAAGTAACATTATATAAAGTACCAAACGTTTATTTACAGCTACGGAGATTATGTTTGAATAAATAGAAACAACTCAAAATTAACACAGTTTTATTTTTAAAAAGTTCGTGAATTTTTAAGACAAGGGGTATGTGCATGTACTTATTGCACAAGGGAAGTGATTAATATTTATTATTTTAAAATGGTGCATTGAATTGTGGCATATATACACAAATATTATGTATTGCATTTCTTTTGAATTTCATATGTTTTTATATTGCATAAATTATGTTTGGAAAACCTCAATATAACTTTCTTTCAACTGAGGGTATAAAATATTAAAAAATATATCTTTCAACAATTTCTTTAAAAAAAAAAAAAATGGTTTGACCGCAACTCTGACCTAAATATAAATATTTTTTTCTAAATATATTACAACACCATGTCCAAATATATTCTCGGACGAACATATTGGAGATATGATATTTTATCTATATCGTTAGTTGTTAGCTTGAAATTAGAATTATGTAAATGGTATTACAGTTTTCAATTTTATCATGAAACGTTTTGTAAATGTTATTAATTAGTAAACTTAAATTATTAATTATTAAACTTTACAGTTTAATAACGTGAGAGCAATTTAACGAAAAAGACGTAAATCGAATCTATGTAATGTTAAGTAACTGATTTAGCATAAAATAAATTTTTCAAAATATACCTAAGTGTGTTACAGTAATTTTTAATAATGTTATCCATAAAGTATAAATAATAGACTGTAAAATTGAAAAATTTCTCCAGGTATTTTTGTCATTTGGAATACGTAATGATATATTCATAGAGATGCAAACTGATATGCAAATCACTAGAAATGACTCGATAATATTGTAGTCATTCTTGATGTCTATATACAATAATCGCTGCAATTTAGTACAAGTCCTAGTAACAATTTGTCCGTACTTTGAAAAATGAGTAAAATTTCCGAGGAAAAAACACACATATTTTCCAGGGAAAACAATATTTGTGCAAAGAATGTCCATAGATTTTCCACTTAATATAACAGTATTTTATTTAGGTCAATTGAAATCTTTGGATTGTAGCAGAGTAATATTTCCAATATATATCTGCGCGGAATTGTATTCATAATTTATTTCACCAATTATCCAAGACAGTGGTTCAAATTTCGTATATATCGCTTATTAGATATAATCCTCACCCCTTTTAATTTATTTTCAGAATTTTTAAAACAACCAGCAACTCAAATCTATATATTTCCTACGAATTTTGTAAGACTTTTTATGGATTTTATCCGCGCGTTTTTTTTTTTCTTTTTTTATTACAACAAAAAATTTACAATCGATGAATTTTTGCCATCGTTCAGCATCTTCATACCGTGCTCATAGAACTTCTGGTCTATCGGTAAAAACTGAATCAAATCGCGATTTGACATTATCGTAATAAGAAAATTTATTCTGCTAATACGGACAATTCCACGGGTATTACTTGCCAATATACATGGACGATCCAAAGATATTTTTGTCAAAATCCGTGAATCTGCTCACAAAAAAATATATGAATATAAATTCTATGGATATTTTGTGGAATAATATCGACGAGAAATACTTCTAAGGAGAATTCGTAGAAATTTTCATCGGAAATATACGGATAATCCAAGAAAATTCTTTATAAAAATCCATGAACAGGGTTGTACTCATCATATAAAATTCCAGCGGACATCCTTAAGAAATTTATAGATATTTCCTTAAATTAAATCTACGGATTTCTACATATAATGCGAAAATTTTGCGGATAAACTACAGACATTGTTACTAGGGTATTAACAAGAAATATTATCGTATTCAGGATAAACAGCATATCTTTTAAGATTTACAAAATATATACTTGTATTTATTATTTGATAAAATTATATATTCTTATATTCGTTGGCTCTTCTATACACTACACATTCCTGAAAACATTAGCAATATTCCATGATTAGGAAAAGTACGTTTACATAACAATTATGTTAATATACTGATAATTTATATATGCAAATTTCGACAACATCATTCTTAACCAAATGTGGTATGTAAATTATTCAATATAGTGGGTAAAATTTACTGTTTCATGAAATAAAAAATAATAGCCCAACATCGTTGAAAAGCTATCGGACGCTATTCAGAGAATAACAAAGTCCTTTGTCGCTTAAAAATATAGATCAAAATAAGTTACATGCTCTACAATGTGGAGCATTGATTAGGTTTGGAAGTGTATAGGGTGCATTTGTATGCAATAAATTCAATGGCATACAGTACATTTTTTCTATAACACATTCTTTAGTCTCTAAACATATTAAAATTGTATTGATTTTAGATTGCATCATGATATTATGTAATTTTAACAATATTTGTATATATTGTGTAAGAATAGAATTTTAAAAATTAGTAAGAAAGTAATACACTTTGGTACAAAACATGAATATTATATAAGTAATATAGTAGATGCAGTAAACTGTGATATAAAGATCCTTAAAATTCGGGATTGGAAGACATTGACTGCAGATAGGTCAGGTTGGAAAAGCGTGTTGGAAGAGGCTAAAACCGCACCTGCGTTATAACGCCTTGGATTAAGTAAGTAAGTAATATAGTAACTCGCAAGCTTCCCACAAGAAAATCTCTAAATTATAGGATAGGATTATATAGGATTTTATAGGACATGTATAGATAACGTATACGTGTAATAGACACATTTTCGTTTTTATTGTTACAACAATAACAATATCTTTTGTATTAGAATTAAATTATATTAATAAACTACTTAAACTTTTGTTTTAAAAATATTTAGTCAATTTTTCATATTCATTTCTTGCATTTCCAACCATAAATCCAAAAGTCTCTTTGTTATATAGGAAAATTTTAGCAGTGGCTTTTGTAAAGCTACATTCTTTCCCTAAATGAGCCGTAAGGCAATAATTGTATCTTCTTTTAAAGATGTTCGATTCTGGTAAAGTATTTTATTGATACTGAAACCATATTCTGGTACAGAATTGCTATATGATTTATTAATAAGCAAAATAAGCAAATATATCGCATTAGAATATTAAATGAATTAAAAACGAAAACCCAACACAAAAATTTATGATTTATAAAATAATCTCACAGAACCAACAGAACCCAATTTATATTTCAATAAAAAATTTGTTACTTTACATTTAATATTAAAAATCATATATTAAAAAGACCAATATATATATATTTTAATTGTATTTTAACCATTCCAATTTTCATATAAATGTGAGATGAAAGTATTTTCCTGAATTTTAACAAAGTGAATAAATTAAAAATCTTGATTTTATAGGCAATATACAAGTTAAAATTGTAAGAGCAAAAGATGTTTACAATGTAAATATAGGTAAAAAAAAAAAAATGGAACAAATATTAGAAAACAGGACGGAATTGCTGAATATATTAATAGGTGAAATATATTGTTGAGTGGCCAAAATATAGGAATTAAAAGAGTTGTGGGAGCTCTGGCTATAAACTATAATAATTTATATAGAAACTATAATAATTTATATAGATTTCTCGATTATTGCATGATACAATATATTATTTACGTCACGTATTTATGTGACTTGTGTGACATATAAAATCTCTGCAAAATTTTCTCATCGTTTTACTTAACATAAAATTTATATTTTTAAAACATTCTACACACACACACACTCACACACAAAAATCGAATTTATTAATTTAGAGATTTTAGAGACGTGTAGACGGATATATAGAAAATTCATATAAATATAATGTTTTCCTTCTTCAAAACTAATATCTATCCCCTACTATTTCACACAATATTTTCTACTTCTTTTTCAAACTTTACCACCACACAAATGTACCGGCCACAATATTTAGTTTGGTGAAACGAAAAGGAAAACTCATATTTTAGATTTTCCTCAATTTTTTTTAAATAATATACTAAATGAAAATAAACAAATATTTACTCACACACACACACACACACACTCACTCAGAGAATGAAAATCTCTTTTTGCATATAAAATATATAAAAATATATATTTAAAACAGAAACACATGTTTTCTATATTTTGATATTTCATTCTATGCCGTCGCCCCAAAATGTTTATATTCATTTTAAATTTGTTTATACATAAAATGTGAAATTGACTTATTTATGCAAACATTTTCATTTTCTTCTATTTATAATTTCAATATTAATTAATTAATTGATTAAAATAAGTGATTTGTTTTTGTTTTTTTTTTGTTAGATATCATAAAATGTGGCCATAGTTCAGAATAAAAACACATTGTATCTAATAAATAATAAAAATAATTATTAACATAGAAATAGTAGTTTAAAAATTTAACAACAAAAATAATCAATCTCTCTAATGTTTTTAAATAGCGAAATTTTAGTTTTTAGTGGTGTGTAAAATAATTATATAATTAATAAGAAAAAAAAAAAAAATTAATAAATTATAGACTGGAAAACATAAATTTTGACTTGGGTGGCGTCAACAATTATATAAAAAATAGACGCCGCCACACACATCAATTGTGAAAAATAATATAGTTACAACGCACGTATTCTTTCCGGCACGATAAAATTAATTTTCATTTTTCATTAAATGTAATAAAAAATCGAAAAATTAAATTTTTATTTTTAATTTTAAACAACAAACATGGCAGAAGCTGAAGGTGGATCCGAACAGGATGATGTTTCATTCTTAAGAACGGTAAGTTTTATAATCTTTTTTTTTATTTAAAATAATATGCTCATATTTTTTAACATATCGATATCCGTCATGTTAACTTTGTTCATCCACGATAAAATATCCACTATCTGTTTATAAATCCTAGTATACCACTGTCCGTAGTTTGTCCGCAAAATTTTCGCATTATATGTCGTAGTCCGCAGTTTCAATCCGACGTAATATATATGTGTTTTTTATGGATGTCCGATGAACTTTTATATGCAACCCTGTCTATGGATTATTTTTATAATAAATGTCCTTGGATTATCCGTATATTTCCGATGATAATTTCTACGGATTCTACTTTGACATATTTCATCGTTACTATAATTCCATAGAATATCCATAGAATTTATATTCAAATTGTTTGTGAGCAGATCCACGGATTTTGCCAAAAATATCTTTGGATCGTCAATGTATATTGACAACTTATACCCGTAAATTCCTTAGTAACAATTTGTCCGTACTTTGAAAAATGAGGAAAAATCCACATACTTGCCAGGGAAAAGATATATTGGAATTTGTTCAAAGAAGGTCCATAGATTTCCCACTTAATATAATAATATTTTATTTAGGTCAATTGAAATTTTTGGATTATCAGGGTAATATGTCCAACATATATCCGCGGTATTGTATTCTTAATTTATCAAAGACAGTGGTTCACATTTCGAATATATCGCTTATCTAGATATAACCATCATTCTTTTTAATTTATTTTCATAATTTTTAAAACAATCGATATATTTCATAGGAATATATATATTGAAAGACTTTGCATTGACTTTATTCGAGGTTTTTGGTTCTTCTTTATTAAAACAAAAAAATGTACAATCGATGAATTTTTGCCATCGATTAGCATCTTCTGCAAATTGCGGATTGATTCAGTTTTTTACTAATAAACCAGAAGTTCTATGAGCGTGGAATGAAGATGCTGAACGATGGCAAAAATTCAACGATTGTACATTTTTTTTGTAATACACACGAACAAAAAACCGCAATCCATGCAAAGTCTTTAAAAATTTCTAGGAAATATATATATATGAGTTGCTAGTTCTTTTAAAAAATTATGAAAATAAATTAATAAGAGTGAGGATTATATTTGAACCACTGTCTTGGATAATTGGTGAAATAAATTATGAATACAATACCGCGGATATATGTTAGAAATATTACCCTGTCAATCCAAACATTTCAATTGACCTAAATAAAATTAACTAATTTATTAAGTGGAAAATTTATGGACAAATTCCAATATATCTTTTGCCTGGAAAATATGTGGATTTTTTCCACGGAAATTTTCCAAAGTACGGACAAATTGTTACCATGGAGGCTCGAGGTACATTATGCAGGTATGCTAATAAATAAAACTATAAGGAATTTGGGTACAGATAAAACAACAAACGATTGATTCAACTACTAAGGGGTTTCGATACGGAACACCATATGCGAAAATAACAAATTTTTCTTATGCTGACAGAATTTTAAATGATATTATGTGGTACTCGTATCAGTGCCAAATATAAGACCATATATAGGGATGACTTTGTCTATACATATGCAATCAACAAAGTAATATAATGTACTTTCATGGGCTATAATCAATTCATATTAAAATAATAGAATTAAGAAAACATCTATATACATTTCGATATAATTGCAGATCAATTGGTAAATTGTTGTATACTTCCGTGCGGAGTAATTTACGAACTTGACTGTAATTTAGAATAGATGAAATAAGCGCCATTTGGAGCGTGACTTGCGTGTATATAATGTGAATTATAATAAAATTAAAATTAGAAAACATGATTTCTGTCGTATTCTCTTTCACAGATACTTTTGATAACCGCATATATACAGGCAACAATATATATAGGTCACTATAGTTAAATATGTATACCATCATTTTCAGATACAGGATACAAAGTGTTTATATTAATGCTATAGAATGTATACAATGTTAACACACATAGTATATAACTAAGGAGCTATAAATTGGGTCGTAAACAAAGCAAGTGCCGTTTTCACTTATAGATGTCTTTTTATGAATTTTGTCGTATTTAAATTCATTTGAAATGTCAAACTACGTTTTTTTTATTGATAGTAGGCATTTTTGTCATACCTTGGTTTTTTTGCTTCCGGAAAGAAAAAAACTCATCGCAAGCTTACACAAAAAGTTATGTGCTGTGTTTGTGGTGACGAAGCTTATAATAAAAACTACGGTATCATAATTATTTTGATAAGTACCGTTCTGGTTATTATTTTGGTAGGATTACAACAACATTATGTATTTTGAACTGTTAAAACGCAGCCAAACGATCGATTCAGACCAAACAGCACAATGAAATTTAAAAAAAAAAAGTGATCAGAATTAGAAAATCAAAATCTTCCATTACAACAAATGTCTTTGGTCACTCATAAAAAATTATTGGAGCTGGGTTGGGAACTGTTACTACATCCACCATATATAGTGCGGACCTTGCACCTTCAGATTACCATTTGCTCCCATAATGATTTAAAATTGAATTCCGTAGAGCTATATACTTGGATCAATTTTTTACTCAAATACCCTAAAGTTCTACAGTTATGGGATAATGTATTAACAAGAAAAATGGCAAAACATCATCGAACAAAATGAATAATACATTATTGAATAAAGCTATTTAATTCGCTATCAAATAATTACCTTTTGTTTTCTTTAAAAAAACCGCACTTGCTTTATTTACAACCCAATATAAATATAATATTTATTTATGATCGGTGTGTGTTACGTCTGTTTAATAACTAAATATGTTTAAGTTAAAATTGCATATATAGGGTAAGGTTGGATGAGTTATGACAAGAAATCGAAATTTTTGGTTGTCCGAAGTCAACCGAAAATACATTTAATTTATTTAATAAGAAATTGTTTCTTGTATATACATAACCTATACATATTTCGCATGGGAAACATTTTCATTTGGGCAGATTTAAATTTGGTACAAGTTACTTTGCGCATACACCCAAACCCAAACTGTTATGTGGTTATGATAGGTTATTTAAAAATAAAATTTAAGATTAAAAAACATGAAATATTGGAAATAATAAAAGAATTATGGAACAAAATAATTGTATTCTAAATAAAATAAAATTGCTTCTCATTAAATATCATCAATTTGGTTGTAATTTAATTTTTTCAAAGATTTTTTTTCGTTTTTTTGTCTGTTCGCGATGAGGATGTTAACACACAACATTTCAGTGAAATTGCAGATTTGTCGTATCACCCAATTAAAAATAATATATGTTTAAATAAAAAAAATTAATTTTAATCGTCCGATCAACCTGATATTTTGCGAGGTAGTGTATTTTGAAATAACATAATAAAAAAAAAAAATATGTTGACATTTGCCAAAATTCTTATCACGAAATAATTCCATTTGTCAACGCACCATACCAGTCACAACACCCAACCTTACCCTTCCTTATACATATAAATATTTGAAAATAATATAAGATATTTATGAAGAACATAATCATACATTTATCATTAATGGTTTGGTTGTATGTTATAACCCCAATATTACTGTACGAACCGCATTTAATATTAATACGTTAGTAATGAAATACCAAATATTAACATAAGAATTATGTATGTTTACATAAATCTATGTATAATAAATATTCTACGATAAAAGGGGTAACTACCCTTGAGAATTTTATTATAATAATATTATGTTTTTACATATTTTTATATATAATTTGTGCTTGATTTGCAATTTCTATATAAAAGTTATTTATCTTTCGATTTCATTTTCGTATATTATCTATTTTATTTATGTAACAACGAATAAATGTAGACGTGCAGACATTGAGACGTTAGAGTATAATATTACAATATAACATGCAAATTTAACTTGTGTGTGACACAGTATATTATCATCGGATATTATAGACAAATATATAAATGAAATAGAAAACCAAAGCCCAAACAATAAATAAGGGTTATTTTTTGACGACATCATGTCTCTGATCGCATTATATTATTTGTGTTGCATGATAACATTTTTCAAATTTGTCTCTGGTTTATATGAAATTAGTTATATAAAACTAAAACATCTTTAGGAATTACATAATTTAAAATCATAGAGAAAGAAATAAAATAGAGACCAGAGATATGCTAGAAAAAAAAAACTTTTGCATAAATTGGCCTCTGCCTAAATGGATACCGATTAGAAGAGTGCATCGTAAAAAAGCAGCGCGTATTATCGTAAATTGTATAGACATAATTGAAACTGAAGTAGAAAGAGTTGAAATATAATACGATATGGCAGCGATAGTCTGAATATTTCACGGGGATATTAATTAAATGATACTCCAATAACAACATATATCAATCACTGCAACTCGTATCGCCAAACGTAAGCCCACGTCGTTTAAATATAAATGGTCCAACGAACATTGTGAACTGTGTAATGCAAATTAAAACACTCTAAATTTACTGCGGAGAGAGTTATGCTAATGATTGGAAAAATGGTTTGATTATCAGGCTGCACAAAAGGAATATGGTCAGAGTAGTTTCACTATCTATACGCTATAGAATACCATAAACAAGCTGCTGCAGTGCTGTATGCGGTTCACATTTTGCATCAAAAAATATGAAAATTGATTGAAATACTGAGCCTCATATATGTGTATAGCAGAGTGGATTTCGACCAAATCATGTAGTGATCACACATTATTGTGCATAATTATCGAGCAGTCTGCGTAGTTTGTCTAAAAGTAAATTTATAAATATGTAGGGTGTAGACGCTGATGCAATTCTATATACTGCTTTTGAAGTAAATTACTAAATAGAAACGAGGTTTTTTTTACAAAAATCTATATACCTACAATTTATAGCACCGCCATCCACCCAATGAAATATAATACTTCTATATTATTCCCATCATAATCAGAAAATATTTCTATATTTCTATAAAGACACTTTTTTTATTTATATTCAGTAAAATATTAAAATTTAGGTCAATTATGATGCACTCATTCAAATTACAATATTTCAATAATATTTGTATAGGGTCATTCATTTCAAATGTAAGCCTAAAATTAATAATTCAAAGTGTATACAATTAAAGAATAATGCGTGTCATTTATAAAGTATCGCAATAAAATTGAATTTATGTTGAGCATTTTTGTCCAACATATAGTTTTCCTCAAACATTTATTTAATTAATTTTTGAGTTATTATTTAGGACTTATAGTTCTAAATGATACACCCTTTGTCTAAAATAGTAAAAAATACATTAAAAAATATATTAAATACAATATAAAAAAAAACTGAAGTATCTTTCAATTCAAAGACATTGTATTATTATAAAATATTTTCGTTTGTATCTGCGAAATAAAATCTACAATATATTTAAAAATAAAATAAAATAATGTATACAATAAAAAGACTTTTCTATAAATGTAAGTCATTCTTTTTGCAATAAAATACGACGCTTCAAATTTCTTTGAAGTAATTTTTTAAAACGAAGATCTATATAAAATTTGTAATATTGATTTTAAATGCTTTTAGAAACATTCATTTTCCCGATTGTTCTATTGGTTTGGGAAATAATTTTTTGATAGAACGTAATAACTTTATTTAATAATGAATTTTGTTCGATGAGCTTTGCCAACTTTTAAACGCAGCATCATAATTCCGTGCTCATAAAACTTCTGGTCCTTATCGGCAAAAACTGAACTATCTAACTAACACATCCCAACCCAACTCTAATAATTTTTTACCAAAGATGTGTTTTGGTTTGCGTTGTCTTATTGAAGGAACACAACACCTTTATACGATTTGATCGTTTCTTTTGAATTGTATTGTTCAGATTGGTTAAAAGTTCAAAATAGTCAATGTCTTGTCAACTTTAACTGAACGACCTGAACGTTGTCGATCTTTGGGTGAAAAATCATCAGAACGAAATTTAGTATCAAGCAATAATGCCATTTCTTTTAACACTGATCTATGAATGGTTGTGTCATTTCAAGAAAATTTCAAGATTAGGTATATATGTACCTCTTTCTTTATATAGGATTATGTCAAAAGTATATAGTTCAATATATTCTAAGTTATTAGTGAAATAAACAAACGTGTGATTAAAAATAACATTATGTAAAATCGTGTAAGTATAAGACGTACATTTTGTTATGTGTGTGCATTGTAGGAAACATTTAACAATCATGTTTCATGCAATAATATACAAAATAATTGATAATGCTCTCATGATTGATGATTATTAAAATTCATTTATCACAAAATATTATGCAATGTAATGTTGTTTTTATAATACATATTTCTATTCCACTATATATAGTAACAAGTAAATTAATATGAGTAAAAAATAAGAGAAAGCAAGGGTGGATTTAAAAAAAAAAAAAAAATAGGCAATAAAAGGTTTGTGAGAAAAAAACCTGAGAACCGTCGCTGTACAATGGTTCATATAAATTCGTATAATCAATTTGAAATTATCCATCAACAGCAAACAGAAATTATTATAAAACAAAAATTATTGCTACAAAAAATTGTTGGAACGCCATACTAAATATTCGGAAAAACGACCTTGATTTGCGTGCATGTAAACAAGGTAAACTGTGTTTACCATAAAAAAATATTCTTTTTTAGCGAATATTTTTGACACTGACTGTGTTTTATATACAATTGGTTAAAGTTTACTTAAATATAGTTTTTTCTTATGTTATAAATTAAAAATATAGGTAAAATTTCGCAAATGTAAATCATGCCATAAACAATTAAAGTCATTGGTTATATAATAAAACGATATTATAAACGATAATTAAAATGTAATAAATAAAACGGGTACTCACCAGTTCACTTTTAGCCAAATTAGCCGAAATAGAGGAGCCGCTGGTAATGTAGATGATTGAATTTTCTGCACATACAGTTCAATTTGCAATTTCATTTCACAAATAACAATATTGAGCCACAAGACACATTTGCTATTGCTAAAAAGAGAAAAAAAGAAATAAATTAATTTTATTATTATTATTATTATTATTATTAGGTAAATTAAAATAAATGTTGAATCAAATCAAATTAAATTTATTTAATTTATTACTTTTTTTTCGAAATAATTTGGTACAATATTGAACTTAAATACAAATACGCACCAACAAGCAACTACAATTACAACAACAATAAATGCTATACATAAGAATTTCTGTGACCACGGCGTCACACACACACATAATCACATTTTATTTTTTGCGTATGCATATAGGAAAAAATCAAAATTTAATTATTAAAAAACTAAAAATCTATACCATCTTTTCCAGCAAAATTAACTATTCTATAAAGTGATAATTGTTGGGAAACAAATAAAATAAAAATAATTAAAACAATTACAATATGTTAATGTATAAAATAGAAATAAATGTGGAGGAGCATCACAATTACGCACACATCATTAACAAACAAGGGAAAAAGATGAGTTAAAATTTATTGTACAGGCATTATTTAAACACCCAATAACTAAAGACTGTAATAATATTTTGGAAATAAAACTTAAATAATATTAAATATTAATATTCGGTTTATAAATTTAAAATAATAAATTATCTTTACCTTACCCATTAATTATTAAATATAAAATAATTAAATGATTAATATGCAATTATTTTTTTCCTATTTTTTCATTTAATGCGACGACGACGTGACTGACACAAGTAAAACAAAAATTAACAATGATAAAATAATCGAAATTAAAAATGTGACATAAAAAATTGATGACACATGAGAAATGCAAAAAAACAATTGAATTTATTTCGGCTTTATAAGAAATTCAATTTAATTTTTTATTATTATCGTAATTTTATTTATAATTTAACGAATTTTCAAATTTAAAAATTTGCTTATTTTTGAAATTAATTCCAATAGATGTTGTCACTTACGCTGCTTAATGATGATTTAATAATTTGATGTCCTTTTTTATATAGTAATGAAATTTGGTTACAAAATAAATTTATCGATTTTGAAATTATATTTAATATTATTTAAATTTTTGGCATTAGATAAATTTAAGTTTTACCGGGCTATAATTGAACCGCTCTTCTCGTAATAAATGGTATGTCCAGGCAAGACTGTGAAACTTATACACGATGTTATTATAGAGAAAAATCAATTATATGTCGCTTAAACATATGCATTGACAGAGGAAATCATTGACATAGCAAACAAACAAACTTTAAAATAAAAAAAATCCATCACATTTTGGTTATTCCATACGCAAATAGCTTAGCTGTTATACATAAATTTATGATTTGATAAATTTTTTTCTAAAATTGCTATTGTATTAAATTTTAACGCTAAACTATTTTTATGTAATGGAATGAAAATAGGATTTGTTTACCTAAACGAAATTTAAATTTACGTGACGCTGCCGCGAAGAACTATCTGACCGACGATTTACCAATCGATGGTAGTTTTATATAAATATTCACAAAACATCAATCATATTATATACAAGTTAGATTTTTTCATACAATTAATTACTGTCACGAATAATGTCCAACTGTTTCTAATGAGATTTTCCGAAAACAAACACAATAGAGCAACTTTACATACAGTATCCTCTGTGTGTTGTGTATATATATATTAGCATCACTTTTTTGTTGAAAGTCCTTCGTAAAGCAGTCAAGCGAAATTGATCATGAATAACATTTCCCTTACGCACCTACCACCAAACTGACCAAACTACCAGGTATAGGAGTATGAAGTGAGCCGCTGCCAATAAATGGCTGTACTTATATTAGTAATTGTGAAAGAACCTTAATGCGATGTTTTTTTTATTGTTTTGTCATCTGTCAACAACATACAACAACATAAAATTTTATCGTGTTAAAAATGACTAATTTTGTACCTTCAACAAACGATTTGCGGGTATCATTAGTTTTTTGTTATCATTTAAAGAAAAACGCAGCTGAATCTCAACGAATGCTTGTAGAAGCTTTTGGTGATCATGCTTTATCATTAGCAACATGCAAAAGATGGTTTCATACTATATGTTCGCATATTATAGAATAAATAGAAAAAAACCACAATTATAAGATCTCCAAATAAAATGTGCATTTAATGAAAAATTAAAAATTTATTTAATGTATTGATGTATGACATTGCTCCAATAATTTCAGAGTGCTCTCAAATATATTTTATGCATAAGATAAAATTACTCAAGCATCATTAATTTGCTTTTGAAATTTTGAATTTTATATTTTGATATGAATTACTAGAAATTTGAATTGAGGCAGTTAATTTATAAATACTTAAGCGTTTGAATTTTATTAGAAATTCTTATCGTTAGGAGTAGATCACATCCCACCATTTAAAATAGTGTAAAATTAGTATACAGATTATACAGAGAGTCCATATAAGTCGATTGATCCTATTCTCAAGTGTTCCAAATACCATTAGAATATTTGTATGTTATTATCAATGATTTGATATTGATGAACTTTTCCACTTTATTTTATGAGAAGTTTTTATAAACGATCTAACAACTAATGGAGGTGGGAATTATCTCTCTACCGGCAATTTACAATGCATGTATCGACAGTACATTGCATGTATAAAATATAAAAATTATGTTTTTGAAAGACATAATCTTTTTTTTATGTAAATGTGAAAATATATGTTAATCACTCTTACTATTCATATATAGATCCGCCACCACAAATTTTATTAATATGTTATAATTAAAGATTAAAAACATAATAATAAAATCAATTAACACTTTTACAGGAAGACATGGTATGTTTATCATGTACAGCTACAGGTGAACGTGTTTGTTTAGCAGCCGAAGGATTTGGTAATCGTCATTGTTTCTTAGAAAATATTGCCGATAAAAATATACCACCGGATTTATCACAATGTGTATTTGTAATTGAACAAGCTCTATCAGTTCGTGCGTTACAAGAATTAGTTACGGCCGCTGGATCAGAAACGGTAAGTTAGAAATTTCATTTACAAAACAAAATACAGAAAGAAATCCTTTGTATAAAAATGAAAAAAAAAAAAAACTCATTAATTTGAAAAAGTTAAAAAAAAATTAAAATTTTAATATAAAATACATACGAAAATTTTTTGTGTGTTTCAAAATTTGGCTAAAAAAAGTTTTTTCTATATTATTTTCAAAATTTTTGTGTTTATAAAATCATTATTTGCTTGCAATAATTTATTATTTTTTTTTTTTTTGATATGGGTTTTTATAATCGAATTGAAACTATATATAAATTTTGAATTGAATTTAACACGATGGCACAGCAGACAACTTTACATTAAGACTCTAACCTATGCAAATCATAAACGAAATATACATAGACGAATATTTTCGACCAAAAACAAATTGTTATATATAGACAACAAAATAATTCTATCATTGCAGAGCTTTCACAAAAATTTTAAGAGACTGTTCTCAAAAGCTTATTTAATCTTCACTCAAAACATGGTGATTCTTTTTTTTTGTATAGTTTTTGTTATTTATGATTTATCATTTCCCACCGTCACTAGAATATATACGTCCATGTATACAATACTTCGTTTCGTTTATGATGCAACCAACTTTAGGGATTTTTAAAACCAAAAAATACTTTAAATGAAACATTTATTTTAATCTGATCATTTCTATTATATATCCTTTAGTTAGACTGTTTAAAGAAATTGCATATAATAATTTGAAAAAAATTATTAGATTCAGAGGGCACTTTAAAGGCAAGCGCGGTTGTAATTCACGACATGCTCTATTTTATATATATAGGGTAAAATTAATGAGCATATAAGATTTATCGCATATATATATGTCAAACAATAATATGTAAAAGAATGCCTGTCAACGTGTTAAAATATCAAAAAAGATTTTTCTAAAATGCGCAGGGTGTTACAATTTGCGACAGCAATACGAAAACGCTAGATTTTCTGGGTCATGGATAACGATATGAACAGATAAAATTTATCCAAAGTGAAAATAAATTTTTATGCCCACATCGTTCAATGGTTATTTGTGAATATCTCTGAAACCAGTTGTGGTGACCGAAAGCATTGTTATATATTGTAGATTAAATGAAACCTAATTTAAGGTGACCAGTTTTTACATTTATACGGAGAAAAATTATGCTAATGCTAATAGTGTATCAAAGCTTTATTTAAGATCGGTTAATTATTAATTGAACAAAGAAAAGTGCAAAGCACTTACTTACTTACTCCATGGCATGATAACCCAGGTGCGGTGTTAGCCTTCTCCAACACGCTTCGCCAACATGGCCTATACGCAGTCAATGTCTTTTAATTCCGAATTTTAAGGATCTTTATATTACAGTTTATTGCATCTAGCCATATTGCCTTTCTAACATTCTACGATGCAAGTTTTAAATCATTGTCCTTAAATTTTCGGTGATTGAGTCGTTGTCGTTTATCCTGTCCGATTCGAGGCGGTGTTGTAGAATTCATAACCGGTTGTTTTTCCGAAGTTGGTAGTTAAAAATTCGTAGAGCATTTACAGGGGTATATATAACCTCTTTCGAAAGCAGTTATAATGGCGCCGGTGATTCACCCTTACTGTGTAATCACAAGTTTTAATCGGATGCTGTTTTCACACATAAAAACCTATATTAATTCTCATACACTGCTGCCAGACTGTCCGCGGTTACTTATTCTTTATTCGTAGCTAACCCATTACATTCTAAGCCGTTCCACTATCCGCAACCTGGCTTTGCAAGTATGCTATACCCAACCAATATCATCCGAATTAAGTACAAAAACACGATTTGATTAAAAATTCGATTCCATTTTGTGAATAACTTTTGATTTAAAATCGCCCAGATAACCTAACGTTTTCGTATTGCAGTCACAAATCGAGACACATATGCATTTATAATTTATAAATAATTGGCACCAAAATTTTTTATTTTAAATAAGTTTTTTCTATAAAATTAAAATCTGTTTTCATGACATAAAATTTTTTGTATGCACATTGTCCTATAATAATATTTTCGGTTGATTTTTACAGGAAGGTGATTCATTAGTGAGTATCTTCTTCTTTCTATATTCGAGTATTGCATATTATTACACATCAAAAATATTGTAGTATAATTTTTAAATAGTTAATTTGTTTTCAGTTTTTTATAATTTTAAATCCCCACATAAAAATACTAACTAAATATATAGAAAAATTGAACTATACTAATCCATATTTGATTTGATATGGCTGCCAAAAAAAAACGTAGTTAGTTATGCCGCCTATATTCATCTTTACTATACCATATAATATAGGTGTTTGAGTGTGTGTGTGTGTGTGTATAGACTATAGATTTATATAATTATATTGATTCTATTATATAATTTGAATAAATAAAATAATCAAATAATAAAAGTATCCAATATGACAATTACAAATTAATATAATAATAATTTATTGTGTACACTTTTTGTATTAGTAAACATAAATATGCAAATAATCGTTGTATGCATTAAAACTGTAATCATCAACAGTCAATTCACTAAATAAGGTATTTTAATATATGTTTATATTTTTAGATTTGCTTATCCAAGCATTAGTCCATCTAATATATTATTACTATTACTATTATTTGAGACACATCATTAGTTGTTCTAAAATACTACTAAATTGAAATCAACCATCAAGACCTGCAAATTTCGTATATAATGTACAATGAATAGGTTGAAATGAGTATGTTACTTGAGAATGAAATTTATTAAATAAGAGTACTATCCTTTTATTACTATACTCCAATAAAATGTTATGGCTAGTGTTGGCGTAAAAATAAATACTCCGTCACTTATTAGCCCGAACTAAACCATTTGGATACATTTATTCGTGCCCGTAGTTCGAGGTATCTTTTGATAATATTCACGCATAAAATACGTAATTAGTTCGAATTTAACGTTTACCGTCTAGTTTGAGTATGTAATATCCAGCCAGACTAATTTAACTTCAAATTAATAACAAATGGCAAACAAGTTTATATTGTAAATAAATAGTATGAAAAAGCATTGTAATTTGTGAAAACAAATAATTAATACAACATATTGTATAACAACGAAAACATTTAACTTTTAGTAAAAAATTTATACATTTTGTTTGAGCATTACTTGAACCGAAAATAGTTTGCTCATTAAATAGTCGAATTGAACTTAAGCACGCGCTTAAACGAATCTGTTATATCTTATTAACATATAGCCGGAGTAACCGTTTTTACAGCATTAACAGAAAGATATCCAATTTCAAATAATAGTCTTTCCATTCCTTCTTTTGTCCCCCGCCCTTAAGTAGTATTTAGTTTGTGAGCAAATGAAAATTACATACATTTTTTCAAGAAATATATTTCACTTTCATTTTCACTTGAAGTGAATACTTAGCCTTGTAGACACCGGTAACGCAAGGCAATATAAAATACATGATTTTGTATGAAGTGAAGTCAAACAGATCTAACACCTCCATCCAAATTCAATGATTTCATTTCAATATAATTTTCGTCTTCATATGGCATTTAATTTTCTTTGTTATACATCAAAACGGTGTATAATTAATAATTAAATTTTATATTTAAATTTTAAACATAATTAAATAAAAATTGATTTAAAATTAAAATTACAAAACTACGAGAAATGAATTTTACATTTTATATTTTATGCCGGCATCGAGAGTTTAAAGTTGTTGTTATATGTCAAATGTTCATCACTGGAACACCGTTTAAATTTAAAGCCATCGATTTTAACTCTATAGCATTACATTGAAATGTTATGCAATTTACAAACATATATTAATTTTATTAATATCATATAATAACAGCATAAAGGACGTAAAGTTCTGGTCCCTTCTGACAAATAAATATAAATGGCTTTAAATATTGTAGCAAATAATTGTATATTTTCAATATCGTAACACTCTTTTTTGTTTCATTTAAAAAATAGACAAAATATTTTGGTTTAAACATTTCAATCAATCGATTTTGAGTAACAAAATCTTCTTGACAACAATTACTACAGCTTCTTGAATTTAAGCTAATTCATTAAAAACAACCCTCAATTGAATCCGCAATAGAACAAAATAAAATTACGCGAATTGATAAATTTGATGTCAAAAAATTCTTATTCAATATATTTCATATTATTTATTATTAATTAATTAAATAATTTTAAAGTTAAAATTTTGTAGAAATTGTGTTAAAACAATAAAATCAAAGCAGTTGCAAGGGCTGAGAAATAGCATTCAGTTTTCAATATCACTATATTTTTCTTATAACCTGCGGGTGAAATTAAATTAAATTATGAAAAAAAGTTTGGGTGTTCAATTTACTTTTATGAATTGATCATATTTTTTAATTACGGGCCATAGTTTTAACGGATTTCTATTTTTGTATACAGAATTTAATTCAATTTCCAATTTTTCATAGAAGAGATTTTTAAAATTGATTCACTCGCGTTCAAAAGATATGATAGATTTTCCAATCCAATGTGGTACTGTCTACAGTGAATATCCAAATGGTACAACAAATTTATACAGTACCATTTTTTGAATACAAAATTTCAATACATCAAATGGAAAATCGTTTATATCTTTTGAACGCGTGTGAATCGATTTTAAAAATCTCTTCTATGAATGATAGAAAATTGATTATAATTTAAAATTCTATATACAAAACTGGAAATCCGTTAAAAATATGGCTCAATTCAAAAAGATGATAATTCTTAAAAGTCGATTTTCCGTGAAAATTAGTTCGGTGGTTCCAATTTTTTTTCATAATGTAGTCTATTTTCCATTCGTCTACCAAAAAAATATAGTGATATTGCAATCTAAATACATTTTCTCATGCCTGGCCATTGCGAATCAAACATCAGTTTCTTTATTTGAAATAAACGAAAGTATTTCTCCCGTTGTTTGTAAAAAGGAATGGCCATACAAACTTTTCATACACCTGATTTGATCATACAAACATTATTTTCGTTGTAAGATCATTCGATTGTGTAAGGTGCAATTAATTTAATTGTTTAACATGTAAATGTCATTACTGTCATTAATGTCAATAATGTTATTCGTTAAAAATAGAGTATACACACGAATTATAAAATTTGTAAAATAATAAATGAAGTAAAACCAATAATAAATAGTACCAAATTTTGCAAATTTAATTTAAATTGTATATAAATTTTTATAAAAAAAAAAAAATACGAAATTATAATAAAGTAGTTTTTTATCAATCAATAATTAATTAAATTAATAATTTTATTTAGAATTTTTAGATGCATAAATAAATGTGAAATAAAAAAATAGAAAAGAAAAAAATAAAACTAGTTATCCCTAATTAAAAAATTTAAAAAATTAACCAACTTTTAGAAAAACTTATTGTTTTGGCTATAATAAAATTTAAAAATTAATTTTAATTAAAAATTGGTAAAAAAAAAAAAACGATAACAAATAATAAATTAAAATTGTTTAATTAATATTGAAAAATTTATATTTTAAATAATTTTATATATAAATATTATATGGATAAATTCAAAAACAGGGCAAAGGAACAGGATCTGGACACAGAACATTATTATATGGTAATGCTATCTTATTACGACATCATAATAGTGATATGGTAATTTCATGTCTATTTTGCATCCATTAATTTTATAAAATTAAAAATGTCATTTAAAAACTAATATATAAACAACATAATACAGTATTTAGCGTGTCTATCAACATCATCATCAAATGATAAACTATCATTTGATGTTGGTTTACAAGAACATAGTCAAGGTGAAGCTTGCTGGTGGACAGTACATCCGGCCAGTAAACAAAGATCTGAAGGTGAAAAAGTTCGTGTTGGTGACGATTTAATTTTAGTATCTGTAGCCACAGAAAGATATTTGGTAATTTATTTTGTATACAATTATTGTTAATTATAAGTGTCCACAAATTTGGTTAAATTAATTGTTATTAAATCGTTTTTAATTATAATTTTATAATTTCTATAGCATACAACAAAAGAAAATGATCAATCAATTGTAAATGCTAGTTTTCATGTTACACATTGGTCTGTCCAACCATATGGAACTGGTATATCACGTATGAAATATGTTGGTTTTGTATTTGGTGGCGATGTATTACGTTTTTTTCATGGTGGTGATGAATGTCTAACAATACCTGGAACATGGAGTAGAGATCCGGCTCAAAAGTATAAATTATTAATATATATTGGTTTATACAATACTTTGAAACATGAAATACTTGACATATAGAAATTATACCTTTTTTTAATTCTATATTTATTATTGAACAAAAACCTTCAAATTTCATACAAATTTTAAAAATTATCTGAAAATATTTCAATATCCACAAGAAAAAGTTCCTTTGCGAACAATTTATTTCGAGTCATAATACGTATATATGCCAGTCATTGGAAATATTATGGAAGTACAACTGACGTTTCCAGCACAATAACCTATGTTACTTCTTATATTTATTCAATCATTTTCTATTACATATTTCTAAAGTTCTATACTAACTTTTTGATTCCAGCTTACAACAAGTTTCCTTCAAAGAAGTTAGTGAATTGGTTACATCTATCACTGATCTGATACTCTTGCCATTCAAACTATTTTGCACAGATCGGAATAGATGATAGTCGGAAGGAACAAGATCTGAAGCATATATGATGGATGCTACAAATTTACCATACAAATTTTTTTATCGTCTTTTATGCAAAACGTCTGACATCATGGTGGAAAATCACACATTTTCGGTTAACCAAAATTGGATGTTTTTTCTTTATTGATTTATTCACTAGTCAACCGTTCACAAGAATTGTCCACGGTTATTGTTTCATCATGCCAAAGTAATTCATATATACCATGAGAATAATTTTTTATAATGTTTCTAATCGAAAAAGTGAAATTTATTGAGCTTTACTATCAATTTGTTCGTTCAACATTTGCACGTAATCATCCGGCTATATATTCTTTTTTTAACCGGAACAAAACTATTATATATTCGCTTGACATAATCAAAGTTTCAATGTGAAAATTTAATTAATTTACATTTACATTAACATTTTCTAATTTATATTTTTTTTGTACGTGTATAAATATAGCATTGTTGTTTATGAAGGTGGTTCGGTAATGTCACAGGCACGTTCATTATGGCGCTTAGAATTAGCCAGAACAAAATGGTCTGGTGGATTTATTAATTGGAATCATCCAATGAGAATACGTCATATAACGACTGGACGTTATTTAGGTGTTAATGAAAATAATGAATTATGTTTGGTATGTGTTTGTTTCTTTGAGAAAAATGTGTTTGATGCGACAAAATACTTTACATATATATTAATGTCAATGTGATCTTTTTATCTCAGTTAAGACAAACAGAGGCTAGTATACAAACAACAACATTTTGTTTACGTGCCGAAAAAGATGATCAAAAAGTTGTATTAGAAGATAAAGATTTAGAAATTATTGGTTCACCCTATATAAAATACGGTGATTCAACCGTAATATTACAACATTCAGAATCTGGATTATGGCTAAGTTATAAAAGTTATGAAACCAAAAAGAAGGGTTTGGGTAAGGTAGAAGAAAAACAAGCTGTTTTGCATGAAGAAGGTAAAATGGATGATGGTTTAGATTTTTCACGATCGCAAGAAGAAGAATCAAAAACGGCACGGGTTATAAGAAAATGTAGTAGTTTATTTACGAAATTTATTAAGTAAGGAAATATTAATTTTAATTATTTTTGGAAAATTATTAGTAGCTAAATGAAAAATGTAATTTAATTTTATTCAAAATAGTGGCTTAGAAACATTACAACAAAATCGTCGACACTCAATGTTTTTTCAATCGGTAAATTTAAGTGAAATGGTTATGTGTTTAGAAGATTTAATAAATTATTTTGCTCAACCGGAGGATGATATGGGTAAAAATAAAAATATTTATTTTAAACAATGATTGATTTATATTGATTACTATTTTTATTGCTCTGCTATGGATTTTAGAACATGAAGAAAAACAAAATCGTTTCCGGGCATTACGTAACCGGCAAGATTTATTTCAAGAAGAGGGTGTACTAAATTTAATACTAGAAGCTATCGACAAAATTAATGTAATAACGTCACAAGGTTTTTTGGCCGGATTTTTGGTGGGCGATGAAAGCGGACAAAGTTGGGAATTAATATCTGGTTATTTGTATCAACTACTTGCTGCTATAATTAAAGGAAACCATACGAATTGTGCACAATTTGCAAATTCAAATCGTTTAAATTGGTTATTTTCAAGATTAGGTTCGCAAGCGTCTAGTGAAGGTTCTGGTATGTTAGATGTATTACATTGTGTATTAATTGATTCACCGGAGGCTTTAAATATGATGCGTGACGAACACATTAAAGTTATTATAAGTCTATTGGAAAAACATGGACGCGATCCAAAAGTTTTAGATGTTTTATGTTCGTTATGTGTTGGTAATGGTGTTGCAGTACGTTCATCACAAAATAATATTTGTGATTATTTGTTGCCCGGTAAAAATTTACTATTACAAACACAATTAGTTGATCATGTTGCAAGGTAAAATTGAACTTTTTATTTGTATTGTCTATTTTATGACAATTTAATTGAATTATATTTATTCAATTTATTTAATTTAGTATTCGTCCAAATATATTTGTTGGACGTGTTGATGGTTCAGCAATGTATCAAAAATGGTATTTTGAAATAACAATGGATCATATCGAACAGACAACACATATGATGCCACATTTAAGAATTGGTTGGGCTAATACAACTGGGTAATAATAATAATAATAATAATAATAATCCTTGCATTTGTCCACAATATTAATATACATTTCTAATATACACACAGATATGTTCCGTATCCGGGTGGCGGAAAAAAATGGGGTGGTAATGGTGTAGGTGATGATTTATATTCATTTGGTTTTGATGGCGCATTTTTATGGACAGGTGGTAAAAGAATACCTGTATTACATGATATTCCATTAGAACCATATATTCGTAAAGGTGATGTCATTGGTGTTGCATTAGATTTAACAATACCGATTATTTATTTTACATTTAATGGAGCCAAGGTTCGAGCAAATTTTCGTAATTTTAATTTAGATGGAATGTTTTTCCCAGTAATGAGTTGTTCATCAAAATTAAGGTATGTTTTTGGTTAAATGTAAACTTCTGTAAAATAAATGTTTTCTATTTTCAAATTACAAGGGGACTTTTCAAATGGGTATTGTAAAATTTAATGTCTATATGGGCATCTTAAATATGAAAAAATTATACGGTAAAATGAAATCAAAGCAAGGATAAGGACAGGATCACTACTTTAGTTGTATTGTATAACAGGCTAATATGCATCATATCAATTATAACATCTCATATTAGATTGTATACTGGTAGTCCTAAGATTAGGACTCTATTTGAGTAATTATGTAATATATATATAAATATATGTAAATCAAATGGTCCTGCTGTAGAAATAGATCAGGATTTTTGAAGAGGATTAAAAGAATAATTTAAATTCGCACCACATCTGTATACGAAAAAATTTGATTGTTCTTAATTTTCCAATAGTCGCACAACATCAATGAGGTCATATCGTATAAGCGCACAAGAACTATACTGACCATTCATTGGTATACACTCGATAAATAATATGAAATGAATAGTATTAAATTAATATTGTACGTCTAATGACATTTTTAAGGACACTTTGCCACGCATTTATATCTAAAAAGAATTGTTAAAAATGATTCTGATCCTTTTCCAATTTTTTCAGCATGTTAGAATGAATAATTTTGTAGTAAATTAATATAATATATCTATTTTATTATACATTTCAAATATAGTTGTCGATTTCTATTGGGCGGTGATCACGGTCGTCTAAAATATGCGCCGCCAATTGGTTTTTCTCCGTTAGTACAGTGCCTTATGCCACATCAAATTCTAAGTTTAGATCCGTGTTTTTATTTTGGAAATTTAAATAAAAATGTATTAGCTGGTCCATGGTTAATTGAAGATGATACACCATTTGTACCGAATCCAGTTGATACATCAAGTGTAACGTTACCGTCATCCGTTGATACAATAAAAGAAAAATTAGCCGAAAATATACATGAAATGTGGGCGTTAAATAAAATTGAAGCCGGTTGGTGTTGGGGCGAACGTAGAGATGATTTACATAGAATACATCCATGTTTAACACAATTTGAAAAATTACCACCAGCCGAAAAACGTTATGATTCACAATTGGCGGTACAAACATTAAAGTAAGAATTATATATATTAATTTTAATAATAATAATCTGTATAAGTTAAATCTAATTATTTTATTATCATATGCAGAACAATTATAGCATTAGGATATTATATAACAATGGATAAACCACCGGCTAGAATACGTCCAATACGTTTACCAAATGAACCATTTATGCAAGCAAATGGTTATAAACCGGCACCATTAGATTTAAGCGCTGTTACCCTAACACCAAAATTAGAAGAATTAGTTGATCAATTAGCTGAGAATACACATAATTTATGGGCCAAAGAACGTATTCAACAAGGTTGGACATATGGTTTAAGTGAAGATTCAGAAAATCATCGTAGTCCACATTTAGTACCATATGGAAAAGTTGATGATGCTATAAAAAAAGCTAACAGAGATACAGCGTCGGAAACTGTACGTACACTATTAGTGTATGGCTATAATTTGGATCCACCAACTGGTGAAGGTAATGAAGCACTTTTGGCCGAAGCATTACGACAAAAATTTGCGGCATTTCGTACATATCGTGTTGAACGTAATTATGCTGTTACATCGGGTAAATGGTATTTTGAATTTGAAGTTCTTACAGCTGGTCCGATGAGAGTATGCATAATATTATAAATTGATTATTAAATTTATAAAGTTTTATATAGTTTGATTCCTATCTTTAATCCCGTCTAATTACACATAACCAAATAGGTTGGATGGGCACGTGCCGATTGTAATCCCGGATTAATGTTAGGCGCTGACGATACTACATGGGCATTTGATGGTTATAATGTAAGTGTATATTTTAAAAATATGATAATTATTATTTTCCTAATAAATATGGAAAATGTAATTTTCTTATTATTTATTTATTTATTTTTCAAAATAAAAATTAAATTATGGTGTGTCACAGGTGACAAAAATCCATGGTGGTATAACTGAAATATTTGGTCTTCCCTATGAAATTGATGATGTAATTGGTTGTTTTGTAGATGTTGCTGAACAAACAATTAGTAAGAATATATGTGTTTTTAAATGTGTATATGTGTATGTGTGTCTGTGTATGTGTGTGTGTGTGTGTGTCAAATTGTAAAGAAGCAGTTGGAAGGATCGCAGTAGTTAAATGTTAAATGTTCCTAAATTATGTATAATTTTATGTGTAATAATTTTAAAACATTCTAACACAAATAAATGGGAAAACTTTTCGACCCCGACCCCAAAAAAAAAATTAAATCATAAACTTTTATTATAATTATTTTAAATCAAAATGTTATAAAAATTTTATAGGAAGAAAAAGTTTATGCCAGCTCAACTGAATCTTTTGGCAAACAATGGGGTCCCGGTGATGTTGTTGGTGTTTTCTTAGATTTGGTGGATCATACCATCAGTAAGATAAAAAAAAAACAAAAGAAATATATAACATTACCGCATTTTTAATAAGTTGATTCGCAAAACAAATTTTTATTTTTAATTGCTTTCTAATTTAAATAATTTACAATGAGCTGCGTCTCATTTATGTATATTTTTTTTTAAACCCACATATTTTGCGATGATTTTGTTTATAATAATAATAATAATAATAATAATAATAATAAAAATAATAGATAGATACACTTGAATTTTTAAAATCGGCTTGTTAAATTAGTACAAAATTAATTAAATTCAATTAAAAATAACCATTAATTTTTATAGCCGATTTTATTTATTTATTTTCGTTTTTTTTTTTTATATAATAATTTAGACTAGCTTTCTGCCACAAACTACTAATTTTTAAATCTAAAAAGAGCAACCACAATTGACAACTTGTATATTATTAACAAAATATAAAACACAAAATATATGACAAATTACAATTAATTAACAATTCTGCTGAATTTTGTAATTCAAATGAGAACTGCATGCGATTATATATTATTTATTTATTTGTTTAATTTTTTATTTAATTAGTTTTGCATGTTTTATTATAAATTCAAAAATTTTAAATTGTTTCAACAATGATGTGTTTTTTAAACTAAATAATAGGTTTAATTATACGCATTAGTTTCATTGTCTGTGGCACGGACGGACGGTTACACATATAGTCTATGTGCTACCTACCACACAGAAAGTCATTAATTTCGTTAGCTTTTATGATGACTGACCGTAACTTCTAAATAATTCCTTTATTATAACCATTAAATGTCACTATACAAATCGCAGACAGGGTTAAAAAAAACCTAACATATATATATTTAAATATTATTATTATTGTTAAAATGTTTTGAGGGATACCGGATGATACCACCAATTTGTTCCCTTTTCATTCTGCTACCCACTACCAAACGATGCTGCTTGATTGCTATGATGAGAATCATCCCACTACAGCATCTGTTAAAATGAATATAAAATCAACCGAAATATTTTTCCGTCTCTTTGATCAGATGATCGTCAATCTACTAGTTGTCAAAGACATGCGGCATTCGTATTATATACTATAATATCCAAATATATAGTCAAATAAATTAAGATTGAGTCACAGTGCCTTGGGCTTGGCCAGTCATAATTTATACTGTAATTTTCATAAAGTGATCAATGACTTTTGCTATATATGTGTCTACTGGTGGTGAATATCAATATATATTGTTTGTAAATTAAATTTATAAAAACTTATATTTGGCAACAAATGAAAGGTTGTGTGTATCGTTTGATACGATCGCTGCTGCATTTTCACTAAGGATGAAGAGTTATTGGAATTCGTCAAACATTTCGTCTGCTTGCATATACCGGAGAGGAGTATTGGTTTCTTGAAGAACTGTTCCATCTGATCGAAAAATCATTGACATACATCGCAGCAGGCATTTTTAAAGATATCGCGTTGGTTTTAATAACTGTGCGGTGAGTGCAATGATTATGGAAGATTCACAATGAATCGCAATATCTCTGAATTCGTAATTTGAAGTTTTCTCAAAGCAGTTAAAATATGTAACATGCGGGGTGTCATGATTTCAGATTGGGTGATGATGGATTTTACCATTCTGTAAAAATATGGATATTCGAATTAGTTTTGAAATTTAAGAGAATTTTATGTATGCCATATAATTCTCGAATATATGAATTAGAACTTTTTCATTAAATTTAAAGTCTATAAATGAGAAAGTGACTTATTTTTTCGATAAATTCGCAAATGTTAATTAGTTAAATGCTTTTTTTGAAATAAATCCTTTCATTACATATATTTTTTGGACAATATCATAACCTAAATAGAATTACAAATGTTGTCAATAAATATTGGTATTGTATATATTTATAGTGTCACATGCACAGTACGATCGATAACAATTTAAATTTACCATTCAAATAACTATGCCATTTTGCATCATTGTTTGAAACCAAAATTAGTTAAATTTATTGTACATATATTAATTTCGTTAAAAATAAATTTTATTTAAACCATTCTTCACGACCAGGTTTTTCATTAAATGGTGAACTATTAATGGATGCATTGGGCGGTGAAACAACATTTGCCGATGTAACAGCTGAAGGTGTTGGATTCGTACCGGCATGTACATTAGGAGTTGGACAAAAAGCACGTGTAACATATGGACAAGATGTTGATTCATTAAAATATTTTACAACATGTGGTCTACAAGAAGGTTATGAACCATTTTGTGTGTAAGTTTTAGATATAATTAATGGCAAAAAAAAACCTAATACAATATTATAGACATTTCAATTAATTTCATAATAAATGCTCTTTTAGAAATATGAGACGTCCGGTTACACATTGGTATACAAAAGATCAACCAATATTTGAAAATACAGATGATATGGTCGATTGTCGAATAGATGTAACAAGAATACCAGGCGGTTCGGATACACCACCATGTTTAAAAATATCACATAATACATTTGAAACAATGGAAAAAGCTAATTGGGAATTTTTACGTTTATCATTACCGGTAACATGTCAAACTGATTTTATTAGGTAATTATTAATAATATATAAAATAATGAAAAAATTATTAAATTTACTAATTTTTTGCTAAATCCAATCAAATAAAAATAACAAGTGAACAAGAAAAAATGCGTCGTTGGGAAGAAATTAAAATTAGACAACATCGTTTAATGGCTGAAGTTGAATCACAAAATACACCCGCACATTTAGATCATATAATGAAAAGTGGATTTACAATGAGTGATATTAAAGGTTTAAATCGTAATTTTTCTGAAGATCCACCAGAAGTTGATGAACACATGTTACGACCAAATAATCCACAACGTCCACCACGCAAAGGTTCTCTGTCACGACCATCGATTGCATTTGATCCGATACCAATGGAAATAACAAGTAAAATGCAACGTTCATCAAGTGCACTGGACATGGCACGTTTTCAATCGGAACCGCTTGAAGATAAACCAGAGAAAAAACGTGGACGCAGTCCATTTAGATTTTTTAAAAAAAATCGTGATCAAAGTAAAGAAAAAGCTAAATCAAAATCAAAAACACCAGAACGTATGGATCGTAGTCGATGTAAATATATACAATTTTATATATAAATATAATTATAATTAATATCGTTATCATTTTGAATTCATATATATTTTGTATAGCACAAGGACGAAATGTAATTCAATCATCGATGATGGCTAGAACACCAACAGTACGTATATCTGATGCAGATTTAAGAGGGCAGGCACCAACACAAGCCAGTCCTGCTGATCGGCCGGCAAACAAAACAATGACTGTTAATGCATTAGGTGCCCAGGGCATTGAATCGTTCGGCAATGAAGTGTACGATGCCGATTGTTTAAAATTAATAAATGAATATTTTTATGGTGTACGCATATATCCGGGACAAGATCCGACACACGTTTATGTGGGATGGGTAACAACACAATATCATTTGCACAGTAAAGATTTTAATCAAGATAAGGTACGTCGTGGTTCTGTTTATATGGAAAATGATTATGAACAACTTATTTATCGTGTTGATCGACAAAGTTGTTATATGGTACGTGCTGATGAACTTTTTAATGAAGTGTCACAAGATGCATCGGGTAAGGGTGCCACACAAGGTATGTTTGTTGGTTGTTTTGTTGACACGGCAACCGGACAAATTCGATTTACATGTGAAGGAAAAGAAACATCACATCGTTGGCAAATGGAACCGGACACAAAATTATTTCCAGCCATATTTGTTGAAGCTACCAGCAAAGAAATTTTACAAATTGAATTGGGTCGTACACAGCGTACCCTTCCATTATCGGCCGCCGTTTTACCAACCGGTGATAAACATGTTAATCCACAATTTCCACCACGCCTTAAAGTTCAATGTTTAAAACCACATCAATGGGCTCGTGTACCAAATCAATCGCTACAAGTGCATGCATTAAAATTGTCAGACATTCGTGGATGGTCAATGCTTTGTGAAGATCCAGTTTCAATGCTTGCCCTACATATACCAGAAGAAGATCGTTGCATTGACATATTAGAACTTATTGAAATGGATAAGTTGTTAGCCTTTCATTCGTACACGTTAACCCTGTATGCAGCCTTGTGTTATCAATCCAATTATCGTGCGGCCCATGCACTGTGTCTGCATGTCGATCAAAAACAACTTTTGTATGCAATTAAATCAGAATATATGAGTGGTGCTTTGCGACAAGGATTTTATGATCTTTTGATTGCACTTCATCTTGAATCACATGCAACAACTATGTAAATAGAGTTATAAATTTTATTATTATTATTATTAACATTCTGTATACCAATTTTTTTATTAAACACAATTTCAGGGAAGTTTGTAAAAATGAATTTATTATTCCGCTGGGTCAAGAACTTAAAGATTTATATGTGGATCCGGAAATGTGTCATTCATTAAGATCTCTACAAACAGAATCTGTACGACCACAATTAAATATGACTGAAATAGCGTAAGTTAAAAAACAAAACCTAAAAAATAAACCACCCAAAAACAATCTCTGCTGTGATTTTACTTTTTTATTTCACAAACATTTCCATGTATAATTATAATTTGTATGAAATTTAAATTATTGCATGATGCTTATTTTGTATAATATATTGACAGCAAATTTATCGTAAGATCAGTTGATTGGAAGAGGCAAATTGAAAGATAGATAGCAGTAGCTACAATTATTGTCAGCACAGATTGTTGACCATACACACACAAGACTTACAATTAGTAAAAAATGTTATTGTACTATTTCATTTCATATCGTTTATAAAAATTACAGTACAATAAAATAATATAATACAATTTATTCAGCTTTGTCGTCGAGTGTAAATTATAATTGTATACTTTAATAATGCCGGTGAATTAATTTATAGTCATATTAACGCGACTACGATTAATGCCCACAAACAGTTTTACTTATCAGATACTGCAGAACAGAGCTATGTTCTTTGCAAATTTCAGTCAAATTTCTCAAATTTACAATTTACATAATGCGAATCATATAATTAAGGAAAAATAAATTTATTTTTAATTAAAAATGTTATTGAATTTCGATAGACTAAATATTTCACTTTAATTTCACAAATATAATTAATAAGTAAAGCTGCAAAAAATATTTAAATTTTTAATAGTTATCCTTGACAATTTTCCAATGACGTTAGTATTAAAATAATTGTATGTTAAAAAGCTACGAAAAACGAAAACGTGTGGCACACAAATTTCCATAACAATAATGGTGCTGTAAGAAATAGTGTATATAATTTTGAACATAACATTGCTATTAGTAAATATTTTCTAACTTAAATTGATATGTTAGTTATGTCACCCCCGCCGCCCACAATATGAACCCTTAAAAACAATGTCTATCAATAGTAAACGATGTGTTTATATTTAATTAAGCAGAAATTAATAACGAATTAATTTCTGATTTAAAAAAAAAAATATTATCAATTATTTGCTATTGTTAGAATTGTATCTCCTATAAAAGTATTACCACACCACCTCACTATATTTTAATGTATTCCCGCACAAAATAATGTGTAGGTGTTCAATAAATTAATTAATTAAAATTGGTTTGATGCGTACACTGCAGGAATAAATATTTTCCTGTTTTTATTTTATCGATTTGGTAACAAGTGTTCGGAAGAAAACACTTAGAAATTGTATCTATATATGAAATATTAAATTGTAGCAGTTTAGATTTTATAATTAATGAAATGAATGAACCTTGCTGGCATATGGTAATAACTGTTGGTGCTACTCAGATAGAATATACAATGGGTCGGATTCCTTTTAACCTGCTTCATATCATCTAAAAATTGTCCAAAGTAACTTAATAAAATTGTATTGATTCATATTTCAAAAGTGTCGTATTGTATAATACCAATAATATGCATGCACAACTTGACGAGTCCAAGCGAGAGAAGAATTCATCGTGTTTGATGTCCCGAAACAACCGATTATGATGTGCAAACAAATAAACACTTATAGTCAAATCAAGTGACAAAATTTGAATAATGAAGCGAACACACTTTAAAAAAGACTTGGACACTAAAATGTAGTAGTTTCTACAGGGTGAGCCGGCCATACTTAAGTACATATGGTGAAGGTAAAATCTGAGATGAAGTGAAAACGTAGGCTCAAAATACAATTATACATGAAACTATTTTATAGATGCTACTCGTTACAGGGCTAACAGAAATTTATGACTATGATATGATGAAAACAAACAATTTCTAAATGTTTTTTTCTGAGAATTTGTTCTCAACTTTTTCGGAATAAAAAAGAAAGCATTTCTTTCTATAGATTTTTTGTACCTTTAATAATTTATTGAAAACTTATACTCAACCTAATTCACCTAATTAACTTATATTTTATTGTACATACACACATAAACTCTGAGCATACTAACACACACCCACACATCAATGAAACACAAAATAACAAATGGAACAGTTTGTGCTGCATTTTTCTATACATTTCCTATAACTTTTATTTCTTTCTTTCTTTTATTTTTTTGTTTTGTAAATATTTTCCATATAATAATAAAAAAAAAAAACCAAAATTGTATGTTGTGTTGCATGTCCTCTGTGCGCGCACTTTTCCCGGTCAACACATTTCACACCGTCCAACCCAAAACCAAAAAAAAAAAACCAATCCATATTTTGCACTTCCACCGCGCCGCTATATTGTATTGTATATAGTGATCCAAATTACCTACCCCCAAATATCCATACGGTAGTAGCCTCAGATGTTTCTAGTGAACCAATACCAACGATTGATGCATTGTATTCACCAAAATTCCCACTGGAAGTTGTACGACAATTTGTAATGGAAGCACTGCATGAAGCTGTCGAAGTAAATCAAGTTCATAATCGTGATCCAATTGGATGGTCGAATGAAAATTTATTTTTGTAAGTTTCGTTCGAAAATATTATATTCTTATACATTGTATGAATTTTTATATTAACTATAAATTTTATTTTAAAAATAGACCTCTTTTGAAACTAACTGATCGTTTATTATTGGTGGGAATTCTAACAGATAGTGATGTACAAAAATTATTAATAATGATAGATCCAGAAACATGGGATCCCACATTTCGAAAAGGTTAATAATTTAATTTTATAAATTTTTGTTTAATTTTAAAATATTGTATTAATATAAATTATAAACTAAACAGAAGGTAAAGATGAACATCGAAAAGGTTTAATGACAATGAAAATGGCCGAAGGTGCTAAATTACAAATGTGTTATTTGATACATCATTTAAGTGACATACAATTACGGCATCGTGTTGAAAGTATTGTTGCATTTTCACATGATTTTGTTGGTGATTTACAAGCCGATCAATTAAGACGTTACATAGAAATAAAACAATCGGATTTACCAAGTGCAATTGCGGCAAAAAAAACCAGAGAATTTCGTTGTCCACCGCGCGAACAAATGAATGCTATTTTAGGTTTTAAAGATATGGATTTAGATGATGTTGAAAATTGTCCATGTGGTACCTTATTAAGAGATGGATTTTTAACATTTCATGGTAAATTATTACATAAAGTATCGTTGAATGCATTACAAGAACCAACCGAAAATGATATGAGTGCATTGGAAATTGTAAAACCGGGTCCATTAACGAAATTTTATAATTTTATAAATGCTGTTAAAGAATTGGATGAAGGCACACCGGAACCAATAGAACCGGAAAAAAAAACACCCGAAGAAATATTTCGAAAAGTTTTAATAAAAACAATTGTCGGATGGGCTGAAGAATCACAAATTGAAACACCAAAATTAGTACGTGAAATGTTTGGTTTATTGGTACGACAATATGATACAGTTGGTGAATTAATACGTGCGCTGGAAAAAACATATGTTATCAATTCGAAAACAAAAGGTGATGTGGCCGCAATGTGGGTTGGTTTAAGTCAAATACGTGCATTATTGCCGGTACAAATGAGCCAAGAAGAAGAAGAATTAATGCGTACAAGACTATGGAAATTAGTAAATAATCATACATTTTTTCAACATCCTGATTTAATTCGAATTTTACGTGTCCATGAAAATGTAATGGCTGTAATGATGAATACATTGGGACGACGGGCACAAGCACAAAGTGATTCGCCGGTAACGAGTGGTGATGGTACGGAAACGGTTGTTAAAGAAAAAGATACATCACATGAAATGGTTGTTGCATGTTGTCGTTTTCTATGTTATTTTTGTCGAACATCACGTCAAAATCAAAAAGCTATGTTTGATCATTTTGATTTCTTACTGGAAAATTCAAATATATTGTTGTCACGCCCTAGTTTACGTGGTTCAACACCATTAGATGTAGCCTATTCAAGTTTGATGGAAAATACAGAGTTGGCATTAGCATTGCGTGAACATTATTTAGAAAAAATTGCTATTTATCTATCTCGATGTGGACTACAAAGCAATTCGGAATTGGTTGAAAAAGGATATCCAGATTTGGGTTGGGATCCCGTTGAAGGCGAACGCTATTTAGATTTCTTAAGATTTTGTGTTTGGGTAAATGGTGAATCGGTTGAAGAAAATGCAAATTTAGTTATACGATTATTAATTCGACGACCAGAATGTTTGGGTCCGGCCCTACGCGGTGAAGGCGAAGGATTATTACGTGCCATTGTTGATGCCAATAAAATGTCAGAAAAAATTGCTGATCGTCGTAAATTACATGATGAGGCCGAGGGTACAATGACAGGTTTAACATTTGTGCATCCGCTTCCGGAAAGTGAAGAAGACGAAGATTATATTGATACGGGTGCGGCTATTTTAAATTTTTATTGCACACTTGTAGATTTACTAGGACGATGTGCACCTGAGTCGTCAGTTATTGAGCAAGGAAAAAATGAATCATTACGTGCACGTGCTATTTTACGATCACTGGTACCGTTGGAAGATTTACAAGGTGTTTTAAGTTTAAAATTTACACTACAACAACCAGCACCCGGTGAAGAAAAACCAAAATCAGATATGCCATCTGGATTAGTACCCGGTCATAAACAAAGTATTGTACTATTTCTGGAAAGAGTTTATGGCATTGAAACACATGATTTATTTTATCGTATTTTAGAAGATGCATTTTTACCAGATTTACGTTCAGCAACTATGTTGGATAAGGTTAGTATATAATTGATTTTTTATGGTTTACAATTAAGTACTTTTACTAATTGTCTATGGACTATTAATCCATATAGTCGACTCGGGTGGGGGTGGGAGATATTACTCTAATCAGTCTAATCACATGGAGCTACTGCAGAATAGAATAGTTCAATAATACACGTTTATAACAATTTCATTTTTATGTGTAATAATTAATTATACCATAAATAAGGTTCAATATTTTATTTTCCACAGAATGATGGCAGTGAAAGCGATATGGCATTATCAATGAATCGTTATATTGGTAATTCCATTTTACCATTGTTAATAAAACATTCAAAATTTTATAATGAAGCTGAAAATTATGCAAGTTTATTGGACGCAACATTACATACAGTTTATCGGCTATCAAAAAATCGTATGCTAACAAAAGGACAACGTGAAGCTGTTTCTGATTTTCTTGTGGCACTTACATCCCAAATGCAACCGGCTATGTTATTAAAATTATTACGTAAATTAACCGTTGATGTTTCAAAATTATCCGAATATACAACAGTTGCACTACGGGTATTTATAAATTATATTTAAATGAGTTTTTTTTAACAATTAATATTAAATATTAATATATATGTTTCTATTTAATAGCTTTTAACATTACATTATGAACGTTGTGCAAAATATTATGGTTCAAGTCAAGGCCAAGCAACGGGTGCATCATCATCAGACGAAGAGAAACGTTTAACGATGATGTTATTTTCAAATATTTTCGATTCCTTAAGTAATATGGATTATGAACCGGAATTATTTGGTAAAGCTTTACCATGTCTGATTGCAATTGGTTGTGCATTGCCACCAGATTATTCGTTACCCCAAAAAACGGACGATGAATTATATAGTAAACCAAGTGGAACACCAGATCAACCACAATACAATCCACAACCAATTAATACAAATTCAATATCATTGGATAATGATTTAAATTCAATTGTACAAAAATTCAGCGAACATTATCATGATGCATGGGCAAATCGTAAAATGGAAGCCGGTTGGCAACATGGTGAACAATGGTCGGATGCACATAAAACACATCCACGTTTAAAACCATATCAAATGCTAAATGATTATGTACGTTTTGTACGAGATACTTAAAAAAATGGCAATATATTAATTAAAAAAATATATCTTTTTAGGAACGTGAACGTTATAAGGAACCGGTCAGAGAAAGTTTAAAAGCTCTTCTTGCCCTGAATTGGAATGTAGAACATTCTGAAGTGGATGTACCACTATCACATCGCGGTTCCACGCGACGACAATCGAAACCAAATATTGTAAGTATAAATTTTGTATGGTGAGTGAGTGATGCTCATTTGAATTATTTTATTACACTTTTAATTTTATTAATATGGTACAAAAAACTAAACCTTACATTAATAAAACAATTTTTAATTAAAAATTTGCACGCATTTCCTATTTTTGCATATTCCAAAACTTTCTTTTCCAACCTACACCGTCCAATCCTCAAATTTTAACATTAAAAAAAAAAAACAAAAATCAAAAACGTGCAGGAATTTCAGGGTGACGGTAATCCATTTAATTATAATCCACATCCGGTTGATATGACAAATTTAACATTAAGCAGAGAAATGCAAAATATGGCCGAACGTTTAGCTGAAAATGCACACGATATTTGGGCAAAGAAAAAACGTGAAGAGATTGATACTTGTGGTGGTCCAATACATCCACAACTAGTACCATATGATTTGTTAACCGATAAGGAAAAGAAAAAAGATCGTGAACGTTCGCAAGAATTTTTAAAATATATGCAATATCAAGGATTAAAATTACATAAGTGAGTACTATTAATAAATACAATTTTTTCTGTTTAAATTCATTCATTCACGTATTTTTTGCATACATATGTTATAGACCATCACGTGGTGGACAAATCGATGGTGAACAGGGTGCTATTATAGCACCAGTTGAATTACGTTTTTCATATTCATTATTGGAAAAATTAATAGCCTATTTAGATCGTGCCACTATTAATATGAAAATGTTAAAACCATCGGCAACATTTAGTCGTCGTTCATCATTTAAAACAGCATCACGTGATATTAAATTTTTTTCCAAAGTTGTATTACCACTTATGGAAAAATATTTTTCTACACATCGTGGCTATTTTATAGCGGTTGCAACAGCAACAAATAACATTGGAGCTGCATCATTGAAGGAAAAAGAAATGGTTGCGTCAATATTTTGTAAATTAGCTAGTTTGTTGCGTCATCGATTATCTGCATTTGGACCAGATGTTAGAATTACTGTACGCTGTTTAACAGTCCTGGTAAAGGGAATCGATGCCAAATCATTAGTTAAAAATTGTCCAGAATTTATACGTACATCAATGTTAACATTTTTTAATAATACAGCCGATGATCTAGGCCAAACAATTGTCAATTTACAAGAGGTAATCAAAAATTAAAAATATATGATTTTTTTCTTAATGAAAACTATTACTTCAAGGATATTAGTTTTTACGATTTGTGTGTTGTTCTTTTAAATTATAGGGTAAATTCAGCCATTTAAGAGGCACCCACTTGAAAACCTCAACATCATTGGCATACGTTAATTCTGTTATATTACCAGTACTTACAGCATTATTTGATCATTTAGCTGCATGTGATTATGGCAGTGATATGTTATTAGATGAAATACAAGTTGCGTCTTATAAAATTTTAGCTGCACTTTATACATTAGGTGTAGATGGTACATTAACAAGAGATCGAAAATATTTAAAGACTGAAATTGAACGAAATAAACCGGTACGTATTATTATTAAAGAAAAATAGAAAACAGTCTTTAGCAGCATAATTAAATATGTATTGTATTTTATTTGTATATGCAGAGTCTTGGTTCATGCCTTGGTGCTTTCAGTTCAACATTTCCGGTTGCATTTTTAGAACCACATCTGAATAAACATAATCAATTTTCGTTGTTAAATCGTATAGCTGATCATTCGTTAGAAGCTCAAGATATTATGGTGCGAATGGAAAGTTCAATGCCAAATTTGGAAACAATTTTAACTGAAGTAGATCAATTTGTTGAATCTGATAAAACATATAATGAAGCGCAATATGTAATCGATGTTATATTACCATTATTATGTTCATATTTACCATTTTGGTGGTCACAAGGACCCGATAATGTATCGCCAACATCTGGTAATCATGTAACAATGGTGACCGCCGATCATATGAATCATTTATTAAAAAATGTATTAAAATTAATTAAAAAAAATATTGGCAATGAAAATGCACCATGGATGACACGTATAGCTGCCTACACCCAACAAATTATAATAAATAGTTCTGAAGAATTATTAAAAGATCCATTTTTACCGTTGGCCGAACGTGTTAAAAAACGTACCGATAATATGTTTCACAAAGAAGAAAGTTTACGTGGTTTTATTAAATCGGCAACCGATGATACGTCACAAGTTGAAACACAAATCCAAGAAGATTGGCAATTATTGGTACGTGATATATATTCATTTTATCCATTGTTAATAAAATACGTGGACTTACAAAGAAATCATTGGTTAAAAAATAATATTTCCGAAGCCGAAGAACTTTATAATTATGTGGCTGAAATATTTAATATATGGTCAAAGAGTCAATATTTTTTAAAAGAAGAACAAAACTTTATATCGGCTAATGAAATTGATAATATGGCATTAATTATGCCAACGGCAACACGTCGTTCAACGGCCGTATCCGACGGTATGCCAGTTACCGGCGGTAAAGTTAAAAAGAAGAAAAGACATCGTGATAAGAAACGTGATAAAGATAAGGAAGTACAGGCAAGTTTAATGGTTGCATGTTTAAAACGTTTGCTGCCGGTTGGTTTAAATTTATTTGCTGGCCGAGAACAAGAATTGGTACAACATTGTAAAGATCGTTATTTAAAGGTAAATCATCTCATATATATTAATTATTTGTATTTATATATTATAGCAAGGTTTTTTTTAGCATTCTTATGGATAACACACAATTCTCCTATCTTGTGGATTTCACTGCTTGTTAAGACACTACCTTATCCAAAGCATATATCCAAACCATTCATTCACACTTTTACAACTTGATTTAATAAGCGAATTTTATTTGTTTGCACTCCGATTGGTTAATTAGTCTATCGAACACGAAGGAGTTTGTGGCCGCTATATTATATTAGAAATTTCAAGATTATTTAAATTGGTGTATTTTACTGTTAATAGTCTGAGTCGTGTGCGAATCGAATTATACATCATTTTATTCATATTGACACTACAGATTTGATCTAATCAGTCGTAGGAAGCGAGTCACCTAAAACATGATTGACAAATAAAACGAATCGGCAATGGTGAATGTTTCGGTATTTTTCTGATGACACCAGTGTATAGATATAACCACACAAGAAATTGATCGCATTAAGTTTGATATTGTCAATTAGTAAACCCTTTGTGCGTTATCAGAAATTAATAATATAATATCAATTTCGTATTAAATTACTTTAATATATCTTAATTTTAATTACTATTTTTTTGTTTTAATAGAAAATGCCCGAACCAGAAGTTATTACATTTGCACGTACACAATTAACATTACCTGACAAATTAGATCCAGCAGATGAAATGTCATGGCAACATTATCTATATTCAAAATTAGGTAAAAAAGATTTTCAACCCGAAGAAATTATTGAAAAACCAGCAAGTGGAACTAGTGAAAAGAGTAAAGAAAAAATTATAGAAGAAACTGTTGAACGTATTGTGGCGATGGCAAAAGTTTTATTTGGACTTCATATGGTAAGTGGCCATTAAACGAATGTATTTTATGAATATTTCAGAGTTAATTTTAATTATACAATATATAATTTAATTATTGTTTTATAATTTTATTATTATTAAATTCCACCATATGTTTGAATATCATATGTATAAATAAATAAAAGATTGATCATCCACAACAACAAAGTCGTAATGTTTATAGAAGTGTTGTATCGATACAAAGGAAACGAGCTGTCATTGCTTGTTTCCGGCAAACATCATTACATTCTTTACCAAGGTTTTTTTTTTATTAATTTTTTGTTTGGTTTATTTTAAAGTTTATTAGTTGTTTTTGTGTGGTGTTTTTATTTTAATTTATACTAATTTATAATTAAGGACGTCTATTTGGAACGGAAATTTTCACAAAATTTAGGATAGGCAGTTTGATTTTTGTAAGGTTAAAGCGAATCACCTGTAGTCGTAGCATTTGCAAGAGGTGACTATAGCCAAGCGGCTTGATTCAATGGAACCATAAAAATATCATCAAAATAAAATTTCATAAAATTTCAAAAAATCCCCGGCATAGTAATAGATCGAATACAGCTACTTATCCAGAATCTTGTGAAAATTTACATTCCGAATTGGTCCGGCGAGTGCGAATGTGCTTTTGTAATTAATATGTGTATTAAATAATGATAATATTAACATAATTATTGTATAGGCATGTCCAAGAAATAATCGTGGTTCTAGAAATCATTGGAAAAATGTATTAACATTGGCAAGAAAAAATGCTGCACTTGCATGTTTACGAGTTAAGCATCTTTATAAATTAAGCAGGTTATTATTAATAATACTTATAAAACAAGAGCCATAATATCAATTTGTATAAAAGATTATGTTTTATTGTTAACACGTTAAAAAGGACATTATGACGTCCATAAAATAACTTACACAAATATAGCACAACAATTAATATATAACCGTTTGGCGTTCATTAACGTGTTGTTATATTTAATTTTTTTTTTCAAATAACTTTTAAACGGTTTTATTTTAAAATAACAAGTTTGAAGAATGTGTTAACCACATTCCAATTATAGAATTAATGTTATTGATATATATATGTAGAGTTATACCAGGTGCACCGGTATCGAGTGAGCGTCAAGATACAAATGTCTTGATAGGGAACATTTGTTGTGGATGAGCCTTAATTTTTTTTTTGTTTGGTTTCTGTCAAACATATTTGATATCCATCAAGTCATTGTACAAACAACATCATATTGTTTCAAACTGATAATTTGCGGAAAGCATTAAATTGTTGCTTTCATTTCAAGAAAAGTGCTGTAGAATCGCATCGAATACTTGTCACGAGGCAGATAGTGATCATGGTCTATCAGATGCAACGTGCAAAAAATGGTTTCAACGGTTCAGAGATAATGATTTTGATGTGAGAAATAATGAATGTGGAAGACCACCAAAAAAGTTCGAAGACGTCAAATTGCAAACAATATTGGTTAAAGATAACACTTTGAATCAAAAGCAAATGGAAGAAATGTTAAATGTTGCACAACATACAATTTCTGACCGTTTAAAAGCTACGAGAAAGATCCAAAAGTGTGGTCCATTTTCCACATGAATTGAATGAAAGACAGATGGAAAACCGAAAAAACACTTGTGAAATTTTACTTACCAGACACGAAAGAAAATCAATTTTGAATTGAATTGTTACTGGCGATGAAAAATGGATTTGTTTTGAGAATTCTAAACGGAATAAAAATTATGGGTTAATCCGGAACAACCGCATTAACATCGACTGCAAAACCAAATCGTTTCGGCAAAGAATTTTTCGTTGTATAATTATTCTTTCTCAAATAATGTATAGAAAAAGTAAAATTCTAAAAAATGAAATTGAGGATCCAATAGTTGAAATAATATTTCAAGATGTATAGGCATCTGGATAGTCAAAGTAACGACGAGGTATCCCAGCTAACCCTAAAAAATGTTGAGGGAAAAATGTTATATTTACACCAATAAATATTAATATATATGCGGTGGGACCAGAAAGGTGCCGTGTATCACGAGCTTCTAAAACCTGTTGAAATTGTTAATGCTGATCGTTACTGACAACAAATGATCAATTTGAAGCATGCATTGATCGAAAAACGACCAGATTGGGTCAGAAGACACGACAAAGTAATTTTGCTCCATGACAATGCATCTGCACACAAAGCAAAAGTGGTTCAGGGTAAAATCAAAGCACTTGGTTAGTAGCTGCTACACCACCCACTGTATTCACCTGACTTGGCCGCTAGCTCCAGCACTTCGATTACTGCGAACAACTCGAAAATTGGGTGTCTGATTGATTTGCTTCAAAAGACGAACAATTCTATTGGCGCGGTATTCACAAATTGCCAGAAATGTGGTCAAAATGTTTAGAATGCAATGGCCAATGTTTTTTATTTTCCCATTTAAAATTAGAGTTTTATTTTCACAAAAAAAACGCTCACTTGATACCAGTACACCTGGTATGTGTATGTATTCAAATTTGTTAATATTTCTAAATTTACTAATCCAATCACATATATTTTACATATGCATATTTTCTATATTTAGGCATCGTGCTTGTAATATTTTTGCAAGAACATATTATGAATTGTGGTTGCAAGAAGAAAATGTTGGACAAGAAATTATGATTGAAGATCTTACGGTTTGTTTTGTGTTTTTTTTTTCTTGTCGTCCTTAAAAAACGAATTCATTCAAAATACAAATTTTTTTGTACAGCAATCATTTGAAGATGCTGAAAAAAAGAAAAAAGAAAATGAAGAAGAAGAAGGTAAACCGGATCCATTAACACAATTGGTAACAACATTTTGTCGCGGTGCAATGACTGAGCGTAGCGGAGCACTTCAAGAAGATTTATTGTATATGTCGTACGCACAAATTGCGGCAAAATCTTGTGGCGAAGAAGAAGAAGAAGGTGGTGATGAGGAGGGAGGCGAAGAAGAAGGTGAAGGTGGTGCAAGTATTCATGTAAGTGTTAAATTAGATTTTATATTATCTGGAAACAATTACTCCTTATTTTTTTTTTTATAAATAATATTCTTTAGTATTTTATTTTAATTTATAAATGCAAACGATACTTGAATTAAAAAAAATTATAAAATAAATAGAATTCAATGGGAAAACTTATGGTAAGATTATTAAAAAAAATTTATTAAAAATTATCTGTAAATTCTAACCTGGAAGTATAATATAAAATACGATGATATTTTCTTGATGTTTAATTTTATATCAAATAAATTTCTGCATATAGCCGTCAACGTAATCTGTAAAGAAATCGATAAAATTTTATTAGTAAAAATATATAGATTTATTTTCGAATAAAAATAATTAACGAAATATTAGCCAGTCGAATCGAATCCCATAGTATAACTTTTCTGGACCAAACTTTCTGTTACTTAAATAGTAATTTTTCAATTAATTTAATTATAAATATATTTTCAACCGAAATTTTAGAAAAAATCGATGGGTATCAGCAGTTTCCAATACCATTTTATTTATCTATTCAAACATAAGTCATTTGGTCATTCATTTTTCAGTTGTAAGAAATTTGTAGGAATTTTGAAAAAAATACCTATTTATTTATTATTCAAACTTGTTATTTATGTTCGGTTTATCGATTATATAGAGGAACAGTTCCTCTATATATAATTTTATTGATTATTAGTCAAAAGATTATTATTTTGAATGAAAATATTTTTCGCATAATAATATTCTGTAGAAGTTTATTAAAAATTTTCAATTATATCAATACGCAAACATGAAATGAACATAATTTGTTAAATTCATGTGATGGCTATAAAATGATATATATATCTCTAAACTCTCTATTGGATATCGATTGTTTATAGAGAACTATATTGAATTGTAATTTTATTTCACAAAATAAGATCGGCATTATATATAAACAGATTATTGAATTTTTGTGCCATTCCTATTAAGAAGATCACAAGATACAGTAACAGATTCTTTGTCATTTTGATATAGTTAACATTTCACGCTCGCATATTCTTTTGTATATCATTATTTTCTACTATCAAAGTATGACCATAAACGATATTAATTATTTTCTACTATCAAAGTATGACTATAAACGATATATTAAATTATTAAAATAATAAATACATATCGAATAATAATAATAATATTAAAAGTTAAGTTAAATTTTAATTAATAAAATTAATTTTACATTTATAACGCACACACGCACAGGAACAAGAAATGGAAAAACAAAAATTATTATTTCATCAAACACGTTTATCAAGTCGTGGTGTTGCTGAAATGGTATTATTACATATATCAGCATCAAAAGGTGTACCATCAGAAATGGTTATGAAAACATTAGAATTAGGTATTGCAATTTTACGCGGTGGTAATATTGATATTCAAATGGTAAGCGTAAATAGAAATTTATAAATACCAATTTAACAGGTTGATTCAATTTAAAATGTTATATATGATTCGTTAAGGCGGTTATAATTTGACTCTTATGTCCATCAAGGCATATATAAATAAATACGTCACCACCATTAACATGAGAACCATACCATAACGAATCAACCTCTTAAATTGAATCACACTGTATATAATAAATCGTTTATATATTTTTAATTGCACATCTTTGCCAATTTATTATTAACACACACTAACGAAATATTAATTTTATCATAAATTCTATAATAGTTATATATGAAATCCTCTGTCGATATCTATTTTCAAGTTTTGGGTCACTAAATTAAACTGAACAAAAAAAAATATGTTATTTGCAAAAACATTTTCATCTATTATTAAATTCACTATTCAACTACGGAAAGTTATTGGGTATATATGGGTGTGAAAGGTCATGAAAATAAATTATAGTTCACTTGATGAAAATATATTTTTCCTAAAGTCACAACTTAATTTGTAAAATATTAGTCCAATAGGAAATTTTTTTCGTAAAATTCCTTTTTCATGAATTATTAATTATACGGGCCATATTTTTAACGGATTACCAATTTTTAGTACTGTATTACAAAATTTAATTAGTAAAATAAAATCGATCATAAAGAAATTTTTAATTTTTTACGTCCAGTGAAATGCTACAGTCAATTCTCCAAACGATCGCATTGAAATTATGTATAAATTATTATTTTGTACCATTTTTTAAATTTGGAATAAAGTACCATTAATTTTGTATTAATTTCTTTTACATCGGATAAAAAATCGACTATATTTTTCAAACACTTCAAAATTTCTTCTATGAAAGATTGAAAATTGATTGCAAGTGTCTGTAATAAAAATTGTAAATCGATGTATAATGACTTTAACAAAAATATATTTGTAATAAGCTTTTTCAAATCATTTCTCAGGACGCGTCCACTGATGTGGTGTGTGAAATGTATTTTTAGTGTGGGTTATAATAAATTTTTTTATTATGAATATTATAAAAATTGGCAAGGATTGTATTCAATCTATATTAACCTATGATGCTATTAAACATATATCTAACATAAATACCGTCATATTCTAAGGCCGTTTCCGAAATGAATTTTTATCTAGCCGCTTGATAAACAGCTTCAGCATGTATCCGTAATTAAATTTTCACCTAAATGCTATAGGCGCGAAAATTTTATTATAAATTAAAATTCAATACAAAATATGAATTAATACAAACATAAAAAGAGCAACTTTTAAATTATATTTATAATAAAATATTTCAATAATATTTCAATTGAAAAAATTGATAAAATTTTTAAGAAACTGAAGTTATTGCGATCAAGTAATCTTTTCATTTTGCTATGGGTAGCTCTTGATTCGCGCGCTGTTATCTACCAAAATAATGTCAAAAATCATAAACTACTAGGTAAAAATTAAATTTCAGATACAGCCTAAGTCATTCTATTAATTCCAGGTAAAATCACTGGCTATATTCAGTACCTAACGAATATGTCCGCATGAGCACGCGATTTGTTTGATTAAAAAAATATAAAATAAAATATTTTTAGAGATGAAGCCAACTTCAGGACAATGTAAGAAAGATTTCGAGGCGTTAATATGTAGATAAAGGTTGTGCAACACGTGCGTAATAGCTCGAAAACTATGAATAGATCTTTTATTAACTGTTAATAAAGTCAGACAGGAGTAAATTTATCCAAAAATGATCGACCACCACCTAAATTATCAGAGCATTTGCAACAACGCAACGTGTAGTCAAACTTATTGAAAGAGGCGCTGTAAAAATGCTGTTGACGTCGCTAAAACCTTCATAATAATGAAACGAATAATGAAGTATCGCCTCAAAATATTCGACGTAACATATATTAAAAAAATCAGGATTTAAACCAATTACTAAGAAAAACAAACCAAGATTGCTTTACAGACATAAAGCAGATAGATTGAATTGATTTGCCAGAAGTATAAAAACTGGACGGTTGAAAATTGGAAGTCAATTTTTTTTTTTTTTGATGAGACTAAAATCAATCGAATAGGATCTGATGGACACAAATATGTATGGTAAAGAACAAAAACACCGTTATAGTAGATGTCATACCACCGGTAAATTTTGGTGGTGGCGGGTTTTTAGATATATGTATGCTTTTGTTATAATGGACTTGGAAAGCTAATTAAAACTGAAGGTAAAATGATCGCAGTAACTTATTGTGATATTTTAAAAAGAGGTTATATGGGAACAATTGCACGGAAATAAAATTAAAAGATTTGACACTACAACAGGACAATGATCCCAAACATTGTGGGAAACTAACCGAAAAATGAATCAACGATAAGAAAATTAAAGAGTTAGATATTGACCGTCAATGTCGCCTGATCTTAATCCTATTCAGAATTTGTGGTACATATTCAAATTAGAGCTCAATAAATATGAGAACGAACCAATAGGCATGTTAGTTGTAGGTGGCTCGAGTTGAAACAGTTTGGTCAAACATATGTTCGATGCCCCGACGAATAGTAGCCAAAGGGTTTCATATAAAATATTAATTTCTAAAATATTGTTATATTTTTTATTACCCATAAAACTGTCCCCATGCAACAGAACAAATATTTAGTAAATTATAGAGCTAGTCAATTCACTTTCTTCTATTGTGATGTATTTGTTATTTTATACTTTGAATTGAATTACAATAAAATTAATTTGTTATTTCATTTAAATTTAAAGTTATTTTATAATTATAATTATAATTTTCGTTAACATGCGGACACTTTCGTTAGGTACTAGGTATTACTAGAACTTAAGTTAACAAATTGATTGGATACAGTTTCCATCAATAAAATATGATCCGATTATTTAATTATAATAATAAAACGTTGATTTTTTATATACAAGATGTTCCAAATTTCGACGGCAATACGAAAACACTAGTTTGTCTGGGTCATTTTGCGTTGAAAATATTATATAACATTTTGGCCGATTCGACTTCGGTACGAAATTACACGCAAATATTCAAATTTTCAATCAGAGCGTGTTTTGCTCTTTCTCTCTCTGGGATCAATATCTCAATAACTAATTAACCGATTTTAAATTTTTGTTACACTATTATGGCATTAGCATACCGAGATTTTTAATTTTACGTTAAGATAAGGCAATTCGGACATGTGGTTATCCAGATAGTTACTTAGGAATGTTGACAATTAGCTGAACGCCATTTTTCTTTTTGAAAGTTTGTTTGAGCATAAGGCGAAAAATCATAATGAAAAATTTTTTTCGGTATAAGTTTAAAAACTTGACACATTAATTTAATAAAGCTTTCGATTAAGCTATAACATTGAGATGGGTCTCAACTGGTTCCAGAGATATTCACAAATAACTATACAACGATGTAGGCATAAAATTGATATTCTCTATGGATAAATTTTATCTGCTCTTTATTTTACCCAGAACCAACGTGACGAGGACATGATAGATAACTGGTTCCACACACTCCTACGCATTCACATAAACCTTAACACACACACACACACAGAATCTACTTGTGCTTTCGTATAGCCGTCGAAATTCGGGACACCATCTATAAAAACCTAAAAATATTTTCCATAAATTATTGATTTAATTTTAAAATAGGGAATGCTGAATCATTTAAAAGAAAAAAAAGATGTTGGATTTTTTACATCAATTGCTGGTTTAATGAATTCATGTAGTGTATTAGATTTGGATGCATTTGAAAGGAATACCAAAGCCGAAGGTACGTTTTATGTTTTTATATAAAACATTAAAAAATTAAAAAAAAAAAAATGCTATTTAAAACACACAAAACATCATTATTTTTTTGTTTTTGTATAAATATAAATAAATTAATGTAAATACAGACGTAATTAATGGACGCAAATTAATTAATTAATTAATTAATTAAATATATATGCTTTTTTTTTTTTCATTGTCTATAATAATTTAAATTAAACCAATTAATTAATTATGTTAAACATTTATTATCTGTTATTTATTTACACCACAATTAATTTATAAATTATATATTGAATAATTTTGTATGTTATGGGAAAACATTATTTGATTAAAACAAAGCCTCAAACTAACACAATTTATACTTTTAAAAGTTGTATACTTATGCAAAAAAAGACTACTACTACTACTACTACTACTACTAATTATCATTTCATTAACTAATAATTATATCGCTCAAATTATATTATTAATCCAATTAACTAAAAACGCGAGTATAGTCACAATGTTCACGGCATTTATTATTAAAAAAAAATTCAATGTTTATAAATATTCAGTTATCGCGCGCACAAACACTAAAATCGCATTTATGCAAATTAATGTATGAAAAATGCGAGCAATAATGCAACCAAACTTAATTTAATATTAAATTAATAATAATAATTATTTTAAATGTGTTTCTAAATATATCTATCTAAAAACAAAAATTAATTGGAAAAATTTTCAAAATTATTTTTAACATTCTTTTATTTTATTTTCCTGTATTTTTCCATTTTACCCTTATTTATTTTTTATTTTTTTTTTATTTTAATTATACCGCACTACCCCTTTTTATAATCACAATCACTGATCATGATCACTATTTCTATTTTTTTTTTTACCAACCAAACCATATATTCCCGCACGACACCTCCGAAACCAATCAAACTCCTTCGATATATTTCCTACACCACTAACAATTTCTTACATTACCTATTTTTTTTTATTATTATGTTTGGTTAATATCTCGCGCGATCATATATTGATCCTCATTTAATTCATCCCCCCATCATAACGGAAATATCCATCGTTTTATTTTTCTAATTTTTTTTTTTTTAAATCAAAATCATAATCATAAAACATCCACAACCACTCACACACACACACACACACATAAAACTTGCACGTATATATACTCTTTTTGATCTTTTGTATAAAAACAATGAAAAAATGAAAATCGATCCCAATCATGTGTCCAAAATGTACAAAATTTCATCACAAAAAACATAAAACAAAATTACAAAAAAAAAAAAACAAAACACAAAAAAAAACAAAACAAAAAAAAAAAAAAAAAACAAAAGAGTATATTCCGAGTGCGGGTATAGGTTTAGGTGTTGGATCCGAAGGAGCTGCCGGTGAAAAAAATATGCATGATGCTGAATTTACATGTGCCTTATTCAGATTTATTCAATTGACATGCGAAGGACATAATTTGGGTAAGTGTATAATAATGTGTGTGCGTGTGTATAAATCCTGTTGTTAATGTTAAGATTTCTAATCTGCTATCTGCTCCAACATCTACTCCTCTGCGGGTGATGTGTGATGGATGAGGGCAAATGTCTCAAACAACATTTCAATTGTCTTTAATTCTTACCAGATGTACCGGTATGAAGTGAGCGTCAAGATACAAATGTCTCGATAGGGAGCATTTGTTGTGAACGAGCCTTAATTCTTTTTTTTTTTTGTTTGGTTGCTATGCCATCTGTCAAACATATTTGATATCCATCAAGTCATTGTACAAACAACATCATATTTTTTTTATCGTGTTAAAAATGTCCAATTTTGTACCAGAAAATGATGATTTGAGGAAAGCATAAAATTTTTGGGTTGCAGAATCGCATCGAATGCTTGTGGCGAGGTATATCAGGTGATCATGCTATATCAGAAGCAACACACAAAAGATGGTTTCAACGGTTCAGAGATAATGATTTTGATGTGAGAAATAATGAACGTCGAAGACCATCAAAAAAGTTTGAAGCCGCGGAATTGCAAACAATATTGGATGAAGATAACACTTTAAATCAAATTAATCAAATAACAGAAATATTAAATGTTGCACAACAAACAATTTCTGACCGTTTAAAAGGTATGGGAAAGATCCAAAAATGTGAAAAATGGGTGCCACATGAATTGAATGAAAGACAGATGGAAAACCGAAAAAACACTTTTGTGAAATTTTGATTGCCAGACACAAAAGAAAATTAGTTTTGCATCGAATTATTATTGGCGATGAAAAATGGATTTATTTTAAGAATTCTAAACGGAAAAAATCGTGGATTAATCCAGGACAACCGCATCAACATCTACTGCAAAACCAAATCGTTTCGGAAAGAAGACAATGCTGTGTGTCTGCGGTGCGACCAGAAAGGTGTGGTGTACCACGAGCTCCTAAAACCTGTTGAAACTGTTAATAGTGATCACTACTGACAACAAATGATCAATTTGAACCATGCATTCATCGAAAAACGACCAGAATAGGCCAGAAGAAACGGCAAGGTAATTTTGCTCCATGACAATGCACCTGCACACAAAACAAACCAGGATACAATCAAAGCACTTGGCTGGGAGCTGCTACCCCATCCGGTGTATTCACCAGACTTGGCTCCTTCCGGATACCATTTGTTTTCATCAATGCGCAAACGCATTGGCTGAGCAGCACTTCGATTCCTACGAAGAAGTCGAAAATTGGGTGTCTGATTGGTTTACTTCAAAAGACGAACAATTCTATTGGCGTGGTATTGACAAATTGCCAGAAAGGTGGTCAAAATGTGTAGAAAGCAATGGCCAATATTTTGTATAAAATGTTATTTATTTTCCCATTTAAAATTAGAGTTTTATTTTCACAAAAAAAAAAATGCTCACACTAAGAGTGAATGTTTGAGTCGACCCCGTAAATATATGAAATTAAATATATTATTTTTAAAAACAATCAATTATTAAACGAAAGATCTTTTAGAATTCTAGTTCAAATTTGTTTCACTTTTCAATTTATTTAAATTTTTAATAATATATAAATTATTTATTTTGTAAATGTAATAAATAGAATGGCAAAATTATTTACGAACACAGGCTGGAAATACAACAACAGTAAATGTTGTTATTTGTACTGTGGATTATTTATTACGACTTCAAGAATCAATAATGGATTTTTATTGGCATTACAGCAGTAAGGTAATCGAAAATATTTGATTCGAGATTATAAATTTATTAGATACACTAATTTGTTATTAATATCGTACAGGAAATTATTGATCCGGCTGGTAAAGCAAATTTTTTTAAAGCAATTGGTGTTGCTAGTCAAGTGTTTAATACATTAACAGAAGTTATACAGGGTCCATGTACACTTAATCAACAGGCATTAGCCCATTCAAGATTATGGGATGCTGTTGGTGGTTTTCTATTTTTATTTTCACATATGCAAGATAAATTATCAAAACATTCAAGTCAAAATGATTTATTAAAAGAATTAAATAATTTACAAAAAGATATGATAACAATGATGTTGTCAATGTTGGAAGGAAATGTTGTTAATGGTAAATATAAATAATATTTTTCTAATGAATCACATAATCTATTGGTAAATAAACATTTGCAGGAACAATTGGCAAACAAATGGTTGATACACTAGTTGAATCGGCATCAAATGTTGAATTGATTTTAAAATATTTTGATATGTTTTTAAAATTAAAAGATTTAACTTCATCACCAAGTTTTCAAGAAATCGATTATAACAATGATGGTTGGGTTAGTCCTAAAGATTTTAAAGATAAAATGGAACAACAAAAAAGTTATACACCGTAATTAAATTGTTTTTTTTTTCTTATTATTAAGCTAATGAATGCCAAATTAAGACTAATTTTTATATATAATTAATTAATTTAGGGAAGAAATTGAATTTTTATTAGCATGTATGGAAACAAATCATGATGGTAAAATTGATTATGAAGGTTTTTGTGGTCGTTTTCATGAACCGGCTAAAGAAATTGGTTTTAATTTAGCTGTACTATTAACAAATCTATCGGAACATATGCCAAATGAACCAAGATTAGCACGTTTCTTAGAAACAGCCGGTTCGGTATTAAATTATTTTGAACCATTTTTAGGTAGAATTGAAATTATGGGCGGTTCAAAGAAAATCGAACGTGTTTATTTTGAAATAAAAGAATCAAACATTGAACAATGGGAAAAACCACAAATTAAAGAATCAAAACGTGCATTTTTCTATTCAATTGTAACAGAAGGTGGTGATAAAGAAAAATTAGAAGCATTTGTTAATTTCTGTGAAGATGCCATTTTTGAAATGACACATGCATCTGGTTTAATGGCAACCGAAGACAGTGGTGGTAATATAAAGAAAGAGGCATCTTATAGTTCATATATTAGTGAAGAAGATGAAGAAAGGTAAGTGGTGAATGTTGTTTTGGAACAAAATCACAGTATTACCCCACCCCCTCCTTTTTTTTCTTTGACAACTTATTAATTAATTTTATTTTTCCAGAGCGGCAAGAGATCCAATACGCCGTAGTGTACAAGCTGTTAAAGATGGTTTTAAATTTGCTATACATTTATTCAGTCCATCGAATATAAAACATCAAATTGGTGTTATGCAAACAATGAGTGTACCCGAATTAGTAATGGGATTTTTTAAAACAATATTTTATCTATTTTATTATTCGGGATTTAGCGTATCGTTAATAATAAAATATATATTTAATATATTAATGTCATTAATGCGTGGTCCCATTGAAGATGTACACCATATACAAATACCAATGGAAGAAGAACGTTCAATGAGAGCATTGCCGGCATTGCCACAAGAAGAACCACCTGGAACTGTATCAGCATTTGGTGTTGACATAAGTAAAGAAGATAATGGACAATATAAAATGGCACCACATGAATCACCACAATTAAGTCCAACATCATCGATGGAAGAACCATGTGAAAGTACACCGGAAGAAATTGCTGGTGAATTATTAGCAATTGATGGTAGTGTAATACCACTAACCGAACAACAACAACAACAACAACAACAACAACTATTGATGCAACAACAGCAACAACAACAACAACAGGAACAACCAATGACATTAGTTGATTTATTGGGTGGCGAAGCAGCAAAACGTGCCGATCAAGAACGTACGGAAGCACAAAAAGTTCAAGAAGCTGCAATGGCATCAATTGAGGCGGAGGCTAAAAAGACATCACAAACGACAACGGAACCGGCGGCCGTAACACAAATTGATTTTTCACAATATACTCATCGTGTTGTTAGTTTTTTGGCGAGAAATTTTTATAATTTAAAATATGTAGCATTAGTTTTAGCATTTTGTATAAATTTTATGTTACTATTCTATAAAGTCACAACATATGGTGAAGACAGCGAAGGTTCTGGTGCCGATGATGATATAATTGGTTTAGGTGGTTCGGGTTCTGGCAGTGGTACCGGTTTAGGTGGCAGTGGTGATGGTTCTGGTAGTGGCGAAAATGATGGAAACGATGCAGATCCATTGGAAACGGTACATGTGGATGAAGATTTTTTCTATATGGAACATGTTTTACGTATGGCAGCATTTTTACATAGTACATGTTCGTTGGCAATGTTAATAGCCTATTATCATTTAAAAGTACCTTTAGCTATATTTAAACGTGAAAAAGAAATCGCAAGACGTTTGGAATTCGATGGTTTATTTATTGCTGAACAACCGGAAGATGATGATATAAAATCACATTGGGATAAATTGGTAATATCGGCTAAAAGTTTTCCGGTCAATTATTGGGATAAATTTGTAAAGAAAAAGGTACGTCAAAAATATAGTGAAACATATGATTTTGATTCAATATCAAATTTATTGGGTATGGAAAAAAGTGCATTTACTGCACAAGAATCGGAAGAAGGTGGTCTGGTACATTATATATTAAATATTGATTGGCGATATCAGGTGTGGAAAGCCGGTGTTACAATTACAGATAATGCATTTTTATATGCATTATGGTATTTTACATTTTCGGTATTGGGTAATTTTAACAATTTCTTTTTTGCTGCTCATCTGCTGGATGTTGCTGTTGGTTTCAAAACATTACGTACAATTTTACAATCGGTTACGCACAATGGCAAACAATTGGTGTTAACAGTTATGCTGCTGACAATCATTGTTTATATTTATACAGTTATTGCTTTTAATTTCTTCCGAAAATTTTACATCCAAGAAGAAGACGAAGAAGTTGATAAAAAATGTCATGATATGTTAACATGTTTTGTATTTCATTTGTATAAAGGGGTACGTGCCGGTGGTGGTATTGGTGATGAAATCGGTGATCCCGTCGGCGATGATTATGAAGTGTATCGTATTATATTTGACATAACATTTTTCTTTTTTGTCATCGTTATTCTATTGGCCATTATTCAAGGTTTAATTATTGATGCATTCGGTGAACTTCGTGATCAATTGGAATCGGTGAAAGAGGACATGGAATCGAATTGTTTTATTTGCGGTATGGGAAAAGATTATTTTGATAAGGTACCGCACGGATTTGATACGCATGTACAACAGGAACATAATTTAGCAAATTATATGTTTTTCTTGATGCATTTAATTAATAAACCGGATACTGAATATACTGGTCAAGAAACATATGTTTGGAATATGTATCAACAAAGATGTTGGGATTTCTTTCCGGTTGGTGATTGTTTCCGTAAACAATATGAAGAAGAATTGGGTGGTGGTGGTGGTGGTGGTTAATAATATTTCTTTTTTTTTTTTTTATCTTTCGTGTTTGTTTTCGTTCATATTTTTCATTGTTTTTTTTTTTTTCATTTTTAATTCAATTCATTTTTAAATATAATAAATAATAGATCATTAGTTTTTAACATTAAAATTAAATTTAAATTTATAAATAATAAAAATTCACTTATTTAAAATATAAATTTAAATAAATTTACGAATTTTCTACTCCCAATTAGATAATATTAGAGAAAAAAAAAAAAATAAAAATAAAAACAAGATAATTTTTATCTTTCGCGGAATGTTTTTTTTTTTTTTTTTTATTTTTAACTATCGAACGATTTCGAAAAATATTTCTAATTTATTTATTTGTTTATTTTTATCCGTCCTTCTAATTTTTTAAATTAAAAACATAAAACTTTGCCTTATATTCACATAAAAATAAAAAAAAAAAAAAAAAAAACATATGTGAAAACATTAAATCAAAAAAAAAAAAATATATTAACATTAAATTTAAAAAAATAATAAAAAAAATTATATGTGATCGAATGCGCCTTTTTTATTCTCAATAATTATAAATTGTATTAATATATTTATTTATATTATTATACATTCAAAAAATATTTAATACAAATTTTAACATAATTTTAATAATTAAAAATTGTAAAAAAAAAACAAAAACAAAAAAATAATATAAAATTAATAAATTGGAGGGCGGATTTTTGTCATTACATTATAAAAATAAAACAATTGAAAAAAAAAACAAAAATATAACCCTATTTTATTTATTTTTTTTTATAAAATATTTTTTACACGTGTATAAAAAAAAAAAGTTATGTATGTAATATTTATGGGAAGTATATATCGATAAAGAAATTTAAAGAAATTACGTTGGATGATTTAACAACTGGTCAAAATCCCATCCCATTTCAACAAATATATATTTATGAAGTATAGTTTAAAAATATTCTTACCACTGTTTTCTGTTGTACCGTATAATTGTTATGGATTTAATTGTACACTACACATTATACATTATAATTGTTGTAATAATATTTAATAAATTTACATATTTGTTACGTATTATTTCGAGAACAATTTATAAAAAAAAAACACACAGGATTGGATAGGATTAACAAAATTAAATCCATTGAATCCAATCACTTCAACCATGAGGACCGAAAAATAATACTTAACTAAAGAAATAAATGTCAAGTCAACAACACACAACTATTCAAGTCGAATGATAAATAAGAAATAAAATAAAACACAAATTCGATTCTATTTTATTTTTCTCTACACACATTATTTTGTGGTTGATGAAAACGATAAATAATGGAAATTGTAAGGTTTTAACTTTAGAAATTATATTTTGTTTTATATTGAGACATTGAGTATAGTTTAGTAAAATCAAGTAAACAAAACTATATCAAGTAAACAAAACTATATAAATGTTTTATATTTTATTTTTTGACTATACTATACTTTACTCAAGAATAATTAAAATTATAATACTCACCAATTTACTTCATATTAATTAATGTTTTACTTATATGGTATCTAACAACAGACAACATACTACTCCGCATCGAAGTATATAACAATTTACCAATTGTACTGTAATCATTATTTAAATATTTGTATTTACTGAAATATACTTCGATGCGGAGTAGTATGTTGTCTGTTGTTAGATACCATATAAGCTCCACACAATATAACGTTTTAATATTATAATTTTATTAATAATATTGCAGTAGTTTTCAGTAAATACAAATATTTAAATAATGATTACAGTACAATTGGTAAATTGTTATATACTTCGATGCGGAGTAGTATGTTGTCTGTTGTTAGATACCATATAAGCTCCACACAATATAACGTTTTAATATTATAATTTTATTAATAATATTGCAGTAGTAATATAATATATCGAAAAATTTCCCTTAATTTATCATTTTACGTCATTTGACTATACTATACTTTACTCAAGAATAATTAAAATTATAATACTCACCAATTTACGTCATAGATGTTGAATATTATTATGAACTTGTTCATGTGTCCGAGAATTTGTTTTTGTAATAAGAGTATCTAAAATAAAAATACAAAAATAAAAAAAAAGGATTAATTATTAATAACTATAAAAAAAAATAATAATACCTATTAAATTTAAATTTATTATTAATCAATCAATGCAATTGTGAATTCACCAAAATTGAAAACACAAATTGGTTAAAATAAAATAAAAAAAAAACCAACAAAGAAACAAACCACACAGGTCGAAATATTCAACGATAAAAACATATTGAATGAAAAACACAATATATCCGCACCATTTTTAGACAACATTTGACATATGTCAAAATTATAATTTTATTTTTATTTTTTTTCTTTCTTCAACCAAAAATTCATTTCACAATTTCAGAATTTCAAGTAACAACTTCAAGTTCGTGTGTGTGGCATTATTGAAAACAACACAAACAATAAAACAACCAAAAAAAAAATTGAAAAATTGACAAAAATTTCTTCAAAAAAAAAAAATTGTTTAATTTTTTAACTTTTTTGGGTTGTTCATTTAATTTTAGATCAATGCTGACAACGTTAATTTTTTTATTTTTATTTTGATTTCTTATATTAAAAATTTTTAAGGTAAATAAAAATAGAATTATAATATAATTTTTTTTTAATTTATTGATAAGAAAAACTCAACACCATTTATTGATTTTTTTTTATATATAAAATCTATCAATTTAGTAGAAAGAAAATGTTATGGCGTCTATATTTATGTAATTTAAATAACTTATATATTTTATTAATTTAGTGTTTTGTTTACAAGTGCAGTTTGTGTGGTTATTTCAGTGGATTATTTCTCTATTATTCATAAAAGTACCAAGTACCAACCCAAAAAATGCTATATCCTCTTCCTTTCTTACATAATTTATATTTGAAATGTTGGTTTTATTGTTTTATTGAATATTTAAATAATCTAATTTTTTATTTGTATTATATATATTTCCGTTTTGATAATAATAATATTAAAACATAGATATTGTAATCTGTGAAAATATCAAAAAACCCATTTCTTTTTCTATAAATCTGTACATGTTTCAATGTATCTGTGTGTGTGTAATATACCCTTGTGTTATCTGCGGGGCGGTTTATTACATTCCATGATTTTTATAATTTAATATTTTATATTTTAAGATAAGAATTTTTAATATATATTTATTTAAAATATTTTGTTGTAGATGTCAACAACTACAAATAATAATACTAATAATAATAATGCAAAGCCAATTAATCAATGTATTATTTGCAATGACGGTGGAAGTTCTTCGGCCAGAAATAAAAGAAATATTATCGAATTGTTTGGAAAGAGAAATAAGGTAAATGTTTTCAATTTACAAACACAAAATATCGAAAAATGCAGAAATTGTTTTATTTTATATTTATATTTATATTTATTATATATTATTTTATTGCAGATAAAACAATCAAATGATAATAAATCAATACCAATAACATTGTCGTCTATTTTAAATCGTACAATAACAGAAAAAACAACACATTCAAATGTTATTTGTAAAAAATGTATAAAATTATGTGACGAATATGAAGAATTAAATCGACGTTTAAATAATATAACAACACAAATAAATGAAAGATATAAAGAAACGATAACAACAAATAATATAAAAGAAGATAATGATGACGATAGTGATGATGATAATGATCATCATAATGATAACAATGCTATAGCTGATGTTGATGATATTGATAATGTTAATAATAATAATGATAATAATAATGTAGAAATGATTGTAATAGAAGAGGCAGCAGACGAAGGTGAAGAACAAAACGAAGAAATTAATGAAAGCGTTATCGAAGGATTTCATTTTAATACATCCGATGAAATAAATACAGATCATGTAATTAGTTATGAATGTGGTGATATTGGTGATGATGATATGTTTAAGGGAATAATTGAATCGACCCGTAATAATAATGCACAAGAATTAATAATAAATGGTGAAAAAATATTAGTAATAAAAAGTATTGATTTAATTAAAGATGAATTAATGATAACAGGATTAGACAATAGTTATAATAATAGTGGTAATGATGATCATAATGATAATAATCAAAATGAAATAATAGTAAGTGATGATAATACAATTACAAATCTAATACAATCAGACGAATATGATATTGCACCGAATCAAGATCAGGAAGCAGAATATGTGGTCGAACAAAATGAAAACGAAAATCATTTACAATTAATAGAAGATAGCTTTATTAATTATAGTGATAATGAAACAATTGCAAAAGAATATGTTATCGATAATATTGAGAGTGGTAATGAAAATATGATAGAATTTGGTGATGTGGATATGGATGGCAATAATGATGATTATGAAGAAATTTATTTAAATGATACAGCATCAACTATAACAACATCGAATGTTGTTGAAAATGAAGATAATAATAATAATGATAGCATTATTATTTCAAAAGATATAAAAATTGAAAATGACAATAGAGAAGATGAAGCGGTGGACAAGAAAGTGAAAAAATCTGCTGAAATTAATGAACAACCAGCACCACCACTACCCCCACCATCAATGCTTAAACGTGACGGTTTCAATTTTTATTGTCAATTATGTGTAGACGATGACGATAAATTAATAGAGTATGATATTGCATCAATGGAACGTCATATGAAAATAAAACATAATAAAAAAATATTTTTATGTGAATTGTGTGGTGCAGATTTTTATAAACGTAATGAATTATATGACCACATAAATGAACATTCACAATTGGGTTCACAAAATTTTGAATGTGATGTATGTAAACGCAATTTTAAAACATTACGTCTGTTTCGATTACATAAACGTGTACACACAACAAAATCGGGTAAATCGCATCCATGCAAAGTGTGTCATAAGGCATTCAATTCACAAAATTTAGTTGACGAACATATGAATATGCATACGGGCGAACGGCCATATCGTTGTAATAAATGTGCTAAAGATTTTGCATCTCGATATACGTTAACAGCCCATATGAAAATCCATACAAAACGTGAACGTCCGTATCAGTGCGATGAGTGTGACAAAACATTTTATAGTAATCAAAATTTGGTACAACACAAACGTACGCATAGTGCAACGAAAAATTTTATATGTACAGTATGCAATAAAGCATTTGGCGCCCAACACAATTTAGACGTACATAAAATTGTCCATTCTGGTTATAAACCGTTTATGTGTCGTACGTGTGGTAAAGCATTTGCTAGACGTGCTGAAGTTAAAGATCATGAACGTATACATACGGGTGAACGTCCATTTACATGTGAATTGTGTGACACCAGTTTTGCACAACGTTCAAATTTAAGTTCACATATGCGGGCCACCCATTACAACGATAAACGTTATAAATGCGAAAAATGTAAACGTTCATTTAAAAGACGTCGTCTATTAGACTATCACATAAGAGCTGCACATACAATGGAACGACCATATAAATGTACTCTATGTGTTTCAACATTTGTGTATCCAGAACATTTTAAAAAACATTTACGTATACATACCGGTGTGAAGCCGTATTCGTGTGAGGTTTGTGGTAAAGCATTTAATAGCCGTGACAATCGAAATGCACATCGTTTTGTACATAGCGATAAAAAACCATATGAATGTTTGGTGTGTGGACAAGGTTTTATGCGTAAACCCGTATTATTGGCGCACATGAATCAACAAAATCATGTTAAAGATACAATAATTGTTAATCAACCAAGAATTTCAACAATTGAAAGTCGTAAAGTTAAAATCGACAATTCGACGAATAATAATAATAATAAATCTGATACCAACAATACAATTCAAATTAAAACAAACGATTCTGATGTTGATGGTGATGACATAATTGTTGAAGAAAATGAAATTTACTTAGAACAACATGATGAAAATGGGGAACAAAAAATTGTATTTCTTGATGATAGTATTATTGAAGCGGTAAATATTAATTATTTTCTATTTATTTGTATAGTATTAATTTGTAAGAAAGTAAAAGTAACGAATTGTTGAGTGATTTACAAGAAACTCCATAGTCGAACAAGCTGGAATCTCTGATTAATTTAACTTATTACAAAGATTTTAATTCGTGATTTTAATAAGAAATTTTCAATAAACATATTTGATCTTTGTTAGTCAATCATCTTTATAAATTTATAAACTATGTATAGGTCACTACTAGTCACTAGACTATTATCTATACATTTGACAACACTCCCGGATAGGATGCGTGTACGTCTTTTATGCTATAGCACTATAAAAAATATTTTCTACCTGATACAGGTAACAAATTTACAAAGATATGTAAATAAATTGGGATTAAATAGAACTGACAGGGTTTTTATTAATGTCAGTTAGATTCATTCACTTTTACTCAATTTGTATGTACGCTTACAAATCCATCTACAGCAAATATTATGCCAGCAACTGCATCGTATTTATATAATTTTAATTATTTTTAATAATTTAGTAAATTAGTAATTAGTAAACTATATTATTAATTGAGTAAGGTGTGGTGTATAATAATAATTATAGTAAATGTTTTTATGCAATTAATAAAATTACATTTTTTTCTTTTAAGGATTTTCTTGAAGACGAAGACATTGAAGGCGACGATTATGATAATTATGATTTTAAAACTGAAAATAATGAAAATGTTGATGAAATCGTTGATCAGAATCAAGAGGTAATAATTGATAACCAAATAGAGTTTGATGAACAACAGCAAAAACAACACCAACAGGAAGATCATTTACACAGCGATGAAATTTCAATAATTGAAATGACAAATGACGATAATATATCAGTCATAAAATCGGAAACAGAAGCCAAAAAAACTCCAATAACAATATATGAAATACGTATTGAACCTTGATGATGATTAGATTATCAACCGAATATACATTAGTATGCATATACATAAACGTAAATGATAAAATAGATTAGTATTTAACGAATAATTAACGTTATATATATTTATACCGTGCTACTATTTAGAGGGATTAAATTTGATTGAAAAACTATATAACTTGTAAATAATAAATTTAGTGTAAGAGGAGTAGATATTTAAATGTCAGCTTATTATATTATGTATAGAACCAGAAAATATATGTACAATAACGTGATCGGAAATTGAAAGGTCATTTCAGAAAGAATCTTCCGATATTTATAGTAAAATGGTATAATAGGTTTCGTGAGCGTTGCAAAGTTGTCGTGTACCGTATCGTTCGGATGATAAAATTGATATTCTACAATCTACATATTAAACCACCTTACAAAATTATCATCGACACAATTTACAGAAAGTAACAAAACTAAGCGGTTGTGTGTCCTGAAAAGAGTTCACAAAATATCTAATTGCGATCAACGGAAAAAATGTTGATAGAAAGAAATATAGTATATCTTATGACGTGATATTGAAGCTATGATTGAATCGATGCTCACCTGTATTCGGTTCGTAAATGTTAGTTTTACAAAATATTATTTTCATTTTAATCCATGTAAAACTTCGTAACTTTTAATTTTAGTTGTTATCATGCGGTGTGACTAACAACAATAAAAATAATTGCTGCAGTTTTAATAAATTACACGTTAGGAAGTTTTCATCCATTGGACCAGACCACTAAACAAAAATAATTGAGTGTAAGAAGCTTCTCCATAATTTCAACAAATATTATGTATCCGAACTGTATTTTTTATATGCATAAAAATTGCGAGAAGCTTTTTGATCAGACAGCTTTTATCAACATTTGAATAAAAAAAAGTGGTTGGGATAGGATGTTTTGCCATTAAGAAATACAGGGTGAGAAAGTTTATTACTTACAATAATTTCATTGTATCATTGGACTGTATGTGCAGCAAATGTTAAACCATACAATTCTGGTGTCAAAAAGTAATCAATCATGTTACGATGAATTGTTTGGGGCGCAAATAGTGCGTTTTGATGAGTACATTATTTCCAACCAAACTTTCATGTGATATTCTGGTCGTCACAAAAATTAACGAAAAAACGTTGGTTTATCTATCATCAAGTATTTTTCCATAATAAATATTTCAAGTCTATAGTTCTATGTCAAATATTAACTGCCAAAATTCATGTTAACCAAAAATGGTTACCAAATAAAGTAGAGTAAACATTGCCGGCGAACACCCTGGCGAAAAATGTTCGCTTATATTTATTTATGAGCTACACAAATAACTATAGTATATTTTTGTTGGTAAATATTTCATCGTAGACGTAGAGTTTTGTCAAAACATTTTTGTATTGAAATTCCGAATAAGGGTCAATCGTAAACACAAAGTGTTAGAATTAAGTATTTCGATAAAATATTTTACTATGTTACTGTTCAACAATCACACCCCAAAGATAATGATATACGATGACTCATTATTAACATTTCCATATGTTTATCCTAATCAAATTGGGATGCATTACATACGAGCAAATGAAACTATATATCCCATCTAATACATTTCGGCACTAAATTGAAACATTATTGGGAATGTTTTTGTTTTGCTAAAGAACCCATATCGTTATTAAATTAGTGGTGTAAATAATAGTATTTATATTACTAGAGTGTAATGATTGAAACAATGCAGTAAACAGACACTTTACCACCACCAATTATTTACACCACAAGAACGCGAGTATATTATTAACGCATATGTTACAATAAAATTCGATGTAATTAATTATTCCAATTTTACTATGTAATAATATCGCATCACTTTTGAATATTAATTATATTCACATATTATTTTTATATAATTCAGGGTGGTTTTTTATATTGTATAAATTTCGTCTGCATCAAACCAAAATGTAATTTTCCACAAAAATTTTATAAATCAATACAATATATTTGAAAAGAGAAAATCCTTATAGCAGATATAAAAAAAAAAATAAATAATAAAGGAAAAACGAATTTTCCAGCCTTAACTTTCAATTAGAAAGAGACACATATACAAAACATTATTTACCCTAATTTTTTATAATACCAAAAAGCTTTTTATTCCCCCAATTTTATTTTCGTGAATGAAAATAAGTTTATAAATCTAATACCATCATAAATTATATGTAAATAAGTATGGGGATGGAATTTCTGGGGAAACAGAAATACAGAATCTATTTTTCTAGTATTGAATGAAAATTTAATTTTAAATATGTAAGTTAAATGTAAAAAATTATAAATATTATATGCCAAGCTAGAGCAGTTAAAAGAAAATTAAAGTTTCATCTGTTATTTGTTATTTTTGTGTTGTTGGTGCGGTGGTGGTGGCGATGGTGGTGATGGTGGTGGTGGTGGTGGTACTGCGGTGATATAGAGGATTTTATTCTATATAGATCTTATATATATATAGTTTTTCAACACCACCCACGTACATAAATTCTATGTACACATTCACACACCCACTAAATTTTTGCTTGATATTCTCTCAAAGTCTAGTTATAGTATTATATATGGTTCGATATCCGTATTTATATGTGACGTCAATACATTTATTTTTACGTCATTTAAAGGAACTACGTTTCATTGTCGTTTCGACATAAATTTTAATATATTATATATAGTTTGAGAATATAAGAAACGATAGATTAAATAGGAAGAAAATATATTTTTATAATTTAGTTTTGTTTGAAAATGTTTCTGTATTTATTTATTTCTCTTTTTGGATAACATGCGAAATATAAAATATATATTGTATTGATTTCCAAAATTTGTGTTTTTTAAATCTATAAATTATATAAAAGCGCAATAACAATGGAACAATGTCAAATGAGCAAAAAAAAAGTGTTAATTAGAAATTGTGGCGAACGGAATTAATCTTATTTGTGAAAAATTGTAAGAATTAAATTAAAATTCAAAACAGGTAACTAATTAACTAAACGTGCGTTATTAAATATTATTGCGTTGTAATATGGAAGTGTCCGCAGAAAGAAGTGGTCGGAATAGTGTCCCATATACTCCTATATTAACTAAATGTTTAGAGCTTATCCATTATTATCTTATATAGATAATTGTATGCTAATGTTCGCTAATTCGTAATTTCTGGATTCGTAATTGAATGGCGGACTCTTTTTGTTATGAATCAAACGCTGTCAAAGGTTGTCCAGATATGAAAATGAGAAATAAATGAAATACTTAAAATGACTGTATAACTTCTCAACGACTTCGTCAAAGGTCAATATACTAAGCAAAATTTCGTTCCGTCATTAAGTAATTTCTGAAATGATATCTCTTTTATCAATTGGTGTGCACCCATATCGTCCACTATTGAAATTTCAGGAAAAAAACTCATTTGTCTTCACATCTTTAGTTTTTATTCGCAAATTATTATGACCACAATTTGAAACATCCAATTTCGTGGTGGGACACTATCGATCCGTAATTGAATTGCGGAAACGTTTCACGGTTACCCATATAGAAATGGATCAACTACTAGAGTACTTTACACATACTAAGAGACTAAATCAAAGTAATTTTCAGGACTAATTACAAGAATAATTTTTTCAATTTAGGCATGCGATATCGCATATGAAAGCGAAGTAAAATAGGAAATCGATTATGGCAAGGAATGCTTTCAGTGAACAAGGAAATTTTAAGGATAATATTCACTTTTATTCGTACTGTAACTCATATGAAAGAGAATGATGAAACCGGTATATTGAACGTTCATCAGGATCAAGGCCATTTTAAATACCTTATATTATTAATTTATACCTTATATAGGGTACTGTTATTATGTAAAATCCATACTAATGTACAAAATACAAATTAAATGATCGTATGGAATAAAAATCATAAAATAATCTCCATAAATTTGTAAATAAAAATCATAAATTATAAAAATAATAAAATATTCTAAACATTTTCATACGCTACCATCAATTTCTATATTTAATTGACTTAATGATTGTACATGCTCTCTACACTAAAATATATATATTATCTGATATATCAAAATGTAAATCAACATGAAATGAATCAAGCTTTAACCAGTTTATTATTACATTTATATATTTTAAGTATTTATATTTATACTTTAGCTCTCAATATTTCCATTAATTTATTATTAATTTATAAAAATAAAATAAAATATACAAAATATTGTAAGTTTTGTTATGATGATGGCTGTTAAACACAATATAATATCGATTCATTATTTATTTATTGTTGTATTATAAATAATTAAATAAAATTTGCATATGTAATATAACTCTGTGCGTATATAGCGTGAATAGGTTTGAGTGAATGTAATTTGAAGTGGCGGAGGAGCAAAAAAAAAAAACCAATAATGATAATTATAAAAACTAAAAAATGCTAAAATATCAACCACTGAAGAAATTACCGTTTATATACCAGAAAAGCTAATCGACATTAGCATCAACAGCATTTTTCTACACGCACTAGAGTAACAATTTGTCCGTACTTTGAAAAATGAGAAAAATTTCCGTGGAAAAAATTCACACAAATCCCATGGAAAAGATATATTGGAATTTGTCCAAAGAATGTCCATATATAAATGTTCCACTAAATATAATAGTATTTTATTTAGGTCAATTGAAATCTTTGGATTGTCACAGGGTAATATTTACAACATATATCCGCGCAGTATTGTATTCACAATTTATTTTACCAATTATCCAAGTGACAGTGGATTCAAATTTTGTATATATTCCGTTTATCTAGAGATATAATCCTTACACTTTTTAAATTATTTTCATAATTTTTAAAACAACCAGCAACTCAAATCGATATATTTTCGAGGAATTTTGTAATACTTTTCACGGATTTTATCTGCGGTTTTTTTATTCTCGTTTATTACAAAAAAAAAATGTACAATCGATGAATATTTGCCATCGGTTCGGGTAGCATATTCATTCCGTGCTCATAGAACTTCTGGTCTATCGGTAAAATAGACTGAATTAAACCGCGATCATTGGCATTATCGTCATAAGAAAATTTATTCTGCTAATACGTACAATCCACAGATATTTCTTGCCAAAATACATGTACAATTTAAAGATATTTTTGTCACAATCCGTGGATCGGGTCACAAAAAATTTGAATATAAATTCTAAGGATATTCTGTGGAATAATAGGAGAATCCGTAGAAATTATCATCGGAAATATACGGATAATTCAAGAACATTTTTTATAAAAATCCATAGACAGGGTTGCACTGATCATATAAAATTGCAGCGAACATCCGTAAGAAATCCTCGGATTGAAACTATGCGGATTAATGCGGAAATTTTACGGACAAACTACGGACAGTGTTACTAGGACGGTTGTCTCCGTTCGAACATAATTATGTCAACCCGAAGAATATTAATAATTAAAATGTCAAACGGTTGGTTATATTAATTAAAGATAATACCCTCTTGAAATTCGAATATAGGCGCCCACATTGTGCATTTGAATACGGTTTTAATGAATCGCATTTTTTTAAATATTATATGCAACAGATACAAATGAAATGGTGCTTTTTTAAATCGTCGCATGCTCTACATCGAAACTCTGGAATCATATAAGCAGCCGCAAATAAAGTAACCATCAAAATATTAGCTTTAATCTAAAATTAAATTAATTATAATTCCGGTTAAGTCAATGTAAATGCGCGTAAATAATATCCGAATGAATTTCTATAACTGATGGATATTCAGGGGCGGCTTTCTGCATCAGATTCTTAGTTTATTTCTAAAGGCAAATAATGAGCAATTCCTAAAGAAATTTTCTCAAAGATACAATGAATTTGGTATATGCTTCTAATTTTGGTATATGCTTCTAATTTTGGTATATGCTTTTAATTTACTACAGCAATATTTTATTTAAACAATGAAACCGAAACTGTTTGGTTGATCGACTACTGGCCGAACCGGTTGATCTTAGACTGTGATTTTAATACGAACTACATATAATTTTTGTGGGGCAGTAAATCGGCAAACAAAAGATGTGATGTATACTTTTAGAATACTATAATTAATACAAATAATTTCAATTTAGGAAATAAAGAGAAAGTGCTTTTTAAACGGCTAATTGACACACCAATATCCTGACCAATTAAAACACTTTATTATCTGTCATGATAATTCATATTGCCTGCTGAATGTGATATATTAAGTCAAGTGCTAATTCAATTAAAGAAACATTTGGGATACTTTTGCAAAATCAATATATCAACAGAAACATTTGAAATCACATGTTAGCATAGCACAAATAGAGTTTGCCGTGTGTATACAAAATCTATTCACATGGTAGAACGATAATTCGTCTGGATTTGGATTCAATGGATCACATAAAGTCCTTCAATGATTTGCTTATGGAAAAATTGATGCCGAACAGTTGATTAAAAGTTTGATATTGAGTTAACTGGATTCTTTTAAAATAAGGAAACAATACAATTATCAATTTTCAATCCAATCTAAAAAAAACCACAAAATTTCAAATGCCCTAAATATGAAGGCGATAATTCAACTGAATTAACAATATGAAAGACACACAATAGTTACGACTTTATTAGACCTTAGAAAACGATTTTACGAATAATTCCCATATATGCAATACATTGCATAACACATACATTACGTACATTACGTAGATTACCCAATATTAAATCAATGTAATTTATGATGTAATAATAATAAAGTTGACCTATATACGTATTATTGAAAAAACTATTACAAAACTACTAGTTAGTGACATTATTTAATATAGACTAATGAAAATTAGTTTTCCATTTATCTAAAAACGAAAAAAAAACACATATTTTGTTTGTGTTTCGGTTATGAAAATATCGAAAAATATATAAAATATTGAAGGTGACCTACTTTTTATATTTTTTGTTATCTATTTTATTATTGAAAAATTGAATTTTATTACGCAATCAATTGACATATCCATATTTATAACATATGCATTTGTGTATATTAAAATAAGGATATACTGACGATGTTGATGTTATTATTTGGTATTCTATTTAAAGGAAAACAATAACTAGCAACAAAAATAACATATTTTCGTTATATTTAAGTTGTTTATTTTATTATTTGCTATTATTTGTTTGTTATGCCATTTTTTGGAATGAAATTTTCGAAGCGCAACTTCTTTAGTCAACCATTTGGATTGCGCAACGGCTAAAAACAATTTCATTTAACATTATTCGTTAGTATTTACTGTCAACAATAAAAAGTTGCTTATGAATCTGCTCCGCGAAATTTTGGAAACACGTGATGATCTATTTACGATTTTACGTGGATAACACAAAATTTAACAAATAACGAAGAACATGAATTTTTTAACAAAATATCTGTAATAAAACAGACAATTTTAAGGCTTTATAATGTCGTAAATCCTGCCGTAAATATTGGAGTTGAATATGTTTTTCAAAAATAAGGAAATAATCTAACTAAATCTATATAAGACAGATGCTTTTCAGCTGCTTCGTATTTATAATTGGACCGAAGGATTACCGAGATCGCATCAAATAGTGGGCCTTTTGTTGTTGAAAGATTTTAACATAATTATTATTTGTCTGACATTTTGAAATTAGGTCTCCGTGAAGAAAATCCCTATATCCCTTCTGCGATGATACAGTGATACAGCTACACAATACACACTACACATAAATGAACGCAGCTCCCAATAAAATAACAAATAATTTCTTGAAATTTTAAACTTAAGATAGAACTATTACTAGAAATTGGAGTCATCAAAATTTGCCTGCACAACGCTGAATTTATTGTTGTTATTTTAAGGGGTGTTCAAATTTGGTTATTCCTTTTTTTTTTTAGATACGAAGTAAACACATTCCGGTAATAGTTAAAATGTATCGCTACACAAGTGAACAACGTTCATTATTAAAACTTACTTTAAATATGGTGAAATTTATTCAGAAATTGGAACAAAATTTCGTTACACATGCGGTAGAGTAATGTGCTCCGACAAACCGTTCTATTAAACTTATCATTGATAAAGAAACTGGTGCCGGTTAAGATCCGAGAATCACAATTTATCATCGTATTGTGATATTTCAAGTGAAAATATTGCAGCAGATAGCACAAGTGTTACTGAAGTGCCAACAGACATTAATTCGTCGTCGTCGTCGTCGTCGTCGTCCAAATGATTAGAAACTTTTTGTGGAGTCCATTATGGAATTGAATATTGATGTGCAGAATATGTGGTTTCTGTGTAATAGGTTAAAATGTACTGAACCAAATATATATGTTGTAAACCATTTATTGTAAAACGATATTGTCATTGGACATTGTAAAATGCAATATCGTTCATTTACGATTGATTCATGTTTCGTTCTTTGTATAAACAACACGTGCCTAATAAAATATACAGACCGCTCGAATATAATATTAAACATGGTGTCAGGTTAAATTAAATTAAATTAAAAAAAAAAAAAAAAAAAAAAAAAACGTGTATTTTTTTTTGCAATTCAAGATGGATGAACAGATGAAAAATCTAGAAAATCAAAACCAAGAACTGCGTGATAGTGTAATAAAAATCACTGCACAAATTAATGATATACTTGCTAATAATAATAATAATGTTGTTAATAATAATGAAAATAACAATAATGTGAATAATGTTGTAAATCGTCATGAACCTATACCGGCGCCAGAAAGGTTTACTTTTAGAAAAGAGGATTGGATCACTTGGATCACACAATATGAAAGGTACCGCGTGGCAACAAATATAGGTAATGAAAGTGAAGCTATACAAAAAAATAATTTATTATTGTATATGGGTGCAAAGGTCACTCATGTGTTTAACGCAGTTAAGCGTACAGATGCTGATTTTAATAATTATGAGCAACTGAAACAGTGCTTCGCAGATTACTTCGTAAAAAAGACAAATATTATTTATGAAAGGGCAAGGTTCAACGTACGTATACAAAGCGAAAATGAATCAGCCAGGGATTACATATCATGTGTAGTACAAATGGCGAAAGACCTAAAATATGCTGTGTTGGAAGACGAATTGGTACGAGATAGACTTGTTGTCGGAATTAGGGATAAAAAGTTATCTGAAACGTTGCAAATGGATGAAAATTTGACGTTAGAATTGGCAATAAATAGAATCGTACAAGCAGAAGAAGTCAAGGCACAGGCAAAAGAATTAAGAAATGTAAGTACAAATTTATACAATGTTGATAAAGTAAAAATAAAAACAGATAAATATAAAAAAGAAAAAAGTGCTCAGCAATGCACTAGGTGCGGTGCAAATGTATGGCATGAGTGGAAAAATTGTCCAGCTTATAAAAAGAGGTGCAACAAGTGCGGAATCATAGGGCATTATGCAAAGTATTGTCGCACTAAAAATATAAAATCATTAAATTATGATAACAGCAATTCATCGTCGAATCAACATATGGTAAATATTCCATCGATTATTAATATAGATGAAATAAGAAGTGCACCGCCATACCAAATAAATTTAAATATTAATGGTGCCATGATAAAATTTAAAATTGATACGGGTGCTGATGAAACCGTCATTACATATGAATCGGTCAAACAATTAAAATTAATTCATGAAATAAAAAAATCAGAGGCTATTCTGGTTGGCCCTGGTATTGGAAAATCTAGTAGATTAAAAATCTATGGCACGTTGAAACTAAAAATTCAACAAATAAATAATAATGTATTCAATTCACCAATTGAATTGAAAATGTTTGTTGCTGACACGAAAGAAAATTTGTTAGGCAGACCGGCATTAGAAAAATTGAAAATTATTAAATGGAAAAATGACCAAATAAATATGAATCAATATGATGTCAACGAAATACAATGTGGTATTGCCAACGGTTATAAAAATAAATTTTTAAAAAAATATCCAGAAATATTTAATGGGTTGGGTAAGATTAAAAATGTTATTCATCAAATAAAATTGAATAAAAATGCTGAACCATATGCAATTAATACACCGCGAAGAATACCAATGCCATTAATGCAGAAAACTAAAGATGAACTAAATAAAATGGTTTTAGAAGGTGTGATTACTGAGGTAAGTGAAGCTACAGAATGGTGCGCACCAATGGTTGTTGTTACGAAACCAAGTGGTGGCGTACGCATTTGTGCTGATTACACAGAATTAAATAAACGTGTTATGCGTGAAAGACACATAATGGCTGCAGTTGAAGAAACACTGGCTCAGATAAAGGGAGCAAAATATTTTACAAAATTGGATTGTGCAAACGGTTTTTGGCAAGTGGAATTGAATAAGAATTCTAGTCAATATACAACATTTATTACGCCATTCGGTAGATTTGTTTATAATAGATTGCCATTCGGGATTACGAGTGCACCAGAAGTATTTAGCAGAATAGTTGAAAACATTTTGGGGAACGGTGTTCCTGGAACGATCGTGCATGTTGACGATATTTTGATAACGGGTCGTGACCAAATGGAACACGATATGAATTTAGAAAAAGTTTTGAAAATAATAAGTCAAAATGGTATAACATTAAATTTAGACAAATGTGAATTTGGAATGCAACAGGTAAAGTATCTGGGATTTATCATTAATGGTAATGGTATATGTCCGGACCCAGATATGATTGCGGGTATTATCGAATATCCCCCACCACGAAATGTTACTGATGTAAGAAAATTTTTGGGAATGTTCAACTATATAACAAAATTTGTTCCCAATGCAGCTGATGCAACGAAAAATATACGGGAATTACTTCGCAAAAATAGAATGTTTGTTTGGTCGGCTGCACATCAAAAAGAATTTAATGAACTTAAGAAAATGATAACAACAGCGCCTATATTGGGCTATTATGATCCACATGCTGCAACTAGAATTACAACGGATGCGTCATCATACGGTATTGGCGGCGTACTCGAACAGTTATGTAAAGATGTTTGGAGGCCGATATATTATTGTTCCAAATCATTAAGTGAAACGGAAAAGCGATATGCGCAAATTGAAAAAGAGGCCTTAGCGGTTGTTTGGACATGTGAAAGATTAGGTCAATATTTAATTGGTAAACAATTTGAAATAAGAACCGATCATAAACCACTACTGGTATGTTTAAAAACAAAAGAAATAAATGAATTGACTGCTAGAATACAAAGATATAGAATGAGATTGATAAGATTCGATTATGAAATAAATTTTGTACCTGGTAATGAATTATTTACGGCTGATGTTTTATCCAGAGCTCCGCTGAAAATTGGCTTACATGATGATGATGTATTGTCATCAAATGATATTGAATGTGTTATTGGTTCGATAATAGAAGACATGAACTCAGAGGTTGGTTTAAGCTTGAAAAACGTAATTGATGGTCAGAAATGCGATGAGGTTGTTGCAATAATAAAAAAATATGTGATAGAAGGTTGGCCAGAAAGGGGTGGTGATAATAGGGTTTCATCATACTATAGATATAAGGATGATATTATGATATACGATGACATATTGTGTTATAGGGATCGTTTGGTTATTCCGTCAAATTTACGACGTCAATGTTTATCTGGCATACATGTTGGACATCAAGGTATCAACAGCTGCATAAGACGTGCAAGAGCATCGGTGTGGTGGCCGGGTATGTCCAGTCAAATTAAGAGTGTCGTCGAGGGTTGTGAACAATGTATAAAGAATTCACCTTTGATAATGGAGCCATTAATGTCAACAGAGGTGCCAAAACAGCCTTGGCAGGTAGTGGGTATGGACCTGATGGTGGTAAAAGGTAGGACATATTTGGTTGTGCAGGATTATTATAGTAAATATCCAGAGGTGGCCCATCTAAAATCAACTGGTAGTGGCGATGTTATTGTAAGAATTATGGATATTTTTGCTAGACAAGGTATACCTAAAGTAGTAAGAACAGATAACGGACCACAGTTCAATAGTTACGAATTTAGGTTGTTTGCGAAAACATATAATTTTGAATGGATAAGTTCGAGTCCATTGCATGCACAAAGCAACGGTTTGGCAGAAAGTGGTGTCAAAACCATAAAAAGAATTATAAAACAATGCAGTGATCCATTTTTGGGATTATTGGCATACAGAAACACACCACTACAGTGCGGATTTTCTCCATCGGAATTATTGAATGGACGAAAAATGCGTGATATATTACCGGCACATGAAGATAGTACGCGACCAAGATTAATCGACCATAATGTGGTGTATGAAGCTATGATTAAAGAAAAGGAAATCCAGAAGAGGAATTTTGATGCGCGTCATAGGGTAAGAAATTTAAAACCATTTAAAGACAATGAACTTGTTTGGTTGACAGATCGAAAGGAGGATGGTAGGGTGATAAGACGATTAAACGAACCAAGGTCGTACGAAGTTGAAACTGACACGGGTCGGTTTAGAAGAAATAGCCGATACATTAGGGCTATTCCAAGCCAATTGGAACAAACATCAAATGACACCCAGCGGCCATCAAATACAACAAAACAATCCAGTGGTACTGATATGGATACACAACCGCGCAGGTCAAATAGAATTAAATCAAGACCTACACGATTTAGGGATTTTGTATAAATTTAAATGTGTTAATTTGTAATTGCTTAAATGTTTTAAATAACTTAAGTTTAAAATTTTGTTTAAAGTAAAAATCCTAATTATAAGAAAGAGGGATGTGTAATAGGTTAAAATGTACTGAACCAAATATATATGTTGTAAACCATTTATTGTAAAACGATATTGTCATTGGACATTGTAAAATGCAATATCGTTCATTTACGATTGATTCATGTTTCGTTCTTTGTATAAACAACACGTGCCTAATAAAATATACAGACCGCTCGAATATAATATTAAACAGTTTCAACAAGACGGTGCCACACAACAACGGAAACGACATCGATCTGTTGAAATAGAAGAAGTTTAATAATCGAATAATTTCTTGAAGAACAGACGTGAATTGAAACACCAAGATCATTCGATTTAACACCATTGGATTTCTCCTTATATTGAAGCGTAAAGTTTATGCGGATAATCCTCAAACTGTTCAACACCTCAAAGGCAACATCATCGAGCAAATCTTAAAAATTTTGATAAAAAATAAACAGCTGCCGAGCTAGAGTGCAGAGGAGGCCACTTGAACAACATTTTTTTCCCATTATTAACCGGAACCAATGTACTTTAATTTCCAATAAAAATAAATAAATATTTCACACAATTTATGTGTTTTATTTAAAATTTAAAAAAATACGTCAAATTTGAACACCCAATTTGTATAATTAATATACCAATACAATATATGAAAGAACATTAATGCCTATAAGGCCTACGCCGCACATATGTTAATTCCGATTGGAACGAACAGATAATAACATTTTATAGATTATTAATAAATGTAACAATTTTTTGTATCACCATTTTTTAATAGAAAATAATATTTTTGTTTAAGGATTCTTTTTAAATTATTTTTTTTTTGACACAAAATACTTTCATTAACAAAACGGAAAAAAAAGTAAATTGTTTTATCGAACCGATTCGTTTCATTGGTTTCAATTTTTTGTGAATAAAAGTATTTTTGTACAATAATTTTAAAAGAATCCTTAAAAAAATATTATTTAAAATTATTTTGTATCAAAAAATATATAGTGATTCAAAATAATGTTGTTCATTGAAACGCATATTTATTCTGTTCGTTCGTTTGGATTCTCAATGTGGCTTTTACATCTAACTAAATATACATCTCTAGAAAGACAAACTACATGACGACGTACACACACACGCATATATTTCCAATATATTTTTGAAATAAAGCATAAAAAATGTGTATATGCAAATAATAATAAATTATATCGCATTGCTAAATCTAAATTTACAATATACTACAGGAGCATCATAAACCAAATTGATATATAGACGAATATTTCTTTGGAAGAGAATTTATTTACAAAAATGATAATACCCTTCGATTAATAAATTATATAATTTATACGTATTATAAATAACAAAACCTATACAAAAGTGATGGTTTTGCAAAATTGGGCAAATGCATATCTCACGCACTAAAAATAGTTATATCTGAATAAAAAACCTTTGAGAATAATTGCTGCTATATTTGTGAAAAATTGAAGTGAAATCCATGAGTGGGAATTATCTTTGTTTCATTTTATTGTCTAAAATTTAAGAATTCTTATATAATATTCGTCTAAATATGTTTCCTTTTCGATACGTAACATAATAAATAAATATGTACGTACACACAGAGTACCATATATAAGAAAAAATATACAAATACATGCGATTTGGTTATGCAAATTTACATTTGCCATATTCTATAAATATATGTCTATTCCATATCTATACAATTTATGCATATATTGTAATATTTAGATTTATCCCCTATATTTTTGTGAAATATTTATTTATTTGTATTTTTTATACCTTAACTTTTTATAATATACTTCTTTTATTATTGTTTGAATTTTTGTATTGTTACATTTTGATGTTATTTCAATTTTGCATATCATAATAATAATATAATATCCAAAAAATATACATGACAAAACATACAAAATAATTAGTAATTTGATTTTCCATTGAATTTTATGAAAGTAAAATCTAATATTAGAATTTCTTAAACAAATTGTTAGATTGTTTGTTCGTCTATGGAAATGGATCGCTAATATAATAAGAATTCGGATGGTATTGGTTGGGTATAGCATACTTGCAAAGCTATAGTTGCGACCGAACGCGTTCACAGGTTCCGGATAGTGGACGGGCTTTTAATATAATGGGTTAGCTACGAATAATTAATAATCCTCGACTAGGACAATCTGACAGCTGTGTATGAGAATTACTATGGGTTGTTGTGTGTGAAAGCAGTATCCGATTACAACTCAACTTAGTTAATGATACAGCGGCGCCAATATAACTGCTTTCGGAAGAGGTGATATACCTCAGTATTTGCAGTATAATTAAATAGGTTGAACATATATGGTTAACTATAAACTTCAGAAAAACAACCAGTTATGAATTCTACAAACACGGCCTCGGATCGGACAGGATAAACGGCAACGACTCAAGCAACGAAAATTTAAGTACAATGATATCATGAAATGTTAGAACTTTGTTACGACAAGAGCACTTACTGATACACTAAAAAAGGCCAAACTGGATATAATACGGCTATCCAAGAAACTAGGTGGCCCGGAAAAAATTTATTGAAAGGAAAAGGATAATACACATTTTATTTCTTTCGTAGTTTTTTGGTAAAGCAAGAAATTCAGTAATTGCTTTTAATCCGATTGATGAACGTATTTGTATATGCGCCCACTGCAGCGAAAACTGATGAGGTTACGGATGCGTTTTATGAAAAACTGATAGCAACATATAGAGCTGCAGCCGGCCACGACATTAAAATCTTCTTAGGTGGTTTTAATGCTAAGGCGGGACAGAAAACAATATATCAACCAACTATAGGTAAACATAAAGTCTTCATAAAACAACGAAAACGGGCTACGATTGATTGATTTCGTCATGTCTAAAAACTTGGTCATTAGTGGTACACACTTCCCGCACATAAAGAAATTCATAAGATGATACATTGGAGGTCTCCAGGGTAGTCGAAAGACTTGTAAAACAATTGTACAAGAATGCAATGGAACAACGAATTATTACCACGAATTGGAGGATTACCAGCAAGAAAAAGTAGTATAAATAGTATGTGCGGAAGAAATTAAAAGCATTCGTTGAAGATTAGCCGCAACAGAGGTTATTATAGCAAGGGCATGATAGTTAGAAATGAGTGATTTGATGATGAATGTGGAAATAAATACTTGGGATGCAAAAAATGAATCCAGGCTGAATATGCTAACGCGGGCTACACGAACCACTATTGAAGACTATCGCGCGTACATTGATTCTTAGAAAAAACGAGAATTGGAACAAACTGGTTTACGTCGAAATGGCGAAGTTCAACCGAAACAACGATAATAGAAGATTGTACCGGGGTATCAATCGTATTCCGACCGAGTACTTTTAAAACCTATTAAATGTGAACACGCCAGTGTGAATACTGTGGAAGATGTGAAATTTCAAACTGTCCAGCCATTTATAGATGAACCATCATGCATGAAATAAGGAATGTTATTCAAATTTGTAATTTTCTTACAATCGAACAAAAAGGAGCTCGTGAAAATGTAAGCATAACATCCTATAGTTAGTAGACCATCCGTATTATTCGTCTGACCTGCGGCACTATGCCAATGTTATCTGTTATCCGAAAGATTAAATCTGTATTTATATAGGTACAATATTTCAGACAGTTGTAGCTGTGAAACAAAAAGAGGTACACGTCATATGAAGAATCTTACTTCCATCTCTACTTTGAACGATGGAAAAATTCGCAAGGAGCGTATAAAATATATAATAAAATGCCACACCTCGTCGTATATGTTCTATATTGTATCAATAAAGGTCAATAACAAATATGTATATATCATCCACATTAGATATAGTATAATATATATGTTAACCGAATACATATATATGACAAACTATAGAATTTAAAATTAAAATAAGATCAACTATATCTATACCTAAACATACATTTATAATCAAAACAAGTGTGTGTGTGTGTGTGTGTGTGATTTTGACTGGTTCAAAGTTACATATATGATAAATTACTAATATTTATTATGCGTTATATGTTACAATAAATATTTGGGCGGTTTTGCAAAACAATTATACCATAAATTAAACTATAAATTAAATGCATATTGAATTTGAATTATATTTTAACTAATATAAACAACTTTACAACAATATAATCATATATGCAAATTTGACCTAAATAGGTATCATCTTGTTCTTTCATTTAGATTTTACGGAATCGATTGACTTATATTAAATATTACAATTAGTATAAATCATTCTTGAAACGGAGAAAATGAGGCATAAGTATTCGATACATATACGAGTATATACAGTGAGTGGCGTTGCCAGCATGTAAACAAGGTATATTTTGTATAAATATTTTTGACACTGACTATATTTTATAAACAATTGGTTTCACTTTGGTTAATAGAATAATATTGTAGAATAAAACGATATATAAACGATAATTAAAATGTAATAAATAAAATGGGTACTCACCAATTCACCTTTCTCCAAATTAGCCGCAATAGAGGAACCGCCGGTAATGTAGAAGAATGAATATCTGCACATACTGTTCAATTTGAAATTTAATTTCACAATTAACAAAATGGAACGGCGGCACACATTTGCTATAGCTAAAAAGAATAAAAAGAGAAATTAATTAATTTTAATATTATTATTATTATTAGGTAAATTTAAATAAATATTGTATCAAATCAAATTAAATATATTTAATTTATTACTTTTTTTTCGAAATAATTTGGTACAATTTTAAACATAAATACAAAAACGCAGCAACAAGAACAACTACAATTACAACAACAATAAATGATATATAAAATTTCTGTGACCGCGGTGTCACACAAACACAATCACATTTTTTTCTTGCGTTTGCACATAGGAAAATTTAATTATTAAAATTCTAAAAATCTATACCATCTTTTCCAGCAAAATTAATTATTCTATAAAGTGATAATAGTTGGGAAACAAATAAAATAAAAATAATTAAAACAATTAGAATATTTTAATGTATAAAATAGAAATAAATGAGGTGCACCACAATTACGCACACGTCATTAACAAACAAGGGAAAAAGATGAGTTAAAATTTATTGAACAGGCATTTTTTAAACACCCAATAACGAAACACTGTAATAATATATAAAAATTAAATAATATTAAATATTAATATTCGGTTTATAAATTTAAAATAATAAATTATCTTTATCTTACACATTAATTATTAAATATAAAAATATTAATTATTTCTTCCCTATATTTTTCATTTACTACGACGACGTGACTGACACAAGAAAAACAAAAACTAGCTATAATAAAAAAATCGAAATCAAAAATGTGACATAAAAAATTGATGACACATGAGAAATGCAAAAAAACAATTGAATTTATTTCGGCTTTATAAGAAATTGAAATTTATTTTTTTATTATTATCGTAATTTTATTTGAAATTTAACGAATTTTCAATTTTAAAAATTTCATTTTATTTTAATAATACAAGAAAACAATGTGTATACATTTTCTTATTAAGTGCTGAGATCAATCGATTGAGCGCGTGTTAGTAGGGAATAACTTTATATTTACCAGTTGTACTGGTATCAAGTGAGCATTTTTTTTGTGATAATAAAACACTAATTTTAAATGGGAAAGTAAAAAACATTTTATTTAAAATATTGGCCATTACTTTCTACACATTTTGGCCACCTTTCTGGAAATTTATGGACACAACGACAATAGAATTGTTCGTCTTTTGAAGCAAACCAATCAGGTTATCCAATATTCGACTTCTTCGTAGGAATCGAAGTGCTGCTCAGCCAATGCGAGTCCCATCGATGAAGACAAATGGTTGTTGGAAGGCGCAAAGTCTGGTGAAATCGGCGGCGGGGGTAGCAGCTCCCAGCCAAGTGCTTTGATTGTATCCTGAACCGGTTTTGCTTTGTATGCAGGTGCATTGTCATGGAGCAAAATTACCTTGCCGTGTCTTCTGGCCCATTCTGGTCGTTTTTCGATCAATGGTTTAAATTGATAATTTGTTGTCGGTTGCGATCAGCAACAGTTGCACCAGGTTTTAGTAGCTCGTGATACACCACACCTTTCTGGTCCCACCAGACACACAGCATTGTCTTTTTGCCGAAACGATTTGGTTTTGCAGTCGATGTTGATGGTTGCCCGGATTAAATGTTCTCTATCGAAACATTTGTATCTTGACGCAAACTTCATACCGGTACACCTGGTAGGTGATTTGATCACATAGTGAGAAAATTATCGAGTTCTCCACTAATCCAAAATGAGTTGTCACTTGAATTTTGTGTTTGCATATATATTTATTTTGGCTTTATAAAACCATTGCATATGTGAATTATCTGCTGATATAGTTATGTCGTTATGTATCTCGTGAGATGGTAGTGGTTCCGTATACTTCCTATTCTGTGACGCTCTATAGTCATATCTATATATGGTACCGCTTTACAGATATTGTCGTATGAATATGCTTAATTTTTTCCATTATACATCCAATATTATAGGATTGCATACCAAAATATTTTTGATAGAATAAACATTGTATTGTTCATTTTGTGTTTGTCGCCGGCATTCACACGCAGCATCATAATGCCGTGCTCATAAAACTTCAGATTTTCGAACGAAAGGTACTCCGTGGCATACTTGATTCCGTGTCAAATAACATAATGGTTGGAGGCGAAGATACAATTTTGAATTAGACAAGTTGTACGCGGTCAATCAAATATTGTAAAAATAATCAAAATCAATAGCTTGAGATGGCTTGTACACGTAGTACGCATGGAGGAGGAGCGTGTGTCGAAAAAACTGTTAAATGGTAAACCAGAAGGTAGAGGGAGAGCCGGAAGACATAAGGCGAGATGGCTAGATGTAGTAAACTGTGATATACAGATCCTTAAAATTCGGGATTGGAAGACATTAATTGCGGATAAGTCAGGTCGGAAAAGCGTATTGGAAAAGGCTAAAACCACACCTGCGTTATAACGCCATGGAGTAAGTAAATAAGTAAAACTTTTGATCCTTATCGGTCGAAAAACTTTTTTAAAGAGCGATTTGACATCGTAAAATTTTGATCATTCAAGAAATGACATCACATCCTAAACAAGCTACAATATAGAATTTTTGACGAGTGACCAAAGAATTGTGTAGCAAATCTGGTCGTTTTTTTTTTCAATTAGATTTTATCAGTTTGTAACCTCACCAAACGAATATAACATATATAGCTTTCTTTTGAAACTCATATTAACATTACAGTTTGTTGTTTGCCTATAATTTTACCCTAACAGCGTTTATATACACGACGACAGCTGAGACTCTATATATTTTACAAATATATGTATTGATTTTTACATGATGCAATATGATATGTTGTGTAATATAATTAAAGAAAAATGATTATATAACATGAAATGTTGCATGTTTATTTAATTATCATACATGTAATAATATGAACATAATAAAAAGCAGCGGATAACCAACCGTTTGCAATGTGAGAAACAATATAATTCTGGTGTATATATTTTTATTGATTTTAATTTTGGCAAAAGGTTAGATTTAACAAAATAAAAATATGCGAAATGTAATACTTTTGTAAATATACAAAAGGATTTTCGAGACATTTTTATTAGATGGCCATAAACAAATTTTGTAATATGGCACATATAAATTTTATATTTTAACAATTCTCAGACGTATCATATAAATAATTTATGGGTTACATATATTTTACATTTTGTTATAAACACGATGATATTACGAGGATATATTATATAATCTCATGTAAGAATTAGTTCATCTGTACTATACTCTGTTCTACTTTTTAACATATTTGTGTGGGTGGTTGTTGGCCTATAAAAATGCAAAATTGTTACAGACAAAAAGCATTCACAAATATTAGAATGAAAATTAAATTTATACAGATAAGCGAAGGGTGTAATTGTCTATACCCAAAATTACATTCACTGAATTTTCTAATTATTACACAATGAAATTTTTATAAAAATCGGAAATAGGAAATAAAAATTATTCTTGCTCAAATTACTGCGCGCGGTCGGTGGTATAGTTTTGTATTTTATTTAAATTTGAAATTATGCAAATCGTTTAGTTATTGCTTTTTACGGAATATCGTCGTTAAATGCTTTACGATATACAAATTAAAAATAATAAATCTTAAATATAATATTGTAGTTATGATGGCAAAATATCATAAAAATAATTGTGTTCCACATATTATGACATTATAAAATCATTAATTAAATTCAATTGATTATTGTGGTGGTGATGCCATTACTTTATTTACTTTATTTTTTTCTGTAGTCCCAATGAAATCCTTTAAAATATATTGTTTTATAATAAATGTAATGTTAGTTTATATTTTAAATATGAACACACTTGCGGTCAAATGTAATCGCAAACATCTCTTTATTCCAAAAAATGTATATGTATATGGAATTTCATATGTTATTTTTAAATATAATATTTCATTATATCATCAAACTAATTGGACATGAATTATATATGCTCACATATACATATCAAATTATAACCAAGGTGTTGGACAATGAATAAAACTCTCCGAAGATCGGCTGTTGCGAGATTTATTATATACCAATACGCATAAGAAAGGAAAGAAAATTGATTGGAATAACTAACGTGTGGTAAATGTATCCTATATAAAAACTATTCCTTTATAACCGATTATCAGATTATCAATGCTGTATTCGAGCAGGAAGACAAAACTATACCGACCAAATATTTAGAATCAGAAAAATCAAAGGAAAAAGTGTTGGAATATGACATCAACTTTCATTAAATTTTTGTCGATTTCAAACAACCAGATACGATTCAATCGATACGAAAGACAAAAGTAAATGTTACAATAATCCTAGTAACATTGTCCGATTTTTATAAAATAATGTCTTTGGATTATTTCCGAGGATAATTTCTACGGATTCTCCTTAGAATTATTTCTCGTTGCTATTATTCCACAGAATATCCATAAAATTTATTTCATATTTTTTGTGCGCAGATCCACGGATGTAGACAATATTTTATTACGATGACCAGAAGTTCTACGAGCGCGGAATGAAGATGCGCAACGATGGCTAACATTAATCGATGGTGCATTTATTTTTGTAATAAACAAGAACAAAAAACCGCGGTTAAAATCCATGAAAAGTTTTACAAAATTTCCGGGTTGCTGATTGTTTTAAAAATTATGAAAATAAATTAAAAAGAGTGAGGATTTTGTCTAGATAAGCGAAATATAGAAAATTTAAACAACTGTCTCGGATAATTGTTGAAATAAACTATCAATACAATACCACGGATATATGTTGAACATATATCACCCTGACAATCCAAAGATTACAATTGAACTAAATAAAATTCTATTATATTAAGTAGAAAATCTATGGATATCCTTTGAACAAATTCCAATATATCTTTTCCATTGAAATTATGTCGATTTTTTCCACGGAAATTTTTTTAATTTTTCAAAGTACGGACAAATTGTTTGACTAGGGAAATAACGATAATTTTCGAATCCAGCAACAAAACTCATCAGACTCATAAGGACGACATTACAAAGTGTAAATTATTGATCCAAAACATGATTTCGAATCCATTCTCTATATAGAAACGTGACGAATTATAAGACAATACGATTGTTTATAGCAATACAATACTCTTTAAGTTTGGCTTAAAAAAGCAATAATTATAGCATTGCCAATAAACTGAAAAAGTACAATCTTTAACAAATCAATGAAAATATTTGCTTGACCTGTTTTGGAAGAGGAATTCTGAATGTAAAAAAAATTCAAGTATAAGACGAAATGTCTATCATTATTGACAGAAAGGAAGGATTTTGAATCGGATAAAACATTACTATGCTGAATTAATACAATTTTGAATTTTTGCAGTCATTTAAATACTTGTTCGGGATCAGTTCTCAATTAATGTGCCTAATGATCTGGAAGAAGAAATTAAAATGAGAATATCACAATTTTTTTTATGTATTATGCGAAACATCTATTTAAAAGTTCGTACACTTAACAGATCAACAAAATCTCAACTCAATAAAACAACTATTCGTCCAGTGGTAATATACGTACGGCAATGAAATATGTTTCCTAACCAAAAACCAGAACAAGAACGTTACACGATATTCGCAGAGCAAATACAAAACTAATCGAAATATTGGGCAATGAAACAATCATATATGTGTCATCAAACATACAATAGAAAAATGGAAGGGACGAAGGCAGAGAAGGTATAGATGTGGACATACTGGAAGTTGGAAAACTTTTGCTGAGAGAACTGTTGTGTAGGCAACTAAATTTCGCTTGGGTTCCTTGAATTTATAAGTAAATATTATGGTCAAATTCAAATCCGTATTATTATTTCAGATATACGAAAGCTTGTACTAAATACTATATTATTTAATTGAATAAAACTGAAAAAAGTTATATCGGATTAGTATGTTTGGTATAGCATACTTGCAATGCCAGTTGAGACCGAACGCGTCCACGGTTTGCGGATAGTGGAACGACCTATGATACTTATGGGTTAGCTACGAATAAAGAATAAGTAGTCGCGGACAATCTGGCTGCTGTGTATGAGAATTACTTTGGGGTGTTGTGTGAAAGACATTAACTGCGGATAGGTCAAGTTGGAAAAGGGTGTTGGAGAAGGCTAAAACCGCACCCGGGTTGTAACGCCATGGAGTAAGTAAGTAAGAAAAAAGTTATACGACTTTAAATATGTTTAGTAAATTGCCTAAAAAATATTGTATTTGGTTTTTTATTTTACGACACATGTTAAACAAATCTAATTCTTTGTTAGCGTTCGATTACCTTTGACCGAAAGTGTATGAATATGATTATTATTATTATTATTATTATTATTATTATTATTAATAATAATTGATTCGCAATGTTTGATCAAATCTGATTGAATACAAAAAATATGTGATCTATATTTATATTATTTTAATATTCAAGATAAAACCAAATTTATTTAGATATTTATAACAAATTGTGTATGTCGTTACGTGCATTCGAATTATAATATTGCGTTCATAAAATGTTCATCATTTCTATTTATCTGTTTTCTTTTTATTCTACGGATGACAATGAGAAAAAATTTAAAAATTTATTTTATGGAAAATTTTTAAAAACCATTTACAAAAAATTCCATTTTAAAAAGTATATAAGATTTTGTTTATCAAAATGTCATTAATGCGTAAAATCAAGGACTATAGAGATATTCTAATGGGAATATAAAAGTATTATATAAGTGAATTAAGTTTATGTAAGAACATGATTCTTTTGGGATAGTCTTTAATCCTTTGTAACTTTAGAACCAATCGAATTGTGAGAAAATTGTAAATACATTTGGGAAACCACATTGCAATATTTAAATTTAGTTGCCTTGGTGAGTTTACTGGTGAGAGGTGTAGTGCTTCCAAGTATAACATGACATTTGTCACTGTGTGTTTACTGTAACTACATGTATAAGTAATTTAATTAAATGTACAATATATTAACAAGTATTGTTTAGTTAATTTATAATTTAAACTCCATGCGACTTATACAACTATTGTATAATTATAATTTTTTAAGTTTGTGAAAATAATTATTTAATCAAATATGTTCAATAAAAATTCATTATGAACCTCTTAAGTGAATAATAATTTTTACCGTAAATTTATTTCAATTTAATAATATTCTTATAATATAAATACAGGGTGTGTATGGTATTTGAGGATATCCATATAAATTCAGCCACGGGATAGAATTATTGGAGAAGCACTAGAGTAAATGTATTGAATTGTCGGGGAATTGTATATTGAATAAAAAACACTACCTCAAGCCAAAATTAACAGTCTTTCATTGCTAGGCTAGAAACTATTTACGCAACTTGTAATTTCTCAAGCTAATTATTTTCATTTCATTTTTCTTTTCAGATCATTGATGAAGAACTATAATCTAACACAAGAAATGAAGAGACATGATGTTATCGTCGCTATATGTGTAAAACATACCGAATTAAAAAATTTCTAATTTTCTCAATTGCGCTCGATCATTCGCAAATAAGGTTTATATCGTGCATTGGAAGGAAGCATCAGATACACAATCTGTTGGAAAACGCATAAAGTATGATGAACGTTCGGACACAATTACAACTACACAATTTATTCAACAAATACAAGCGGTCGTTGTCGAAAATCATTCAAAGTCTATAAGAGCCCTTACAAGAGACATTAAAGTGTCTGAGGGTATGGTTTGTGGAGTCGTTCACGAAGATCTACGCTGTTACAAGTTCTACGTTATGCGCAGAAGGGAATTTATGACGGCACAAACTCGTGAGCAGAGAATTATCCGAAAAAAATATCTTTGGAACAAAATTAAGCAACCAGAAGCTCCCAACAAGTTATGGTTCTTTTCTGATGAAAAAAATTTCGATTTAGACCAAAAAATCAATTGGAGAAATGATATATGACTATGTTCAGAATCTACAGAGGTTCCCCGTTTTATTCACACGAAATTTCCAGCTACTACTATGGTTTTAGGAATTGTGATCAAGGAAGGTTTTTGTTATGCTACCTCACTTCTTTAACCAGAGGCTACGGGTTAATGTTGCAACCTACAACGATATTTTAGAAAGTGTTGTGCAAACCTGTATTTATAGTGTAAGTGGGAACAGACTATACATATATTTCAACAAAACTCTGTTGTTGTTTGGCCGAGAATTTCCATGAGTACATAACCACCTATAGTTCCTCAGACCTTAATCTGTTGGATTATTACGTTTGAGGTGTAGTTGAACGTGAGGCTAATAAACATCCTCATAAAACCATTTCTTCACTGAAGGTTGCCATTTATTTTCGACCCCGGATTGAGGAAACTATTGCCGCTAATGGAGATTTTATTGAATAGTTTTATATGTAGTCACTTAAAATTGTATAAAAATTTTACGTAATTATAATAAATCTTGTAAAAATTATAATCAAATTAGTCAATTAATCTCTTCCAAATACCGTACATACCGTACCCTGTATAACAATAAAAATAGAAAAATATTAATGCATATTATAAAAGTTTTGATATCATATACCAACTTTTTATAAGTACATACATAAAGTTTAAGAAAATAAAAATATTAATCCAATGTAATATTTTGTAAAACATTTATAAGAAAATTTATTAAAATTATGTTTGACACATATAGAAAAATTTGTTAAACTTTTCGAGAACATTAATTTATATGAAACATGTTCTACGTGTTGTGAAAGAAACTTTTAAAAAAAAACCTTAATTTCTACTCACATAAAAATAGTCAAGACTATCCTTTTTGCAATCAAATTAATTTTTGTAAAAATAACCTGATTATTAATTCATATATTTATATTCCATGTGGGATCATATATAAATACTGTTTTATCTATATGAAAGAGTTAAGTTGGACAAATTGATATATGACGTATTCTTATTGCGCAACAAAATCACATTACCAGTATTAACTTATCTGGTCGGTTTTCCTTCAAAAACAAGAATTTTGAACAAGTGGTTTTGGAAACACAACAAGACAACATTTTAAAACAACTTAAAATTGCAATTCAGCAGGATAATGATTCAGCATGGGGCAACAAAAACATCATAAAATTTAACAAATTAAGACAAGAACTACTTTTATATAAAGGTGTAATATTAAGGGGTACTAAATTGGTACTGCCGGAAAGTTTACAACAACGCGCTATACAATTGGCACATGCAGGTCACCAAGGTATGGTTAAAACAAAACAGCTATTACGAAGCAAGGTATGGTTTCCCGGAATGGACAAACAGGTGGAAAAAATAGTAAAAACATGTAAAATATGTCAGGTGGTAAGTGACTATTCTAAGCCGGAACCGATACAATTAATATAATCTGCAACCGCACCATTCGAGCGTATTTCAATAGATTTTGCAGGGCCATTATCAAATGGTAGGTATATATTTATAATGATAGATGAATTTTCAAAATATGTATTTGCAGAAGAAGTGAATTCAACTAGTTTTACATCAATTAAGCAAAAAATGGTGAGCACATTCTCACAATTTGGTATTCCGAATGAAGTTATGTCGGATAACGGTCCACCATTTTTTGGTCAGGAATTTAAAAATTTTGCACAGCAATGTGGTTTTACACATAGAAACATAACACCATTATGGCCACAAGCAAATGGTCAAGTCGAACGAAGTGTAAAAACAATTAAGAAATCATTAATGTGTTCATTAGTGGAAAATGGCAATTGTTTGTCGCAATTAGAATTATTCTTGATGAATTATAGATCAACCCCACAGGTTTCAATTGGAGTAACACCATTTGAACTAATGTTTGGTAGAAAAATGAGTAACCTATTACCAGAAATGTCAACACAAAGGTCAACATTAAACTTCAACAACTATAATGAATTTAGTAAACAGAAATACAAACATTATGCGGATAACAAACGCAAAGCAAACCATCAACATTTTAAGGTAGGCGAAGAGGTATATAGTAAACAATACAGGGCACACAAGCTGTCGCCTCCTTATTATCCTCAGCCATATCGAATTATTAACATACGAGGCACACAGATAATCGCAAAGAGGGGTGAAAAGGTGATCATCAGAAATGCATCATTTTTTAAACTGGTTCAACACAACAACAATCAAAACAACACTTCAGTGCGTATGGAACAGCCATACAACATCAACAACAGAAATTCATGCAACCGCAACAAAAGGGTTCCGGAATATTTGAAACACTATGTGTGTTTTTTAAAATCAAGTAAGGGGGGAATGTAGTGTCCTAAAATAACAATGGCATAAACACAGCTTCAACAAACAAAACATATAAAAACAAACAAACAACTTCAACATATAAAAGTAATAAAGATAACCAACCGTACATAGAGAAGGAGAGAGTATGATTCGGAACGTGCAACAACGTGCAACAACACGCATCAATCAAGAACATTAATATATTTTATAATCGAGTATTAAAAGAAAACCAGTAGTCATTTTATGCCTGTGATATTAGGACGTAATAAACATTCATCATTCAAACATATTCTTCATTAGTTATTATTATCATTATCCCTTCAACCTATCTTACCCAAGACACAACAGTATCTATAGCGAAAAAATCATACAACAACATTAAAATTTGACGCTGTGGTTCATTGACGATTTTGGGATGCTACCGCAAGGTTTAAATCTATAGGAAAAATACAAAAATAGATGGAAAAATGTGTGCTATAGATTATATATTCTTGACGATAGCTATGCATTCTTTCTTTACACAAATTTTGTTGTGTACTTGATGACACTTTATTTATTCATAATAATATAGTACCAATCGCACCACCGCCATAATAACGCAAAAAATGGTTGTAATTCTAGATTGTGATCGCACAATCTCCGAACTTGAACACAATTGAATATTTTTATTTATGAAATACTTTAAAAAAAAAAGCGTTAACTAGAAAAAGCCCACCGACGGATATTACAAGGTTATGAAAATTCGAACATGGATGAAGGAGGGAACAATTATATCTCAGGAAATTTTGAATATAATTTGAAATTTTCTAGGTACACAAAGATGAAAAAGAAACGTCTACATATTTGTTACTTCTATGTACGAATCAATTTGGTTCACCGTGCAAAGTACAAAAATTGTAATATAATGATTCCTTCATTAAATTTCTAAACTAAACATTGATTTTTATACTCGTATTTATAATCCAAATTTATAAAAAATACAAATAATATTAAAAAACTTTTTCTCATTTACAAGTAATTCAAAAATAAAAAAAATTTCCTCCTGCTTTAATATAAAATCAATACTAAAACTTAATTTTAATACATATACTCCGTAGGCATAGTATATAATTTAAGAGGGGTGTCCGATAATTTTCTAGAATAGCAATGCAAAAAACAATTATTTTTGACGTGAAATACGTTTTATTTTTCAACATAATCTCCCTCAACTGAAGCCAACACTTTGTCCAATGTTTTTCAAATAATTCTATTCCATCGCATTATAAAACAATTTTGATTTGTATGCAAAATACCCATATCCACGAATGCAATGGCTTCTTCACTCGATCTAAATCGCTTTCCAGCAAAGAATTTCTTCAGGTTTGGAAATAGATAATATAGTCACTGGGGATGTCCAAACATTTCGTAATTTAATTAATGGATTTTAGCCATATTGTCAAAACGCTTTTGTGAGCAGATGCTTTGTCTTGATGAAATATTACATTTTCTAACCCTGTTCTAAGGCTCAAGCATTTTTTCATCCAGTTGATCGCAATTGTATAATATTGAGAATTGATTTTTTTACCTCTTTGAAAATATAATCGATCAACAAAATCCGTCTGTAATCCAAAAAAAAAACTGTTGCCAAAATATTACTCGCACTGTTGGAACAATCTTTGGCTTCTTTAGTGCACTGTCACCGTCTTTACTCCATTGTTTCGACTGTTGTTTTGATTCTGGTGCAAATAGCGGTGAATTCAAATTTTTACGTCAACAATTATGAAACGACACTTGAATTTATATTGCTTAAACGATTTCCAAAAACAAGCTTGAGAAACACTATCATTCGAACAGGTTTTTAGTTAATTGCTGTAGCAAAAGCTGTACTCATCTTGCACACGGGGTTTTTCATCTATCTTCGCATGTTAAAATATAACCCAACCGATCTTTTGAAATGCATAGAACTACGTACATCTATTTTACGAACATTCAATCGATGATCAATTAAATTTGTTCCACTACGTAACGTACCGACACGCAATTGAGTAGTATTGTTTGGACACATTTATTTAGCAAAACTTGGGTGCACGATTTGTATAATAATGCAAAATTTTAGATAATATTAAAGAAGAAAATTATTTTTGAAGAAAAGTGTTATAAGAAAATATACGGGGAAGAGAGAGGTATTAATGAAAAAGTAATAATTATAATGTTTAAGTGGAAAAAAAATCGTTATTCAATTACTTACTGCATATGGCATTAAAAACCAGTTACGGTTTTAGCCTTTTCCAGCACGCTACTCCAACCTGATCTATCTATCCGCAGCCAATGTCTTCCAATCCCGAAGCTTAACAACGATCTTCTGCGTTATTCAATTAAACTTTACCAATTGTAAACAAAAGCTGCTTTATTACATGGAATTGGCAAGTCGTAATGATAAGATAAATGCTTCATATTTATGTTAAGCCGCTTTGATGTGTACGTTTTATTTTTTTAAATTATCGCGCTCATATATATTGTATGATTAGGTTGTTACATATGAATGGTCCGAATTTTTATTGTACATTTAAATAAGGATAATTTTTTTTAAAAGCCATTAATCAAAGTAAAAACCATCCCAATCAACACATTTTTGCTAATGTGATACTATAGTTTTTGGATACGACTTTCATAAAAAGTTGGCTCTGGATGTGGTAGAACTTCATATTTTAATTCGGTCGACTTGTTAGCGTCGATCAATGAAACATGTGGTGGTGGTGCTTTAATAAGAAGCAAAATGAGTCCTTTTCGGTTGACCAGTGCTGCGGCTGCTTTGACGTAGTTTTTTTATGCATAAATTCAATTTCTGTACAGTACTTCGCTGCTGATTTTGTTACGCCTCAGCATATAAAAATTTATTATGAATTATTCCCTGGCATAGATCAACAAACAGTAATTACTTTTTTAGGGTGTACCGATGCTTTTGATGTTGTTTTTGGACTTTTGCACGCTGCACAACGCCTATTGTCATAAAGAATTCATTTTTCATCACACGTGATAATACTGTGTACAAAAATGGTTCTCTTTTATGTCTTAGAAGCAAAAAACTGCAGATTTCAAAACGATGTTATTTTTCGATTTTCGTTCATTTCGTGCGGAATCCATTCATTCAATTTTTTGACTTTTTGCCAATGATTGAGGGATGGCGTGATACCGTTAGCTGTACTATCTTCTAATTATTGTGCAACTTCGTAAAACATTAGTGCAAAGGGTTTAGATTTCATATGCACTCTTAATGCAGTGTCATCAAGCGTTGCCGCGCTGGTCTTCCACGTACGGTTCATTTTCAAGAGACTTTTATCACCATCTTCAAATTTTTTAAACCACACGTTGAATGATCCGTTCATTAACAGTGACTTCATCTAATGCAGCATTAATGTTTTGAGCCGCTGCTGAACCGTTACCAGTAATTTTCAATTATATATATAAAGAAAAATACCACGTAAATTGTGAGAATTAATGTTTAGAAAAAAGCGTGAATAGAAAAAAATCCGACATTTCATATGTAACAACCTAAAGTTTTAAAATATATTGTCCACCGCATATAAGTAATTATATAATAATTTTAATATTACACCGTTGACATTTGTGTATGGGGCATTTTAAATATTTGCGAATATGATGTCACTATATTTCTTTTTTGTAAGACCCTTCTTTTACCACATTAAAATTTGCAACCCTTTTATATTTTAAAATGCGTATAGTGTAAGGTTTTTTTTTTTTTTTTTTTTTATTTAAATAATGTAATAATGACAACAACAACAACAAAACAAAAACTAACCCTTATATTTTATATATTTTTTTGCGATAAAATTTGTATTACAACAATATAAGTAAAATATATAGTTTGTAGTATATATTTAAGTATAGATCTAATATCAATATATTGACTGATCTACTCGTTCGTGTACATAGTATAACCTTCGGATGTGATCGTTTGTACATGTTTATGTACTATATAAAAATAAATGGTTTTAAGTTTAGAAAAAATTGTTGTTATAGTAATGGTGGTTACATTGAAAATAAAAAGGAGGAAAGGAGCTTTCTGTAAAATATGTTACGTCATTTATAATATGATGTGCGGTTGACAATACCAGGTATATGAGTATGAAGTGAGCCGTTGCCAATAAATGGCTGTACTTATATTAGTAATTGTGAAAGAGCCTTAATGCGATGTTTTTTTTATTGTTTTGACATCTGTCAACAACATTCAGTGTGGTAAATTCCATTTGTAATACTACAACATAAAATTTTATCGTGTTAAAAATGTCTAATTTTGTGCCTTCAACAAACGATTTGCGGGTATCATTAGTTTTTTGTTATCATTTAAAGAAAAACGCAGCTGAATCTCAACGAATGCTTGTAGAAGCTTTGGTTGGGTGATCATGCTCTATCATTAGCAACATGCAAAAGATGGTTTCAACAATTTAGAGACAAAGATTTTGATTTGAGAAATGAAGAACGTGGAAGACCCCCAAAAAAGTTTGAAGACAGTGAATTGCAAGCATTGTTGGACGAAGATGATACACAAACTCAAAAACAACTTGCAGAAGCCTTAAATGTAGATCAAAAAACAATTTCTAATCGTTTAAAAGCAATGGGAAAGATTCAAAAGTGTGGAAAATGGGTTCCACATGAATTGACTGAAAGGCAACAAGAAAATCGAAAAACCATTTGTGAATTGCACCTTCAACAATACAAAAGGAAGTCTTTTTTGCATCGAATCGTGACTGGTGATGAAAAGTGGATATATTTTGAGAATCATAAACGCAAAAAATCATGGATTACATCAGGTAAAGCAGCAACATCGACTGCAAAACCAAAACGATTCGGTAAGAAGAGAATGCTTTGTGTTTGGTGGGATCAGGAAGGTGTGGTGTATCATGAACTTCTGAAACCTGGTGAAACTGTTAATACGGTTCGCTACCAACAACAAATAATCGATTTGAACCATGCATTATTAGATAACCGACCAGAATGGACAGAAAGAAAGAAAAAATCTGTTAAGGTAATTTTGCAACATGATAATGCACCAGCACACAAAGCAAAACCAGTTCAGGATACGATAAAGTCGCTTGGATGGGACCTGTTACCACACCCGCCTTATTCACCAGACTTGGCTCCTTCGGACTACCATTTGTTTTCATCGATGGAACATGCTTTGAACAGCACTTCAAAACATCTGAAGAAGTTGAAAATTAGCTATCTGAATGGTTTTCGTCCAAAGCAACACCATTTTTTCGACGTGGTATACGAAAATTGCCTGAAAGGTGGTTAAAATGTGTAGAAAGCGATGGAAGTTATTTTGAATAAAATATTTTTGATTTTTCTATTCTAAATAATGTGTTTTTTTCTTCCTTTCATACTCCTATACCTGGTATATATTCAATATTATACAATATGCTGGTATTATATCTAAAGAAAGTATAGTTGGTATATACCAAAAATATGTCATCTCATATCTCATACCATTAGTCCATTACCTATTTATAATATTCGCTTACAACCTATATTTATTTGTATACGCATAGTATTTTGTTTCTCCTCAATTTAGGTACATGTTCCGTATCCGTATCCGTATATATATATAGCTTTAGAAGATACTAGGCAGTACATAAGCATATGTATATAATGTATATCTATATACAATAAGATAATATGATAATGAATTGTATATAATGTGTATTTTGTGTGTGAACATAGTTCGTATAAGTAAAGAAAGAAGAAAAAACGGCACGTGTACGCTATTTCTCGATTTTTTTTTATGAAAATAACTTACATTTCCTATGTGAATCTTATATGCATTATACAGATACAATACATAAACGGAATACAACGCTTTATTGTAAAAGCTTGATATTATAGATTATATGTTGTTGTATACATATGGAATATGGATGACGATTTAGTTAAAATGAATAAAAGATGGTATAACAAACTTAGATTAGAACTTTCACTCACATTATATACGCACAAATGTATAAAATATAGCCGATCGAATGCAGTTGAACTACACCTGGTATAATAACATATATGCGAATGTCTTTGCCTTGCTAAACACAAAATTATTATTATTAAATTAATTAATCTCATTCCGACACAATATATACACTTATGCCAATGTTTTTTCCCATTGTGTGAAATAGTCTGAAAATTCATTTATCTGAATTGCACTTAAATCACGATTCATATCGCGGCTTGTATCTTCTCGAAGAATGTCCATGGATTTTCCACTTAATATACAATAGTATTTTATTTAGGTCAATTGAAATCTTTCGTTTGTCAGTGTAATATTTCCAACATATATATGCGCGCGGTATTGTATTCATAATTTATTTCACCAATTTTACAAAACAATGGTTCAACTTTTGGATATTTCACTAATCTTGATATAATACTCATTCTTCTTAATTGATATGTATAATTTTTAAAACAACCAGCAACTCAAATCGATTTATTTCCGACGAATTTTGTAAGGCTTTTTATAGATTTTATCCGCGTTTTGTTTCTTGTTTATGTAAGGGTTGTATCTACCAAAATTATACTATGAATTCAATAATTTAATCTTACAATTAAATTATTTTTTAGATAAGAAAATATAAATATAATACTTTTTATTTATTTGCAATATTACAATATTTATTTATTTATTACATTAAATTTTATTTCAACTAGTTGCAATCTGTTTTAACTCAAAATTTGTGTGCGAGTGCACTTGTCGCATGACGATTTTTGTCAAAATCGGTGGATCTTGTCACTAAAAATTTAAATATAAATTCTACGAATATTCAGTGGAATAATAGCAACGAGATATAATTCTAAGGAGAATCCGTTGAAAATTGTCATCGAAAATATACTCGGATATTCCAAGGACATTTTTTATAAAAATTCATGGACAGGATTGCAGTGGTTATATAAAATTCCAGCGGACATCCGTAACAAATCCATAGATATTTCGTCGGATTGAAACTACGGACTATTACATATAATGCGGAAATTTTGCGGAAAAACTACGGACAGTGTTATTAAGGCAGATCTTTGATTTGATTTTGACGTTCATCAATTGAGACGTTGTGACGACCACTCTTATCGTCCTCAAGGCGTTCTCTGTCTCTGTCTTCGAACGATTTATACTACCACTTTTGTAAACATATGTAATGTTGCGCGTTAACGAATCTGCGGTAGAAAATTGATTCCACAAATATAATTTAATATGCAAATTCTTTGCTCAACAAAATTAAATTTTATAAAAAAATCAAAAATAAACTATCAACTAATGAATATTAAATCAGAAATAGTAAAAAAAAAATTAATTATTTTCTAAAAAAAATTAAACGGACGAAAGATATATAAATCTGTCCCTCCTACAGACATATTTCTTAACATCCTGTAATTACCGGAAGCATCTTCTCTTTATATATTATATTTTTCAAAGACTTTGTCATATTCGACGCGGTTGAACTCATACTCTGTCGTCGTTGATGTTGAAAGAGTTACACGTTTAATTGTATATATTAAATTAATTGAATATTGTTAAATACAAAGTACTACCATTACACTTTAACACATGCCATCAATCTGAATTTAGTGACACAACATACATGGCACAAAATCTAGTGAGACCAAGATGTGCATCCAGCAGAACTACCAGAATTACCTTATCATTTAACACATACTATATATAGAAACTAATATAAAACTATCGAAATTTCGGTTTCAAAAACTACAAGTTTCTCATCTAACCTTATAACAGGGGTAGCATAAAGCTATGAATGTGAAGTTAATATAAAAATTGTAATATATAAGTATTGAATAGAAAAAAAATCCATGACCCTCTCTATATACAGACAAAATGGGGTGTGTTATTACAACTTCAGATAGGCTAAGACGAATTTTATATATGCTTTACATTATACAAACACACACATATTTTCCAAGTTTAACATATATATGTTCTATATAAAATGAATGGAATGACACTATAATGTGTTTTAAATTCATTTATTCATACAGCGCAGAGAGAACAAATTATAAATTGAGGAATTTTCCATATAGACTGGGGATAATTATTATAACGTGCGCAACATATTTTTCAGATGTATGTACTTAAAAAATATAATCAATGTGTAAAAGAGAGACTGTGGGGGGTAAGTAAATTTATAGAAAAAGGAAATTATACCTTAAAAATTAACTAAAGAATATATAGTTTATACAATACGTAAAAATGGAGTGTTCAAATAGTTCGCCGAGCGATATGGGAAATTACATTTCGATATATCAATCAAAATGTGTGCTTAAAATTAGCTTTAAAGGCAATATACCGAGATGGTGTAAGATGGTAGTCGCGCTCTTCAAAAACAATTGCTTGTTAATGGGCACTTGAAATTAAATTTGGTCGTAACACACCAGAAATGATAAAAAAAAATTAAAACCCTACTAATATCTTACGAAAAGATTTCCATCTTTCTCAGATAATACATAAAACCGCTATGTCGAGTAACAATTGCCACACATTTTCTATGGGTTCCTCGTTCCATGCTTAGAACCACCCTGGTGTTATTTACTATATAGAATATCTATAAGATCAAGTTTAGATTGCCTACATATGCTTATGTTGTCCCAATGTTTCCGATGTTCTTCGTTGATCAAATGAGTGCACTACATATAATCAAAAAGTTAATAATTAAGAAGGCGATAATCGCGAAAAAAAAGATTGTATTTAACACCGAGTTTTAGTTTAAGCAAGAATGTCATTAATAAAATAAAAAATGGCTATTTAATTTCGAGAATAGATTTGGGAACACCCGAATTTAGCAAATACACAAACATGATATTATTTTCGCTCTAGGTCAACAACGCTACACCAATATAGAAAATTAAATGGTATTAATTAATGAAGAAGGCTATAATCAAGAATGGTTATAACAACGAAAAATTATGTCTGATGCAACTTGATAAATAATAACAAAATGTTCTAGTATTTGCTACAAAATTTGGATTATATCATTCTGCATTAATTAATATATATTCGCTGTTCCGTTCTACAATATTGGATGATCGATTATGAAAAATGAGTGATATTTCGAATGAGATTTTAATTGAACATTTTCGTACATTTATATTACTATGTGCAAGATGGGTTCACCACATTTCCTATCAAAATTAATCAAAACGTAATTCGAATGAAATTATATGAGCAATCGTTCTTAACCGTTTTAAAAAGAATCAATTATGTTTGTCGATTTATAATAAATTATATATGAACAAAAGATGGATTCACCAAATTCAATCTATCAAATAGGAGTGAGTATATAGTCAAAATATAATTCATAATTCAGCATAGGAAATATTATAACCTCAATTTTCTGGAATACATATGGTTTGAAAACATTAAAACAATAACCTCGAAAAATATTATTGCAAACTTTTGGAACAATTGAATGCAAAAATTAGTGAGAAAATAAAAAATTAATTTTCATTAAGTAGACAATTGTATCTGTCACATTAGAATCTAGTGGCGATAAAAAAAATTTAAGGAGCTTTAAAGTAGGAATTGTTTCAAGTCTATACATTCTCTGTGGATATTTTGCTTCTACCGATTTAAATCCATTCCCCAAATCCCAAAACAAAAAATTTATTACTAGAAACTATTTTTTGGATAAAATAAAGAAGCACTGCGCAAACAAGTATTTTGCAGTACTTCAGAAAAAAAAAAGAAATAAAGAGTGAATTTTGAAACGTGAACATCACTGCTATGGACGAATGTATTATTGGGTAGTCGAAAACTTGTTAAGCCTAGGTTTTTTTTTGTATTTAATTTCATTCAAAATGTCCAACCAAATTTTTTTTATTGATAATAGGTACTTTAATAATAAGCATTTTCGTCAAAATTTGGTTTTTCGCTTCCGGATAGAAAAAAACCTATCGCAAGCTTACAAAAATGTGCTTATGTGCTTAAGACTTAATAAAACTACGGTATCATATAATTGTTTTGCTAAGTTCTGTTCTGGTTATTATTTTGGTGGGGCTACAAAGGCATTATTTATTTTTTGTACTGTACAACGCAGTCAAACGATTCAGAGGTACATACATTCAATATCTATAATCAAACGTTACAATAAAATTCAAAAAAAATTATCAGAATAGGAAAATCGAAATCTTCCATGACAGCAAATGTTTTTGGTTACTCGTCAAAAATTATTGAAGCATGGTTGGTAAGTGTTGTTACATCCACCATATAGCACGGCACCTTGCACTTTCCGGTGGTTACCATTTGTTCCGGTCTTTGCAGAACTCCCTTAATGGTTTTGAAAATTTAATTCCGTAGACTCCTACAAAATGCACTTGGAACAGTTTTTTTTGGCTCAGAAAACCCAGAAGTTCTAAAAGCCTTAATACTTTTTCGACTATATAGTGCTATATGAGAGAATTTATTAAAAAATACATTAATTATTATGGATATAAAAAAACATATAAATGTTTTGCGAAATTTTTGAACAGTCTACGTTTAAGTTATAATAAAATTATTGTAACAACAATAAACTGGGAAGAAAAAAAAAAAACATAAAAAATATGTTACAAAAAATGTTTCCAAATTTATATATTGTAAACCCTGTGTGTAAACATAATTATATACTTTATTGGCGCATTCACATACAATTCATACCTATGCCATATATATATATATATATATATAGACTATGTTTACACACGCTATGAACACACTACGTGCACACAATATAATATATTGTTGATGTAAATATAGTACGTGTACACCACCGCCATGCATGCGCAAAATACAAAACCTTTTATTATTTATTTGTGGTGGTGTCTTCTAATGTAATACGATTTTACTTATATACTTAATTGTGTAGCACCATAATTTTCTCATGCGATGGTGATTCAGTTCCTTATGGAAAGTTGTTCGGTTCGGTTGTTATATAAGATTTAATAAATATTTATGGTATATATTGGAAAAGTGTTTATTTATTAATTTAATTATTTTTTTTTTTTCCACAAATAAATAATAATTAACAGTAAAAATTAATTTAAATGGTTATTATTATTTCTGAATATATAAAATATATTAAATATAAACATAAATTTTCCATTTTAGAAATAAATTTTCCCGACCCATTAAGTTTCAATTGTGTTCGATGTTTTTCACTGTATAATTTAGTATCGTTTTTTTCTTGGGGATTTTCCACACAGAAAAGTGAAACAAATAATCATATTTCCCCTACATTTGGTGTGTGTGTGTGTGTTTGGATGATGAAATAAAAAACTGAATTAGTGATATTTAAAATGAATGTGTGTGTGGGTGTGTGAATAAAAAATATATATATATTATTGTATAACCCCAATTTAAATTCATTCTATTTCATCTGATATTCATTGCCCCGATAAAAAATATTTTCCATAAATTTCACCCTTAACTATTTATGTATTGTGCGCGTGAGTATTGAGTACGACTATCATATATCTGTGTGTGTGTGTGTGTGTGTGTGTGTGTGAGTGTGTAGAGAGGTACGAAGTATATATATATAAAGTTTTAAAAACAGTTATAATAAATACATGTGTATGTGTAAGCAGAAAAAAAGCTTATTTCTTTCAATGGTTTTTTTTTCTTTTCAATTGTGTATTAAAAGGAACTTTTTTTAATTATTATAAGGAATGAAATGAAAGGAAGGCAACAGTAAAGATTTTGTCGTCAATTTGTAAGTACACGTAATAAAATATAAATTAGTGTCTGACGTTCATTTAAAATACGGGAATTTTTTTTTTCTTTTGTTAAGGAAATTGTTTTAATTATTGTATTTAATATTTTTAAATTTCAAAATTTTTATTTCTAACCGCATCGTATATTTTGGTTTTTTTTTGTATGTGTAATATAAAATTGGCGAGGACGCGAAGTTGGTTCGACGTTGGTTATTTAAAAACCGAGCCAAAAGTGATTTATATATTTATTTTCTTTTATAATGAAAATTTATTGATTTTTTTTTTATTAATTTTTCCACTTCACTATATAAACGTTGTTTTCTGGAAAATGTGTCTTAATGTTTCGTTTTTTTTTTTTTTAATTATATAAATTTTATAAAAAAACAAAAAAAAAAAATGCAATAATATTGAGCAAAAGGAAAAAATGCAATGAACTGGAAAATCCTTAATTTATTGAATAATTAATCGAATCGCAAATTTAGCTATTAATTGTTTGGTCTGCAAATAATTATTGCATATTAAAAATTGCAGTTTATTTGTTTGAATGCGTTTGATTAGATGGGAAAAAAAAAAAGTGTGTATATCACAAATTATATTTTCAATTATATAACCTTACACAAAAAACACAAACTCACACAGAATACACCACCCACCCATACAGCTCATCGTTGTGCATACGCTCAAATCAAATAAGTGCATTTTATAATTAATTTAAAAAAGTGTGTGTGTGTGTGAGTGTGACCTTCTTAAAAATTATACTACAATTTTTTAATTTAAATATATATATATAATTTTCAGTTCATTAATTCATTTGCATTTTCATTGTATTAATACACAAAATATATAATGTAGTAGCTATTTATATTATGGCTGACAAGAGACTATATTACAATACATGGAATATTTACAATTAAGTTTATTATTATAATAAAATCTTTAAGTAATTGTCAATTTAAATTAAATGTACACAATAATAATAATAATAATAATATATATTTTATTTAAATGAATGGTAATCTATAATATTAAAACAGATGTAATGTTTTTTTTTAGTAATACAAAATTCACATTGTAAATATATGTTTATTCATAGACAGGGTGTCCATGAGCGGTGCGCATTCCTTCAAGGAGGTGATGGACGGCGGAGACATAATTCTAAGTCGAACATAATTAATTAATATTTTTCGATTTGGGGATCTGTTTTCGAGATAAGAATTTTTTCTCGGTAGTCCATTACTAAAGTACCAATAATTTCGAAAGTAATGTAAATACAGGAAATTTATATAGAACACGCGAATTTGTAGAGAATTTTAAATTTCGTCAAACACCGCCTACTCTTAGTTTGTTCCAAATAGCTATATAATTTTAGTTTGTTATTTTTTAATTTCTACATTAACACCATTTTTTTTAAACGTTTATAACTTTTTTAAACTGTAGCTAAATGAAATATTTTACAAAATTTAAGTGAAATAAATTAGTTTCAATGTTTTGAGAAAAAAAAAAAATATGTTGCACCGTTAGATTTCTTTAATTAATAATTATATAATTTAATAATTCATTTAAGTATGAAATTTTTGAGAAAAGATAGTTATTTTTTAAATTATATTGTTCAATAACTCAAAACTGAAGTAAGTTATAAAAAAATGTATAACACAGTTTAATTCAGAATTTAATTCTCTATCAAAATCGGTCTACTATAAATTTTCTGTATTTACCTTACTTTCGAAGTTATTTGAAACATTAATGATGAGACTACCGAGAAAAATTCTTATGGCCGTATCTCGAAAACAGCACCCCAAATCGAAAAATATCATTTAGAAATTTCGACTTAGAATTATATATCCCATCACACCATTATTTGAAGGAATTCGCACCGCTCATGCACACCCTGTATGCTGTCTTTAAGAACATATACATTACATAATACCCTTTATTATTGAATATTTGTATGTATATTTGCATATGTATATTACATTTTCGAAATTAAAGTTCTATACCTTTGATGCCATGTGTAATACAATAATATTTTTAGTATATTCTTTTACAGAATTATTTATAGAGAATACAGAATATATGACAAAAAAATAAAACGTGTCGACAATAAAAATAAACTTATATTGGTGGATTTTATTTACTTCGCATAATTTCCTGCTAACAAAGTACAAACAAAAACCAGTAGTAGTTTGTGCGATATATTATTAACTAAAATATATTATATGAAGGGGAGAAGATTCTATATGTGCGTTTTGTTAAAAAAAAGGACTATTTATTAAATTTGTGTATTAGTTTTTTTTTGCATATCAACCTTGAACCAATTGTTAAATTTATTAGCATTGTGTGTGTGTGTGTGTGTGTGTAAAAAAATTGTAATTACTATAAACGCAATTATTAAGAGGTATCAATATATTTTTGAAATATATACAAATATTTCATATACTGGGACCTTACATTAATAATGTCGATTTTTTGGCTTGAAAATGGCATTTATTTGTACAATATAACAATATGATTGAGTACATCAACCAATATATTGCCCATCGTTAGCTATGACTTCCTCCCATCTTTTGGGAAGTTTGTTGATTCTTCGTTTGAAGAACTCCTCATCTTTTGTCCCAATCCATTCATCGACCCATTTTCGCACTTCTTAAGCATTTCTAAAGCGTACATCTGTCAAGCTGACCTGCATTGATCGGAACAAATGGTAATCAGAAGGAGCAAGGTCTGGAGAGTACAGGGGTGATCCCAACCGAGCCTCTTTATTTTTTCCTTAACGATGTTTGCACAATGTGGTCTGGCATTGTCATCGTGAAATAAAACTTTGTGGTGTTTTCGAGCTATCAATGGTCGTTTTTCGTTCAATTTCTTTGCCAATTAGCCTAGTTGTCGTCGGTAGCGATCAGCTGTAACCGTTTCATTTGGTTTTAACAGCTCGTTATACACCACACCTTTCTGATCCTCCCACCAAATGCACAGCATTACCTTCTGGCAATGAATATCGCGTTTTGATTGTGAAGTTGATGGTTGGCCGCGATCAACATATGATGCTTTACATTTAGGGTTGTCGTAATACACCCACTTTTCATCGCCAGTGACAATTCGACACAAAAAACTATGTTTTTTGTGCTCGGCAAGATGTTTATGGCATGCATCGATTCGTGCTTTGAGTTGATTTTCATTCAGTTGATGTGGGACCCATTTTCCTAGCTTTCTGAACTTTCCCATTGAAAGCAAACGTCTAGAAATTGTAGCGGCATCTACATTCAACTCTAATGCAGGCTCTTGTTGCGTTCGACACGAATTTTCAGCCAATAATGCCTGCAATTCTTCGTCTTCAAATTTTTTTGGCTGACCTCCTGGCCGTTCTTTGTCTTCCACTTCAAAATCACCACTTCTGAAGCGTGTAAACCACCGTTTACAAGTTTTTTGATTTGGAGCATGTTCACCGTAAGCTTCTACCAACAATCGATAACTATCAGCAGCGGTTTTCTTCAAATTAAAAGAAAGTTATTATATTTTCCCGCAAAACAACTTTTTCACGCACTTAATACGACATGTTCGAAGCAAAAAAAAACTTTGTTGTTTACACTTCAACGAAATGACATATACTGAAATTTATAGAGTAATGACAGACAAAAAAAAAGAATACGGTCGCGGTGTGTTCCGATGCACACAACGCCAGTTACGCCAACTGTTATCTAAATCGACATTATTAATGCAAGGTCCCAATGCAATATTTATGCGCTATGGGAATGGTCAAGGAAGAGACAAATGGATTTGAAAAATTATTATAAGTATATTTTTTTGTTAATCAAAAAATTAATTTTTTCCATTTTAGCAGTAAAGATAATCAATATTTTTATGAAAAAATGTTTTATAAAATCTACAATATACTAAAAGAAAACAAAATACAAAGTGATATTATTTAAGACCGTATCCAATGGTATACCACAAAAAAAGGTGTCATTATTCAAGTATAGATTAAATTATAGTATACCCTAGTAACAGTACTTTGAAAAATGAGGAAAATTCCCGTGGAAAACATCCACACATTTTCCATGGAAAAGATATGTTGGAATTTATCCGAAGAATGTCCATATATAAATTTTCCACTTAATATATAATAGTTAATTTAATTTAGGTCAAATGAAATGTTTGGATTGTCCGGCTAATATATGTATTTCCAACAAGTATTGTATTCATAATTTATTTCAACAGTTATCCAAGTGACAGTGGATTCAAATTTTGTATATTTCGCTTCTCTATCTATATAGTTATAATCCTCACTCTTTTTAATTTAAAACAACCAGCAACTCAAAATGATATCTATTTCCGAGAAATTTTGTAAGATTTTTTATGGATGTTATACGCGCGATATTTGTTTCTCGATTATATAACCGTTTTATCTGTCATATTTCTACAAAATTATACTATGAATTTATTAATTTAATCTTACTTATTTATTACATTAAATTTTGTTTCAACAAATTACAACCTGTTATAGCAAAATGTTTGTGTGCGACTGCACTTGTCACATGACCAGTCAAAATTCGTGGATCTATGGCCCACAAAATATATCCGTATAAATTCTGTGGAATAACGAGAAATAATTGTAAAAAGAATCCGTAGAAATTATCATCGGAAATATACAGATAATCCAAGAACTTTTTTTTTTATAAAAATCTATGGACCGGGTTGTACTGATTATAATATAAAATTCCAGCGTACATCTGCAAGAAATCCATATATATATTTCCTCGACTTTAAACTATACGAACTAGTACATATATTTAATAGCACTGCAGAATACTTTCAACTATACATTCTTTTTCTGAATCAAAATTACTATAGCCAGATCAAATCGTAACAAGTGCGTAGTAAATATTTAAGTACATAGAAAATTTTAAGTAAATCGGTTTCATATAACGAGTTTTTCTATTTGGAAATATTAAGGACCTACGACAGCAATAATAATTATAGTAAATGTATAGAGAAATTGTCATCATAATCGCACAACCCATCATTTTTTTCTTTAATAATATAGGATAATAGGTATTGCGTCTTCTTTTGCAAATAAATTATCCGTAAATTTTCATTCATTCCTATGTGTTTGGATGTGTTTCTTTAATCTACACAGTGATTCGTGATCATATAGAGTCTTAAAAGTATAGTTACATATACTCAAGATCTTCAACCATTATCATTGTTAGTTGAAAGATCCCTGTTCCCTTCTAAGTTATTCACTACTTCAATTTTTGTTAATACAGGTGTACGCAGATTCCCAGTAAGGTGATAATTTATTATTTATAACAAGTTCATTCAGTTCCCTACCAATATAGATTTGATGCGATGCAACTTAGGTAATTGCAGCAATGAATTTTATTGAATTTCCTAATGCTGTTACTTACTTACTCCATATGGCATTATAGCCCAGGTGCGGTTTTAACCTTCTACAACACGTTTCGCCAACCTGACCTATCCGCAGCTAATCGATTCCAATCCCGAATTTTAAGAATCTTCATATCAAAGTTTACTACATCTATCCATCTAGCCGTAGGTCTTCCGGCTCTCCTTCTACCTTCTGGATTATCATTCAACAGATTTCTTGCCTCACGTTCCTCCGCCATGCGTAGCGTACGTGTCCAAGCCATTATAATCGATTTTGGTTTTGATTGTTTTGACAATGTTTGGTTGACCGTGTACAACTTATCTAATTCAAAATTGTATCTTCGCCTCCAATCATTATGTTCTTTGTCGCGGGGTCAAATATGCCACGGAGTACCTTTCGTTCAAAAATTCGTAGTACTTGTGCGTGGTTCTATGGTATGCAATAAGCCTCCGATCAATACGTTAAGATTGGACGTATTAATGTTGTTAATTCCGGCGAATCTTTCGAAAGAACATATGTATCTCTATCACGAAGACACTTTTAAACGATCCTATAATTACACAGTATTTGCTGCTGGGACAATATACCATATATATATATATATAGCTTCGCTCTAGTGCTCTTACTGGTTTTTAAATCATTCGCTTGTACCATTTGATTCAAGCAAGTAGATGAATGTGGTAATCTGTATATAATATGGTCTATTTTATACCCGGTAAATTTACATTCTATATATTATCTCTCCCTGTTGAATCTTAACATTGGTGGCGGCGTTTGCCACAGAAAATTTTAAGACTTAAGACTTTTGAAGTGAATATTTAGGAATGTTGTTTCCACACACTCTATTAATTTTCCACCCTCCTTTTATAAATCAAAAATTTCGTCTGTACTTCACCAATTATCATCCCCCCTCATATACGTTCATAATTTATATACTCAACATAGAATCCATTTGATTTACTTGAACTTTTGCTATTAAACATTTCATATTAAACATTGGTGGTTAATGATCACTGAAGTTTTGTATCATAACATAAATATTAGCAATTTTTCTATGTGGAAAACATACCAATAAATTTTTGAACTCAAATTTCCTAATAAATCTTCTTAGTTATAGTCATATTTTTTTACTCTTGAGAAACTTAAAATAAGTTCAATTAAATATTTCCATAATATTATAAGTTGCGTCAAAAAGTTATCGGGTCAACGGTTAACATAACAAAACATATACACAGTTTCGGTATACATGTCTTCATTGTATACCAGGTATAGGAGTATGAATTGAGCCGCTGCCAATAAATGGCTGCACTTATATTAGTAATTGTGAAAGAGCCTTAATGCGATGTTTTTTTTATTGTTTTTACATCTGTCAACAACATTTAGTGTGGTAAATTCCATTTGTAATACAACAACATAAAATTTTATCGTGTTAAAAATGTCTAATTTTGTGCCTTCAACAAACGATTTGCGGGTATCATTAGTTTTTTGTTATCATTTAAAGAAAAACGCAGCTGAATCTCAACAAATGCTTGTAGAAGCTTTTGGTGATCATGTTCTATCATTAGCAACATGCAAAAGATGGTTTCAACAATTTAGAGACAAAGATTTTGATTTGAGAAATGAAGAACGTGGAAGAATACCAAAAAAGTTTGAAGACAGTGAATTGCAAGCATTGTTGGACGAAGATGATACACAAACTCAAAAACAACTTGCAGAAGCCTTAAATGTAGATCAAAAAGCAATTTCTAATCGTTTAAAAGCAATGGGAAAGATTCAAAGGTGTGGAAAATGGGTTCCACATGAATTGACTGGCAACAAGAAAATCGAAAAACCATTTGTGAATTGCACCTTCAACAAAACAAAAGGAAGTCTTTTTTTCATCGAATCGTGACTGGTGATGAAAAGTGGATATATTTTGAGAATCCTAAACGCTAAACAAATAATCGATTTGAACCATGCATTATTAGATAACCGATCAGAATGGACAGAAAGAAAGAAAAAATCTGTTAAGGTAATTTTGCAACATGACAATGCTCCAGCACACAAAGCAAAACCAGTTCAGGATACGATAAAGTCGCTTGGATGGGAGCTGTTACCACACCCGCCTTATTCACCAGACTTGGCTCCTTCGGACTACCATTTGTTTTCATCGATGGGACATGCTTTGCAAGAACAGCACTTCAAAACATCTGAAGAAGTTGAAAATTGGCTATCTGAATGGTTTTCGTCCAAAGCAACACCATTTTTTCGACGTGGTATACGAAAATTGCCTGAAAGGTGGTTAAAATGTGTAGAAAGCGATGGAAGTTATTTTGAATAAAATATTTTTGATTTTTCTATTCTAAATAATGTGTTTTTCTTCCTTTAAAAGAGGCTCATTTCATACTCCTATACCTGGTAGATATACGAATATTATTATTAATATATAAATAATTGTTAGTGCTATGTGAATATAGGGGAGATAGTTCGAACAAAAGTTAAATTTAGTTTTATTTCAGAAAATCAATAGTCTGACTGTATTGACTACAAAAACACGTATTTATACATAAACGGTATCCTCATATCCTTACATTATATTAAAATATTGTTATTATATATACACACACACACACACAGAGTTTATTATAGGTACTTTTTTATTATAATATTTATAGATTTTTATTTATTTATTTCACCGAAAACCGAAAGAAAAATTGAAACAAAAATTACAAATCGCATGTCGCGTGCATTTTTTATATTACATGAAAATATTTTTATATTATATTTGTCAGAAGAACTTATAACATACACTTTTACAGTTTATATTTTATTATAGGTATTATTATTATTATTATTATATGTTAAGAAGAAGGATGTTTTTTTAAGCGTGACAGAACCTTCAATATATAGTTAAATGAATACACAAATTGTTTATTATAATAATAATTAGATATAATTTGTTTTTATGTCAAACAATTAATTAACAATTAATTTATTTTTGAAAATAATATCTGCGTAAATTGGCTCAAAAGTTAGCTGTTAAATATGGTGCGCATTAGATCGATTCAATTTTTACTAAACAACTTTGACTTTTTAAATTAAATTTCCATAATTTGAAAGCGTTGTTGTTGTGTTACAGGCGCATTCCATATTGATGATTTGACAAATTATATTAAAAAAATTATTTAATTATATTATTATAAACAGTTTGTATTTTGCTTAAAATTTATCCGTCCCAAAAATAATGAGAATGGATAAAAGAAAAACCCAATAAATTAATTAAAATCATTATACAAAAATCATTATATAAATCCGAAATACATTGATTTTCAAACGTTCAACAAATGAATCAAATCAGTTTTTTATGACGACTAATGGAATGTTGGTGATCGTAGCCTTTTAAATCTCAAAACCATTTCTTTTCTTAGCCAAATTAAGTTTAGTCGCAGGAAATTAAATCAGGTGAATGATTAAGCAAAAAAAAAATTAGATTTTGAATCAAAAAATTAGTGATAATTGTTGAACGATGTGAGGCTCGTACATTAACATGAGCAGTAATGTCTAACTGCCTGGTTTTCGATATTTCAATATCCATTTTCACGAAACTCAATAAAGAATTCTTAGAAATTTTTCTAACGAAATCAATTTCACTATTCTCAATGTTTTGTTCATTAATTGCTGCAGATGGTCTACCTGAACGTTCTCTCTGCATTCTGTGAATTGTTTATGTGATCTTTAAATACTTGTGATTTTTTTGACATACGAGATTTTAAACGAATCATACGTTTTTGCCAATTTTAAATTAAAATTAGTCATTCTTTGTACTTTATATAAATATTTTTCGTCCTACTACTGTCACTGAAAATGACTGTCACAATTACAAATCATTTCAGTCTCTGTTTTCAAGTAATTAGGCATCAAATTTCAAAAGTAACTCTAATGTAACATATTCAGAAAATCGAGTTTATTTCAAAAAAAAAAGTTTCTTTTAAAAATATAGTAAGAGTAAACTTTAGTAATATTCATTACAGCTAAAAGAAGCTTTACTTTTAATTTTTCTTCTTAAACTCCGTGATTTATTTATTTGTATAACATCAGGTGACTTTGGTGGCCAAAGTATAGGCACATTATCCTCCATCACTATATTAAAGTTACAAATAAAGCTGGATGCGGTCATTGGAAATAATTGACTAAGTGTACAAATATGTTTGAAGTCGTCATAGCATAGAAATCGAATGTAACTTTCTGAAAAAAATTACATTTTCTTGTAAATTCTATTGTTATTAAAATTGAAATAAGTCGAAAAGTGTTAGTTTTAGTTTTAGACTGTACCGACTACGACACCCTGTATATAGAATATATTAAATAAATACATAATATCATACAATATAATTATACATATACATGTTTGTGATTTTGTGTTGTGCTATACATATAAATATTTCGGTATAGATAGATAATAAAATCTAAAAGTTAAAAAAGTATATATTTTTACATTAAATAAAAATATAAATATAAATAAGAAAATTTGATAATGGAAAATTTCCAAATATGGTTTGTGAAAATAAATTTTCCACAAATATAATGTATTGAAAAATGTATTATTTAATGGCAAATATAAATTGTCTTATAACATTGGCACGCACGTACACATTTTAAACAATGAAGAACCGATAAAATAGTACTATTTCTACGCCGTCTCGGTGATTCTTTTTAAAGATAAAGCTTTTTAGTCAAATAATTATCAAAACAATTAACATTGAATTGCATTGAATATTTTTTTAAATTAGAAATATATTTTCGTAGTGTCGCGACCGCCATAAAATATTGTAGAAAAATTTAAATTGGTGCAATATAAATAAGGAAAAAAGCTTAGTTTATTATTGGGGGGTATATTCCGGCGGTTGATATGATGTGTGTAAATATAGCTTCTTTGTACATTTTTTGAAACAGTATACAAACATTATTATAAATTCGGCTTACGTAGTTATGTGAAAATAATACAAGAGTGACCTGATTACGAAGATTTGCACTTATATTTTCCATTTACATATACATAATTTATATATAAAAAGTGTATAAATTGCAATATGCCATTTGCTAATGCAAATCTTTCTTATTTTCTTTATTTCTCTGTGTATTTATTTATAATGAAAAATGATTATATTAATATAATTTAATAATACGCATACATTTGCTGTTACAATATGCCATATGCCATTGAAAATTAGTAGTTACATATCTCTCGACGCGACTCTTATATTTTATATATGTTTATGATAAATTGTATACATAATTTATGCATATATAATCCTATAATTTTAGACATATTTCTTGAAATAATTGTGTGTGTGTGTGTAATATAACGAATGTTATGAAATAAGAAAAATTATTATAATGTTGTTACATCAAGTAGAAAATTTATATAGAAAATAGTATATCTCTAAATTTAATAATATAAATATACTGAAAATTTATTATAATACAACATTATAAGTTACCTTTTTAAATTCATTAATAAATATAAATGTTATAGCCGAAAATATTTTAAAAGGGATCATAAAGAAAAATACTGTTTTTTTGGAGAAGCGCCCGCCAAGCACAGCGGATTTTTGGAACGATTTTGTCGAAATATTTCCTATTTTATATATTAAATACATATCTTCTTATTCATGCTTTGATATTTAATGTGTTCCATTTTCTATGCCAACAAATCCATAAATCAACGTCTCATCAATGATTGCAATTTAATAGAATATGTTCGATTCACTAAAAATATATATTTTCCATTCAAAATATTCAATTATTTTTTGTCAATATTAAGTGAAAAACAAATGTTGCATCTTTAAAATCGATTAACATTAATCACAAATTAAATGACATCACCTTTATACATATTCACAATATACGATCTATGTAAAGTTTCGATCAAATAGAGGATGTATTAAATTAGTTAAACTTATTTGATCAGTTATCAATATGTGATATTGATAATGGGAGGTGCGAAACAATAAGCAATGGCAATGTGAATCATTTCGAAAATTTCTCTGTATTGATTTATCTCTTGCCAAATATACGAGTATATAGATTACAGCATTTTAAAACTAAAGTTTCCTATTCTGATAAACCGAAAAATACTGTTAAGCTAATGTAAACCTCTATAGATCAGTGGCGAAGTAGAAAAAATGTTTTCAGATTGTAATAGCACTATATTTTTCTGGTAGACGAGTTATAGGTAGAGTATATTCTGGAAAAAAAACTGGAATGTCCACTTACTAAATTCTGCGGCAAAATAGATCTTAAGAATTATCATTTTTTTGAATTACAGGCCATATTTTTAACAGATTTCCAGTTTTTTCATAGAAGAGATTTTTTTTAAAATCGATTCACTCGTTCAAAAGACAATTTTCTCTGCCAACGATTGGAAAATCGGTCATATCTTTTGAACGCGTGAATCGATTTTAAAAATCTATTCTATATGAAAGATAGGAAATTGATTATAATTTGAAATTAAGTATACAAAACTGGAAATTCGTTAAAAAATATGGCCCCCTAATTAAAAAAAATATGATAATTCATATAAATCGATTTTACGGAAAATTTAATTCGGTGAACACCCAAATTTGTTTCCATAATTTAGTTTAATTCCTCATCGCTGGTTATAAGAAAAATATAGCGATATTGAATACTGAATATATACTCCGAACATATATTTTCAAAAATTTTATTTCTATATTGCAACATATTTTGCATAAGTATGCTCTTGAATTCTGCGATGTGGATTACAAAAATTTTTAATCGGGAAGTTGATCTTGAATAATAGAATGATGAACACGTTGTAAAAGTCTTTTCCAAAATTTCTGCAGCAATTTGAAATTTTTCTATCATCTTACGAATGGTTTCATATATTAATAGGGCATCATTAATTTATGTCAGTTCCAAGTAGATCTTATGGATCCATCAAATATTCATTCATGCAGTCAAGTTGCTTAAAATTACTCATCGCATTGGGATTAATATAAGAATTCACCAATTGCTCTACAATTTACGAAGGATAAATGTTTACATAATTCCATTATATTTATATATGAATGAATGAATTTAGTATTAGAGTATTGTGTCACATATGGCGACAAGCAACAACAAAATGTGATGATATTTTTCTATAAGTTATTCGATATTATTAGCATATAGGCTATACTTATTAGGTTTTTTTAAGTAAAAACATATAAAATGTGTTTAAAGGCACATAATATCATAAAAACGAATAATAAAAATATATAAAATTCACTTTTTTCATTCAATATCAATTGCTACTGATGATAATAAACATTTATACATACAAAAAATGCCACAAAAACACAAGAAAAATAGTTAAATTAATGTATCCCGACATCGCCTGTTTTTCTACGGCGATCGATAATATCCGCACAGATTAATATTTTATAACCACTTTTTATCTTTATAAAAGTAAATACAAAACAATTGTAGATTTTCTCATGACCCTTTGCAAAATTTAGTATATATGAAATGAATGTAACGTAACAGCTACAGCACAACAACAAATATAATATATATAAAATAGTTTAGAATAAAAAAAAATAGTAAGAAACTCACCAGTGCTGCAGTATGTTAAATATGAATTGTTAAACCCGTTCACTTTTCGCTACATTGCTATTGCCAACAAAATTTATTAATTTCTGATAATCCATTTCGTTATTATTTCCCATATTAAAGAAATAAAGTTCAACCCATTGACCTTTTAAAATAAAATAAAATAAAATAAAATAAAATACAATAAAATGGAAATTTTTTAAAATTGATTTTCTTTTTATAATTTTCTTAACCTCATTTTTTTTTTTTTTCTTTAAAGTGTATAGTTATTACAACAATAAAATGTTACTATAATATTTTATACAATATATAAATGTTTACATTGGCGTTGGGTGCATGTAAACAAGGTAAACAGTGTTTACCATGAAAAAAAAATTATTATATTATTTTACAATTGGTTAAAGTTTACTCAAATATAGTTTTTTCTTATGTTATAAATTAAAATATAGATTAAATATCGTAAATTTAAACCATGCCATAAACAATTAAAGTCATTGGTTATATAATAAAACGATATTATAAACGATAATTAAAATGTAATAAATAAAACGGGTACTCACCAATTCACTTTTGTACCCAAATTAGACGCAATAGAGGAGCCGCCGGTAATCTAGATGATTGAATATTCTGTACATACAGTTCAATTTGCAATTTCATTTCATTAATAACAAAAATTAAACCACGAGACGCATTTGCTATATATATTAGCTAAAAAGAGAAATAAAGAAATAAATTAATTTTATTATTATTAGATTTAAATAAATGTTGTATCAAATCAAATTAAATATATTTAATTTATTACTTTTTTTCGAAATAATTTGGTACAATTTTAAACATTAACACAAGATCGCAGCAATAAGAACAACAACAACAACAATAAATGCTATACATAAAAATTTCTTTGACCACGGTGTCACACACACACAATCACATTTTTGTTTGCGTTTGCATATAGGAAAATTTAATTATTAAATAACTAAAAATCTATACCATCTTTTCCAGCAAAATTAATTATTCTATAAAGTGATAATTGTTGGGTAACAAATAAAATAAAAATTATTAAAACAATTACAATATTTTAATGTATAAAATAGAAATAAATGTGGAGGAGCATCACAATTACGCACACATCATTGACAAACAAGGAAAAAAGATGAGTTAAAATTTATTGTACAGGTATTTTTTAAACACCCAATAACTAAACACTGTAATAATAGTTTGAAAATAAAACTTAAATAATATTAAATATTAATATTCGGTTTATAAATTTAAAATAATAGATTATCTTTACCTTACATTAATTATTAAATATAAAATAATTAAATGATTAATATGCAATTATTTTTTTCCTATATTTTTCATTTACTACGACGACGACGTGACTGACACAAGAAAAACAAAAACTAGCAATAATAAAAAAATCGAAATCAAAAATGTGACATAAAAAATTGATGACACATGAGAAATGCAAAAAAACAATTGAATTTATTTCGGCATTATAAGTAATTGAAATTTATTTTTTTATTATTATCGTAATTTTAACGAATTTTCAAATTTAAAAATTTGCTCATTTTTGAAATTTATTCCAGCAGATGTTGTCACTTATGCTGTTTAATGATGATTTAATAATTTGATGTAATTTTATAGTAATGAAATTTTCTTACAAAGTAAATTTATCGATTTTGATATTATTTAATATTATTTAAATTTTTGCCATTGGATAATTTTGAGTTTTACCGGGCTATAATTGAACCGCTCTTCTCGTAATAAATGGTATGTACCAGGCAATACTGTGAAACTTATGCCGGATGTCATTATAGAGAAAAATCAATTATATGCCGCATAAACATATGAATTCAAAGAAATAATCATTGACACATAGAGATGCTGCGGTAACAAACAAACTTTAAAACTAAATTATAATAACTTTTTCACACTTAAAATGTTTCAATACATCCTTTTTCCGTTATTTCATACGCATATATAGCGGCTGTATGTAGCTATTTTTAGGTAATAGGATAAAAATATAGGATTAGTTTAGCTAATCGAAAAATTCAAGCGACGCCGCTGAATGTTTGGTATACACGTTATCCATATCTATATTTGGTCGTACATATATGTTACAATGCATACATAAATGATGGAAATTTTTGACATGCATTGATGTGTGATTTCAACCCACACGTGCACAGCAATCAACACATTTTCTTATTAAAAAATAATATACAATGTACGCGATATAAATATTACATTACTTATATATGAACTATATATATTTTATCCTACATGTTATATTGTATTAATTAATTTTATTACCACTTGATTGATTTAATTATCCAGATACTCGCCGTATCTCTCATATATCATCAATCTCACTATTTTAAATATATACTATAATAAAGTAGGACACACAAAGAGTTCCATACTACGAATATCTTAAGTAATAATAAACGGATATGCATCATATGATATTTCTATTTAAATTATTATTTAATAACGGCACGGAAAAATCAATTTTCATATAATAACATTCAATGTATACATTTTAGTTTATAGATATACAATATATGAAAATGTACAAAGGATATAGAATATATGGATTATATACGCACACACACATATTTTATTTAAATTTTCATTTATAGAAAATTCCAATAAAAATAAAGTTGTAAATTTTAGAAAAATATATACATTTAAACATTATAATATTGTTTTTATAGTTTAAAAGGATTTATGCGATAAATGCGATTGAGTTTATAAATAAAAAGAATGTGTTGGGCATGTATTATTAAACAAACACTATCATCTTTCTATATTAATGTAAAATTTATGATATTTTTATATAGAGCTCCCTTCGCAAGCATATCCGATCATTTTTAATTGTATAATTCTGTCAGAAATATTCAAACAATTACTTTGATTTCAATTTGAATATAAAAATTAATCATATAAAGCTTCAATTAGTCGCAATAACGCAGAGAGTTTACACCTCTTAAAAACGCAATTGCGCAATTCATATGAATATATATTTTTTTTGCTAATGCAGAGAAATTTCATAGATCACAAAATCACAAGAAGAACGCAGCAATTTCATTTTCATCTTCAATGACAGAAAAATTATCCGTTTCAATTATCGCAATTTATTATATAATACATAGAAAATGAATTGGGCGCTATTCAGACTGCATACAATGCGTACATAAATCTGGAAATCAATAGAACATATAACAATTAAATTAATTAATATTTTATTCAAATATATAGAAAGTATGCAAAACTATAGGATGAGGATCACATAGCGTTGATCACATTACCACAAACACAAATACGTAAATAACAAAGTGTTTTCGAAACAATCACACACAAAAAGCATTATGTGTGAAAAATTTATTTATTTAACTATTATTCTTGATTTTGAAACATTTGAAAATTGATAATTTTGATCAATCTAGGAATAATATATTGGCTAATCGAAAAAGTTTTGTGCCCAATTACCAATAAATGTCTTTTGATGATAATGAACATTTTCGTCCTAATTTGGTTTTTCGCTTCCGGAAACGAAAAAACGCATCGCAAGCTCACAAAAAAATTTGGGTGCTGTGTTTGGTGACGAAGCCTTAACAAAACTGCCGTATCATAATTGTTTTGCTAAGTTCCTTTCTGGTTATTATTTTGGTGGGATTACAAAAGCATTATTTCTTTTGTACTGTTACAAAGCAGCCAAAAACGATCAATTCAGAGGTATACATTCAACACCTAACCAAACGGCACAATAAAATTCAAAAAAAGTGATCAGAATAAGAAAATCGAAATCTTCTATGATAACAAATATCTTTAGTCTCGCGTCAAAAATTATTGAAGATTGGTTGGGAAGTGTTGCTACATCCACCTTCACATTACCATTTGTTCCGGTCTCTGCAGAGCTCCCTTAATGCTTTAAAATTAAATTCCGTAGTGGACTGCAAAATTTACTTGGATCAGTTTTTTGCTCAGAAAACCCAGAAGCTCTCCGCAGTGATGGTATAATGTCATTGCCAGAATAGTGGTAAAAGGTGATCGAACAAAATGGCACATATTTGGTTTAATAGACCTCATTTGTGTGTGGCTTCATTAAATACTGAACTGAACTGAAATCAATATCTGATTGAATCTATCGTAACAGGTTGTGAATGAAAGTAAATCGGATGCAATTTATTTATTTATAAATATGAAATTAATAAAAACGGATACTTCTAATTTGGTTCTAAAATGATATTAAAATTCCATTTGTTGATACGGATCTTGGTTTGATATTTAATTTAAAACTCTACCATGGGGCGATCATGTATGAGGTATGTGACTGGCTATGTGTTTATGGCTTGTTGCGTCGGTTATGGGTTTTTCACTCATGCTTCTGCCGGACACTCGTTAATTCATAATTAGGGGTTAAATTGTTTCTCAGTTTTTGTACTGTGAAGTTATTTTTGCTTCCCTAACAGTGACGAACCGTTAAAAAATGTTTTCAGATTTCAATATCACTATATTTTTCTGTTGGACGAATTGTAGGTAAACTACATTATGAAAAAATAATTAGAATGCCCTCTTAAATTTTCCGGAAAATCGACTTCTAAGAGTTATCATCTTTTTAAATTACGCTGACCATAGTTTTAACGAATTTCCAGTTTTATATACGCAGAATTGCAAATCACATAATCAATTTCCAATCTTTCATAAAGGAGATTTTTTGAAAATCGATTCACACTCTCAAAAGATATGACCGATTTTCCATTTAATATCATTTAAATTATGTATGAAATATAATTTTTTGCTCCATTTGGGTGTTCACACTTTATAAATGACTACAAATTTCTTTAAATTTTCTCTGTCATCGTTTTGGAAAATCGATCATATCTTTTGAACGCATTAATCGATTTTAAAAATCTCTTTTATGAAATATTGGAAATTGATTATAATTTACAATTCTGTGTATACAAAACTGAAAATCCGTTAAAACTATGGCCCGTAATTAAAAATGAGGTGATAATTCATAAAAATCGATTTGCGGGAAAATTTAGTACGATGGTGAACACTCAAATTTTATTTCACAATTTATTGTAGTTTAATTTCACCCAGGTGGTTATAAGAAAAATGTTGCGATATTGAAAACTGAATACTACTTCTCAGCCTTCATCACGGTTCTCTAAATTCTTACTGTTACATAAAAAACTGAATGTTGCCTTTAATTCTACGGCTTAGGCCATTATGATCACATTTCGAATTATTATAATTAAACAGATGCGTATACACTTTCATTTAAATCTAAACGGTTTTTGTGTGTATCTTATGGCTATAACAAGTGGTTTGTTACATCAATTAGAACTGGTAATCTAGTAATTCCTTTTCGTCTGCCATGCATCTCGGCATTTGTTATTTTTCTTCATTTTTTACATGCTGTGGGATTATGGAATTCAATACCAACTCGTGCTAAATTTGCATTAAGCATCACCATATTTAAAAGTACTTGCGGTTATTTTTAGTCTTAGTCGTGTATTTGCCCTGCATCCTCTCTCTCTCTCTTGCAAAATGAACCGAAGAACTGTGTGGGTTAAAATGACCAAGTGAACCATTAGAAATTGCATAATGTTATATTATTTCAGAGTTTTGGGTTAAATAAAATCCAAGTAAAATTTTTTTTAGTTATCTTCTGGTTCCAAAATATAAAATATTATAAGATTTTTTGTATATTGCATTAATTATTATATAATTTTGTTGTTTATTTATCCAAGCACATATTGAATTAAAACATAAATCTATAGCAAATAGAAAAATTATCCAAATATTATTTATATAAAAATACTTGTTCACAATAAATTGTGAAATATGATATTATTTTACGAACAACTGATACAAACTCGCATATATTAAATTAATAATATAAATCTATTTGTATCAATTATTATTGCACAATATATGCATTATTTGCACAATATTATTCAAGAATTTCATTGAAAATTGATATTAAAATAAATAAATTTATAGAATATCATTTGAGAGATATAAAACAGTAAAGAAATCTAAATATATATTTAACGTTTCTTTACGTCTCAACTGTAATATGTTTAAAAACAATTAATTATTTGCATGTCATGTCATGAGACACCATGTGTAACACACACACACATCCAACCCACACACATACATTTTATTTTTAAAAAATAAAATCATAACATAAAAGTATTAAAAATTAAAAAGTTGTGTGATCTTCTATTTTTTTTTTGTTTATAGTTAATGTGACGCGACAAAATTTACGCATAAAATTTATATTTTATTAATGGTTATTGAATAAAAATTTATTTATATGTGGACAAAAAGAAGAAGAAAACGCTTATAATATATTATCAATGATTTAAAGAAGAAAAAAAAAAAAGTTAAATAAATAAATAAAGTGATTACAAAATTAAAAAGTAAAAAAATTAATAAATTAGTGAAAGAAAAAAATCATAAAAATTATTGGAAAAAATCAAATTTTAATATAATCAAAAGAAATTGAAAATATGGCTGCTACAAATACAAAAATAGAAGGTGCTGGCGGTCCACGTACTAATGCCAATGGTCATGAAATGGCACCATTAAATACAAGAGCACGTGGTGATGGAAGTCATGGTGTTACAATTGTATTGTCCGCACCACCACGTAATTCAATTGGTTCCGGTGGCGGCGACGGCGACGATGCCAACGATCCCGATCGTGCTGCATGGTCTGGTAAAATGCAATTTTTTCTCAGTATTATTGGTTATTCAGTTGGTTTAGGAAATATTTGGCGTTTTCCATATTTATGTCAACAAAATGGTGGAGGTAATTGTGTAATTTTATTATTTATAATTTATATAATCTACTAAAATTATGTTTTAGTAGATATGTAGAGGAATATAGGAATCAGGCAAACGATTATTTTAAGAATATTATTAATTCGGATCTTTTTTTTTATTAAGAAAAAAACATCTGTATAATTTCATAGAATTATTTTATTTTTTGTTTATTATCGATTTACAAGTGGATTTGGTTTGAGAAAATAATTTATTATTTATTTTCTATAAATATTTGATGAATTTATGGTTTTTAAAAAAAAAAAGTCAGGTGAAAAATTGAACCGAGTGTATGAATGTGGATGGATGGATGAATGGATGGATGGATGGATGTGTGTGTGTGGGGGTGATGACAAACAGACATAAGTTTGTTTAGTCTATTGTAGACACATATCGTTGTCATATTGTATAAATAAATTAATTTATAGCATTTCTTAATTAATATCTAATAGCTGTCTTACAATAAAATTTTTGCATATATATATTTTAGGTTGTACCAAAAAAAATCTATTCCTTTCCGATTACAACAAGTTTTAACAATTCATTTTATTATTATATTTGACTATCTCTATCTGTTTATCACAGAATACACACATATTGATCTAGCAATTGAACTAAAACGACGATGTTCCATGTTAGTTTTAAGTGAGATGCGATCGTGTAACCGCATATGGCTACTTATAAAGTTAAATTACGCTATTTTATTTTGTACGAATTGCAACAAAGAAAGAAAAATTCTACGGAAGCGTGTAGAAATTTATTGAAAGTATTTGATGAAGATACAATTTCTGTTAAAATATGCAGAAAAATTTCTAATAGATGATTTAAATTTTACTCACAAGCCGCACGCACAGAGCGATCACCTTAGTTCGAGCGAAATCCATTTTTCACAACATCGGCGATAACGAAATGGTCAGCTCAACAAACCATTTTGGACCATATTCAAAAACTACGGTATGGGTATGGAAACATTCGAAATATGAGTTAAGCGAAAAGAATTTGAATGATTGATGATCATCATATGCACATCTCAAGCAAGCTAAATTCGGAGAGATAGTGTCAGCAATTGGATAATTTAAAAGCAGGATTCGTCAGAAAGTTAGATTGGGAAATTCTGTCACATCCACCATATTCCCCGCACCCAGTACCCTCCGATTATCACTTGTTTATTTCCTTACAAAATTTTTTGTTGGACAAAAAAATTGGAAAACGAAGAAAATATCAGATAAGCGCTGATTCAATTTTTCGCATCGTGATTTGAGCGAGTTGAAAATATAAATTTGTGCGTATGAAAACCTTTGAGAAAAAACAATTTCAATATATGGTGATTGATTATGCATTTAAGGTTTCATGTTTCGCCAATGTATATTAGGTGTCGCATCCGATTAAAACTTAGTTACAGATTTAGTGATTACACAGTAACGGCGAATCAGCGTCACTATTTTATAACTGCTGTCGAAAGACGTGCGATATATCCCTGTAAATGCCCTACGAATTTACAGAATGATTAAGTAGGTTGAACGTATGGTGGTTAACTATCAACTTCGCAAAAACAACCACTTATGTTATGTTATGTTATAATTCTACAACACGGTCTCGGATCGGACAGCATAAAAAACGGCAACGACTCAAGCAACGAAAATTTATGGACAATTATTTAAAACTTGCATCTTGAAATGTTAGAAAAGCAAGATGGTTATAGATGCAGTAAACTGTGATATAGTTAGTTAGTTAGAAGTTATAAATTGCTCCAAGCGAAGCTTTATGTCATCTAATAAACCTTTCATTACATCCAAGTTGGTAAATTACTCGGCCGCATGGGAATATATAACAATTTACCAATTGTACTGCAATTAACGAACGATAGATATTTTCAAAATTCTATTATTTTTATATTGCGGTGATTAGCCCATAGTGATGTGTATGCAGATTTTGTTAAGCTTTGAGTAGCGTTCAACACCATATTTTTAAAGACATCCGTTTTTTTTTTTTTCTTCCATAAACGAACAAATGGTCACCCGCAACCGAAAAATTTCAGTATCAAAATAAATACCGGAAAATTTCCTATGAAAAATAGTATAACTTGTGATGTAAAGATCTTTAAAATTTGCGGTTGGAAGACATTGACTGTGGATAGATCAGGTTGGAGAAGGCTAAAACCACATCTGGGTTATAACGCCATTGGAGTAAGTATAAGTAAATAATTATGTGTCGTGCAATTAATTTCCGGCATTTAATTTCAATCAAAATGTTTTCCATTATTTATTTATAACTTGCTGCCTGGCAAAAAGCGGATGAAAGAAGATCTTCGTTTTTTCAGGCTAACCGCATTTGTCAAATAATTTTTTAATTTCTTCATATATTTTATTTGAAGTTGCTAAGCCAAATTGCATCCGATGGGGACAAATTATAATCAGAAGCAGTCGAAGCAGAGATGTCTTGATGAATACGATGGAAAACTCCCCAACCCGATGTGACAATAATGACGTACCTTTTACAGCTTTCGATACATGACGTCGAGTTTTGTCGTGTGCATGGCTTAGATTAATTAGATGTTACTGATAACGTTTATTGATAACAACTTTCACCTGCAGTTTCAAAATCTCATTATAAACGCGATTCCTTCTTGAATCCATCCCAAATACACAGCACATTTAGTCATATTTCCGTGAATATTTCGTTTTGTCATGATTTTTTGTGTTTTGGATTATCGAAAAAAATTCACTTTTCATCACCGAGTTTGATACAACAAAAAAAGATTTTCTTTTGAACTACAAAAACAATGAAAGACAGGTGTGTTCCATTTTGTATTCTGAAAGAAATTTATTTATTCGCTATTCTTTGGTTTTAACATCAAAATCATCACTTTAGCATTGTTTAGAACCATTTCCTATATAAGCAAAACCGCAGATGGAACAAGATCACCATATTTTTTCCACAAAAGTTTTCTCAGCCTAACCTACAGCCTTTCTTCAATTTAATAACATTAATAAACATTGTCTTTGCTAGACTGTATAGCTATAATTAATTAATTGGTATACCTACAATTTTCGCATAGAAGTGAAGTCAAATGAAATGCCGGAAAAGAAATACAAAAGTTTAAATAATTTTGTTTGTTGGCAAAATTATAACGCATACGAATAACTTAAAGTGAAATATGAATCCAACGTTAAGCCATTATAGAAATATGTAGTTCTTAGTTAGATAAGAGCTATATATTATATTCAGAGTTTATGTATCAAAATTGTTATATATTGCAAATGGTCCACCACCAAAAATACGACAAAGTGATATCCACAAATTTTTATTGTAAATATAATATACTTTTTGAACGCATAATTCAATTCTCATATAAATATATATTTTGTTTATAAATATTCTTTTAAAATCACTTTAATATAAAACTGTTATCATCAATTTAATTTAATGTTTTCATATACAATTGGTATTATATTTCATTCGTACTCGTATTTCTTATAATAATATATATATCTTTTATTATTCAATAATATGATAGGCATCACAACATATCCATAGATTAAATATATGATTCTAAATATACACGTGTATTATAAATATTAAATGGATATCCATATAAAAAGATATAAATAAATACATAAATAAATTTTTTGTTCTATATTTTATCATTATTTGTTATCTTTTATAAGCCAATATATGCATAGAAAAATTTACATTATATAAATAGATACATTTTTTTATTATTAATATCCATTTTCTCAATTGTATAGCGTAAAATGTTCTCATACTTACATAGCAAAGGTACACATAATAATCAATATAAAATAATAATAATCGATATCAAAAAAATTTATTATGTAATTTTATTATTTAAAAATACATTATGGATAAGTGTATTAGAATTCGATCGCAATTAGTGTTTAATATTTTGTATATGGAAATAGGATATATAATATTGTAAGATCCGATTTTTTTCAGATTATGTAATCAATTAAAAACCACTCAATTATTATATTATTATAATTTGATATTGATTGAAGTATTAATTTTCTAAATAAATATTATCCAATTAAGGCTTGTCATCGAAAAGATATTCGCCAAAGTGTTTTGCGGTGAATACAAAAATATGAAAGAAACTGATAGCGCCCACTAATACATTTACACTATAAATTTAACGCATATATAATATATAGACTATTGCTATCTTTAATTTTAATATAAAATTTATATATACCGGGGTGTTTTAGACATCCATCGATCCAACAGTACAATGCTACTGTAATTGGTTATTTATACACCCGCATGCAAAGTAATTTACCAACTTGGCTGTAATGATGGTATTTAAGCTCCATTTGGAGTAACATATAACTTGCTGTATACTATACTTATCTATATTTTTAGGATTTCTGATAAAAAGTATACTATAGCTTGAACTTTAAAAAAGTTTCACGATTTAAAACACCCGGTATATAACACACACATATCTGCTGTGTCCAAAAAATTAAGATGGCATTGTAAATATTTTGAAAAATTTTAATTTATGTATGTCTCATTTCTTCGAAACAGTTTTGGAAATTCATTTTCCTGAATGGCACTCAAAACGCGCTTCATTTCGGTTTACATATATTCGCGATCAAGTCAGTAGCCACAGCGGCGCGGTCTTTTGAGTTTGTTGAATAGTCAAAACTCACATGGTGCCAGTGGTGTTGCGTGCATGTAAACAAGTTAAACAAAAAATAAAAAAAATTCTTTTTTAACGAATATTTTTTTTTTACACTGGCTGTATTTTATATACAATTGGTTAAAGTTTAGTCAAATATAGCTTTTTTCTTATGTTATAAATTAAAATATAGATTAAATATCGCAAATTTAAACTATGCCATAAACAATTAAAGTCATTGGTTATATAATAAAACGATATTATAAACGATAATTAAAATGTAGTAAATAAAACGGGTACTCACCAATTCACTTTTCGCCAAATTAGCCGCAATAGAGGAACCGCCGGTAATCTATATGATTGAATATTCTGCACTTACAGTTCAATTTGCAATTTAATTTCATAAATAACAAAAATTAAACCACGAGACGCATTTGCTATATAGCTAAAAAGAGAAATAAAGAAATAAATTAATTTTATTATTATTAGATTTAAATAAATGTTGTATCAAATCAAATTAAATATATTTAATTTATTACTTTTTTTCGAAATAATTTGGTACAATTTTAAACATTAACACAAGAACGCAGCAATAAGAACAACAACAACAACAATAAATGCTATACATAAAAATTTCTTTGACCGCGGTGTCACACACACACAATCACATTTTTGTTTGCGTTTGCTTATAGGAAACTTTAATTATTAAATAACTAAAAATATATACCATCTTTTCCAATATAATTAATTATTCTATAAAGTGGGAAAGTTGGGAAACAAATAAAATAAAAATTATTAAAACAATTACAATATTTTAATGTATAAAATAGAAATAAATAATGAGCACAACTTACGCACACATCATTAACAAACAAGGGAAAAAGAAAGTTAAAATTTATTGTACAGGTATTTTTTAAACACCCAATAACTAAACACTGTAATAATAGTTTGGGAATAAAACTTAAATAATATTAAATATTAATATTCGGTTTATAAATTTAAAATAATAAATTATCTTTACCTTACCCATTAATTATTAAATATAAAATAATTAAATGATTAATATGCAATTATTTTTTTCCTATTTTTTCATTTAATGCGACGACGACGTGACTGACACAAGAAAAACAAAAACTAGCAATAATAAAAAAATCGAAATCAAAAATGTGACATAAAAAATTGATGACACATGAGAAATGCAAAAAACAATTGAATTTATTTCGGCTTTATAAGAAATTGAAATTTATTTTTTTTATTATTATCGTAATTTAACGAATTTTCAAATTTAAAAATTTGCTCATTTTTGAAATTTATTCCAATAAAGTAATAAAATGATGATTTAATAATTTGATGTAATTTTAAAGTAATGAAATTTGCTTACAAATTTAATTTATCGATTTAAATTTTTAGTATTAGATAATTTTGAGTTTTATCGGGGCATTATTGAAACGATCTTCTAGTAATATGTACCAGGCAAGACTACTGTGAAACTTATGCCGGATGTCATTATAGAGAAAAATCAATTATATGATTATACGCATTTGGTGGTTGTGAAACAATATGGGTTGAATTTGTGTTGATATAGTCTCAAATAATCAATGCAGTGTGCGATATAGGCGAATAGCATCAAACAAACGACGTATAACACCTAAAATAATATTCATTGTTAACAGTTTGACACGACGGAAGAAATTCATAATACGATAATCGTTATAAATTGTTGTTTTGGAACGATAACGAGCATCAAACGCAGCACGTCATGAGACACAAAATTGTAGTCATTATATTCACCGAAATTTTTTTAAATTTCCAACAGTATCAGTTAGTTCTGTAATTTCATCGGTGACCTTTGATTTTCTTAACGTGCGGTTCATCATTTGACATTGATGGTTGTCTGTGGGCTGGTTTTCGTCTTCAATGCGTTCTATATCATTTTTTGGAACTATTACTTGTAATATTTTTGACGTAGTCTGTTCGTCAACGGCATACTGTACCACCAAATTATCGAAATATGTTATTTTTATGTCATACACCATAACCAATCATATATATCAATGTATCTGATAACATGAAATTTAACACAGATGCGTTAATGACGCAGTAATACCAATTTTAAATTAAAATGTCACTTTATTTTCCGGGACACAGCATATATAAATTTTAATATTATAAAGAAGGATTATATTTTAAATAACCAACAACAAACCATTATATTTCATAAGAAATCTGTTATACTTCATTATATGCCATTTCAGAAAAAAATATGTGCTGCTCAAAGTCATCGCGTTTGCTTATAAAATTTTATGGTGTACGACTTTTGAAGATTGGTTAACAGATTAGACCATATCAAAACTATAATGATTTTAATCGTAAAGGATTGTATAATATAGCTGAGACTACTACGCACTCCTTCCATACCATTTATCTGATTATTTTGAACTGAATTATAAAGATTTGCGCGAATATATATTTATTTCATATATCAAAATCCATTGACATCATCATCGCGAAAATTGACGGTATATCCTGTGCGAATCCATTTCATGAAATTCTTCTGTATGAAAGATAGGAAATTTGAATTGAATTTTAATAATCTGTTTAACAAATTAAAAATAAAATGTAGATATTCTCGGTAATCCGGCACGTTCAGGTACTTTTTTCATAACTAATAAATAGTCGTATGTCAATAAAAATAAATATAGAAATTTCTCACGTCTTGTCATGCAATGCATTTAATTGTTATTGTATAAAGTACTATATCGTAATATTCAATGTAATACATAAATATGTTATACATAAATTTATGTAATAAATAACGATCTACACACTCTCATATTTACATATTAATATTTATATCAAATGATAAATAATAAATTATTGATTTTATAATAAAATTAATTATTTTAAAATTCATACTTTTTTAAACATATAGTTTTATTAGATATAGTCAAGTAAATTAATATTATTAGAATTTGAAAAATGAATATGTTTGCATTTTTTTTACTTTTAATCTCCATTTTTATGTATATGTTTTGTAAAACCTTAATTTGTTTGGCTTCAATTTTATAATTTTGCACGCATTGTACAAACATGACATTGATTTTTGAAGTTTACTATATATGGTCGATAATGATAATGTACAAGTACAATTGTGAACGACATTAATGTTGTGTATATTGTATGAATAATACGATGCAGATTTGAGTGTATGTATCAGTGGCGATAATCGTGAAAAAATGTCTTCAGATTGCAATGGTAGACGAGTTGTAGGTAGACTAAATTATGGAAAAAAATTGGAATGTCCACCAAACTAAATTTTGTTCGGAAAATTGACTTTTATGAATTATCATCTTTTTAAATTACGGTGGCCATAGTTTTAAGGGATTTCCAGCTTTACGTACAGAATTCCAAATTATAATCAATTTACAATCGTTCATAGAAGAGATTTTTAAAATCGATTCACAAGTTCAGTGGCGTACAGGCGCATGCAATCCGAGTAACCAATCGATAAGCATAAAAATATATTTGTTATTATTATTAAAATTTAAAAATAATAATAATAATAACAGAGAAGCTACTTTAATTAATATTGGACAATAAATTTATTTAATTTAAATAATAATAACAAATATATTTTGTAATCGTATCAGTTACTTGGATTGCAATCAGCACGTGTCATGGATAATTTTCAAAAATAAGCGTGTCGTATATAATATATACAATGAAAAGAAATTGACCAGAAAATCGAATGGAAAATGACGAATAAAGGATCAAGAACATTTCCAAGACTTTAAAAATCTTACGATACAATTTATGAAAGAAAATTACAAATTATATTAAATTAAATATTAAATAGAACGTAAAAGTTGAAGGATCATTTCCAGGATACGTCTCAGTGATAATTTTTGAAAATAAGCATTTTGTTTTTCGCATGCCGGGAAAAAAATTAAACAGGAAATTGAGTCGAATTGACCATGGAATGATAAATGATATTTAATTATTGAAAATATAGACATATAAAGCCATGTCATATCTTTTATTATGTGAAAGGTAGTTGAACATAAAATTAAATGGATGGAAATTACGATTGAAGGATCACAAACATTTGCAGGTCCTCGTACGGATAATTTGTACATTAATAAGCGTAAACTTTTCAAGACCTCCGCAGCCATAATGCTAGAAAATATATAGACATGATCTCTAATAAAAGGGAATCAAATTAGGAAATTAAATGGTTTGTCTATATTGAAAGAATAATATTGATTGATTGCAGGTTGATTCTATATATAATTCTCCATAATAAGTGTGCTTTAGAGCCTTTGTGGAATAGAAATAATTAGAGCTAACGATTTAAGGATTTGTTTCAATTAATCTGGATTTAATTCCATTACTTATAAGTTTAATATAAATGTTGTTTTGGCGAATTACAAATATGTTCGAATCCAGCAGCTCTGTATAAGAAAATAATAATAATAAATTGGATAACATTTCATTGGAAGAATAATATTTAAAAGCGGGTTTGTTGTACGAATAGAATTACTGCACGAACTATAATGTTTCATTCTTCCATTTTTTATCAGAACGTCTGCTTTTATTCATTCTACGATAGCCTGTAAAATGCTTACGGCAAGACCAAAAATCTTTAAAAAGCATATAATATAAAATATTTCAGTTAAAATTTCAAGATGATCGTATAATTGATACCAGAGAAATACTATTGAAAATATTTGTATAGCCGGACACTACTGCCGTTTTTTAAGTACTTATCATTAAACATTTAAGTTGTACATTTCAAGATGATGCGGATAAATGATACTCGAAAAATTCTATTCGGGATATTTGAGAATTATGGGAACACCTGGAAATAGTGGTTGTCGTTGTCTCACCTATACTTTTAAGAAATTGTATTTAGAAATTACTATGAAACACGTTCAGCTGGGAATATTTTGATAGACGTTACGTTGCATTTTTATAATTAACATAAACTAATACGTAAAAATTTAACTAAATTCAACGATCGCGCAGAGAAATACGGAATTATTTGTTTAATTGTCAACTTAATACTATATAAATCAAATATAAAGCTCGCGTACAATTAAAATTATAAAAAATTATATCAAATTTATTCGAATCTTTGTTGTAAAGCAATAAAATATCAAAATAATTAAATCGCGAAATGAATCAATTTACATATTGATTATTTTATATTATATTTACTCAAATAAACGTATGGCCAACATCTTTGAATCCTTTAATTTTTAGTTTTAATTAATTTTCTATTTATTTTTCATTCACAATGTCCTTGAAACATGACTATAATATTCTCAACACAATTGTAACAATTGTCTCACATTAAAATTATTCGTATTATTAATGTGAAAGATTGGGAAATTGATTATATAATTTGTAATTCGGTACACATGAAATGGAAATCCATTGAAAACTATGATCCGTATAATTAAAAAAGATGATAATGCATAAAGGTTCAGTGTTCACCTATAAAGATGAACAAAACAAAGTTCAAGTCGTCTCGTTAAACTTCGACGTCAGTCTAATGAATCAATATTGAATTTATATTCAAGCAACAGAATATAAAATATATACAAAAGTCATGACGTTGAACATTCTTCTTAATAATTTAATGTATTAATAACAATTATTTAAATATATATAAATTATTAAATAATTTATTAATACACAAGTCATTTTTACATATTTAATACATAAATACAGTAAATATTGTACAACGTCAACAAACTGACGGTGACAAAAATATTCCATTGAATACAATATTTTGCAAAACAAAAATTCGCTTACATACAACATTTCCAAACATTATTTATTTGATATGAAAATTTAACTCAAAACATTTATTTTCATATTAATTGGATGTGTGAGACGTGTCATTATATTGGATTGAATGCAATATATATTGGGTTATATCTTGTACCGGCTTGCATACACAATATTCACTGTGAACGCGATAAAAATATAATAATAAATAATTGGACAAATGTATAAATTCACTCACACCTCGGTCAGTCGGTCGTCGTATATATATAAAACATAATAATTGACTAAATATAAATTTTAATAATAGTGTATTAAATTTTGGACATTTGCCGAATAATTATAATATTTCAATGTCAAAAATTATTGAATTTAAAATGCATTTTTTATATATGTATATATTTTAAGAACACTATTTAACGAAAAATGTTACGTTTTAATAAAATGCATACAAATTTTGTTATATTTTGTTATAGAAATAGATTAATAATATTGATTGCAAATGTGGTGTGGCGATGAATTATGCGAGTTGTTTGTTAAATAAAAAAATAGTAGAATTTATTCTAAATTATTGTTAATGAATATAGAACTCATTAATCCAACATTAGCATTACTTAATATACAGATCTGAATTACTAAATGATTTTAATTTGGTCATCTGTTTACGGCTTACGACCTCTGGAAATCGCTTCTCGTAAAAATGCCATAACTTATCGAAATGATCTAAAAGGATATATGAATTAGAAATTTAGAATATTTCTATGAGAAGTATTTTATTCTCTATAAATATAAGATTGCGGTGTTACATTATATTTCTGTCCATTTCAAAGTATGGCAATTTGTCAATTTGGCAAAAAAAAAATAATAATTATGGAGGTAATAATTCATAAACACTTGTCTAAATTAAATGAAAATGTCGATTATTAAATAATTTCGACTGCATCAATTCATCAACACTAAACAGGACTGTGTTATGGCTGTGCGGTATCTTACAATACCCCCATTGTAAATTTGATATTTTACAACAATATTGCTATAACCAGTGACGAAAGCAGCTTTCAATATCGCTATATTTTTCTTATAACCTGGGTGAAATTAAACTAAATTGTAGAAAAAAATTTGAGTGTTTATCGAATTAAATTTTCCGGAAAATCTACTTTTATGAATTATCATCTTTTCTGATAACGGGCCATAGTTTTAACGGACATCTATTTTTGCTTACATCATTGCAAATTATAATCAATGTCTAATGTATCATAAAAGAGATTTTTAAAATCGATTCACACGTTCAAAAAATATAATCAATTCTCCAAACGATGACAGAGACGAGAAATGGAAAATCGGTCATAACTTTTGAACGTGTGAATCAATTTTTAAAATCCTTGCTATGAAAGATTGGAAATTGATTATAATTTGAAATTCTGTACGGAAATACGTTAAAAGTATGGGCCCCATAATTCAAAGAGAGATGATAATTCTTAGAAGTCAATTTTCCGGAAAATTAACTAAGTGGACTTTCTAATTTTTTTTCATAATCTAGTCTACCTGCAACTCGTCTACATATTTGGATGAAATTGCTGCACATTTCTGTATATATAGACTATAATTTATATACATAGGTATCCCTCTGATAACACGCTACTCAAATAACACGATTTCCATATAACATGGATTAAAATTGCAACACTTCCTTTTACAACACGACAATAGTTTCAATATAACACGTTTTACTACTCATTTACTGGCTGGATATGATTGTATTTTATTTTCAATAAATGTGTATTCCATATGTAATACGGATTTTCGTTTCCATATAACACGGTATACGCAATCTCAAATTGGTATGATATTCAAGTTTCCATATAACACTGAGTTTCCATATAACACGGTACAAATTAAGCGTGTTATCGGACGGATATCTGTACACCCTATTAACAATTTGTGCGTACTTTGAATAATGAGGAAAATTTGCGAGGAAAAAATCCACATATTTTCCATGGAAAAAATTTATTGGAATTTGTCCAAAGAATGTCCATTGATTTTCCACTTAATATAATAGAATTTTATTTACTTCAATTGTAATCTTTGGATTGTCAGGTTAATATGTTGAACATATATCCGCGGTATTGTATTCTTAATTTATTTCACCAATTATTCAAGACAGTATTTCAAATTTTGTATATTTCGCTTATCTAGATATAATCCTCACCTCTTTTAATTTATTTTCATAATATTTAAAACAACCAGCAACTCAAATCTCAAATATATTTCCTAGGAATTTTGTAAGACTTTTCATGGATTTTTTGTTCTTGTTTATTACAAAAAAAAAATGCAAAATCGATGAATTTTTGCCATCGCGCTCGCTGGTCTGTCGGTAAAAAAAACTGAATCAAACAGCGATTTGGCATCATCGTCATAAGAAAATTTATTCTGCTAATACAGACAATTCACGGGTATTACTTGCTAAAATATATGTACAATCAAAAAGATATTTCAAGTCAAAATCCGTGAATCCGCTCACAAAAAACATGAATATAAATTCTTTGGATATTCTGTGGAATAATAGCAACGAGAAATAATTGTAAGAAGAATCCGTAGAAATTATCATCGGAAATATACTCGGATATCCGTAAGAAATCATACATATTTCCTTGGATTAAAACTACGGACTGTTACATATATTGTGGAAATTTTATGGACAAAGTACGGACAGTGTTACTAGGGCATATAATTGAAATGTAAAAAAACCATTGGAACCATTGAATTTTGCATTTAATTCAAGCATTATATCGCATTACAAAATTTAATGTGGATATAGATAAGCTAAAATCTAAACAAATTAGAATAATCTAAGATAAAAGTATCAAGTATAAACGGGTAAGACATCCAAAAACAAACAGTTTCCAAAGTTTCTTTGACTGACTGACTGAATTCTATAACCTATACGTGTAAGTTCAAAGATGACTATGAAATTGCTATGAATTGTTCTTCATTAAAAAGTGATCGTGAAAGACGCAGATAATTTATGTACCAATAAAAAATTGAATTGGTGCGATTCAGCAACACGTAATATCTAAACGTAAAACAAAGATGTTTTTTTATTAACCCTTTTATCAATTCAAACATATCTATGGATATGCATTCACTTTTTAATCTTTCAGTCACTCGGTTGAGTTCAAATATCTATCTCATCGGGTTCATGAGGTTATGTATGAAAAAGTGCACACAGGAATGCAAATTGTATGGACCGATAAAGTGTAAAAACTCGCATAAACAGAAGTGTTAAAATATAAATAGTTGTAATAATAATTATTTCATTGACTATTCGCATATATGTTTTTAAAATTATTCATTGTAATGGCAATTAATTTCATATGTATTAATAGAATTTATCAATAAATGATGACGTGATCCGTTTTACAATTTCATTACATATTATTATCATAAATATTATATTAATATATGGTATGACTAATCAAAGAATTTATTTATAAACTAATACAATATATTTTATATGAAATTTGATTAAACTACAACTAAACAATGTGTCAAAGTGGTCAAAGTCATCACTCATTCATTGTATTATTGTATACAAAGAAGTCGAATTATTTATTGTAATTTTTAGTTAGATAAAATAAACACACTAAATAATCTAATTCAAATTATTTCAATTATTTTTACAATTTTATATACAAGGTGTCCCAATTTTCGACGGCAACACGAAAACCCTAGGTGCTCTGGGTCATTTTGCGTCGAAAATATTATATAACATTTTGGCCGATTCGCGGGCCCATAAGATCGTTCGCCAAGTTCTCCAGACTTAAATCCATTGGATTTCTATTTAAGGGGTTGTCTTAAAGAAAAAGTATATGCAACTGCTATTAATTCACTTGAAGAGTTAATTCAACGTATTGAAGACAGTATCCAAGACCTTCGCCACAATTAACAGCAAACACTTAGGTTGGTTCGGTCTATTGAAAAGCATTGTTGTCTATGTATTCGAGTTGAAGGAGCACATTTTCAGCAATTACTTTAGGCTTTGTTTGTTTAAAACTGTGGTGATATGCGTGCGTGTGCTTTTGTGGGTTTATGTGTGTAGGCCGTTGTGTGTGAGATCGTTTGTGTGAATGCATAACAGTATATGGAATCAATTATCTGTCACGTCCATATTGTTGGTTTTGGATAAAACCAAAAAAAGATGAAATTTTTCCATAGCGGAAATCAATTTTATGCCTACATCGTTGTAGTTATTTGTGAATATCTTTGGAACCAGTTGAGACCTATCGTAATGTTATATGAAAGTTTATGAATGTGGCAAGTTTTTAAACTTCTACCGAAAAAAATTTTTCATCATGATTTTTCGACTTATGCTTGAACAAACTTTCAAAAAGAAAAATGGCGGTAAACTAATTGTCAACATTCTTAAGTAAGTATCTGGATAACCACATGTCCGAATTGCCTTATCTTAACATAAAATTAAAAATCTCGGTATGCTAATGCCATAATAGTGTAGCAAAAATTCAAAATCGGTTAAATAGTTATTGAGATATTGATCCCAGTAGAGTGCAAAACACGATCTGATTGAAAATTAGGTTATTTGCGTGTAACTTCGTACCGAAGTCGAATCGGCCAAAATGTTATATAATATTTTCGATGCAAAATTGACCCAGTTAAGCTAGGGTTTTCGTATTGCCGCCGAAAATTGGGACACCCTGTATATATTAACATACAATTTATGTATGCATTTAAACGACGAGTGAATTGGATAAAATACAGATTAATTTAATACATTTTAAAAACAATTTACATAGTAACGAAAATGAATCACATATTTCACGTATACATGAATTTAGTTTCTATCAATAGTATGAAATTTGTATAAATAATTGTAAAAATATTACGTGAGTTTAGGTATAAAGCAAACCTTAATATACATTCCAATTGTTACGTACATTGAATAGGTATTTTTAAAATAAATAAATTAAATTAATTGTTAAACATTAATGATGAATGACAGAACGTATGTGTAAGATGAAAATGTATTCATTTAATTGGTATATATGCGAAAACGTTAACTGCATCTTTAGCGATCGTTCACTGTTACGTACTGGTGGTAGACAAATTCAAAGTCAAAATTCTTATTAAGGATTTATATATAATTCTTAGATTATTACACGTATATGGACCATGGGGTATGGTATGGTCAAGTACAGGTAATATGATTTCAACATAAAAGTTAAAATATATAGGTAAAATATAATTTACATATAAATTGCTATCCTTTTACGCAAAACCGTATTTTACAATAATAACTTAATCGCTAAATTTTCTAACAAATTATGTTCATGAACTTTGTTTGCATTGAAAATAGGGAAAGTCTTTTTTTTCCTTTTGGTTTTATGTTATCCGTATATATACAACAATACATTAAATATTCCATTATACCAATGTCTATGTATCTGTTTTAGTATAAAATACCCTAAGGATATTTTTAAAAATAATATTCATATTAATTCTTGTTGCATAAATAAATTATATTTTCATTTTTATACAAACATTAAATTTTTATATCCATAGAATTATTTAAAAATGAAAATAAAAATTAAGGAAATTTTTCATTAAATCTATCAGAGAGAAAATGTGGTATCAGTATAAGATTAGATTTTTTGAAAATTCTGAATAACTGACTCCTTAATTTCAATTTCAGTATTCGCATCTCCTTACAAGAATAAATAGCCCAAACTGTAGTATACTAATGTTTTCCATTTTTCTATATATATAAGAGGTTGAAAACTGCGGTTGAGGAAACTTAAGTGTTAAGGACGATCAACGCCCTGGTGCAGCAAAAAAATTGGAAGACGAGGAATTTCAAGTTTTTGCTGGATAAAGATCCATGTCGAACTAAAGCAGAGTTTGCAGAACATTTGGAAGTTACTCAACAAGCAATATCACTTCGATTGTGCATGCAATGGGAACGATACCCAGAAAGAAGAAAAGTGGGTTTCCTTTTTAACGGAACAAAGCAAAAAACAAAGAGTTGACATCGGCATGAATTTGTTTTCTCGTCATAAAAGAAGAAATTTCTGGCACAAAATCATTATTATGCGAAAACGAATATGCAAGCCGAAACAGTGTTATTAGGTGTATCTGGTGGGATTGTAAAGTAGTCATTTACTATGAGCTTCTGGAAAAACTGTTATACAGCTGGTCGTTACCAGGACCAATTGATCAAATTAAGTAATGTTATGTGCAGAAAATGATATTGTAGCATGACATCGCTCGTCCGCATACGGAAAAACATAAACCCGCAGGAAAACCATCTTCGCCTTAGCCTGGGCAGTTCTAACCGATAAATTGGCAAAAGACCATATAAATAGTAATATGGTGAATATTTCGAAGATTAAAGCTTATCTTTGCAATAAAAAGTTGAATTTGACTAAAAAAAAAGCCGAGTTTCAACTTGTACACCAAATTTGATTAGTATTAACGTTATAATAATAATGTATAATTTCATAAAATCTATATATATTTCCGTGCAGTGCAGAGCAGTACAGTGCAGTGGGTGTAAATTTGTTTAATGAATATGGTATATTTATAATATGGTGGCCAAAAGAATAGAAGAGAATGTTAAAAAAAATGAATTTCACATAACTTCTTTATAATAAGTTTTGATTGGACAATTTACAACTTTCTGAGATATTGCTTACTAATTGCATGGCATTAAAATCCGGTTTTTCCTTCACCAACCGAACCTTTTTGTAGCTAACGTTTTCCAATTCCGAATTTTATAATCGTTGTCCTTTTTTCGTTGCTTGAGTTGTTGCCGTTTATCCTGGCCGATCCGAGGTCGTGTTCATAACTGGTTCTTTTTCCGAAGTTGATAGCTACTTAATCATTCTGTAAACTCGTACGGCACCTCTTCCGAAAGCAGTTATAATAGCGCCGCTGATTCACCGTTACTGTGAAATCACTGAATAAATAATTAAGTTTTAATCGGATACTGTTTTCACATAGTACCCCATAGTAATCCTAATACATGCAGCTGCCAGATTGTCGCCGGCTACTTATTTATTATTCGTATAGCTAACCCATTACAGGACATTGCTCTATCCGCAACTAGTGGATGCATTCGATTGCAACTGGATTTGCAATAATGCTACATATACCTAACATATACCATCCGAAAAGATATCTGAGATAACATATTACCAGCAATTGATAAAAAAAAAATTGACACAAATGTTTACTATGCGGAAAGAGAAATTTCTGTCTTAATTATTTTTTTAAGTCACAACTCCGCCAAAGTTCAGTTCTATTCCAAATAAACATTACATCTTATTACATTTTCGCAACCCTTGCACTTGAAATGTACAGCGTCAATATTTGTGCAGATATGTCACATGATACTATTAAATTCCTGTCAAGTGTACAATGTCGAGCTGAATATTTTATATATATTAATAAAATGTATTAAAATTGAACCTAATTTTTGAGTTTCACATAACTATAGACAATAAAAACTATTGATCTGGAGAATACGGTGGATGTGGTAGCAATTCGAAGCCCAATTCATGCAATTTTGCCATCGTTTTCATTGATTTATGACACGGTGCGTTGTCTTGATGAAACAGCACTTTTTTCTTCTTCAAATGCGGTCATTTCTTAGCGATTTCATGCTTCAAACGCTCCAACAAGGCTATATAATAATCACTATTTATGGTTTTTCCATTTTCGAGATAGTCGATGAAAATTATTCCATGTGCATCCCAAAATACAGATGCCATAACCTTGCCAGCCGACTGTTGCGTTTTTGGTCGTTGTGGACGAGATTCGTCGCTTGCTGTCCATGATGCTGATTGCAGATTTGACTCCGGAGTGTAATGATGGAGCCATGTTTCATCCATTGTCACATATCGACGCAAAAATTCTGTTTTATTGCGGTTGAACAAGCCCAAACACTGCTCTGAATCCTCGGTACGTTGTTGTTTTTGATCGATTGTGAGTTCGCGCGGCACCCACTTTGCACAGAGCTTTTGCATGGCCAAATATTCATGGATGATATGTCTAACACGCAACTTTGATATCTTCAGAGCCTCAGCTATCTCGATCAACATCACTTTACGGTCATCTAAAATTATTTTCTGGACTTTTTTGATATTTTCTGGAGTAACAGCCTCCTTTGGACGTCCACTGCGTTCTTCGTCCTTGGTACTCATATGGCCGGTTTTAAATTTTACAAACCACAAATGTACTGTTGAAAGAGCTGGAGCAGTGTCGGGATAATGCTCGTCAAGCAGTTTTTTGGCTTCAGAAATTTTTTTTCCAATCAAAAAATAATGTTTAATCAACGCACGAAATTCGTGTTTTTCCATTTTTTTCAAGTCATAAAAGTAGCTACACGCACAACGCAATATCTCACAAAGTAATGGTCGGACTGCTGTCAAATTTTGAATTTTCGGAAACTTTTCAGCCCTTGTGTTACATAAAAAAATTACTATATTATAGGTTAGATACAAAATCTGTGAAAACTATATTATAATTAATAGAACCTATTAACTTTAACGGAGTTGTAACTTAAAATAATAATAAAAATTGGAATAAAATATTTCATCAAGACTTACTTAAGCATACAAATGAAATACATCAAGAAATAGTTAATTTACAAATAATTATACTATTTTAAATGTATAAATATATATGAATCTTATTATTTTGGCCACTGCTGCGACGTATTTAAATTTATTTCCGTATTTTAAATTATTAAAATAAATTTAATTCCTCTTTTATAGAAAATACAAATTAATTTTACGCAAGTATTTAATGTATTATAACGCCAGTAACTACTTGCACTTGACACTCGCAGTTGACCCAAATATATAATAAAAACATATGTATTAATATTAGTTATTAACTAAAATGTGTAGGTACTATTTTTAATTCATCTACAACTTTTTATTACAGTAGGAATGATGTAGACAAATAGTGTGTGTGTGTGTGTGTGTAAATGTTGTTAATAATGTATTAATTTTTAATATACAATTAATTTATGTGGGATAGGATGCACTCTGTAAATGTATGTATAAATAGTATAAATAAATAAATAAATATTTAGAAATTTGTATAAATAAAGTTAAGTATATAAGTAAAATGTAAAATTAGAATTCATGGTCAAAATGTTATTATTTAAAGATCAACAGACCTGCCATTAACTACTAAAATTAAAACTAAACTATAATTCATATATATTTATTTTAAACATAATATAAATAGTTATTAAATTATAAATTAACGGGTATCCATCATATTAATATTCAAGCTGCTAACCTATGCTGTATATATTGGGACCTTGCCTGAATAATGTCGATTTGATAACAGTTGGCGTAACTGGCGTTGTGTACTCTCCAGACCTTGCTCCTTCTGATTACCATTTGTTCCGATCAATGCAGGTCAGCCTGACAGATGTACGGTTTCGAAATGCTGAAGAAGTGCGAAAATGGGTCGATGAATGGATTGGGACAAAAGATGAGGAGTTCTTCAAACGAGGAATCAACAAACTTCCCAAAAGATGGGAGGAAGTCATAGCTAACGATGGGCAATATATTGGTTGATGTACTCAATCATATTGTTATATTGTACAAATAAATGCCATTTTCAAGTCAAAAAATCGACATTATTAATGCAAGGTCCTAATAGATAGACAGACAGATACCCAATATCACAACACCCTATTCTAAGTTGGCACAGTGATAAGTGTTATAAGTATCTGCAGGCATATTATTGTTAGTAACAAATAATGATCTAACACCAAATAATAATAAATCATAAAAAAATCACTTCCTCTCACGTCTATACGAATTCCAGTAAAATCACTGCTACAATTATAGATGGTGGGTATAATAATGTTGGGAATCTATATAAATATGCAAAGCATAGGTTAACAGATTAAATATTTTCCAATCAATGCGTCGTTTAATCGTTAATTAATTTAATACAATCTCTATACTGTCGATATAAAAATTAAACTATTGTATGTAAATAAATCGTTATAATACATACATTTTTCTGAACCTTCATGTACACATTTCGATGCACACGATATCGATAACGAATCTCTTTCATAATAATACAATAATAATCAATATTCATATAGAATGCATGGGAATGATAAGTTTCCGGAATCATCGCCTATATTGGCCATCACATAAAAAAAAAAGGAATATTATTTTTAGAACTTAATAAAGAATTTCGTCAACGAACGACTGCTGTCAAAATTTAATTGTATTCGATCGATTAGTTTGTGAAAAACGAATGCATTTAAGTGAATTAACTTTAAATTTTGTTAGGAAATGGAAAACATCGAAATATGTGCATTAAGTAATAATTTTTGAAACACTTAAAACCCAAAGAAATTATATCGATGACTTCAATAAAATAAATCTAAACCATCGAAAACAACTGTTTACGTTGTTGGTGCTTTAAGGAAGACCAATAAAGAACAACTGCGAAGAAATTATTGAAAAAATATAGTTTTGAATGATCAATAATTCAATGTTAAGTGCGAGATTGTTGCAATATTGTAAACGGCTTAAAAAAAAGTACGTGCGAATAACATTTTACCATCGATCAAAAACGCAAGCTTGCGTGAGACCTTTAGAGTACTGTAAGTAAGTAAGTTTAAGGTGAATTCTAATGATGTTGATGAAAGAATTGGATCCATTACTACACATAGTCAACAGGTAACGCATTATATTCACAGTGGTTAAAACTTATAGTGCAAGTTGTACAAAGTGACTAAAAACAAAACAATCAGCAGCTGATGAGCAGTGGCGAAGAAAATAGCCTTTAGTCTTCAATATCGCTATATTTTGCTTTTAACCTGCGGTGAGAAATTAAACTAAGTTATGAAAAAAATGTGGGGTTCACCGAATTAAATTTTCCGGAAAATCGAATTTTATGATTTATCAAATTTTTGGATACGGGTCATAGTTTTATCGGATCTCCATTTTTGTATACGCAGAATTGAAAATTATAATCAATTTCCAATCTTTCATAGAAGAGATTTTTAAAATCGATTAATGCATTCAAAAGATATGATCGATTTTACAAACGATGGCACAGAAAATAAAAAGAAACTTGTGGTACTGTATTAAGTATGAAGACCCCCAAATGGGACAAACAATTTATAAAGTACCACAAATTTTTTTAAATTTTCTCTGCCATCGATTGGAAAATAGCTCATATCTTTTGAATGTGTGATTTCGATTTAAAAATCTCTTCTATAAAACATTAGAAATTGATTATAATTTACAATTCTGCGTATACAAAACTGGAAATCAGTTAAAACTATGGCCCGTGTAATTCAAAAAGATAGTTCTTAGAAGATGATTTTCCGGAAAATTAACATTAAGTGGACATTCCAATTTTTTTTTCGTAATGTAGTCTTACTTTCAACTCGTCCGCCGCCAGAAAAATGTAATGATATTGCAATCTGAAAACATTTTTTCAAGCGTCGCCACTGTTGGTAAGGTTATGTTAACTATTTTTTTGGTATGCACAGGTATGGTATGATATTCAAGGACTATTTAGAAATTTAGGTAAAACAATAACCGGTTGCATATTATTCATCGCAATATTAGAACGACGTTTAATTAAACGAAAAAATTAACGACTGCATTTCATCACACAAATTATGGGAATATTAAATGGTTTACGTTATATGAATTGTTCGTACATCCAACGTATATTCTATATAGACTTGGTAACCGACAACTATATTTTCTGTTTCCGAACATATTACAATATATAGCTCAACGAATCCTATTATTTCGAAGAGATTAAAAGATTGAAATACACAGAAATACAAGATTTATTGTTGAAGAATAAAATTATTTTTCGCAAACCATTTTATATTTTTCATTTTCTTTCCGAGAACTTATCATAGCCCATATTTTGTACAAGGAGAAGGAAAATATTATACGTTTTATTTGCTATATATGCAAGTATGTGTGTAATGAATATGCACATTTTCCGATTTTCCTTTTATATTATTATGAATTTATATCGATGACCTTTCATATATTCTTTATATAGATATACACACACGGGGTCAAAATTCAGTGGACACCCAGCCATATGCTATTTTGCAATACGTAGCAATAATATTCATATTGCTCTATAGTTCAATATTAAGTACCTTTTGCTTTAATAACTTCATTTAGTTTTTTTGACATACTATATTTATTCAGTAGGTTCCGAATATGTTTAGTTTATATGTACTCACGTAGTACCTAAATTATTTTGTATTATTTAAAACTCACATATATTTCATTTCGGTTTGATATTTTGTTAATTTAATCGTACTTTTACAGACTTCATTTTAAATAATTTATCAACTTTATATATTTTTAATAAAGTTTAATAACAGCAAATAAGTTGTGTCACTCTAGGAACACTGTCCGTAGTTTGTCCGCAAAATTTTCGCATTATATGTAGTAGTCCGTAGTTCAAAAACCGAGGAAATATTTATAGATTTCTTACAAGAACAAAAAATCGCGCGGATTCAATCCATGAAAAGTCTTACAAAATTCCTAGGAAATATATTTAAGATTTGAGTTGCTGATTGTTTTAAAAATAATGAAAATAAATTAAAAAGAGTAAGAATTATATCTATAGATGAGCGAAATATACAAAATTTGAACCACTATTTTATATAATTGGAGGAATAAATTATGAATACAATTCCGCGGATACATGTTGGACATATTACCCTGACGATCCAAAGATTCCAATTGACTCGAATAAAATAGTATTATAATATATTAAGTGGAAAATCTGTGGACATTCGTTGGACAAATTCCAATTTATCTATTCCATGGAAAATATGTGATATTTTTCCACGGAAATTTTCCTCATTTTTCAAAGTACGGACAAATTGTTACTATAGGGAACATACAAATTAAATGCAAGTGTCTACTCGATGTTGACCCCGTGTGTATTTTATATCGTGCCGTATTCAATACATTGTTGTTACATTATATTTATTTATATATTTTTATTTATAATGTTAACTATTTATAGAATTGGTTAATTAAAAAATTGTGAATACACACTCACCCCACATGCCAATATACACGTACATAGAGTCTATCATATATTGTTTGGATATGGATGTTGATATATCAGATCATATTATATATTGTATTTATTGTATCAATAAAAAAATCATTAGTTTACACAACATCTGTAATAAAGAAATAAATAAATTATAATTAAAATAATATATAATATTATAAAAAATGTAATGTGATATTTTATATGAATGTCATGAATGGATAGATCACAGTGACGAGACGGAAAAGAAGAATTTAATAATCGTCGGTAGTGGTAGCTGCGATAGATACAAATCACCATTTTTGCAGCAAAACACACGTTTATTCATTAACTGGTATACAATATATTAAAATGTCAATCAAAGTGTTATCCACTTAACAGCTACACCACCTTAACCTATATTTCAAATAATTGTTACGGAATCCTTGTCTGAAGAATTCCTCGTCGTTTGAGGCAATCCATTCATCGAATAAATTTCTAATGTTTTCGTCTTAAGAACAAGTCTTAAGTACGTCTTTAAGGACTAAATCTGCATCAACCGGAATAAATCTGAAGGACTTATATATAGATCTGTTGAATATGACAGGTGGGAAAACTTATTACAGCGCTGGTAATTATAAATAGTTTTTAACGACATTTGCACTATACAATTTGACATTGTCAGTTGAAAAATTAATTTGTTATATAACATTCTGATTACGTTTTTTCATAACTAGAATTGCTTCTAAGGAATTAATTGTCGTCGATAGACATCACCGTAGTGATGGTTTGCTTAAGTTTTCAGTAATTCATAATATACACAACATCTTTTTTAATCCCATCAAATACAAAACATAACCCTATCATATTAAGTTGGCTATGATGGACCAGCTTTACCAAGCTTTTTTTACGCTTAATATATTCATCCATTGTTCATTGCCGCATGTCACTGTTTCTGCAACGGATATTTTTAAATGAAAACATTACATTTCTGATTTTTTTAAATTATCTTATTGACAATTCTGATGCTGATGCTTCCTGTGTAAATTTTAATATTGTCAATATTCCTTTATCGGATGTTTTGTCCAATGCGTAAATTTTAATGTAAAATGTGTGGAATCATTATCGTTATCACTTTCATTTCTTTGACTACTGGTTCTTTTCCTAATTTATGGAAAAGATCATATATATTATTCCTCTTTATACAAAAGTGGTGGTGGTAGGGATAATGTTGAAAATTATCGGTCGATTGCTAGACTTTCTTGTATTCCGAAAATTTTTGAAACTTTAACAACCGATGTTGTTTCATTTAATTGTAAGTCTATTATTTGTCTTGAACAACATGCTTTCATACGTGGTGGCAGATTCACTTTTGTCACTTATACGGCTTTGAAAATTTTGATTATGGTGCTCAAATAGACTGTGTCTATACTGTTTCATGGATTAGGTCGTATTATTTATCGGGTCGTTCTTGTCGTATTTTGTTAAATAATGTATTTTATCGGGTTTAATTAAAGTATTGGGACCTATTTTATTTAATTTATATATTAATGATTTGCCTTCAGTTTTTTTTTGGGAAATTCGGAATGCAAAATATTTGCTGATGATACGACAAAATCTACAAAACTGTTAAAACGATTAATGATTTAAAATTATTACAGTTAGATCTTATTGCATTCCATGAATGGGGTGTAATATTATCAAACATGTTTTTAAATGATGACAAATGCAAGGTTATAAACTTTACTCGTCGTAAGAATGTTATTTTGATAGTATTCTTAGCAACTCAAAATTATATATTGTTTTGGATAATGTAGACAGAAGGTAAAATTAACTTTAAGGCCCCTTTTTTATTATGTAATTAATTGTACTAATATTGCAATTGGCTTTATTATTCGTGAGTGTCGTGAACTATTTAGTCCTTATTGCATTCGATCGATTATTTTATGTGTTGGTTAGATCTGTTCTTGAATAGGGCATCCCGGTTAGGTTGTTATGTTACGTAAATGACGGTACGGCACCGTTGGAATCAATTCAAAAAAGGTTTCTGAGTTTTGCGCGCTTAGTAGTCTTCCTTCAATATTCCTGGATCCATTAAGATTGCCAAGTTATAATCATATAGACTTGCATTACTAAATAAGAGTCGACACTCTTAAAAGACATAGAAAATATCTTGGTTTGTCTTTTATTTGTAATTTGTTGAAATATAATATTGATTGCCGCTGGCATTTTTAATAAATTACATTTTAAATCAGGCTCCGTTCAATCGAATATTTTCAATTGGGTAACTATCAACTACCAATTATGGGCACTTTAATCCATTACATATTTTGTTAATGATTTATATAATTCTCGTTCCGATTTTTTTTAAATTTAAATTTTATAATAATATTGATATGTCGCAATTTTTAAAATTCGTCTATAGCTAGGTGGTTTCGTTTTCTGGTATTAGTGATTTGTGGCGAATGTTTGCTGTTTACCCAAAAATTTTGGCGTTGTCACTATAAATTTACAATTGGTTGATTTGCAGCATGGAGTTCGCGTGCAGTGTTGTTGTGTGATGGGGTGGATTTTGTATAAACGCCTTATGATTGTGATTTAACCTGTTTTTTTATGGTTCGATTTGTATTTCGGCAGTTCGATGAAATCGGGTGGGTTTATCTTGCAGTTGAATTGCGGTTGAATTGTCCTCAATTTGATTTCAATCGTCAATTATTTGTGAATTAGATATTGTCACGTTTGATGGCGTTGCGTTCGTGGATCAAGTGTTCCAATGCCTGCAATGTTATTGCTTGTCCGTGCATCTGTTATGGTGTGTTGATATAAGTGGTATTACTTGTCGTACGGGGAGTTGTGAAACATTGGTGCTTGAGAATTATATGCATTTTGGTCGTCTTATGTTACCTGTGCTGGTGGTGTGTGGAATTTTTATGCATTGTGCACTGCATTATGATTAATTATTGGCAATTGTATTGCACTTATGTGATGATTTCTGAGAGACATAATACTTAAGTCATTCGTTTCTTAATTATTTATTTACTTATAGAATTCGGCTATACATTTTATGCTCATCTGTACATACAAATGGTATTTGCTTGATGCGTGCAATTATTTTATGTACCAATCCATAATAATAATAACAATATATTGTAGTGTAATTGGAAACCGTATATATATATTGAACATTGAACTTGTCCCATGTGCATATATTTACATACCACCACTAACTTATGACAATTATATTATTGTTATTATTATTGTTATTGTTATTATTGTTATTATTATTATTATTATTAAGTTTTTTCTATTTTATTTACGTATAAATAAAATACATATTGTAAGAGTAATGCAAATAATTGATGTAACTCAATCGCGTGTGTTGTTTGTATACAATAAATTTGTATTTTTGCATAACATAATACAAACAACAAATATAAAAGAAATAAATAAATAATAAATTGATTCAAATAATATTTACAAAATAAAAAGAAAAAAATGAGAATAGAATTCAAATTCTTTAACTTACTTAAACTTTAACTCTGGTAACATATATTAAATAAATAAGAAAAAATCCATATACAATTAAATTGTTGATGCATAATATAATAATAACAGATCATTCAGTCTTCAACAATTCAATCATAAAATAATAAATTTTTAAATTGTACGTAATTTATTTTATACTTTTTACGTTTTATACAAACTTTGAATAGTTTTCAGTAATTTCATTTTACTCTGCAATATATTTACTAAAGAAATAAATTCAATATACGTGAAATTCGCATATTTATAGAAAAGAATTATTCGTTGTAGTATGTTAATTTTATGTAAATGTAAACAGTTTAACAATGTGTTAGAGGAAGGAAAAATTTATCACCGAAAAATAGGTTTCATTCCACAACGGTTATGAATCGATCCATTCGGATATCATTAAAATTTTTGTCACATTTATCAATGCAGTGGATTTTATATTCATTTTATCATATGAATAGGAACACAATTGAATAAAACAAGCTTCGATTTAACTCATTATAGACACAAAAATCATTTTCAGTAATGAAGCAATATTAATAAGAATTTGTGATGAAAACAATTCGCACAATAAATTCAATAATTTGTTAATGCATCCAGAGAAAAATAATCGACTGTTTGGTCTGGTGTGATCAAAACAAAATTAATTCGTTACAGAACAAAAATGACTTATATGTATCGATGCAGACGACGATGTCATACAAATAATTAAACAAATAATTTAGTGAAGGAAAAATTTGCTATATCCATTATTTGGAGAAATGATCGCTCACGGCTTAATTGTGAATGTATTCACTTTTTATCTTTATCATTCAGTTTGTGTTTCGAGCTAAATGTGTAAACAATATATTTTTTTCGTTTGGTTGAAAATGATGTCCTGTTTTGTACCAGAAAAATCTGATTTTCGGGTTGGTTGTTGTTGTTATTGTTTCATTGGTAGAAAACTGCTGCTGAAAGTCATAGAATTCTTGTCGAGCTTCGATGATGAACATGCTTTCCATGAAAGTCATTGCATTGGTTTCAACGATTCAAAAGTGATGATTTTGATCTGAATGACAAAGACAGGTGGAAAACCATCGAAACAAAATTTGAAGATACGGCATTGCCAGCATTATTGGATGAAGACGATGCACAATCGCAACAAAAACTGGTAGATTCATTAAATACGCATGTCAAAAATTCATTTTTAATCGCCTAAAAACACAATAGTTAAGATACCGATGGAAGGAAAACGAGGTTCCATATGAATTGATTGAAAGAAGCAGTAAGAAAAGTGTAAAACCACGTGTGAAATTTTGATTGGAAGACAGCTAAGGAATTCGTTTTTGTGTCGTATTGTCACTGGTGATGAAAAATGGATTTATTTTGATAATTCTAAACGAACTAAACATTGGACTGACACACAGGTCAACCAGTAACATTGAAGCCAAAACGCAATAATCGTATGGAAAGAAGGTTATACTGTGTATTTGGTGGTTATTAATTCAAACACCAATTGATTGAATTGAATCGAGCATTGAAAAAAAAAGCCGGCCAGAATGGATCAACATCTCGCAAAACCGGTAAAAGAATCATTGGAAGCACTTGGATGCGGATGTGTTACCACACCCGACCTATTCACCACATGTTGTTCCATCAGATTACCACTTGTTTAGATCGATGGTACATGGACTCTGTACGTAGCGTCTAAAATTGACTCGATTCTTGGTTTCTTTGAGAAAAAAGGTTATACTTGCCGATGATAATTATATTATTCAATATTACCGAAATTAAATGAGTTAATTTTTAAAAAAGACGATCAAATCATATTACAATACCTATTAGTTTCGTATCCTAATTTATGTAAGAGAATTTAAGCAGTCAATAGTTCATAGAATCCATACTATATACGAAACGGCAAGACGCGGTTGGCCATTATCTATAAGCGATGTTATATTACATGCGGTATTAATCTTTCAAATTTAACATAACCTTTGCACATTTAACTTCCAGCGCTCTTCATTGGAAAACCCTTTATGTGTTGTGCAAAATAATAATACAATAATACATAAATAATATAATTTGCATACAACAAAATGGAAAAGCGTATATAAAAAATTTTACAATATATGTTAATGTTAATATATGCGTTTATTCCTGGGTCAGGGTTAGTTTATTCAATCAATTATACGGAAAATTTAATATAATAATAAAGAACACACTTATATAAAATTATTATTTATTTTATATTATATTTGATTGTGCACGTAATTTGTTATAATTCGAATTTAAATTTTAAAATACTCGTCTCGTATGTATGGAAAGATGAAAGAGCACTTTAGATTGTGTACATGTTTAGAAACTATTATTAATAATTATATGAAAAATTTTGATGACATAATTGAAATTATTATTATTATAAAATTTATAATTTATGAGACAGATATGATTATTCGAGAAATTCACAGACAGAAACACGGGGAAGTTACATTCAATTTCCTTATTCTAATTATTTTCATTTTTGATTATTATTACATTTCAAATGCTTAACAAATTTATATTGTATAAATTCAAATCTTTTGAATAATCATGAGTTACTTGGTCTTGGTATACAGTTTCGCATCTATAAACTTTAAAACTTTTATCAATACCGTGTCATCCCAACACATTGTATCCACTCAAAAAATACACGGTTTTAGCCTTCTCCCCAACACACCTTCTCTCCAACCTGACCTATCTGCAGCTGACGTCTTCCAATCTTGAATTTTAAGCATCGGTAATAATCATTGTCGTTTTTTCGTTGATTGAGTGGTTGCCGTTTATTCTGCCCGATCCGAAGGCGTGTTGCAGAATTCATAACTGATTGTTTTTCCGGAGTTGGAACGTAACCATATGTCCCGTCTACTTAATTATTCTGTAAATTCGTAGGGCACCTCTTCCAAAATCAATTATAATGGTGCTGCTGAATCGCTGTTACTATAAGCGATATCACTGAATTATTAACTAAATTTTAATCGGATACTGCTATCACACAGTACCCCTTAGTAATTCTAATGTATATAGCTACCGCAGATTGTCCACGGTTACTTATTTATAATTCGTAGCTAACCCATTACATGTCGTTCCACTATATCCACAACCTGTGGACGCGTTTGGTTGCAACTGGTTTTGCAAGTATGCCATACCCAACATACCGCATCCGTTTTCTGAACTATACACTGCGTGTATATCAATACGAACTTATTTAATTTTAAACTCAAATAGTAAATTTCTTCGGAATATTACGGTTTCGTCAGTTTTGCAAATACACTTACTCCTACCCTTGTCCATACTTTAAAAAATGTGGAAAAAATCTACATATTTTCCATGGAAAAGATACATTGGAATTTGTCCAAAGAATGTTCATATATAGATTTCCACTTAATTTTTAATTGTATTTTATTTAGGTCATTTGAAATCTTTGTATTGTCAGGGTAATATTTCCAATATATATCCGCGGTATTGTATTCATAATTTATTTCACCAATTATCCAAGTGACAGTGGGTACAAATTTTGTACATTTCGCTTATCTAGATATAATTGTCTCTCTTTTTAATTTATTTTCATAATTTAAAAAATTTAAAACAATCAGCAACTCAAATCCATATATTTCCTAGGAATTTTGTAAGACTTTTCATGGATTTTATCCGCGCAGTTTTATGTTTCTTGCTTCTTACAAAAAAAATGCACAATCGATGAATTTTTGACATCGTTCATCATCTTCACATTCCGTGCTCATAGAACTTCTGGTCTATCGGTAAAAGCCTGAATCAAACCGCGATTTTGTACGATCGTCATAAGAAATTTATTATATTATATTTATTTATTCTGCGAATACGGACAATTCACGGGTATTACTTGTCAAAATACATGGATAATCCAAAGATATTTTTATCAAAATCCGTGGATTTGCTCACAAAAAATATGAATCTAAATTCTATGGATATTCTGTGAAATAATAGTGTCGAGAAATACTGCTAAGAAGAATCCGTAGAAATTATCATAGGAATTTTACGGATAATCCAAGGACATATTTTATGAAAATCCATGGTCAGGGTCATCATATAAAATTCCAGCGGACATCCGTAAGAAATCCATAAATATTTCCTCGGATTGAAACTACGGACTACTACATATAATATTGCGGACAAATTACGAACAGTGTTAAGCGCCTCTTCACCAACTGCCCATTATATTACTAGGCAGCAACGCTACCCACCCAAAAAAAAGTACTTTGCTTTGTTTAGAAATTATTATAATTACATAAAAAATTTGATGACATAATATTGAAAACTGTTACATGATGAAAATATTTCAAAACTTCTTCATTTAGAATAAGATGCGAGTCGAATCAGATGCTATTATAAAACCAAGGAAATCCTCTTGGGATTTGGTCCATAAGCTTTAAATTCAAATTTTCAAGAATATTGGAAGAAAATTCTTCGAATTATGTTTGTTTCTGGTTTTAAACACAAAATGTGATATATTGATATAGATGCTTCAGAACTGGAAGGCTTCGCGTGTAGGCTTATATTCGATCTGATACATCTCATCAGTATATAGGAGGAACACAAAATTATATATCCATTAATTTCATCAGAAACGATTCGGGCCATGCTTACGAGAGCAGAATCGCAGCAAAAACAAATGAAATCTGTCATATTAAAACTAAACAAAATTATACAATTGTTTGGAAAACACTCTCATCCCATTTCTATTACTTGATCGGTATGAAGACTATGATGACGATAAAATTGAACGACTAATAATAACGAATAATTCCTTCTATAAATATAAATTAATTATATAATAATATGAAATTGAATGTGTTTTAGTGAATTAATATGTAGATTTTATATTGTAGAAAATGTGATTAAATGATGGAATTGCAATAATTCCAAAAATGGAAATTACAATAAGAATATGCTGCACAAGAAAATTGCAGTAGCAAAAATTATATGATTAAATTTCCGCAGTTGACATTTTCTTTTTTGTATATATTTATATGCAATACATAGAATAGAATGTAGATGATGGTGGGGGCGGTAGGTATAAACGCTTGAGCTGATTCCTATAATAAATAAATATAAATTTTCAATTTCAGTTTGTGTGAAAAATTATTAAAAATTATAATTTTATATTTTACATGGTGCAGGTGCATTTCTCATACCATTTATGATTATGTTAATACTTGAAGGAATACCATTATTTCTAATCGAACTTGGTATCGGTCAGCGAATGCGTTTGGGTTCGTTAGGCGTTTGGAATACAATACATCCATGGTTGGGCGGCATTGGAATATCATCATGTGTGGTAACATTATGTGTTGCATTATATTATAATGTAATAATAACATGGTGTTTTTACTATTTATTTAATAGTTTTCGTGTAAATATAAACATAAAATTTTGTTATTTATAAATTTTAAATAATAAAATATATAGTCAGATAAAATTTGTTTTTATAATTTCTTAGTTTACATTACCGTGGGCAACGTGTCCACCATTGGAAAATAATGAAACAATAGCTGAATGTGATTCGCCAACAAAATATTTTTGGTATCGTAATACATTAGATATTTCACCGGCTATTGATCAACCCGAAGGTTTAAAATGGTGGATTGTATTATGTTTATTGTTGGCATGGACAATTGTATTTTTTATTGTTATGAAAGGTATTCAAAGTTCAGGAAAGGTAATGGAAATAATATATTTAATTTTTTTTTTCTGTATTTATTTTTAAAATATAATTTTTTCCCGACGATATAATTTTGCGCCGACACAAAAAGGTCATTTATTTTACATCATTATTTCCATACATTGTGTTGACAATATTTTTTGTACGTGGTATAACATTAAAAGGTGCCGGTGCCGGTCTAATACATATGTATACACCGAAAGTACATATGTTAGGTGAACCGACGGTATGGTTAGAGGCGGCCACACAAGTATTTTATTCATTTGGTATTGCATTCGGATCACTAATTGCATTCGGCAGTTATAATACACCGAAAAATCATTGTGTACGTGATGTATTATTGGTTAGTACATGTAATGCAATAACAGCAATTTATGCAAGTGTTGTAATTTTTGCTATATTAGGATTTAAGGCTACCGTTGATTCAGAACGTTGTATACTCACGTAAGTTATATTTTCATTTATTTAATTTGATTTTTATTTAAACCGATTTATTAAAATAATTTAATTATTATAAATCGACGGTTGTTGTTATACACCGACTTTGTGATATAAAATCTATAAATAATATATGAAATATATGCTTTTCGGCATTTATAATACAATATTAATATTAATAAAATGAAACGGTAGGTTGATGCAAAAATAATTACGATTTTTATTATTAGTTTTAAAAACTATTAAAAACGGAACGGAGCTATAATTTAACACCATTAAAGATTATAAGATAAGTGTTCGATATTTACAAGAAAATATGTAAGTTATGTGTAAACAAAATCTTGTCCTACATCGTTCTTCGGACCAGCTCATTTATTGTTATAATATATGATATATATGCGGGTATCGCATGTGTACAACGATGCATTTTCAATAGTTCGTCACATTTCCGACTGTATAATTTCTCAAGTATTTCTAATTATATATAGTTATACTGAATGTTTCCCAACAACACTGTCACCACATACCGTGTTGGATTATGAAAAAAGTTTAAAAATATTCTTAAAAATGGACGTGAGCATTAAATTGATAGTTACATAGAATAATTGTCCCAGTCATAGTAATCAAAATGTGTAGTTCATTGAATTTGTTTTTCACATTCTTTTGTTAAATGGTAACAATGTCGTTGTGTTTAATAAAACATTACAGAAGACAAATTTTCTTGTAAATAATGTTGATACAGAAATTGATTGACTGAACTACACAGATTTATTTAAAAACAACATACCACACCGATCACACATGTATGATCTATCTCTGCGTGATCACTTTTTCCAGCGTTTTGACAATTTTTTTAAAAATCCGTTCATTTGTAGGTACATATAAACAATGCAAAGACTTCATCGGTAATATTACCAATGACGATCCTTTGTAACATCGTCCTTAGTTTGTCCGCAAAATTTCCGTATTATTTGTAGTAATTCGTAGTTTCAATCCGATGAAATATCTATGGATTTCTTACGGATGTCCGCTGGAATTTTATATGTTGAGTGCAATTTTGTCCATGAATTTTTCTAAAAAAATGTCCTTGGATTATCAGCGTATATTTCCGATGATAATTTCTACGGATTCTATTTAGAAGTATTTCTCGTTGCTATTATTCCACAGAATTACCATAGAATTTATATTCAAATTTTTTGTGAGCAGATCCACAAATTTTGACAAAAATATCTTAGGATTGTACATATGCATTTTAGCAAGTAATATCCGTGAATTGTCCATATTAATAGAAGAAATTTTATTATGACGGTGATGCCAATGATCACCAACAGACCAGAAGTTCTATGAGTGCGGAATGAAGATGCTGAACGATGGCAAAAATTCATCGATTGTGCATTTTTTTTGTAATAAACAAAAACAAAAAAACTGTGGACAAAATCCATGAAAAGTTTTACAAAATTCCTAGGAAATATATCGATTTGAGTTTCTGGATGTTTTAAAAATTATTAACATAAATTAAAAGAGGTGAGGATTGTATCTAGATAAGCAAAATATACAAAATTTGAGCCACTGTCACTAGGATAATTGTTGAAATAAATCATGAAAACAATACCGCGGATATACCATATGTTGGAAATATTACCCAGACAATCCTAAGATTTCAATTGATCTAAATAAAATACTATTATATTAATTGGAAAATCTATGGGGCATTCTTTGCACAAATTCCAATATATCTTTTCCAAGGAAAATATGTGGATTTTTTCAACGGAAATTTTCCTCATTTTTCAAAGTACGGACAAATTGTTACTAGGGGAGGGCTGAGAAATAGCAATTCGTTTTCAATATCGCTATATTTTTCTTATAGCCTGCGGTGAAATTAAACTAATTATGAAAAAAAATTTAAGTGTTCACCGAATTAAATTTTCCGGAAAATCGACTTTTATGAATTATCAATTTTTCTGATTACGAGCAATAGTTTTAACGGATTACCATTTTTACGTATACAGAATTTCAAATTATATTCAATTTCCAATCTTTCATTGTACAGATTATTAAAGTCGATTCACCTGTTCAAAAGATATGATCGATTTTCCAAACGATGGCACAGAAAATTTAAAGAAACCCAAATGGTACAAAAAATTTGTACAGTACCATTATTTCATACAAAAAATTTAAATGACATCAAATGGAAAATCGCGGTCATATCTTTCGAACGTGTGAATCGATTTTAAAAATCTCTTCTATGAAAGATTGGAAATTGATTATAATTAGCAATTCTGCGTATACAATACTGGAAATTCGTTAAAACCATGGCCACCATAATTCAAAAAGATGATAATTCTTAAAAGTCGATTTTCCGAAAAATTTAGTTCGGTGGACATTCCAATTTTTTTTCATTATGTAATCTACTTTCAACTCGTCCAGCACAAAAATATATATTGATATTACAATCTGAAAACATTTTTTCACGCTACGTCACTGTAAACTACATATTATAAATTAAAAATTATTATTTTAAAGTTGTTATGGTTACAAAAGTCCTCTCACAATTATTTTTGCACCAACCTAATATATATTAGTTCTGTTTTTTTATTAGAATTTTCTAATTTATTTCAATATATAGTGTTTATTATAAAAGTTTATTTATACCATACGCATATGTCAAACGCAAAAAAGGAACATCAACTAATGGAAACGTCATTCATTGTTATTGTAGTATAACAATATACTAAATATGGAAACATACAGAAATTATGGTAGTATAACAATAATGAATGTTTGGGGTATGGTATTGGTAAGGCATAGGCATAGTGGGTGGTTCGGGTGTTATAGAGGGCTAAAAATTAAAAAGAAATACAATTAATTTAGTGGGTGGTTGTTTATTTCATATATATAAATATATATAAAAACGTGTAAAATAGAAGTGAACAAACGGTTTTGGATAAAACCATATTGAGTTTTGTATGTGCCATTAATATGACTACCACTTTTTTTAATTTTTGTACTATAATGTTTTCAAATTTCCAAATTTCATTATTGACGACAATGCATACAACGAGCCAAACACATTGCAATGATGAATATTGAACGTTTTTTTTAACTGCTTCACTGTGGTGTTCATCATTTCATTAATTTTATAATACTACATTTAATATAGATAATTTATAAGTATGAATTATATGGGGCTCTAAATAATACCAGGTATAGGAATATGAAGTGAGCCGCTGCCAATAAATGGCTGTACTTATATTAGTAATTGTGAAAGAGCCTTAATGCGATGTTTTTTTTATTGTTTTGACATCTATCAACAACATTCAGTGTGGTAAATTCCATTTGTAATACAACAACATAAATCATTATCATCAGTATCATTAGTTTTTTGTTATCATTTAAAGAAAAACGCAGCTGAATCTCAACGAATGCTTGTAGAAGCTTGTGGTGATCATGCTCTATCATTAGCAACATGCAAAAGATGGTATCAACAATTTAGAGACAAAGATTTTGATTTGAGAAATGAAGAACGTGGAAGACCACCAAAAAAGTTTGAAGACAGTGAAATGCAAGCATTGTCGGACGAAGATGATACACAAACTCAAAAACAACTTGCAGAAGCCTTAAATGTAGATCAAAAAAACAATTTCTAATCGTTTAAAAGCAATGGGAAAGATTCAAAAGTGTGGGAAATGGATTCCACATGAATTGACTGAAAGGCAACAAGAAAATCGAAAAACCATTTGTGAATTGCACCTTCAACAATACAAAAGGAAGTCTTTTTTGCATCGAATCGTGACTGGTGATGAAAAGTGGATATATTTTGAGAATCCTAAACGCAAAAAATCATGGATTACACCAGGTGAACCAGCAACATCGACTGCAAAACCAAAACGATTCGGTAAGAAGAGAATGTTTTGTGTTTGGTGGGATCAGGAAGGTGTGGTGTATCATGAACTTCTGAAACCTGGTGAAACTGTTAATACGGTTGGCTACCAACAACAAATAATCGATTTAAACCATGCATTATTAGATAACCGACCAGAATGGACAGAAAGAAAGAAAAAATCTGTTAAGGTAATTTTGCAACATGATAATGCACCAGCACACAAAGCAAAACCAGTTCAGGATACGATAAAGTCGCTTGGATGGGAGCTGTTACCACACCCGCCTTATTCACCAGACTTGGCTCCTTCGGACTACCATTTGTTTTCATCGATGGGACATGCTTTGAAAGAACAGCACTTCAAAACATCTGAAGAAGTTGAAAATTGGCTATCTGAATGGTTTTCGTCCAAAGCAACACCATTTTTTCGACGTGGTATACGAAAATTGCCTGAAAGGTGGTTAAAATGTGTAGAAAGCGATGGAAGTTATTTTGAATAAAATATTTTTGATTTTTCTATTCTAAATAATGTGTTTTTCTTCCTTTAAAAAGGGCTCATTTCATACTCCTATATCTGGTATAAATTGCAGTTATAAAAGTGAGTTTTCAGTAAATTCTTATATAAAATACGAACACAGCAGTTACCATTAGAATATTGCGTGTGAAGTTTTTAATCATTTATAGCTACATTTTGAACATTTCAATTGTATGTTATACAACAGATTTTTGATTTTATACATGAATGAATTGAAGATTCACCCTTATCGTGTTATTTTACATTTCGACGAACACAAATGCTGTCCAAAATTTATAAATAAAAAAAAACGAATGAAAAACTGGGCCTTTTTTTTTATTATTGTAGAATATAATCTGTTAAATTACCGATAATAATATGACACGATTGGTTCTGTTGGGAAGGAAACATATGTACGAGTACTATATATCTGTACTCATAATCTAATCAACCCGTTTGACCAGGCTTTTATGTGTTATTTCAACATATGGTATTTCAAATATGTGTACAATTTACGCACATAAATAAACAATAGATTTAGAGAAAATGTAAATATGAAGATTTTCTTAACAAAAAAAAACACTTTAAAAACTTAGAAATTCAAACAAAAAATAACACTTTTTTTTTAATTAATAATAAAATATTCACACAAACTCAAATTTTATAAGAAAAAACCACCTCATTTATAAATTCCATTTTTTTCCACACAGAAATAAGAATATCCTCGTTCGCCATAAACTTTTAAATTCAACAAATGTTACAATGGATGAATATAATTATGTATTAGATACAGCAAATGACACCCATCCGTTAGACGATTGGGGTGTTACCTATGATTGTTCAATTGAAAAACAATTAAATAAAGCTGCACAGGGAACTGGTTTAGCATTTATTGTATTTACAGAAGCAATCGTTGAATTACCTGGTGCACCATTTTGGGCCATCTTATTTTTTACAATGCTTCTGTCATTAGGTTTAGGTTCACAAATTGGTATTTTAGAAGGAATGTTATGTACATTATTTGATATCGATATATTTAAACGATTACGAAAACAATATGTTACGGGTAAGTTTATAATTTATGTGTATTTATAATTCATAATTATAATTATTATATAATATTATGGTAATAAGGAAAAAGGAAAAATATGAATCCTTTTTAAATTTATATTAATAATCAATATAATAACGTAATCATTAATTATAATTTGTATAAATAAATACGTTGAGATTAGTAATACACACAGAACATTGAACTTTTTAATGATAATTTACGTAGTCTATTTCACTACGCGTAAGAATGGTTTGGTTGGTAAATTGGCGATGAAGTTTTTGGGGACTTTGTCGATTATCATTTGAAATTTGCACCTATATAGGTTTATATTAGATTAGATTATAGATTATATTTTGTAGTTGTAACCTAAAAGATCTATTGTACACCATTCTCTAAACATATGGTGTGTTTCACATCCTTAGAGTACCCACTTTAGTTCCGCTTTTTCTTAAAGAATTTTACGGTATATAGTAGGTTGGGTAATGGTGGTAATGACCTAATAGCAATGCAATCAATACAGGTTATCTCTTCTTTTGCGGATAAGTGCTCTACAATGTTTGAGTATTATTGATCTGGAGTTTATTCTATCCATATTTACAAAATCTACATTTATCAATCGTCTCTAGATGGATATATTCCGGTGTACCGGTATGAAGTGAGCGTTAAGATATTTTTGTTTTCATTTGAAGAAAAGTTCTGCAGAGTCGTATCGAATGCTTGTCGAGGCATATGATGATCATGTTCTATCAGAAGCATGTTCTCAACGGATCAGACATAATGATTTTGATGTGAGAAATAATGAATTTGGAAGACCACCAAAAAAGTTAGAAGACGCCGAAATGCAAGCAATATTGGATGAAGATGACACTTTGAATCCGAAGCAAATGGCAGAAATGTTAAATGTTACAAAACAAACAATTTCTGACCGTTTTTAAAAGTTATGGATCCAAAAATGTTGAAAATGGGTGCCACATGAATTGAATGAACATGACAGATGGCAATTCCAAAAAAACACTTGTTAAATTTTGTTGGCCAGACACGAAATCGAAATCAGTTTTGCATCGAATTGTTACTAGCAATGTAAAATGGATTTATTTTAAGAATCCTAAACGGAAAAAATTATGGGTTAATCCAGGACAACCGCAACAACATCGACTGCAAAACCAAATCGCTTCGGCAAGAAGACAATACTGTGTGTCTGGTGGGACCAGAAAGGTGTGTTATACCACGAGCTCCTAAAACCTGATGAAACTGTTAGTTCTGATCGCTACCGACAACAAATGATCAATTTGAACCATGCATTGATCGAAAAACGACCAGAATGGGCCAGAAGACGTGATAAGGTAATTATGCTCCATGACAATGTACCTGCACACAAATCAAAACCGGTTCAGGATGTAATCAAAGCACTTGGTTGCAGCTCTTAACCCCAAACCACCGTATTCACCAGACTTTGCTCCATCCGACCACCATTTGTTTTCATCGATGGGACACGCATTGGCTGAGCAGCACTTCGATTCCTACGAAGAAGTCGAAAATTGGGTTTCGAATGGTTTACTTTCAAAAGACGAACGAAATTCTATTGGCGTGATATCCACAAATTGCCAGATAGGTGGTCAAAATGTGTAGAAAGCAATGGCCAACATTTTGAATAAAATGTTTTTTTACTTTCCCATTTTTAAAATTATTGTTTTATTTTCAAAAAATGTAAGCTGGTACTGACCCATTAGTATGCCTATGAGAATGGTAAGCACGTTTCTTCTAATTCTCAGGCAGATTTTTTATCTTTCCGGGTTTAATTCTTTTGATTTTCATAAGAAAGGATATTTGTGCCACAGTTTAGCTTCTTTTGATTTTCATAAGAAAGGATATTTGTGCCACAGTTTAGCTCATTCCGTCTTCACACACTCTAAGATTATTCTGAAATTAATATAGTGTATAATGAACTTATATATAGCTCCGATTGCAGAAATAATTGCAATAGTATTATCGCTGTAGTTCTTGTCGAGGTTAAATTGAGGACATCTTTCGATGGCATGCATCTCTGCCTAAAAAGAACTTATCACTCCTTGAATCATTTTATTTAATTTTGATTTGAATTTTTTCTCATCAAACTTTTATCAATTCTTTATTTCGGAGAAATTGAAATTATCTCAATCAATCAAGTGAGAAATGATTAAAATAAAATTATCACATCCCAAGAAACTAAACTGATGTGTAGATAGATATCTACTTTCAAGATCATTTTAATGAATTTCAGTTCACATAATTTTAATTTTACTTAAATTAGAGACGGATGCGGTTTTCATATACAAAATTGGTTTAAGAGAATATTTTTTATTATTTTGAAAAAAAAAGGAAGTTTCAAGACGATTTTCGTTTATACGCCGGGTGGGATTACTTTTATATATAGTTAAAATCTACTTTATAATTCATAAAAATTTGTCAACATTTTCCATATACCAATACCATTCCGTTTTTCTACAATTTAAAAAAACAACCCATTTGTATGCGGGCATGTGAGGAATCACCCAGCATTATGTGCACATAAAACATATTTATATGATAGGTCATCGGTTCTCCATTGGGAAAAGAATACAAATAAATTATATTAACCTATACTTGCTGCTGCTTTACCTATATATATTTATTATACAATATATTGTGCGGTAACTATGCACCAACATATAAATATTTAATTTATTAATTATTATAATTATAATTTTAATTATGTACGTGGGTGTGGTAAAGAAATATTAATCATATGTAATTGGTAAAAGAAAAATTATAATATATCGGCACACTCTGAAACAAAATATATCTCCTTTAAATTAGAGTCTATTAATACATTAAATAAATAAATACTTATACCCACAAGTTTACCACAAATTATGTTATTATTAACTAATTAATTGGTCACAAAATTTATTCTGTATGTCGTAAATAATTGTTATACGAGATATTGTAATTGCAAACCGCACAGTTAAAGTACAATAAATAATTTCAATTTTATATACGACGCTTATAATAGGTATTGATTTTGTTATATTATCTTAATTCAAAAGATTTTTTAATATACCTTTTTAATAATATAATAAAGTAGCCAACATAAAGATTTGATGTAATATAAATGATATTTAATAATAAAAAATATGTTATAGATAATGAACATATAAAATATAATAATGGTATTTTTATGACAATGTACCAAAAATATTATATTTATTATCATCATCATATTCACTAAGGAGTTTTTAGTATCCGAAATTGATATTGTTGAGAACGAAATTGCACTTATCCCTTTAATTACAATTTGAATTGACTTAATTCATTTATATTATATTTTTACGCATTTCCAATATGCTTTATATGGGAATTATGGGTTTAATTAAATATTTAATATACAATCAATTTTGTGTTATTCGGGTTCATTTATTAAATATTAAATTATTAATCGGCGGTTTAATGTTTCACAGATTACAATATCACTATATATTATTGTGGTGGACGAATTGTAGTATGCATTATGAAAAAAAATTGGAATGTCCACTTATTAAATTATTTCCAGAAAATAGAATTTTATGTATTATCATCTTTTTAAATTATGGGCCATTGTTTTAACGGATTTTCAGTTTTGTATCCATAGAATCGCAAATTATTATCAATTTCCAATCTTTCATAGAACAGATTTTTAAAATCGATTCACACATTCAAAAGATATGAACGATTTTCCATTTGATGCCATTGAAATTTTGTATGGAAAAATAGTACTGTATAAATTTTTTGGTTGTTCACTTTAAATTTTTTCGGCCATCGTTTGGAAAACCGATCATATATCTTTTGAACGCGTTAATCGATTTTAAAAATATCTGCAATGAATGATTGAAAATTGAATGTAATTTGAAATTCTGTACGCAAAAATGGAAATCCGTTAATTAAAAAAGATGATAATTCATAAAAAAGTAAATTTTCCGGAAAATTTAATTCGGTGAACACCCACATTTTTTTCCATAATTACTTTAATTTCACCACAGGTTATAAGAAAAATATAGTGATATTGAAAACTGAGTGTTATTTCTCAAGCTCAAGCTACTGCCATATATATTTTAAGACCGCAGTTTATTACAATATACAGAAGTTCGTATACGCAGAAATTATTGTGACTATTTTTGCTTATTATTAACAAAATCGAAAATAGTTTTATTTCAGATGTTATTACAACCGCTATTACATATTTATACACTTATAGAATAATAGATATAGAGGTATAAGGCGCCCTCCAAATATACAACATCCGTATCACAAGTGTAACGTTAATTCTAAAGAAAGCTTAAACCTCTTTACAATTAGAGCAAGAACTATTAATTATATAAAATAAGAAGATTTATGCTTCTTCAGAAGAACTACACAACTACTAATGATGATGTTATTCGATGTATTATGGTCGAGAACCTGACATGATCTATTAAATAATAATAATAAAACACCGAAAACTAGAATAATTTGGAGGACTACCATGAGGAATGACATAGATCGAATTCTACAAGTTATTATATATACAAGGAAGGGTCGTAGGGGGCCACAAATCGTAGACGTATATATGTTGGTTGGCAAATCTGCGAAAATGTTTTGGTGTCAATTCCACAGAATTGTTTCGAATTGCGGCCAATAAAATAAAAATTGCTATGATGATAGTCATGACATTCGAAACGGATAGGGAAACGGATAGAATTAAAGAAGATAAAGAAGAAGAAGAACTATGTGTAGCGTGAACTATGTGTAGTTTCTCTTTCTCTAGCAACTTCTCTACTGTCTGTATAGAAATATGGGTCTGGCAGTGATCTTCATTTGTTTGGTGATCTTTTTTTTTTTTTTTTTTTTTTGCCTATAATTATCGTAAAATTTAATCTGAAAGTTGAAAAAACCGCTACTGAAACTTATTACTTATTTATTATTAAAAAAAAGTGCAGTTTTAAGTGGTTTCAGCGTTTCCAAGATGACCAGATTATCTGCATAAAAAAGGAATAAAATTTCAGAGTGATGAAGCTGTAAAATAAGAAGGGGCACGCCACGTCGTGAAGCAGTTCATAGAGGAATACTTCCAGTATACTGTTTTGAACAATGTAAAAAATACGAATATGAAGCTTTGTAGGAATAGAGGAGAGGTGGATCATATATAAATCTAAAATGAAAATAAAATGTTTTACAACTTTAACCTCGTTAACATATTTCAAACATTTGTCCAATATTCAGACACTTAAAGTTGAACATGGTAGCTACATGGCTATGAGATGATCTACACAATTTATGAATATTTGGATGATCTACACAATTTATGAATATTTGAATAATCGCAATCTAATCGAATATAATTTCTGAAATAAAACAACTACTACCGACTATTTTCGAGTGTTAATACAATAACCATCCGTATAAGATATAGTCACAAACGAACTTCTATAGTAATAAATTGGACTTAGAATATTAAGGATATTCTGTTACTACTGCATTACGTTAAATAATTAAATAATTTTCAATGCCACGTGACAGTACTACACCCGATTAATAATTTAATATTTTGCTAAAATGTTACTTCAGTGTGGCAGAGTTGTTTAAATTACAATTTTTTATTTATTATATATTTTTAAAATACTAATACTAATTATTTGATAAATGGTAGCTAAAAAATTAATTCTTTAAATTTATAATATTTTTTAAATTATATTAGTTTAATTTAATTAGTCAATTTATTTATGATATATATTAATATACATATATATTTAAATAAATATATATATATATACAAAATTTTTGTATACATTGTAGCACTCCCTGTAGCTGACATGTTAAATGATAATATTTACAATTTAACACATCAGTTACCGGTTGTGGTATATGTAATTAAACATATAATTTCAAAAAAAAAAAGTGTGTCTGTTTAAACAAAAATGATAACAACAAAAATTAAAGTTAATTAGGTGATTATATATTATTATAAAAACAATTAATAGTGTTTTGGCGAGCGACTCTACCCTATACTGAAGTGATTTTATTATGCACAAATTCCATATTTATATATTGATAAAAAAATATTTAAATGTCAATTCTTTAGCTTTGCATTTAATATAAATAATTAATATTATATTGATTTTTTAACGATTAATTCCTTAGTAAGGCATATTGAAATGATCTCGTACATACAGTCGTTCGCTATTTATATGCCTATACACTTCAAACTCATTCAAGGCAATTTACTGACATCGAGAACATCGAGAAAATCGGCTATATATAATTTTTGAACGAATGAAATGATTTATTTTTAAAAAAAATCACTTTTACGAATAATTGGAACCAATTTTCTTACCAATAATCTCTATAGTTTACTTTCATAATCGCCTATATACTAAAAAAAATATATTGTGATATTGTAATCTAAATCCTATTTTTTTTTTTTCACAAGATGTCCTCTTAAAATACAACTACATTATTTAAATATTAATTGTTTTATAATGGTGTGTAAGTGTGTGATTTAAACAAAAAAAAATAATTATAAAACATATACACGCACGCAGGTATCCTTTGAATTATGCGATAGTTACGTACCACCGCGAACACTATAAACAATAACCGAACCAGATATGACATTTAGAATTATGAAATAAAAGGTGTGCAGCTCAAAGCTTTAATATTTTTTTAAAATAATTATTTAATAATATTTTGGAAATTCTATAAAAGCAAAAGCAAAAAAGTGGAGCAATGTACATTTTCAACATTTAGTAAATTGTGTTAAAGTAAATTTCTTCATTAACCACATTCTTCTCGCTGTATTTTATATATACAATTGGTTAAAGTTTATTCAAATATAGTTTTTTCTTATGTTATAAATTAAAATATAGGTTAAATATAGCAAATGTAAACCATGCCATAAACAATTAAAGTCATTGGTTATATAAATAAAACGATATTATAAACGATAATTAAAATGTAATAAATAAAACGGGTACTCACCAATTCACTTTTCGCCAAATTAGCCGCAATAGATGAGCCGCCGGTAATGTAGATGAATTAATATTCTGCACATACAGTTCAATTTGCAATTTCATTTAATAAATAACGAAAATTAAACCACGAAACACATTTGCTATATAGCTAAAAAGAGAAATAAAGAAATAAATTCATTTTATTATTATTATTATTATTATTATTAGGTAAATTTAAATAAATGTTGTATCAATCAAATCAAATTAAATATATTTAATTTATTACTTTTTTTCGAAATAATTTGGTACAATCTTAAACATTAACACAAGAACGCAGCAATAAGAACAACAGCAACAACAATAAATGCTATACATAGAAATTTCTGTGACCGCGGCGTAACACACACACAATCACATTTTTTTCATTTTTGCGTTTGCATATAGGAAAATTTAATTATTAAAATTCTAAAAATATATACCATCTTTTCCAGCAAAATTAATTATTCTATAAAGTGATAATTGTTGGGTAACAAATAAAATAAAAATTATTAAAACAATTACAATATTTTAATGTATAAAATAGAAATAAATGTGGAGGAGCATCACAATTACGCACACATCATTAACAAACAAGGAAAAAAGATGAGTTAAAATTTATTGTACAGGCATTTTTTAAACACCCAATAAATAAAGACTGTAATAATATTTTGGAAATAAAACTTAAATAATATTAAATATTAATATTCGATTTATAAATTTAAAATAATAAATTATCTTTACCTTATCCATTAATTATTAAATAAAAAATAATTAAATAATTAATATGCAATTAGTTTTTTCCTATATTTTTCATTTACTACGACGACGACGTGACTGACACAAGAAAAACAAAAACTAGCAATAATAAAAAAATCGAAATCAAAAATGTGACATAAAAAATTGATGACACATGAGAAATGCAAAAAAACAATTGAATTTATTTCGGCTTTATAAGAAATTGAAATTTATTTTTTTATTATTATCGTAATTTAACGAATTTTCAAATTTAAAAATTTGCTCATTTTTGAAATTTATTCCAACAGATGTTGTCACTTACGCTGCTTAATGATGATTTAATAATTTGATGTCCTTTTTTATATAGTAATGAAATTTGCTTTCACAATTAATTTATCGATTTTGATATTATATTTAATATTATTTAAATTTTTGGTATTAGATAATTTTGAGTTTTACCGTGTTTTAATTGAACAACTCTTCTCGTAATAAATGGTATGTACCAGGCAAGACTGTCGGACTTATGCCGGATGTCATTATAGAGAAAAATCAATTATATGCCGCATAAACATATGAATTAAAAGAAATAATCATTAACATATAGTGATGCTGCACTAACAAACCAACGTTAAAACTAAATAATAATAACTTTTTCACAATAAAAATGTTTCAATACATTCTGTTTCGATTATTGCATACGCAAATAGCGGCTGTGTGTAGCTGCGTTACATAAATTTATGATTTGATTGCAATTGTATTAAATTTGATCGATAAGCTATTTTTCATTCCCAAATCAGCAACTTTGAAACTTGGCTAATTCTTATTCAATTTTGATCAAATTTGGTGTATATGTACATAAATGAATAATGGGATTATTGAAATAGTTGCTATCTGAACTAATAGTTGATGTTTTTTACAAAAGGAACTATTCATATAAAAGTCCTATATTATAGAAGTATCAAAGATTCTAGAATGTAATTCATAAAATTGACCTCTGATTGTATAGATTTCTTAGAATTTCATTAGGTATACTATTCATATAATCTTAATAGAAAAATTGAATAAGAATTGTCTATCAAGTACCAAAGTTCCCATGCCATCTCTGTATGAAAACTATTTTTAAATATAATAGTTTTCCGCATTTTCCTTTAAAATATCCAACAGTATAATATTCCATAGCTGTTCTCAAATATTAATGTGTAAATGAAGAAATTACGATAATAGTTTTAATTTACTTCGTTTTGGCTGTATATTACTTCCGCAAGAAATAAAGAATTTTCAAAATATTGTTATCGGTGTACCCAACCAACTATAAAGCCATATATAAATCTTTCAAATGGCATTTTATTTGTGGACACACTAAACCAAAAATCGCATTAAACATGTATCGCATAAATCAAGGGATGCCTATTCTATACATGGATTTTAATAATGTTATTATTGTTAAGATTTATAATTTTTATTAAATTGGATTATAATCAATTTTTTATTATTCAAAAATTTTAGCTGGTGTTTGCGTATTTTGTTTTTTTATTGGCCTTATATTTTGTACGGGCGCTGGTGAATATTGGTTACAAATGTTTGATTCATTTGGTGGTACTATTGGATTAGTTGTTATAGCTTTAATGGAAACAATTGCTGTTATATATGTATACGGACATGAAAAGTTAGTTTTGTGTTAATTTTTGTAACACCTTTTTTTTTTATGCCAAAATAGAGAGAAATAATTTGATTTAAAATTTTATATATTTCCATTTTTTTCACATAGATTTACAGAAGATATTTATCAAATGACTGGTTATCGACCGGGAATCTATTGGCAATTAACATGGCGATTTATAGGACCAATTATTATGTGTGGCATATTAATTGCATCAATTGTATCAATGATATTAAAAAATCCCGAATATTATGCATGGGATGCAAAAACGGTATATTTTATAATAATCAAATAATCAAATAATATTATAATCAACAATTTTTATGTCAATATACAGCAATCAACGAAAAAGGAAACGTATCCAAATTGGATTATGGGCATTGCATTATCAATGATTTTAGCCGGTGTATTACCAATGCCATTAGTATATCTATTACGAAGATTCCAAATACTATCGGTTGATCTTGACATACATCAAGGATCAATTCGAAGAAATGAAACAACAGCATCCACAAAAGAAATGATTGATGAAGATGACGTAAGTAATATTTATATATGTATATTTTTGTGTTTTTATAATCTTATGTTAAATATCTTACCGCATAAGTATCTAAAATCAAAAATAAGATACTATATATGGAAAATTAACTAAATACACAAAGGAACATTTAGTTGTTATCGCGGTATTTTGTATATTATATGCGCGTGATGAAATAAAAATTGCAATGAAAATTTTATAAAGAATTTCCAAACAAAATTATGGTAAAAGAGGTAGTAAAATATGATTTGATCGCTCACGGATTAATCGCTGTAGCCGGCTTGTGAACGTATTCACTTTATATCTTTATCATTCGGTTTGTGTTATGAGCTGAAAGTGTAGCAAACATATTTTTTTGCGTTTGGTAGAAAATGCCCTGTTTTGTACCGGAAAAATCTGATTTGAGGGGAGGTTTGCTGTTATTGTTTCATTGGAAGAAAACTGCTGCTGAAAGTCATAAAATTCTTGTCGAAGTTTAATGCTGAACATGTTTTACATGAAAGTAATTGCAGAAAATGGTTTAAAAGATTCAAAAGTGGTGATTTTAATCTGAATGACAAAGACCGGTGGAAAACCACCGAAACAAAATTTGAAGATACGGAATTGCAAACATTATTGGATGAAGACGAAACACAACCGCAACAAAAATTGGCAGATTCATTAAATTTATATCAAGAAAAAAAACCGCAATGGGTAAGATGCCGAAAGAAGGAAAACGGGGTTCCATATGAATTGACTGAAAGAAGTAGAAAGAAAAGCGTAAAACCACGTGTGAAATTTTGATTGGAAGACAGCTTAGGAAGTCACCTTTGTGTCGTATTGTCACTGGTGATGAAAATGATGAATTTATTTTGATAATCCTAAACGAACTGATCCAGGTCAACCAGTAAAATTGAAGCCAGAATGCAATATCCGCATGGAAAGAAGGTGTGTACTGTGTATTTGGTGGTTATTAATTGTTGAAATCTGGTCAAACTATTACTGCGGTGAGTGCTACAAACACCAATTGATTGCAATGAATCGAGCATTGAGAAAAAAAAACGACCAGCACGGTCCAACAGACATGGAAAAGTGATTAATTTGTTAGATGCAATGCATGTCGCAAAATCAATAAAAGAAACATTGAAAGCACTCGGATGGGATGTGTTACCACACCCGACCTATTCAACAGATGTTGCTCCTTCAGAACATAACTTGTTCAGATCGATGGCATATGGACTCTGTACACAGCGCCTGCACAATTATGAAGGCGTCCAAAATTGGCTCATCGAAAGTTAAGAAATTTTATTTTGATGGTATAAATTGACAAAAAATTGGGAAAAAAGATAAATAACATTTTTACCATTATTACCGAAATTAAATTAATTAATTTAAAACAAAAACGATCAAATCATATTACTATACCTATTATAATAATTTATAAATTTATAAACGACAAAAAATCAAAGAAATAAAAAGGTTTTCATTTTCATTTGACTTTAAACATTTTTATGATATGCATTAACAAATAATAAATTGAAATTGATAAATCTCAACAGTTTATTAAATAAATAACCCTTGGTGTGAATAATAATAATAATTGGGCAGCCCAGTAGAATGGGAGGGGATTAATGTATAATCTTTATTATGAGCGCATTAATATACTATTACAATCTTAATTATACATTTTTAATATAATTCATTTAAATAATTTGAAATCTTTCAAAAATTCAATAATCCAAATTGAAAGAAAAAGTAATAATTTATTAATGAAAATTTTTGCAGAAAAGTGCTAGTTTTTCATTACTTTCATAATTTATTTAAATATTATTGAGCGTGAAAAAATGTTTTCTCGATTGCAATAGTATTACATTTTTCTGGTGGCTGAATTGAAAGTAGTCTACATTATAAGAAAAAATTGGGATTTCCACCGAACTAAATTTTCCGGAAAATCGACTTTTACGATTTATCATCTTTTTGAAATACGTCGGCCATAGTTTTAACGGATTTCCAGTTTTGTATACGCAGAATTGCAAATTATAATCAATTTCCAATCGTTTCATAGAAGAGATTTTTAAAATCGGTTCACACGTTCAAAATATATGACCGATTTTCCATTTGATGACATTGACACCATTTGGGTGTTACCTTTATACAGTACCACAAGTTTATTTAAATTTTCTCTGTCATCGATTGGAAAATTAGTCATATCTTTTGAACGAGTGAATCGATTTTAAAAATCTCTTCTATGAACGATTGGAAATTGATAATAATTTGAAATTTTGTACGCAGAAATAGAAATCCGTTAAAACTATGGCCCGTAATTAAAAAGGGTGATAATTCATAAAAGTCGATTTTCCGGAAAATTTAATTCAGTGAACACCCAAATTTTTTTTCATAATTTGGTTTAATTTCACCCAGGTGATTATAAGAAAAATACAGCGATATTAAAAACTGAATGTTACCTTTCAGGCTTCGCCACTGGTGTATATAGTCACTCTATATTTTCCTAATGCAATCTTACCGTATTATTTTATCGTTCGCTATATGTTTCTGAACATTGGAATACTATGTAGAATAGACGATGGGGTTATGATGGACCCACAAAAAAGGGTTAACTTAAGATATAATAATTTAATTCAAAATATTATATTGCAAAAGTGAAAAAAGGAAAATAAAATCAAAAAATCAAATGAAAACATTTTTATTTCGATAAATTTGAAATTTAACAGCAACATTTTTTATAAATATTTTTATTTTGTATTATTTTCATTGTGGCTTTAATTAAAATGTAAATTAAAACACAAAATTCACAGTGTGTGCTAAGAAAAAAAAGTGCAAAAATTGTGCACAAAAGAAATAATTTAAATGTTTATTATTTTTTTCATTAAAAGCAATGTTTTTAATTTTTTTTGTATTTGTATATTTATATTTATTCGCTCACGTCTAATTTTAGCATTGGATATTGTACAAAGAATTGCTAATCATAAATTTTAAGCACATAATTTTTTAACACCGCTATATGATATCGGGAAAAAATAAAATTTCAAACTTTTATAATATTGTATTAAAAGTATATTTGTAACACCTTGTTTTGAGTTTCTTCAAAATCGTTTCACATTTATGCAATACATTTTTTAGTGGTAAATAGAATCCATACGACGATTAAAAACATTTATAAATGTCCATGCATTTAATTAGGAATTATAACTCCTCTGAATATTAGAGGAATTGTAGAAAACTTTGTAACTTTTACATTTATTGACCATATTTTTTTCTTCATAAATAGTATAGGAATCACTGACTAATAAATTATCCACATAATTGTTAATCACAGTTCTAGTTCTATACGAATCAAATATATGGCGAAGCTTTATATGATAAAAATTAAATAAAATTAGGTATGAGGGATTTTAACCTAAATTATTAGCCCACGCACACTTACATTCATTCATTCATTCATTCGGTTATGCTACATCGTTGCCAAAACTTAAACAAAATTATATTTTAAGCCTTTCGTCGCATACATATTTTAAATAAAAACAAGCACAAAGTTATTACTTTTATATAGGAATAAAATATACTTAATAAAAAATTAGTAAATATATGCATTAAACCGTCCTTCACAAATTCCTTTAAAATCCTTACACCCATGCCTATAACCATATATAAATATAGAGTATATCTTCTTCCTCTTAAAACATATATTGCTGCAAGTGGAGCTTTATGTCATCTAATAAACCTTTCATTACAGCCAAGTTGGTAAATTACTGCAATTACCGAAAAATAGATGTTTTCAAAATTCTATTTTATTTTATATCGCGATGATTAGCCGCATAGTGATGTGCGTGCGTGCAAAGACATTGTTAATCTTTGAGTAGCACCAAAAACACCGCATATTTTCAAAGATATCCGTTTTTCTTTTTTTTCTTCCATCATAAACGAACAAATGGCCACCCGCAGCAGAAAAATTTTAGTATTAAAATAAATACCGAAAAATTTCCTATGAAAATAGAGGGAATTGAACGTGTTATACAAGGTGTACCGGTATGAAGTGAGTGTCAAGATACAAATGTCTCGAACATTTGTTGTGAACGAGCCTTAATTTTTCTTTTGTTTGGTTGTTATGACATCTGTCAAAAGATGGTTTCAACGGTTCAGAGATAATGATTTTGATGTGAGAAATAATGAACGTGGAAGACCATCAAAAAAAGTTTGAAGACGTCAAATTGCAAGCAATATATTAGATGAAGATGACACTTTGAATCCGAAGCAAATGGCAGAAATGTTAAATGTTACAAAACAAACAATTTCTGACCGTTTAAAAGCTATGTGGGAAAGATCCAAAAGTGTGGTAAATGGGTGCCACATGAATTGAATGAACATGACAGATGGAAATCCGAAAAAAACACTTGTGAAATTTTGCTTGCCAGACACGAAATCGAAATCAGTTTTGCATCGAATTTTTACTGGCAATGAAAAATGGATTTATTTTAAGAATCCTAAACGGAAAAAAATCATGGATTAATCCAGGACAACCGCAAAAACATCGACTGCAAAACCAAATCGCTTCGGCAAGAAGAGAATGCTTTGTGTCTGGTGGCACAAGAAAGGTGTAATGATCGCTACCGACAACAAATGATCTTTTTGAATTACGGGGGCCATAGTTTTAATGGAATTCCATGTTTGTATATTATAATTATAATCAATTTCCAACCATTCATACAATAGAAGAGATTTTTAAAATCAATTCACACGTTCAAAACATATGACCGCAATTTTTCATTTGATGTCATTGAAATATTTTTGTATGAAATAATGGTACTGTATTAATTTTTTGTACCATTTGGGGCTGTTAACTTATACACAAATTTTTTTAAATTTTCTGTGCCATCGATTGGAAATTCGGTCATATTTTTTGAACGCGTGAATCAATTTTAAAAATCTCTTCTATGAAAGATTGGAATTTGATTATAATTTGCAATGAAGTAAGTAAAAATGGAAATCCATTAAAACTATGGCCCGTAATTCAAAAAGATAATAATACATAAAAGTCAATTTTCCGGAAAATTTAATTCGGTAAACACCCACATTTTTATTCATAATTTAGTTTAATTTCACCCAGGTGGTTATAAGAAAAATATAGCGATATTTAAAACTGAATGCTATTTCTCAGCGTTCGCAACTATTAGACACATAACATGTATACGAGTATATACTCCCAATTATCTCTAATAATCAATACAAATAATCTGGAATAATGCATATTTAAGTTATTTTATAATACCATAAAAAAACTTTTTACTTTTTACTATATCAAATTTACGATTTTCCATCTTATCATTGATTTGAACATCTGTGGATAGGCGCGGGTAAAAGAGAAATATATAGCAGAAGAAGTAATTTTATTTTTAACCCACGAAATGTGTGATACAAATTACTTGTTCAATTCAATTTTATGCCAGAGTAAAATAAAACATACTAAATGTAAAACGTTATATTCAAACTATTGAACAAAAAAAGACTAATTGTGCGTTACTTTTGAGTAGTACAAACAAATAAAAAAGAATAATGCAATTAAATAATTAAACTGGGAAAGAGTAAAAAAAAAACATATAATCAATAAATTTGGCTTTTTATGAAATTTTATAATGGAAAACATTTGAATAAATAATGCAATTATGCTTTTGAAAACAATCAGTAATAAATAATAACACGCCAACATTATATAATAATAAAGCCGATATAATTTTGAAAAGATTATAACTATACCACCAACACCATCACAAAAGGAGTTGTTCTCAAAGAATATTATAATAGGTATATTAGTATGAAATAATCGTTGTTTATTTATTATTCTAAAGAAAAACACACACGTTTTTTTTTGAAACAATACTATGGAAATACATTTTTATTGAATATAATAATTACCGCATTGTTATCTTTGAGTCCGCACTTCGCAATCCAAATTGAATGGAATGTAGTTGTTTATAAAATTGTTATTCAAATTTTATTTGCAAATGGTTTTTTTTATAGTTGTTGACTACTGTTCGCGACCATAGAAAATTCCTATTTTCCGCATCAAAATAATGAAAGCCTTTTTTATTTAATTTCTCTTTGCGTTTGTCAAATATGAATGTACATGAAATAAAGATATAAAGATATAAAGAGAATTATATCATTAACTAACGCGATTTATCCGTGATCCTTTCATACTAATATACATATTATTTTAAAATTATTTATGCATCGTTATAACGTACGTAAATTACCCGGATAAATTATGTGTATAATTAAAAGAATCGTTTGTGTATTGTAAGAGTCCTATTTATAATTTTCCAATTAGATAACCCTAATATTAAATTGGTATAAGAACATATATAGAGTATCTAACAAATTACCAACAACTTTGCCTATTTATTCCTAATAATATTCCGTAAACAAATAAAATTAGATTTAGATATAATATATTAATTTAGTATACATTTGGTATTGGTATTAAATAATATAACATTTTAAAAAATATTTGTGATTGTCATTTTGTGTGTGATAGATATGTGCGATAATATAATATTATAAAAACATTGCTTTTAAATTTATTATGTTTTAATTAATTTACAAAATCAATTCAATTGTAGTGTAAATATTTATATCGCGTCGCAGCCCCGTAACTATAGAAAAGTTATAGAAATACCAACAATATAACAATTTTTAATTTACAGATAGGTATTTGTGATTATAGTTTGAGATAAAGTTCAAATGAGATATTATTTTTTGGGACAATTATATAAGATGTTCAAATTATAATAGTATTATATGGAATAGAGGTTCATCAACACCAAAAATATAGCCACATTGTTTAAGTGATAGTTTTTGGTAAAAACAATGCGTAGGATTCTTTGACCAAATTTGTTACTTAACGTCTGTAGAAATTTAGTTATATAGAAATACCATTATCAAAGAAAATATGCTTCGCACTTTCAACAAATCGTTGCAAATTTATTGCAACATAATTTAAATGGAAATATTTAAGAAACACGAAAATACTCTGGGTCATTTTGTGTCAAAAATATTATATAACATTTTGGTCGATTCGGACTTTGGTACGAAGTTACACGCAAATAACCAAGTTTTCAATCAAAACGTGTTTTTCGCACTACTGACATCAATGTCTCAATATAACTAATTAATCGATTTTAAATGTTGGCATACCTAGATCTTTAATTTGACGTTAAGATAATTCGCAATTCGGGCATGTGGTTATCCATATGCTTACATAGAAATGTTGACAAATAGTGTGCAGATGTAATTTTTTAACATGATGATGCATTAAGGACGGAATGATAGATCCTGAGTGGACGCAAACTCTTATTAAAGCTTGGATTGACAGAAGCGGGCCTATAAGGTGACCGCCACGTTCTCCAGACTTAAATACCATTGAATTTCTATTTATGAGGTTACCTTAAAGAAAAAGTCAACGCAACTGAAATTAATTCATGTGAAGAATTGATTCAAATTATTTAAAGTCTGTTTCCAAGAACTTTGCCATAAGACACAGTAAACAGTTAGATTGATTCGATCTATTGAAAAGTGTTTTTGGCTATGTATTCGAACTAAAGGAACGCATTTTCAGCATTTACTTTAGGTCAAATTAAAGATATAGGTATGCTAATGGCAAGTATGGAATATTTCAAAATTCTAAAAATCTCCAATATTAACAATTTGATCTCGAATTCCTGATGATGTTTCGTTGCCACCATATATTTTGTTTTGTCTGCATTCACTTTAAGACCGAGACCCGATGCCTCCCGCCTCATGTAACGATTCGAAAGCATCCTTTACAGTTATCATATTTCGAGCCTTTATGTCTATATCATCGGCATACGCTAATTAATTGACTCGATTTTGTAAAATTCGTGCCTTTTTTTTATCAATATTTGCTATTGAATATTGAATAATATTGAAGAGGAAATTCGCCGCAGGTTACCAACTGGAAACAGATGTTATTACGGACTGAAAAATCAATTCCAATCGAAAACATTACAACGAGATCTTAGGTGTAAGCTATTTGCAACATTAATACGTTCAATATTAACGTATGAAGGCTTAACGTGCATGAAACAAAACCAGGAACAATTACTTTGGATTTTTGAACGAAAGATACTCCGTGGAATATATTTGGTCCCGTCAAACAACAAAATGGTTGGAGGCGAAGATACAATTTTGAATTAGACAAGTTGTACGCGGTCAACCAAATATTGTCAAAGCAATCAAAATCAATAACTTAAGATGACTTGGACACGTATTACGCATGGAGGAAGAACGCGGGTCAATAAAACTATTGGATGGTAATCCAGAAGGTAGAAGCTGAGCCGGAAGACCTAGGGCGAGATGGCTAGATGCAATAAACTGTGATATAAAGATGCTTCTTAAAATTCGGGATTGGAATGGGTTAGCTGCGGATAGATCAGCTTGGAGAAATGTGTTGGAGAAAGCTAAAACCGCACCTGGGTTTTAATACGATGAAGTAAGTAAGTAAATATGCTAATGACAATAGTGCATCAAAAATATAAAATCCATTAATTAGTTATTGAGATATTGATACCGGGTAGAGTACAAAACACGGTTTGATTGAAAATTTGGTTATTTGCTTGTAACTTAGTACCGCAATCGAATCGGCCAAAATGTTATTTAATATTTTCGACACAAAATGACCCAGAGAACCTAATGTTTTCGTATTGACGTAACAATTTGGGACACACAATGTATAAAGTTAGCTACCAATTCAAAAATATTTTACAACATTTCGTTAGAATAATTCTTCAACATTGTTAAATTTTACACATGGCAGGTTGACGAATTTTTTAATGTATTTTTAAACTTTACCAATGAAATTATTAATAAAAAATCGAATAACTTTACATGAAATTAAAAATTTTGTCCGTTGGAATTTTTATAGCTCCCAAAATTATCAGCGCATAAGAATTTAATTGAAAACGAATTGATTTTGTAAATATTATTAGAGATTATTTAAAATTTTTACTAACACATTCTGGATTAATTTTTTTTTTGGATTAATTAATTTTTATAATAATTTAATTAAATTTTACCAAAAAATTTAGTGAATATTATAAATTGTAAAATTAATTACTGACACATAACATTTTCTTATTTCCCTCTAATTGCCCGCCCGACGTTACGTTTAATTCAAAAAAAATTTAAAAAATAAAAATATTATTTATATAAAAAAAAATAAAAAAAGGTGATAAGTCCAGATTTGCCTCCATCAAATTTATTGTCAGCAACTCGATTTACTATCGGCGATTTCGATGTAAGTTTCCATACATTAAAAATCAAAATTTTATGTTTTTCATTCACAATTATTTTATAATTTTCTCTATTATTTTTTATAAATAATTTAATAGATTTTTAATTTTGTATTTTTATATAATTTCTTTGGAATTGAAGCAAAAAAAAAACAGTGCTAGAATATTTATTTTCCAATCTCCAAATTAATTTCCCACATTAAAATCCATTTAATTTTTTATTATTATTATTTTATTGATTTTATTCATTTATTGATTTTCATATTTTATATTAAATCATCACCGTCATGGATTATTTTTGTTTCTTTACGTTTCTTGTTATCATTACTTTAAAAAAAAAAACCAAAAATTAATTAAATAAAATTAAATATATTTCGGATACATTTTTTATGAAATCTATATTTGAAAGTTATAGACTACAAACGAAAGGCAAGGCAAATCAACTTTAAAAAACAACTAACTATAAATACCATAAATGACGACAATACGGTAACTAACAATAAACTAACAATAAACTAATAAAAATAGTAAAACCAATTGTATTTTTTATATATTATATTTTATTTTATATAATTATTAACGCAAAATGGTTATGGCTTAAAAACAATTTAATTTATTTTACTATCGAATTATAGTTTCCTATTTTGTTTTTAAAGTTAAATTTTAATTTTTAATTATAATTAATATTTTTGTTATATTGTATGTTCCTGTATAGAGTAAACAATGCAATCTCTTAATATTCTAATGGTAAAAAATTATAGAAATTTATATAAATAATTTATGTTTAACGAAATTGAATTTAGTAATAGTTACCGGGGCGCACGAAGATTCCGACCGCCTATTCTGATAGCGAGTAATTGCAAATTTGCAAAAATTGTCCAATAAGAATCTTGGATAAGGAAAACTGCAGCGTAACAGAGATTTCTTAAAAATTGTTCTTTAAATTCTTACATTCTTCCACAACGCCTACAAAATTTTAATCAATATTGAATGAGAAATGTAAAATAATAGGATTCGTTAAATCCCTAGTAACACTGTGCGCGTAGTTTGTCCGCAAAATTTCCGCATTATATGTAGTAGTCCGTAGTTTCAATCCATGGAAATATCTATGGATTTGTTACGGATATCCTCTGGAATTTTATATGATGAGTGTAACCCTGCCGATGGATTTTTATAAAAAATGTCCTTTTATGTATAAAAATGTCCTTGGAATATCCGAGTATATTTCCGATGGCAATTTCTACGGATTCTCCTTAGAATTATTTCTCGTTGCTATTATTCCACAGAATATCCATAGAATTTATGTTCATATTTTTTGTGAGCAGATTTGACAAAAATATCTTCGAATCGTCCATGTATCCATGCAAGTAATATTTACCGTATTAGCAAAATACATTTTCTTATGACGATAATGTCAAATTGCTTTGATTCAGTATTTACCGATAGACTAGAAGTTCTATGAGCTAGGAATGTGAAGATGTTAAACGATGGCAAACATCGATTGCAATAAGCATGAACAAAAAACTGCATGGATTAAATCCATGAAAAGTGTTAGAAAATTCCTCGGCAATAAATATCGATTTGAGTTGATGGTTGTTTTAAAAATTACGGCAATAAATTAATAAGAGTGAACTGTAGATAAGCGAAATATACAAAATTTGAACCACCATCTTGGATAATTGGTGAAATAAATTATGAATACGATACCGCGCGGATATTTATTGAAAATATTACTCTGTGACAATCCAAAAAGATTTCAATTGACCTAAATAAAATATTATTGTAAGTTAAGTGGAAAATTTATATGGACATTTTTCAATATATTTTTTTCCATGGAAATTGTGTGGTTTTTTTTGCACGGAAATTTTTCGTCATTTTTCAAAGTACGGACAAATTATTACTAGAGATGGAAAAACGTATTTTTAATAACAATTTTCTATATGAAATTCATAAATATTTTTCTTATAAATATAATATTCCTCAAGCAACACATACCGTGTACATTTGAACATGCGAGAAAATACAGTTTATGTCTGTAATAATCGAAAAATTCTAGAAAAGCTATATAATATTCAGCTTCACCGAAATTGATCGTATAATGGCATTCGTATAACCAAAATCAGATATCAGAAATTTATAGTGGCGAAGGATGAGCAGAAGCATGCAGTTTTCAATTTCGCTATATTTTTCTTATAACCTGCGGGTGATATTAAATTAAATTATGAAAAAAAATTTGTGTTTGTTAACCGAATTAAATTTTCTGGAAAATTGACTTTTATGAATTATCATCGTTTTAATTATGGGCCATAGCTTAAATGGATTTCCATATTTACGTATACCGAATTTCAAATTATATTCAATTTTCAATCTTTCATAGAAGCGATTTTTAAAATCGACTCACGCGATCAAAAGATATGAACAATTTTCCAATCGATGGCAGAGAAAATTTAAAAAAATTTGTGGTACTGCATAAAGTGAACACCCAAAAGATACATAAAGTACCATTATTTGGTACAAAATTTAAATGACATTAAACGCAAAATCGGTGATATTTTTTGAACGTGTGAATCGATTTTAAAAATCTCTTCTATGAAATCATTGGAAATCGATTATAATTTGCAATTCTGCGTATACAAAACTGGAAATCCGTTAAAACTATGACACGTGTAATTCAAAAAGATGATAATTTTTAAAATTCGATTTTCCGGAAAATTGTAGTTTGGTGGACATTCCAATTTTTCCTCATAATGCAGTCTACTTCCAAATGGGCTACCAGAAAAATGTGGTAATATAACAATCTGAAAACATGTTTTCACGTTTCGCCACTGAAAATTAAATTCAATATGTGCAATAGAATCTGAACATCATATAAGAAAAAATTAATATATATCCCATAAAACATATTTTCGATTTGTGCTCACAAAATGTATAGTTCGCATTCTTCTTTAGGTGCGTCGCGCTTTGCTCGATCCTTTAAATTATATCCTCCGCATTGGATCAACAGTAAAACATACGGTTTGTACGTACATCGTGTGCCCTTAACTGTGACAAATAATTTCGATTTGTGCTCACAAAAAATATACCGCACAGCCAGCCACAAGGCACTATACGTTCACAAAAGAAATGCAATGTGGGGCAAATTTCCAGACATAATGTGCCCACATACCATTAGTAAATCATAATGTAATGTGGCCACTTTCTATAGATAATTACACGTAAAGTGCTCGTAAGACATATATGCCCGTATTACGTCTGCGATTTATAATTCTAGTGCAAGTGTTATGCTCTTATATGCAAAAACAACTGGACCTGTATTGTGTCAGTTAGTTCAAGCACACATTCTGAGCACTGTATACCTATTCTAATATACAATAAAAAAAAAAGTGTTACAATTTTTTAAAAACTCTTCTCTCCTGATTTCAAAAAATATTATTTTTCAACAACTTATTCCATTAGCGTATTGTTGTAACATTTATTACTTTAATTTTATATATGTATAGAATGAGTACACACCCCTATAGCATCCACTTACGACCAGAATGTGTCCCGGAATTAATGGGTACATATGCCCGTTTGGTGTCTTTGGACATAGGTTCACAACACGTTCTCTAGTGACCTTGAAACAAAGAGCACAATACTTCAATTTTCAAAGTGTCTTAATTAATACAAGTATACAAAACGTGTACTTGTGCACAGTGCTGGTTAGTATATGTTTTTATAAAATAGCTAGCACCTGACACGGTCACTACAGCAATACATTTTGCCTATTATATACGGGCGCAAAATGCTATTCGGTGTATATTAATTATACGCCACCCACTAATAGGCTACTAATTTTGCTGATCATAAATTCAAATTCAAAAGATAAAATTCATATTATTATTTAATTCACGAAAACGGAAATTATATTATTGTTATTAATTAAATTGAATTGAGGAACAACTTAATTAGGGTTATGAATATGCGTATATATAAGTACACAATCTGATGGAATAACATGTGATAATCTGATGGAACACAGTTGGGATCACACACGCCATTCAAGTGCTTACAACGTTTCTTTGATCGGTTTTATCAAATGCGAGCATATGCCGTTTTGCTCCGTTCAATATCAATTACTTATTGTATGTCTATAGTTGTTCACCGATGATATAGTTCGACCGCCGGTTTCAACAATTCAAAATCATCTTACCGAAAATCACCACATTTGAAACGTTGAAACGGACGCTCTGAATTTTCTTTCAGATAAAACATGTTGTTACATACATATACAGTTAACCATACATTTCGAAAAGATAAATTTCCAGCAATAGTTTTCTTCAAATTACACAATAACAAAAACACTTTCCAGACAATCCCCAATTCTGTGGTATAAAACAGGACATTTTCAATAAGCGAAAAAAATATGTTGTTATAAAACTGCTTAAAACAATGATAAAATATGTGAATATAATCTTAGGCTATATGTTTCCACTGGCACTGTGACTAATATACGTATAAATAAAGGTGGAGTTGTCATCATAGTACAGTATGCAGTATCTGGAAACATAGCCTTAATTATTATATATGAAAAATTTACATAAATTCTTTATAATTTTTGCTTGCATCTAATTATAATTTTATGTTATGCATGAAAAACTAAATATTTTGTTTTATTTAATTGCTTAATAAATTAATTGTTAGACTAAATTACAATTCCAACGATAATTAAAAAAATTAAGAATACTGTCTATATGTTGCGTGCATGCGTGGTGAGTGGGCAATGCTCGTATTAAATATTTTTTTATTACTTAAATTTTGAGGACACTTTAATTTTACAATTATATAAATGCACTCTATTTGTTTAAAACTATAAAACATATCAATTAGGTACAAAATAATATGGTGCCATGACAATTCATTGAAAACCAATTCCAAAGAAACCAATCACCGAATAAACAATATCTCGAAAAAGTAATACACCGAAAAATGACACCTCATCGACAATTATATATTATTTACCGCATAAATTATGACAAAAATGCGGAAATCATATACGGCTGTTTTTAATTAATTTCGGCGGACTCTTCATTTGAGTTCGATTAAACATATCCCATATATAAGAAACACCTACAATTTGTATCAGAAAATAAACACCATTGACCAACGAATAAAATTATCACTGTCACTTATTTTATATTAAAATGTTTCATTGTTTCATGTATAATTTATTTAATGTACCATATCGTATCCTTCTATAGGTGACTTGCGCTTTGGTTGATCCTTCGGACTGTATCCTCCTCCGCATTGGATCAACTGTAAAACATACGTATACCGTGTCCTTATCGCGATGACAAATAATTTGGAATTTGTTTATGGTTTTGTTGTGCTTATTTTTTAATACAAAATTGACGGTGAGATTAAAAAAGGTAAATGGTAACTCACGTAACTGGATGTTATAGATAATAGGTCTAGTAATATGATTTGATCGTGTTTTTTTAAATTTCTTAATTTAATTTCGGTAATACCGGCGAAAAATGTTTATTGAATTTAATTACGATCGTTAAGTATAATCTTTTCCCCATTTTTTGCCCATTTATAAATACCATTAAAATAAAATTTCTCATCTTATGATGCGATCCAAGAATCGAACCAATTTTGGACGTCTTCATAATTTTGGTAGCGTTGTGTACAGAGTCCATGTGTCATCGATCTGAACAAGTGGTAATATGATGGAGCAACATCTGGTGAATATAGGTCGGTTGTGGTAACACATCCGCATCCGAGTGCTTCAAATGTTTCTGTTACCGGTTTTGCGAAATTAGGGCGAGCATTGAATCGTGCAAAAGAATCATTTTTCCATGCCGGTTGGCCCAATCTTTTTCAATGCTCGATTCAATTCAATCAATTGTTTTTTGTAGCGCTAACAGCAGTAATATTTTGATCACGTTTTAACAATTCATAACCGTCAAATACACAATAAAACCTTCTTTCCGTGCGGATATTGTGTTTTGGCGTCAATTTTACTGATTGACCGTGGATCAGTCCAATGTTTAGTTCGTTTAGGATTATCAAAATGAATCTATCATTTTCATCACGAGTGACAATGCGACACAAAAACGATTTTCTTAGCTGTCTTCCAATCAAAATTTCACACATGTTTTTACGATTTTATTTCTGCTTCTATCAATCAATTCATATGGAACCGCATTTTCCTTCCTTCGGCATCTTACCCATTGTGTTTTTTAGTGATTAGAAATGGTTTTTTGTGACATACATTTAATTAATGTGCCAGTTGTTGTTGCGATTATGCATCGTCGCTTTATCCAATAATGATTGCAATTCCGTATTTTCAAATTTTGTCATTCAAATCAAAATCACCACTTTTGAATGGTTGCAACCACTTTTTGCAATGACTTTCATGTAAAGCAAATTCATTATCGAAGCTCGACAAGAATTTTATGACTTCCGGCAACAGTTTTCTTCCAATGAAACAATACAAAACAAACCGGCCCGCAAATCATTATTATTCTGGTACAAAAAACAGGACATTTTCAACCAAACGTAAAAAAAGTATGTTGTTTACACTTTTAGAGCTCGTCCCACAAACTGAATGGTAAAGATATTAAGTGAATGTGTTCACCCGACGATCAAATCATATTACTATACCTATTAAATGCAACCCGCGATACCATTTTCGCATAAAAGAATAATAAGTTTTATTAAAATTTTTAGGAATTTCTGTGAATTGCGAATTGCAGTTTTCAAGGAATTGTTTATTCGGTAAATTATTATTGTTTCCTTGGAATTGTCGTATCCGCACATTTGTTTTCTATAAGAATTGTCGTGCTATACCACCAAAAATTTGTTTATGTATTATTTATAGAAAGAAACTAACAATTGAAATGTTAATGTGTTAATTCATCGTTTATCTACAGTTACAAAAACTTAAAGCTTTCGCATTTAATTATTTATTTCCATTATATACAAAAGTTTTTGTGTTTTATTTAATTGAAATGTGTTGTGTAAAAAGCAAAAAAAAACACTTAATTATTATTGCAAATGAATATTATTATTATTATTATTAGAACGAAAAGCTTTAATATATTTTTAATAGTTAACTTTAATTTTATGGGATGTGAAACTGCGATTAAATAATTTACGATTTAATTATATTATTTTAAATGTGACAAAAACATTCGCGTTTTGTATAAAATATTTTAGTATTAATCCTTTTCTTTATATTATTACAAAATTCTCTATAAATGTGTGTGTGTGTGTGTGTGTGTGTGTGTGTGTGATTATCCAGCTCGAGTAAAATACAAATTCTCTGATATTTTTAAATATTAATATATTTTTATTTTTCAAAAAATTTCTCCTCTTTTTTTAATTCCATATGAATTGTATAAAGGATGACGATGACGATGATTTTAGTGGTCCAGCAATTGGTGGTCGAATTGGTGTTCGTACAGATTCCGACGATGAAGACGATGACGATGATGATGCACCACCGATGATGGGAAATATACGACCACATTTATCAGTGACCAATTCAAATAAAAAACCGTTCAGTATGGAAGTTGTAGAATTTTAACTACATTTAAGTTTTTAAATATTTTTCGTTGTACTTTTTTAATTAATTAATTAATTAATTAATTAATTAATTTATGGTATTTATTATTTATTTTTTATTTTAATAAATTAATATATTTGTGTGTATTTTATGTCGTCGTGTATAAAATATATTAAGTTATAAATTATTATTTGTATATAGATAATGGTATAAAAATTATTATAAATAATTAATTAATTAATTAATTAGACGCATATACTTTTAGGTTGGTATATCTCTGTATTATATAATTTTAATAATTAATTTCTTATAATTTTTTGTAGTTTAATTTAGTATAATTAATATTTAAAAAATTAATTAAATTGTATTTTTAAAAAAATATGAAACCGAAGAAATAATGAACTATTCCATAGACTTTTCTCTTCTTCGACGATACGATACCATATATTTATGAATCGCTATATTGTGTATGCGAATGACATATGGTCAAGTGGATGATACACAGGATGGACTAAATTCTATGTCGATATAAGTATTTAAGTATTTAACATAATAATATTAATGTAATGCCATAAAAAGCTTATCTATAGATAACTTCAAAAAACTATAATTATAAAAATACAGATAAATTACATTCAGATTGAGTATTAATTATGAATAATTCCTCCTCTCAAATAAATTTATAAACATTTAATTCGTTTCTTCTTATCAATTATTTTCCACTTTACAAATTATACATATTTCTGTTCTAGATTGATATAATAATGTCTAATAATGCCGAAAACAAGTCTTTGAACTGTGTTCTCGTAAAAAGAATCTTAAATAAATAAAAAATTAAATTCATAACATTATCGACTTAGAACTATGTCCGGTATAATCCAAATTGAGTTTGATCGTATCATCCGAGAACACACCAATATGTAATAATAAAAGAAAAATAATAACTTACAATTAGTGGCTATTTGTTATTCCTCAAGCATATTTTTATGATATCGTATTAATTGAAGAGTGTAAGAATTTATAATTATTTTAAGTTATTTATATTTATAATCTCTCGATCTATTGTACTTCAGGGTTGGCCGGGACGCAACAGTTCTAAAGTGCTGTAGTAATTTTTTTTTGTAATTATTACAAAATAATTGTTTACATTATCTCGAATATATTTCTATAATTCATGGTGTGGCGAAGGCTGAAGAAAAATACCACACAGTTTTCAATATCACTATATTTTTCCTGTAACCTGCGCGGTGAGAAATTAAATTAAATTTTGAAAAAAAATTTAGGTATTCACCGCCGAACTAAATTTTCCGACCTATATGAATTACCATCTTTTTCTTTTAATTACTTGCCATATTTTTAACGGCATTCGTATTTTTACGTACAGAATTTCAAATTATAATCAATTTCTAATCTTTAATAAAAAAATGGATTTTAAAAATCGATTAAAGCGTTCAAAAGATATATGATCGATTTTCCAATCGATGGCAGAAAAAATTTATAGAAATTTTGTGGTACTGTCTAAAGTGAAATTGTAAAACTAATACAGTACAAAATTTCATCGACATCAAACGGAAAATCGATCATAACTTTTGCGGGTGTGAATCGATTTTAAAAATCACTTCTATAAAAGATTAGAAATTTGTTATAATTTGCAAATCTCCAAACAAAACTGGAAATCCGTTAAAACTATGACCGCCGTAATTCAAAAAAATGATAATTCTTAAAAAATTGATTTTCCAGAAAATTTAGTTCGGTGGACATTCCAATTTTTTTTCCCTTAATATAGTCTGCTTTCAACTCGTCAACCACAGAAAATTACAGTGATATAACATTTTTTACCCACTTTGCCACTGTTATAATTGAAATGAAGATATTACTATTGACAATAGATTAGTAAAGTATAATAGAAAAAAATGTTTCAATATATCAATGTATCCATAAATTTCGGCTTAAATGTCATGTCATGTCATGCCACAGTTAACTTATCCGATGTATTTATTATTTTTTTCTAGAAAATTTGTTTATATTTTAAAACATCGCACTTTGTTTAAGTTGATTTTTCACCATAGCATGTGGTTTCAATAGTTAATTGCCAACAAATTATCTTTGAAAATGATATGAAAACATTAATTTAAGTCGTTTTAGTGTATATTATTATCTCATTAGAACACAATTATTATTAAAATAAATTATATTTAGTAAATGTGATTGTCTGATATTAAGTACGAAACGATGGTGGGGAGTTTAGTAAATTTAATTTTTATATAATTTAACGTCGTCGTTGTCCACACACAATTAACGCCGTCAAAACATTCAATATGTAACGTACGTATATTCTCCATAACCAATACATTTTCCCGAAAATTTTATTTAATTAACATTCTAAATGTATACGCTGATTTCAATCGCCTGATCACATAATCCCATTCAAACGTACGCGTATGTACATATCAATATATATATATGTGTGATTATGGGGAGATATATATACCTAAATTAAAATTTACATGTCATTTAATCCGGAGATTTTGCATTTGATTGACATGGGAAAAAAATTTTCAGTATACTAAAAATTATTCAATTCAATACATGGCTTAAATATGAAATTATAAATAGGATTAATTTTGGAAATACAATATATTTGTGATGGCGACCAGCCTCAACAATGTATTTCTACACCCCACAAACAGTATACATTCGCAGGCTATGTTCACTTAAAATAAGAATAAATAAAACTAGTGTCAATACAGGGACACGACGACTACGACTTCAGCGTACACAAAATGTCACAATCGACCCACGACTAGACTAATACAGTAATTTTCAGTAAATTTATTATACCACATATTTATGTCCTTGTTCTCTGGTATCTACATACCTAGATCCATACGTACTTCTGTGTGCGTGTAACTAAATCTGAAGAGATGGAATACATTCTTTAACCCGTCAATTTGGACCAAAATTCCGAACAAACAAAATAGAAATATATAATTTATAATATTTAAAAATTCATATCACTATAAAAATATATATATGTCGCGCGGCATGAAAATATGATTGTGTGTAATAATAAATGGATTAAGGAGAAGAGAAAAAAAACCGAAGATACAGAAATTCTTGTGGAATAAATAGATTTCATTATTTAAACTATGTGTTTATAAAATGCATAAAAGTTAGATTAATAATAAGGAAAACAGAAAAAAAAAACATATAGAAAATGTGTGCCAGAGGATTTATTTAGTATCGTAAGCGATTAAAATTACTAATAATAAATAATAATACAGTGATGATTTTATCAAAATATAGATTTTAATAGATATTAAGTTAAAATAAAATAAATCAAAGAAAAAATGTGTCGTCGTCGTATTTTATATATGAAAAAATATTATAATTAACACAAGCGTTTGTGTACGGGCACAGAGATGTGGTTTCACATTCATTGTATGCTAAAACATTCGATATACCACTATCCAATATCACCACACACTATAAATCATATATTGTTTGGTAACACAGTGCTACGTTAATTTTATTTTACATCCATTAAAATACGTTGTATTGATACGATCAATTCCGTTTTTATATTGGATCGGACAGTGTGTTACTAAACTATATAATTACGTATAACTCTGTCACATAAAATTATAGACAAAACGCAATTGTTAATAATAATAAATTTCATAATAGAAACAATAAAATGTATAAAATACAAATAAAATCGTATATTACCATCATAATATAGAATAATAAAAATACTAAACGTATAAATACTCATGATAGTGATTGAATATAACGTTAAAATAAACGCACTTAATATTGGTATGTGCTACCCCAAAATACTAATTATCGATTATAATAATACAACCCAAAAAAAAATGATCGTCATAATGAAGACAAAAATTGTTGATTGTTAAATTTTATTCATTTATAGTCCGAATTTCGTAGATTAAACAAGAAATTTTATGCAGGTTGAAATTATGTTAAAGACACGATTGAAAATGTTGAACTAATCCAAAAAAACCAAAAAATTAATTTACACGTTTTTCATATAAACTAAGAATTATTAAATAATACGAAGTTTTACGTTGATTTACAAAAAAACAACCATTTGACATTAATTTTCAAACCAAATTCATATTTTTACAATATCGTAAAGTTTTGGTATTATTTTTAATAGTACAAATATTATTTTATTTTAGAATTAAAATTGTATTTTAAAGTCCATCGAAGATTTTAAAACATCTCTTCCACAAAACCGAAAAAATAGAAAATATTATATAAAATTATACGTTTACACAAAATTGTGTTAATGTATTTTTAAAATCACATTGACTTGTTGTATATGTCAAACTTGAGTGTATATTTTCGGTATTTGAAACCCTTGAAGTTTAAAAAAAAAGAAGCTTTTCGGTTCGGCAACAATATGTTTTAAACTTCGAGAGTTTAAAATTTAATCTATAATGATTTGATTATTATTTAGAAAACTTTCTAGCCTTTACTTTGTAAACAAATTTCGGTGTTGATCTATATGTAGTAACCAAAAATAGTTTAAAAAATATTCCGAAAATTTTCAACCGTTTTCATTTTAATCTGCGCTAAACCAAATTTGTAGTTTAATTTTAACGATTTCCTTAATTAAATCGGGTCACCATTAAATTAAAGGATGTATCTGTTAAATAATAACCGTTTAATATTTTTTCCGGTAAAATATTAATTTATAATTAAAATGGAAAAAATGCCTACTTTCGCTTACAATTTAACACCATAGTTAGAACTCCACTAACGTGTTAAATAGAAAACATATTTATCAGGTGTACCGGTATCAAGTGAGCGTTTTTATTTTTAAAATTAAATTTTAAATGAGAAAGTAAAAAACATTTTGTTCATAATATTGGCCATTGCTTTCTACACATTGTGACCACCTTTCTGGCAATTTGTGGACGCCACACCAATGGAATTGTTCGTCTTTTGAAGCAAACCAATCAGAAACCAAATTTTCGACTTCTTCGTAGGAATCGAAGTGCTGCTCAGCCAATGCGTGAAATCCATCGATGAAAACAAATGGTGGTCGGAAGGAGCCAAGTCTGGTGAATACGGCGGTTTGGGGTAGCAGCCCGCATCCAAATGCTTTGATTGTATCATGAATCGGTTTTGCTTTGTGTGCAGATGCATTGTCATCTGAGCAAAATTACCTTGCCATGTCTTCTGTTCCATTCTGGTCGTTTTTCGATCAATGCATGGTTCAAATTGATCATTTGTTGTCGGTAGCGATCAACATTAACAGTTTCATACGGTTTTAGGAACTCATGGTACACCACACCTTTATGGTCCCACCAGACACACAGCATTGTCTTTGTGCCTAAACGATTTCGTATTGCAGTCGATGTTGATGGTTGTCCATGATTTTTTCCGCTTAGGATTCTTAAAATAAATCCATTTTTCATCGCCAGTAACAATTCGATGCAAAACTCATTTCGATTTCGTGTCTGCCCAAACAAAATTTCACAAGTGTTTTTACGGTTTTTCATCTGTCTTTCATTGAATTCATGGATCTTTCCAACATAGCTTTTAAACGGTCAGAAATTGTTTGTTGTGCAACATTTAACATTTCTGCCATTTGCTTCGGATTCAAAGTGTCATCTTCATCCAATATATTGCTTACAATTCGACGTCTTCAAACTTTTTTTGATGGTCTTCCACGTTCATTTATTTTCTCACATCAAAATCATTATCTCTGAACCGTTGAAACCATCTTTTGCATGTTGCTTCTGATATAGCATGATCGTTATATGCGTCGCGACAAGTATTCGATGCGACTCTGCAGCACTTTTCACTTCAAATGAAAACAAAAATTTAATGCTTTCCTCAAATCATCATTTACTGGTACAAAATTGGACATTTTTAACACGATGAAAAATGTATGATGTTGTTTGTACAATGACTTGATGGATATTAATTATGTTTTACAGATGTCATAGCAACCAAACAAAACGAAATAATTAAGGCACGTTCACAACAAATGTTCGCTATCGAGACATTTGTATCTTAACGCTCACTGCATACCGGTACACCTGGTACGTAAAATTTTAATCTATACTACAAAAGTATACCGCGAGATATGTGTTAATAAAATCAACAAACTGTTCGTAAAATATATATTTGCATATATTTTTGTGGAAATCATATAGTCAATCGCGTATGTGTCGTAAGATGAATGTAAGAAATATCTAACATTGGTTTTAAGATCGATTTAACGATTTTTATGCAACACAAAAATTTAACAAAAACAGAAAACCGTAAATATTTAAAGGTTTTTTTCACAGTTTGTAATTTTCAAAGAAATTGCCATCTACTCTTTTTTTTTTTTGGGTGTATGGATAATTAGTGAATAAATAAAATTGGAAGTTTATAAAATGTACGAATACATAAAGTGTATAATCTTGGTTAAAAGAGGTAAACTTTTTCTTATGTATTCCTCCAATATGAAGCACTTTATGTACCGTATTTCTAAAGATTTCGTGTTTACTTTATTTTTTTCGTTCACACTTTAATACTTTAAATCCACAAACTAATATACAATTTCTCCAATTTTTATTCTATTTACAATTTGGACGGTGTAATAAATTATGTAATAAATGTGAATGTAATAATTATATGTAATAATTATATGGCTGTAGAAAAATATACACATTAAATGTACTATAATATTCAGATAATATAGTAAAATAGTATATATTTTGTGTATTTATAATAAAAATTTAAAATTAATTTAATATAGAGAAAGTAAAAGTAATAGAAAAAATACATACCAAAAAATACAAGGGAAAATTAATGTTTATAATAATTATAATTTCATCCTTTTTATTTAAATTATCGGATTTTATCCTTATTTTTTTGTTTTTGTTGTTTTTTTTTTTTGAACTTGAAGTTGAAGTTGGTGCTCTTCTCTGAAATTCATCGTTTAATATGTCATCAAATCTATAAATATAAATATAAAATCAAATAAAATAATATATATTATAAAAAAAAAATTAATAATAATATTTAAAAATAATTAATAATATAAAAATGGTACAATTTTTAGGCGTTACACAAAATAATTTTTAAATATATATTATAATAAAATAAAAATTAAATTAAATTAAATTAAATGCGATAATAATTGTAAAATTGTGCGTCGTATAATAATTAAGAAATAGTATTTTCTTATTCGATACATAAGTTACAAAAATAAGTACGTGTGTGTGTGTGTGTGTGTGTGTCCGAAAAATAAATATATAATAATAATAAGATCGATTTGAAATGTGTGACCCAATTCGAAATTGTACAAATATCTATAAATATAATTCTTAAATTATAAAAATATAGAAATTGAAATATTTGTTCCTGTAAATCATAAGACGCATACAAAGAATAATTATAACCACGTTCAATATCAAAAATTAATTCTAATATTCCATATTCTGCAGGATACTTGTTGTTTTGGTCAAATGATCATAATCGAACAATAAAAAGCTTTACCAATAAATATCATACTCATAAACAAGTTATCCCTCACTATAGAATTGCATAAGTTCGGCAATGTAATAATATAAGATGATGATAATAATATTTTTTTAAGCATTCAATTAATATTCTTATTCATTGATTTAAAAATGTCATAGAATAACAAAATATTCCATTGTCAACATCAGGCAGACAGTGGACGAAGGTTGAGACGTAGCATTCAGTATTGCTATATTTTTCTTATAACCCCTGCAGGTGAAATTAAACTAAATTATGAAGAAAAAAATTTGTGTTTGTTCACCGAATTAAATTTTCTCCGAACATCGACCCTTATTAATTATTTTCTTTTTTTTGTTACGGGCCATAGTTTTAATGGATTTTCATTTTTGTATACAGAATTTCAAATTAAATTTAATTTCCAATCTTTCATAAAAAAAATTTTTAAAATCGATTAACGCGCGTTCAAAAGATATACCCTGATTTTCCAATCGATGGCAGTGAAAATTTAAAGAAATTCGTGGTACTTTATAAAGTGAATCCATCCAAAATTGGGACAAAAAATTTCATACCAAAAAATTCAATGACATCAATTGAACAATTTGTAATATCTTTTGAACGTGTTTAACGTGTTTAAAAATCTCTTCTATGAAACATTGGAAATTGATTATAATTTGCAATTCTGTACGTAAAATCGAGAATCCGTTAAAACCATGGGCCCGTAATTTAATAAAATGATAATACATAAAAGTCAATTTTCCGGAAAATTTAGTTACGCGGACATTCCAATTTATTTTTGTAATGTAATCTACTTTCAATTCGTCTACCACAACAATATAGTGATATTGCAATCTGAAGACATTGGGTGCATTCCCATATACGCATTGAAATGTCGTTCTACTATATATTCATTAAAACTTATCGGCTGCATTAAATTTTCTACTTTTTTTATAATTTTATTTGATTGAACAATATATTGGAAATTATAATAATAAAATTATATTGATTTAGTAATTTTTGCAAAATTTTTAAATCGATATGAATTATAATTATTTCCAATACACAGTGTTTACAATATTTAATAATATAAGTAATATTTATATGGAATGGGATGGGGCCAAATGCGTCAAGCCGTCAAAAATATTTGTTAATAATTTTTATTTGATTAACGTAATTATTCCGACTGCCTATCGGTTGGATGTTGTGATCTATGCAAATTGTTATAATGTCTTTGGATGCAATATATGTTGCTCCACCAATTATTATCGTTGAGCAAATCTAGCATTTGTTTTGTTTTCACACACTCTCTTACATTTTGAATAAAATAAAAAATAAAATGTCAAATAATATGAGAAGAGGACTCAGTAGCGGTTACCAAATTGTCATGAAATATTCAAAAAATAGGAGAGATGCGATTAACATAAAGAATTACAAGAAAATATTATTTATTACTCTATAGTAACACCATAGCACTGTCCGTAGTTTCAATATGGCGATATATCTATGGATGTCCGCTGGAATTTTATATTATGATCAGTGCAACCCAGATAATTTCTACGGATTCTCCATACAATTTCTTTCTCGTTGCTATATTATTCCACAGAATATCCATAGAATTTAAACACATATTTTTTGTGAGCAGATCCACGGATTTTGACAAAACAATACGTTATTCGACTAGGGCACAAACATTTTGTAAAACAACAGATTGTAAGTTGTTGAAACAAAATTTAATGTCATAAATACGAAATAAATAAATAAATAGAATGACATTTATATTTTCTTATGTAAAAGCTAATTTTATTGGAAAGATTAAATTTTTAAATTCATAGTATAATTTTGTAGAAATTTGGCAGATGAAACGCTATACAACAAATAAGAAACAAAAATCGGGCGCATAAAATCCATAAAAAGTCTTACAAAATTCATCGGAAATACATCGAATTGAGTTTGTTGTTGGTTGTTTTAAAAATTATGAAAATAAATTAAAAATAGTGAGAATTATATACAAAATTTGAACCCACTATTGGAAAATTGATAAAATAAAATATGAATACAATACCGCGCGGCTATATGTTGGAAATATTACTCTGCGACAATCCAAACATTTCAATTGATCTAAATAAAATACTATAGACAAATTTCAATATATCCTACCCGTGGAAATTGCGCGGATATATTCCATGGAAATTTTCCTCATTTTTCAAAGTATACGGACAAATTGTTACTATACTAATTTATAAATAATTTACACTATTTGTATACATAATCCCGAATTATGATATCGGTTTTCCTCATTGAGGACAATTTATCCATAAATTACACTCAATTTCTCCAAAGTCTCCGAAGAAAAATAGTTGCAGTTTAGTGAAAAATAATACTATATATTTAATTACCCATAACCCGGGCATCATATAATGCCATAAAAAATTTTTCGAATTTAATAATCAGAACCTCATCCGATTAACATAACGATTAATAATTTCATGTGATATAAATTGCTTAACTTAAATTTGACATATAATTTTTATATCATAAATAATTATAAAATCAATTAATTAATTAAAATTGAATTAATATAATTAAAAATATATTTAAATAAATTCACACATGCGTACACACACACACACACACACACACACAATATATATATACAATTAGTGAACAAATAAAATTCATATATAATGATGCAAATTAGTAAAAAAATTAAAAAATAAACACACAACCCCCGCCGCCCCACGCGCTATAAACTTATTTTAGATTCGCTCAAAATCTAATTTATTTATAACAAAACACATTTATAATAATTAAAAGAAATGAATTAATTAATGAAACAATCAAACGTCTATTTTGAAACAATTGTTTTTTGTTTTAATTTAAAATTATAAAACAACAAATAAAAAAATACGTTAATATTTAAAAATATTTGAAAATTATATATATGAAAAAATTATAAAAAAATTTAAAGCTTTTATTAAAAAATTTAAAAATTTAATTTTTACACATCCACACAAACAAACAAATTAATAATTATTGCGATTAAAAACAATTGCAGGAAAATAATTAAATTAAAATTATAATAAATTATATAAATGCGATATTAAAATAATATAAATAAATAATAATAATAATATTAATAATAAAATTATTAATTATTAATTATTAATTTTTATTTTTGTTTCGGATAGATTTATTTTTATTGTTTTTTCTATAATTAAAATATTATTACAAAAATACGAAAAAAGAAAAACAAATACAAAATCATTTGGGCAATAAAAAATAATTAAAAATTAAAAAATAAATACAATAAAATTATGGTTAAATAATAAATAAATAAACAAAATAAAAAAAAAAATATATATATATTTATTTAATTTAGTAAAAGATTGTGATGTTAATTATAAAAATTAAAAAAAAAATATTTTTTAATAATTATTTTAGTTCTAAGAACATGCGTTTTAACTATTATTTTTTAATTATTTATTATTTATAATTTTTTTTTTTTAATTAATTAATTAATTTCATCGAATGTTGTTGTTATTTATAAATAAATTATAACGATTCCCCGCGATATTTACACACAATAATAATTTTATGTAATCGAAAAGAAAAAATTAAAAATAATACAATAATTATTATTGTTAAAAATTATTTTAAAAGTATAATTTTTTTGTATTAAAATAATTAATTTTTTATTTTTTATGTTTTTTTTTTTTTAATTTTTTTAGATATTAAATATAATTAATTTTAATAATTAAATTAAATAAATTACAGTGAATATTGTATATATAGAATAAGGAAATATTGCATTCAATTATAATCCTACATTTAATCACGTGACACACATTCAATTAATCGGAAAATAACGATTTTAGTTAAATTTTAATAATAAAAAAATATATTGCAGACAAGCGAATTTTTTCAAAATATTGTATTCAATCACCGTTTTTTAGTTTGAACTAAATATACGATATTCACTGTAAACACACAGTATTTTGGTATATTCATACATAAATTTAATAATCTTACAGATGCAGAAGGGTGATGGGTGCCAGTCAGTACAGGTTAGGGTGTGTAATTATGGGTTAATAATATGAAAAAAAAATTATTCTATCCAATAAAATTTAAATTTTGAAGGTTCACCCAACTAATTTTGACGCAAGCATTTTATATTCGATTTACACACGTGTATGCCAACCGAGTACACCTTCTCTCGTTTCACATATATCCTATATATATATATATAATATTCTAACGGGCATAAGATCAGGTGCAAATTCGCCGAACCGAACCCTTCCACATAATGAACGTATCATATTATATAAAGAAAATCTATGGTTTCATTTCTGAAACCTTGGTCCTTGATCATTGGTGACAAAATTAATTTTCTCTATTATAAACGTCATCATCAAATTCAGGTGATAACTTGTGTTTGGCAAAGTTTATAGGCAAATCATGATCAATCCATCGACATTCATCGTATATAAAGATAACATAATGCTAAGTTTTCTCTGTAGATGTTACCATTATTTCAGTGGCTATAATTGTTAAACGTAAAACAACTTGAAATTTTCAAAATTAACACATTCTAATTTGTCTGTACTATATTTTCACTGGGACATCATTCTGTCGGTCAATTCGTTCATATAATATTGTAATGCTTACTCGGACGGGGGTTGGTTAATGGTTTTATTTAAATATTTCGAATCAGTCCAATTTATATATATAGTGTTGGCCCCCATTTTACGGCACATAACTATTTAAAACTAACATTGAATTGAAGTGATAAGTTGATAAATTATTCTGTGAGTTCAAAATAATTAACCAATTGGTGGTCTGCAATTATGTTTCGATACAAATTTTATTAATTTTTCAATTTTTCCTATATATTATATATATGAGTGAAATGAATACCTATCATGTGTGGCAAAGGTTGAGAAGAAGCATTCAGTTTTCAATATCTTATAACCTAAGAAATTAAACTAAATTATGAAAAAAAAATGCGGGTGTTCATCGTAATTAAATTTTCCGGAAAATCAATTATTATAAATTATCATCTTTTTGAATTACGGGCCATAGTTTTAACGAATTCGCATTTTTGCAAACATAATTTCAAATTAAAATCAATTTTCCAATCGTTGCATAGAATAGATTTTTAAAATCGATTAACGCGTTCAAAAGATATGCACAGATTTGCACAATCGATGGCAGTGAAAATTTAAAGAAATTTGTGGTACTGTCTAAAGTGAACCCATCCAAAAAGGGTACAAAAAATTCATACAAAATAACAATGACATCAAATGGAAAATCGATCATATTTTTTGAAGGTGTGAATTGATTTTACAAATCTCTTCTATACAACATTAGAAATTGATTATAATTTGCAATTCTGCGTATACAAAACTGGAAATCCATTAAAACTGTGGACCGCCGTAATTCAAAAAGATGATAATTCTTAAAATTCGATTTTCCGGAAAATTTATTTCGGTAGACATTCCAATTTCTTTTTTTTTCATAATGTAGTCCACCTACAACTCGTCTACCAGAAAAATATATATTTTAGATTTCATGAACAAGCTAATGGTAATTTTCAATGAAAAATTTTTCTTATTTTGTAAGTATCGCAATTGAAGAGCTACGCTTTTTATCAACACTATTTGACTATCACTTTCAAACGGTTCTTCATACATAAGCAAAAAATATCTCATTATGGTCACTCTCATCTGTCTGACAGATGTACGTTCTATAACGTACGAACTATATAATACAAATTTGTAATTTTATATATTTCAATTGGCTTATGCTAATAAAGTGGAAATTTATAAAAAAAAATTTCTTAATACCTTAATCCATCGCATTTTTGTTATTCCCTTATACCCTTATACAATACTAAACAATATGGATGTATTACAAAGTTTAGCTAAATAGGGGTGTGTATACCGTGAATAGCAGAGATAGGATCGTGTAGTGAAGATTATAAGGTAGACTGAGGCAATCAAATTCGATATCCTGTTATTCTTATTCTTTAAAATAATGTTCACACACACAGTTACTGATATAATAATTTTGACGGGCAAAAGAACTAAACAAATGGTTTAGCACCACCAATACATTTTGTCTATAATAACGCGAATCTACGTTTGACTCTGATTAGACATAGTGCAAGGTTATATACATATGATTCATATTTCAAGATTATTAAATTTATATGGCATCAATATGATTCCTCCACCCACCCATTAACCCATTGCTAAAAAATAATTAGACATTTAACACAAAACAAATTAATTAATTTATAAAATAATAATAATAATAATAATAATAAAAACATGTTACGCAGTCAATTGAAAATTATATGTATTTAATTTAATTATACCACAAAAAATGTAATAAAAATACAGAGAAAACATAACCTCTTTATTTTGTAAGCAAAACTCCACGTAGACAAGACTCTGTTAAAATTAAATTAATATTTTTTATCAGCATTATTATTATTATTATTACGATTAGTTTTAAAATATAGGCTCAAAAATATTTTTAGTATTTTAAGATAAATAAAAATTATCAATATTATTATAAAATTAAGGCAGTAATTACACACAAAAATGTTTACAAATGAAATTAATCATTTATTTATTCGGTAATCTTTTTCGAAGAAATGGTAAAACATTAAAATAAACTGATGCGTTTTATAAAATTAAATATATGGGAATGGAAATTTACATTTAATCTATGAAACTTGTAATGAATATACACTTTCTTTCTAAAATCTCTCTTTGCAAAAAGTCTTTTTAATTAAAATAGAAAAAAAACATCATATAATTTTATTAAATAATAATAAAAAAGGTTTGGAAAAATACATTAATTTTAGACTATATTTAAAGTGAAAGGACCAGCAGGACAATATAAAAGGATTATATGTAAATAAAATATGTATAAAAGATTTATTATTATATTATTTTTTCCTTTGTAATATAAGACTGATTTGTAAGTGATTTGTTTAATAATAACATTAAGAAAATCGGTTCGTTTCAATGTGACATTCATCAAATACGAAACTATTGGTATAATTATGCTATTTATTACACAACCATTGTCTTAAAAAATCGTCAAACTTCCAGAAAATAAATCTTAAACCAAATTGTGAAAATTGAATTGAAGAAATGCGTTATTATGAATATTTGCGATGTAATAGGCCACGACGAATCAATTGCTTAAATAATAGAAACTATGTAAATGCAAATTTAATTGATTCTTGAGACAATTTTCTCTGTGTGTGTTGTTACACATTCTAAAAATTTCATGACCGTTCTTTTAAAAAACTAAAATCAATGCACTAAAAATCCATTATAACATAGTCTAGACCGCACATTATCGGACCGCAAAATATAACTAATTTTGTTTAAAAATTTGGCCAAATAATTTTCGAAGACTTTTGAAACGATGAAAAAACTTTGATGGAGATAATTGTTGTATGAGCTCGTACAACAACATTTATGGGTATACGGTGTATAATCGTTTCAAAAATGGTTGTAAAGACATATTAAAGAAGTGCAGTGGATCGCCAAATTCGGTGATTATCGAAAAAGGATGTGATTTCTCCAAAACTGTCACTGATGCATATTATTATTTAGATATTGTTATGAAACGTTTGCTTCATCGCGTATATACACGTCGCGTATTCGACGCGAGAATAATGTGATAATTCGAATTAGCTTCTTGCTCATCCCCATATAGTAACACATAATATGTACAAGTCCGTATATAGTTTTAATCCGAGAAAGTATCAATGGATTTCTTACGGATGTCCGCTGGAATTTTATATGATCAGTGCAACTCCGAATCCATGGATTTTTATAAAAAATGTTCTTGGATTATCCGTATATTTCCGATGATAATTTCTACTAATTTCTCATTTGTTTTTGTCAGCAGATCCACGGATTAATTTTGTAGAAATTTGGCAGATAAAACGCTTACACAAACTACAGGAACAAAAATCGAGCGCATAAAATCCATGAAAAGTCTTACAAAATTGCTAGGAAATATATAGATTTGAGTTACTGGTTGTTTTAAAAATTATGAAAATAAATTAAAAAGAGTGAGAATTATATACAAAATTGAAACCACTGCCTTGAATAATTGGTGAAATAAATTATGAATATAATACCGCGCGGATATATGTTGGAAAAATTACTCTGCCACAATCCAAAGATTTCAATTGACCTAAATAAAATTAACTATTATATTATATGAACATTCTTTGGGCAAATTCCAATATATTTTTTCCATGGAAATTTTCCTCATTTTTCAAATCATATACGGACAAATTGTTACTATAGGGATGATAACCGCATCTGTGATCATCAATTGTTATCGATTTTTTTCACTATATATATTCGCCTGATTGGGGTGGCTGTAATTATTTTCTATTTCAAAAAATTTTATATGGTTATGATTTTACTGATATAATACCATTCCAAAGTTTTGTATACCAATGCCACTACCAATAAAATAGATTAATATATGGATTGAGCTTGAGCGCAACATAACTTGACATAACTTTATAAACAATAATGGACGGTCATGAAATTTTAACACAACACATCTGTATGTGTGTGTGCGTCTTTCTAACGCAACCAATAACTCTGGTTTTGGAGATTTTCTGAAAGTTGGGGAATTTTTGCTAAAAAGGGTATAAAATACTTATCAACCTGTTCAGAGTTTTATATATTCAAAGAATATTTATAGTATGAGTTTTTATTGATTTTAACTAACTATCGGATTTAAATAGGCAAATAATTTGTTATCTATATTTATTAATTTATAAACATAAAAACTTCATATACGAAATATTAGCGACTTATTCAATCAATCATATTTTATTTATTATCATACGGTTTAATTTTTTGTTGATAACAATTTACAAATAACATATTATCGCCTCAATTCGGTATAATTATAATTTCAATTAAGTTTTTATTGTGAAAAAATAAGTATTACAAATACCATATAACAAGCGATATGATTTAGGATTATTGGAATATTGTATAAACTGAAGCTATACTGCGTAAGTTTATTTGGAAAGAAAAAAATACAATATGATCACTTTTATTCCAATATTTCCTATAAACAAATTGTTTGTACTTTGGTAAAAATGAGGAAAATTTCCGTGGAAAAAAACCACACACAATTTCCATGGTAAAAATATATTAGAATTTGTCCATAAAATTTCCATAGATTTTACACTTAATATATTAATATTTTTTATTTATTGTAGGTCAATTGAAATCTTTGGATTGTCAGAGGGTAATATGTCCAACATATATCCGCACGGCATTGTAATCATAATTTATTTCCCCAATTATTCAAGGGACAGTGGATTTAAATTTTGTATGTTTCGATTATTTAGATAATTATCCTCACTCTTTTTAATTTATTGTCACAGCAACTGAAATCGATATATTTCCGATGAATTTTGTCAGACTCTTCATTGATGTAACCGTTTTATCTGCCAAATTTATTTGTTTTCTTATGTGTAAATACTTGTTCCAACAATATTCTATGCCATTTCGGTATGATAAAATTATTTATAGATTCTTCAGAATATGCATTATTTTCTTCTATAACTTTGAATTTTTTCCAGTCCCACTGAATTCGTCTTATTTGTATAAACAGAAAATAAGACATTTGGTATCATTTATAGAAAAAAAATCACCCGCATACAATGAAGTTGTTTTATTTTACTTGCAGATTCGGATAACTGCTTTCTATATGTTCTATTCCCTTTCTGTGTTGTGCGTATTAAATGATGAATTCATTATATGAATTAACATTATACTTAAACACGTCTTCAACATATTTATTCAAAGTTTCATTTTTTTAATCGATTGTGAGCGCTACGCGGGCTTCCATCTTACAGAAACTTTTTTAAAATAATAAAATTCTCATGAATTCGTCCTCCAGTCTTGTTACTCCATGTGGAGCTTATATTGTATATGGAATCTATATACACAATCAATGGGTCTATAACTAAGTCCTGGTGATAATTTGATCAGTGTAGTAAGTAGTATTGCTTGTACGCAATGTGAAGTAGTAATACTTCGCTATTGTAGTAGTCGAATTAACCTTTCATATTCAGTATATCACATTCAGTTGAAGTGTAAACAAGCATAGTTTTTAGTTGATTAAAAATGTAAAATTGTATTCCAACAAAACAGCATTTGCGGGAAGTTATGTTAATAAAAACAGCAGCAGAAACTTACCCCTTTTTGTTACAAATTTATGGTGAACATTCCAACATCACAAAATAATTGTACGTATTGGTTTAGACGATATAAAAATAATGATATTGATGTTAGTGATTAGGAACGCGTTAGAACACAAAACAAATTTTAAGACGAAGAATTGGAAGTTTTACTCATTGAAGATCCATGTCAAATGGAAGAAGAAATAGCATTGGCATTAGATGTTACCCAAGCAAGTGTTTCCAAACGTATGAAGAAGATGGGAATGGTCTAAAAGCTATCGTATTGGGTACCACATGAATTGACGGAAAAACAACAAGAAAATCGAAAAACAATGTGTGACATTTTGCATCAAAGACATTTAATTTTGCATCGAATTGTGACTGGTGATTAAAAGTGAATCCATTACGATAATCCAAAACGTCTGAAAGCATGGGTGAAAACAAATGAACCAGGTCCATCGCCACCAAAACACAATATTCATGGTTTCTCAGGTTATGCTGTGTATCTGGTGGGACCAGCTCGGTGTAGTGTACTATGAGCTGCTTAAACCGGGACAAACCATCATTGCTGAACATTACCGAAAACAATTAATCCAATTGAGCAGAGCATTGTATCAAAAACGAACAGAATATACCAACAGACATGGCCGTGTGATTCGGCAGCATGATAATGCTAAACCACACGTTGCAAGACCGGTCAAAAAAACGTTAGACACACTTGACTGAGAAGTCCTACCTCACCCGCCATATTCACCAGACATTGCTCCATCAGACTACCATTTGTTCCGGTCGATGCAGTCAACTCTTTCTGCACAGCGGTTTAATTCATAAGAAGATGTTAAAAAATGGCTGGATTCATGAATCTCTTCAAAATCTAAGAAGTCCGTCTACGGGTGAATCCATAATTTGCCACAAAGATGGTTAAAAGTTATAGTTTCAGATGACAAATACTTTGAATAAAATATAATGTACCGTTACTTTTAAATAAATGTCTTTTTCTTACCAAAATATTCCCAAAACTTAGTTGTTAGTTAGTATGCGCAACCATATTTTTAGCATGGAAAAAGTTAAATAATTTATGTGCACATGACAAGACAAGTTTTTGTGCAACTGTCAATTGCTATATCGCGTGTGCACAACATGTGATCGTATTCATTCGCAACATAAACCTACTGATATTCATGTAATTCCAGTGCGATCGATATCTTTTATAATTACACATATAATTAAAAAAACCTTTACAATATCAACAGCAAAACATTTGCTGCATTCGTTTATATATCGCGAAATCGTGCAAAAACTATTTTTCTAATCTAATAATAATAATAATAATAATAATAATAATAATAATAATCAATATATGAATTCCAAATATATGATATAAAATTATACACAATAAATATTAGATAAGAATTAAAAATATAAATATATAATTAAAAAATAATGAATGAAATAAATATATATATGTTTTTTTATAGATTAAAAAATATATTACAAAATACCTAAAAAATTATATTAATAAAAAATGGGAATACAAAGTTATTAAAAAAAAATATATTGTAAATTTCAACGTGTTTTTAATTTTAATTTATATTCAAAATTAAACTATTATATATTTTACATGCAAACTAATTATTTAAAATATTGTATTTGTTTGGGGATGATGGCTTAAAATTTTCTTAAATTAATATTATAATTTTAAAAATTAAAGAATAATAGAAATGGAATATTTAATGAATGAAACAAAATTAATTTAATTTATCGAAATTATTATGAAATTGAAAACCATATTGACAATTCTAATTCTAATTTTAATTTATTTATAAACAATATAATAGTAATTAAAAAATTATATTACCAAAGCTTTGTTTTTTTTATGTATATAGAGTAAAAAGAAACCCCCCCATTCATATTTAATTATAATAATTAATAAATAAATTAATATGAGATTAAATTAAATTAAATCATTCGTTTTAAATTTATAAAATATGTAATTAATTATACTAATCTAATGTTTAGTATATTACAAATTATAAACAAAATACAAACACAAAACAGTATAACTAAAAAAGGGTTGTGCAAATTTAGATTTATATTAATTAATAAAGAAGATTAAATTAATTAAAATAAAATAGGATTTATTTTAATTTTTGAATCACGTTGACGGGACGTTCGTTCGCAACCAAAAATGGTTATATAATAATATTCGAAATTAATATATCATAGATTTCTGTAAATCTGTGTTTAACAATTATTATCTATATAATAATTGTTCATATATAGATCAGTCATAGGGGTTATGGGTTGAAATAACTGAAGGGCCGCCTCAAAATTAAATTCTGGCATGGGTTTTTTGGTTGCAAATTCTATTGTAAAAAAATTTTATTACTCAACTGAATTATAATATGGAAATTGATAAATTTTATAAGGAAAAAATAATATTGGGTCTATAACTAAGTAAGTAAGGAGTAAGTAAAGGAAGTAAAGTAAAGGAAGTAAGTAAAGGAACAACTACTTCGGACGATCGAAAGAAAGGTACTCCGTGGCATATTTGGTCCCGTCAAAGAACCGAATGGTTGGAGGCGAAGATACAATTTTGAATTAGACAAGTTGTACGGTCAACCAAATATTGTCAAAACAATCAAGATCAATAGATTGAGATGGCTTGGACACGTAGAACGCATGGAGGGGGAGCGTGTGCCAAAAAAAACTGTTAAATAGTAATCCAGAGGGTAGAAGGAGAGCCGGAAGATCTAAGGCGAGATGGCTAGATGCAGTAAACTGTGATATAAAGATCCTTAAAATTCGGGATTGGAAGACATTAACTGCGGATAGGTCAGGTTGGAAAAGCGTGTTGGAGAAGGCTAAAACCGCACCCGGGTTGTAACGCCATGGAGTAAGAGTAAGTAAGTAACTAGGATTTTGCCATCTGAAACTACAACTTTTGACAATCTTTGTGGCAAATTATGGATTCCCCCGTAGACGGACTTCTTCGATTTTGAAGCAATCCATGAACCCAGTCATTTTTTAATATCTTCTTATGAATTGAACCGCTGTGCAGAAAGGACTGACTGCATCGACCGGAACAAATAGTAGTCTGATGGAGCAATGTCTGGTGAATATGGCGGGTGAGGTAGGACTTCCCAGCCAAGTGTGTCTAACGTTTCTTTGGCCGGTCTTGCAATGTGTGGTTTAGCATTATCATGCTGCCGAATCACACGGTCATGTCTGTTGGCATATTCTATTCGTTTTTGATGCAATGCTCTGCTCAATTGGATTAATTGTTTTCGGTAACGTTCAGCAATGATGGTTTGTCCCGGTTTAAGAAGCTCATAGTATACTACACCGAGCTGGTCCCACCAGATACACAGCATAACCTGAGAAACCATGAATATTGTGTTTTGGTGGCGATGGACCTGGTTCATTTGTCTTCACCCATGTTTTCAGACGTTTTGGATTATCGTAATGGATTCACTTTTCATCACCAGTCACAATTCGATGCAAATTTAAATGTCTTTGATGCAAAATGTCACACATTGTTTTTCGATTTTCTTGTTGTTTTTCCGTCAATTCATGTCGTACCCAATACGATAGCTTTTAAACCATTCCCATCTTCTTCATACGTTTGGAAACACTTGCTTGGGTAACATCTAATGCCAATGCTATTTCTTCTTCCATTTGACATGGATCTTCAATGAGTAAAACTTCCAATTCTTCGTCTTAAAATTTGTTTTGTGTTCTAACGCGTTCCTAATCACTAACATCAATATCATTATTTTTATATCGTCTAAACCAATACTCACAATTGTTGTGTGATGGGGAATATTCACCATAAATTTGTAACAAAAAGCCATAAGTTTCTGCTGCTGTTGTCTTCTCAATAAAATTACTTAACATAACTTCCCGCAAATGCTGTTTTGTTGGTATACAATTTTCCATTTTTAATCAACTAAAAACTATGCTTGTTTACACTTCAACTGAATGTCATATACTGAATATGAAAGATGGATTCAACTACTACAATAGCGAAGTATTACTACTTCACACTGCGTACAAGCAATACTACTTACGACACCTATCAGATTATCCCCAGGACTTAGTTATAGACCCTACTTTGCTATGTTGTGGAATATAACAGAAATTTTTACTGGTCCACAAATTCATACATTGGCTGCAGAATAGTTCTGGACCAAATTTTGTTGTACCACACAACAACAGAATAGTGCCGTTTTAATTCCGTAAATCGTCATTTTAGCGACAGAAAATAAAAACAATTCAATGTGAGCTAACTCCAAAAATGCCAAAGTAATAGGTATAGTAATATGATTTGATTGCTCACAGATTAATTGTGAACGTATCCACTTTATATCTTTATCATTCAGTTTGTGTTACGAGCTCTAAAAGTGTAAGCAACATATTTTTTTCGTTTGTTGAAAATGTTTTGTACGAAAAAAATCTGATTTACGGGAAGGTTTGTTGTTATTGTTTCATTGGAAGAAAACTGCTGCTGAAAGTCATAAAATTATTGTCAGAGCTTAATGCTGAACATGGTTTAAAGTCATTGCAGAAAATGGTTTCAATCATTCAAAAGTGGTGATTTTGATCTGAATGACAGTCAGAAAGTGGAAAACAACCTAAAAAATATTTGAAGATACGGAATTGCAAATATTATTAGATGAAGACGATGAACAATCGCAACAACAACTGGCAGATTCATTAAATGTATGTCACAAAAAACCATTTCTAATTGCCTAAAAACACAATGGGTAAGATGCCGAAGGAAGGAAAATGGGGTTCCATATGAATTGGATGAAAGAAACAAAAAGAAAAACGTAAAACCACGTGTGAAATTTTGTTTGGAATCGTATCGTATCGTATCGTATCGTATCGTATTGTCACTGGTGATGAAAATTATGGGTTTATTTTGATAATCCTTAACGAACTAAACATTGGACTGATCCAGGTCAACCAGTAAAATTGACGCCAAAAAATCAATATCCGTATGGAAAGAATGTTTTGCTGTGTATTTGGTGGACCAGAAGAGCGTCGTTTTGTATTATGAATTGTTGAAACCTGGTCATACTATTACTGCGGTGAGCGCTTCAAATAACAATTGATTGAATGGAATCGAGCATTGAAAACAAAACCGGCCAGAATGGGCCAACAGACATGGAAAAGTGATTCTTTTGCACGATTCAATGCTCGTCATCATGTCGCAAAACCGAAACATTGAAAGCACTTGGATGGAATGCGTTACCACACCCGACCTATTTTCACCAGATGTTACTCCTTCACATTACCACTTGTTCAGATCGATGGCAATGGACTCTATAGCCAAAACTCTTCCATAATTATGATGACGTCCAAAATTAGCTCTCGATTCTTGGATCCCATCAAAAGATGAGAAATTTATGGTATCCATAAATTGGTAAAAAATTGGGAAAAAAAAAAGTTATACTTAATGATGGTAATTATATTCAAAAAAATTTTTTGCGGTTATTACCGAAATTAAATTAATTATTTTTTTATAAAACGATCAAATCATATTACTATACCTATTTAGTTTATTTGATTGCATTATTTGTACACACAAATTTTGATTTAAAATAAAATAAAATAAAATAAAATGTTTTTCAATATTCCTATAAATTTTTTTGTCTAAACTTAGCAAATGTTCACTGATAAACTGAAATATTATTAATGTTTCTGTTGCAGATTTATATTGCAACGCTAGCAACAGAATCTGAACCAGAATATAGGTGCGATACTCAATTCTAAAAGGTGTCAAAAATCGTTCCATTATATAATAATTGTATTTGAAATTCTTTCGTGGGGGTATATTAACTGCTTCTGCGTCTCAGGAGGCAGGAGTTGTCACTGATATACTATTGGTGTGGGTATATTATAACACAATAATTGATTGAAATTAAATTTAAAGATTGAAGGAATTATATTTCTCTGAGGTCTAACGCGTTGAACACTAAATTCGTGATCACATTTCAACTATATACAAGTTTGTGTTAACCAAATGAATGCCTTCAAAATATTCTTCTTATTCTATTCGAAAAAAATTGGTAATTAATGTTAAACTCAAACAATTAAAATTGGATAAACAATTAAAGCGGAATGGATTTGGTACGTATTGATTAGAAGTACAATATATATAGTCACAAAAATAAGAATAGTTCTTAGAGTTGAATCCACAGAATAGAAAGAAGGTGCGGTGATCTGAGATAGGAAAGGAATTAGGAACGATTTAATCTAAAGAAATGCTGGTTGGAAAAAAAAATAAAAGAAAGTGTTGTTTAAAATGTTAACATTTCACTAAAAATAACTGCAATTTTGTTGTTGAAAAATCTGTAATATTTGTGCTCCGTATCAGAGGAAGTTGTACAAAGTTAAACAATCATGTATAAACAGTGAGAGTGATAAGTGGCTCATTGAATGCGTTAGAATAATGAGATTAACAGGATTATTACTTCAATTATCATATAGGGAAATTTTATTAACTCGGAAAGAATCAGTAAACAACGTGAAAATTGTATTACTAATACGAAAAATGAGCGTACGCCTTGATCCGAATACATCTTATGCAAGAATTGAAAATAATGCGACAGCACCGATTTCATAAGAAAATAAAAGTATTGCTATAGTAAACCTCCAAAATCTACGAAAATAGTCTGCTGTAAATTTGTGCAAGTTGATCACTCCAATTTAATGTTTTATTAAAAACCCACATTTTTTTATTGCTCCCTGCTGCGAAAACAATTTGTTAAATACTTTCAAATTAAACGGGCAGCGTTGGAAGTAAAACCAAGTGTAAAAACACAATAAATCCAATAATATCAAAATCGAAATAAGACCCCATCCATAGCCAAACGAATATATTTTATAACTTTTTATAGTCGCATTGTCTCTGGATTTAAAACCACATTGAAATGTCGAGAGAATAGTTTTACTAACAATATTTTGGCACAAATCAAATTTTTCATAATATATGCCAAAGGCTTCAAAAAAAATGAGATAATCATAGATACTGGGTCGAAAATCATTCACAGAAATATAGAAGAAGTAGAAGGTATCTTAACAAAAAAAAAAGTATAAGTGAATGGGTTAATTCAATTAAAACAAAATGGCACAGGAATCCTTCGTGCGTGACGAGTGAACGCATGTAACAGCCATAATCGTTTAATTTTGTTTAGGTCTTTCATTTAGTCATTCACTATATAGCAACACCAAGTGAAAGTGCGTGTACATGGCTTTTTAGTTTGGAATAAAATCATACAATATACGAAACTCAAAACATTAAATTGCTACAATACAAGATAATTAAAAAAAATACCCTGAATCATTGTGAATATAATCTTATCAACGTCTTAACTTAACTCTATACATAATATATGGAGTAAATGAATAATGTATTATGACAAATAAATAACAGTTTAAACAATATAAAGTACTAATAATACTAATCGTAATGGTTAACACGTAGGAGGAAAACTACAACAAGCAATTAAGATCAACAACAATTGGAATTTGAGTATTTGTGTGTGTGTAGTATCAAAGTTGAGGTGTATTACAAAATTTAATTCTTACAATGAATCATATGTGAAAAATAAAAACAATAATGTTGTCTGCGTATTGCGTTGCGGATAGAGTTTAAATTGCAATTGACACAAATAAAAATGTTACAATCTTTGGTAGACGAACTATGTTTTAACGTTACTAATCCACATTGAAATGATTAGCGGGCACGGTATATAGGTATTTTATTAGTCAACATATTTAATATACATGTACTGAATCGTGACGCAAATAAGGCAATAATTATTAAATTACACATATAAAATAATAATAATATCGCAGTTAAAACAACGTTATCACAATTAACTAATTCTATATTATATGGATTACATCAGCGGATATCAACAATATCAACACAGGGTGGTGCGGTATATATTTTTAAAATGTTTCATAAAATATATAAAAATATTTGTTTGAGCGTTTGAAAATTTATTCGATGCAATGGCATGTAATTTCATTTAATTCTGCACGACGATTGCGTTTTGATATACAGGCTGTCCCAATTATCGACGGCAATACGAAAATACTAGATTCTCTGGGTCATTTTGCGTCGAAAATATCATATAACATTTTCTCCGATTCGACTTCTGTACCAAGTTATACGCAAATAACCAAATTTTCAATAAGACCATGTTTTGCACTCTACTGGGATCAATATCTCAATAACTAATTAACCGATTTTAAATTTTTGATACACTATTAGCATTAGCATACCGAGATCTTTAATTTGAGGTTAAGATAAGGCAATTCGGACATGTGGTTATCCAGATACTTACAGTAATGTTGACAGTTAGCTGAACGCCATTTTTCTTTTTGAAAGTTTGTTCAAGCATAAGTCGAAAAATCATGATGAAAAAATTTTTTCGGTATAAGTTTAAAAACTTGCCACATTCATAAGCTTTCGTTTAAGCTATAACATTACGATAGGTCTCAACTGGTTCCAAAGATATACATAAATAACTACAACGATGTAGGCATAAAATTGATTTTCGCTATGGAAAAATTTAATCTTTTTTTGGTTTTTTCCAAAACCAACAATATGGACGTGACAGATAATTGATTCCATACACTCCTATGCATTCACACGAACCTTCACACACACACAAACGATCTCACACACAAAGGCCTACACACATAAATCCATGAAAGCACACGCACGCATATCACCACAGTTTTAAACAAACAAAGCCTAAAGTAATTGTTGAAAATGTGCTCCTTCAGCTCGAATACATAGACAACAATGCTTTTCAATAGACCGAATCAATCTAAGTGTTTGTTGTGACTTGTGGCGAAATTCTTGGATACAGTCTTCAGTACGTTGAATCAACTCTTCACGTGAATTAATCACAGTTGCATAGACTTTTTCTTCAAGGCAACCCCATAAAGCGAAATCCAACGGGTTTAAGTCTGGAGTACGTGGCGACCAGCTTATGAGCCCACCTCTGACAATCCATCTTTAAACGAGTGTAGATGTGGTTTCAACATGATGGTGGCCCAGTACACTATGGAGGAAATGTTAGATGCCGACTGGACGCAAACTTTTATCAAAGATGGATTGGCAGAGGTGGGCCCATAAGATGGTCGCCAAGTCCTTCAGACTTAAATCCATTGGATTTCTATTTATGGAGTTACCTTAAAGAAAAAGTATATGCAACTGTGATTAATTCACTTGAAGAGTTAATTCAGCTTATTGAAAACTGTATTCAAAACCTTCGCCACAAGCAACAGCAAACATTTAGATTGGTTCGGTCTATTGAAAAGCATTGTTGTCTATGTATTCGAGCTGAAGGAGCACATTTTCAACAATTACTTTAGGCTTTGTTTGTTTAAAACTGTGGTGATATGCGTGCGTGTGCTTTTGTGTGTTTATGTATGTAGGCCTTTGTGTGTGAGATCGTTTGTGTGTGTGTGAAGGTTCGTGTGAATGCATAGGAGTGTATGGAATCAATTATCTGTCACGTCCATATTGTTGGTTTTGGAAAAAACCAAAAAAAGATTAAATTTTTCCATAGCGAAAATCAATTTTATGCCTACATCGTTGTAGTTATTTATGTATATCTTTGGAACCAGTTGAGACCTATCGTAATGTTATAGCTTAAACGAAAGCTTATGAATGTGGCAATTTTTTCATCATGATTTTTCGACTTATGCTTGAACAAACTTTCAAAAAGAAAAATGGCGTTCAGCTAACTGTCAACATTACTGTAAGTATCTGGATAACCACATGTCCGAATTGCCTTATCTTAACGTCAAATTAAAGATCTCGGTATGCTAATGCTAATAGTGTATCAAAAATTTAAAATCGGTTAATTAGTTATCGAGATATTGATCCCAGTAGAGTGCAAAACATGGTCTGATTGAAAATTTGGTTATTTGCGTATAACTTGGTACCGAAGTCGAATAGGCCAAAATGTTATATGATATTTTCGACGCAAAATGACCCAGAGAATCTAGTGTTTTCGTATTGCCGTCGATAATTGGGACACCCTGTATAGTGTCATTTTCAATTGTTTGCTTAGCATCGGTATGAAATGATTTAGAATTTTAATTTTAATTACAAAATTACAGTGGCAGTATTGACACTTTGAGTCGTCTGCCAATTCTACCAAACTTGTTGGATGACCTCCCTGTACACACGTACAGAAACAATCAATCAATTGATGACTATATTATTTAGCTTTCTTTTGTTTTATAAAAATTAATAAATTTATTTATTGTAATTTAATTCGAGACTGTGCGAAGAGCTGTTTCTTATCTTGTTTATAAAAATAGAATCATAATTATAAAATTTAACAATTTACATGTTTGAAAATTTAAAAATGTCTTCGAGTGTATTAAGCTATGAAGTGAAGTGAATAATATATGAGCACTTCACATTCAAATAATTATATAATAAAAATGGTGATGCATAAATTAAAATATTTAAATTGGACTTTTGATCGCATAGAGTAAAATAAATGGCAATACGTTTGACGAATATTAAACCTTAAAAAAATTATAATAATCATAGAATATAAATATTGTAAATTATATGTGTGAGAAATAGAGATAAAAAAATATGTTGTCATACTAAAACATATTCGCAGACACCAGGTGTACAAGTATGAATTGTAGACTTGAGATAAAATATGACTCACCTATGCATTGCGTAGATTTGACATACATTTGGTTGTACCATCAACAAGTGTCTATAACGTACATAAATGATAAATGATTGCAAGAGTGTTTGAATTAATTTTGTGGACTCATCAGAAGAAAACTGCTGTTGAATCATACCGATTACTTCGAAAAACTTATTACGAACATTCACCATCGCAAGATACGTGTAAACGCCTGTTTCGACCTTTCCAATCTGATGATTTCGATGTTGTAGACAAGGTGTATGTGTGTCGCCTATTATAGGCTGTTAAAACCTAGTGAAACCGTTAATACTAAACCCTATCACCAACAACAATTGATCGATTTCAACTGTTCGCTACTCAAAATACTATAAGAATATCAAAAATGGTAACCGGCTGGTTTAAGCTGGTTTTTCTCCATGACAATGCTCAATCAAAAAAGACAAATGGTGTTTGCATCACGTTGGAAGCACTTAATTGGGAAGTGCTAGACCATGCGGTTTACTTACCAGAATTGGTTTTCCGATTACCACTAGTTTGTATTGCTTTGGGAGCTTTTTGGTTCGTACGAATTTGTGAAAAAATGGCTCGGTAAATGGCTTACGACCATAGTGGAAGATTTTTACTTGGGAAAGATGGACAAAATGTGTAGCTAGCGATGGAACATACTTTGAATAATCCGGTAATTCTGTAATTCGTTTTTAACAATGCATTGCAATTTTTTATATTATAAATACATTAAATCAGCGAAATTAGTTATGCGCCACACAGAATCCATTTACAATCCCGTGCCACTTAATATAATTATAAATTCTCAGTTCCAATTGTCATCGGACACACGCACGAATATGACTAGTTAATTAATTATTTTAATTAAAAATCTATAACAGCGACCGGTAATGTTAAACCAAAATAAAGTCGTATTAAAATTTACAGATGGCAGAGTAGAATTTTGGTTTGATTAGCATAAAAGGTTAAATGTGGAAATCGCAGTCTCGCAATCAATCCAGTATATTATAACTTATTATAATGTGAAATTATTACTTGTTTAGGACAAAATTCATAGAATATGCTTTTATATTGGGTGTTTCCATTGAAAATAAACTATATTTTATTGTATTTCAAAAAATTGGTAAGTAAACAATGTAAGCATTTTAATGACAACAAAAACACAAAGCGGCTTGAAAGTTGGAACAATCTAATCGAACATTATTACAGCTAACAAATTAAATTATTTACTAACTACTTCTACTACTATTCAATGACAGATTAATGTTTTCCTATTCCAATATTTTAATATTTCAATTTTGCATCTTTTAATTTGGATTATTTGAAATTTAAAATTCATTGAAAACGTGCTCCTATTTTGTTTGACCTATATAGTTTAAAAGTTATTTCACAATAATGTCGTATTTTAAAAAAAAAATGTAACGTCACATAATTTTATACCAATTTTATGGATAATTTATGAAGAGCCTTAGTTTTTGTTCCATATTATTCAGTCAGTCAGTAAAATTAACCGCGTTTTATAATGTTGCGATAAATAATGGCGTAAATTTAATTTTAAAGCCCCCTCCTCCAATTCAATAGAAGAAAATATAAAATAATCCAAGCAAGGAAAATTATTCCAAAATAGCCGACGTTGTTACAACCAAAAATCATTTCCCATACATAACTGGTCAGATATCGGTCGCTACAAAATTGAATCACCTGGCCGTTTGTATACCAGGTGTATGAGTATGAAGTGAGCCGCTGCCAATAAATGGCTGTACTTATATTAGTAATTGTGAAAGAACCTTAATGCGATGTTTTTTTTATTATTTTGACATCTGTCAACAACATTCCGTGTGGTAAATTCCATTTGTAATACAACAACATAAAATTTTATCGTGTTAAAAATGTCTAATTTTGTGCCTTCAACAAACGATTTGCGGGTATCATTAGTTTTTTGTTATCATTTAAAGAAAAACGCAGCTGAATCTCAACGAATGCTTGTAGAAGCTTTTGGTGATCATGCTCTATCATTAGCAGCATGCAAAAGATGGTTTCAACAATTTAGAGACAAAGATTTTGATTTGAGAAATGAAGAACGTGGAAGACCACCAAAAAAGTTTGAAGACAGTGAATTGCAAGCATTGTTGGACGAAGATGATACACAAACTCAAAAACAACTTGCAGAAGCCTTAAATGTAGATCAAAAAACAATTTCTAATCGTTTAAAAGCAATGGGAAAGATTCAAAAGTGTGGAAAATGGGTTCCACATGAATTGACTGAAAGGCAACAAGAAAATCGAAAAACCATTTGTGAATTGCATCTTCAACAATACAAAAGGAAGTCTTTTTTGCATCGAATCGTGACTGGTGATGAAAAGTGGATATATTTTGAGAATCCTAAACGCAAAAAATCATGGATTACACCAGGTAAAGCAGCAACATCGACTGCAAAACCAAAACGATTCGGTAAGAAGAGAATGCTTTGTGTTTGGTGGGATCAGGAAGGTGTGGTGTATCATGAACTTCTGAAACCTGGTGAAACTGTTAATACGGTTCGCTACCAACAACAAATAATCGATTTGAACCATGCATTATTAGATAACCGACCAGAATGGACAGAAAGAAAGAAAATATCTGTTAAGGTAATTTTACAACATGATAATGCACCAGCACACAAAGCAAAACCAGTTCAGGATACGATAAAGTCGCTTGGATGGGAGCTGTTACCACACCCGCCTTATTCACCAGACTTGGCTCCTTCGGACTACCATTTGTTTTCATCGATGGGACATGTTTTGAAAGAACAGCACTTCAAAACATCTGAAGAAGTTGAAAATTGGATATCTGAATGGTTTTCGTCCAAAGCAACACCATTTTTTCAACGTGGTATACGAAAATTGCCTGAAAGGTGGTTAAAATGTGTAGAAAGCGATGGAAGTTATTTTGAATAAAATATTTTTGAATTTTCTGTTCTAAATAATGTGTTTTTCTTCCTTTAAAAAGGGCTCATTTCATACTCCTATATCTGGTAGTAGTCAGAGGACAACTTTGTGCCTACCGACCGAAGCTTGTGTTTGTTGGGAATAAATTTGTATAAAATGCATATGTATATGTAATGCAAACACATAGCAATTGGACATCAGGTACATATACAAATCCATATACAACACATTCATCGATACACGAAAAACATGCAATATAATTTAATCTAATCTCAATTGTAATAAATTGTTATCAAAAGATATAAAATTTATAATTATATGTAGAGATAAAAGCGGAAAAAAAACTGTTGATAATTGTAATAATAATAATAATATCTATAAAATTAATTTATGAAAATTAACAGAACTATTAAAAGTATCTAGGAGTTATGGTATGGTGCGCGCGGTTGCCTACAAATAATTATATTAATTGAATTATAACAATATTATTATTAATGTCAGTTTGAAATTGAATAAAAGAAGTAATTTTTCAAGTGTATCGTTATAAAAAAAAAAAAAGTAAAGTAAAGTAAAGTGTATTTTAAAATCAGTTAAACAAACACTTTATTTAGTTCGAGTTACTCGGTTATTCTAAAAATAAAATATATAGTGCAAGTTATTTCATTTAATTAACAATATTAATATTATAATCAGGAATTTGAAAATTAAAAGTTTTACAAATAATTGGAAATATATTTTTCTCACAAATATTTATTTATATAATTTTCAATCAGACGTTGTGCAGTTTATTTAATTAAATTTATTCGAAACACAGGTCGAGTTGTTGGATTGGTTTGGAGGCGCCCCATAATTCTCAAAATCATATTACCATTTTATCGTATAGTGCGTGTTCAATATATAAATATATTTATGGAAATGTTACGGCTCAAGTTGTTTGTTAATTTTAATTACATGTTCATTTTTTCAATGTATATCCCATCGTCTATGCAAATATTTTGATGATAACGCGTATGTGCGGTAATAATGTGTTGTTGTATAACCCATTAATCTATGGCGTTTTAAATTATTGCCATATAGCGTACGCGATTGGTATTGCAGTTGTCATCGGCATCTTATAATATTTATTCTTTCCAATCGAACATCTAGTCGTCTTCTTCATCATATTTTTGTAGTTCACAATGGTTTTTTTTTTTCAAATACTGTCCAGTGGCGAAGGCTGAGAAATAGCATTCATTTTTCAATATAGCTATATTTTTCTTATAACCTGTGGGTGAAATTAAATTAAATTATGAAAAAAAATCTGGGTGTTCACCGCGTAATTTAATTTTCCGGAAAATCGATTTTTATGGATTATCATCTATTTTAATTGCGGGGCCATAGTTTTAATAAATTTCCATTTTTGCTTATAGAATTGTGTAAATTATAATCAATTTCCAATCTTTCATAGAAGAGATTTTTAAAATCGATTCACGCGATCAAAAGATATGATCAATTTTTCAATCGATGGCAGAGAAAATTTAAAGAAATTTGTGGTACCCCATAAAGTACCATTATTTCATACAAAATTTCAATGACATCAAATGGAAAATCGATCATATCTTTTAAAGGTGCGCAACGATTTTAAAAATCTCTTCTATTAAACGATTGGAAATTGATTATAATTTGCAATTCTGTACACACAAAACTGGAAATCTCGTAAAACAATGGCCCGTGTAATTCAAAAAGATGATAATTCTTAAAATTTGATTTTCCGAAAAATTTAGTTCGGCTGATATTCCAATTTTGTTTCCATACTGTAATCTACTTTCAACTCGTCTACCATAAAAATATAGTGTCGCCACTCTGATACTCTGTCGTCAGTCAAATTTTCTTGATTTTACAACGATGATTATTTGTCCGATAATTTTTGGTATTGCTTGTGGTGCCAATCAGGTCACCTGTATGGCGGCATAAGAATGGGTGTGAGAAGTAAACTTGTACACACGTATCTTAATGGTTCGGATATTTATAATGTCACCGTGGTTTTAGTGAAATTGAGAGTTTATTAACTTTGATATAGTATTATTATGTGGAAAATTATTGTACATTTATTGATCTTATTGATCAAATCCGTGAGGCTTTACTTACATTAAAACATCTTAAATATAATGCAGATCTCGTCGGTATGAATAATATTTTAGTAAAATGGAAAGTACTAACGAAAAATCGATGATGAAAAATTGATTTATGATTTGATGAAAGGCGATGTCAAGCATCAGAAGCAGTGAATAGAATATACGGTGGATGGGGGAACTGTTTCGGATTAGTCCTAGTATAAAAATGACAATATTTAGTAAAGAACATAGTCGGTTCATTGACGCAGTGGTTAAATCACATGTTATTAAATCCGGTGATTAAGACATTGATCACCTGTGTTGGTGTTTCAATATTCTTCATACCAAAAATGTATTCTAGTCATTTTATCAATTGTTCATTTATGAAATCAGAAAACGAAAATATGTTTTTGACCATTCAGAGATTACCCACACAAAATATAGACTATGGCCGGATTCATCACGCATATAAGAGTAATTGAATTTATGAAAATTTGTTGAGACATATTGAGGAGACAAATTTGGTAAATTGTTATATATACTCATCATACGGAGGAATTTACCAATTTGACCAATTTACATTTATGTCCAACTATATAGGTGGAGATGTGACTGGTCGATTGTCTAAGTAATCAAATTGTAAAGTATTTCGGAGGTACTAGGAAAAGCGAACAATGGCTCTAATGTAATATTAAGTGTAAGAAATCTATCTACTTTTTAAATATCCATCAAAGAAAATAGTGCTTTTCCATGGTGACAAACAACGCACTAGCTCGCACATTAGTAAAAGTGTTATCATCAAGCAATATATGAAATACTATCAAATTCTATCGATTTGGAAACTATAGTGCTAATTTCTTTTGTTTCCAAATATCCACAAATCAAACACAGCTCGTCAATAATTATCTTAATCGTATTCATCGATATCCTAGTAACAATTTGTCCGTATGCCTTGAAAAATGAGGAAAATTTCCGTGGAAAAGATATATTTGGTATTTGTCCAAAGACTGTCCATATATAAATTTTCCACTAAATAAATATAATAGTATTTTATTTTTTAGGTCAATTGATATCTTATTGGATTGTCGCAGGGTAATATTTCCAACATATATATGTGTGCGGTATTGTATTCATAATTTATTTCACCAATTATCCAAGTGACAGTGGGTTCAATTTTTTTTATATTTCGCTTATCTCTGGATATAATGCTCACTCTTTTTAATTTATTTCCGAAATTTCTAAAACAACCAGCAACTCAAATCGATATTTATTTCCGAGGAATATTTTAAGACTTTTCATGGATTTTATCCGCGCAGTTTTTTGTTCTTGTTTATTACAAAAAAAAATGCACAATCGATAAATTTTTGCCATCATTCAGCATCTTCATTGGACGTGCTGATATAGAACTTCTGGTCTATCGGTAAAATAATCTGAATCAAACAGCGATTTGGTATCATCGTCATGAGAAAATTTATTCTGCTAATACGGACAATTCAAGAGTTTTACTTGTCAAATTACATGGACAATCCAAAGTTATGTTTCTCAAAATCCATCGATCTTCTCACAAAAAATATCAATATATATTCTATGGATATTCTGTGGAATAATATCAACGAGAAATACTTCTAAGCAAAATCCATAGGAATTATCATCGGAAATATACGGATAATCCAAAAAGACATTAGCGACATTAGTAGCGAATATCCGTACGTAATCCATAGATATTTCCTCGGATTGAAACTATACGAACTACTACATGTAATACGGAATTTTGACGGACAAAATACGGATAGTGTTACTAGGGTATCGTCATAACCGATCAAATGAATATTGTATATCGATGAAACATTAAGTGTCTATCAACGTAAAAGTGTTATAGTACACACCTATACACATGCGCATACATACACTTTTGTGTGAAAATCGTTATATAAGTGGTTAGTGACTTTATTTTATGATTTTCCTTATCTTAAAATTTTATTATTTCTTTATTTTATAATTTATAAATTATGTTCCAATTCATATTTGTTTTTATTTTATATTTCCATGTACATACAATTTATATATTTGCAGAGATAGCGTGAACAATAGTAGTTACTTTTTAACATTTCGAATATATTTAGATTATTTGTAATCTAAATTATTTGGTTTTTGTTTTTGCAAATCAGCATTAATATCGCCACGCACAGCACATAACAACAATGTAAGATCACATAAAAATACCCTAATTCTTACAATAACAATATAGATTTTTGTTTGCCTATAAATTTTTAAAACAACGCTCAAATGCATTTTTTAATAATAAAATTAAAAAAACGATTTCAAATCATAATATAAATTTTTATATCGCAGTACTCTCACACCGCCGTTGCAGTACTAAACGTATTTTGAAAATCATAATAATTTAATAAACAATGTTTTTTTAGTAGTTAATTTTTTTTTAAAAAATAAAATATAATTTTTTCTGACAAAAAAAAACCGGCACACCGGCCAACCAAATTCATATCAGAAAATATAAATAGTGTTTTTAAAATTAATAAATTAAATAATATGGCTAGCGAAAAGAAACAATTAATAGTAAAATTTAAAAATGATTTATATGATTTAACAGAATTTAGTCATAAACATCCGGGTGGTTCGAATTCATTAAATGGATTACATAATACAAATATGGAACAAAGATTTTTAAAGGCACCACAGCATTCAAATGCTGCCATGTATTTGATGAAAGAATATAAAATTAATAATAATAATAATAATAATAATAATAATAATATTACAAAAAAAAATGGTTTAAGTAATGGTTTAAGTAATGGTTTAAGTAATGGTTTTAGTGCCGGTTTTAGGAATGGCATTGAAAAAAATTGTGTAATCAATAATAATAGTAATGAAAATGATGACGATAATTATGATAATAATATAATAATTAGTGATAACAATAAAAATGAGAATCAAGAAACTATTAAAAATAATATTAATCAAAACGGCGGAACTAATAAAAATGATATTAATCAAGATTTTGAAATTGAAACCGATGAATCAATGGAAGTGAGTAAATATATTATTAATTATTTGTGTTTTTTTTACAAAATTTACAGAATCCTTTATAATTATAAATATCCTTTTTTGAATGAATTAAGATGGCATACGCGGAGCCGTAAAAAAACAGTCATAAAGATATCCCAGAAATATCGATAGTACCCTAGATCATTTTACTAACGCACATATCCTGAATTTGATATCCTATACAGACGTTGTGACATAACCAAATGCCGTTAACATCCATCATTATAAACCAGGATAGATTTTTATACTGTACACATAAATTGATAAACATGTGCAGGACAGGATTTAATAATTATGATGGATGTTAACACTATATGGTAATATGATAACGTTCATGACCCGTTTCATTGTGCCTGCCTATTCCTCCATCTGTAACATTTCCAATTTTAATTCAAAAACACAAGAATATAATGTTCAGAAATCGAACGACTTGAGTATTAATTTTGTATCCGTTTTTCTGGTGTATGTTTTGGAAATAGTGACCGACTATTAATGGGTATAATGTTATGTGTTATGTGGCTACCGTATAGCAGGTGTAAAAGTTAAAAATATCCTTTTTTCATAATAGATAGCGTAACTTATTCTGTGTGTGTGAATTGGAATTACGTGTATTTAATAAATCTCTTTACAACCTTCAAAACGTAGTATTTTGAATTTTTAATTTAAAATTCAGTATTTTCCAAATCAAATTCTGTTTTTTCCGAATCAAATTCAGCATTTTCCAAATCAAATTCTGTTTTTTCCGAATCAAATTCAGCATTTTCCAAATCAAATTCAGCATTTAATTAATTAATAAATATTAATTTAATGCATAGGTTGTTCGCAGAAACAGCTGAAGGCAATTTCATTGTCATGTTCCGAAAATAATTGTTACAATCACCAGGAATGATTCTTCTCACAGATTGTTCAATTATATTAACTAAATTCTGGTTATTTAGAGAATCCGCGAGCTTTGTTTTAGATAAAAAAAAATCCTTTTCAATTGGATTCACCATTGGAGAATATATGGCGAAAGAAAGACACTAACGTATGTTTCGTCTCATTCATTTTGTGTCTTGTGAATTGCTGCGTTGTCCAAAACTAACCAAATGCATTAGTTCTTGCAGTTCATTAATTAATAATTCATCGAGAAATGCAAAAAAAGGTAATAGTAATTATTTTATTCCCTGAATATTCATTTGCTGCTATTAAAAACTCGCTGCGTCCTCGTACTAATTGGCAGTTTTGTATGCTGATCGTTTGATCGCACATTTAAGTGTAATTCGTTATTTTTTCAATACATTCATTATTAATTGAAGTTAAACTTAAAATGTGCACCTTTTTCTGATTCTGATGTTTTTTTTAATTTTATATGTACACGATTTATTAGCTCCAATAATTTTCCACTTTTTTCCAAAATATTATTCAATTTGATTTTATTGAAATACTGAATTTGATTTTTAAAATGCTTCATTTGATTTTTAAAATATTGAATTTGATTTTTAACATTCTGTATTTGATTTGGAAATCAAGCTGCGGTGAAGTTGGTCCATCACAGTCAATGCTGATAAGATTATACTCTGTATTTGGTGGGATATTAAACAGGTGTTGTGTACTATGAATTGTTGAAACTATCACTGCGGTGATGGTTACCGACAACAACTAATGCGTCTGAAGCAAGCGGTGATGAAAAAACCACCAGAATAGGTGAATAAATAGAAAATTAATTAATTTTTCAACTTGACGATGGCAAACGTCATACATATAACAAATGTCGTTAAAATCTGGGAAGTTCTATTCCATCAGCTGTATTCAGCAGACATAGCTCCTTCAGACGACCACCTATTGCGGTTAAGATACAGTTAGCCATTCACTTCATATGAAATCATCTGATATTGGTTCTATGAATGGATCGCCTCAAAGGAGGATCAATTCTTTTAGAAAAGAAATCTAACAATTACCTGAAAGATAGGCGAAGGTGGTAGCTTTCAATGGTACTTTTTACTTTTTAATTGAAATAGTCGTATTGAATAGTTAATGACGTGTCATTTTTGCATAGAAATAGGTATTTTCCACTTCTACACACCTTATTATTAAACGAGCAACGACCATACACACCATGATTTAACATCTCATATGTTTTAACATTTCAATTTCGTTTCAAATTTAAATGTATATAACGACTCACTTTATTAACACACTATTTTCCAAAATATAAATTACCACAGCCGCAGGTAACCCATTTTGTATTTAATTTAATGAAGGTGAACATGAACTATTGAATTGTCGCATATACGTATTTTATCAAATACGCTAAATAAACGTTGATAGTTCAGTGCAAGTCACATTCCATATTGACATTCTCATCGTGGTGCTAGCTTAACGACCGAGTTATATATTATAGTTCCTATATTATTATGGTATCTTTCGCAACCCACTTAACAAAAACCACCATAATTATTTAATTACGAGAAACAGTGACGCCGTCTCTGACCAAAACTTCTGAAAATTATTAATCAGTTTGTCACACAAAACATATCGAAAATGTAATCAAAATGTAATATTAAATTCCAATGAAACAAATAACAATTGCAAATATTGATATAATAATTGGGCGGCAGAAAAAAATATTTAACACATTGACGACCGTTTGGGTGGAGCTCTCCACTGTATTGGTAATGTTTATGTAATGTAATACTGTATACAATTTTATTTCTTTAAATGTTTATAAATGAGTAATTGTTGTTTATATTTGAGAATTCCCTAGTAACAATTTGTCCGTATGCTTTGAAAAATGAGGAAAATTTCCGTGGAAAAAATTCACACAAATCCCATGGAAAAGAAATATTAGAATTTGTCCAAAGAATGTCCATATAGATTTTCCACTTAATATAATAGTATTTTATTTATAGATCAATTGAAATCTTTGGATTGTCACAGGGTAATATTTTCAATATATATCCGCGCGGTATTGTATATTTATTATTTATTTCACCAATTATCCAAGTGACAGTAAGTTCAAATTTTGTATATTTCTCTTAACTGTTTTAGATATAAACCCCACTCTTTTTAATTTATTTTCATAATTTTTAAAACAACCAGTAACTCAAATCACAGTATTTATTCCCGAGAAATTTTGTAAGACTTTTCATGGGTTTTATGCGAGCGATTTTTGTTTCTTGTTTATTTAATGCACAATCGATGAATTTTTGCCATCGTTCAACTTTTTCATTCCGTGCTCATAGAACTTCTGGTCTATCGATAAAAAAAACTAAATAAAACCGCGATCATTGGCATCATCGTCATAAGAAAATTTATTCTGCTAATACGAACAATTCACGGATATTACTTGCCAAAATAAAAGGACGATCCAAAGATATTTTTGTCAAAATCAGTGGTTCTGCTCAACAAAAAATATCAATATAAATTCTATGGTTATTCTGTGGAATAATATCAACGAGAAATACTTCAAAGGACAATTCCGTACAAATTATCATCGGAAATATACGGTCAAATCCAAGGATATTTTTTATGAAAATTCATGGTCAGGGTTGCACTCTGATCATTTTAAAATTACAGCGGACATCCGTACGAAATCCATAGATATTTCCTCGAATTGAAACCACGAACTATTACATACTACTTACTCTTACTCCATGGCGTTACAACGCGGGTGCGGTTTTAGCCTTCTCCAACACACTTTTCCAACCTGACCTATCCGCAGTTAATGTCTTCCAATCCCGAATTTTAAGGATCTTTATATCACAGTTTACTGCATCTAGCCATCTCGCCTTAGGTCTTCCGGCTCTCCTTCTACCCTCTGGTTTACTATTTAACAGTTTTTTCGGCACACGCTCCTCCTCCATGCGTTCTACGTGTCCAAGCCATCTCAATCTATTGATCTTGATTGTTTTGACAATATTTAATTGACCGCGTACAACTTGTCTAATTCAAAATTGTATCTTCGCCTCCAACCATTCTGTTCTTTGATGGGACCAAATATGCCACGGAGTAGCTTTCGTTCGAACTATTACATATAATGCAGAAATTTTGGCGGACAAACTACGGACGGTGTTACTAGGGCTTCAATAGTTATCGCACGCAAAACATTCCCGGTGGATTTTGTAATATATTCGTACGGTCGGCAAATGTGTTAACTTACTTACTTACTTACTTACTCCATGGCGTTACAACCCGGGTGCGGTTTTAGCCTTCTCCAACACGCTTTTCCAACCTGACCTATCCGCAGTTAATGTCTTCCAATCCCGAATTTTTAGGATCTTTATATCACAGTTTACTGCATCTAGCCATCTCGCCTTAGGTCTTCCGGCTCTCCTTCTACCCTCCGGTTTACCATTTAACAGTTTTTTTGGCACACGCTCCTCCTCCATGCGTTCTACGTGTCCAAGCCATCTCAATCTATTGATCTTGATTGTTTTGACAATATTTGGTTGACCGTACAACTTGTCTAATTCAATATTGTATCGTCGCCTCCAACCATTCTGTTCTTTGACGGGACCAAATATGCCACGGAGTACCTTTCGTTCGAAAATCCGAAGTAGTTGTTCCTGGTTTTGTGTCATGCACCAAGCCTCCGACCCATACGGCAAATGTGTTAAGCATAATTATAACATGGCATGTAATGATATAAGTATAAGTAAATCGTATGTCAACAGATCATTATTTGTACAAGAAACAAATAATATGTTAGGTATACGCGTAATCTATTGTATCATATAGATAAAGAAATACAAAAAAATCAACGTATTTTGTCGTACATAAATATTGCAATCATATTTTATGAACATGAAATGATGATAAATTGTGTAAATAAATAAAATATTTTCAAATATACATGTTGAGAAATTCTAGGAGTTTACACATAATTATTGTAAATATAATGAATGACTGAAGAAAATATATATTAAATTATATGCAAATAAAATTATAGGCTGTAAGGTGTGTGTGTGTGTGTTGTGTGACGGCGGCTAAACTCACTCAATATTCTCATATAATATATAAAAATATTTATTATTTATTAACTGATAATAACATTGTTATCACATACGAATACGATTATATTTATACAAATTAATCATTGCAAAATTATGCAATCATTTTATTTACATTTAGAATTAAAACATATATTAAAAAAGTAAATGTAGCACATAATTTTATTGTTAAAGTTTTGTATTATATTTTAATTATTCATTATTTTTTATGTATACAAATAGTATTTAGTTGATTGGACAAAAGCAATGGTACCACAAGTTTATAAATTAGGTAACCAATACGATGAATGGGTTAATAAACCGGTCGACAGACCATTAAGATTATTAGGTCCTACATGGATGGAAAATTTAACAAAAACACCATGGTGGGTTGTGCCCGTATATTGGATACCGATAATTATTTATTATCTATCGGTTGGTTTAAATGAAACCATTTATTTAGAAAAACGTTATGTATGGACATTTTTTTAAACTATATATTTTATTATTAATTATTGATAATAATAATTTTTGTGGTAATTTTTAATTGTTTTTAATTTTTGTTTGTTTACTTTTTTCGCATATATATTTATTTAGACATCAACAATTATAATAAATTTGATATTAGGTTTTATTGCATGGTCACTGATTGAATATTCCATACATCGTTGGGTGTTCCATTTAAATAGAAAAAATACACATCCAATATTACGAATATTTCATTTTTTATTACATGGACAACATCATAAGGTATAATTTAATTTATAATAAACTAAAATAAACACGAAAAACTATTTTTTATAACTTTTTTTGCGAAAAATGTTCATCATCAATATCTTGTCAGCCTAAGGCAACGAAGGCTAAGAAGAAGCATTTAGTTTTCAATTATCGCTATATTTTTCTTATAACCTGCGGTGAGAAATTAAACTATTTACATTAAAATTTGAGTGTTCACTGAAATTAATTCTTAAGAATTATCATCTTTTTTAATTACGGGCCATAGTTTAACAAAGGAATTCAATTTTTGCTTAAAGCATTACAAATTATGCTAATTTTTCATAGCAGAGATTTTGAAAATCGATTCACGCGTTCAAAATATATAGCCGATTTGCAAATGATGACACACAAAATTTAAAGAAAATTGTGGTACTTTATAAAGTGTGAACAAAATCGGTCATATCTTTTGAAGGCGTGAATCGATTTTAAAAATATCTTCTATAAAAGATTGGAAATTAATTATAAATTCCGAACACAAAACTAGAAATCCGTTAAAACATTGGCCCGTGTAATTCAAAAAGATAATAATTCTTAAAATTCGATTTAGTTCGATGGACATTCCAATTTTTTTCTCCCATAATGTAGACTACTTTTAAATCCGGCCACCAGAAAAATATAGTGATATATTGCAATCGAGAAAACATTTTTTCACGCTTCGCCACTGTTGTTAACCCATTTTTTTTTGGCAAAGAAGTTTAACTACAATAGGAGTTGGCTATAAGTTCGAAGATGTTTTCACATACCTTCACATATTTGATCCGCCTTGTCTCTCTCAATATCATATTATTATTAACTATACAGTATACTTTTAAATCTATCAAAATTAATTAATATCTATCGTGCAATGGGTTTCCCAAAATTGTCATACAACTTCTAATAATATACCTATGGTACATTACCCGATTGGAATATCTGTTCTCTCCATACGCACACACACACACGTATAAATAACATTTTAACATTAACCAATCTTACTGCAAACTTTCATATAACATAAATATTTCAAATAGAATTGTTAATAGTACAATTTCTTCGATTATCTTTGTATAAGGAATTATATATAAAAATATATCGGAAGATATTGAAGCAGATAACTCTTTGAATCCCTTTTTGCCATGCACCAAAAGTCATCGGTCGGCTTTACGGCATAAATATCTAATATTACAATCAAGTTGTGAGTATGTGAATATATAACAATTCACCTATTGGAGGGACTTTTTGTTTCAATTCAATGCATTAATTTAAATTATTCGTATTAGTGAATTCTCAGATAAATACTGAAATACTAGTGGAGGGGGATCGAATTCGCAATGTCTGAATTATTGTATGACATGTGCATTAACCGTGCCGTTATACGAAACTCAAAACAATTAATGATAAAAATCTAAATATTTTGTAGAAATATAAGACACCATCCTTTAGGCGTATTCCCACATAGGATCAACATATACATTCGCAAGAAAATTACTGTGTAATACCGCATTCATCCGATTTGAATTGTAAAATTGTGAAATTGTTTCCAAATCCTTAATTATCAACAAAATGCCTATATAGTTAAGATAGTTTGAAAATGGTTTAATTAAATTTTGTTGGGGTTTATGGATAATTCTTATGAACTGAACAAAATACACAACAAATATTTCTTGATTAATTCCACATCAAATAAAATGTCATCGAACAATTATTATCCAAATTAATTTGTATGGAGAAATTACTACATGATAATGATAAATATCTAAATGTTTTGTAGAAATATAAGACACCATCCTTTAAGCGTATTCCCATATAGGATCAACATATATATTCCCAAGAAAATTACTGTGCAATACCGCATTCATCCGATTTGAATTGTGAAATTGTTTCCAAATCCTTAACTATCAACTATATGCCCATATAGTTAAGATTATAAATTCATTTGGCAATTTAGTGATATTTTATTTATTATTTTCATATAAATTATTGTGTAATCATTGCAAAATTTTCAATATAATTAATAATTAGCATGCAATAGATAGATTTGTTTTTTATGTGTTGATAAAAAATTATAAATTATTAAATTTTATTTACATACCCCCCGCGTTAATTCCATCACACAAATGTTTCTTCAATTCATTTCATTTAGAAAATGTACAATTTAAGATAAGATAATGATTAATAATTTTGCGTGTAGACACTGCCAATGCAAGTATACATATGTACGTACGGTCATCGCATCTGATTCCTAAAATGAAATAATAATAAATTTATTAGTTTATTTTTGAAATAACAAAAATGAAAGAAATATAAATTTATATAAAAATGTGTTTCTTCTCAAATTTTAAATTAAGCGGATTTAATTAAATCATTTACACATTAACGGATATTAAAACTAAATTGTTTCAATGGTTTCAGAAACTATAGAATTTAAATTTTAAGTGGATCAACACAACATTGAATCATTGTAATTTGATTAAAAAAAAAATATTTCAATGAATCAGTGTGTTTATTTTTGTTTGATAAAATCTAAATATCGTATTTTGCCAAATCGAATAAATATTTCAATATTATTTTTATATTTATTTTCTTATTTTATGTCTATAGGTACCATTCGATGAATTACGTTTAGTATTTCCACCAGTACCATCAACAATTTTAGCCATACTATTTTATCAACCATTTCGTTTTATATTCAATTGTCCCCGAGTTGCATTAGCCGGTGGTTTAATTGGTTATTTAACCTATGATATGATTCATTATTATATCCATTATGGTAGTCCAAAGGGTGGACATTTATATATAATGAAACGTTATCATTTTCAACATCATTTTGTGCACGCCGATAAAGGTTTTGGTATTAGCACACAAATGTGGGATGATGTATTTAATACAAAAATTATATTAAGAAAATTAAAGTATATGTTAAAATGGTGAAGTGGCTACTATTACTACACCACACCACTCCGCTCCCGCACCACCACTTTGTGCATGACAAAATCACAAAATATTTGTTCAACAATAAAATACTTATAAAATTATTATATTAATATAATAAGAAATTAAAAAAAAAAAAAGTAATATTTATATTTAATACAATTTAAATAAATAAAATTAAGTACAAATTAAATAATTTATAAATCTATAAATAAAAAAAAAAAAAACCAGTAATAAAAATACTAATTATCTGTTTTCACTGTTTTTTGTGTCAATTGTCTTAATTGAGGAAATGCACTTTTTGTTTGTGGCGGATGTAATCGTACGGCTAATCCTATAAATGGTTCATACAATGATGCACGTTCCATTGCATTTACAATATAATGTTTTATACGTTCTCGTGCACACCAATTATTAGCACGATTTAATATTGATTCAATTGGATCTGGTTGTTTTTTTTGTGGTGAAGTATTTGGTGACGTCGTTCCAGTTGCAGTTGTCGTATTAGTTTTTAAATTTTTTGAATGCATATTTGCAATTACAATTATGGATATCTAAAAATAAAAATTAATAAATCATTCATCTTAAAATTTAAATAAAAGTTAATATATTAATAAAACCATTACCTCTTTTTTATCTTTACTTTTATCAACATCATTCTTAATACCAGCCAACATATCCAAACTGGATGCATCACATGGATCATAAACTAATATAAAACCTTCGGGAAATTGTAAATAATGTCGTGGTAACTATATATTTACAAAATAATATATATATGTATTTATATATCAGTTAATGCGCGTTAGGCATTCCATTATAACAAAGCACACACGTTTTCAATTTCATTCATTCATGATTCGTTAATAATTGATTTAATATAAAAGAAAAAAAAAAAAATTACTCCGACACGTATTCATCGACACATCAAAAAAATTAACACATTCATATAAATTTATCTTTAATCAATATAAAAAAAATTAAAAAACCGGAAAACTTTTTTGAAAATTATCTATCTATTTCACAATTTTTACCAAAAATATAAATTTAAAGTTTATATAAATAAATTATTTTAAAACCCTTTAACAAATGCACGTGAATATAAGTCTTGAAAATTTAAATATTTCAACAAACATTGTCGCAAATTATATGTTGTACATCCAATGTAACCAGACGTACCACGATTTACTTACACTTGAAACTATTTTTAACTATCTTAATGATTCCTACATAATAGAATAGCAAAAATTAATTCCCTTCCCAATATACATATTTACATAAATCTTCAGTTGAACGACAAAATTCATAATTCGGATTAACATGAACTCTATATAATATTACGCGACGGACCATCATCACATGTATATGAAAATTAATTATTATTAATCCAAATGAGATGATAACATGTCATAAGTACCCAAATTGTATTGTAATCAACCAGTAGACATTGGATTATTATTTGATATACCGCGTAATAACCAATAATAACTCTTTATTATATGTTTAGTTTTTTAGATGCAAGAAGTTGAACTAGGACAACAGCAGTTTTATAAGAAATCATATTCTCAAACAAGAATATCATAAAATATATAATCATCATTTATCGAATTATTTTTAATTTATATCTTCAGGAAAAAATATTTTTCGCAAAAAACAAAAACAAAACATAAGTCTTTTTTTTTTGTTTCATAAAAGTTATATATAGAAAAACTCTGAGATTATGTTATTGGGGGAGAAAAAAAAATCTAAAGAAATAATTAATGATGATGATGAAAAAAACATTCAAAAATGCGTAAATATAAAAAAAATTTAATTACACATATTAATATACCTGAACATTTCCTTGTAATCCAGCTGTATCATAAATTCGAAGTGTATCTCTAGGGCCACGACCTGTGTCAATGCTAGCCACATATGTATCTTCGATGGTAGAATGAAGTTCCTAATTTACAAAAAAATACATAAATTTCTATATAATTTAATTAATTATTGATTATTTTAAACATTTTAACTTACAGAATCTGGTGTAATATTTCCATAAATTAATTGTTCTAATATTGCTGTCTTCCCAACACCTTTCATTCCACATATTACAACTTTTCCAACTTTGCCAACCTTTGAAGTTAACATTTTCTATATCTTTGGGTAGTGGTAGGTTAGGTAGTAAGTTAGTTAGTTAGTTAGTTAGTTAATTAGTAGTTTTATAACTTTTTATTTAGTAAATTAATTTTTATTGTTATATTAAGTACTATTTAATATTTTATTTAACATTATTGTAATGAATTTAATTTGAAACAATATTTGCAATGAAAAAAAAAAAAAAGAACTAAATCTAAAATAAAAAAAACAATTGAATTGAAAAGAAAAAAAAATATTGAAATTTTATTTTGTTTTTTCAAATGTCATATTATTTTAACTTCAAAATGTCCCAAAATGAAATATTTATTTGAAATTTCAACAACATCGATAGATTAAGGGGGGGCTTTCACTATGTAAAAAAAATATTAATTTGTATATTTTTACTTTATCGTATGGTTTTCGTGTCCAGACACATTTAATTTAATTGATTTTTGTTTTCAAAATTATTTTAATTGTTCTATAAAATGTTTAAATTATTGCTACACAATATAATTAATTTGTTGTTGGTTTTAAAAAATCTTTAAACAATTTCTTGGCTCTATCAGATTTATCAAATGTTGATTTCCATTCTTGTGGATTTTGACGATACATATCAATATGGAATTTATAATTTATAATGCGTCCAACTGGTGTACTATTTAATTGATTTTGTTTCTTCGATAATTCTTTAACAATTTGTAATTTTTCAATGTCATTGCCAATATCAAATATTATTTCAATAGCACGTGAACCATATTTGGATGTGGCCAATTGTAAATATGAACCACGAAAACGTTTAATAAATTTTTCACGTGATTTTTCACCAATCCATTGACTTTTTAAAAATGCATCAACAATATGTGAACCGCGTGCATTACAAAATATATCAATCAAATCATTTTTATCGGTTTCCAATAATGATTGTACTAATTTTATAGGTTTATTAAATTGTAACATTGTTTGTAATATTAATGAACCATGTAAATGTATATAGATTGTTTTATCTTTATCATTGTCTACACTACTATTATTATTATTATTATTATTATTATTATTCTTATTATTATTGGCAACTTCATATGGTTTTAATTGCATTGTTAATAATGCAAATTGTGTCTGCCGTTCAACGGGTGTATTACAATGCAATGCAGTTTGTAAGGATTGCATGAATGCACCTTGTTTCAATGATAAACGTTTACATGCCGTTGCCAATGAATAAACAACACCGGTATGACCACAGCGTAATAATTGTTCAACATTTTTCGATAATTCATCAAATATTGATTCAAATTCTTCTTTTGTTTTAATATTGTCCAATAATTTTTGTACGGTAAAATTTGCTGATTTCATATCACTCAAAATTTTTAAATTATTATAAAATAATTTTATATATAAATTTGTCATTAATTTTGAACCAGCAACTTGTAATACAGTTTCTAATAAACGTATTGACGATTCATTTGTGAAAACTTTTGGTATTTTTTGTTGTTTTGTAATTGTTGCTATACTCGTTATATTATCGATATCATATAAATCCATATTTACATCTTTTTTATCATCCTTATCATCTTTATAATCTATATACTCCTCCTCATTTGTTTTCCATAAAAATGCATTATTTAAAATAAAATTACCTAAATGTTTTAATAGATTTTTATCAATTTTTCGTAATGCAATACATAAACATTGTAAGATACCCGATGATAATTCATTGTATGGAAATTCCGAAAATTGTGGCCATGATTGTAATCTCATTGAATATTCTTTTATTATAACTAACCAATTTTCGGGTACATTTAATGGTTTTATTAAATGTATACCAATAATTGGTTTCCTACGTAAATCATTATTTTGTGTTATAAAATCTTTTGTTTTTTCTACATAAATACCGATTAAACTTAACAATGACGTACGTATTAAATGACTTCCATATAAATCCCATACAAAATCTTCCAAATTATTTAATAAAAATTTACTCATTTTTATTACAAATTCTTGACACACTTGAATATGATGTTCTTCAAATTTTGTCTTTAAATTATATTCTTTTTCACTAATTAATAATTTATTATTATCTTCTTGCGTATCATTATTTACACGTCTTTTTTTAATTAATGGTTCTACATCATCCGAATTGTTGTTTATTTGTTCTGTATCGGAATTCATTTGTGATACACCACGTAAAAATGATATGTCAATTAGTTTTTGTAATATGTGTGACGCAAATTTATTTGAACATAATGGACGAAAATTGTCGGCAAACACTCTTTGATAACGTTCAAAATTTTCCGAATTTGTAAATGGTAATAAATTTTCTAATATTGTACATGCAATTTGATTCGATGATATATAAATTTCTTTATCAATTGTTTGTTCAAATACATTATTGGCCATTGTAACTATAGAATAGAAAAATAAATAAATTTAAATTTATAAAATTTGTATTTAATTTTTATATATTGTTGGAAAAAGTTAATGAATTACTATGTTTAAAGTACACGTAAGTTACAAAACATTGTTGATTACAATTGGCTCTATAAATTTAAGGAAACACGATGAGATGAGACAAACCTAAATAACCAGCAAATTTAATGAATTGCATCGTTATAAATTACCGATCGACGGACACGAGTAAAAATATATTGAATATTATTATTACATATATTAGAATAATTATTAATTATAGGATATATATTATTTAAAATATACTGAATTTCACCAAAACGAAAAAAATTTCCCCTATAAAGTGAAGCATGGTAAGAGCAAAAATTATGGTTATGTTACACAAACTATACAAGATTATTTTTAATTTAGTTTATAAATTACCTTTATCCTCTAATGAATCATGTCCTTTACGTATAACATCCATAATGTTTATGTAATAACTCCATTCGTCGCCTTCCAAACGAGAACCACGTCCAAAATTACCCATTTTACCAAAACCTTTTGCATTAGCAATAAATTTTTTTTTACGTTTTTTTATTTTATTACGATAATAATTTTTTCCCATAGTTGTTTCTTCCATTGTACATTCTTCATTTTGATCCATTGTTTTTCTATTAATTTATTTTCTTTAATTTATTTTCTTTAATTTATTTATCAAAAAAGAATAATTTAATAATTTACAGAACCAAAAATAACACGAGTTTATTTATAATTTACTCAAATTGTAAATATCCACATTTCTTCATTATTTTGACTCTTATTATTTTTTTTTGCTCAAACTGTTTATTTGATTTGACATTTGTCATGACATTTTTTGTAGTAAATTTATTTTCCAATATTTAAAATAATAGCGCTGAGAGCATTACAAAAACTAATTTAATGGGTGTATTCACTTTTAGAAAAATTTTAAACTGTATATTGCTGTTACTATATTTTATAATAATTTGGAAATTTTAAGGCATACTGCTATGAGTGACCGCAAAATATGATAACATAAATTATCGTGAGCAATACTTGGTTTATATATATTCTTTGTTCTTGTCAGAATCGAAGTAGTAGTCTTAAAATAATTTCTCTGGTTTACATATTTTTACAAAACACAATTATCAACATGCAATTTAATTCCAGTTTTAACAAATTTCCGATACTTTTAAATGACGTACATATAGTGCGTTCATTTTCATTTGCTATTACTATGAAGTTGGCTAAAATATTTTAAATTTTGTTATGCTTATGTTGCAATACTAGTCTCAAATATTGAATTTTCGTAACTTTTAGTGTTTGTCTTAGTCAGAGTCATAAATAAAAAGTACGATATGAAAACGAATACATGAATATTATATGATTTAATATTTGAGACTAGAACAAAGTGAAAATTATAAATCATTTATAATATCAGTCGGTTTAAAGTAGAGATATTAGTTTTTTAAAACTTTGCAGTATTTTTGTGTATTTTACTTATTTTAATCGATTATTTTTGTAACTTTAACAAAATTTATTCTAGTCAAAAACAATGGGCCGTCAAAAATGGCAGCTGCGATTATGTTTTCAACGTTTTAAAGTTTTCAATTTTTTGATGGCTACTGAAAACTTAAAACTTTTTGAACACTTTTCAAAGTTTTTAATGAAAACTTTTCAAACTCATATCTCTTGTGATGTATTAAAGTGAACACACCTAATGATAGATAAACCTTTTGGTTTCGTTTCGATCGTCATTTCCGTTTACTGCAATCATCAATAGATTATTGTTATTGAGTTGAGGTTTTTTTTTGCAAATTGCATTAACTGTTAGTTCAGAATTTGTTAGTATTCTGTGGAATTATTATCATTATTAACATCCTTATAAAAAACTATCGAACAATTAATGCAACATTCAGGAAATAAATGAAATATACAAAAATACATATTAAATATTCAATATATTTACTATTTAATTTCAAATCATTTAATGTAATAACAATAATAAAAATATTGGAATCGTTGGACCTCATCGATAGATCAGATAATGTAAAAACAAAATGTTATTTAAGAATAGAGTTTTTTTTAGTTTCCAACTACTAAATAAACCAATAATTATTTCCATAAATGAATATTATAGTAAAAAATTGTTTGTATACCGTCAATTTGAAAAAATTAAATTATTTTCATTTAATGCATTCGTAATTGTTATTGGACATATAAAATTTAGTAATAAAATAGAATACGTTTTTAATAGTTAGTCTTTATATGGATAACTATCACAATATTTCTTTTTTATTTTCATTTCTACATTAGGTGATGCACATTTTTTGGAAGCAATATTTTTTGAAATGGCTAATAAATACCGCAAGACATTTCTACAATGTACAAAACATTTAAAAGAGATTTCAGAATCAATTAACCGATGAATATATAAAAAATAAATGGAAAAATAGTCATCAAACTGAAATTAAACAAATTCAAAAAACAACGTATTATAGAAATGCAATTAAAAGATTAAAAATGTTTAAAATAAAATCAGATTTAATAAGAATTTATTTATTAATTACTTAATCATTACTCCGCGCCAGTGTGTAATTGGGTATATGTAGGTATTCAATAATGATGACTCATTGAATGTGAATAGATACTAATCTAGTTATTATCAAATGTAAATTTTTCAAATTTCGCTTCTGATAAAATATTGAAGGAATATTGTATATTCTTATAGTGATTGAAAATCTACGGGCTCAGTCAGGTACGTTTTCTTGTTACATAAGAGAGGGGTTGGTATATGATCATGGTTCTCAAACGTTAACGATCATTCCCATTAAATTTACAGTATTCAATAATAAAAAAACATTACAAATGATACGATGATTTGTTTTAGTCTGTTGATTGTATGGGTTCCCAATAATCCTAACACTTTTCAATTATTGGTTATTCTATATATGATCCCTTTAGAATTTAAGTCTAAAATCATTGTGTAATAATAAAATAAATAAATAAATTTTGATCTTTTTTTAGTTTCAATTGATCTAGAGATGTTGCTATGGGTACCCCAACCTTTTCTATTATAATATCATGTGAAATGTTATGTTAAATGTGTATCATAAATTTTCTCCGGAATACATTACTCTGTGCTGATTGTGCTGGTGGTGATGGTGAAGTTGACGCTGGTTTACAATTAAAGTAAATATATTCAATTTATTTCTCTTTACTTAAGAATATTTTCAGTTTTAATTATTATTTAAGAAAATTTATTTATTTAAAAGAATTTAAAAAAAAACAGTGATATATTTTGTGATATATTTTGTTTAAGCAGTTTTAAGTATAAAATGGCATTCATCTAGACATTTCCATCCATTCATTGGTGGGTTGGACTGGTTCATCAATATTTTTGTATTTAATTTGTGTGTCACCTTTTCCATTAATTTGTGTCTATTGACGAATGATATATTTAAACGATGTATCAACATTTATAATTACAAATCCACATACAATACAATCCAAATACAGCCCAGTTACTTAACTATTTGGTTAATAAACTAATTCTAAAGATATGTTTAACCGTAAATATATGTTTTTACCACTAAAAATACTGTATTAAATATTATCGCAAACATATAAAAAATGTATTACGATGGCATATGCAAACTATCTTCTTTTTCAATAGTTTGATAAGTTTTGAAAATATCAAATAATATAATGTTACTCTCATATCAAATTATATCATAGGACAAATTGTCAATAATCTTCAGGTCGATCTTGTAGTCAATATATTTAGCAATAAATTAGATCGTAATCGACTCGATTTTTATAGAATCCCAATTTTACAAAGAAAAATTAAAAATAACAATTAACATTCACATGAAATTATTAAAAGTGTGTAATTTGAAAATTTGCCACTATCAACATTTAAAAAAATGCATTACAAAAAAAAGGTTGAACCTATAAATTTGACAGAAATATAAAAATAAAAATTTTACTGTTTCATTTGTTTTATTTATTTCCGGTTTATTATTTTAGTTTTTTATTTTTATTTGCATTCGCATCTTTCGCGTTTGGCCTCACATAAAGAAAACGCAATTTTTACATTATAATTTTAATTTTTCTAATTATCAATAATATTCTCTACATTTATTGTTATCCACATTTTATATTAAAAATTGTAAATTTAATATGTAATTTTTATATGTTTCGTTATATTTTGTCAGTGTTTTTTTTTTATGGGCGTCGTAGTCTTGTGCAATTATCATTTTGGGTGTGTACATGATTTTGTTGTTGTATTTAATTATTAGTTATAATTGTTATAAAAATAGTTATATATTATGTGTCGGATTTTTGGAAAAAACATTTATATGAACATTACTGAATGGTAAGGAGTTATTCATCTCGCGGGTCGGTCACTTGTGCGTATTGTGGTTTGTGGCCATATCATTTAATTATTATTTGATGTCGATGATGCTTTGATGATTATTTTAATTATAAATGGGTGAGTCATTATTATTTGTTATAAATTCTTCTATTTATTACTTGCATGTAATTGTTTGCAGTGAAAGTTGTAATATGATAATTTATTCCATTGTCCAATCTGCAGCCACATAGTCACTTTATTAAAAAATTAAAAAAATATGCTAAACTACTGCAAAAATAGTCGGATCATATAAGCACAATTTATTTAATTAATTTTTACTTTATAGTGAATTATAAACATTTAATAAATAATCGATTTGCATAAGATAATTTCGCAAAAAGAAATTAAATACAGTATCAAATGTATTTAAAATATTCGGAACTAATGAGAATCAAATAATTCGATAATTAATCAATCAATCCGAATTCTAATATTGTGTTTAATTTGATATTCATTATACGTACGCATTAAATGTATAACCAAACCAAAGGCTACTGCCATCAAGAAGGTAAAAGTGAATATTAGTCAAAATTGTCAGGTCTTAGCAGTTTGCTAAATTTATTGATACCCAAAAGAATGGCAAATTATTAATAAAAATTATTGTTGCTATTGTGTTAGGTAGACGCTTGTACTTTTCCAAATATCTTTAAAATGGGGATCAATAATAACGACTGCATTTATTTTTTTACAATATTATAGCAATTTAATTTATATTTTTTATTAGCTATTTCGTGTGTTAATGGAAATATTAAATATTAAATATAAAATACTAATAATAATAATAATAATAATACAATAATCAATTAAAAATACAATTTAATATAAAATGGAATTAATGGTTAAAACTCCAATATATTATAATGTAAATAATTAAAATGGGCAAACAGCATATATTTATATGTAGGCCAATTATGATTTATGAATATGTGTGTGTGCAGCATTAGGTCTATAAAACATATTTCGATAAATATATATTAATTTTTAATTTGTATATAATACATTTTATATGAGTTCCCAATCTTCGCTGCTACTGCTACTGCTTTTATTTTCATGAGATTCATTATTTTCCATTATTTTATAATTGCCATTTGATGATGAAGTTTCTTCGACATGAAAATTCCATAAATTTGGTACACGCATAAAATTTGGTATTTCTTTAATTTCGGGTACATCCGTAGTACCCGATTGAAATTGTAATGATTTTATCATTTTATTATTATTATTATTAATATTATTTGTATTTTTAGAGAACAGTTTACTATCTGATTTTATCATAACATTTTTCATATCATCACTTAAATTATGAAATTTTTTACCAACTACATTGTTATCGTTTTTACTATTGCCATCATTTGCATAAGCAGCATCATCATTATCATAATTATCGTCATCATCATCATCATCATCATTTATAAAATGAATTTTTTTCAAAGGTGTTGAATTATTTCCAGTATGCTGTGGCATTAGATATTTTACTGGATATTCAAATATTGGAATATGCGTTTTTTCATCGGACATTGATAATTTATTTGTTAATGGTATATTTTCTAATTTAACTGGTTCAATATTTAATACTTCAGCCAGATGTTTCTCTTTTTCTATTAAATCTTTATTGATTGTGTTTGGTGAACGTAGGTCTGGTACTATGCTAAAAAGATAATAAAAAAAAAAATTGTATTACAAATAAACTTACAAAAATGATCGGGTTAGTTAGAATATGTAAGAAGATTATGAGATTATTAACTGGGATTTTTAATGGTTTCAAAATTTGTCATTTATTATTTATCTTAAAAGTCCCATCGAGTTCTTGTGTTTTTGAAATGAACAGATTGTTATAAATTATTATAAGTTGACTGAGTTGAAATTGAAATTGAGTCGTATAGGAATGTTCGGGTTCGATGGTTCAAAAGATATTGGTAATGAGGAAGCTTTTGACGAATTGAAAATAAATAAAATTAAACGGTGATGATTCGGACACACCATGGGAAATATATAAAACGGAGCGCGGTAATTGCCTTAGTGCACAGTGAAAACTGTTTTATCGATGTTGTATGCTAACTCGAGAACTTACCGAAATTAATGATGATATGAGAACTAAACTAAATCTTAACTAAGTAGAATGTATCAATATTTATTAAGACATTCGGTCAATATTAATTTGGAAATATTTTATTGTATACCTTACACCATCACAAAAGCTAGCTTCTAATAAACATGGTCTTGTTGTTGTTTGACTTGTTAATCTGTCGTTATGTTTTGTTAATGTTGATGTTGATGGTTTTGATGTTTCTGCTACAGTTTCTGTTACATTTGATGTTGATGCATTTACGTTAACTGTTGTTGGTATAGCAAATTCGGCTTGTTGAGCAATTTCAACAATTCCGCTAGTTTTTTTTTTCTTTACTTTATTAGTGGTATTATTATTATTATTATTATTATTATTATTATTATTATTATTAATATTATTATTATTATTATTACTATAATGACCACTTTTAAATAAAATTGAATTGTCATAATCTAAATCATTAATTTTTTCAAATATTTTAACTTTACGACTATGTTCCAATAACAATTTATCTTGTTTTAATAGATGATGTTCGTTTAATGATATTTCTAATGGTATATCTAAATTAATACGTTCAATTGGTGGCAATTCAAAACATTCTTCTGCACTGATAACATTTTCTTCTTCCGCTTCAAATTCAATCGGTGGGTTATGTTCTTGTTGTTGATGTTGTTGTTGTAATTGTTGTGGCTCCATATGGGAATATAATAAATTACGATGTTGTTGTTGTTGTTGATGTATTAAATTAAATGATGTTGAAAAGATTTTACGTGATGTTTTTGCAACAAATGGTTCCGGTTCTATTGATATACGGACAATACTACGCGGTCCCTCCAATATAAATATTTCATTATTATTAACTATTAAATTTTGTATTTTACGCAATCGTTTAATTGTGGCTTCAATTTTTAATTTTTTTAAATTTAAAAAATATACTATAAATTCCGAATAGGTTACAATAAATGTTGATTTGTATATAGAAATTTTACCAAAATTTATATTATTATTTGGAGGATTTTGTGCGATTATTATTGGATTAAGTAATGGTATTTCATATGTTTGTTGAACTATTGTATCTTTAAATAAAAATGTTTGTGCGACATTTCCTTGTAAATCAGCTAACCATATACGAAAACCTGGACGACTACATATTACTGATGGATATGTATTATTATTATTATTAATATTACTATTATTATTAATATTATTATTATTATTATTATTATTATCGTTACTATCACTACTATTATTATTCCTATTATTGCCACCAAAATAAAATATTGCTCCAAAATCACTTAACATTTTACGATCCTTTTTTCCAATTTGTAATACCTGCCATTTACCAGAATCTGTATCATTTTCTGGTTGACATATAATAGCCCGATAAACAGTTGATATTAATAGCCATGGTTTTGTAAATGATATTTGTACAATTTCATATGCTTCATTTAGTATTTCACGGGATTTGCTGATGTGCTGCAATAAAAAAAGAAGTGAGATAAAATTATATATAAAAAAATTGTATTGATTTTGATTGAATTTAATAATAAAAATAAATTAGTGCGGGGGTTCATTTGTAGACAATAGAAATTAGTAAGAGATAAAAGAAGTTGCAGATTGGTTTAGACAACGGAGATACAATGGATAGGCACAGACCAATGATTTGAAATTTTATTTATCGAACATTCACTGTGATATGATTGAATTTACTTGATTCGTCTCGATACAAATACCTTAACCAAGATTGAATATCCAGGACTCTGTTGTTCACCTACAGAAATTGCATTGCAAAGTAAATAATTAAAAATTTGAGCAGAAAATTTAAGGATTACACATCGATTATCGGCGCAGGTATTGCGTTGTTACGATTGCTCTGAAATAAATTAAGATTAGTTGTGAAGAACGCGATCACTGTTTGATTGAATTATCATCTTCAGAAAACTGTTTTTAGCTATCAACTTCGAAATTATATATTCTTTGTCCGCTTACTTTTTGTAGAGTGAATCAAAAAAAAAGTGGTGTGACAATTAATAAAAACATTAAATTTATTGAATATTATTACTATTAATTCATCAAATAATATTACAATTCTAATATTTTATATATTTAATATTTCTTCTGCTTCCTCAAAGTCAACGTATTTAAAGCTCTAAGTGTTCCCGCCTCCTTTTTTATAGCTTCATTCTTTGCATTTAATTTCCGGTATGCGGCAGTCTATTAAAATAATCATGAAAATAAAAATTATTTATAAAATTATCATTAACAAATTTTTTTTTGTTATGTATTGCAAAAAAAAATACTATTGCTTTCATCTGTTTTATTCTTATCGATAATTGTTCCGTTTCAAAGGAAATATCCCGGCCTCGTAATCTCAATTTCTCCAATGCATTTGATTTAAAATAATGCAATTTCGGCATCTATAATATAAATTAATATAAAATAAATAAAATGTATCTATTTTAATTTACAAAAAAAATATGTACACGTTATAAAATTTTATTTACCGTTGATGAGAATTCAGAAAATGACGTTCCTTTATTACATAAACTGCATCGACACTGTTTGTACTGGGCACCAGTATCTAAAAAATAAATAACAATTGAAAATTTGTTATAAAATGTAACAATTCATATTAAATTCATACTCATTATGCTGTGTAAAGTTCTCCGTAAAATGTAAATCGTATATATTTAATTAGTAGCCAATTAATCATTCATATATTCATCATTTTCCCAAAAACACAGGTCAAACGTAACGATGCAAGAGATAAATAATCGCATTTAACTTTAATATTTTAATTGTATTTTCTATAATTTTAAAACTCACATTTAACAGAAGGGCAGAACTTCTGAAATGATGATGTATTTTAACAGGTATCACAACCAGTAGCTGATGTGTTAAATTGTAAATATTGCCATTTAACCCCTCAGCTACAGGGAGTGCTACCATGTAATAAACAAACAAAAATGTTGAATATAATAATTTGTAATATTTTTTGATTAATATCTTAGGCGTTAATAAATTCTGTCAACAATAATATTATAATATTAAAAATTCATATAAAAATCGTATCAAAAAAAGAACAATTTTCAAATAATAAAATAAATAAAAGCATAATGGAAAATACAGTACATAAAAAATTAACAGCAAGCAATTGGTGTCTATTAAAATTATAATTAAATTTAATTAAAAACGTAAAATAAATCGTACAATTTTTACTAATTCTCTAAGCGAAGATTGGATGGTAAACAATTAAATATATTACATAAATAACACACATAAAATCAAATCTGAATGGGACCTGTTTTGTTAATAAACTTAACGGATTAGTCAAGACGGTGGCTCTGCCAATCGGTTGTGATTGAATATAAATTAATACTTGTTAATAAATCTATTAAATTGAACTGGTGTTGTGTGTTCTCCAACATCAGTTCTCACCGTTTGAAATTAATTTATCTTATAAATTGTTATATTTGAAACTATTATCAAATTGAAGTGGTATTTATACTTCTAAATGAAGCTATTTTAATTGTCGATCGATGCGTACATGTATTTCGCATCTACACATAGTGATACATGAAATTAGTGTTAAATTGCCAACATTTCAAGCACTTTCATCAGAGTTTTTCTTTCTAATTGCCTGTTAACAATACAAACAGAGGCAATACGAATGCTAAACTCATTAAAATACGAAAGTCGCGTCACTACCATTGAAAAGCTACGATTCTTTATTTGTAAATAAATAAATCAATGTTTTATTGTAGTATAGTAGAAAATTTGAAAAAAAAAAAAAAAATCAATTGGATAAACTGATTTTGAAATCAAACACACATTTACGATACAATAATAATTATAATAATAATTGTAAAAATTTAATAATGGAAGCTAAGCGACATCGTATAACAACAACACCACGCAATCTACACGCCATACATTTGCAAGCACAAACAACAACATAAGATAAATAAAAATTAACATAAATTATACTTTACCTTTTACATCTGACACACAAATGGTACATAAAATATGTTTACATGATAAAAATAACATTTTATTTATACTATTGTTTTTATTTTCGATATCATTATAAGATGTACCACAATTATCACAAGAAATCCAAACTGATTCATTTTGCGACATATTTTCTATAAATTATATTGATTTTTCTAATTTATTTGTTCACTTGAATAAAAAAAAAAAAAAAAACTATATTTCATTTCAATTGTTTTCACCACACAAGCACAAACAAAAAAAAAAAAAATGAATCTTCAACGGAGGGAGTTAAACCTGCGCATTTACACTTTTTCCAATGACAAATTGAAAAAACAAATGAATATTTATGTAAAAATGGTTGGTTTTTTTTTTTTTTTTAGTAGAGGTAAAGCAAAAATATTAAAATGAAAATAGGCGAAAAGAATTTAAAATTTTTTTTTTTTTTTAACTTACCGTTTGAAAATCAAATTCCGTCAATACAACAATGCCTTGTTTATCACCCGAAAACAATTTCATACCATTTTTAGACCATTCAACACATTTTACAGGTGAATGATGAAGATCACGTATCGTATATCTAAGGGGAAATATATGTGTTTGAGAAATAGTTGGAAAAAAAAAACAAAAATGAACACACAAAAACAACAACAACAATAATAACATACCTTTGAATCGGTTTTATTTTGGTCAGTGGTGTAACCAAATCCAAATCTGGTGGATGCTCTTTTTGTATTTGAAATATACTAACTTGACCACATGCACTACCAGCAGCTATTAAATATTCAACTGATGATACAATTTTTATACATGTTATGCCCGATGATATCTAGTTGTGAGTCATTTAAAATAAAAAAAAATCAATATAAAAAATTAAGAATTATCCGTATGCAAACGCAATTTGTTTGGAAATATGGAATCCCCTTATTTAGAAAAAAATTAAAAAAAAAAAAAAAAAAAATTACCTCACTCCGTAATTTTTGTACATCACCAGTTAAACGGTTATACCAAAATGATATGCCAATATCGGTTCCAATAGCAATAAATTCGGGTAATACATCTAAACACGTTATATTAACATCAATATAAAACAGCCCTCGTTGTATTTTACTCGGAATTTTTTCAAGTAAATCGGACAATGGAGCCCATTCACTTAATAACAAAATATTATTATTTTCCATAAATAACTTATAAAAATCACAAAACTTTATGTTTTATATAGTTTTAAATAAAATTCAATAATTTTATTGAATTTATAATATTATAATAATTATTTAGTTATAGTTCTTATTTTATTTACATTCATTTTTTACAAAAACATATTTTTGTAATAATATTATAAAATAAATTAAAAAAAACCCCACAATAATTTGTTTGCAAATTGAAATGTCAAATAAAAGTCAAATTAGAAAATTTTTTTTTTAAATGATGAAAGATAGATGTCAGCGCATACACATAAAATTGTCAGATAATATGGGTCTGGCTGGATATGTCAATATTATGGAAAATCGCACATGCCCACAACATAGAAATTATTTTTACCGCTATAATTCTTTTTTCTTGCACTTAGTTGGTCATTATAATTTTGGAGTTTTTTTTTGTGTTTCTTTGTTCTAATTTTTAATGTTTAATTGTGCAAAATTTGTTTTTTTTATTAATAATTATAAGTTAATTAAATTTGTGAATCTTATAATATATTTGCAGTATAATTGCGTTTAGTTTGTACAACAGTAATACAACAAAAACATATAAACTATATAATAAAAAAAATGGTTTTGTGAAAAGAAAATGCAGTAAAAATAATCACAGTATCACCAAAGCACAGTGGACACAATGATTTCTAAAATATACCAAATTACCAATTACGATGCGCCATTTTTATGCAAACTTATGGTAAGTTTATTTTATTTTTTAATTTAATACATTTATATTATTATATTATTGTGTTTCTTTTTAATAAACAAAGATTAGTTAGATTAGATTAAAAGATGGAGATTAATATATAAAATTGGTTTTGTCTTTTGCTCACTGACACTACCAAAGTCTTTTGACAAAATATTCAATTATATAAAATGCATGTATTATGTGTTTTTTTCGTTCACATAACAGTTCATTTGCAATATTATAATACATTATTTGCATTAAATTATATTTATATTATAATTAAACATTCAATCTTATTGTAAAAAAAAACAACAACAACAAAACTAAACTAAAATCGCATAGATAATAATAAGTTATATGTATTAATAAGTAAACTCTCTACATTGTTATTTTGATAGAATAAACGTGCCATCATATAAAATTTGGTATGATTAAAATTATTTTGGGAAACTAATTTTGGCACTCAGTCTATTGTGCTTTCTTCCAACGAGTTAATTCTCAAAGTGTTTAGTTTCAGAAATGAAATGTATTACTATTTTGATTGTGTTAGTGTTAGTGTTGATAAACAAACTGCAATTCTTACAGTTTTACATTTTACATCTAATGCAGAGATTTCTATCAACGTCTTTAGAATTTCAAGCATGCAGCACCTCTGTCTGTACTTAGATATATAACAAAATATTTTGTGTTTAGTTTTTGTTTCAGTATTCATGATATTTCAAAAGATTTACTAAAAAAAATACTACTTCTTTCATTGTAGCACATATTAGTTAAGTTTATAGGCAAAAAAATGAGATTAAAGATTATTAGTTAATGTTATTTTCTTTGTTACACTTAAACGTTCCAGCTGGAACTTAAACAAATATTATTATTCGATTATTCATCAACCAGGGAAATAATCTGTTTAAATAGAATAATGAAATTTATTTCTAAACGTTACAAACTTACTTACCAAATCTGATCACATAATTTCTAACTTACGTTTAAAGTTCGCACTGCACTACTGTGTCAATTATTACAAAAAAGGTTATGATAAACGGATTTGAGGTGGAAAGCGATATATATTCTCTTGGTGTAAAAAGTAAAAGATCGGATTATTTATTTTAAAATTTAATTTATATATTTATTAATATTAATAATAATAAAAAAAAAAAAATACATTCAGTGTTTTTATTAAAATATGTTAAACGTTAATTAATTTATATAAAAATACACAATTATTTTTTTATTTTTTTTTTTGTAAAAATGGTGCATATACAATTAATCGATTAATTAATTAAATTTCTTAAAACATATATTGATATTGATATAAGGATATAAATAATTTCGTGAACATAAAATTGTAACCGTTTTTCTTTTGGTTGTTGCAGACATTTTAGCATAAAAAGCTTATCAAAGCTTTTTTGGTAAAACATTATTATCCTTTTATAAATGTGAGTTTTATATTATGTTAAAAAAAAAATTAGTCGTAGAAATTAGAAAATGTAAAAATAATATAGGCAATGAGCATAAGCAAGTAATTTCGCAATGTGACGCTAGTCTTTTATATAGGAAAACAATAATTATATGGGATTCGCTTACACAATTATATTAAAAATAACTAATTAAAAAATATTTTATTGGCAAAATTTTGATATTAAATTAAATAATTGATATTCTGCGATATTTCGGAATACTCAAACAAATAAAACATTTAACATTTGATCATTCTTTAGATATAACAATTATGAATTTGGAAGTTGTACAACTTTTCGTCGACTGCTATTATTTACCGTGTGTAAATCACTTCAATCCAATTTATTGAAATTTAGTGATTCCTTGTACATTTTTGATTAATGATTTGTATAGGGAAGCTTTCGATATAAGTACGCAATAATGGTATTCAATTTTAATTATCAGGTTTACCGGTATCAAATGAGCGTTTTTTTTGTGAAAATAAAACAATAATTTTAAATGGGAAAATGAAAAACATTTGATTCAAAATATTGGTCGTTGCTTTCTACACATTTTGACCACCTTTCTGACAATTTGTGGATACCACGCTAATAGCATTTCGTTCGTGTTTTGAAGCAAACCAATCAGTCACCCAATTTTCGACTGCTTCGTAGGAATCGAAGTGCTACTCAGTCAATGCGTGTCCCATCGATGAAAACAAATGGTAGTCGGAAGGAAACAAGTCTGGTGAATACGTCCGCGGGAGTAGCAGCTCCCAGCCAAGTGCTTTGATTGTATCCTGAACCGGGTTTGCTATGTGTGCATGGAGCAATATTACCTTGCCTTTCTTCTAGCCCATTCTGGTCGTTTTTCGATCAATGCATGGTTCAAATTAATCATTTGTTGTCGGCAGCGATCAGAATTAACAGTTTCACCAGGTTTCAGAAGCTCGTGGTACATCACACCTTTCTGGTCCCATCAGACACACATCATTGTCTTCTTGCCGAAACGATTTGGTTTTGCAGTCGATGTTGATGGTTGTCCTGGATTAACCCATGATTTTTTCCGTTTAAGATTCTTTAAATAAATCCATTTTTCATCGCCAGTAACAATTCGATGCTAAACTGATTTCTTTCGTAGCTGGCAAGTAAAATTTCACAAGTATTTTTTCGGTTTTCCATCTGTCATGTTCATTCAATTTATGTGGCACCCATTTTCCACACTTTTGGATCTTTCCCCCAAAGCTTTTAAACGGTCATAAATTGTTTGTTGTGCAACATTTAACATTTTTGCCATTTGATTTTGATTCAAAGTGTCATCTTCATCAAGCAATATATTGCTTGAAATTCGGCGTCTACAATCTTTTTTGGTGGTCTTCCACGTTCATTATTTCTCACATCAAAATCATTATCCCTGAACCGTTTGCATGTTGCTTCTGATATAGTATGATCACCATATGATATTGTTTGTACAATGACTTGATGTATACTAAATATGTTTGACAGATGTCATAGCAACCAAACAAAACGAAATAATTAAAGCACGTTCACTACAAATGTTCCCTATCGAGAAATTTGTATTTTGACGCTCATTTGATACCGGTATACACCTGGTACATAAGGTCATGGATCCTAACATCTAATTCATATACTATTAAAAGTATAAAACATTCTGGAAAGTCTGAATCTCTGTTATAATCTAAAATCCACAACACTTGTAGCAGTGACACACCGCATATATGCGAATTTGCCGTCAATTAACATTGGTAAAATTGTCAATAGCATAATACCGATTTGCTATAAATATTCCACCACCTCGTCGCAGAATACTATTATAAAATGACGACCCTTAGTTATTTTGTGCATAATAAATTGGTTTGACCATTATTCGTACAATAATCGAATATTTTTTTAATTCATCGCGCGTACATAGCCATTTCCGAAATAGTAAACACATAATCACACTTGGAATCTTTGTAAGCTTATTATTTACAAAAGTTTTTAGAAATTTAAATTCCTCCTCTTTTATATCACCACCTCATACACGACACTTGCCATAAATATTTTAATCATATTTTTTAAAAACCCTTTTTCCATATAATGCTCATTATTTTTACACTTTAACTTTTGCAATCTATCATCTCACCACGTCCAAATAAAAAAAAATAATATCAGTCTTGTTAATTATTATAAAATTATTAAATATGTTAATAACAAATAATTGGTTAAGGAATGATAATAACTACCATAAAAAACAACTTTATTAATAAATGGAAAACAAACATTGAAATAAATTGAAATATTAATTAATTATTTATTATAAAAAGGATGGTTTTGTTATGGGGCTCATAAAATTAATCGGTTCGGTTATGTGTTTTAAGAAAGAAGAAAATAATAAGGATGCCATTAAAAATGTGTGTTTTGTTCGTTTTATTTTTAATCCATATAGACAGACGACACACACACAAGCAATTTTTGTATTATTTTTTAAAACTGTTCAAAGAATAATTTATGGGCTCCGCCGCCAACATTGATTTTGATTTTTCATACCTTCGAGCATAATTCCAGATTTTCTTAAAAATCTAGAACTGCTCTATATCTCTGCCTCTATCTCTGCCTCTATCTCTTATATTATAATTAATATATTATTACAATTATTTGTTTTATCATTTATTTGCAATTAACAATTAAAATTTGTATTTAGAAAAAAAAGGAAAACTCTAATTTTTTTCACAAAAAAATGTTATAAATAATTAAAAATTAAATTAACTAGATTCATTTTGACCAGCATTAGTTTTGTTAGAAAATTATAGGATTTAGAAAGAGAACAAAAAAATGAATTATAAATATAAATAGAAACACCGAATACCCGCTAAATTGATAATTTTGTTCCAACCTCTCATTCTAAAGAGACCCGTTTAACACCACATTCCATACAAAATTTTGCAATAGCTACTGTAAACCGATTACCGCATTCATGACAAAATTTCGACATTTTCATTTCTTTAGAATGTTGATGTTGTAATTGTGGTGGTGGTTGTTGTTGTTGTTGTTGTTGTTGTGTTGATTGATTATGCATTTGTTGCCAATTATTATTACTATTTTGATGAATATCGATAAGTTTTGGTGATGAAATTTGTGGTAATGTATTATCGGAACCAGTTGAACTTAAACTGCCCGATGAATTTCGTTTTTGTTCAGATTTATAATTTTGTAACATACGTTGCTGCTTATTATTATTTGTAATAATATTACTATTATTAGTATTATTCATTACAATATCGGGTATTTGATAATTTGATTGATGACGTTGATTATTACGTTGATTGTTACTACGACGTATCGGTTTTTCTGTTTGTGATTGCCTGGATAAACTATATAAAATTAATTAAAAAATTTATAAATTTTAAATTTCTTAATTAAATTATTTATACTTTATAATTAATTTATTATTTTAAAAAATTTAAAGGCGGTTCGCTTATAGATAAATGTAAAGTGCCCTATAGTAACCCTATCCGTAGTTTGTCCGCCAAATATTCCGCATTATATGTTGTAGGCCGTATAATTTCAATCCGAGGAAATATCTATGGATTTCTTATGGATGTTCGCTTTTATATGATGAGTGCAACCCTGTCCATGAATTTTTTTTATAAAGAATATCCTTGGATAATCTGTATGTTCCGATGATAATTTGTACGGATTCTCCTTATACATGTATTTCTCGTTGATATGATGATTCCACAGAATATCCATAGAATTTATCTGTATATTTTTTGTGCGGAGATTTACGAATTTTGACAAAAATATCTTTGGATTGTCGATATGTAATTTGACAAGTAATACCAGTGAATTGTCCGTATTAGCAGAATTATTTTTCTCATGACGATAATGCAAAATTTTGGTTTGATTCATTTTTTTTTTACCGATAGACCAGAAGTTCTATATGAGCACGTCCAATGAAGATGCTGAACGATGGCAAAAATTCATCGATTTTGCATTTTTTTTTGGTAATATCACAAGAAACAAAAACTGCACGGATAAAATCCATGAAAAGTCTTACAAAATTCCTCGGAAATATATTTAGACTTGAGTTACAGGTTGTTTTAAAAATTATGAAAATAAATGAGAAAGAGTGAGGACTATAATATTAGATAAGGGAAATATAAAAAATTTGATAATTAGTGGATAATTAGTGAAATAAATTATGAATACAATACCGCACGGATATATATTGGAAATATTACTCTGCGACAATCCAAAGATTTCAATTGACCTAAATAAAATGGTATTATATTAATTATAAATCTATGAACATTCTTTGGACAAATCTATCAATATATCTTTTCCCTGGTAAATATGTGAATTTTTTCCACTGCAATTTTCCTCATTTTTCACAGTAAGGACAAATTGTTACTAGAGTGGTATACAAACGTAAATTTAGTTACGGCCACCTTTAATTGAATGTTCATACTCTAAAGATAGATAGATAGATAGATAAATAGATAGATAAATAGATAGATAGATAGACTACCAACTGTTTATAAAAAATTAACCTTTCATATCGCACACCCTCCGTCTATTAAATAACACAACGCTTTAGTGTTTGTTTTCAATTGTTTAAAAAATTAAAAATTAGATTTATTTTGATCTAATTAAAATTAAGTTAAAAAATACTGATAAGTGACCGAAACGCTAGAATCACTTTAACTTTATGAATCCATTCCTATCATCATAACTTTTGTACATATACAATAATTATGCACGTGAAATCTAGAACACTATAATCTTAGGTATGCTCCTCTATTATTGTTATGGATCCCATCTTTAGCATTGTGCTACAATATCTACAATTACAAAAGACACTCAAATAATAACAAATTGATAGCATGGGCCTATGAAATACTTGACCACAGAGTCTCACTTTAGATGTGTCCACAAAACCATTAATAATTAATTATTCCGAATTGATATTATCTGTACTTCTGCAAGAAAAAAACACTATATTATATAATAAAAATGCGATGACTACCTGCCATAAGCTGAATCAGCACTTAATTTTGACGTTTGATGATGACGTCGTAATGGATAATTTTCCATACTTGATAATTCATCTGAATCAATGGGATATAATATAGTTGCGGTTGATATTGTTGTGGTAATTGGTGAAGATATTTGTGGTAGTGATGATGACGATGATGATGTTAACGGCTGCGGTGGTGGTGGTGGAGTTGATGGCGATATTGATGATTCAGATAACATTTGATCTAATTCATAAACACTTTGTAATAATTCTTGTTCGACTATTGTCATATCATCATTATTTTGCTTTTCCAATTCTTTTGACATAGATTTTTTTTGTATAACAATTACATCTTCATTATCATCATCGTCGTCATCATTATCTGCCTCCTCCTCCTCCACCGCCTCCTCCTCATTATCATTATCCTCAACATAATCATCATTAACATTATTATTTCCAGCATTATTATCGAACTCGTTATTATTATATAACATTTGATTTTTTGTTATCGGAACAGTTGGAGTGGAAGCAATTGAATATTTATTATGAATATGAATAGGATTTTCTATACCATCAAAATGATCCTTATTATTATTATTACTATTAATTTTATTATTATTATTATTATTTTTATTATCACTTATATTATCAATAACTTCATTATCATTTGATGACGACGAACTAGAAATAGATGATTTTTCATGTTTATTATTATTTAAATTATTAATATTATTTAAAGTATTTCGTGAACGATTTGTCATAAATTCTTTGTAATCTTTAAATATGGGATATTGTTCGTCATCTTCAAATGATGATATAAATTCATCAAAATCAAAATTATTAAATATTGATTCAATATCATTTTGATTTTTATGTGAATTTATAATCGGTTGTTGGTGTTGTTGTTGTTGTTGTTGTTGTTGTTGTTGTAGTTGATTAATTATATTCACTTTAATATCGGTGTTAATGTCATCGTCGATTATCTGTTGGTGTTGTTCATTTGTTGGTGATAAATCATATAGAAAATTATCTTTCGAAAGTCTTAATTGTCGTCGCTTTTCTCCGGATGTATTTCTTTGGTTATTTATGTTTTCAATATTATTATTATTATTATTATTATTATTATTATTATTATTATTATTATTATTATTATTATTATTATTATTATTATTATTATTATTATTATTATTATTATTAATTATAATATTGTTTAAGTTATTATTATTATTATTATTATTATTATTAATAATATTCTTATTATTATTATGAATAGCGTTTCCACTATTAATTAATTGATTATCAAATAATATCGTTTTTGATTTTAAATTTGATTTAGTTGTTCCGGTTGATTCAATGCTACTAGTACTTGTACTATTACTGCTACTATTGCTACAAGTACTACTATTACTACTATTACTACTATTTATATTATTAATAATATCGCTATTATTATTATTTGATCTTAAATCTGATTCGGTCAGTTTATTTTTTGTAATAACATTAACGGACAAATTATCACAAACATTTATTAATTTTGGATCAATAAAATTATTGATCGAATCAATATTATTATTATTATTATTATTGTGTAATAGATGTTTACTTTTATTTAATTTATAATTATTAATTGGTGCTAATTTAATTGAATTGTATTTTTTTAACTCAATTTTTGATGGTGGTGATGGTGTTGCTGGTGGACTATCTAACGCTGTTATTGTATGCGGTGTTGTTGGTGGTGTCGTTGTTGGCGTTGTCGTTTTTAGCTCATTTTCAATTTTATAGTCAAGCAATTCGGCAAATGAATTTTTTAATGTTGCCGATTGTTTATTTAAACTATTACTTTTATCTTTAAGTTCTTTTTCCGTTAAACCTTTTGCTACCACAATAGAAGATTCACGTGTTTTATGATTTGTCATATTACTATTAGGATTAGTTGGAATAGTAGTAGTAGTAGTTGGAGTAGTGGGTGTGCTAATGTTATTACAAATATGAGATATATCTTTTTTGTCGTGTTGTTGTTGTTGCTGTTGTTGTTGTTGTTGTTGTTGTTGTTGTTGTTGTTCTGGTTCTTGTTCTTGTTCTTGTGGTGGTGTACAATTTAATTCATTTTCATATTTTAAAAATATTGCTAACGAATCAGTTTTGGATAATGGAAAATCATTTGCGAATGATGAAGTGGCGCCGGCGGCTGGTATTTTATTTTGTTTTAAATCTAAACGTAAATTACGACGATATAGATTTGTATTTGGATCACGTTTTATAACATCAGTTTTGGACGGTGATTTTGGTATCATATCGGGTGTTATAATAGCATGACTTTTTACTGGTAATTCATCATATTCTTCGGGTTTCATAAAATTAGATGAAATCGGTCCTTCATCGGAGATACCACGTTGTATTGTTGATTTTACTTTTGGTGCCAATAATAATGGTCTTGGTGTTTTTTTCGGTATGCGTAACGATGATGTACGTTTGAAATTTGATTTTATCGAATTTAAATTTGTCGTTGGATTTATGTGATTGTGATTAACGAATGCCGTTGTCTTAGACGTCGACGACAATGGAGATTTTAAATTTAAAGATTGTGTAAGACATTGTTGCGGATGATTATTACTGTTCGATTTGGACGGAAAAAATGGTGATGTTGGTGAAAATAATTCTTCTAATTGACGTTTTGCCGATATAAATGGATCATATTTATCGGATTGGCCACTGTAACATTAATAAAAAATATAAATAATAATTATAAATATGATGTCATTGAGAGAAAGGTTCTATAAATTATATGTATTAAAAATAGCATGCAAAATTGTAGTCTGTAAAAATTAAATTTATTCACTTGCCATTGGTGCAGTAATGGAATGAATGATGGTGGTTTTTAAAAGAATAATTCGTGATTGGTACGAGAGTTTTGAAGATGTAAAAAATGGTGGGTATCTTTTCGAGGTTGAGAATAAACAACTGTACAGTTGAAGTTTAAGAAATCAAAAACACACACGATCCAAAGAGATTGTACAATGAATGCACTATGTGGTTTGTCCATTGGCTACAAAATAAATGTAGCCGGCAAGGTGGCCTTATAATAATACATTAATATACCAATTTGTGAACCTTGGCGAGTTTACTATCATAAAAATATATATAAATTATTGCATAGTAACAATTTCTCAATCGCATATGCAAAAATTTTCAATATAATAGAATTTTACAAAAATATTAAGTAATAATTAAATTATCCAAACCTTTTAGCAACAATTTTTAAATTACCATCAATAATTCCAATTTTATTATTACTATCAAAATTATCCAAATGTTTTGTACTTAATTGTACAAAATCGATATAACAATCGTTTTCAAATTTATGTAATTGATTTTGATATTTTATAAAATCCGTATTTGAAATGTTTTCCATAAAATCAAATCGACTGTTACTTATTTCATTGCTATTATTTTCAGTGGTTTTTTCTTCCGTGGATTTCTTATAATTATTATAATATGGAGGATTATAAAAATTGACAATATCTTCTTTATCACCATCATCATCGTCATCACCATCATTTTTATTATTAATATTTTGTTGTTGATAATTATTATTTCTTATAATTGGTGATTCTATTGCACTATCAATTATTTCAATTTGATTTAAATTTAAATTAATCCCATTTGATGGTATATTCATTAATAGTTTATCATTATTCTCAACATTGTCTATTGATTGCCTGGATTTATTAAATTTATTTATTTTTATTGATGCTGTCGATGTGGTGGCACTAATAATTTCAAATGAAATTGGTTTTTTATTTTCTGTGTGTGAGAAAGATTTAATCATTATGAAACTAAAGATAGAGATTGAGAAAAATAATATTATTATGAATTGGAAAGTAGAAATAATTTTACCCAACATTGTATTTTTTTGTGATATTTCATTATTTTCAATATTTATATCGCATGACGCAGGACTATTTAATCTGTAAAAGTTTTATTATAATTTGTTATTTATTTTTATTTACACAGAATTAAGTCATATTTATTGTATGTGATTCGAACAATAGTGTCCGCATAGTTTTATGACATCGGTCGTAAAACCCACATCATTCAAATTTTGTAAAAAAAGACACCGTTTATTTAGGTTTTTTTAATTAGTTTGATTAAATTTACAAGAGCGATCGTTTACATACGTATTAAATTTATTATACAAAACGTGATTGGTGTGCTTTAAAGTGGCCAATGTTTTTACACATTGATCTTAACACAAACGAATATTAAATTAAATAGTGAGGGTGATGGTTCTGGCAAATACGGGGTTGCATTGTAAATTTCTTTGAAAAAATAGCATAAGAGATTATGTGTCGATAATCTACCAATTTATTGGGAAATGTTTACGATGGGAATATACAGAGACATTTTGTAAAGTTGACAATGATCTCTGGTGATTCGAAATGAGTTTACACAACCATTTAATAGAAAAACTATATATAATAGAAATTTAACTTTAATTTCCAAGTGGATAATAGTAAATTGATCATGAATCTCGCCATTGCTGTCACTATAACGTTTATAAATTTGAAACAAAATAACGAATATTAACTAACTTGACGGAAGTGTTACTACATTTTGGTTTTTTCCTCTTTAAATTTCCCACACACGAAACATATGGTTTAATGTATAAATTGGATAAATCCTCATTACTACAAACATTAACGCCAGAATTATTTATAATATTATCATAACTTAAATTTTGCATATACATATTTTTCTTGGGACTTATTTTATCTTCAACTCTTATAATTTTCGGTGATTTTTTTAAAACCAATTGATTAATTTGTTTTTGTAATCTATTATTTTCTAAATTTGATTTTTGAAATTGTAATTTTTTCTTATCAACATGATTCAATTCAGTTTTATTATCATTATTGTTGTGCTGGTGCTGATGGTGCTGATTATTAATATTCTTATTAATGTTGTTAAAAATACCGTCTTCATGAGATTCACCGGATGCTGTTGTTTTTACATTATTCTTTAACGATGATATTGATTTTAAATTAATTTTTTGTTGCAACTGTTGTTTAAGATTATTTTTTCGTATTCCATTACCAATTATTTGTGTTTCATTACAAAAAAATGGTGCTTCATCATCGTCATCAATACAACCAACTACTTTATTGGGTTTATGAAGACTATTCACGTTATTATTAAAATTTAAATTTCCATAATGCACATTTTTTGGTGATACGGTTTTAGAATTTAATGGCATTGTCGCACATTCTTTATACTCCACTTTATCACAATAATAATAATCAATAATTTCATTAGAATTATCTTCTCCACTTTTTCTTTTATAATTTTTGATTTTTGTTTTTTGCATAATAAATAATAAAATTGTTAATTATTGATGGGTAAATATATTTGAAAGCAAAATTAAATTAATTAAATTAATTATATTAATTAAAATTACAAACTAAATTATTATTAAAATTATAAAACATTAGCGGCAAAACTATATAATAATTTTTAAAAATACATACCCTTCACTTGTCACCGACGATGCCATTGATATCGATAAACTACGTTCCCTTTCTTCGGAATTTTCTTTAGACTTATGACCACCACCACTATCATATACACTACCACAATCTGATAAACTATTTATTGATTCACCACAACTCATGCCGGAATATTTTTCCCTATTTTGATCACGTTTTGATCTGACATTATTTCATATAGAAAAAATAGAAAAATTTTAATAATAATAAAATAAATTATAAATGGCTTGGTGGTAATGGATAAATTTATATTTATTTACTTTAAATTTGGTGCTTTATATTTTGTTCGGGCTGCTAAACGTTCTTTGGCGGCCGTAAAAGTTGGTGTTATATTATGATTTGCGATACGTGATTTTTCTTTACACCATTCCACATGACGATCGTATGCTTTTATACAAAATGATCGTTCACAATATGGACATTGATCGGGTATTGGTGCTAAACTACGTTTTGTTGTACGATACGTTGTCGATGGTGTTTCTTTGGGCGATAATACCTGTCGATTATTACTATGTGTTATTGATGCGATTTTATGTGGATCTGATTTTCGGATACTGGCCGGTGTTGATGTTGAAACCTATTTACACAAATAATTTTTGTTTTATTTTGAAACTGATGTTAATTATCAACCGTAAATCAGTTTTCACTTTTTATTGTTTTGTAATATATATTATTTGGATTTGTATAGTTCTGTAACAGGACCAAAATTATGTCAAAGACTAATTATTTTTTTTGTTGCTAAACCAACATATGAGATTTAATCGTTCCATTACAACCCTTATGTTTTGAAAAGTATTTATAACATGAAAAATTATACATTAACCGAGAAATACATGTTTTAAGGCCAAATTTATCTTATAACTAAGCTGAATTAAATATATACGATTTCGTCATAATATTGTATTATGATCGACAAGGAAATTTATGATCTGTCAAGGGGTTACCGTATTTTTAAAAGTTTCTATTGCGATACAAATTATTTCTCTAAATATACAAAACATCTATAAAAATAAACACAAATCATTTAATATTAACGATAATACTTAAATCGATAAATAATATATTCTATTGTGGAATAAGATCCTTAAAATTTGGGTTTGGAAGACTTTAGATAGGTTAGGTTGCAGAAGCGTTGTTGGAGAAGGCTAAAGCCGCAACTACGGTTTAATTCCATGCAGTAAGTAAATAAGGAATAACAATTAAGTAAGAAAATAAATATCCTTGATAGATAGAGCATTGTAATACTATACCAGAAATAGTAAGGATTGAATTCCAATAGGCTATAAAAACATATACAGTTATACTGAGCTGAGCCAGTGTAATATAATATACATCTATATGTGATGATCTAATGCTGTTCACGTAAATAAGTAAGAATTTGATGGTCACATATAAGCAAACGTACAAAAATCTCATATAGAAAACTAATCAATTTTTTAAGGGTTGAATTCCCCATCCTTTTAAATATTCCCTTGGCTCAATGCATATATTTATATTAGATTTCATTTGTATTTAATTCAATTTCACCCGTCCGTCCGTCGCTCATGAATCAAGTTCATGTGTACAATAACGAACGATATGTTATAATGATTATATCAGTGACGAAGGCTGAGAAGTATAGCGTTCAGTTTTTAATATCGCTATATTTTTCTTATAACCTGCGGTGAAATTAAACTAAATTATGAAAAAATATTTGGGTTAAATTTTTCGGAAAATCGACTTTTATGAATTATCATTTTTTTGAATTACGATGGGCCATAGTTTTAACGGATTTACATTTTTGTATACAGAATTTCAAATTATAATCAATATTCAATATTTCATAGAAGAAGTTTTTAAAATCGATTCACTCGCGTTCAAAAGATATATGATCGATTTTCCAATCGATGGCAGAGAAAATTTACAGAAATTTGTGGTATTGTATAAAGTCGACAAACGAATGGTGCAAAATATTTATACAGTTCCATTATTTCCTGTAAAATTTCAATGACACCAAATGGAAAATAAGGTCATATCTTTTGAACGCGTGAGAATCGATTTTTAAAAATCTCTTCTATGAAAGATTGGAAATTGATTATATAACGTGCAATGGAAATCCGAAATCCGACTATGGCCGACGTAATTCAATAGGATGATAATTCTTAAAAGTAAATTTTCCGGAAAATTTACTTCGATGGACATTCCAATTTTATTTTTGCATAATGTAGTCTACTTTCAACTCGTCTACCGGAATAAATATAGTGATATTGTAATCTTAAAACATTTTTTCACGCTTCACCACTGGAGTATATGTATTATTCCAAATTGTATGCGTGTATGTGCATGTTATAATAGAAGAAAAATCAATTTTAATCTAAACAATGTATAAGGTATAAATTTGTTGTATATAAGTTTCCACAGAAACACCTTAACTCATTGGTAATTGTTTTATTAAAATATTTATAAACCTTAGCTCGCACACAAACACACACACAGCCACCCACACCTTAATTCTATATATAAATTTATATAATTTTATTATGTAATACGGCGGCTGTATTGTACGTGTTTTTAATTACATACATTGCTTTTATAATTAAAATTTGCATATTTGAACATTAAGAATGGCTCAACATATTAGCGAAAAATAAAAGACATAAATCTGTCCATTTTACAATAAAATTCTATTTTATCATGAAAATTTACACATTTTGGGATTTATATAAATAATATAAATTGCAAATAACCATATCGCGCGTATATGCATTAGATTTCCCTGCTGGCTTACTGCGGGCACTATATACATTAATTCCACAAAACATTATATACTCGATGTTTGTATAAATTACTCCCAAAAAATTCACTAATTTCAGTGTTGGATCATTAATTATTTTTATATATTGTTATATTGGCTACGAAAAACGCCATTATGAATACCAGCCAATATCAAATTCAGTTATATTATGGTTATATGGATGCAGTTGCGAGTATACAATCTGCAGCATATGATTAAATGACATTGTCAAAACTATATTGTAATTATGTGATTTGGGTCTGTCAATTCGCACGCATTATAGACTTTAAATATAACGATATTGAAATTTCTAAAAACAATTTGAATTTAATTATTTTTACCTTTGGCGGTGATAATTTTATATCATGATGATGTTGTTGCTGCTGTTGGTGTTGATTCTGTTGAATTTTATGTTGTGGAAGTCCATAATTTTTTGGTAAATAATCAGCCAAATCAGTACCTTCACGTCGCTGTCGAAACGAATCAAATGGTTTACGTTTTTTTATTAACATTTTTTCACATATTGACATATGTTTTACTAATGTTTCGGGTTTAAATGTTCGACCACATATTGAACAGGCTTCAAGTTGTAAATTATTAGCTGTTGGTTCAGCCGCCTCATTTTCATCTGTAATTAAACAATTTAAATTTATATTATTTAATTTTGTAATAATTTTATACTACAATTACATTTTTTATTTAAGGATGACATTTTTTTATAGCTAAAGAAAATCTATTAACTCGACGACTAAATGATTGTAAAATAATATATAATTAATTAATAATAGTAAAAAGATATGTTCCTTTGTTGATTGCAAATTTTATATACAATTAATTTTTTTATTTATAAAAATATACTTTATTTAAAATGAAAATGAAAGTATAAATTTTAGAATTTTTTTTGAAAGAATATCTCTAATATTTGTTGTGAACGAGGCCTAATTTTTTTTTCGGTTTTGTTGCTATGACATCATTGTACAAACGATATCATAGTTTTTCATCGTGTTAAAAATGTCAAATTTTGTACCAGCAAATGATGATTTACGAAAAGCATTAAATTCGCATCGAATGCTTGTCGCGAGGCATATGGTGATCATGCTCTATCAGAAGCAACATGCAAAAGATGGTTTCAACAGTTCAGAGATAATGATTTTGATGTGAGAAATAATGAAGGTGGAAGACCACCAAAAAAGTTTGAAGACGCCGAATTGCAAGCAATATATTGGATGAAGATGACACTTTGAATCAAAATCAAATGGCAGAAATGTTAAATGTTGCACAACAAACAATTTCTGACCGTTTAAAAGCTTTGGGAAAAGATCACAAAGTGTGGAAAATGGGTGCCACATGAATTGAGTTGAAAGACAGATGGAAAACCGTAAAAACACTTGTGAAATTTTGCTTGCCAGCCACGAAATCGAAATCGAGTTTTGCATCGAATTGTTACTGGCGATGAAAAATGGATTTATTTTAAGAATCCTAAACGGAAAAAATCATGGGTTCATCCAGGACAATCATCAACATCGACTGCAAAACCAAATCGTTCCGGTAAGAAGACAATGATTTTTGTCTGGTGGGACCAGAAAGGTGTGGTGTACCACGAGCTCCTAAAACCTGATGAAACTGTTAATGCTGATCGCTACCGACAACAATTGATCAATTTGAACCATGCATTGCATCGAAAAACAACTAGAATGGGTCAGATGACACGACAAGGTAATTTTTCTCCAAGACAAAGCACCTGCACACAAAGCAAACCCGGTTCAGGATACAATCAAAGCACTTGGCTGGGAGCTGCTACCCCCGCCGCCATATTCACCAGACTTGGCTCCTTCCGACTACCATTTGTTTTCATCGAGCGGACACGCATTGACTGAGCATCACTTCGATTCCTACGAAGAAGTCGAAAATTGGATGTCTAATTGGTTTGCTTTCAAAAGACGAACAAAATTCCCATTTAAAATTAGTGTTTTATTTTCACAAAAAAAACACTCACTTGATACCGGTACATCTGATATATCAATATTTTCATTTAAATTCACAATTTATTATTTGTTTATTTTATTATCATTTATGATAATTTCTTATGCGAATACAATATTTTTGCGTATTTATGAATAAATGATATAATGAAATGTGTGTGTTATGTTTATGTCCACATGAAAATATCTATGGTGAAGTAGATAGAGTCATAGTCGTTCATTGAATTAAACGCGTATAATGTAAAATTATCATTCTGATAATGGGTGTAAATGAATTTATGATTAACGTTTAGTTTTAAAGACTTCATCACTTTAACGTATTATCCTTTATTGATTGATTGATTGATTGATTGATTGAGAGGATTGAGAGTCGTGCGAAAATGTGAAAATAAAACAATCTTTGTTTTTCGGATACAATTAAATGCAAATATTTATCCGAAGATGTTGTGTCAAATAAATTTCAATGGGTTGGCAATAGGATGTATAAAATGTTTCCAGCATGGCTATAATTTAAATTTCTGCATCAAAAAATATTATATCCGCATAGCACTTCAAGATTGTATCATAAGTTTTGACAAATAATTTGGTATCATTTGTCCATTTTTCTACAATATATTTTTGCGGAACATAGAGTATACTGAGACATGAGATTTATATGGCAGATTTTCCAAACCGATTAGAAGAAATCTTAAGCGGGCGTTGGTGATAGAGAATATATAACTATCTATGTGGATATGTCAATGTGCGGCACTAATTAAATGCTCACCTTGTGTGTGTTTCATAAATAATATTGACTAACAAAGGCTTGTTGTTGATTATTATGATTATTTCAATATAATAAGAAAATATACTATAAATGTATTAAAATACAAACAATTATTTATGATTATTGTACAAATTTGTTTAGTAATTATATACGCAAAAGTGTATGTAATAACCCAAACAAAGTTTTATTGTTTCATATGTGAGTTATTTTGTTTATATTAGTTATATGTAATATTTGAATGGAATACATATGCATAAACATCATATGTAATAGGGCTATATAAATGTATCCAAACAATATACATAAATATTGTGAAATATTCTGGTCTCGTTAATTATGGTCAATGGAGGAATGGATAAATACAAAACACAGGATCGCTATAGATAATTTGATTTTGCTTCATCATTCTTCATATGTATATTCAAAGCAATATTTGATGTTGATTAGATTGTTACATATATTAATCTAAAGTCTATTCCGTACTCTTTCTTATCATATAGTAAAAGTTTTATGCATAATTTTTATGGTATCTTATCAAACGCTGATGAAGTCTCACGATTTACGAGTATTATTTTTCTTTATGAATTCAAAAGTGGTCATAGCGGTTCAGCAGCTGCTCAAAACATTAATGCTGCCTTAGTTGAAGCCACTACTAATGAACGGACCATTGAAACGTTAGTTTAAAAAATTTGAAGATGGTGATAAAAGTCGCTTGAAAATGAACCGTACGTGGAAAACCGCGCAGTGTTAACGGTTGATGACACTGCATTGAGAGCACTTATGGAATCTACCCGTCGCACTACTGTTCGAGAAGTTGCACAAGAATTAGGAGTTAGTACAGCAACAGTATCACGCCCACTCTCAACCATTGACAAAGCCAAAAAGTTGCGGGTTCCGCGCACGAACTGAACGAAAAGCAAAAGCAAAGAAACATCGTTTTGAAATCTGCTTCTCAAGAAATAAAAGAGAATCATTCTTGAACAGAATGGATCCTTTATAACAATATGCGTCGTGCAGCGCAATGGTTAGATGCAGGTGAAGATCTAAAAACAACACCCAAAAGCATCATCCTGAAAAGGTAATGATTATTGTTTTCGGTGATCTATGGTCGGAATAATTAATTCATTATGCATTTTTAAATGCTGCGGCGAAACAATAACAGCCCGACAGAAGTACAGTGTCGAAATTTCAGTTAAGCATAAAAAATTAGGTCAAATGCAGCCGAAGGCACTGGTCAACCGAAAAGCACTCATTTTACTTTATGATAACGTTGCAAACAAGTTGGCCGAATTAAAATACACGAGGTTCTACCACATCCACCATATTCACCGCGGGCATATCGCCAACAGATTATCATTCTTTTTAACATATTGGACAACTTTCTCCGCGTGATAAATATTCTTATTTAAATTCACAATAAAAAATTCGACATTTCATATGTAACAACCTAATACATATTTACAAGTATGTTTTTGTCCTTAGCTTGATTTATCTTTTCTCAGAAATTCTTTAAATTCTTCCCTTAAAATTTTGACATTAATTGCTTTTAACCCTTCACGGAAATAGTACTGTTTTATGGTAAATACCATTTTAAAAGATGTTTTTCTGTATCAGATTGAAACACTAAAAATTTTTGAAAAAGAGCATTGTGTTAACGTAAATATGCACAGAGATAATTTCTGACAATATCAAATTGTTATGAAACGCATCATTTTACGGGAGATGAGACTTGGATCTATATGCAATCGAGCGAATATCGTGTTATAGGTCAGAATTTTGGAAAGATAATTATTGGTTTTTGCACCGCAGAATAATGCCAAAAATTAAACTCGCATATCGTGTCACAACTACAACTACTATGCGTTTGATCTGGCACCATGTGACTTCTGGCTATATTCAATAAACTCAAAAGACAGCCGACGCGGCCACCGTTTTATTTCGTAATTATTTTGATATCGACATTTATTCGTTTATGGAATAAAAAAACGTGATTATCTATGAAAATATATGCATATTTCTAATGCGATACTAAAAATGTCTGCACAAATACCTCATTGTCGGCTAATCACTCTATAAATATACACACACAAATATACAGTAACAATGGGAATTAAGGAAATATCCATATTTTGAAGCATTCACATGCGGAGAAATTTACCAGAACCGTATAGACAATTTATTACGTTAATTTTTCAAAATAAAACGAATTCGATTGTAAATCGCTTTCCGAAAGAATTTCTCTATGTAATGTAACATATTCATTTGTAGTTATACCAAACATACGCACATATCAACTGATTGTTATTGCGATTGTCGTATGGATATTATAATTAATAACTATAGAGAGTGTCCAAAATTTCGATGGCAATACGAAAACCCTAGGTTCTCTGGCTCATTTTGCGTCGAAAATATTATATTACATTTTGGCCGATTCGACTGCGGTACGAAGTTACACGCAAACAACCAAATTTTCAATCAGACCATGTTTTGCACTCTACTGGGATCAATATCTCAATAACTAATTAACCGATTTTAAATTTTTGATACACTATTAGCATTAGCATACCGAGATCTTTAATTTGACGTTAAGATAAGGTAATTCGGACATTTCGTTATCCAGATATTTACAGGAATGTTGACAGTTAGCTGAACGCCATTTTTCTTTTTGAAAGTGTTTGTTCAAGCATAAATCGAAAAATCATGATGAAAAATTTTTTTCGGTATAAGTTTAAAAACTTGCCACATTCATAAGCTTTCGTTTAAGCTATAACATTACGATAGGTCTCAACTGGTTCCAAAGATATACACAAATAACTACAACGATGTTGGCATAAAATTGATTTTCTCAATGGAAAAATTTTATCTTTTTTTGGATTTCTCCAGAACCAACAATACGGACGTGCCAGAAAATTGATTCCAAACACTCCTATGCATTCACACAAACTTTCACACACACACAAATGATCTCACACACCAAGGCCCACACACATAAACCCACGAAAGCACACGCACGCATATCACCACAGTTTTAAACAAACAAAGCCTAAAGTAATTGTTGAAAATGTGCTCCTTCAGCTCGAATACATAGACAACAATGCTTTTCAATAGACCAAACCAATCTAAGTGTTGGCTGTTGCTTGTGGCGAATATCTTGGATACAGGCTTCAATAAGCTGAATTAACTCTTCAAGTGAATTAATCACAGTTGCATAGACTTTTTCTTTAAATCAACCCCATAAATAGAAATCCAACGGATTTAAGTCTGGAGAACTGGGCGACCATCTTATGGGACCAACTCTGCCAATCCATCCATTGAACGAGTGCAGATGTGGTTTCAACATGATTGACGTAGTGGCCCAGCGCACTATGGAGGGAATGTTAGACGCTGACTGGACGCAAACTTTTATCAAAAATGTATTGGCCGAGGTTGGCCCATAAGATGGTCGCCAAGTTCGCCAGACTTAAATCCGTTGGATTTCTATTTGTGGGGTTGCCTTGAAGAAAAAATCTATGCAACTGTGATTAATACACTTGAAGAGTTAATTCAGCTTATTGAAGACTGTACCAGGTATAGGAGTATGAAATGAGCCCTCTTTAAAGGAAGAAAAACACATTATTTAGAATAGAAAAATCAAAAATATTTTATTAAAAATAACTTCCATCGCTTTCTACACATTTTAACCACATTTCAGGCAATTTTCGTATACCACGTCGAAAAAATGGTGTTGCTTTGGACGAAAACCATTCAGATAACCAATTTTCAACTTCTTCAGATGTTTTGAAGTGCTGTTCTTTCAAAGCATGTCCCATCGATGAAAACAAATGGTAGTCCGAAGGAGCCAAGTCTGGTGAATAAGGCGGGTGTGGTAACAGATCCCATCCAAGCGACTTTATCGTATCCTGAACTGGTTTTGCTTTGTGTACTGGTGCATTATCATGTTGCAAAATTACCTTAACAGATTTTTTCTTTCTTTCTGTCCATTCTGGCCGGTTATCTAATAATGGATGGTTCAAATCGATTATTTGTTGTTGGTAGCGAACCGTATTAACAGTTTTACCAGGTTTCAGAAGTTCATGATACACCACACCTTCCTGATCCCACCAAACACAAAGCATTCTCTTCTTACCGAATCGTTTTGGTTTTGCAGTCGATGTTGCTACCTTACCTGGTGTAATCCATGATTTTTTGCGTTTAGGATTCTCAAAATATATCCACTTTTCATCACCAGTCACGATTCGATGCAAAAAAGACTTCCTTTTGTATTGTTGAAGGTGCAATTCACAAAAGGTTTTTCGATTTTCTTGTTGCCTTTCAGTCAATTCATGTGGAACCCATTTTCCACACTTTTGAATCTTTCCCATTGCTTTCAAACGATTAGAAATTGTTTTTTGATCTACATTTAAGGCTTCTGCAAGTTGTTTTTGAGTTTGTGTATCATCTTCGTCCAACAATGCTTGCAATTCACTGTCTTCAAACTTTTTTGGTGGTCTTCCACGTTCTTCATTTCTCAAATCAAAATCTTTGTCTCTAAATTGTTGAAACCATCTTTTGCATGTTGCTAATGATAGAGCATGATCACCAAAAGCTTCTACAAGCATTCGTTGAGATTCAGCTGCGTTTTTCTTAAAATGATAACAAAAAACTAATGATACCCGCAAATCGTTTGTTGAAGGCACAAAATTAGACATTTTTAACACGATAAAATTTTATGTTGTTGTATTACAAATGGAATTTACCACACTGAATGTTGTTGACAGATGTCAAAACAATAAAAAAAAAATCGGATTAAGGCTCTTCCACAATTACTCACTTCATACTCCTATACCTGGTAAATATGTATAGCTATACATATTTTATATAAGATGTTGACAATAATATTAAGATTTATATTTTACTGAAAATAAATAATTTCACTGAATTTTCAATATGCAGAAATAATTTCGTTGTATTTTTTTAATATGTTTTTCTTTTTTTTTGAGGTTATACCATATATTATATTTTTTCATAAAAACACATAGCGATCACCTCCTACATCATTCAAATATTATATTATAATTACATATTACATATTACATATTATATATTTTCGTCTGACATTTTGGTGAATTTTAAAACCAACAACTAAATCAACCTACATTGGTATAAATAACTTTATTTATTTATATATTCTTCCATAATTTCGATGAATGATATTTATGTTAAACTAAACACTTATAAATGCACAACGCAGCGATGGTTTTTATACTTTAGTATAAAATTGTGTGTGTGTAGCTAAATAAGAAAATATTTCAAAATTACCAATACTTGCACTTTATTATACTACTCTTATATACATATGAATCTTATAATATAATCCATCAAAAATGATAGATATATTATTCATTTAAAAGTTTCAATTGTTATATGCCAGGCGAAGAACTTAATCGTTATCGTTTTATTTTAAGAAAATGTTAAAAAAATTTTTAACGAAACAATCTCAACAAAAAGGAAAACCGTTTCTGTTTTGAAGCACTATACATTCGTTCGCAGTCATTCATTAAAAGATTAATCGAAACAAATATGTTACATTAGAAAGAACTACTTCTGATGGTGAATATGCACATCATTGTATGGGTTAAGATTTTCAATTCCTGAATGAAGCAAAATAACTTTACCCTGTCTTTTCGTACACTTTTCGATATTTGCATTGATCAAAATGATTATATATTTATTTTCTGTATATCGTCCAGTTTTACATACGATTTTAATCCAGAGCAATAATACACTCTTTGTTCTCTGTATCCGAAACATCTAAAGGAGTCCTTATAGATGGTCCCCGGCATTGTATTCGATGGTAGTAGCAGTTGTTCACCGTAAACTTCTAAAATAATGAAATAAAACTGCTCACAAATTCTCGTTTGTTTGATTTAAATGGATTTGACAATTTCACGACGCGAAAAACATATCATGCAATCAAATTAAAAGTAAGTTCTGCGATACTAATATCAAAAATAGTAAAATGTAAAGTATATTTGAGACACGTTACAGAATATAAAATTATATGAAATTAAGTATTATAGGAATTATTTCAAAAATCAGTTCAATTTTTGACATTACTGCAAAGCAATATTTATATAAGAATTCATAAAATAGGTGTCAAATTTCCTCCGGTTAAAGTTTCTGATACACAACAAAATTCTTTTCTGCGATTTTGATGGAATCCTCCATGGGTTGAGTCAGTTTTAATTATTATTAGTTTTGAAAAATGTTGGGCTACTATTTTCATATTGTGAAACTCACACATATGTATTTTTGCAGTTTTTATATATATTCGGATTGTTATTCATATGCAATGTTTGCTTCAAATCATTGAATATAATATATAGACATCGCCATTTGTATAGTTTCAAACAATAGCTTTAGAAGATCATTATGCGTATAATTTGCACATATTATTTGATCTCACCGAAAAATACACAAAATAATCTTATGTAGTACATTTTATGATGAAAATCAATAATGTTATAATTTTCAATGCTAAATCCTGTACCAAATTTTTCTATTTTTGAATAATTTCGATTTTGTAAACTTTTAATATTATTATTCACACACACACACACACAATTAAATCATTATTCAATTTAATTGCTTCCAATTCTTTACCTTCTCTGTTATTGTTTCCGTAACTTTTCGATGGAAATTTCTATAAAATAAATATCTTCCACATTAATGCTGCGTTTCGTTGGTATTCTCTGTGTGTATATTAAACAATAAATGTAGTGGCGAAGTCTGACAAGTAGTCAATATCGCTAGATTTTACTTATAACTGAAATTAAACTAAATTATGAAAAAAAATTTGAGTGTTCACCGAATTAATGTTTCCGGAAAATCGACTTTTATGAATTATTATCTTTTTGGAATTACGACGGGTCATAGTTTTAACGGATCTTCATTTTTGTATATAGAATTTCAAATTATATAATCGATTTCCAATCTTATCTTTTTGGAATTACGACGGGTCATAGTTTTAACGGATCTTCATTTTTGTATATAGAATTTCAAATTATATAATCAATTTCCAATCTTACATTGCAGAGATTTTTAAAATCTCTCATAATGGATATATGATCGATTTTCCCGCAGCGATGGCAGAGAAAATGTAAAGAAATTTGTGGTACTGTGTAAAGTTGACAAACGATTGGTACAAAATATTTATGGGTCTATAACTAAGTTTTGGGGATATTTTGGTAAGAAAAACGCATTTATTTGAAAGTAACGGTACATTATATTTTATTCAAAGTATTTGCCCATCTGAAGCTACAACTTTTGACCATCTTTATGGCAAATTATGGATTCCCTCATAGAAGAACTTCTTCGATTGTGAAGCAATCCATGAATCCAGTCATTTTTTCATATCTTCGTATGAATTGAACCGCTGTGCAAAAAGGTTTGACTGCATCGACCGGAACAAATGGTAGTCTGATGGAGCAATGTATGGTGAATATGGCCCGATGGGGTAGAACTTCCCAGCCAAGTGCTTCTAACGTTTCTTTGACCGGTCTTGCAACGTGTGGTCTAGCATTATCATGCTTCAGAATAACACGGTCATGTCTGTTTGCATATTTTGGTCGTTTTTGATGCAATGCTCGGCTCAATTGGATTAATTGCTTTCGGTAACGTTCAGCAGTGATGGTTTGTCCCGGTTTAAGCAGCTCATAGTACACTACACCTTCTTCTTCAAACGTTTGGAAACACTTGCTTGGCTAACATCTAATGCCAATGCTAATTATTCTTCCGTTTGACATGGATCTTCACTGAGTAAAGCTTCCAATTCTTCGTCTTCAAATTGTTTTGGTGTTCCAACGCGTTCATTATCATTAACATCAAAATCTTTATTTTTAAACCGTCTAAACCAATACTCACAATTGTTTTGTGATGGGGAATAGTTCGGTGGTCATTCCAATATTTTTTTTTTTTGCATAATGTAGTCTACTTTCAACTCGTCTACCGGGAAAAATTATATAGAAATATATCTGAAGACATTTTTTCGTGCTTCGCCACTGAATATATGGTTAGTTTCCGTCTATATAAATATAATATAAATATAATTTCATGTTATAATAAATGAAGATTCACCAGAAAAATTGTCTCATCATACGTTCCCAATATAGTACATTTATTTTAAAACAATAAAAGTAAAAGTTAAGGTTATTATCTTAAATTAGTATAATTATATGCGTCTAAATACGACAAAGACATAAAAATGTTATTACACTATAATTAACATATTTTTTTTGTGTATAGAATACACGATAAAATGGTCTTTTGTATTTCTAAAAATAAAATATTATAATTTAAATGGAATTGTAATAAAATAGATGTTGCAAATAAAATGAAAATTACAATATTTAAGTATATTGTAAAGAAAAAAATCAAATGATTATTACAAGGTGTGGCAATTGAACTGTTAAACGTTTATATTACCATCGCACAATTAATGGCACATATGTTTACAAACTTTTTTCTTCCTACATTTATCAAGAGATCAAGAATCATTATAAATATATGGAAAATTTCTGTATATCTATTGTAGAATCCGTTCAGATCTTTTAAAGTCAGTAATTTATTATTATGTTACACTTCAATTGGCACACCTTGTACACATCAACATCTCTCTCTCTCTCTCTCTGTACAATAATACTAAAAATTTAAAATTTTATTTCACATTATTTCTGTTTTGTTTATTATAAATGGATGTGTGTTGTTATAATTATAAATAATATATTAATTGTACCGGAAAGTTTAATCGCTAAAATTCTCATGAATTTTATATTATTTAATTATGTATAGATTTTCTATAAAACACCTTCACATAATCATATTATTATTTTATTTTTTTTCAAATTGTGAAAGGTGAAAAATTTACATATATATAGAAAAAAAACAAATTATAAGAAAATTATTTCTTTTTACAATCGCACACCACTACCATCACCACCACCACCACGTCCACCAACTAAATTTCATTTTTTTATTGACAGCGTGCACATACAATTCGTAAATATATACAGGGTGTCCCAATTATCGACGGCAATACGAAAACACTAGATTCTCTGGGTCATTTTGCGTCGAAAATATCATATAACATTTTGGCCGATTCGACTTTGGTACCAAGTTACACGCAAATAACCAAATTTTCAATCAGACCACTGCACTCTACTGGGATCAATATCTCAATAACTAATTAACCGATTTTAAATTTTTGATACACTATTAGCATTAGCATACCGAGATCTTTAATTTGACATTAAGATAAGGCAATTCGGACATGTGGTTATCCAGATACTTACAGGAATGTTGACGATTAGCTGAACGCCATTTTTCGTTTTGAAAGTTTGTTCAAGCATAAGTCGAAAAATCATAATGAAAACATTTTTTCGGTATAAGTTTAAAAACTTGCCACATTCATAAGCTTTCGTTTAAGCTATAACATTACGATAGGTCTCAACTGGTTCCAAAGATATACACAAATAATTACAACGATGTAGGTATAAAATTGATTTTCGCTATGGAAAAATTTTATCTTTTTTTGGTTTTATCCAGAACCAAGAATATGGACGTGACAGATAATTAATTCCATACACTCCTATGCATTCACACAATCCTTCACACACACACAAACGATCTCACACACAAAGGCCTACACACATAAACCAACAAAAGCACACGCACGCATATCACCACAGTTGTACACAAACAAAGCCTAAAGTAATTGTTGAAAATGTTCTCCTTCAGCTCGAATACATAGACAACAATGCTTTTCAATAGACCGAATCAATCTGAGTGAGATGGATTGACAGAGATGGGCCCATAAGATGGTCGCCAAGTTCTCCAGACTTAAATCCATTGGATTTCTATTTATGGAGTTGCCTTAAAGAAAAAGTATATGCAATTGTGATTAATTCACTTGAAGAGTTAATTCAGCTTATTGAAAACTGTATTCAAGACCTTCGCCACAAGCAACAGCAAACGCTTAGATTGGTTCGGTCTATTGAAAAGCATTGTTGTCTATGTATTCGAGCTGAAGGAGCACAATTTCAGCAATTATTTTAAGCTTTGTTTGATTAAAACTGTGGTGATATGCGTGCGTGTGCTTTTGTGGGTTTATGTGTGTGGGCCTTTGTGTGTGAGTTCATTTGTGTACGTTAGAAGGTTTGTGTGAATGCATAGGAGTGTATGGAATAAATTATCTGTCACGTTCGTATTGTTGGTTCTGGATAAAACCAAAAAAAGATAAAATTTTTCCATAGCGAAAATCAATTTCATACCTACATCGTTGTAATTATTTATGTATATCTTTTGAACCAGTTGAGACCTATCGTAATGTTATAGCTTAAACGAAAGCTTATGAATGTGGCAAGTTTTTAAACTTATACCAAAAAAATTTTTTCATTATGATTATTCGACTTATGCTTGAACAAACTTTCAAAAAGAAAAATGGCGTTCAGCTAATCGTCAACATTCCTGTAAGTATCTGGATAACCACATGTCCGAATTGCCTTATCTTAATGTCAAATTAAAGATCTCGGTATGCTAATGCTAACAGTGTATCAAAAATTTAAAATCGGTTAATTAGTTATTGAGATATTGATCCCAGTAGAGTGCAGTGGTCTGATTGAAAATTTGGTTATTTGCGTGTAACTTGGTACCGAAGTCGAATCGGCTAAAATGTTATATGATATTTTCGACGCAAAATGACCCAGAGAATCTAGTGTTTTCGTATTGCCGTCGATAATTGGGACACCCTGTATATTTTCTTAAAAATATTAATATAATTAATATGTTAATGTCATTATTTGTTATAGGTTGTGTGAATATAGTTTCTATAGCCTATAGAAATGAAAGACTTTGTTATTTTGGGTTTGTGGTAGTGTTTTTTATTCAATATAATCTCTCGACAATTAAATACATTTACTCCAGTGTTCCGCCAATAATTTTATGAAGTGGCTGTGAAGTACGAGCTCTGCAAAATAGGCGCTATATGGCGCCGTCATTCGACGACAAAAATACTTTCCTCCGGGAAATTGTCGGAGATTTCTGAAGAGGTAGTATAGTCTCTGCTGACAACCAAATCTGGTGAATACGATACCGATGCTGAAGCACAATTCGTAATTTAAATCCTTGAATTTAGTCATAAAACACTTTTGTGAACTGCGATGCATTGTCTTGTTGGAAAATGATTTGTTTGTGTTTGCAAACCAGGTCTATTCTCATACGTCTATTTTTGCGTCCAATTGATCCAACCGGTTACAATATTATTCTGAATTAATTGCGTTTTACCTTTCTGAAGATAATCGATCAATAAAATTCCTTTTGCATCCCAAAACAACCTTTTTTGCCGTTCGTTCCGGCGCTTAGTCTGCTTAGGAGTCGAATATCCAGCTTTAGTCCACTGTAAACGGTTCTTGTTTAAATTTAGGATCATGCGGTGGTAGATCCAAGTCTCATCCATAGTTGATAAAACGACACACAATATTTATTCTTCTTAAAACAATCCAAATACAGCTGACAAATTTTAGTTTACAATTGAGTTTTTGTTGAATTGTTAAGACGTGTGCACGGCACGGCACCACTTTTCCAAACAACTTTTTCATTTGTAATTCTTCATGTAAAATATGACGGTACTGCGTTCAACCCTGAAATGCCTGCCTATATAGTATCAGCAATTTCACGACGCGTTGTCAAATTTGGATCTTCACTACCAATTTCATATATTTTTCAATATTTGTTTATGGCAGTTTTTGGATGTCCCGCGAGCGGTTTTGTTTTCAAGGCTTGTCTTACAAAACGTTTAAATTCAACAACTCAATTTTTTACTGTTGCATATGATGGAACACTATCACCTAACACATTTACCATATCGTTATGAATTTTTTGGCCGGCTAAACTTTTTTTTAAAATAAATATTCAATGGGTGTGCTCGATTTTTGAAATTTTTCCATATGTTAAAAAAAATTACTTCAAATGGCTTGTCAGCGGGGAATGAATTAACAGATCGAATTGAAATTTTTCAGGTATTCTTATGACCAAATATTTGAATACCACTTATTTATTTGCAAGTAAATTAACGTATACAGAATATATTAGGACCTTGCATTAATAATGTCGATTTTTTGGTTTGAAAATGGCATTTATTTGTATAACAAAATGATTGAGTATATCAACCAATATATTGCCCATCGTTAGCTATGACTTCCTCCCATCTTTTGGGAAGTTTGTCGATTCCTCGTTTGAAGAACTCCTCATCTTTTGTCCCAATCCATTCATCGACCCATTTTCGCACTTCTTCAGCATTTCGAAAGCGTACAGCTGTCAGGCTGACCTGCATTGATCGGAACAAATGGTAATCAGAAGGAGCAAGGTCTGGAGAGTACGGGGGGTGATCAAGATGATCCCAACCGAACCTCTTTATTTTTTGCTTAACGATGTTTGCACAATGTGGTCTGGCATTGTCATCGTGAAATAAAACTTTGTGGTGTTTTCGAGCTATCAATGGTCGTTTTTCGTTCAATTTTTTTGCAAATTCGCCCAGTTGTCGTCGGTAGCGATCACCTGTAACCGTTTCATTTGGTTTTAACAGCTCGTTATACACCACACCTTTCTGATCCCACCAAATGCACAGCATTACCTTTTGGCAATGAATATCGCGTTTTGATTGTGAAGTTGATGGTTGGGCGGGATCAACATATGATGCTTTACGTTTAGGGTTGTCGTAATACACCCACTTTTCATCGCCAGTGACAATTCGACTCAAAAAACTATGTTTTTTTCTTCAAATGAAAGAAAGTTATTAAACTTCCCCGCAAAACAACTTTTTCAGGCACGTAATTCGACATGTTCCAAGCAAAAAAAAACTTTGTTGTTTACACTTCAACGAAATGACATATACTGAAATTTATAGAGTAATGACAGACAAAAAAAAGAATATGGCCGCGGTGTGTTCCGATGCACACAACGCCACTAAATTGACATTTTTGTAGGGCTAGAAACTATTCACGTAACCTGTATAATTTATAAAAAGAATTATAAATACGTTTTTTTGGGTTTTTTTTTCCATATTTTTTTTATTACCTAATTTTGAATTTATATGATTTGTTTTGTCGCTCGTTTTTATCATATTTTATATGGCAGACTCGCACACACACACACACACACAAATACAAGTCATAAAAATATTATATATTTAAGTTATATTTCTAAATATTATTATAGTCTCCGAGTTGTATTAACCCCTTAAGGTTCTTGACCTTTTATGATGAAAGTCTTAAAAAGTGGAAAAACGACGAGATCAAACTATATTGACTCGTTATATGCCTTTTTTCAAAAATTCGTTAGGACGAGCCTGGCTCGTGCAAAAACCTTAAGGGGTTAATAAAAAATTTTTGTTACATTGTATATTTATCTTTTTTCTCGTATATTTTTAACTTAAAATTCAAAAATACCTGGAAAAAAATAATAGATACAAAATTTGTATCAATGGTATTTTTGTGGTGCTGTGGTTGAGTGAGTTGCTATATTATATAGCTATTTATGTCTAGAGACATATATTTTTAAAGGAAATCAAGAACCTGTTTTAATTGAATTTTAAATAACATTCTTTGGAAACAAATTATTATCCTTTTTTTACATTTTTATTATATTTAATGTATATGTAGCGCCGGTATTTGTGTCAGAAGAATTCATAGTATACTTAAGAGGGTGACATTTATCATTTTAACTTATTGTTGTATAAAGAAATAAAATTATTTGTATGTGATGCCTGTGGATACATATTTTAAAATAGATTAGAAGAGGTTTTTTTTTAAAAACGATTTTATTTAAAACAGATCAGTAAGATCCTGTAGTGTATCATCTATTTACAAAAATTAAATCAATTGTATTAAATAGATTTATTTAACTATTGACTATTGACAATATTGACAATAAATTGAACAGATATTGAGAGAATAATTATAGCTTTAACTGGTATAGAAATATTGACAAATGTTCTATTTTTCTAGCAATTTGTATATTTAATATACGATCGGGGTCCTATGGTTTGAAATAATAAATTCATAAATCGAGCCATTTCTACAATTCTTCCACATCCTGAAAGATGAAAGTTGCATTTGCCAGCGATAAAAACAAAATCAATATGTTCGTGTCAAGTCTGTGTGATTTTGCGGCCGGTGGTGTTATACATTTCTGGCTCTGTCTTTCTTTCTATATCCTTTAAGTAATATTTTACTGCTAAATGGTATTTGCCATTTATCTTTCATTTAGCTGATGCGACAATCATTTTGCCAAATGGCTTTGAGTTTAGGTAGCGTCAAAAACGTGCGTCTATGCTTCTTTTCAAAATTTTTACTATTATAATTATATTTTCGTTACTAAATATAGTGTATACCATAAAACTAATCAAATAATACTATAAGATTACGTAAATAATTATACACTTTCAATACTGTTTTTAAACGCGGTCGACAAGTTCGGGGAATAAAAACTGCGTAAGAACGGAATTCATATACAAAAACCTAAGATATATTCCTAACCTTTTAACATTAACTTAAGAAAATGTCTAATAAAATGTGTTTTTATGCGTAAATAATGCAAATGTAAAATAAATTCATTAACATTTTTAATTTACTTTAATTTAATTGTTCACTTCTGTGCTGCGAATCACCCCAGACTGTTGCGATAATTTTTCTATTAGACAATGTCTGAAACTTTCTATAGAAAACACATTCATTTTTTGTGGTGTATACAAATTTCCTATAAACCGTTTTCAATCGTTTATAGAACTCATTTACAAATTAATTTATTATTATGACAGATCACGCGGGTTGTTGCTGTAAAAATTATTCTCGGGATGTCTTATAATTGTCGTCAAATTAGTCTGAATTAGACGTCCATCAATCTTTTCAATTCAATCTTAAAACCTTTTTTTTATACAAAACAATTATATACGACTGAAAAGAAACCAATTACCCAGTGTATCCTATAAAAATACTAATACATAAGACTATTGACAACACTTAAACAATCGATTTTCTAAAAATTAAAAATTATACAACGATTTGCTTCACAGAGAATCTTCCGTGAACACTATTCGCTGGCTGCATCAATATCACTGTTCTTTATTGTTTGTAGTCAATGTTCTTTGTTGTTCTTTTTATTGAGAGACTGTTATACAATTTTTTTCCGATCGGAACATGATCTGCTTTTCAGGTCTTGTTCAAATTGTTGATGATATGCATCATTTGGGATCATTGCGCGTCAAAAAATGATTTTGCAGTTTGTTCGCCATATTCAAAAGTTGGTGTATCAGACCTTGTCACTGATGGTGATGCTTGACATTGCGATATCTTCGGCTTGTTCTTTCAATACCTCTTTATCTATACTGAGGGCTTTGTTAGCAAAAAGCTCGTTTTTTTATTATCGGAACCTTCACCGTTTATACTTTATTTTCCATTATATTGGAATATTCAACAAATCTAGATGTGTATAGCAGGAGATTTGCAGCTGAAACGTACTGAGGCTAAATTGTTGTCTAATAGATTTTCTTAATTCCAAAAATCGATAAATTCGTTGTGCAATCAAGAATTGATTGAATGATTTCTTGTATGTCAATCAATTTTCGCAGTGTTATCTCTTATATCGTCATTTTCTATATAGATTAATTACGATGAACTGGAACGCGATCGTCGGCGTACACAGTAGGTTTTAAGAGTAAACAATTATGGTTTGATTTGGTGCGCTGATGAATTATGTTGTAGAATATCACTTACACATTTGGATGTTCAAAAATTGGATGGCCGTACTTCCGGAACAAAACATTTATGGAATCATTCCGAATATTCTTTTTCTATTGTATATGGTCAGCCGCATGCTTTTTTATTTACCATCCAATTTAATTAACTCTTGGTCTCTTTCAATAGTTTTTGAATCGTGTTAGAGTACTAAAACCGTATTGATTGTATTAACGTTAATATTTTTTTTATCTTAACACACACACACACTCGAATAATATATATTTTTTTCTTCAATATCTTACATACAACCAACGTTTCATAGGAATATATAGTTCAAGATTTGTTTATAAGACTTGAAATATAAAATAGTGCGAGAAGATAATATGAATTAAATATTTATTTTACCTTTTTCGTTTTCGTTTTTTTTTCTATTTAAGTTAAGTTAAATATTATTCAAATAAAAATACTTTCAATGTCATCACCATTCTATTCATCTAATTTACATATCCATATAAATTTTTAAGTAGTTATCAAAATATTATGATATTATTCTTTTCCTAAATATTGTATATACGTGTTCGTGTGTGTAATAGTTAATTCGGTAATAATAATATTCATAAATATTACAATTCTTATTTAAATTAAGTTAGTTTATTTTCATTTTCGGTTTATTTAATTTTCGTTTACATATAAAATTTAAATAAATATTGTCGACATGACCTATCCCATGTAACAAGTAGATCTATGTGTAAATGAAAATATACAAAATTTTGTAATGAATTAAATAAACACGTAGTTGTAATTCTATGTTATAATGAAAACATAGGGAAATGATGATCTCTATACAAAATAACTGGTATCAAGTGAGCGTTTTTTTGTGAAAATAAAACACTAATTTTAAATGGGAAAGTAAAAAACATTTTATTCAAAATATTGGCCATTGCTTTCTACACATTTTGACCACCTTTCTGGCAATTTGTGGATATCACGCCAATAGAATTTCGATCGTCTTTTGAAGCAAACCAATCAGTCACTCAATTTTCGACTTCTTCGTAGGAATCGAAGTGATGCTCAGCCAATGCGTGTTCCATCGATGCAAACAAATGGTGGTCGGAAGGAGCCAAGTCTGGTGAATACGACGGCGGGGGTAGCAGTTCCCAGCCAAGTGCTTTGATTGTATCCTGAACCGGGTTTGCTTTGTGTGCAGGTGCTTTGTCATGGAGCAAAATTACCTTGCCGTGTCTTCTGGCCCATTCTGGTCGTTTTTCGATCAATGCTAGGCTTAAATTGTTCATTTGTTATCGGCAGCGATAAGCATTAACAGTTTCGTTTTAGGAGCTCGTGGTACACCACACCTTATTGGCCCCACCAGACACTCAGCATTGTCTTTGTGCCGAAACGATTTCGTATTGCAGTCGATGCAGTTGATGATTGTCCTGGATGAACCCATGATTTTTTCCGTTTAGGATTCTTAAAATAAATCCATTTTTCATCGCCAATAACAATTCGATGGAAAACTCGATTTCGATTTCGTGTCTGGCAAGAAAAATTTCACAAGTGTTTTTTCGGATTTCCCTTTGTCTTTCAACTCAATTCATGTGGCACCCATTTTCCACACTTTTGGATCTTTCCCCATAGCTTTTAAACGGCCCGAAATTGTTTGTTGTGCAACATTTAACATTTCTGCCATTTGCTTCGAATTCAAAGTGTCATCTTCATCCAATATATTGCTTACAATTCGGCGTCTTCAAACTTTTTTGGTGGTCTTCCACCTTCATTATTTCTCACATCAAAATCATTATCTCTGAACCGTTGAAACCATCTTTTGCATGTTGCTTCTGATAGAGCATGATCACCATATGCCTCGCGACAAGCATTCGATGCGACTCTACACCACTTTTCACTTCAAATGAAAACAAAAATTTAGTGCTTTCCGCAAATCATCATTTTCTGGTACAAAATTCAACATTTTTAACATGATTTTGTTTGTACAATGACTTGATGTATACTAAATATGTTTGCCGGATGTTATAGCAACCAAACAAAAAAAAAAACAATTAAGGCTCGTTCACAGCAAATGTTCCCTATCGAGACATTTGTATCTTGACGCTCACTTTATACCGGTACACCCGATAGAGTATTTATATGAAGAATAAGCAAATTGTACAGGTCTCTGTGTAAATACATACATTTAATTCGCTTATTAAATAAGTCAATTGAATATGATCATTAATATATTAATTTTTTAACGACACGGTTACAACATCGGTTTTTCAAGCATAAGATTCTGATATATATATGGACCATTCAATTCTATATATGTCCAACCAAACATGAGACCATTTTTTTGTTGTTGTTTGTTTATGAGGTAATAAAAAACTTCATATTTTTCCATGATCACAGATCGTATAAATTTGTTATTAGAAAATTTAAAAACTAATTAATTGCATTTTCATAAATGAGCAGCTGTTCAAGTAATAAATAAAATACTTAAACATTTTTATTTTAGTTTTTTGCAATCAAATTTTATAATTATAATTTTTATACATAAAATAATATTAGGTTACTTTATTTATACAAAAAATTATTAATAAGTGTTTCGGTTAATAAGTATTTAGTTACAATTTCTCTGGCTTCGTATAAGGCTACGTTGTCACATAAGAATCGCACTTTTTTAAGTTCTTATTTTATATTATGTTTTAAAATTTTTAAAATATGTTACTAATTATAATACAAAAAACACGATGAATAAACCGGCAAGAATTTCATATTTATACAAAAATAAAAAATTTATAACATTAAAAAAAGCCGAAAAGCCTGCAAATATGAAACGTAAAACGCACATATTTTTAAAATAAAATTCAAATAATAATTGATAACAATTTATGTTTGTTTGTTAATAATATAATTTATTATCGGACAACAATAATTAATTAACGCATCAAAAGGAAATAAAAACATATATTTAAGTAAATAATTATCAATACAATTTTATCAGATATAGTAAAATATTTTAATTATCTTTATATCTTTTAACTTCACACACACACACACACACACACAGTCTCTATATATACTTAGGTTTTAATAGATTTTTCAGTACTCCTACACCATATAATATAAATTTCGCGGGGATTTCTATGTGTACGCATACAATAATTGAATGAATAAAAATCTGTCGAGATAGATTGCATTAAATTACAAACTCACATATATGGAATAATTTACCAATTTGATTGCAATGTTAGATGCGAATGCGTTCGAGCGTCACTAATTTTATGGGGACGACTTGCCATCTCTAAGCAAACAACTCATATATATATATATAGACACTCGGTAGAACTATAAGGAGAGATTATACTGGAATTCTTTTCCCAAATTTGGTCATCATATCAACTATATATGCGGTCAACGCTATGCTAAGCTTCTATGACTAAACTTTTGATGAAATTTTACATTTATTATATAAAAATTACATAGAGGTTAAAATTGTGAATACATAAACAACTTTATGGAATTTTGTAAAAATCGATATGTATCAGTGGAATTTTTGTGATCTGCTTTTATAATTTGTTTATTCACAAATAGATTTAAAGTGAGGATTATGTTATAATCCATATGTTTTGTATTTATTATATAGACACATTGTGTTAAGATTTCCCGACCAGCATCGTTATATGCATCGCGTAACTTCATATTTAGGTATGGAAATCGTATATAAATGAAAATATTGGTATATTAAAATAACTACAATATAATATCAGTGGCGAAGGCGGCTGAGCATTGGTATTCAATTTTTAATATCGCTATATTTTTCTCATAACCTGCGGGGGAAATTAAATTAAATTATAAAAAAAAAATGTGCCTGTTCACCGAATTAAATTTTCCGGAAAATCGACTTTTATGAATTATCATGTTTTTGCATTACGGTGGGAATAGTTTTAACGGATCTTCATTTTTGTGTACAGAATTTCAAATTATATTCAATTTTGAAATCGTTTCATATAGAAGAGATTTTTAAAATCGATTCACTCGCGTTCAAAAGATATATATGATCGTTTTTCCAAACGATGGCAGAGAAAATTTAAAGAAACTTGTGGTACTGTGTAAAGTTAACAAACGAATGCTACAAAATATTTATACATTACCATTATTTCCTTGTAAAATTTCAATGACATCATATGGAAAATCAATCTTTTGAATGTGTGTGAATCGATTTTAAATATCTCTTCTACGAAAGATTGGAAATTGATTATATGATTTTCTTATTCTGCGTATACAAAACTGGAAATCCGTTAAAACTATGGCCCGCGTAATTCAAAAGAATGATAATTCTTAAAAGCCGGAAAATTTAGTTCGGTGAACATTCCAATTTTTTTTTTCATAATGTAGTTTACTTTCAACTCGTCTACCGGAAAAAATATAATGATATTACAATCTGAAGACATTTTTTCATGCTTCGTCACTATATAATTATGTAATTTACACGCACTTAATTTTTATCATAACTTTACGACCAAATCTGTTTCGCAACTAGATAATTTCAACGTGATTTTACCGTAAAATACTGAACTAATTCAATCCAATTCGACAGGTAAAAATGTAGCATTATCCTAGTAACACTGTCCGTAGTTCGTCTTCAATATGTCCGCATTATATATGTAGAAGTCCGTATAGTTTCAATCCGAAGATTTCTTACGGATGTCCGCTGGAATTTTATTTGATCCGTACAACCTTGTCGATGGATTTTCATTAAAAAAAACTGTCCTTGGATTATCCGTATATTTTATCTTCTGTAAAAAATAATTTAATTGTAAGATTAAATTAATAAATGCATAGCGCATAATTTTGTTCGCAAAATTTGGCAGATAAAACGCTTACCATAAACAAGAAGAAACAAAAACCGCGCGAATAAAATCCAAGAAAAATCTCACAAAATTCCTATAGGAAATATACTTAGATTTGAGTTGGGGGTTGTTTTAAAAATGATGAAATTAAGTTAAAAAGAGTATGAGGATTATATTCAGAGATAAGTGAAATATACAAAATTTGTACCCACTGTCACTTGGATAATTGGTGAAATAAATTATGAATACCATACCGCGCGGAAATGTTAGTCTGTGACAATCCAAAAAGATTTCAATTGACCTAAATTGACATTCTTTGGACAAATTCCAATATATCTTTTCCAAGTACGGACAAATTGTTACTAGGGTAGATCGATATTTTTTGTGGTGTGTAATATGTGATCTAGTGCGATAGTGAGTATTTTTACAATTTTCATTTTAAGCATAAGTCATCCAGAGACAAGGTAATAGCGTCGTAATTTTTTATATGAAATACTTATTGAAAAGCTTCCATGGCTTTTTAATTTCATAAACGAATAAATTTTAATAATTCAGTTGAGTAATATTTTTAGTATATGAAAAATAAACAAACACTAATCAATTTCGGATCGAATACATAATTTGAAAAGGATGTTCGAAGACTTTTGTATATACAAATTACACATTTTAATGTAACGAGCTCACCGACAGTTCCAAATGTAACGATCGCACCTAAATGTATATTCTGTTTATTTAAATACGCTACAAAACATATGCTAAATTATAATATTTTTTATACCTATTGATAGCGTTGCGGTTGCCGTAATTGCGGGCAAAGGTTCGTCATCGTCAACAACAGTAACCTTTGCCGTTGTATTATTTATTGCACTATCTTTTGAATTTTTTCTTAACGAAAAACTTTTAACAACACTTGAAAATTTACTTTTATTTCGATTTATATTATTCGATTTACTTTTAAATATTTTATTCCACATATTTATTGTAATAATTAATATTTAATTGGCTATTAAATTATAAATACAAAATAGTAAGATATATATATTCGCACTTATACCGAAGCAACACAGTTCAACACATATTATTCAAATTACACAAAACATTAGCTTTTAAATATTTATTTTGAAAATTAATTAATAATTATTTCTATATTCTTTGCATATTTAAAAACACTTTCTTGTAATATTTTTACATATTTATTTTTTTTTGCCCGCGATCGTTATCGTTTATGTTTTTATAAGATTTTTGTAATAGAAAAAATTCTTTCGCTGCGTGGGTGTGTTAATAATTATTATTTAAGAGAAAACTATTTCATATATAATTTATCGTATCATTGTATCAATTAACAATATATTGTTTTTATGAACAAAACTAAATGCGATATTAGATATTAAGTAAGTAAGTAAAATAGGAAATATATAATAATAAAATAAGAAATGTATTAATAGAACCGTAAAGAAAGATGTTAACTGGTACAACGTCGAGAGCTAACTAACTAAAAATGACTTACATTTTATTGTTGTTGGAGTCGGATGAATATATTTATATACAGCGAGAAATATAGAAGAAAAATATATCATTTCATATAGATTTTTTGGTTTTCAGTTTCTATATATATAATCCGTAACATAAAATACACATGTATTAGTATTATTATTGTTATAATGTTGCATTGAAAATTTAAAGTTCTCATCAAGTTCTCAAGTAATTTTTTTTATATACAAATTTACAAACAAACAAAAAAATCTTAAAGAAGTTGTAAAACAACAACGAACATACAAATCGAAAAAGATAAACAGGGTGTCCCAAATTGCGAAAACGCATAGGTTCTCTGGGTCATTTTGAGTAGAAAATATATTAAATAACATTTTGGTCGATTCTGCAAATCCATTTTTGAAAAAAATTTGCATCCAGCCAGTTCCGTACCGAACAAATGTATCAACATTTTTTAATATACACATCGATTTTTGTTCTAAAAAAAACTCAACTTGAAAAATTGTTGATCGGATACTACTAGTGCCATGATTATTATGAATTTTAACTTCTAGAATATACCGCAGAAAGAAATTCTAGAACTACTAGTGCCTGGATATTATCAGTTTTAATTTCTAGAATATACCGCAGAAAGAAATTCTAGAACTACTAGTGCCTGGATATTATGAATTTTAATTTCTAGAATAGACCGTAGAAAGAAATGCTAGAACTACTAGTGCTTGGATGTTATGAATTTTAACTTCTATTAGAATACACCGCAGAAAGAAATTCTAGAACTACTACTGCCTGGTTATTATGAATGTTAACTTCTATTAGAATATACCGCAGAAAGAAATTCTAAAACTACTAGTGCCTGGATATTATCAGTTTTAATTTCTAGAATATACCGCAAAAAGAAATTCTAGAACTACTAGTGCCTGGATATTATGAATTTTAATTTCTAGAATAGACCGTAGAAAGAAATGCTAGAACTACTAGTGCTTGGATGTTATGAATTTTAACTTCTATTAGAATACACCGCAGAAAGAAATTCTAGAACTACTAGTGCCTGGATATTATGAATTTTAACTTCTATTAGAATACACCACAGAAAGAAATTCTAGAACTACTAGTGCCTGGATATTATGAATTTTAATTTCTAGAATACACCGCAAAAAGAAATTCTAGAACTACTAGTGCCTGAATATTATGAATTTTAATTTCTAGAATACACCGCAGAAGGAAATTCTAGAACTACTAGTAACTGGATATTATGAATTTTAACTTCTAGAATATACCGCAGAAAGAAATTCTGGAACTACTATCTTAACAATTTAATTATATTTTAGTTGAAATCTTCTTTTTGTTTCTTGCTGTGTGTAATAGAACCGTTTCCACATCATCCCCATCGAGAAGTAGATTCTCAATGCGTTTTTATGAGGTTTGCGTCCATTACTGTGACCTCGTCTTCTTCGTTAAAGCCCTCCTACGGTTTTACATTGTCTCGCGGTAAGTTAATTACGCCTAATTGATTCACCCCGAGACAATCTCTGGTTGTAACGTTTTTAGTAATATTTCGGGTTGTAATGTAAATGGTATAAAAAACTATCAATAAAACAATTTATTGACAAAATATTAGATACATTCTCTTCTCCGATACGTTCATCTTTCATTTGCTTTTTATTTTATGTAAAAATATTAACCATACCATCCGAGATATTACTAAAAACGTTAACCCCCCAGACAGTCGTAGGAAAATAATATTAATTTTAAAATGAGTTGTAAGATGATTTTAGCGTTTTTTTTATCAGATTTCGGCGCGAATTTATATAAATTTACCAAGTTTCTGATGCGGATGTTAATAAATGAATAATGTATGCGTATTATCTCATTATTATAATATAAAGAATCACATAATAATCCCCTGAATTTAATTACAACTTTTAATTAACTTTTATTTTTATTTACTAAAGGAAAATACAAATATTAAATATATTATTTACGTCTTATTTAAAAAATGTTAAACCAAGTGGAACGACATTATTTATACCAAAAATTACACAGTCACTTTAAGAAATCATTCAGCATGATGGAAATATAAATAACAAACAATACACAAAATGAAGGTCTGCAATTATATTTAAAATCAATACCTGCACTATAACCTCGGTGTACCAATGGAATTGGTTTTAAGATTTTAAAAACTGTACTTACTTAGTGTGCGAAAACGTACAAAACTAATAAGATTAACTCGTATCTTATATTTATATATATATTAGAGTTTCATAATCTCTTCGAATGTAAGAGCATCCTGTTTACAAGTCATTTCGCAGTATAAGGAAACATTTTCCCTAATCGAAAAAAAATGATTTAATTTATATGTGCCGGGAAGGTTTACAATACTTTATTTTTCTATAACTTTGTGGAAAATTTAAAACAAAATGGTTTAATGTTGAATAAATGTTTTTTGTTGAATGCTAAGAATTACACGTGCGGAAGACAATAGATCAGTTAAAAAAATTCCGACCAGTATTTCCTTAATTTTGTCACTCATTGTGTTTTGCATCACCATTTCTAGAGCTAATTTTTTATGGAAACAAATCTCTCAGTAATTTCATTGTAACATTGCGACGTTATACGTGAAGTTGCACCATCTTGTTGGAACCATACATGTTAATCAATACCAAAGCCTATCCAATTCTGGTTTAATCATGTTACGATAACATTCACCGCAGTAACAGTAACGCCACGTTCATCTTCAAAAAAGTATAGGACAATAATTCCTCCATACCATTCATTGCTTGTCATATACTATCGCATTTATTATAGATGCAAAAGGTTACTGATGAAGATTTCTTGGATTTTCTGTTGCCCAGTACCAACTATTTAATTTATCAACGCATATCCATTTAAATAGCCTCGCATTACACATTATGAAAATTGTCAGAAAAATTATGGTTATTATATTAGGAAGCTGTAACTTAATATTGGCATATGTACGGTGTCGTAAATCGTCGGTCTTCTTGTACAAGAAACTCTTGTGTCAACCGAATTTCATATGGATGTCAAATGCAAATCTTTATGCATAAGTTGTCTTAAACATCCAGACAGGGTGGCTTGTGGAAATAAATTGCGGTTCACATATGTAAAACTGTATTTTTCCTAAAGTCACATACATAAATTGTAAAATATTAAGCCGGAGCGCAATGGAAAATTTTTCGGGAAAATCGTTTTTCATGAATAATTAAATTTTCTAATTACGAGCCATAGTTTTTGAAGGATTTTTAATTACGTAATTAACAAATTTAATAAATTTTCAGAAGAAATTTTTAAAAATCGACTATATTTTTTGAATGCGTGGAACAATCTGAAAAATTACTTCTATATAAAAGACTGGAAATTGATTAAATTCTATAATTATATTATTAGAAAATTGGAAATCCGTTAAAACTGTGGCTCGTAATTAGAAAATTTAATAATTTGATGAAAAGCGATTTGCCCGAAAAATTTTTCAATAATTTATTTAATAGAAAATTGGAAATGCGTTAAAAATATGGCTCGTAATTAGAAAATTTGATAATTTGATGAAAAGTAATTTTCCCGTAAAATTTTCCATTAGTCGCCTTCGACTTAATATTTTACAATTTATTAATTATTGCTGGTATAGTAACTTTAAGAAAAATATATTTGGAATAACCTTATTCAAATTTTTCCTCTGCAGTCCAATTTTTAATAATAATAATTATTGTAATATAAATTTAAATTTCACAATACAATAAATTTTATGCGGACAAATTGATGATACTGGATTAGACTGTGTCCGGTCAACACAATACAACCGTCAGTGTTCTGCGATAAATTGTTTTATGGTAACATTTACCGATTCCTCATTTTTTTATTTTGTATGCCGGTTAAATGGATTTCTTATGGATACTTTGAGATGATGTTGTAATGAATTTTGTGTTTCTTTACCAAACATTTACGCCTGTTATTACGTCTACCAATTTTCGATGTAAAGGTCATGTACAGCTACTAATATCTTTAATATAGAGTATAATTATATAGTTTCGATAGGTTATAGTTTGTGATGCTTGCTATGCCCGGATAAGATCTCTTGTGCCTTGTAATGCGAATATACATGAGTTTTTTGCATCGTTGTTATAGAGTACTTTTTATACCAATATATTTCCATTCATCTCTATGTATACCGATGTATTGAGATGTTTGCTTAATCATCATAAATCTTCCTATGCGAAAAGATTTGTAAGACGTGTGGCAAGAAGGAGTAATTATAATTGAAGGAACCACATATTGATGTGTTTTGTTCTTATATCTGCTTTGGCAATATAATTATTTTTATAATATTAATTCTTCTAATATAATATTTATGTTCTGTTTAATAATAAATGCACATCAAAATGTTACTTGTCAATGTCTCTTTTATCATCATCATAATACTTTTCATATTTTCATAAAAACCTCTTCACTTCCTAATCGCATATACTTGTTATATTCATAATATTAATATTGTATTGTATTTGTATTTATATTTTCACCGTATTATAGATTACATTCATTTCGGTTCGTATAATACTAATTACAAACGTATACGACGAGAGTATTTATACTTTAAATTAAACCAAAACACTATTATGGTTTAACAGATTTAAACATATATCTTATAAATATGATATTTGTATACACAAAATATACACTTCAAATATATATATATATATTCTCAAATGCAAAGTGTTTATATATAGCCACTCGCTGATGTTATACAATAACTATTACAGATATATGGAGATATGGTCTTAACAACACCAGAAATAAATCTAATAACGATGCATTAATTATTTTTACTATTTTTCTTTCGTAATACAGTGAAAATTGTATGCATAGTCAGTTCAAACTGTGGGTGACAAAATCCGTTCCGTATATTGAATACAATATTTTGAACCGTGCGTTACTTGAATGAAATATTTCTAACAATACAGAACGTGAACAGGTGCATGATCGAGGTGGCCAGACTAGAGGTGGCCACAAACTAGTTGCCAACGTGTTAACATTGAATGTGTGGCCTGCGGTATATATTGAATTGAATGCAATATTCGCTTATATCATTTATCGCTCATACACAATATTCACTGTATAGTTCTATATTTTATTAGATAAAATCTGTATTCTTTATGCATAATTTGGTACATATACTCGAATATATCTATAATCATTGAGTCATCTTTATATATCTTCTCTCACATCGTATCTTCTTCTCAGTTTCATTTTATCTGTATGTTTAACATATATTTATAGCTATAGCAGTTTGAGAAAATGCATCTAAATTCTAATTTAGTATTTATTTACTTATTTAAAAAAAAAAAAAACCAAAACAAAAAGATATTAATTTAAAGTAATAAAAAAAAAATTTCTATTGCGGGCTATGCTCCTACGGACGCATAATTATATTATATCGGTACATAATTTGTAAATAGATAGACATTTTAAGAGTTTTATAATCAAAATGATTGCATCGAAAATGGAAAATTAATTCAGATCAGAAACACATGACTCATGCAGTAATTAATTTATTTCTCGGGGTGCATTTGCATTTGACACCGTCTTGTTGTCCGCACATCCATATCTTGCAATTTCTGGCAAAAAAAAACTGTACTATCATATGTTACGATAGCGAGCACCATCACATTTTCGAAGAAGATATACCGTCAGTTCAAAATCTGCACCAAACAGAGTACCACTTTGTTTATACATTTGTTTCTCATCAATCACTAGTTCAATTTTTGTATTACAAATGCTACAATTATGACGATTAACGAAAGGATTAAGATAAAAATTAGCCTCATTACACTTTACCACTCAAATTTTGCTTGAATTTTGGGACAACCTTTAGATGCAAAACAATATATTTGGTATATGTTCCGTTTAATTTCACACCTAATAATAATTGGAGACTGTCGGTAAGGTGGCTATTTTACTGGGTGAGGCTTTACGTTAAACATTAAAATTACTAATTATAGGTAAATAAATAGTTTCGCTAATTGTTTACCAAAAGAAAAAATAGATTCAAATACGCTTAAACATTTGCTTTCGATCTGATGCAAATGTCACAATTTTTGTATATGAAATTGTGATTGACGACGAAAAACTTAAATTTACTATATATAGCAAGTCAGAGCACTCCAAATGGAGCTTATGACATCTACTAAACATTCATTGCAGCCAAGTCGGTAAATTACTCCGCCACATGGGAGTATATAACAATTCACCAATTGTACTGCCATTAACAAAAGATAGATGTTGATTGTGTAAAAATCTTGGGTTAGTCCATATATATATGGCTAAATTTCACTATCAACTGGCAGTCCTATAATATGTTATCATTAAAAGAAGTATAAGAAGACTTTAGTTAGATGCTGATGGGGCGAATGATGTATTGTAAACTCATATAGAAGTGGCTAACGACACTGCTTTATATTCTTATGATTCATTAAATTTTTAGTTTGAGGCATTGATCTTATATTCTTGCGATGATAGCAACTGCTGTGGTTGTCATCTTCTTTGTGCCACGATCTTTTTGAAATTCATCATTCCTCTTAATTTCTGTTGCATAATTTTATGTAAGGATTTTTTTTTGTAATTATTGGTAAATTGTTTAACCTATACTGCACATATATTTGGATCATATGGTTAATCCGATATAGCCGTTTTCTACTCGTGCGCCTGTTTATTGATTAGTATTCCGGTGGTTGTATTTTTATTAGTTTTTCAATTACATAATATTTCAAATTACAAATTACTATATATTTTAAAATGTTAAGAATCACGCCTGTATATTTTAATATATTGTAGTATAGTCTAATTTTTATAAACAACAATACAAAAATATATGGTGTTGGTTTTTTTATTAATCTAACAATTAAATTTGATCTATATAAATTGTAACTTCAAAATCTAATACAATACAAATATTTTAAAATAATATACGACTTTATATTAATAAACATTTCATGTTTATGACGTGCTATGCTTATGTGAACGTAATATCTTAATTTTTCACAATATGTATTATATTTATATTTATTCAGGTATAATAAAGGTGATGTATTCAAGTAATACCTATAAATATATACGACATTATGTAAATACACAACGGCGTCGCTTGAATTTTTCGATTCGGGTAAACAAATCCTATATTTTTATCCCATTACCTAAAAATACAGTTTATCGTTAAAATGTAATACAATTACAATTTTAGCAAAAAAAAATGTATCAAATCATAAATTTATGTAACGCATCTAGGCAGAGCACCTATATGCGTATGCAATAACCGAAATAGGATATATTGAAACATTTTTATTGTGAAAAAGTTATTATTATTTAATTTTAAAGTTTGTTTGTTAGCGCAGCATCTCTATATGTCAATGATTATTTCTTTGAATTCATATTGTTATGCGGCATATAATTGATTTTTTTCTATAATGACATCCGGCATAAGTTTCACAGTCATACCTGGTACATACCATTTATTATGAGAAAAGTGGTTCAATTATAGCAAGGTAAAACTCAAAATTATCTAATGCCAAAAATTTAAATAATATTAAATATAATATCAAAATCGATAAATTAATTGTGTAAGCAAATTTCATTACTATATAAAAAAGTACATCAAATTTAAATTAAATCATCATTAAGCAGCGTAAGTGACAACATCTGTTGGAATAAATTTCAAAAATGAGCAAATTTTTAAATTTGAAAATTCGTTAAATTACGATAATAATAAAAAAATAAATTTCAATTTCTTATAAAGCCGAAATAAATTCAATTGTTTTTTTGCATTTCTCATGTGTGATCAATTTTTTATGTCACATTTTTGATTTCGATTTTTTTATTATTGCTAGTTTTTGTTTTTCTTGTGTCGGTCACGTCGTCGTCGTAGTAAATGAAAAAATAGGAAAAAAATAATTGCATATTAATCATTTAATTATTTTATATTTAATAATTAATATAAGGTAAAGATAATCTATTATTTTAAATTTATAAACCGAATATTAATATTTAATATTATTTAAGTTTTATTTCCAATATATTATTACAGTCTTTAGTTATTGGGTGTTTAAAAAATGCCTGTACAATAAATTTTAACTCATCTTTTTCCCTTGTTTGTTAATGATGTGTGCGTAATTGTGATGCTCCTCATTTATTTCTATTTTATACATTAAAATATTGTAATTGTTTTAATTATTTTTATTTTATTTGTATCCCAACAATTATCACTTTATTGAATAATTAATTTTGCTGGAAAAGATGGTATAGATTTTTAGTTTTTTAATAATTAAATTTTCACTTTTTCCTATATACTAAAATAAAATGCGATTGTGTGTGTGTGACGCCGCGGTCACAGAAATTTTTATGTATAGCATTTATTGTTGTTGTAATTGTAGTTGTTCTTGATTGCTGCGTTTTTAATGTTTAAAATTGTACCAAATTATTTCAAAAAAAAAGTAATAAATTAAATATATTTAATTTGATTTGGTACAACATTTATTAATTTTTACAAATAATAATGATAATATTATAATTAATTTATTTCTTTTTTTCTCTTTTTAGCTATTCCAAATGTGTCTCGTGGTTCAATTTTGTTATTTATGAAATGAAATTGCAAATTGAACTGTATGTGCAGAATATTCATTCATCTACATTACCGACGGCTCCGCTATTTCGGCTAATTTGGAAAAAAGTGAATTGGTGAGTACCCGTTTTATTTATTACATTTTAATTATCGTCTTATTATTTAACCAATGTTCTTTAATTGTTTATGGCATGGTACATTTGCGATATTTTGCCAATATTTTAATTTATAACATAAGAAAAACTATTTGAGTAAACACAGCCAGTCTCAAAAATATTGATACAAAATATTCGTTAATTTTTAATGGCAAACACTGTTTTCCTTGTTTACATGTACGCAACACCACTGCGGTAATATATGTTTTAAAATGTGAAATTTATTTAACATAATTTCATAATAAATACAATACAATACAATAATAATATATGTATATTTTTATTTGTATTATTTTATAGTTATCATTTCAAAAGATCTAGCATAAAATGTATATTTTAATTTTGTCACGTTTTTTTTTTCTTATACAATATTTGCAAAAATATATTGATTAGTAGTAGTAGAATAAGCTCCACTTGGAGTAATATGACTTGCTTGAAATGCGGATGAGACTATGTGATGTATATATGCTCGCAATCGTGCGATTTTAACGTTGTAATTTAATATTTAGTAAAACTGTATCTACTAACTAATGTTAAACCTATTTTAAAATTTAAATCATGTATGATCAGACGCTATCAATTAATGTATTGTACATTAAGTATTTTATCGACAAAGTGGATAGTGGAAGTTTTATATGCGAATGTATTATGTAACAATAAACACATTTCACGAATAAAATCATATATTTGTAATGCAATATTAATTTCCTTATATTTAAAAATAATTTTGAAATAGTAAAACGATTGTATTTTTTAAATGCACATAGGGATGGAATGTTTTTTTTGAAATTTCGATTTACACATTTTACATAATTTTATAATTTAAAAAAAAATCATGAAAAATTGCTTATTTCTTTTTTCCAAATGATATATTTTTTCGTTGTTATAAAACATTTTAATTTTAAATTTATACATATTTAGTTATAGTATCCACTTCAATGTACAGCACACCTTTTCACTACATCCCTATGCCATGTGTCATGCGAATTTTCCATTGTTCAAAACAATGTTAGAAGTGTTATTCTGTCAGCTTCAATGGTTTGAAATTTTGATTCTTTTAATGCAGATTTTACCTAAAATTCACATGGTGCCAGGTGGTCAATCGAATAAGCTGAACCACTAAATAAAAATTCGCGCACGTGCGATAAACATTCATTGCCATATACTTCTTTTTAAAAAAAAAAAACTAGCGATTTATTCAAGTTTCATATGAAATTTCAAGAAAATTTGTCGGTTCTCTATTAAAAACACTCATTTCGGCGGCAATACAAAAAAAAAACAGATCTTATATGCAAACGAAAATCACGCGGCCAGACTGATTAGTTTACAGAGATATGCAGCAGGGGTGGCAATCGATAGAAAAGGTTATACACTATATAGGTGCGTTGGTCGTCGTTCTTCTGTCAGGAAGCACCAATCTCGTTACTGCACAAATATGAATTTCTAAAACAATACAAAAAAAAACAGATCTTATATGCAACAGAGGATCACGCGGCCAGACTGATATAAGTCTACAGACATACGCAGCAGGGGTGGCAATCGATAGAAAAGGCTTTACATTATATAGGAGGTGTTGGTCGTCGTTCTTCTGTATACAACCACCAATCACGATACTGCACAAATATAATTAATGTCAGAATTGCGTCTGATAAATAAGGTATAAAATTCAATAGATTGTGTTGTTGTTTTTAGTTTTTCTTAAGTTTAAGCTTAAAATCTATTGAATATTTTTTATCATAATGCAATTCATCTTAAAATGCCAACCATGTGAAAAAAATTAATTATAATATAAATTGATTTTGTACAGAATAAAGAGAATTGGTTTTCGATTTTGCTATGCATTTTCACATATATTATTTTTATCGTATTACCAATAATGTCAGATCGGATTGGAAACGTTATCAATTGTATGGCTAATATTTTCACATATTATTTGTGGCGGCTCCTAAGAAATATTAAGCTTATTCCAAGTATATTTTTCTTAAAGTTACTACAAATACTTAATAAATTGTAAACTATTAGCACGGAGCCCAATGGAAAATCACTTTTCATGAATTATCGAATTTTTTAATTGCAAGAGCCATAGTTTTTATGGATTTTCAATTTTCTATTACATAATTACAAAATTTAATTATTTTTCAGTCTTTTATATATTAAAAGAAATTTTTCAGATTGTTTCACGCGTTCAGAAAATATAGTCGATTTTCCATACTATGTACAATAAGAAAAATTAAAACAAAACTGTATTCCAAATTTAAAATAAATATGTTACAAAAAATAATATTATTTCATTTCAAAATTTCAAAAATCGACTATATATTTTGTGAATGCTGGAAGCAATTTTAAAGAATTCTTCTGGAAATTGATTAAATTTTGTAATTATGTAAATAAAAATTGGAAATCCGTTAAAACTATGTGGCTCGTAATTAGAAAATTTGATAATATGATGAACAGCGATATACCGAAAAAAATTTCCATTGGACTGTGGGTTAATATTTTACAATTTATGTATAGTAGTAGTAGTGACTTTAAGTTTATTTATTAATAGTCCAACGGCAAGCATTTAAAATCTGTCTTTTCTCATATGTGCATTTGTTGTGTTCTCATTAGTTAGTCATATTATTGTTTACAATATTAATAAAATATATTAAAAATTAAAAAAGAAATCAATACAACAAACAAGAAGAGTTTTTATACCATAGAATTTGCATGTCTTTGCAAACTTTCAAAATAATATATTGTATTATATAGCAAAAACAAACATATTTTTAATTTTGCTATAATTTAATGTTAATTTTTAATAATGTACATATATTAAATATTCGTCTGTGTATATCCAATATAAAAAAATATTCCATGATTCCACCCACACCTATAACGTTTTTTTATTTTTCCATTTCATTATTATTATTAGTATTATTATTTTATATTTATAAAAATGTTCATTAATATGATTGAATGAACAATGATGATTATAAAAAAATTTTATATTAAATATTATACGTCTCAGTTTTTAAGTTGATGTTTATTAACTTAAGTTTTTATACTCGCACATGATGGAATACGACGTCGAATAGTATACAAAAAAAACATAAATAAATGTATTAATATAGTAAAAAATTTAAAAATAAAATAAATTTTCATTATACGGTGGATATTATACGCTCATCATATGACCTCTACAATTACTTTAATATTTGCATGCACACAATAACAGAATAATAAAAAAATAAATCGTGACCATTAGATATTTCTTCTGTATTTTTTTAATCAATATAATAACAATACAAAGTAATGTTTACTCGCATATGTAAATATGTATAAGAGAAAACAATAGGGAATTGGTTGGTATCGCAGATAGCGTGATGTATAAATGATAACAACGCGATTTTACGAGTACATAGCCATACATATTTTATTTATATCAGGTGTACCGGTATCAGGTGAGCGATTTTTTGTGAAAATAAAACACTAATTTATAAAATGGGAAAGTAAAAAACCATTTTATTCATTGCTTTGACCACCTTTCTGGCAATTTGTGACTGCCACGCCAATAGAATTTCGTTCGTCTTTTGAAATCAAACCAATCAGACCACCAATTTTCGACGTCTTCGTAGGAATCGAAATGCTGCTCAGCCAATGCGTGTCCCATCGATGAAAACAAATGGTAGTCGGAAGGAGTCAAGTTTGGTGAATATGGCGGCGGGGGTAGCAGCTCCCAGCCAAGTGCTTTGATTGTATGCTTAACCGGTTTTGCTTTGTGTGCAGGTGCATTGTCATGGAACAAAATTACCTTGCCGTGTCTTCTGGCCCATTCTGGTCGTTTTTCGATCAATGCATGGTTCAAATTGATCATTTGTTGTCGGTACCGATCAGCATTAACAGTTTCACCAGGTTTTAGGAGCTCGTGGTACACCACACCTTTCTGGTCCCACCAGACACACAGCATTGTCTTCTTCCCGAAACGATTTGGTTTTTTGCAGTCGATGTTAATAGTTGTTCTGGATTAACCAATGATTTTTTCCGTTTAGGATTCTTAAAATAAATCCATTTTTCATCGCCAGCCTAGTAACACTGTCCGTAGTTTGTCCACAAAATCTCCGTAGTTTCAATCCGAGAACGTATCTATGGATTTCTTACGGATATCCGCTGGAATTTTACATGATCAGTGTAACCCCGAATCCATGGATGTTTATAAAAAATGTTCTTGGATTATCCGCGTATATTTCCGATGATAATTTCTACGAATTCTCCTTAGAATTATTTCTCGTTGCTATTATTCCACAGAATATCCATAGAATTTATACGCATATTTTTTTTTTTATGAGATCCACGGATTTTGATAAAAATACGTCATGCGATAAGTGCAATCGCACAAACATTTTGTTATCACAGGTTGTAACTTGTTGAAACAAAATTTAATGTAATAAATAGGTAATAAATAAATAAAAAGTCAGATATTTATATTTTCTTATGCAAAAAATAATTTAATTGTAAAACTAAATTAATAAATTTGTAGAAATTTGACGGATAAAACGCTTTCCATAAGCAAGAAGAAACAAATTCCGCGCGCGGATAAAATCCATGAAACGCCTTACAAAATGCCTAGGAAATATATAGATTTGAGTTACTGGTTGTTTTAAAATTTACGGAAATAAATTAAATAGAATGAGGATTATATCCTGAGATAAGTGAAATATATAAAATTTGAACCACTGTCTTGGATAACTGGTGAATTTAATTATGATTACAATACCGCGCGGATATATTATGTTGGAAACATTACCCTTACTATCCAAAAAGATTTCAATTGACCTAAATAAAATACTATTGTATATTAAGTGGAAAATCTATATGGACATTCTTTGGACAAATTCCAATATAATTTTTCCATGGAAAATATGTGGATTTTTTCTATGTAAATTTTCTTCATTTTTTAAAATACGGACAAATTGTTACTAGGACATTAAAAATCCGATGCAAAACTGATTTTCTTTCATGTCTGGCAAGCAAAATTTCACAATTCACATTATTTCGGTTTACCATCTGTCTTTCAACTCAATATATGTGGCACCCATTTTCCACACTTTTGAATCTTTTCTCAAAGCTTTTAAATGGTCAGAAATTGTTTGTTGTGCAACATTTAACATTTCTGCCATTTGATTTTGATCTGATAGAGCATGATCACCATATGCCTCGACAAGCATTCGATGTGACTCTGCAGCACTTTTCACTTCAAATGAAAACAAAAATTGCCTTCCGCAAATCATCATTTTCTAGTACAAAATTCAACAATTTTAACACGATGAAGAAATATGATTTTGTTTGTACAATAACTTGATGGATATTAAATATGTTTGACAGATGGCATAGCTACCAAACAAAAAAAAAAGAATTAAGGCTCTTTCACTACAAATGTTCCCTGTCGAGACATTTGTATCTTCTAATCGCTCACTTCATACCGGTACACCTGGTAATTTAATAAAATTAACTAAACAAAAACCTGGTGTGTGTGTGTGTACAGCAATAAAATGGTAATACAAAATATATTATATTGAATAATGCTCGTTATAAAATGGAAATGAAATATGCACTTCAAAAAATATTTATATAAAGATTTTAATATATTTCAAAAGCACAAGAAGAAATTGATTAACATGAAATAGTTAATTGATTATACAATTTATTATTATTTATAACAAGTGTGCAAGATAGTGCATTTGCAATATATTGTACAATATTAAAATACAATTTAAAAATTATACTATTATTATTATTATTAGTATTTATATGTTTATTTTAATTTTAAAATGAAGTTAATTGATTTCTTCATCAGTCATGTGGTTTTTTTAGTTTGTAAATTTTAATGTTATTACAACGTAAATATATGCAGAAATGTTATATTGCTGATGATCCATTGTGTTGGAAATACGCTATCACGAATATCAAAAATTATATCCTTTGCATCTCGTGTATAGATGAAATATTAGAAATTGCACTCTCACATCTCTTACTGTTCAAAGCAAATTATTATATTTAGAATTTTTTAAAACAATTTCATACACATATAATTGAACGACCCTTGACATAAGAAACATTTGTATATAATATACGATTACATTTCAGCCCACCATAAAAAATAAATGATAGAGTCTCACCGATGTTTTATATTACAAATTGTTCATATATTGTCGATATAAACAAATAAAAGTAATGATTTTGCGGTGCGAAGCTAAAATAAATTATTATTACCACTACTAAAAAAATTCGTTCAATAAAAACTATTTATAAATTTTTCTACAATCGATAGTTATGTTTAATGTTTATTGCGTGATGATACGAATTAATAAATAGTTATAAATATATAAAATTAAATTCTAATCTAATAATAACATTGAATGATTGTTTATTTTATAACCTCATAAAATTCATTATAACATTTTCTGCGAGGTACAATTTGTTAGCATTTACGGAATCGAATTCGCTTTAACCAAACTGCTTCACAATGGCATATCAGTAAAGTAAAGATATGGGAAATATTTCATATTAAAATATTAATGTGTTTTGGGAATGCATAGGTTAAAATTTTTTAGTATGAAACCCAGACAGAGGAAAATAGTATCTCGTACTCATGCCATACATACAATTTCTCTGGACAAATACGTAGATCGCATGCTATATTGATGTTCATATGAATATTAAATATAATATGGAATAGAGTATAAAATAATATATAAAAAGTCTGAGGCAACGTAAACTATTTTTAAGGTTGCGTGAATGTAGTTTCTTTAGCCTATAGAAATGAATGACTCTGGTATTTTTGGCTTGAGGTAGTGTTTTTTATTCAATATAATCTCTCGACAATTTAACACAGTTACTCCAGTGTTCCGCCAATAATTTTATGAAGTGGCTGTGAAATACGAGCTCTGCAAAATAGGTGCTATATGGTCTCGTCATTCAACCAGAAAAATACTTTCCTCCGGGAAATTGTCGGAGATTTCTGAAGAGGTAGTATAGTCGCTGCTGACAGCCAAATCTGGTGAATACGATTGATGCTCAAGCACAATTCGTACTTTAAATCCTTGAATTTAGTCATAAAACACTTTAGTAAACTGCGATGCATTGTCTTAATGGAAAATGACTTATTTTTTGTTGCAAATCGGGTCTTTTCTTATACGAATTTTTGCGTCAAATTGATCCAACTGGTTACAATAATATTCTGAATTGATTGCGTTTTATATTTTTGCAGATAATCTATCAATAAAATTTCTTTTGCATCCCAAATAAATCTTTTTTGCCGTTAGTTCCCGCGTTTAGTCTGCTTTGGAGTCGAATATTTAGCTTTAGTCCATTGTTTAAATTTAGGATCATGCGGTGGTAGATCCAAGTCTTAGCCATAGTTGATAAAACAACACACAAAATTTATTCTTCTTAAAACGATCCAAATACAGCTGATAAATTTTGATTTACGATTGAGTTTTTGTTGAATTGTTAACGCGTGTGCACGGCACGGCACCGCTTTTCGAAACAACTTTTTCATTTGTAATTCTTTATATAAAATATAACGTACTGCGTGTATCTCTGAGATGTCTGCCTATAGTATCAGCACATTCACGCTTAGTCAAACATGTTGGATCTTCACTAATAATTTTATGTATTTTTTCAATATTTTCTGATGTTGATGGCAGTTTTTGGATGTCCCTCGTATAGTTTTGTCTTCAAGGCTTTTACGACCACACTTAAATTCAGCAACTCAATTTTTTACTGTTGCATATGATGTAGCACTTTCACCTAACCCATTTATCATATCGTTATGAATTGATCTTGTGCGGATAAACTTTTTTTAAATAAATATTCAATGACTGTGCTAATTTTTTTAATTTTTCTATGTTAAAAAAAATCACTGATGCATCAACTTCAAATGCCCTGTGAACAAGGAATGAATTGACAGATGGAATATTCCAATACACTTATTTATTTACCAATATTAACGTCACATATTTGAAAGGCTAGAAACTATTCACTCAACCTGTATACATATTTTTATCAATAAATCTATACTCTGCGTAATTTAATTGAAGGTGATTTGATACACGTGCAAAAACTTCTATTTATAACAACTGAAAAAATTTTTACATGTTTATGTTATAATCAATACGCAGAAGACCTCATACACATATGGATCACACAAATTATTGATTAGATTTTATTATAATCAACGTTTCTTTAAATTAAATATAAATACATCAACCACCGCGGTGCTGCACATTAATCCGAAAGCTTCCATTTCAAATTGTATGTACGCCACAGAATAATATAAATAATATCATTTCTCTATAAAATTCTCATAACTTTCTTATTATACGGGGTGACTACGAGCGGTGCGCATTCCTTCTAGGGGGTGATGGGGAACATAATTCTAAGTCGAAATTACTAACATTTTTCAATTTGGTCTCTGTTTTCGAGATACGGCCCTAAGAATTTTTCTCGGCAGTCCATCATTAAAGTACCAATAACTTCAAAAGTAAGGTAAATACAGAAAATTTATAGTACACCGAATTTGTAGAGAATTAAATTCTGAATTAAAATGTGTTATAAATGTTTTTCTAAAACTTGCTTCAGTTTCAAGTTATTGAACAATATAGAATTGAAAAATAACTATGTTTTTGGTCAAAAATTTCGTACTAAAATTAATTTTTTGAAAAATCTAACGGTGCAACATACTATTTTTATATCAAAAAAGTAGAACTAAATTATTTCGTTACAATTTTGTAAAATATTTCATTTAGCTATGACTTTTTAAAGTTTAAAAGTTATAATTGTTTGAAAAAGTGGTGTAATTGTAGAAATAAAAAAATAACAAACTAAAATTATAGCTATTCGCCGACACCCTGTCTACATAAAAGTTAGTATCGAGAAATAAAAAGTATATTTGATCGGAATCTTTTAGTATAGATTTCTTAATAAAGTATTGTCACCTTATAATATCTTTGGTCCAAATTTCTCTATTTTTTTTTTTAATAATTACTGTTGTATTACTGTACGTCAATTAAATTTGATACATATCTTTAAAAGAATTTTGTATGTGAGTGCATTTAAACGGATTTCGGAAAAATTGCCATCCAATGGGGGGGCGACTGTTTTACAAAAGATTCATGGAATTTGTTAAATTGATTATTTCTTAATCGATTTTAATGGAATTTCGTCTATTCAAGTTGGGATTATACAATATATGAAAGCAGTATTTGTGGAAATTCGATATCATTGACAGTTGGTGGTTAATGGAACGTGGTTTTTTATTCATTTACTAATTACGATTTTAATGAAACTTTTTGCGTGTACGTTCAAATACAGATATATTACATGAATTGCTATAAAAATTTTAAAATATCGATATGGAGTACCAGTTGGTAATCTCAATTTGATTAAAATCGGTTGTTAAACAACCAAATAATTACGTTCCGCAAGAAACAACTTTTCATGCGGTATCGATTTTCCAGAATTTTAATATTGGAACTATTCATATTCTATTAACGCACCTTTGGATTAGTTGCCGTTTGGCTTATGTGTGGCTTTTGTATTAACGCACGGTTGGTGTGTCTTTTTATATATATATATAAAATATATAGTTTTTAGTTCTGCCTTGGTATGGGCTATCTATAAATATTACAATAAAACAAGTAACCAACACCGTAACAATTCGGCAACCACTTTTATTCAGACATCCATCCCCTCCTTCTATACAAATAAATTAAAATTACCTAATTTATTTCTTAACCCATCATCAACCTAGATTTTTTTTTTTTTTAAATATATATAAATTGTATCTGCTGACACTCCTTTTTTTGCAATAATTTTATACAATTATAAATGTTATTGGTTTATATTTATATTAAATATTATATTGATACACTCTAATTAAATTTCATTTAAAAAAATATGTACATAATTTCCATAAAAAAACAAACAATTTCATTACCAAATTTGTAAAAATCTTTGTACCAACTCTGAACGACGTAATATTATTTGTGTGTGTGTGTGTGCGTGTGTGTTGCTATTTTGGTAAACCAAATGAATGTAATATATAAATAAGTTGATGTTTTATAATATGGATATATTATGTATTGATTATAGATTTGCTAATCACCAGCATAATACAGTGAATATTACATTCAAACCAATAGCCAATACCGCACACTAGTGATGGGCAAAATCGTTCATTTTACTGAATTAATACATTTAATTCAGTTCATTTTAAAGACTCATAAAAAAGATTCGTTCATTTGAGTCTTTTGTTTCTTTTGTTTGTTTCTGTTTTAGAACTTATATATGAACAAAGCAACACGAAAGTTTGATTGTAAATGTTATGTATTTCACAATAAAAATGCAAGCTTAAACACATATATGTTCATTTCATAGTGTTGGTGGTGTTGGTTTCATTTTCATTTCTTTCGTTATAAGCATGGTTCCAAATCCCAATTTCAATCGTTCCAAGTTCCAACCGTTCATTCGTTTGACAATTTTACAAATGAATTAAAAAGCTTATGCATTTCTAAAACATTTAAAAATATCTGAGTGTATTGTGCGTGTTGTGTATGTGTATGTAATGTGTTTTGCATTACTTTTTTTCTGAGAGAAGTGAACGACTGAACGATATATTATTAGAAACGCGAATTGAATCATTCGATGACCTTACTGATTCGTTCAAAATGAACGAATCGTTCGTGAACGACCCATCTTTACCGCACACCACATTCAATTAACATGAAAATAAATATAGTAACGAATTTGATCACAATATTGTATTCATTCAATGTGGAACAGTTTTTGTCATACCGTCCGTTTGGACTATATACAATATTCACTGTGTACATTATATTGCATTACATATTTACTTTAATATTGAAAGTCTTTCAAATGTATAATATAATGATCGTCGTCGTCATCGTCTTAACCTTGACATACCTGTGTTCATAGTGTTTTTTTCTTTCTTTTATGTTAACACTAAATATAATATTATTGTCATTAATAATAATTTTTTTATATAATATTATAAATTTGCTATTATTTTGTTAATTTGTTATTATTGTTTTGTGCCTACGTCATTTTTTTTAAACATATATTTCAATTGCCCATGCATTTTTTTATTAATATGATTATTGTTGTTGTAAATTGTTATTATTATTATTATTATTATTATTGCGTATATCTAGTTATTGTATTAGTCCAACAATATTATTGAAGACAAACATAAAAAAACATTTTATATTATTCATGTCACATATTTGCGGGACCATAATTTTGTAATTATTGAATAATTCTAAATATGTTATTTTAATTATTCTGAAAATTGTTGTCCAAATTAACAATTAATATATATTTATATATTAATTATACAGTGAATAGATGTGTGTTTAGTCCAATGTCCGGCGATACGATACAAATATCCCATTGCGAATATATAATATTTTTTAACAAATTCGCTTGAATACAATATTCCGAACAATATTCATTCGCTTAAGAAATATGAAATTATCGTTTTTTAAGGAAATTAAAACGCTTACTACAAAGTGAAAAGATACAAATATTTTATTCAAAGTATTGACCATCGTTTTCTACACATTCTGACCACCTTTCTACGCCAATTTGTGGATACCATTCAAAAAAAATTGTACCACCTTTGATGAAAACCATTCAGAGAGTAAATTTTCGACTTTTCTGATGTTTTGAAGTGCTGGTCAGCGCCGCATCGATGGTAATCAGAAGGAGTTAAGTCTGGTGAATAAGGTGAGTGCGATGTAACAATTCCCAGCCAAGCGTATTGATCCTAAACTAGTTTTGATCTGTGTGACGGTGCATTGTCATGTTGCAAAATAATTTTACCATGTCTTGTGGCCCATTCTGATCGTTTTTCGTTTAATGCATGGTTTAAATGGATCATTTGTTGTCGGTAGCGATTAGTTATTCACAGTTTCACCAGGTTTCAGAAGCTCATAGTACACCACACCTTTCGGATCCCACCAAACACAAAGCATTCTCTTCTCTTTCCGAATCCATATGATTTTGCAGTCGATTTTACTGATGTAACCTATGATTTTTTACCATTTAGGATTCTCCAAATAAATCCATTTTTCATCATCGCCAGTAACAATTCGATGCAAAAAACTTTTTCTTTTCTGTATGGCAAGCAAAATTTCACATATCGTTTTTATCGATTTTCCATTTGTCTTTCAATCAATTCATAAGACACCCCGCTTTTCCACATACTTTTGAATCTTTCGCTAATATCTTTTAAACAGTTGGAAATTGTTTTTTGTTAAACATTTAACATTTCTGTCATTTGTTTTTTTTTGATTTTGTATAGCATCTTTGTCCAACCATATGCTTGCAATTCACTGTCTTCAAACTTTTTCGGTGGTCTTCCACGTTCTTCATGTCTCAAATAAAAAAATCATTACCTTTGAATCGTTGAAACCAATTTCTACATGTTGTTTCTGAAAGATCATGCTCACCATAAGCTTCGATATATGTATTCGATGCGCTTCAGCTGCATTTTCCTTCAAAGAAAAATAATGCAATAATCGTTCACATTAATCTTTAACTATGCAGAGCCAAATTTGTGTTACCGATAATTTCATATTTCTACACCTGGTATAGGAAAATTTAACTCAAATCGTTGTTATGTATAGTATTTATTTTCATATTAATTGAAAGTGACTTAATTAAATTGAATTGAATGCAATATTTACGTATGTCTCGTGTATCACTTGTATACGCAATATTCAGTGTTTAAGTTGTTTGCTAACGCGATTTATTATTAAACAATTGATTCAATCGATTTTAATGAAAATGATACAAATTCTTATTTTATTCCAAAAAAAATGTTTATTTAAAATTTTATAATTTGACTTTGTACCTGTTTTAAAACACATAAAAAACCATATCGATATAATGAAATAAATAATATACCTGTAATCGTCAAATATAGAATAATTATAAAAAGATTAGGCGATGCCATATAGTGAATCAGTGGTTAAAGTGTATGCCATTCAATTCGAATGTGTTAACCATTTCTATTCCCTCGTATTGACATGGCAAATTATTTTTTCATTACTATTGTATAAATTTAAATCCGCTGAATTTATCAATTGTTCTTTATAAAAACGTTATATTGACGTGGCGTAAGCTTGAGCAGTCAGAGCACATGGATCATTGGCAGGGAGATGAGGAGGGGGTTCAGGATAAACATATCACGGGTTGATTTACCTACAAATGTAAATGATATCGCCAGTATATATACCCTTCTTCGACCATATACCATACCGTATTCTATAAGGATGCCATCGTTGCAGGATATGTTTTGTTTGTCTCACATACGCATTAATATACTTGGATTTAACAATAAGAATTTCAGAAATGAAATATATTAAATTTATAATTATTTTAATGCTACACCAATATTCAATTTATATTGGATTGTACGCTGTGGAGGAGAAAATTATGTTCTTATCAGATTGTCATTTAAATCTAAAACAAGATATGTAAATTGATAGATAAGCGTGTGAACAAAATCACTATATTTATTATATACTTATTCTTATATACATTCTTTATATACCTATATCGACTGTATATGCATAAAGAAGAAAGCTTAGTTTATATATTAACACGTATTACAATTTAGTAATGCATATTTTTGTGGACGTGTGATCCGATGATTATATGGACACATTTACATATTCATACCGTATATTTTTATTGATTTTTAAGGTGAGTCTCATTTTTCTATGAATAAATTGTACAAACAGAAGATTAATTATCATATAAAAAAACCAAAAAGAATGATATCACATTAAATATAAAGACAAAATTTATTTGTATACACCCTCTGTCCCATAATAAACCGGAATGAACCATCCGAATCAATTTATTGAAGAAAATATTGAAACAGTTCATGATTTTGTGAAAATTTCTAAGAATTCTTCATGAAAATGGAGATTGGTATAACGAAAACAATGATCAATCGAATTTTGATTCAAAAAAATTGGTCTACGAATTGAATAAATAGTCATATTTTTTTGTTTAACCAATCACCACCATTTTCACTTAATTTAACGCCCGGCGACTAATTTCTAATCCCTAAACTTCATTTGGCTATTCGAAAGAAAACCGTTTTGCATCAGTTGAAGGCATACAAAAGACGACCACCACCGTTCTAATCACAGACATAAAAAAGTCATTTGATACACTTGTTTTCGCTTGCAATCCGTTTGTGTGATAGAGATCTTTATTTTGAATAAATAAAATGGTTTTAATATTTATTTTTGTGTTTTTAACCCATTCCGGATTATTATACGACAGCGGTTGTCTATATATAAAATTATTATTATGCATGAAAATATTTGGCTTTTTATATATGTACCACAAAAAGAAAATTATTATTTCATGACTCAGAACAATTACAGAACGCAATGAAAAAATTATATTCATTTAATATTGAAAAAAATTGTAAGCTTTCATTTCAACTAAACTAAACGTTATTGGATATTATTTTGATAGACACGCAGTGGCGTCGCTCGAATTTTTCGATTAGGTAAACAAATCCTATATTTTCATCCCATTACCTAAAAATATAACTTATCATTAAAATACAATTGGAATTTTAGCAAAAAAATTTATCAACTCATAAATTTATGTAACGTAGTTAAGCAGAGCAGCTATATGCGTATGCAAATAATAAATAGGATGTATTGAAACATTTTTACTGAGAAAAAGTTATTATTATTTAGTTTTAAAGTTTGTTTGTTACCGCAGCATCTCTATATGTCAATCATTATTTCTTTGAATTCATATGTTTATGCGACATATAATTGATTTTTCCCTATAATGACAGTTTTGCCAGGTACATATCATTTATTACGAGAAGAGCTGTTCAATTATAACACGGTAAAACTCAAAATTATCTAATGACATAAATTTAAATAATATTAAATAATATCAAAATCGATAAATTAATTTTGTATTCAAATTTCATTACTATATAAAAAAGTACATCAAATTTAAATTAAATCATCATTAAGCAGCGTAAGTGACAACATCTGTTGGAATAAATTTCAAAAATGAGCAAATTTTTAAATTTGAAAATTCGTTAAATTACGATAATAATAAAAAAATAAATTTTAATTTCTTATAAAGCCGAAATAAATTCAATTGTTTTTTTGCATTTCTCATGTGCCATCAATTTTTTATGTCACATTTTTGATTTCGATTTTTTTATTATTGCTAGTTTTTGTTTTTCTTGTGTCAGTCACGTCGTCGTCGCAGTAAATGAAAAAATAGGAAAAAAATAATTGCATATTAATCATTTAATTATTTTAAATTTAATAATTAATGGGTAAGGTAAAGATAATCTATTATTTTAAATTTATAAACCGAATATTAATATTTAATATTATTTAAGTTTTATTTCCAAAATATTATTACAGTGTTTAGTTATTGGGTGTTTAAAAAATGCCTGTACAATAAATTTTAACTCAGCTTTTTCCCTTGTTTGTTAATGATGTGTGCGTAATTGTGATGCTCCTCCACATTTATTTCTATTTTATACATTAAAATATTGTAATTGTTTTAATTATTTTTATTTTATTTGTTTCCCAACTATTATCACTTTATAGAATAATTAATTTGGCTGGAAAAGATGGTATAGATTTTTAGAATTTTAATAATTAAATTTTCCTATATGCAAACGTAAAAATGAAAAAAATGTGGTTGTGTGTGTGTGACGCCGCGGTCACAGAAATTTTTATGTGTAGCATTTATTGTTAAATATATTTGATTTGAAACAATATTTATTTAAATTTACCTAAGAATATTAATAATATTATAATTAATTTATTTCTTTTTTTCTCTTTTTAGCTATTCCAAATGTGTCTCGTGGTTCAATTTTGTTATTTATGAAATGAAATTGCAAATTGAATTGTATGTGCAGAATATTCATTCATCTACATTACCGCCGGCTCCTCTATTGCGGCTAATTTGGAGAAAAGTGAATTGGTGAGTACCCGTTTTATTTATTACATTTTAATTATCGTTTTATTATATAACCAATGTTCTTTAATTGTTTATGGCATGGTATATTTGCGATATTTTACAAATATTTTAATTTATAACATAAGAAAAACTATTTGACTAAATACACCCAGTGTCGAAAATATTGATACAAAATATTCGTTAATTTTTAATGGTAAACACTGTTTTCCTTGTTTTCATGCACGCAACACCACTGTCCACACGCGTATATTATTACGTCAGTTGAATTATTCCCTTATGCTCTATATTTTTTATATTATAATTAGTATATTATTATATGGATTTTGTCAATGTTTTTTAGTTAGACCTACTTTTTAGTTTTTATAATAATAATACAGAAAAATTAATTTTAATTGTTACTTGTTTATTTTATATATTTATTTAATAAAATCTCTGATATTATTCATATATGCGCTATCAATTTCTCGTACATGACGACATATATAACCAAATGTAACGCATATACTTATATTAGGTATTAGGTTATCGTATATTTTTAATATATGTATTAAATTATTATATAGTTAATATACGCAAAAAGGCAAACGAACGAACAATTTATAATCTTATATCATACATACGAGTATATTTTATAAAATTAAATTGTAATACTCTTTCAATATTAATACTTTTAAATGGATATTTATTAGCGCAGCGGGTATATACAATGTTATTTTTTTTACATAAATATAATGATTACATTTTGCATTAAATAATATATCAATAATAAATAAATATTCACTACACATTATAAAGTCAATATATATTTAAAATAATAAATGATTTATAATATTGTATAAGGAATTTGAATAAGTTTCCGCAGTTTTTGTTGTGAAAATGAAAACTTTATTTAAAAAATTTGTAACATAACAATTCGTTGAAAGTACTCTCCCCATCGCTAACCACTATATACTTTCTGCCATTTGTTTCTGCGGCAGAATACGAAAATATATACCATATGTTGAAAGTAAAAGCAAACACCGAAAAAATATGCAACGACTACAGAACTATTACAACTTAATGAGTTATGTCCTGAAATTATGTTTAAAAATTATCCGCATGGGTATATAGAAAATGTGTAGAAAATATGAGCGAAATGGTCAATGCGGTTTACATATCTTGGCTGCTATTTAAACGAATCTTAGGATCATTCCCAGGAAATAAATATTAGAATCGAAAGGACTTGAGCTGTGTTTTTCAAACTAAAGCGTATGTTTTGTGGTCATGATCGTACAATGGATTTAAAAATGTGAATGTTAAATTGTTTTGTGTACCGTGTGAACGTTACTTTATGCGGTGTGGAGGCGTCGACTATGTTAGAGAAAATACAGAAAAACGCATTCGTGCATTAGAGCTATGGCTCTTCAGACGTACCATATATTCTAAAAATTTCTTGGATGGATCACATTACTAATGATGAAATTATTCGACATATTGGTCGATAACCTTATCCATATTAAATAAAATAAAACAACGAAAAACTGGAATACTTTGAACACATCATGAGGAATGACAAATATCCACTTCTAACGAGTTTTTATACAAGGAAGGGTATATCTTGGCTGGTAATTTCTGCTAAAATGGTTTGGAGTCAATTCCATCACAGAATTGTTTCGAATTGCAGCCAATAATAAGTAAAAATGGCCATGATGTTAGGCTGCGTCGGGAATGGATAGGGCAATTAAAGAAGAAGTAGTCGAAAGTTATATACATCTTTTGAAGTTATGCACGAATTGGCATTTTCATATGAGTTAATGGTTGTACTGCTCAGACAGACCATGCGTGAGTCATTGATTGGAAGGAGTGAATACGTTGAGTGGGATAGAACTTCCCATTCGATCGTTTCCTATATATATATATTTTTTGACCGGTTTTGTGAGAGTTTTCATGCTACAAAATTACTTTGTTGTGTCTGTTCTCGTATATTGCGATCGCTTTTCCTGCAATGCTTGGCTCAAACGCATCAATTGCTTGGGCGATAGCGATCTGCGTGATGATGGTTAGGTGATGGGAGTTCATAGTACACTACACACAACTGATTCCACCATATATATGCAGAGCATGATTTATGTGTTATGTGATCATTGTCCTATATGATTCTACAAATTCATTTTTACATGAGTCTTTTTCACATCAAGCAATGTTTCCAATTCTTCGTCTGCAAACTTATTCAAAGCGTTCCTTACTTTCAACATTAAAATCACTGTTTTTAAAGCATCGAAACCAATCCACCGTGCATGTTGTTACCGCCACAGCATTCATGATCGCTGTTAGTCTCCACAATATGTGCTTCTCTTTTTTTTTGAAAGTAAGTAATACATGCGCAGTAAATCAATAAACACCAATTTATTCAAGTTGCTAATATATGGTAAAAAAAAACACAATAACAATATATAAGAAGTAATTTGCATATACGTTGTTTACGTCATCGTTTACTATATATTCGCTTCAATGATTGTATATTTATTAGTGATCGTGAACGATCATATTTTATATGCAAATGCATTTATTCACAACATACAGTTTTGTATAATAATATTAGAATTAAATAAAACAAAAGGTATAATTCCTCACTAAATATACGTACTGTAATGTAACATAAAGTAATTTATAATACAAATTTTTCAAAGGATCGGAGGTGTTAGAAAACAATGTTCCATCATTTCGAGCAATGCGGAAATGAAAATGTTTTCAATATTTTTAATTCAATTTGTATTTAAAAATTTATACTAGACTGTTTTATTTATTATTAAATCGCATATAGTGTGGATGTGTTATGTCAGCAGTATACGCGTATATGTAGCTATAGGCTATAAGGTACCATAAATATCATACAATTTTAACGCGCTATTGAAGTTTGCATTTTATACAAGATTAAATTAATCTCTATATAATATATGTAACAATAAAATCGTAATAATAATAATAATAATAATAATAATAATAATAATAACATAGACTTTATTATTAATAATAATTTATACAATATAAATAATTGTGACCTAAAAATATTTGTAATTATATTATATTTTAATAAAATATTTACTTATAGAGATCATTGCTTTTATAGGTGATTAAAAGGTTACCACCGCACGCAAACTTCCTTCTTTTTGCATATTATAATATTTATTGATGGCATAAACTCTTGCTTCTCGCATCAGTTTATCAATGGAAAAATTTTAATTTATCTAAATTGTCAAGATTGCATATATTTTCAGAACAAGAATATTCATATTTAATTAGTTCTGCTATATATATGCAATCCCATCCAACGTTTCAAAACATATGATTTTAACACATTGAAGACGGCTGACGTTTTTATCACGTTTTTTTTTTCCAACCGTTGGAGACGGCTGACGTTTTTATCACGTTTTTTAAAATTTCAACCAATGATGTAGATAAATTGTGCCGTGTTCAATTCATTCACAGTATAAAACAATTTTTACTGCAAGTAGTAAAAAAAATGGGTTAGTGATGATTCTGAAGTAGAAGAAGATGTAGCAAATGTTATACAACCTAGAACTTCTACTCCTACTATGCATGCTTCTTTTTACGATCCACCAGGACGATTATCTGGTAATATGCGACTACATGTTTTAGAGAAACTTGCCGATAGCGGGAAAAAAAAGTATCCATGTAAGACATGACTTGAATGTAAGGCAAACAACAAGAGGAGCGAAATTCGATATTTTTACAAATTTTGTTTAGTACCTCTCCATAAGCATATCATACGAAAATGAACACATTAAAATAGCTTCATATATGTTAATAAATCTTTAATAATGCATCCGATTTAATAAATGTTATAATTGGTTTTCGAAATTATCATTTTTTATTTATATAATTTTAACAAAATATGCGGGAATTGGGAGTATAAGCTATTCATCACATACCGTCTTCAAAGTGTTAATATTAATACTTATATTATAACAGGTCAATTGAAAAGTCCTCGGTCTGACACACAAATGGCAGTGCTAGTATTAAATCCATATGATTTTTAGGCTGTCACCGAAGAAAACATCAAAAAAGTTCACAAAATAATTTTGAATGACCATAAAGTGAAGTTGATCGAGATAGCAGACATTGTGAAGATATCATCTGAACGTGTATATCATATCATTCACGAATATTTGTACATGAAAGAAAGTTGTGTGCAAAATGGGTGCCGCGCGAGCTCACAATCGATCAAAAGCAACAACATGTTAATGATTCTGAGCAGTGTTTGAAACTGTTCAAACGCAATAAATCTGAATTTTTGCGTCAATATGTGACCATGGATGAAACATGGCTCCATCATTTCACTCCGCAGTCCAATCGACAGTCAGCTGAGTGGATTGCACACGATCTGAGGTCTATTTTGAAGCAAAAGACAAATCGTACTACAAAAATGGTATCGAAAAGTTGGAAAATCGCTATAATCACTGTGTCGCCCTCGAAGGCAACTAATATGGTAGACCGGGGACTTTTCAATTGGCCTGTTATGTTTACATTTCCTATATACACACAAATCTATATATTTATTGTAATTACTATGTCAATTGTTTCTGAACAAGAAATATCTGTTATTAATTAAATTCTTTTAGTTATCCGATTAAATCCGACAACACTAATGCATATTGTTGAAATAATTCCTAACGCATTCCTTATTTTTGTTTTCCAATTCCAATTATAGTTACTTTAAAGTTTATGTTCATATTTTAAACTAAATAAATTTCCATTATTATTGTGGTTGCTCGCGTATATATTGCGTACTGACTGCATATAGACGGAACTAATTATATCTCAATATATATATAAAAATTGTTGTTCATTGACACTCGTTTATAAATAAATAGTAATTAAAATTGACACACATCATTAAAACAATAACATTATTATTATTTATTAAATAAATATATGAATGCACATATTCTCGTCGAATGCAATGTATAAGCAAAAGAAACATTTACACTTAAATTTAAAATTATAAGTATTTTTTATAGGGTCGTGTGTGGTGTTTTAATGCATTTTCATTATTATTATTATTATTATTATTATTATTATTATTATTATTATTATTATTATTATATTGTATTTTAGTATAGTTCTTGTGATGATGAAGTTGTACTTGAATTTATTTATTTATTTTAGTATTTTTATTTCTTGGCGCGTCATTATATACATTTTATTTTTTTTAACATATATAATATTTATTTAACATTAAATTATAAGTTATTTATAAATTCTGAATATTATATTTCACTTTTTATTATGTATTTTCCCTTACATTACAATTATATTATCGGATTTCTGGATCACAGTCGTTCTTTGTTTAGTTAGTACATCGGTCGTTAGTCTTTGATTATATAACAATATATTTATATACAAATAACAAGAGAATTGTTACATAATTATGGCATTACTATTCAGAATTCGTATATTAAAATTTCTATTGATCAATATTGTATTTTACTTAGTTATTTAATGTATATTCCATATAAATTATTATTTTGTAACTAATAAAACATGACTTATTAATATTAAATAAAACAGTATAAATTAGAAGAAATTAGAATGTGGTTTCCAAATCAAATGTCATTGAAAAGTTCAGCAATATTCAGACAGAGCGAAGTCACAGCGTATACATACAAACGTATATCAAATTTAACCCTATATATGTACCATATACTGTCAATAAACACATATTAATATTCGCAGATAATTAATTATTGTGTCAATAGAGGCCCTAGTAACACTGTCCGTAGTTAGTTCGCATAATTTCTGCATTATATGTAGTAGTCCGTAGTTTCAATCCGAGGAAATATCTGTGGATTTCTTACGGATGTTCGCTGAAAATTTATATGATGGGTGCTGTCCATGGATTTTTATAGAAAATATCTTTGGATTATCCGTATATTTCCGATAATAATTTCTACGGATTCTCCTAAGAAGTATTTCTCGTTCCACAGAATATCCATAGAATGTATATTCATATTTTTTGTTAGCAGATCCATGGAATTTGACAATAATATCTTTGGATCGTCCATGTATTTTGGTAAGTAATACCCGTGAATTGTCCCTATATATTAGCGGAATAAATTTTCTTATGACGATGATGCCAAATCGCGGTTTGATTCAGTTTTTTTACCGATAGACCAGAAGTTCTATGCGAACGCGGAATGAAGATCCTGCAAAAATTCATCGATTGTACAATTTTTTTTTTTTGTAATTCACACGAACAAAAAACTGCGCGGATAAAATCCACGAAAAATTCCAAGGAAATATATAGATTTTAGTTGCTGATTGTTATAAAAATTATGAAAATAAATTAAAAAGATTAGGAGGATTATATCTTAGATAAGGGAAATATACAAAATTTGAAGCACTGTCTTAGATAATCGATGAAATAAATTATGAATACAATACCACGGATATTTTTTGGACATATTACCCAGACAATCCAAAGATTTCAATTGATCTAAATAAAATATTATTATATTAATTTGAAAATTTATATATGGATATTCTTCGAACAAATTCCAATATATCTTTACCATGGAAAATATGTGGATGTTTTCCACGGAAATTTTCCTCATTTTTCAAAGTACGGACAAATTGTTATTGGGGGGGGGGGGGGGGGGGGGATACTACGAGATAGTTCTCTAATTTTTAATTCCGTAATAAAATTCAATCAAATATTTTTGTTCTGTTTTAAAATTTGAAATCATTTGTAATTTCTAAATAACGTATAGTGTATACCAAATCTGTCATGGTCTGAAAATTCAACTGACTTGAAGCAGCTCAAGCTCACCAAACACGAAAAATGACAATTGAATATTGTCACCACACTCACTTTGTTTAAATGTGAAACAATTATTATGTTATTTTTCATTATAATGGAAGTTAAACAAAGCGTAAAAATGAGTTAACAACAATCAGATTTTCACTATAATTTGCAATAGCAAACTTAAAAATAACAGAAAAATTGTACTGTCCCTAATCTATTTGTTCATAATTCAACTGTGGTTTTCAAAATAGTCGGAAATATGTATAAATATGGGTTTGTAACTTCAATTCAGCTTTTTAAAAATCAAATTCAGTAATGTAAAAATTAATTTCAGTATTTCGATTAAAATCAAATTGAATAATATTTTGGAAAAAATTGAAAAATTAGTGGAGGATATAAAATTAAAAAAAAAACATTCACGAAAAAATTATGCGGAATCAGAAAGGATGCACAATTTAAGTTTAACTTCAATTAATAATGCATTTGAAAAAATTTACGGATTACACTTAAATGTGAGAGCATCGCAATACCGAGCAATTAAATTTTACCTGAAACCATTAAGGTAACGCAAAATTATATGCAATCAATTTCAAAGATCGCCGCATACTTCTACGGGGCAAGAGAACAAATTATATTCATAGACGAATCTGATTTTAATTCCCTTAGGCATCCAACAAAAGCACGATCCAAAGAAAAACACATCTGTATACATCAAACTGCCATTAGTATACGGCGACGTAACGAGTTTTTAGCAGCAAATTGTTATTCAGTGAATATTATATAAAAAAAAATAATTACTACCACCTCATCTGTGAACAGCGATAGTTTCTGTGGATTTCTCGAAGAATTAATAAACTGCATGAAGAAAATATAACTAATGCAAATGGTTAGTTTTGGACAAGGCAGTAATTGACAAGACACAAAAAATGCTGAATATTATGAATGTGACGAATCATACCTTAGTGTTTTTTTTCGCCATATATTCTCCAATGCTGAATCCAATTGAAAAGGTTTTTGTTTTTTTTATCTAAAACAAAGCTCGAGTAGAGACGCATTGAGACGAGAGTTGACGGATTCTCTAAATAACCAGAATTTAGTTAATATATATATATTGCAGTTGAAAAATCTGTCAGAACAATCACTCCTGGTGATTTTTTCTGGATATGACAATAAAATTACCATCAGCTGTTTCTGAACAACCTTTGTATTAAATTAAAATTATGTTAATTTTCATTAATTAAATTCATTTGTTAACTATAAAATATTTTTTATCTATTTTTTCAACTGTTTATTATTGAAATATTGAACTTGATTTGGAAAATAATGAATTTGATTTGGAAAAAACTAAATTTGAAGTTAAAAACCTAAATTAAATGTAGTCTGTTTTTCAAAGTTTTTCATACATATATGGGAATATATTATTGTTATAGTCAAATTTACATCCAAATATGTGCTTGAGATGGTGGATGGTGCAATGTTTTTAACGCACATAAAGTATTTCTTTGTAATTCTTATACATTTCATTTGTTTAAATTACGCATTTATATTTTAAAAAATATAGTTCAATTTTAAGCAACTTGCATTTAATGTTATGTATTGTATTAGGACCTTGCATTAATAATGTCGATTTGATAACAGTTGGCGTAACTGGCGTTGTGTGCATCGGAACACACCGCGGCCATATTCTTTTTTTTTGTCTGTCATTACTCTATAAATTTCAGTATATGTCATTTCGTTGAAGTGTAAACAATAAAGTTTTTTTTGCTTCGAACATGTCGAATTATGTGCCTGAAAAAGTTGTTTTGCGGGGAATTTTAATAACTTTCTTTTAATTTGAAGAAAACCGCTGCTGATAGTTATCGATTGTTGGTAGAAGCTTACGGTGAACATGCTCCAAATCAAAAAACTTATGAACGGTGGTTTACACGCTTCAACTTCACAATCAAAACGCGATATTCATTGCCAGAAGGTAATGCTGTGCATTTGGTGGGATCAGAAAGGTGTGGTGTATAACGAGCTGTTAAAACCAAATGAAACGGTTACAGCTGATCGCTACCGACGACAACTGGGCGAATTGGCAAAAAAATTGAACGAAAAACGACCATTGATAGCTTGAAAACACCACAAAGTTTTATTTCACGATGACAATGCCAGACCACATCGTGCAAACATCGTTAAGGAAAAAATAAAGAGGCTCGGTTGGGATCATCTTGATCACCCACCGTACTCTCCAGACCTTGCTCCTTCTGATTACCATTTGTTCCGATCAATGAAGGTCAGCCTGACAAATGTACGCTTTCGAAATGCTGATGAAGTGCGAAAATGGGTCGATGAATGGATTGGGACAAAAGATGAAGAGTTCTTCACACGAGGAATCAACAAACTTCCCAAATGATGGGAGGAAGTCATGGCTAACGATGGGCAATATATTGGTTGATGTACGCAATCATTTTGTTATACAAATAAATGGCATTTTCAAGCAAAAAAATCGACATTATTAATGCAAGGAACTAATATGTTAAGTTCTTGTATATATATAATTTTAAAATCCATAAATAACATTATAACATACTTTATTATTTTCTTAAAGTGTTAAATTACGTAAAGAAAATAATTAAAAAGAAAATTTACAAAGAAACAAAACCCAAAAAAAAAATATAATCTTGTTATTTTCAATAGTTTTTTTTTTCTTAAAATCACAATCATCACACACAACATCAACATAATAACAAACCGACATGCAACAACGTGTATACATGCTACAAAAAAATATTGAATTAAGTCATCAAAATAACACAATGTTTCATTTCATTTCTTAATTATGCTTATGCTTTACTTATAAATATAACATGAAAAAATTGAATACAACACCCAATCGATCACCAATAAGAGACCTCCACATTTTAAATATTTTTTATTATTATTATTATTATTATTATTATGTCGTTTCTTAAAAGCGGTTCCTTCTCTCTTTGGATATATTTTTAATTATTTTTTATTTTCATCATTCAGCAATTTATAAATATTATAAACAAAATTTAATGTTTTTTAAAAGTTTAACAACAAATATTTTTCAATATGCATTTTATGATAACAAAAAACAGAAATTAATTTCATTGTATAACAAAATTATACGTCGTTTGGTTTAGGTGTTGTTTATACATATAACTTTATTAATATAATATTAAATATACACTGGTTTACAAAATAATATCAATCCTACAGCAACTATAGTGGTGACAGTGGAATCGATGGTGTTACAGATGTATCGGTGTAGTGCTTATGCGATGGTATCGTTAACTATTATTCCAAACTCACTGACGTTTGTATCTAAATATTTGGTACTAATAATGTGTCCTGGATAATTTCATATATATTAGCCCATAGAGCGATGTTAAATATGAAATGATTACTGGATGGTGGATAAATAGTACTATAGTCACTAGGACGATGTAGCACTATCGGCGGTGGGAATTTAAGTAAGTTTACATTGGTTTTGCTGCTGCTTTTATATGCAGGTAACGGTAACTAAATTATATTAATTACCGAATACCGGTACATCTTAATAGTCCATAGGCGTAGTTATAGTTTATACAATGAGTGTTATAATTGTCATTTTATTGGAATAAAAACAATATTTTTTATATTATTAACACTAAACGTACCGACACTTCGCGTATACCTATTCCTACCACAGGGGCTCAAATGACCCCTATAAAAAAAAGTTATGTATTTTACTATATTTTCGCAAGTTTGGTGCATGAATTAAACCTTTTTTTAATAACGATTACAAATTGTTAATTTATTAAATCAAAAAAAATAATAACATAACACAATTCAAATTTCAAACATAATAATTAATTTCGATTTTAATATTACACGATTCTTTTTTTATTTTGATAGCATTTTTTACAAATTATTGGGTCTTCGATGGCGCATTTTCCACACACATATTTTGTACATTTCTTACAAATTTTTGGTAGTTTTGTTTCCCTTGCAGAAACTTATTTGGCACAATTTTTCCTCTTTTCCACACATGAAACTAATCCTGAATCTGCATAATTTCTTGTGCTTCCTGTTGCTTTTGTTGTAAATCTTCTACAAGTTCTTCTGTTAATTTTAGTAAATATTGTTGCCTAGAAATTTTATCGTCAGTTGTTTCTGTATATAACACCCATGAATTAATTCCAGCAAGGTCAAGAATATTGAAAATCTGTAGAGGCCATCTTCGGGATTTCGATTTCACGGAGTACTATCTTGCCATGTCTACACCAACTTTAGTGCTATTATAAAATCTAATAGTTTCGGGTAAAAACTTCCCCTCTTTTTCAATGCGTATAGATGAATGTCTTGAGCTAAGTAGAAGTACATTTTTCGTCGGCTTACTTTTATAAATTTGTAAGTGTACATTGATTAGCTTTATATAATTTCGTTGAGAAGCGTGGCATACCATCTTTCGTTTGTTTGGCAAATTTTGGCAATTCTTTTTTATTTGCTCGAATGGTGACTTCGTTTACTTTTTTGTATGAAATCGGATAAAACGCATAGTTTCACAAAACGTATTCCTGCTGATGGTTTTTAAAAAAAAATTCTGGACCCCATTTCTTGTTCCATAAAAATGAGATGTTTAAAATCTAGACCATAGTGGAAAATTACTCCATTTTCAAATTATAAGACCATATGCGTACACAGATTGATCATTTTTGATATTTCTCCATAGGAAATGACCTAACAAGAGGAAATTATGGTCAACATAGTTATTGAAACGTGTAAGAATGAGAAAGAATATACGGCAAAAACAAAAAAAATGTATTTATAATTATCCGACAGATATAAATGCTCATGTTTAATGTTCATTCTCGTAGGGGTCAAATGACCCCTTGCGGTAGTTTAGTCAATTTTTTTTTGTCTCTCAGTAAACAGTAGCCAGTAGAGAAGCCAATTTGGAAGAAAACTTGTATATATGTTTTCAATAAAAGTGGTATAAAATGAATCTGATATTAATGTTAATTTCAAAGAAATTTAATAAGCAAATATCTAAAAGGGGTCATTTGACCCCGTCTGGTAGTTTTTGTATTAAAATGATTTTATGTTAAATGATTGTTTTATTTAAATATTAATTTAAAATTTTTACGGGTGTAATAATATATGATAATTTATGTTAAAGTACTTATTGTACCAGAATCCTAACATATGTATAATTTACTGTAAAGACATTTTTTAAATTATAATGTTGTGATGATTTCATCGAAATTTCAACAGATCTAACAACTAAAACAATATAAACTTTTGAAATTTAATTTCCTGCAATATTATTCCTATACGAAATGGTTTTGTTCTCATATAAAAATATATTGAAATAAAATTATTATTATTATTATTATTATAGTTGTTGGTGAATTTATGTGTTATACACCTCATTGATTTTTGTGATTCATTGAAGCAATCTATATATTGAAGACATTTTATAATGACTGATTGATTTTATATTTATAGACAAAAAGGTTTTCTATATATAAATGTGATATATTTTATAAAAATCAAATGCATAAACATGTAAATAAAGTTTAGAATAAACAATGCAATTATTGATTTAATGTTAAATTGTATTTTATATATAGCTAAAGATGATTTTACTAAATATATATATTGCTCTCTGTTTTAACATGTAATTAACATAAGATGTCTTCCTAGATATATATAATTGTTGAGAAGTTCATATGCACATCAGTACATCAGTACAATCTATCCCGCCCGCCATATACATATTGGGACCTTGCATTAATAAGGTCTATTTAGATAACAGTTGGCGTAACTGACGTTGTGTGCATCGGAACACACCGCGGCCATATTCTTTTTTTTTTGTCTGTCATTACTCTATAAATTTCAATATATATCATTTCGTTGAAGTGTAAACAACAAAGTTTTTTTTTGCTTCGAACATGTCAAATTACGTGCCTGAAAAAGTTGTTTTGCGGGGAAGTTTAATAACTTTCTTTTAATTTGAAGAAAACCGCTGCTGATAGTTATCGATTGTTGGTAGAACCTTACGGTGAACATGCTCCAAATCAAAAAACTTGTGAACGGTGGTTTACACGCTTCAACTTCACAATCAAAACGCGATATTCATTGCCAGAAGGTAATGCTGTGCATTTGGTGGGATCAGAAAGGTGTGGTGTATAACGAGCTATTAAAACCAAATGAAACGGTTACAGCTGATCGCTACCGACGACAACTGGGCGAATTGGCAAAGAAATTGAACGAAAAAGGACCATTGATAGCTCGAAAACACCACAAAGTTTTATTTCACGATGACAATGCCAAACCATATCCTTCAAACATCGTTAAGGAAAAAATAAAGAGGCTCGGTTGGGATCATCTTGATCACCCCCCGTACTCTCCAGACCATGCTCCTTCTGATTACCATTTGTTCCGATCAATGCAGGTCAGTCTGACAGATGTACGCTTTCGAAATGCTGAAGAAATGCGAAAATGGGTCGATGAATGGATTGGGACAAAAGATGAGGAGTTCTTCAAACAAGGAATCAACAAACTTCCCAAAAGATGGGAGGAAGTCATAGCTAACGATGGGCAATATATTGGTTGATTTACTCAATCATTTTGTTATACAAATAAATGCCATTTTCAAGCCAAAAAATCGACATTATTAATGCAAGGTCCTAATATATATTATCTGCGCAGACATAGCCCCTTCAGACTACAACTTGTTCCGGTTGATTCAGTTTTAACCCATACGATTCACTTCTTATAAAACCATCAGAAAGTGACTCCATATATGAATGAATCGTCTCAAAATTCGAGAAATTCTTCAAACAACAAGGAATCCAACATAATTATCGAAAAGATGATTGAATAAGATGGTATATTAGATTTCAATGGATTATACTTTGATTGAAATATTATTAATTAAATTAAATAATTTTATTCAATAATGTATACTTCTTGATTGCGTGCTTCTGGTAGAACTTCTGGTCCTTGCCAGCAAAATACTGAACAAAGAGCGTTTTGACTTCATTGTTATTATTGAAAATTTTATCATTCAAAAAATTTTGCAAACTATGAAATAAATATGGTATGGTGATGGCAAAAGGTCCCGACTATGTGTGTTGGATTTTGGCAACACTTCCCAACCAAGCATATGGTAAAACTTCAAAATAAACAATGCCCTTGTAATCCCATCAAATTTATAACATAACCTTCTTTTGATGAATATCTACTTTAGTTATATGTTGTTTGCGGTACGGTTCATCTTTCTTGCCCCACGATCTTTTTTTCTTCGATTTATATTGTTGTAAACAATCCATTTTTCATTGCCAGTTAACAAACGGTTTTAAAAATTGATCATTTTCGTTACGTATCTATCATAAGCAAATCGCAGATGGTTATAATGCGTTGTGTTAAATTAATTTCTTTAAGTTGATGACGAACTCAGATATCGAGTTTTTTGTTTCGTATCCAAGCTGTTTTAAATGATCACCTCACCTGAACGACCTGAAAGTTGTGCATCTTTGAGTGAGAAATCCTCAGAAGGAAATGCTCCTCGAAAGCATAGAATAATAAATAGACATATCTCCGACTCACATTGTCCCCATTTTTATGAGTCTGTTTTGCCTATTTGTCTCACGTGTAAGTCTAAGTAATCTCATATCTACTTATTTATTAAATAAATTTATTTTGCAATACTTAATTTACACTTATGTAGGGCATTATGTTCGGAATATATAAAATTGGCCTCTTCGCAACAACATTATCATTTTTGAATTACGGGGGTCATATTTTCAACGGATTTCCAGTTTTGTATACAGAATTGCAAATTATATAATCCATTTCCAATCTTTTACAGAATAGATTTTTAAAGTTGATTCACACGTTCAAAAGATATGACCGAATTTTCCATTTGGTGATGAATTTTGCAGGAAATAATGGTACTGAATAAATATTTTGTAGTACCATTTGGTTGTTCACGTTATACCGAATCACTAATTTCTTGAAATTTTCTGTGCCATCATTTGGAAAATCTATCATATCTTTTGAACGATCGTGAATCGATTTTAAAAAAAATCTCTGCAATGTAATATATTGGAAATTGATTATAATTTACAATTCTGCAAACAAAACTGGTAATCCGTTAAAAAACTATGGCCCATCGTAATTCAAAAAGATGATAATTCATAAAAGTCGATTTTCCGGTAAATTTAATTCGGTGAACACTCAAATTTATTTTTCGTAATTTATAGTTTAATTTCACCGCAGTCCATAAGAAAAATATAGCGATATTGAAAACTGAACGCTATACTTCTCAGCCTGCACCACTGAAATGTATATACGTTTAAGTTGAAATGTGGTTCATCTGCACTTATTATTAATTTTCGATAAAATTTATATGTTAATTATGAAGATTTAAAACATTTACACTTAAGCTGTGTACGGTGTGATATTTTCTGGTTAAGAATTTAGCGACTGAAACGGAGTGGTATGGAACAGAGACGATGTTGAACGGGCCAGATACTTTTGCTAGCGTTGCAATATAAACCCAGAAGAGAAACAGAAATAATATTTCAGTTATCGCTGAAAATTTGTTAAGTTTAGACAAACAAATTTATAGAGGAATATTGAAAAATATTATTTTATTTTATTTTAAAATTTAAATCAAAATGTGTGTGTGTCTGTACACAGAATGCAATCAAATACAAACTACTTTGACATTCTGGAGCTAAAATGACGATTTACCGAGTTAAAACAGAGCTATTCAGTTGTCGTCTGGTACCAACATACCAGCATAATCTGGCCCAGAATCTTTACCAACATAATCTGGCGCAGAATTTTTCTGAAGCTAATGTATAAAATTCGGGACCACTTTTATACCCCAACGTAACGTAGCTTTACACATAATCATAATACCTTGCTTCACTTTTATAAATAGTTAATTAAATCTAGTAGTTTTTCATATTTATTAAATTGCATCCTCACATCGGTCCAGATGTAGCACATAGTTCATTATAAGACAAAATGTATATATTTAATTAAAATAATATGGCGATTATACATTAGCGTTTGTACGCAATTTATTTGGATGCGATCACTTATGGTATATTAAATCAATGTTACATACACGGAGTTTTTTTAGTTTAACCAATTGTAACACTTTTTTTGTTTAAAAAAATCAATATAAAAAAATACTATTATTTATTTAATATGTCCTTTTAAAATATGGTATAAATATGTTAATCGAATATAATATTTATATACCCAAAAAAAAATAAAAATAATACACAACATTTGGAAGACAAAAAAAATTGTGTGTGTAGGGAGAAAAATTTTATTGTATTCTTCCAAAAAATTATGAGTAATACTTTCGTTGAAATATGAATATATTTACATTTTTTTACATTCCACTAAACTTTATATTATTCAAAATAATAAAAATAAAATGTATACTGCAAGGCACCCACCCTTTTGCTCCAAAAAATTTAATAGGTATATTAAAAAAAAACTTGAGCGATCAATTCAGTTCTTACATATTTATGAATAAACAATAATAAAATCGTTTATTAATTGGTATTTTAAATGCTTAAAAGTTCACGCACAATATCCATAAATAATAAAAATTAATTGTATTGATATTTTAAATGGGCAAATGAATGGTTTTAACATATGACATTCCATCCGTTAATATAGAATTTTATAATTATTATTTGTATTTAAAAGATCAATATTTTATATCTTGCCGTTCGTCCTTTTTGTATATAACAATTCATTTATATTTACCAGCTGTAGGAGTATGAAGTGAGCCGCTGCCAATAAATGGCTGTACTTATATTAGTAATTGTGAAAGAGCCTTAATGCGATGTTTTTTTTATTGTATGGACATCTGTCAACAACATTCAGTGTGGTAAATTCCATTTGTAATACAACAACATAAAATTTTATCGTGTTAAAAATGTCTAATTTTGTGCCTTCAACAAACGATTTGCGGGTATCATTAGTTTTTTGTTATCATTTAAAGAAAAACGTAGCTGAATCTCAACGAATGCTTGTAGAAACTTTTGGTGATCATGCTCTATCATTAGCAACATGCAAAAGATGGTTTCAACAATTTAGAGACAAAGATTTTGATTTGAGAAATGAAGAACGTGGAAGACCACCAAAAAAGTTTGAAGACAGTGAATTGCAAGCATTGTTGAACGAAGATGATACACAAACTCAAAAAGAACTTGCAGAAGCCTTAAATGTAGATCAAAAAACAATTTCTAATCGTTTAAAAGCAATGGCAAAAGATTCAAAAGTATGGAAAATGGGTTCCACATGAATTGACTGAAAGGCAACAAGAAAATCGAAAAACCATTTGTGAATTGCACCTTTAACAATACAAAAGGAAGTCTCTTTTGCATCGAATCGCGACTGGTGATGAAAAGTGGATATATTTTGAGAATTCTAAATGCAAAAAATCATGGATTACATCAGGTAAAGCAGCAACATCGACTGCAAAACCAAAACGATTCGGTAAGAAGAGAATGCTTTGTGTTTGGTGGGATCAGGAAGGTGTGGTGTATCATGAACTTCTGAAACCTGGTGAAACTGTTAATACGGTTCGCTACCAACAACAAATAATCGATTTAAACCATGCATTATTAGATAACCGACCAGAATGGACAGAAAGAAAGAAAAAATCTGTTAAGGTAATTTTGCAACATGATAATGCACCAGCACACAAAGCAAAACCAGTTCAGGATACGATAAAGTCGCTTGGATGGGAGCTGTTACCACACCCGCCTTATTCACCAGACTTGGCTCCTTCGGAATACCATTTGTTTTCATCGATGGGACATGCTTTGAAAGAACAGCACTTCAAAACATCTGAAGAAGTTGAAAATTTGCAATCTGAATGGTTTTCGTCCAAAGCAACACCATTTTTTCGACGTGGTATACGAAAATTGCCTGAAAGGTGGTTAAAATGTGTAGAAAGCGATGGAAGTTATTTTGAATAAAATATTTTTGATTTTTCTATTCTAAATGATGTGTTAAAAGGGCTCATTTCATACTCCTATACCTGGTAGTATTTAAATTAGATAATTAAATTTATAAACGTAAAAATATGCGTGTTATTGAATTGAAATGTTATACAAAACAGCAGCAGCATATATTTATGCAAAATAATATATTATATACAAATTATATGTAATAATTACATTAATTATAATTTAATATACACAAGAAATTTGTAACAATTTGTAGGAGATTGAATTTAAAGTGCACCCACAAATCAATATATTAATATAGCAAATATTTCTATATAATAATTAAAATTCTCTCTATATTGAAATTTAAACATATTTTAATTGAACAAAATTTTTGACATACATTTTCAGAAAAAATTGTCATTGCCAAGGTATGACTGACCTGTGGAGGTAGTTATATTATTTTATGGTTTTTTGTATTATATTAATTAATAATTAATTATATATTTTATGGTGGTATATATCAGGTGTATGAGCGTTTTTTTTGTGAAAATTAAACACTAATTTTAAATGGGAAAGTAAAAAACATTTTGACCACCTTTCTGGCAATTTGTGACTGCCACGCCAATAGAATTGTTCGTCTTTTGAACCAAAAGACACCTAATTTTCGACTTCTTCGATGAAAACAAATGGTATTCGTAAGGAGGCAAGCCTGGGGAATACGACGGGTGATGTAACAGCTCCCAGTCAACTGCATTAATTGTATCCTGAACCGGTTTTGCTTTGTGTCCAGGTGCGTAAATTACCTTGCCGTGTCTTCTGGCCCCTTCTGGTCAGTTTTCGATCAATGCATGGTTCAAATTGATCATTTGTTGTCGGTAACGATCAGCATTAACAGTTTCACCAGGTTTTAGGAGCTCGTGGTACACCACACCTTTCTGGTTGCACAAGACACACAGCATTGTCTTCTTACCGAAACGATTTGGATTTGGCAGTCGATGTTGATGGTTGTCCTGGATTAACCCATGATTTTTTTCGTTTAGGATTCTTAAAATAAATCCATTTTTCATCGCCAGTAACAATTCGATGGAAAACTGATTTCGATTTCGTGTCTGGCAAGCAAAATTTCACAAGTGTTTTTTTCGGATTTCCATCTGTCATGTTCATTCAATTCATGTGGCACCCATTTTCCACACTTTTGGATCTTTCCCATAGCTGTTAAACGGTCAGAAATTTTTTGTTGTGCAAAACTTTTTTGATGGTCTTCCACATTCATTCTGCACCACTTTTCACTTCAAATGAAAACAAAAATTTAATGCTTTCCGCAAATCATTATTTGCTGGTACAAAATTCGACATTTTTAATACGATGAAACAATATGATGTTGTTTGTACAATGAAAACAATTAAGGCTCGTTCACAACATATGTTCGCTGTCGAGACATTTGTATCTTAACGCTCACTTCACACCGGTACACCTGTTATACTTAAATGTTAATTAAAGCACATAATACAATAATTAAATTATTGTATTTAAGATGTTTAACCAAAGTACATATTATCAATATATCATATATGGTATGTGTATAAAAGGTATTTCACTTGTCAAAATAACCAAATTTATGTTGGCTAATATGTTATGCAACATAAAAACATATATTATTATAGAAAAGTTTATGTTTTCATATATTGTATATGAATACGCACATATAAGAAGAACGAACGCCCCTGCTTGTACATAAATCAGTCATTCATTTGATTATGTTTTCGATATGTATTATAATATTTATGCTATATATTGTGTATAGATCTATGATTTGACGTTTAAAAATAGATACGTACTTTTATCTAATTATGTATCTGATACGTATTTGTTTGAAATATAAAACTTTTGTAAAATTAAGAATTTATTTGAGAGTCAAAGAAAACTAAAATTAATTTGGATATTCTTAAACATATCCTCCCGTATATATTAATACGATTTTCCGCAACCTTTTCCATTCATTTCAAAGAGTTTAATAATGTTTAATATATTTATATTTATTTTCACAAAATCTACTTGTAACAAAATGGAATAAGAAAAGCAACGAAATTAAATAACGCATTAACCGCGCAAGGAAAATAATAAGAAAAAATAATAACCATCACCACCACCGCAGGGCAGCATATAAACACAATCTGTGGCAAATGTGTCCGTAGTTTGTCCGCAAAGTTTCCCCATTATATGTAGTAGTCCGTAGTTTCAATCCGAGGAAATATCTATGGATTTCTAACGGATGTCCGCTGGAATTTTATATTATGATCAGTGAAACCCTGTCCATGGATTTTTATAAAAAATGTTCTTGGATTATCCACGTATATTTCCGATGATAATTTCTACCGATTCTCTTTAGAAGTATTTATCGTTGATATTATTTCACAGACTATCCATAGAATTTATATTCAGATATTTTGTTAGCAGATCCACGGAATTCGATAAAAATATCTTTGGATCGTTCATCGATTTTGGCAACTAATACTCGTGAATTGCCTGTATTAGCAGAATAAATTTTCTTATGACGATCATGCCAAATCGCAGTTTGATTCAGTTTTTTTAGCGATAGAATAAAAGTTTTTATGAGCACGGAATGAAGATGCTGAACGATAGCATCGAAACAAGAACAAAAACTGCGCGGATAAAATCCATGAATATTCTTACAAAATTCCTAGGAAATATATCGATTTGAGTTGGTGGTTGTTTTAAAAATAATGAAAATAAATTAAAAAGAGTAAGGATTTTGTCTTTGGATAAGCGAAATATACAAAATTTGAACCACTGTCTTGGATAATTGGTGAAATAAATTAAGAATACAATACCGGGCGGAGGATATATGTTGGACATATTACCCAGACAATCCAAAGATTTCCAATTGACCTAAATAAAATTCTATTATATTAAGCGGAAAATCTATGGACATTCTTTGGACAAATTCCAATATCTCGTTTGCATGGAAAATATGTGGATTTTTTCCACGGAAATTTTCCTCATTTTTCAAAGTACGGACAAATTGTTACTAGGGAGTTTCATATAATGAATTAAGTCCAAGGGCGAGCGTGACAAAATGTTTTCAAATTACACTATATTTTTCTGGTAGTCGAGTTGAAAGTAGAATACATTATGAAAAAAAATTGGAATGTCCACTTACTTAATTTTCCGGAAAATCGGAACTTTTAAGAATAATCATTTTTTTGAATTACTGGCCATATTTTTTAACGGATTTCCAGTTATTGGTATACAGAATAGCAAATTATGATTAATTTCCAATCTTTTATAGAAGAAATTTTTAAAATCGATTCAGGCTCGTTCAAAAGATACGATCGATTTTCCTAACGATGGCACAGAAAATTTAAAGAAATTAGTGATTCGGTATAAAGTGAACACCCAAATGGTACAGAATATTTGTGCAGTACCATTATTTCTTGCAAAAGTCATCATCAAACGGAAAATCGATCATATCTTTTGAACGTTTGAATCGATTTTAAAAGTCTATCGTATAAAAGATTGGAAATTAATTATAATTTGCTATTCTGTATACCAATAACTGGAAATCCGTTAAAAAATATGACCAGTAATTCAAAAAAATGATTATTCTTAAAAGTTCCGATTTTCCGGAAAATTAAGTAAGTGGACATTCCAATTTTTTTTCACAATGTAGTCTACTTTCAACTCGACTACCAGAAAAACGTACTGATATTGCAATGTGAAAACATTTTTTCACGCTTCACCACTGCCTGTACTAATACTATTTCATTAATTACTAATATTAATAACTATTCAATTGTATATTTTATTTATGGTAATATTAAATAGTTATTGAAACCGCGTATTCTCATTTCACACGAAATATATATTAAAAATTTATTATTATAAAATATACTACAATTATTTTATTCAAATTTATAATTATTTTATACATTATTTAAATAAATATTTTAAATATAATTTATTTCAAATTTTCTAATATATTTTTATTTTTTATTAAAAATGCGATTGTTAATAAAATATATAATTTATAATGCGACGCGCTAAATATAATTATATGAATAATATTTAATATTTACATTCCATTGGTTTTTAATTCTTCACGGAAATTATTGTAATATACAATAGTTTTTAAATTTATGTAAATTCATTTTCTTAAATTAATAATAATAATAATAATAATAATAAGTTAAATTAATAAAAAATAAATAAAAACTTATTATAAAAAATTTGCAGTCTATTAAATTTTTAATTTTCATCTTTATACGCGCACGACGCCGCGTTTGATGCATAGACAAAATTCATTCAAATGTATCAAATAAGAAAATTTAATTAACTCTATATTTATTTGTTTGTAAAATAAATAAATTAAAATAAAAGTTATATTTTTGTCTTTTCAATCACATGCAATATAAAAAAAAAATAATATAAAAATAAATCATTTAGAAATTTTTATATTTTTAAAATAAGTTAAAAAATAATCCAGCTGTTGTTATTTTATATATTAACTCGTAGTTTGTGTGTGGTGCCATTACGTGTGTAATAGGCGATTATAAGATTAGTATATTGCTCGTTTAGTTAGATTTACATAAAAATATTTGGAATATTAAAATAATACAATAAGTTTCCAGTCACAGCTCAATGTCTCCAAATCAGTGTATTTTAAAAGATCATTGTATATTGTTATTTTGTGGATTAAAGCAAACAATTTAGTACATTTTATTTCCATATCTAAAGATAATACTCTTTACAATCGGTGGATTACAAATATTTATTTTAATTTACATACAAATATTTATTAATTGACTCTCAACGCGTATAAGTATGTTTAAGTGTTTATAATACAATATGTAAATTACATTGAATTTAATTATAAATTAATGGTTTACTAATGAGTAACAATTATAAATTAATGGTTTTCTAATGAGCAACAGATAGAAGCTTAAGTTAAGATATAAACGCGGACATTCAGATGGAACAAACCATTTTAATTCAGTATACGAAAATTATATTGAAATTTATTTCTAATGCAATTCGCATTCATCGCAGAGCCTATTCTGTGTGCGTATATTATAAGAATTTCTCTATAAATTACGATATTTGTAATTTCAAAGTCTTTAATATTCAAGATAAATTTTAATTCTGTCCTACAGATCGTTTTCCACACAATTGTTTGTACAAAGAAAACTAGGATCTTCACAAAGAGTAATTCATTCTGTCAGCCTTAAAAGGAAGACACTGCTCTAATTCCCTATAATCTTTTCATTAATCATATAAAAACCAACAAAAATTTATGTCTAAATATTAAATTCGATTTAGAAATAATAAAAAAAAAAAAACCATAACAAATACCATAAACGGCGTTCATAATCCTCAATCATTTAAAAATCTTTACGCAAATGATATACGAAATACCAACATAAAAAATATAAACCAAATGAAAACGAATATGAAAAAAAAAAAATAATAAAATAATAAATAACAATTTAATTATAAATAATTAATTAATTTTGTTAAATTATTAACACCGAAAATAATAAATTAGCAACAAAAAAAATGGGTGTTTTGTTTTTGTTCTGGCTGTAACTTAACTTAAGTCATTATTTTAATAAACAATGAAAATCGCATATAAATATAATAAAAAAAAAACTTTATAAAATTTTGTGCAAATTAATGTTTATCAAATATTATTAGGCACTTGAATAAGTTCTCTCTGTTGTAGCCGCAACGGATGATATTATCCGTATATAGCCGATCAAATAAAATCTACAACTAAAGTTCATGGAATTCTTGTGAAGACTTACAACATATAAACAGAGATTGGTTTTGACGCTTTATAAATAATTGATTTTTGATGTTGAAGATCGCTCTGGCCCACCGAAAACGATGTTTGAAGACGAAGAATTGATAGAATTCAGTTGTAGAATCATTAGGAGTTGCAATCACAAAACAGTTCGTCAAAAGGTTTAAAAATATATAAAAAATGATTCTAAAGCAATAGCAAATTGGGCACGCAATACGAAATGAACTCGAGAGGCGTCTAACGTTGTTTATTCAAGTGTGACCACAGCTACCTAAACGACTGAAAAGGAATCATTAGGAGTTGCAATTATACAACAGTTTGTCAAAAGGTTTAAAAATATATTCAAAATGATCCAAAATCAATAGCAAATTGTACAAGCAAATTGTGTGTTATTCAAGTGTGGCCACAGCTACCTCAACTGCAGATATGGAAAAGGTTTTTTTTTACAAATAATAATTTTGATGTCGAAGATCGCTATGGCCCACCGAAAAGATGTTTGAAGACGAAGAATTGGTATAGCATTACTCGATGTCAGAATGCAGTTGTTGAATCTTTCGGAATTGCGATCACACAACAGTTTGTCAAAAGGTTTAAAAAAACAATTAAAAGTGATTCAAAAGCAATAGCTAATTGAGCATCCAATACGAATTGAAGTCGAGAGATGTCGAACGTTGTTTATTCAAGTGTGACCACAGCTACCTAAACGACTGAAAAGGAAAAGAATTTTTTTGCAAATCATAATTTTGATGTTGAAGATCGCGATTCGTATATAGCATTACTCGATGTCAATAGAATCATTGAGAGTTGCGATCACACAACAGTTTGTCAAAAGGTTTAAAAATATATTAAAAGTGATTCAAAAGCAATAGCTAATTGAGCACCCAATACGAATTGAAGTCGAGAGATGTCGAACGTTGTTTATTCAAGTGTGACCACAGCTACCTAAACGACTGAAAAGGAAAAGTTCTCTTTAGCAAAAATGATTTGATGATGAAAATCGCTCTAGCCCACCGAAAAGATGTTTGAAGACGAAGAATTGGTATAGCATTACTCGATGTCAGAATGCAGTTGTTGAATCATTAGGAGTTGCGATCACACAACAGTTTATCAAAAGGTTTAAAAATTTATATTATAAATGATTCAAAAGCAATAGCAAATTGTACACCCAATACGGATTTAAGTCGAGAGACGTCGAACGTTGGTTATTTAAGTGTGACCACAGCGGCATACCGTAAAGATGTTTTAAGACAAAGAATTGGTATAGCATTACTCGGTGTCAGAATGCAGTTGTTGAATCATTAGGAGTTGCAATTATACAACAGTTTATCAAAAGGTTTAAAAATTTATATTATAAATGATTCAAAAGCAATAGCAAATTGGGGGCACCCAATACGAATTGAAGTCGAGCGGCTTCGAACGGTGTTTATTCAAGTGGTTGAAAAGGAAAAGGTTTTTTTTTTTGCATCTTATGATAAAAAATGGATAATATTACACTACGATAACACGAAGCGTAGATAATCGTGGGGTAAACCCGGTCTTTTTCCAATCGATTACTCATAGCTTGGCTAAGCAACATCTCCATTATCTTATGAAAATACCAAAAATTTGCTCAATTCGTCGACACACCTCATATAAGATGAGTCGTTCTTTCAACATATATATATATATATATATATAGTATTCGTTTGGTATGTGCTGACCAGAAAGATATGGGAAAAAAAAGTATTCGCTACAGCTACAGATATGTTCTTCATTAATAATTTTAAAAAACAGAGTCAACTTATTCAATCGCCTGACATTATTTATTTATTTCGTTTGTTTTTTTGCTTTATTATTATTGTGTAATTTATAAAGTTAAAATATTGTAAATAAATAAATGATATATTATAAGAAAAAAGTATGTAATTGAGTGATTTCAAGGTTTTCGGGTTTTTTTTCTGTGTTATTTTAAACATACTCTATAGCAAATTGATTTACATTTTCAAATATATAATACCCACAAAAATTTATTTGTTTTTTATCCATATAAAAATTATGGACGTCATAAATTAACATTAATAATAAATTGATTGTTAGTAGTAATATAAAAGATGTAACGCTTAACAAACTTAACAAAACATATTTCCAAACGTAGGAATTTTTCTATGGGTAAACATTTTTGGTATAAGCTTTTAATATTGTAATAAATACAATATAAAATATCGATTTATGGATATTTCACAATATATTTATTTTTAAAAGGTTATATTTTTATTTCATTAGACAAAAATTTATAAAATTAATTTTCTTATTAATGAAATACACAGCACACCTCTACACCATCAACTGAAAAGATTATTGAACCCGGCATCGTTTTTCTGTGGCTATAATAATATTTTAAATTAAATTTAATTCATAATAATAATAAAAAAAAAATGGGTTTCCGCTGCAGAATTTTAATTTTATTCATTGCATTTAAATATCTATCGTTTTTATAAATCATTCAAGATATCCCAAAATTTTTGGCATTTTCAAATTTGCAAAAAAAATTTTAACTTAATTCTATACTCTGTAGAACTTATTCAAACTATAAAAATTAAATTAGATTTAATCATTATATGCGTGATTTTCATTTAACAATGAATATAATAGTTTTAAAAAGTTTAAATATATGAAATACTCTATAAATTTATTAATTGTTTTCATTATGTGCTAAATTAGTATTAGATTAAATGAGTGAGTCAACTATGAAGTCATATTGTATTGTATACACTTTACACGTACTCATATAAATTTAATAAAATAACATGTACAATAATTGTTTAATAGTTTCTTATTAAAATTCATCAACATCATTTAGTTTTATTATTATTAAATAACATTTTATTGAAATTATAAAACGTAGAATCTTTCAATGGGTTTATCGGTTATAAAAAAAAAACTATAACAATATTCCATTGATTGGTGCATTTTGATGAATACAATATATGTGGTATAAGAAATGAAGAAATTTGCCACAAATTTAATGTTTAAACTAATTTATATATTGTAATAATGTTCAGTTATATAGACATTAGACCTGAAATATTAATTTAAATTTTTGCAAATACCCTAGTAACACTGTCCGTACTTTGTCCGCAATTGTTTCGCATTACATGTATTAGTCCGTAGTTTCAATCCGAGGAAATATCTATGGATTTCTTACGGATATCCACTGGAATTTTATATGATGAGTGCAACCCTGTTCATGGATTTTTATAAAAAATGTCCTTGGATTATTCGCGTATATTTCCGATGATAATTTCTACGGATTATCCTTACATATATTTCTTGTTGATATTATTCCATAGAATATCCATAAGATTTATATTCACATTTTTTGTTAGCAGATCCACGGATTTTGACAAAAATACCATTGGATCGTCCATCGATTTTGGCAAGTAATACCCGTGAATTGTTCGTATTAGCAGAATACATTTTCTTATGAAGATGATGTCAAATCGCGGTTTTATATAGTTTTTTAACGATAGATCAGAAGTTCTATGAGCACGGAATGAAGACGCTGAACGATAGCATCGATTATGCATTTTTTTTTTGTAATAAACAAGAAACAAAAACTGCGCTGATAAAATCCATGTAAAGTCTTACAAAATTCTTAGGAAATATATCGATTTGAGTTGGTGGTTGTTTTAAAAATAATGAAAATAAATTAAAAAGAGTGAGGATTTTGTCTTTGGATAAGCGAAATATACAAAATTTGAACCACTGTCTTGGATAATTGCATGAAATAAAAATTTACAAAACTAAATAAAATTATAGACAAAATAATCTATCAAAAATTGTATAAATTGCTTCATATTAGATATCGGTAAAAATGCGCAGGATTTAAGGGATGTTCTACAGTGAATTATGTATCACTCCGTCAAAATAGAAGTTGAAATTTAAAAATAGGCGACGAATACTAACCGTTACATTAGTAGCTAATTGTATTTTTTGCTCTAATGATAACAATGTTGACAAATTGTTAAGCGCAATTTTTATTTTGTAAAACTCATTTAAGTCGAAAATTCATTATGAAAAATTTAAAAACTTTTCACATTCATATAAGGTTTCATTTCAGCTATCTATAACTACCGCGCGCACGTATATCAATATAGTTTTACACAAACAAAGCCTAAATTAAAATGTGCTTTCTTTAAAGCAACCCGCACAAATGCGGACTTAATTCTGAAGAACGTTGTCGCCACCTCTGCCAATGTATCTTCTATAAAAGTTTACCAGAATCTAACATTCCGTCATGTTGAAATCGAATCTGCACTCGGTTATTTAATCGGACTTCTTTCACCATTGAATCGATTACATTTTCAAATAGTTCACAACATTTATTCTCTATTTATGGTAAAAAATGAATATCAACAATGGTTATTATTTACAAATAATGCCAAAACCCATATATCTTTTTTATTAAGTCATATATTCCTCCAAGTGGAGCTTTATGTCATCTAATAAACCTTTCCATACAGTCAAGTTGGTAAATTACTACGCATTTGGGAGTCTATATAACAATTTACCAATTGTACCAGCAATTAACGAAAGATAAATGTTTTCATAATTCTATTATTTTTATATGGATGATTAGCTCATATTGATGTGTGTGGAGACATTGTTAATCTTTGCGAGTAGCATCCAACACCGCATATTTTCAAAGATATCCGTTTTTCTTTTTTTTTTTTTCATAAACGAACAAATGGTTACCCAGCAGAAAAATTTCCTATGAAAAATAGCGGGAATTGAACCCACTATATTTCATAATTAATATTATATATACAGGGTGTCCCAATTATCGACGGCAATACGAAAACCCTAGATTCTCTGGGTCATTTTGCGTCGAAAATATCATATAACATTTTGGCCGATTCGACTTCGGTACCAAGTTACACGCAAATAACCAATTTTTCAATCAGACCATGTTTTGCACTCTACTGGGATCAATATCTCAATAACTAATTAACCGATTTTAAATTTTTGATACACTATTAGCATTAGCATACCGAGATCTTTAATTTGACGTTAAGATAAGACAATTCGGACATGTGGTTATCCAGATACTTATAGGAATGTTGACAATTTGATGAACGCCATTTTTCTTCTTGAAAGTTTGTTCAAGCATAACTCGAAAAACCATGATGAAAAAATTTTTTCGGTATAAGCCACATTCATAAGCTTTCATTTAAGCTATAACATTACGATAGGTCTCAACTGGTTCCAAAGATATACACAAATAACTACAACGATGTAGGCTTAAAATTTATTTTCGCTATTAAAAATTTTATCTTTTATTTGTTTTAACTTACAAAAAAGCATAATATCATATTGTATTTTATTGCGCATGCGACGATATACATATTCGTTCGATATTTTTTATATTGTTGTACACATAACAGACAGTTTGTTCATTTGGTAAAGGTATTTCTTTGAAATAACATGGTCTGATTGAAAAATTGGTTATTTGCGTGTAACTTGGTACCGAAGTCGAATCGGCCAAAATGTTATATGATATTTTCGACGCAAAATGACCCAGAGAATCTAGGGTTTTCGTATTGCCGTCGATAATTGGGACACCCTGTATATTTCGGAGCTATACCACTGCGCTACTGAGTCGCATACATTTACACTAAATTCGTTTTGAAATGATGCATCAGATATGATACACACATGTGGGTTTTCAACAGACCATATATGCAAATTGTGCAAATTCATATGACACCATGTGCCTGATGGTGTACTTCACCGTTCGTCCACAATACATTACTAAATAGCAAAACTTGGATAAACACGAAGCGAATGTATCAATGCAGGGTACATTGTGGCGCTGTAGAAAGAACATTGCACACTTTGTGCACACGGAAACAGATCCAATCCGGCTGTCTTAACTACGCGATGTACAGAACTTTTAGGGAAACCTTTTCTCTCACACACTATCGGCGGACCCCAAAATTGATGGATTTTCGTTTAATCTATTTATTTTATTTTATCTTTTATTCAATTACTGACGTTATTCGCGTGCAGTATTGGTTCGTGCGTTTAGTAAAAGTTTAATTTTTCGCAATATTTCAATGAATATACTAAAATACACTTCTATATAAGGATAATATACATCTAATCGGAAACCTTTTACAATACTCATCTATACGAAGCTCTATATTAGCATTACTCTAAATGAATATCATGCTGCCGCAAATTTGGCCACCCTGAATATAACACATGGGCTGAAAAGTTTCCGAAAATTCTAAGAAGTGGCGCCACTAGAATTTTTTTCATATGATTTTTAGTTAGTACCAACCTTCAAACGATACGTGTCAAAATTTGACAGCAGTCCGACCATTAGTTTGTGAGATATTGCGTTGTGAGTGTAGCTACTTTTGTTATTTGAAAAAAAATGTAAAAACACGAATTTCGTGCGTTGATTAAACATTATTTTTTGATTGGAAAAAATATTTCTGAAGCCAAAAAACTGCTTGACGAGCATTATCCCGACACTACTCCAGCTCTTTCAACAGTACATTTGTGGTTTGCAAAATTTATAACCGACCATATGAGCACCAAGGACGATGAACGCAGTGGACGTCCAAAGGAGGCTGTTACTCCAGAAAATATCAAAAAAGTCCACAAAATAATTTTATATGACCGTAAAGTGAATTTGATGTTAGCTTTGAAGATATCATTACACGCCGGAGTCAAATTGGCAGTCAGCATCATGGACAGCAAGCGACGAACCTCGTCCACAACGACCAAAAACGCAACAGTCGGCTGGCAAGGTTAAGGCATCTGTATTTTGGGATGCACATGGAATAATTTTCATCGACTATCTCGAAAATGGAAAAACCATCAAAAGTGACTATTATATAGCCTTGTTGGAGCGTTTGAAGTATGAAATCGCTAAGAAACGACTGCATTTGAAGAAGAAAAAAGTGCTGATTCATCAAGACAACGCATCGTGTCATAAATCAATGAAAACGATGGCAAAATTGCATGAATTGGACTTCGAATTGCTTCCACATCCACCGTATTCTCCAGATCTGGCCACCAGCGACTTTTTCCTGTTTGCAGACCTCAAGAGAATGCCCACTGGAAAGAAATTTAAGAGCAATGAAGAGGTGATCGCCGAAACAGAAACCTATTTTGAGGAAAAAACGAAATCGTACTACAAAAATGGTATCGAAAAGTTGGAAGATCGTTGGAATCAGTGTATCGCCCGCGAAGGGATGTATGTTGATGAATAAAATTTAATTTTGCAAAAAAAATGTTTTTTTCTTAGAATTTTCGGAAACTTTTCAGCCCATGTGTTATGTAGAAAATTTTAAATACATTTCAAATTAACTAAACAATGGAATAAAAAACATTTAAAATATGTGATTTTGTGATGAAATATAACTATGCGAAATAAGTGAGAGAAATTTTTAAATTACATTTTAACCTTAAATATTTTACAAATAATGTGCCAGTAAATTGTTTTTATTATTTAAAGCAGAAAAATATATTTTTTAATGAAACGTAAAAAACTAAAACGTCAATTATCAATACAAAAACTTAATATGCGTGTGTGGGAATTATAATCGCGCATTTAATATATAATAATATTGTTGATTATAAAAAAGTTGTATCTTACTAAAATCTCCTTATTAGTATTTATATATACCACCGATCGATAATAATTTATACTAACTACTACGAAAAAAAAAGGATAGTCATATTGATTTGCGTTGACAAAAATTTTGGTTTTGTTTTTGTTATTTTAACACACTTCTTTAACTTAATTAAAAATCTTTTTTTAAATTATTTAATTATACCATTACACACACACACACACACGCAAACATACAAAGTAATGTAGGTATTTTTTTTGTATTTATACAATTATTTAGGTTATAATTTCAAGGAAATTATTATAATTTATTAATAATATACGCACTATATTGCAGCAGGCACAGAAGAATGATTACATTATTCCAACATATATACAAATATTAATCATATAATTATTAAAGTTGTCGTGATTGTTGAGATAGCATTTTCCTTATATTTATAACATTCAAGGTTCACATGTATTATAATTTGAATGGCGGAGTATATGATCTATTAAAATTATGAATAGTTATTGGTTTTGAGTTTTGGGAATGTTGCGCTTTTGATTATCATATAATCAATATTTCAATTTTAGTGTTGATATATTTAAATGAAGAAATCGATTGGATAATTTCGGGTGATATTTAATAGGAATGACGATCGTCCGAAAGAACAAAACGTGATATGATGACTTCGTAAAAATTGTTTACAAATAATCTATATATTATTCGATTAATTATTATATGCGTGTTCCACACCCAAAAAATAATCATCTTCATTCTTCATATATATTCAATACAAATACATTGTTTTTTTAAACGATAAATAAATATATAGGAAATTCCAAAAATTATAAAATACTTTGTCAAGTGCTGCCGCCGGTTGACGATGTATTCTATTTTGACATAACATTATAATATATTATATATAATTATTACATTCCAATATATAGAGGCACAAACGCAAACACCCGATAATACTTGTAAAACTCTTAAGTTCAATTTTGAAAGATTATTAAATTTATAATAGAAATGTAGCTGGGTTTTTTTCTTTCTAAGATATATATTTATAAAGAATATATATTTTATTGTAATTGTTTTACACAATAGATTTCCGGGGTCGATCACATTACGTATGATGAAGTTATTCGATGTATTGGACGAGAACCGGATCTATCTATTAAATAAAATAAAACAACGAAAATTAGAATGCTTTGAACATATCTATCATGAGGAATGACAAATATCGAATTCCAACAGGCTATTATGCAAGGAGGATTTTAGGGTCGTAGACGGGACCAAGTTGTAGACGTATATCTTAGCTAGCAATGCGAAAATGGTTTAGAGTAAATCCCACAGAATTGTTTCGAATTGCGGTCAATAAAGTAAAAATTGCTATGATGATAGCCTACGTTCGGAACGGATAGGGCTATTAGAATTATTTTATGGCAACATAAAATTAACTAAACCGAAATTTGTAAATTTTATTAGCAATAGGTATAGTAATATAGATTTGATCGCTGACGGATTAATCGCTGTAGTCACGTATTGAACATATTCACTTTATATCTTTAGCATTCAGTTTGTGTTACAAGCTAAACAGTGTGAACAACATATTTTTTTCGTTTGTTTGAAAATGTCGTGTTTTGTACCAGAAAAATTGTTGTTATTTTTTCATTGGATGAAAACTGCTGCTGAAAGTCATAAAATTCTTGTCAAGCTTCGATGATGAACATGTTTTACACGAAAGTCATTGTAGAAAGTGGTTTCAACGATTCAAAAGTGGTGATTTTGATCTGAATGACTTAATTTGAAAATACGGAATTACAAGCGACGATGTACAATCGCAACAACAACTGGCAGATTCATTTAATGTATGTCTCAAAAAACCATTTCTAATCGCTAAAACACACAATGGGTAAGATACCGAAGGAAGGAAAACGGGGTTCCATATGAATTGACTGAAAGAAGCAGAAAGAAAAGCGTTAAACCATGTGTGAAATTTTGATTGGAAGACTGCTAAGGTCTGGTGATGAAAATAATGGATTTATTTTGATAATCCTAAACGAACTAAAACATTGGACTGATCCAGGTCAACCAGTAAAATCGACGCCAAAACGCAATATCCGCAGAAGAGCGTAGTATATTATGAATTGTTGAAACCTCCTCAAACTATTATTGCAGTGAGCGCTACAAACAACAATTGATTGAATTTAATCGAGCATTGAAAAAAAAAACCGGCCAGAATGGGCCAACCGACATGGAAGAGTGATTCTTTTGCACAACAATACTCGTCCTCATGTCGCAAAAACGATAAAAAAAAAACATTGGAAGCATTCGGACGGGATGTGTTGCAACATCCGACCTATATTCGCCTATATGTTGCTCCATCAGATTACCACTTGTTCAGATCGATGGCACATGGACTCTGTACACAGCGCTTTCACAATTATGAAGACTGTCAGAATTGGCTCGGATTCTTGGTTTCGTATCAAAAGATGAGAAATTCTATTTTAATGGTATTCATAAATTGGCAAAAAAATTGTGAAAAGGTTATACTTAACGATGGTAATTAAATTCAATAAAATATTTTTTCCTGTTATTACCGAAATTAAATTAATTAATTTTAAAAATAATGATCAAATCATATTACTATACCTATTATAATAACATTTTATTAGACTATTTTTCCATGCAATATGTCCAATAAAAGTATATAGAAATTCTGCAATTTGTTTTTCATCAATTAGTCTTGCTTTGGACTCAAATTTAATCTATATAATATTAGGTATCATCACACCCATGATTTTTATCGGATTGAAGTCCATAGATCAGTTAGGATATGAAGTGTAATATCGTCTATAATATTTAACACGTATAAATTGAATTCAATCACATTCGAATAGTGTATGTTTATTAACGTTGATAACAAAAAAAATAACAAATATCATTAAATTTTTATTAGAAATACATAAATTTATGTCCATCAAAAACTTGGATTTTTGAATCAAAAAATTTGGATAACAATTCGATATTAGTCGGATGGCAGGCTCCATTTTTCTTAATCATTTTCAAATGGATGTGATTTTTACATTACATTTGATTAGATCCTATCTGATTTCAAGCCGATAAATATGACAAATGTACAGGAGGCCTTAAAGGATAATTCTGCACATATCAAAACAAATTATAGTCTTCCTTCGAACCGCACCAATCAAACACATACAGAGCACAAGTAATATATGTTTGGTAGCCGCACAAAAGAACACTCTTTCGAACAATCTGAGTTTTTTTTTTCCAAAATCTTAATATGTGCGTTTTACTATTCCGATATAATAGTTTATATACCAGGGAATATGAAGTGAGCCGCTGCCAATAAATGGATGTACTTATATTAGTAATTGTGAAAGAGAGATTTGCGGGTATCATTAGTTTTTTGTTATCATTTAAAGAAAAACGTAGCTGAATCTCAACGAATGCTTGTAGAAGCTTTTGGTGATCATGCTCTATCATTAGCAACATGCAAAAGATGGTTTCAACAATTTAGAGACAAAGATTTTGATTTGAGAAATGAAGAACGTGGAAGGCCACCAAAAAAGTTTGAAGACAGTGAATTGCAAACATTGTTGGACGAAGATGATACACAAACTCAAAACAAAACAACTTACAGAAGCCTTAAATGTAGATCAAAAAACAATTTCTAATCGTTTAAAAACAATGGGAAAGATTCAAAAGTGTGGAAAATGGGTTCCACATGAATTGACTGAAAGGCAACAAGAAAATCGAAAAACCATTTGTGAATTGCACCTACAACAATACAAAAGGAAGTCTTTTTTGCATCGAAACGTGACTGGTGATGAAAAGTGGATATATTTTGAGAATCCTAAACGCAAAAAATCATGGATTACACCAGGTAAAGCAGCAACATCGAATGCAAAACCAAAACGATTCGGTAAGAAGAGAATGCTTTGTGTTTGGTGGGATCAGGAAGGTGTGGTGTATCATGAACTTCTGAAACCTGGTGAAACTGTTAATACGGTTCGCTACCAACAACAAATAATCGATTTGAACTATGCATTATTAGATAACCGACCAGAATGGACAGAAAGAAAGAAAAAATCTGTTAAGGTAATTTTGCAACATGCAACATAATGCAACATGATAATGCACCAGCACACAAAGCAAAACCAGTTCAGGATACGATAAAGTCGCTTGGATGGGAGCTGTTACCACACCCGCCTTATTCACCAGACTTGGCTCCTTCGGACTACCATTTGTTTTCATCGATGGGACATGCTTTGAAAGAACAGCACTTCAAAACATCTGAAGAAGTTGAAAATTTGCTATCTGAATGGTTTTCGTCCAAAGCAACACCATTTTTTCGACGTGGTAAACGAAAATTGCCTGAAAGGTGGTTAAAATGTGTAGAAAGCGATGGAATTTATTTTGAATAAAATATTTTTGATTTTTTTATTGTAAATTATCTAAAATTCAACGAAAAAATAGAAGATTATATTCCAAGGTCATTTAGTCAAAAATAAAATAAAAGAACAATAATTAAATTTTGTAGACGCATATTTCTGATATATAATATTATAGTTGTTTGGTTATTTTTGGAATTAATGTTCGCAGACAATGCGAGAAATATTAGTAGTTTGTTAAAAAAGAAACTTTACCGGTTTTACCGGTGCGGTATTAGTATCTCTATATCTGGATATATAGACGGATTTAGTATATATATATATTATAGAATATATTACTTAAGGCGTCGCGATAAACCAAACTCATTCACCATAATTTTGTTATCTCGAAAAATACAAAAATTCCTTATAAACAAACACATATTTTAATATTACAGCATTGCCATTAGCTGCACAAATAATCATATATTATTTCAAACAAACTTACACATTTATCATTTGACATTGGTTTATATTGGGACAGATTTTTGTATCGCCTATGGTTTCTTATCAAATATAATTTATATTTTTATTTTAAATTATTTAATTATAAATACGTTTCTCATATATTTCATACTGCAATATTATATTATTGTATATCATATAAAAATAAATCACATTAATTAGTATACAATTAAGCAGTTCAGCTTAAACAGATATAAAATGTTTGTCTGTGCGGGGTTTTATAAAAATTTATTAAAAAAAAAAATAGATAACCCACACTCAAAATATGTATATTTTATAAACATGCATTAAGTTTAGAAAAAAATTAAATACAAATAATATTAGGTCACATTAATAACAAATAAAAATGTAAATAAAGATGATAAGAAATATTTCATTAAAGTAAATAAAAAATGATTATAGAAAAATCGTATATATAAATTCAAATTAAATTAGTTTTATTATCACGACAGTCGGATCAGTGATCAGAATAATATAAAGTATTTTTTTAATTTCACTATACATTTTTACTTATAACCCGGTTGAAATTATCAACTTTTTCATATAAGCAGGTGATTTTCCAATCGATGGTAGAGACAATTGAAAAGAAATTTATGATACTGCGTATAAAATGAACACCCAAATTAAATTAGTTTTATTATCACAACAGTCGGATCAGTGATCAGAATAATATAAAGTATTTTTTAATATCACTATACATTTTTGCTTATAACCCCGTTGAAATTATCAACTTTTTCATATAAGCAGGTGATTTTCCAATCGATGGCAGAGACAATTGAAAAGAAATTTATGATACTGCGTATAAAATGAACACCCAAATTAAATTAGTTTTATTATCACAACAGTCGGATCAGTGATCAGAATAATATAAAGTATTTTTTTAATATCACTATACATTTTTGCTTATAACCCGGTTGAAATTATCAACTTTTTCATATAAGCAGGAGATTTTCCAATCGATGGCAGAGACAATTGAAAAGAAATTTGTGATACTGCGTATAAAATGAACAACCAAATTAAATTAGTTTTATTATCACAACGGTCGGATCAGTGATCAGAATAATATAAAGTATTTTTTTAATTTCACTATACATTTTTGCTTATAACCCGGTTGAAATTATCAACTTTTTCATATAAGCAGGTGATTTTCCAATCGATGGCAGAGACAATTGAAAAGAAATTTATGATACTGCGTATAAAATGAACACCCAAATTGAATACAAGAATTTTATTTCACACAACATTACACTGACATCAAACTAAAAATCATATCATCGTTTGTATTAAAATTGTTTGTGAGAAGCTCCTATATCTTATTCGTCTTTAGGAACTATACGCAAATATTAAAGTTAATCTATATATTAAGTTTGAATAGTAAATGATATTAATCATTTATAAGATTTCGCATATTAATATGTATTTTTTTCATATAAAACTATTGGCGTTTATAATTTTCCGATGTGCCGCCGGTATTGATAAGAGCAAAAGAGTATCACAATTGTATCGATTAAAATAATAATATGCTAATCGGATTGTGTTTTATTGTCTGTCTGTATTGTTTTTACTGCTGAAGTTAAATATAATTATATTTTTTATCATCCAATAACAATTCGATGCAAGAAATGCAATAATTTTCTGTACCTTGAACACTTTGAATTGCAGGTCATGATATGATTTTGATTATATAAATGATTGTATTTCTTGCATTCTGAATGTTTTCCCATCGTTACATGCACAACGCATATATTATTTTATATATTATAATTATATAGGATGTTCGTCCGTCGTGAAGGTTTACTACTTACAGTACTACTCCCATTTTGACATTGGCTGAAGTTTTTACATACCGTATTGTTGACAACACATGTCGCAATCAAGCCCAAAGCATCCAATTCTGGTTCTAAAAAAATTAATAATCTTGTTAGGATAACGTAACACACGTTGAACACTGTATTGAATTGAGTATCTGAAGATTGTTTTTCTAACACTTTCTACGCGATAACAGCAATGTTTTTAGTGTATCTTCTGCTAGACGTTCTGGTCCGTTCTGGCTTATCTGCTACAGAACCTCTTTCTTCAAAATCTTTCACTATATAAACGTTAAATAGTGGGTTTTGTTTACATATTATTTCTATCCAAAATTTTACGTAGTTTTTTAGTCGTCACAATCATTAATGAAAACATGTTTGTTTATCGATTATTTTTCTATAATTAATTTTTCATGTCTATATTTCACGATCGCCAAAGATGAACTGTCCAAATTTATGTAAATATGGCTATCAAAAAAAGTAGACACAACATTATAGGCGAACGCCCTGTTCCTGGTAAGAAAATTCCTTTATAAACTACAATTTCCAAAATTCTATCTTCTAGGGTTTATATATATCCTATATGCCATTAATTGAAGGTTTATTATTTGTTGTTACATCCATAAACCAGCACAGCACTGATTCAAAGAAGACTCTTGGTCTTGTATATATAGTTATTTGTTAGAATACTAACATTCATAATTAATCACACGCATATAGAAATGATGATTTTGATATGACGAGTAATAGCACGTGTTCATTATATTCGCCGGTTTCCTTAATATAAATGTTTTAGTAACCATGAGTTTCTTGTAAGATATATTATTAATTTGGTCCAGCATTTAAATAATGCAGAGGTTGATTATCTATACATTAGAGCATTATAGAGTGTCTGATTCGATTATATATATTTGTCGAGTAATACTCAAATTTAACAGACAAAATATTGAACCATTTTTGATGAATCTTTTGATTTTCGGCATAAAAGCTTCAATTGTTAAAAAAAAAAATTAAAATATGAACGAAGATTATTCCAAGACAACTTCTAAATAGTCTAGAAAAAAAAAATGCACAATAACGTTTTAATGTTTAATCTATCGCATTCGTATTGTTCTATGTCTAACTGCGGATTCTGATGTGACGATAATCGTGAACAAATTATTTAACCAACACCGAAATTGCTTTGTGAAAAAAACAAAATTGGATGATACAATTTGTTGATCCGAAATGCCAATCAATCGGATAATAGAAACACATTAATCCTATGTACGGAAATTAAATAATAATGAAGCAATTATGGGTAAATAACAATAAAAACAATTTGTTCGATGCTTTAAAAACTATTCCGTCCACTTTAACCGTCCAATTGGAATGAATTTTTTCATTGAAAGGAAATTTCTTTACACTAAAAAATCAATATCACTCTATATTTATTAGTGACGAAAGTGCTTGAATAAAATATTATTTATAATTTTTACGTTCATTCATAGATTATTTATTTATTTTGAATTCAATGCGATTAAGTCGAGGGAGGAAGACAGTCTTGATTATAGCCTTTGAAACGAAAAACTTGAATACTTGAGTTTCAAAGTGTAATCTATATAATGTCTGTTACTGTATCAAAAATATATATGTGCAACACCGCAGTAAAAACTGCCCTTCCCTAGTAACACTGTCCGTAGTTTGTCCGCAAAATTTTCGCATTATATCTAGTAGTCCGTAGTTTCAATCCGAAGAAATATCTATGGATTTCTTACGGATTTCCGCTAGAATTTTATATGATGAGTACTACCCTGTCCATGGATTTTCATAAAAAATGTCCTTGGATTATCCGCGTATATTTCCGATGATAATTTCTACGGATTCTCCTTAGAAATATTTCTCGTTGCTATTATTCCATAGAATATCCATAGAATTTATTCATATTTTTTATGAACATATCCACGTATTTTGACACAAATATCTTTGGATTGTGCATGTAAACCAGAAGTTCTATGATCACGATGACTGAAGATGCTGCCTGAACGATGGCAAAAATTCATCGATTGTGCATTACCTTGTTGTGATAAACAAGTACAAAAACTTACAAAATTCTTCGGAAATATATCGATTTGAGTTGGTGGTTGTTTTAAAAATTATGAAAATAAATTAAAAATGGTGAGGAATTTGTCTAGATAAGCGAAATATACAAAATTTAAAGCCACTGTTACTTGGATAATTGGTGAAATAAATTATGAATACAATACCGCACGGATATATATTGAAAATATTACCCTGTGACAATCCAAAGATTTCAATTGACCTATATAAAATACTATTATATATTAAGTAGAAAATCTATGGACATTCCTTGAACAAATTGCACACTATATCTTTTCCATGGAAAATATGTGGATTTTTTCCACGGAAATTTCCTCATTTTTCAAAGTACGAACAAATTGTTACTAGGCTATATGGAAGGCTGAGAAGTAGCATTCAGTTTTCAATGTCGCTATATTTTTCTTATTATAACCTGGGTGAGAAATTAAACTAAATTATGAAAAATAAATTTGGGTGTTCACCGAATTAAATTTTCGTAAAAAATTGGATTTTGTTAATAACCATCTTTTTTAATTACTTGCCATATTTTTAACGAATTCCCATTTTTGCGTATAGAATTGCAAATTATAATCAATTTACAATAAAAGAGATTTTTAAAATCAAAAATTTTTTTTTTCATAAACTAGAATACTTTCAACTCGTCTACCGCAAAAAAAATAAAAAAATGATCGTGAAAATTGAAAACATTTATTCACGCTTCGCACCACTGCATCAATGGCTGGAATCTTTTAATACAATCTGTATATTACTGCGGTATATGTAAAATTATTGATTAGCGGCATATTATATATTTAATGTATACTATTTCTGAAAGTTTCCTTATTCATATATATTTTTATATATATTTACATTAATTATTGAGTATAATATTAAAATTTATTGTTGTTAAGCCAACGAACTTAAATTTTAAATGGTTTTTAAAACACACGCATATTTTTTACGCAATTATCTTTTGGTTTTTTGTTTTTTGTTTGTATTTTGTTAAATAAAGAAAAGATTATTAAATAAATAAATTCAAATTTCGCAAGTGGTTATTGCCAAAAATGATATTTTTAAATGATGTTGATTTCGCCTTATCAAACAGTATACAGTATCAAAAGTTATTAATAAAATACTAAAATAAAAAAATAATTTATTTATACTTACAATCACCAAATTCATCATCATAATCATATAATAGTGAATCCATAATGTTGAAATAATTAAAAGATTTTCTTCACATTCGGTTAACTGTGTGTGTGTGTGTGTGTGTATGCGGTGGCGGGCAGCGGCGACGGTGGCAACGACGAATAAATAACTTATTAATTATGAATATATTTTGTAAAACACTTATTAACCAAACACTCACATGAGCACCACACAAACGATAATTTTATTTATTCATTCGCCTTTGTTGGGATTATAAAAAAACTATTAATTTTAACTTTTATTACAAAAATTGTATTATAAGAAAACGAAAAAAAAAAAAATGTCTCATCTCACATATTATAAATTATTATGAAAAAGATAAATATTAGATCATCACTTTTAATATAATAATAATAATAATAATAATAATAATAATAATTTTTTAGCAAGAAATATATTTATTTATTCAATTTTATATGTACACACAGAACTCATTCAGTCAGTCAGCCAGTCAGTATATAATATATGCCCAATATATTTTACATACACTCTGGGATATACAATACTTTTGTATTAATTTTCACATATTTAATAAAAAAATATTTAATTTTTTTTTTAAAACCGTATATAGCAGCAGCAGCAGCAGCACATATAGACAATAAAGTGTTAACTACTAAAATATATACTAAATGTGTTTACATTATGAAGTCATCCTTATATTATTATTATTATTATTATTAGTATTGATTAAACACACTTTGATGCAATTTATTTTTATACTATTTAGGGAGGGATACTATAAATTTTATTATTATTATAATTATTATTAATAAAACAAAAAATATCCACTCTTAAAATATTATAAAATTTATTAAAAGAAAAAAGCTTTAACAGCACCACTAGCACCACCCCACCACCAACCAACCAACAACCACCCAATAACATAAAATCTATACTAAAATTCACCGCCGAACGTGCACTCACTTTTTTTTTATATATTATTTTTTAATTAGTTATTAACTAACTAATTATATTGATAAAAACAAATAAACAATATTGCACAATTGAGAATAATAAATTTTAATAAACTTGATCACCAAAATGAAAAACGAAACTTAATAAATAAATAATAGAAATTTTGATCCGTTCTCAAGCCACATTCATTTAATTGTGTTATGTATTGAATTTATTACGTTAAAATTTACCTGCAAATTTATTTTCCATATAAATATTATTACATACATTCGTATAGCTATCAGATAGATAGACCTATATGAGAATTTATATATGGTTATATTAATCAAATCAACTACTCTTTGCGATACGCGAACGATATATGTATGTGGGAAATTAACGAGATACACACACTAAATATAATATAAGTTAAGTTATATTTATTGGTGAGTGACTGACTGTATGTTATTTCAGTTACCTCTACCCAATTTTTGTAAATATATTTATTATATATGACAACTTTTAATAGTGTATTAGTAGTGTTTTTATATCGTTACTATGGTTACCCACAGGTAACTAATAATTATTGTTTTATATATAACAACAAAAAAGTGATAAACAAATTACATTATTATTCTCTCATGTTAATAAAATAAATATAGTTAGTTACCATATAGTAAATGTCTGCACCACTTAGTCACCACCATTGGTTTAAAAATTAAATACTATATAGATAGCAGCCCACGTGTTTAACATTATTATAATATATATGCATAAATGATTATGGTATATGGAGAGAATTGGCTGCCAGTAGATAATAGAAACTAATGTAGAAAGTACACGCTACGTAAGAAAATATGAGAAAAATCACGACACTTATTGTGCAGTGTAAAGAATGAAAAATGAGTGCAGGTATAATGACTCGTACTATCATCAAATTTTATAGCTTATAATTAAATGTGTAATTTTATAATTTCCAAATAAAAAATCGTGTAAATAGTTCTTGAGAAATGCCTTTGGGAATATTCAGATACCCCCAGATGGAGTGGCGGTATTGTCTTCTTCTATACTTTCGATCATACATTAGAAATTATAAACTAAATGATTAAGTTACAAATTTTGAAAAAAAAAAAATCGAATAAATGGTTCTAGTTCTATTGAGAAGATTTAGGTACTAAGGAAACACTCAGCGGGAGTATGGTAGATACCTTTTGCTTTCACCATAATTTAGAACTTATTACTACAAATGCTTAATTTTTCAATTTAAAAAAAAAAAAACGGTTAAATGTATATAGAAGAATCGCATTGGGAATATTCAGATACCATTTGGGGAGCACCAAAATGCAATGGCGGTATTGTCTCCTTCTTTCACTATAATTTAAAACCTATTAATAATTGCTTCAACAAAAAACAACGAAAAAATACATTCGAATGATTTTGCTCATCTCAGAACTTAGTCGGCTCCTGGACCACACATACTTCAAAATTTCATAACAATATCTCAACTCCTTGAACAAAACGTTTGGAGTGGAACAAGATGAATGGCATGCGACCGACCGGACTGATAACACGATTACAAAAACTACACTATGACATCAATACACATAATATTGCATGAAGTTAAAATTTGGTATAGTGTAGGGGATTTTATAATATATTTAATCTATCTATATTAATACGAATAATACGCAGTCGCTATTTATGTTGTTATCGCTTAATATTAATGTAAATATACTCACTAAAAAAAAATAACAAACAAAATAGAAGGCTAGACTCAGGTGCGACACTCGAATTTTGATGTTTTGTATAGTACTTGAAAAACTATATACACACAATAATTTCAATGTTAAAGGATGTAACGAACAAATACCCGATGGAGCAACATCTTGTTATGCGATTATCACCATCAATTCATTTTACTGCCTATTACTGCATATATTATCAGACATTCAATACATACTCAATTCGATAAATTACTTCCCATTATAGTATTTAACCAATTACTATTTGTAATTATCGAAATATAAATATCCATCTAGAATAAAAGAAAATATACCTAAATTAAAACATATTCCGTACACACATTGCGAACAATAGATATTGAGCGTCGATCGAGTCGTGTGAAAAGTTGACATAAAATTAATATATATTGCCAAATGTTTGGCAATAGGATAGACTGTGAATATCTAACCACTCCAAATATCATAAGAATTTTGCTAATCACTTGCACTTTTATGCAGAGAAATTTACCACCTTGACTATAACAAATGTTTGGTATTTATTATGCGAGCGGACGTCATCTTTTCTTAATAAATTAATTGTGTGGAGTTAAACATTAATTTTTTCAAAAAACAAATAAGCAAATTTGATTATGGAAATTTTTTTTGATTATGTAAAGACACATCATCTATAAATCTTTCTGTTTTAAAAGACGAGAGTCTATACTGCTGCACATATACACATAAAAAATAATAGAAACATGTTATTTATAAATGTGTATGTGGAAAAATTTTGATAATATAACAAAAATCATAAATCAAATAAGAATACACCGGTATTGAATTATATTTTGCAGATAAAATTAATTTATATAAAACATACAGATTTTGATGGTGTATATGGAATGACATTTAATAAATTACCATTTCAATGGCCGTTGACTGTGTCAAGTAGTTTTTTTTTAACTTGCAGATTGTTTGAAAATAAAATGCAATTATTGAAAGAGTATAACGAATTCAATGCTGTATCTATCTATTTGGAAAGTAATAACATTCAGTATTTACCAGAAAAATCTTTCATATATTACTAAAGCTTTTTCGTAACGCATCGCATATATTCGAAAATTTTTGCTAAAGCTAAGTTATCATGTAAAACTAAAGTAAATATGGTAATCTTTAACCACACTGTTTAGCATTCAATGTAATACAACACACACAACGAAATTTCATATATTTATAACGCATAAATCTAAACTAAAGCTATAACAAAGTATTGTATTTTCGGCGGTGGTTTGAATATTTTAATCTAATTTGAGTCTGAATCTTCAAAAAAACTATAAATATATATTCCATATAATTACTTCAAATGGAACACTTGTCACATTTACTAAACATTCTTATCAGTGTTTATGGTATAATTTGCGATATGATAAACATTATAATGTGTAATGAAGTTATCTTCTTGAATTACTATTTAATTATAAATGTCCAAAAACATCATTTATTCAACAATATAATATCAAAAATAAATTTTAATTTTATATCTTAATGTTTTTCTAACATAATTAAATGCACCCGCACACACATTACTCCCGTCGTAGGTAATTATAATAAATTATTTTAACAATATTTACACCATTTTAATAGGTTTTTTCATTCTTTACTACCAGCAGTAGTAGAACCATCGGATGAATGTGTCCATGTTGGTTTTCGTTTTTCGACAAAACTACGTATACCTTCTTGTCCATCTTCTAATGCAATATTATTTACCATTACCTATTTATTAGTTTAATTAAAATTAAATTAATTAATTTAATTATGAATTTATTCATGAGTCATTTTTAAGTCTTAAAATAAATACGTACTTCTTCACCATATTTATATGCATATCGAACATTCATTGCCAACTGTTCATAATAGAATTTTTTTCCTAATTTTATTACAGCTCGACTTTTTGATTTTATTGCTTCACAAACACGTTCAATTTCGTCATCTAATTTTTCTGCGGGTACAACTGAACTAACTAAACCAGAAGTAAATGCAATGTTGGCCGATATTGGTAATCCAGTAAATAACATATATGATGACATCATTTTTGGTACTGTACGTGCAACAGCAATACCAGGTGTAGAACAAAATATACCAAAATTGGCGCTATATATGTAAGAAATTATTTAAATAATTTTTAAGTTTATTTGGTGGTCTATAATTTATGGCACCGACTATTTATTTAAACTCTTACAATGTATCAATAAATTTTACTTTCATTAACCTATTTTATGGTGCCGTACAGTAAAGTAAATCCTACTAAAAACATTACCAGTTAACATTTTCATGGCATGTAAATTTTCGTGATTTACTATTAGCGCACAGAGAAATATAAAAATAACAAATACATACCCTGGAGTTGAAAATGTACTTTTATCACTGCAAATAATCATATCACAACTTGCAGCCAATTGACAACCGGCAGCAGCAGCTAAACCATCAACTTTTGCAATTATTGGTACCGGTGAATTTAATATGGCCAACATTAATTCTGTACATTTTGAAAACACCGAACGATGAAATACTATTCCAGTTTGATCGGTTAATTCTTTTAAATTATGGCCGGCTGAAAATACAGGACCATTTCCAGACAATACGATAACTCGTAAATTTTCATCACTGTTATTACGTTCAATGGCTTTTAATAATTGTGTCATAACATCCAATGACAAAGCATTCCTTTATATTTTCAAATGAATCTTTACTTTATTATTGTACAATGTTAAATTATATCATATATATTATATCAACTAAATATTATTTAAAAATTACCTAGTTTTTGGATTATTTAATATAATATTTCGAATACCATTTTCTTCAATTGTTAAAATTGATTTATTTTCTTTATTTTCGTTTTTATTTTGGTGACAATTTAAAGTTGTGGATAATTTTTTATTTGTACAATTTTTGGAAATTATTATTCTTGAAAACTACGATTAAATTATAATTTTATAAAATTAATAATATATTTTTTTTTTAATTTAAATATATAAATTACATTATTTATTAATTTATTGGAAAACATTTTATTATTAAATTTTAATTTTAAAAATTTTCTTTATTGATAATCCAAGAAATATAACCAAAATGCAAAACAACATACAAAACATCATAAAAAGAGAATGACAGATGGAGAGCTAAAACGAATGTCACGAATCGCGGCTGACCGCGCTAGCCGAGCTGTAGCAAAACCGAAATATCAATATGAAAAAGTATCGAATACTTCAAATGTATATGTTATCAGTAATGTTATCAGTATATATTAACATATTACTTAAATTTAATAGTGGCTGAGCCGATACAGTCACTGTAGGTTAATCGGTCCGTCCAATACGCGTTACGTCAAATACAACATCTATGTTTAATTGTTTATTCATATTTAATAATAAGATTAATAAAAAACAAAAAGTAAAACTAAAGCAATAGAAAAGATGTAAAAGAAATTTTATTATATATAATTTATCATAAATTATTATAAAAATTACCCTTTCAAATGATCATTATATATTTCTTAATAAATTTGGGATTTCCAACTAAAAAGGAATAATATTCATCTTAAGATTGTGTTTTTAAAAGATGTCTCATGTAACATAACCCAAAAAAAAAAGTAATATATAAAATCATTTTAAATTAATTAAAAATAAAATTTAATTTATATTTTAGTTAAACAAGGGATTCAGCTACAGCAAATGATTATTTTAGTAGTGGATTTGGTGTTCGAGGTAAAGAAAAATCGAAAAATATTATTTGCCGTAACCAGTTTTAATAATGAATGATACATGACAAACGTAGTCACGTAATTGGGAAGAAATTGATTTCCATTCATTACCAAATTATTGACTTCTTTTAAAAGGCAATGAAGTATTAAAAATTATGTCAGTACGGAAACAAATAGTGATCATCATACATGACCAATCGGTGATACTAATAATGAATGAACGTAATGGTTAATTGTCTAATAAAATCAGTAACCATCACACAATTCAATATAAGGTAAGAAAAATTACTATAATTTAAAAATATATAAATGTTTCAATTTGAGAATATTTTTTTTTTGCATTTTCCAACAAAATTGTTTATCATAGTTAAATGGTATCCCATTAATAAGCAATAAAATAGAAAAATTCCAAGATGCAGACGTAGAACTTAATAGATAGACAATATGTAGATATGGATCATAAAAAAAAAAGTCTGTATTGAAAGACTTTATTCATTGTTTTTCAAAATTGTTGAAATGCTACCTGCTACACTAAAAGTGAGTTTGTCATCGATAGAAAAATTATAATCTGATTGAGCCAAATTTGTTGTTATATTAGCTTGTATTAACACAAAAGCCATAGATTTTAATATGTGATGTGATGTGATATTTGATAATGCATTATAATGAAGGAGAAGTTGTCGGTAGCGATCCACAAATATTTATTGGCTTGAAATGCAATATTTTCAAAATTATATGATGCACAGTTTTACAACAAATTGGTATATCAAATTGAAAAAATATGTTCAGAATCCTTTAATTTAGAAAAGTACCAATATCTTTTAAAATAAATATAATAATAAATATATCATTTTACTTACATTTCCTTTTTAACTAATATTCCGGCTTTTCTTTCACTTTTAAACAGATTTAGAAAGACGAAATGTTCTGGTATCTGAGCAACGTGTAAAATCAATGCTATATTATGTGGATTGAATGCATCGGATTACAGGTAATTTATTCTTAAAAATAATATGTAACTTATTAATTAATAATAATAATTTAATTTATAATATTATAGCTGAAGAATATATATGGTAATGCTACTTCAAGCAGAGATTACAATTATTATATGGTCATGATATGGTTTAAAAACCAATTGTGTCAATTATTGATCGGGTTAGTGTTGGAACATAAATTAAATTTACATTTATCCGTACCATATTAGAAAACAAAACAATTAGACTGCTTAGATATTTCGAAATATTCATTACGCATGTAATATTATGTTAAAATATTTAGTTGCGCATTTACTAAAGATGCGCTAGGTATTAATTTTAATGAAAATTGTTAATAAATAACTGTATAATCCTATTTCGAGAACCTTTTTATAGAAAATTTCATCGAAATTGGTCAAAAAATGATGCAGATTTTTCCTTAAACAGAACATTACATATACATATACTCACTCATATATACAATATACACAACTACAAAAACAGACCAAAAACTTTGAAAAATAATTGTTTAATTTTTATTTATTACATTATTTTACATTAGTTCAATACATTAACAACAAAATTAACATATGCTGCACATATGATGCAATCACATCATTAAAATAAATATAGATGCGGATGTACCAAAATATAAATTGAAATTATTACTAAATATACTACAGGACCACAACCAATGGAAGAGCTTATGTATAGCATTTTTTGCAGTTATTTGTGATGAACAACTACAACACAAAAATCTATGCCACACGTGGAGATAATACAAAATCAAGAACATATATCATTACAGTGAAGTTGATAAATTAGTCCTAATGTGAATATACAATAATTCACCAATTGGTCTTTAGTTAATTACCACAAATTATAAATTATATTTGTTTTGTTCACAGGTAATATCGAATGTTATTTTTAAAAAAATTCTCTGTAATATTAATCTCAATTCATTTCTATATTTGCAGACGATTTAAAAAAAGTATATTGAAACAACACGTATTCGATTATTCAATTGTAACAAACTTATGTTACTTTTGGCATCAAGAGTATTATTAAATGATTTATTAACAACACACTATTCTATCAAATTGATGATATAAAATATGATATTTTAATAAATATATAAATAAAATAAGTTTTAGCTTTAAGAATTAAGCTTTAAATGTAATTGTATATTGTTGTAACTATCACAATTAAATATTATACTCGTATTAGAAATTATATTATACTTTAAAAATGAATGTGAAATTAGCTAAATTAAAATTTCTACCAAGATTTCAATGCTAAAAAATAGCTTCATTTTATTATGATACAATTTAATTTCATGATTATTAAGTTTAACAATTACAATTACATGTAACGCTTATTATATAAGATAAATAGCAAACAAACCCTTAATTATAAAGTAAACCTTATTGATTTGATTCACAATTTTCATTTTAAACTTATTATTTAATTTATTTTTTTTTTAAAACCAATTAATGAGAATGTTTTTTTAACATATTGAATTTAAATTAAAAAAATAGAATTCGTTAAATTTTAAATATTGTTAAAAGAACATATAGTTATTTCAAATTCATTTAAAGTATTGTAAATTATTAAGATGTCATCATAAATATTTTGTTCATTCATTTATGTTTACTGAATATATATTAAAAGGGTTAAAATTAATAATAGATTATTATCATAGAAGTAAGATATTTATATATAATTATAAGTAAAAATTAATTATTTATGTGTATACTGTAAAGATAATTCGATATTAATTGACTACAATGCTCAGTACAATTTGATAAGTAATACAGAAAATTATTACAAGAAATTAAACACCTGTATAATCCTATTTTGAGAACCTATATACACAATTTCATCCAAATTGGTAAAGAAATGATGCAGATTTTTTCTTTAACAGGAATGCATAGCATTGCGTATATACATCAATTCACACAACTACATAAACAGATCAAAAACTTTGAAAAATAACGAAAATATACGATTTTTTCAGAATAGTTATTAGGCAATCATCAAACCATATGATAGTGAAAATGTTATTTAATTTTTATTTATTTAAACAATTGTTGGTAATACAATACAAAGTCTTCTATCATTATAGGCGGAACAAAAAAGTTTTAATAAAAATGATGATATACCGTACGTATACCGTACAAACTACAACGTGTCAGTCTTTATTATTATCAATAATTATCAAACACAAAATATATGATGTGTACAACAACACAAGTCAACTCAATAACAAACCATTGCTTTATTATTGTATATTATATATATATTTATTATATATTAAAACTTTGTTATTGTATTATCTCCCTCCTACAATAAATAAAAATTAAATAATATTTTCACTATCATATGGTTTGATGATTGCCTAATAACTATTCTGAAAAAATCGTATATTTTGGTTATTTTTCAAAGTTTTTGGAATGTTTATGTAGTTGTGTATATTGTATTTCTGTTTAAGGAAATATCTGCATCATTTCTTGACCAATTTCGATGGAATTTACAGGTTCTCAAAATAGGATTATACAAGTATTTATTAACAATTTTCTTTAAAATTAATTGTACAACAGAATGATCTCTTTGCCAATTTCGTACCAATTTGGTATGTAGGTTTGGAATGAGATTATATACAGGTATTTATTTACAAGTAATAAATAAAAATAAAAATACAAACAACTGACAAATAAAAGCAGAAGAAGATATAGCATAAATCTAATAAATAAAAAATATAATATAATTACATCAAGTGGATCACATACGGCATCCATCTATCAACCATTCCACAGTCATTTTATTTTTAGAAGTTTTGATTTAAAAAAAACAAACATCTTATTTTACAATGGATTGTAGAATAAAGTGACCATCAAGTGTTTTGAAGAGCCTTTTAAGATTAATATAAAATAATATAAATAATAGATATAAAACAATATAAATAATATATGTCAATTATCACTAATTGTGATCTTTATTTAAATGTTTACAAGTTATTAAATGTAATTAAGTTAATTTAAATGAAAAAAAAATTTGTCTAATTATTAATTATTATTAACTAATTTCATCAATTGTTCCTCCGCCTTCAACTTCCGTCCATTGAAATCTGAAAAGAGAAAAAAAAAATAACTTACAATAAAATATCATTTTCTTGATTGTCTCCGCCGGAAAAAACGAAAACATCAACAAAAAATATAACAAAAAAAAAAATGGTAAGTACAAAATAAAAATATAACTAATATTTCATATACGAAATTTCATACCATTATAACAATAACAAAAAAAAAAAAAAAATCATCTCTTACAGACACTCTGTAAAAAAAAAAAATAATGTCTCATATTTAATGTGGTACCCTGTCTGAAAAAATAAAATCAAAATTTTTGTACCTTATATGTCGCAACCGACATGTTAACATTAACAAGTGTGGTAGGGTATAAGGTAGAGGTGAAGCGAATATTCATATGAGATATGAGTTCGGCGGGTTCGAAATGCGATGATGGTCGCATATGAAATAAAAAAAAAATATTCACATAGGTGGCTCCGGCCGCCGGTGTGTATTTACAATTTTGAAAAAAACGAAAAGAAAATAAGAAAAAAAAGTAAATAGAAAAAAAGGTAAATAAAGAAAAAGAAAAGGGAATTTCTTTTTTGCTTTTTTGCAGTCTTGAAAAAGACTGATGCTAAAATGCCATTCCGAGCGAACTCATCGCTCCGATACAATTTATTTTTTTACAAAACGTAGAGCACGTCGATGCGAAGTTTATAGGTTAGCTCCGGACCCAGGAGCCCTCCGGGAGCGGAGTTATGGCCATTCTCCGGTACCGATTTTCCCACTTTTGGGACCCCCTAACTCCGGAAATACTCAATAGTTCCAAGTAAGACTAATACCAATTGTAGTCTTCACCTGGGCCAACAATTTATGGAAGAAAATTTTTTCCTATCTATAACACTTTTCCGGCTATGGCTGTCCAAAAGTTGGAAATGCAAATGTAGACCTTTCTTCCGTTGGATGGAACTCTAGGAAAAACTCAATTATCTTAAAATCCAATGATGCAGAAAGGTAAAGGAAGGTTTAATCTTTACGATAAAATTTATTTTGGAATTTTCCGATAAGAAATAGGGATTTTCCTAGAACAACGAAAAACATCGATTTTCGCATGTTTTCCGATGGGATTTTTCCGGCTTTCCCAACGAAATTTTCCAAAATCCTAATTATCCCATATAGTAGACTATATGACGTGTATTTTAAGCTATAACACAAATCTCTAAGTATTATGATGTTCCCACAATAATTACTCAAAGTAAGGCTTATCGAAAAAAACCCAAATTTCACCCCTTAATAACTCCGGCAATTTGGATTTCCCAGAAGTGGTCCCACGGGAAAAAGGTGGCCCTTGTCCTACTCTATTGGATTGCCAAAGGAAAAATCGCTAGCTCTAAAACTCACGAAATCCTATTTTTTGATATTTTGAGCCGTTTTTCTCCATCCCCACGAAAGTCAGGACGGTTTTTTTACATTGTGTCTGAAATTCATTGAAATGCCCCAAAACTTACATAAAAAGTGTTTTTTTAACGTTTTGGACATTTATAGGTACCATTAATTGGTCAAATTCGGACATAACTTTTGCAGTGCCTTTTTTTTTAAATCGAATTAATGGTCCGATTTATCTGAAAATTTCCAATTATCTTAATTACAATATTACAAACACTTTTACCACTAGTGAACATCGAGATTTTCACGGGTTTTCCCAGAAATTTCATTTAAAGTTTTCATATGTATGAAAAAAAAATGTTGTTTTTATAAGAAATTTCATATGAAGAAATTGCCCGTTGAAGGAAAAACAATTAAAAAAATAATTGTGTGTGTGTGTGTGTTGTTTAAATTAAAATTTAATGATATTTTCTTTATAGGATTTCTTTGAAAATTAACACCGCAATTTCATTTTTTTTATCAGTAGAGACCACAGATGTTTTCCTAGAATTTAAATTTTCCATATTTATGAAGAAAATTAATATTTTTATATAAAAGATATGGAAAATTTTCCCGGAGATAAAAATCTATATAGATTTACACTAAAATGTTTGAGATTTCATATAATATTGTCAACGAAATAATCAAGTCGGAATCACACAGAAAAAAAAAAAAGAAAACAACAAATACAAATAAAAATAAATAAATAAATAAATCTTATACATAAAAATAAAAAATATTAAAACGATTCCAAGTACTGCCGAAGAATTGAACCACAAAAAAATATACATAAATTCATAATACAAAAATAAAGTAAAAAGTAAACATTAAAAAATTGCTTGACGAAATTATTCTTTCCTTTCGTTTGAAAAAAAAAAAGAGAACAAAAATAGAAAATGAAAAATAAAAACTTAAAAAATTGATAAACAAATAATTAATTAATGTCTACGCAAAATAAACTTTGAAATACGATACGATCGGTGGCGTGGTGGCTATGACGCTTGGCCGATGTAAAAATATTCACTGTTCGTTTCTTCATTTGGCATGTTTTGTTTGATTTTTTTTAAATTGTTTCTTATTTTTAATAAAATTCCTAATCTAATATTCACTTAATTTTGATATTCACTTTTTTTAAGTAAAATAAACTATATTAAAAATAATAAATACCTTTTGTTATTATGTCGTATTTTGTTACACACTTTAAAGGGTTCATAATGTAAATGTTTGATTTGAATATGGCATCTAACAACCAACCCTTATAATATATTGAAGCCAAATGGTGATATCAATAATTGATTGATGTGGAAGGCACCAAAAGCTGAATATAAAAATATTTATAGGTTAAGATTAGGTGGTGAAACTATCGGATTGTTTTTGTTTTGTTTTTGTTAAATTTATATTAATTTTATACTTACAATTTTATACATCAATAAAACCTTCCGGTGGAATGTTATTACTAGTAATTATATACATTTAGATCCTTTTGTTGTGTTGCATCTTTGTAAATTCATTTAAAAACATTAATGAGCTGCAGTCAAATACTTAATCGACTATCATTTTTATTTCTTCCTGTGGTTAAACATATATAAGAATGATCTAAACTTACATTTAGTAATTGTTATTATATTACAAATTTTTCTATTTAAATAATATATTATTCATATAATATTAATATTTTTTTATTTTTAATATATTTATTTATAATTATATATAAAATAATTAATAAAAAAAAACTAACAAAGTTATGTTAAACGAGAAACTTCACAAACAACCATTTTGAATTTTATGTATACTTTGACATACATACGACACGTGACCAAATTTTTATGGATATACTTTAATAGCAATATATAGCATTGTGACAGCATTTCCCCTCTTCCCAGATATTATTATGGTAGAATATGAGTAATGAGAAACCATACGAATGTATTTAATCATTAATTAATTTTTTGTTCCTGCAAAAACCTATTCAATTTAGTAAGGCATAGTTTTTGGTCATGTTAATTCCAGTGAAACTTATAATGGTATCCATCAAACATGCATTACAATCAAATCGGTAAAATACTACTCATGGGTGTATATAGTAATTTTACCAAAAGATAGCTGCTTTCTTAATTCAAATTCAATTTGTTTTTTAAGAAAATGATTGGCTAATCTAACAGAATAATAATAATAATATGGACCAATAGACCACAAATCACAAGTCACAAGTATAAATTCGACGTAAATTATCTGATCCGTTTGAGACGGTTGAAGGACTACGACAAGGCGACCCATTATCAACACTACTATTTAATATTACGCTTGAAAAGGCAGTGGCAGGGGCGTAAATATTGATAAACGAAGCACGATTTTCACAAAATCGGCTCAATTATTAGCGTATGCTGCTGATGGTTTAAACATAATGGATCGGAATATGATAACTGTCAACGATGCTTTCGAATCGTTACAAAATGAGGCATCGGGTCTAGGTCTCAAAGTGAATGCAAACAAAACAAAATATATGGTGGTAACGAATTCTTCAGGAATTCGAGATCAAACTGTTAATATTGGAGAACACAATTTTGAAATAGTCAATAGTTTTGTATACTTAGGATTATCGTTGATAAATGTAGAAAATTATATTGAAGAGGAAATTCGCCGCAGGGTAGCAACTGGAAACAGATGTTATTACGGTCTAAAAAAACAATTCCAATCGAAAACATTACAACGAGATCTTAAGTGTAAGTTATATCAGGGTATAGCAATTTCATATAAAGAAATATTGCATGTTTAAATTTTATAAAATAAAATTTTAAACCAGCACAGAACGAGAGGTACTGATAATATGAATAATATTGCTCTTCCGCTTGTTTATATTTAGTTTGATTATATATATGCCACATATATGTTATATTTGCCGTCATATTACACATATGTTAGCACATACATATATTTTCTATATTGCTAATATATTTTTATTCACAAATACATGCGTTTCTTATTTAACACGTTGAATGTGTGTTTGTAGTAATTTATTTTATAGTTCATTTATTATTTTATTTTATTTTCGTTCATATTTTTGTTTTTTAATTTTTATTCATATATAACAAATAATCATTGATATGCAGCAAACAGCAGAATTTGAAAAATTTTGAATTATTTTGAGATTTAATTTAAAAATTTTGTTTTTTTTTTGTCAAAAGCACGCTTTGAAAACAGCAATTCCGACATTGTTGTTAGACGAAAAGAGATTATTAGAATCAGAAGTTTGCTCACCAATTCCCAATTTATCCACAGCGAGTGATGCATCTACAACGAATGTTATCAATGATTCAGATATTTATAATTTTGTAGATGATCAACCGGATGTTGGTTGTTTAAGAAGTATTTGTGAATAGTATGTTCCAACAATATGGTCTGTTGTTAATAATGAACCTGATAAAATAATATTTTGTGATAATTGTATCAAAAAAGAACAAAATGAATTGTACTACAGACGGCAACATAGTGCAGTTTATAATGAAAATATTAAATTAAAAAAGCAATTATTAGCAAGCCAAACAATGGTACGTAATTTGAAACTTAAATTAAAAACGGATCGAAATAAAAAAATTATATTAAAATGGAAAAAAAAAAAACAGATTCAACGCCGAACTAATCAAAATTCACAAAACATTTCGCAACTCGCTAAAGTGTTAAGAAAAATGTTACTTAAGAAAAAACAAACTTGGTTTAAAAAAGAAAAATTGCTTGCGCAAAGTATTTTTTTCAGTTATCCGCGTACTTACAACTTACTTCTACTGGCATAAATCTGCAGAACATTTCACAATGAACTGATATTTTCAAAGATGAGAATACTTTAAATAAAGAAACCGTATTCGTTTTTGCCATTAATTTTATAAATAATTACTGTGCTATTACAGTACATGAAGTGAATATTTTGATCACATTAGCATTATTTATAAAACACTTGCAATTCGGTAAATATTAAAATTATTCATCTAGTTTTCCTAGGATTATTAAAAAAACATATAAAAAGCGGGGCATGATAGAAGAAAAATTAGTTAATTAGTAACTCGTGAATAGTTAAGTATAGGTATGATGTATTACAATCAGGTCAGCACGTGAAAGCCTAAGCGCTGATTGTAATAAGTTAGGTAGTTTAAAATAAAATAAAAATATATGAAAAATGACATAATTTTTATCAAATTTTTAAATATGTTTGACAGTAATATCAAATGGAATATTTAGCCATCGTACAATCAAAAGGTGAATAAAGATACCACTCTGAAATTTTCATTTACTAACATTCGAATTTTTGTCCACATGCTATCAACAGGGTATATTTGTAAATAAAAACCATCACAGTAGCTGGAAATTTCGTGTGTAGAACACAGGTTAATTCTGTAGGTTCTGAACATAGCCATCTATCATTTCTCCGATTAATCTTTTGGTCTTGAACGTAATTTTTATCATTAGAAAAAAGCTTATTTAAGAGATTTTCCTGAGATAGTTCTCTGTTCACGAGTTGGTGCCGACATATGCGCATAACTTGTAGCGTAGCTCTTCGTGAACAACTCGATGAACTAGGCCCTCAGAGACTATACGATCTCTCGTGAAGGCTTTTATTGACTTTGAAGGATTTTCGTCAAAGATCGCTGGTATTTGTTTAATGAATTGTGTATTTTTTAAAGTGTCCGAAAGTTCCTCATGCTTTTTGCATATTGCAACAGATTGTGTATCGGCTTCTGATACTTTCAATTTAAGGTGAACCTTATATGTACATAGTAATGATCGGGTGCTATAGAGGAAATTGGAAATTCATCGTTGAATTCTTTGTTGAACTAGTTGATGAATTCGCTGGTGAATCCATTTATGAAATTAGAACTATTAGAAATTTATAGATAAATTCACCGATAAATTCTTTGGTGAACAATTTGATGATAAGTTCATTGATGATTTCATTCATGAAATTGAAAGTACTTATAATTTATGTATGCACATTCATTGAAGAAATTGGAAGTACATACAAAAAATTCCACTGGGTTATTATCAACTGTTAGATACGTTAAATTGAAAAGAAAACTCATAAAGGACTTTCCTTATTACAATCAGCGCTTAGGCTTTCACGTGCTGACCTGATTGTAATACATCATACCCTATACTTAACTCTTCACGAGTTACTAAATAACTAATTTTCCTTCCATCAAGTCTCTCTATATATATGTTTTTTTAATAATCCTAGGAAAACTAGATGAATAATTTTAATATTTACCGAATTGCAAGTGTTTTATAAATAATGCTAATGTGATCAAAATATTCACTTCATGTACTGTAATAGCACAGTAATTATTTATAAAATTAATGGCAAAAACGAATACGGTTTCTTTATTTAAAGTATTCTCATCTTTGAAAATATCAGTTCATTGTGAAATGTTCTGCAGATTTATGCCAGTAGAAGTAAGTTGTAAGTACGCGGATAACTGAAAAAAATACTTTGCGCAAGCAATTTTTCTTTTTTAAACCAAGTTTGTTTTTTCTTAAGTAACATTTTTCTTAACACTTTAGCGAGTTGCGAAATGTTTTGTGAATTTTGATTAGTTCGGCGTTGAATCTGTTTTTTTTTTTTCCATTTTAATATAATTTTTTTATTTCGATCCGTTTTTAATTTAAGTTTCAAATTACGTACCATTGTTTGGCTTGCTAATAATTGCTTTTTTAATTTAATATTTTCATTATAAACTGCACTATGTTGCCGTCTGTAGTACAATTCATTTTGTTCTTTTTTGATACAATTATCACAAAATATTATTTTATCAGGTTCATTATTAACAACAGACCATATTGTTGGAACATACTATTCACAAATACTTCTTAAACAACCAACATCCGGTTGATCATCTACAAAATTATAAATATCTGAATCATTGATAACATTCGTTGTAGATGCATCACTCGCTGTGGATAAATTGGGAATTGGTGAGCAAACTTCTGATTCTAATAATCTCTTTTCGTCTAACAACAATGTCGGAATTGCTGTTTTCAAAGCGTGCTTTTGACAAAAAAAAAACAAAATTTTTAAATTAAATCTCAAAATAATTCAAAATTTTTCAAATTCTGCTGTTTGCTGCATATCAATGATTATTTGTTATATATGAATAAAAATTAAAAAACAAAAATATGAACGAAAATAAAATAAAATAATAAATGAACTATAAAATAAATTACTACAAACACACATTCAACGTGTTAAATAAGAAACGCATGTATTTGTGAATAAAAATATATTAGCAATATAGAAAATATATGTATGTGCTAACATATGTGTAATATGACGGCAAATATAACATATATGTGGCATATATATAATCAAACTAAATATAAACAAGCGGAAGAGCAATATTATTCATATTATCAGTCTCGTTCTGTGATGGTTTAAAATTTTATTTTATAAAAGGAGAGCCGGAAGACCTAAGGGGAGATGGCTAGATGCAGTAAACTGTGATATAAAGATCCTTAAAATTCGGGATTGGAAGACATTGACTGAGAATAGGTCAGGTTGGAAAAGGCTAAACCCGCACCTGGGTTATAATGCCATGGAGTAAGTAAATAAGTAAGTAAGTAAGTAAGCAAGCAAGTAAGTAAGTAAGTAAGTAAGTAAGTAAGTAAGTAAGTAAGTAAGTAAGTAAGTAAGTAAGTAAGTAAGTAAGTAAGTAAGTAAGTAAGTAAGTAAGTAAGTAAGTAAGTAAGTAAGTAAGTAAGTAAGTAAGTAAGTAAGTAAGTAAGCAAGTAAGTAAGTAAGTAAGTAAGTAAGTAAGTAAGTAAGTAAGTAAGTAAGTAAGTAAGTAAGTAAGTAAGTAAGTAAGTAAATAAGTAAATAAGTAGGTAAGCAAGTAATAGCCCACAATGCATTTTCAAATAATGCTAGTCGGAAATATAATTGTATATTTCATGAGTTTGTTATTACATAATTGGCATCCATCATATTATTTCAATTTATTAATGATTAAAAACCTTCATATGATTTCTCATTTAAAATATACAAACATTTTCTAGGTATTTAATTTGTGTTGAAACACAAAAAGGCAGCTGTAAAATAATAGTATCGCCGTAATTATTTAAATGCTATTATAATAATAACTATTTCATATCGCATCAATATTTCTTATTTTAATAATTTAATATTTAATTGACGGTTGAAAAATGAATAATTATTATTTAATATTTATTTATTGTACGATCATATTTTCAATAAATATTTGTAGTACCCTGTATTTAATATAATATAGTTGTGAAATTAATAAATATTTATATTTACACAATTAACGTATTATAATTATTATGAAATAAATAACAACTATATTCAATTGTTAAAATAGCATACATAGGTATTGTAATACTATGTATATAACTATGAGTTCTGGCAAACCACCAGAGTTAGAACCGCATATATTTAGAATCCTACTATGATGCATTAACATTTTCGAAATAATTTTCAGTACCGTGTGACGGGATAGTCTTAAATTTGAAATTGAATAACAAATCATACCGTCAATTAAATAGCCGCAAATAAAATAATTAATTATCTATAATATAATATATATAGTAAAAGAATATACTTACGATATAGTGTCAACAATATTCACATTTTATCGTTTACCGGTAACATCAATAATCCATATACAACATTCCAAAATTTCTGGAATATGTAATATTAAATCACCTTTATCTTTTTTCAATTCAGATGGTATACGTACCAACATTAAATTATCACGTTCATTTGTTATACAAATATCAATGGTATCTAATGGTAAACGATGTTTCTGTTTGAATGTTTTCACATTCAATAAATACAAGGCGTAATCGCTTAATAGAAAGAAACGTTCAAGCGGTTTATAACCGCGACGATCAAATTTTATAACTGGTGTTGATATTTTAATTTTTCTATGCTAAATGATGTTTTTACCAAATTGTTAATTTGTGTTTCAAATTGACGTCGTTTTTCGTGGCTTAAATTACGTTTATATTGGCGAACTAAATGACGTCGATATAATTGACGTAACAGCAATGATTCTTCAGCACAATGACCCCGAATATGAAAACTATTTATCTAGCAAAGTGTGTGGTAAATTTTTCGATAAGCATATTAACCATAAACATTCTGAATGTGCAATAAATGAGTCATTATAACCATTCGGTTTATCATTACGTGTTATAAAACGTTTAATAAAAGTACGTATTCGAATGGCAGCATTACGACGTTGTTCCGCTTTTTTTTATCGCTAAATAAAGTCATATATATTTTTGTGCAAATATTGCAGGCAGCACTACGCATTTGCAAATATATTCTACGTTGTTTATGACATTTCCATGCGGCTTGAATTTTCGATGCTAAATAATGTTTTTTCATTTGAAATGCATGTTCGGTGTCGAACAATGTTTTCGGTAAACGTATAGTTTTGTTTTACCCATACGATACAAATCTTTACCATAATTTAATTCGTTATCTAAAACTTGTTCACGAGCTGAACCATTTTTATAATGTGGCCACGTTTCTTTACTTAAACATTTATAACGTTGTAAAAACATTTCATATGTACGACGATATGCAAAACCAGCACGGCGCACACAAGTTAATTTTTCATTAAACCTAAGTATTTAACTTGATGTAATATTAATTTATCATCAAATGTGTCTGCTGTTTACAAATCATTTGGTTTTATACAACGTACACATTACACATACACAATAATAAATCCATTAAAATATTTAATGAATTTTTTAAATTGTACAGCAGGAGTGTGTGGACGTTTTTTATCTAAATTTTCTTTTTCTGGAAAACATTCACGTATTCTACTATTAACTGTATTCGACAAATATCTTTAACATCTCTAAATAATAAATCATTCTGTAAATAAATATCTATTATGTATGCATAAATTTGTCTTTATGATATTTCGCAACAGTTTCTTGAGCTTTACTTTAACTTGTCGTTGTTTTTTGTGTGTGTTTTGTTCTACACGTTCTCGCATTTCTTCTTCCATAGTTTTATTTACATTTTTTGATACAATTTGTTTTAACTGTTGTTGTTCAAAAAATTTACTTCTTTTTGCTTGATTAAAGAAAAAAAGTTAAATTATTTATAGAATTAACTTTAAAGAATACCAGTCGAGTACAAAAAAGTACAAAAAATTACTCACTTGAACGACGTGTAAGTGCTTTCGCTTTTGATTTATTTTTATTTTTTATATTTTCTGGCAATTTAGCTTTATTTTTTTATTTTCCTTGTGGCATTTTCTTTTTAGATAATTAACAATAATTGAATAATAATTATATGTAAAACACAAACAAAAAAAATGTAAATAACTAAATAGAAAACCGAACTAAAACTATGTTCTATGTGATTATATGAATAATAAGAAGAATGAACGCACAGGCACTGCACAAGCATAACATGTCACGACGAGGTGTCGTATCACAGTGTATCTGTAGTTACTGTATCCGGCCAGCTTCGCTTTGGTATAGTTTGGGAATTGTTGCGTTCAAATTAATGTATTTGTATCTAAACCGAAATATCAATATGAAAAAGTATCTAATACTTCAAATGTATATGTTATCAAAATTAAAATTATTACATATTTTCAACCAATAAGTGATTTTATATTCTATTATTTTTCCTCGTATAATTTTTATTTATAAATTCATTACTATAAAAAGTATACATTTTCCATTTAAAATAAGTTGTAGCTAAAGATAAATTTGCGCTTTTAATTTTGTTCTTTCAAAAACGTATATTTCGCCATACTTCTTATAATTTACATTTCAATTTTTAGGAAGAAAGTCATAATTTTGATTTTCTCACAAAATTTCTGCAAAATTTTAGTTAAAGTACTTTTTCAGACGGCTAAGTATTTGTGTATTATCGGCTCTGTTCTCTGTGCACTGGTTGACAGTTGACACTTTGACAGCAGAAATAAAGATTTTTACTTTTGTTTTGGTTTTCGTTTTTGTTATTATTTGTTTTGAGTTTATTATTTCGCATGTTTTTGTTTACTATGGCCTATAAATATATAAAAACATTGTAACATCTATTTATTTATATCAACAATTACTATAACTTATTAAATAAAATACTAATTAATTGGATTACTACCCTAGTGTTTAATTATGTTGATAAAAGCGTGCTCTCGAATTTCTAGTATTTCATGCGTTAAAAAACAATGTATTGTGTTTGCAAGTACAACAATTGAACAAATTTTTTTAAATTTTTAATTTACTAATATTTAATATTAAAATGAATGAATATTATTTAAATAACCTTAATGTGTGTTGGGAGAATCAACCTGGGCTTAGGCAAATACGTAATTGTAAAGAATGTGCTGTAAATACTGGTTGGATGATGGATTCTAAAAAATATATAAACCATCTGTTGCTTACACCTTCTATTGCTGTGTTATTATTTGTTGCATTTTTTATTGCTTTGTTTGGTGAGTTCGTATTTTATGTTACATTAATGCAATTATACGATAATATTGTTCTAGTCTGTTTGTTTGACTTATTATTGTTTACGTGATTTTATATTCTACAAGAAATGAAATTTGAATCGATATGATTTCCAAGTTTGGTTAAATCATTTAAAAATGAATAGATTAATTAGACAAGATAAATGGTGGTTTGCTTTTCAATGAATTCAAAATTATAGAATGAAAATACTAAGTCATTTACATTACTCTAAGAAATTCATTTCATACGTTCAGCTGCGTATAATTCTTATGTTGACGGAGAAGTGTACTTCTATAAGTATACCTTTATCAAATTATATCCAAATTGAGCATGATATGTACAAAACTACATTTCCGTTAAGTTAGTGAATTACTCCAATTGGTTTTGCAATTATTGAAAAAAACATGTTTCCTTAGTACTATAGTATTTATATGAGTGATTATAGGCCATATAATAGTTGGCACAAACATTGTTAATATTTTAATAGCGTCCAACACAATAATTTCATTATTCTAAGATCGGTCACCATGAACGTAACACATTGTTCCAAATTATGTAGAGATTGAAAAGCAATTTGAATCACTTTCTTTAATACTTGTCTATACGTATACTGTACTACAAATCCATCATCATGAACGATAAGTTTTTTTTTTTTATTATTTCATCATATACATCACATTTCTGAAGATATTAATAATATACTAATCTGGAAAAGAACAGTATCTTTTTATTTGTTATATTTTATATGTTCTTCAATGAGACATTTTTATTTTGTTTTGAACAACATTTAAAAAATACCTCTATTAATTAATAAATTCTATCTACATACGTTTCTCACTTAATACTACATTATTTATTACATATTATTTGTTGTTGTTAATTATTTATAAAATATAAATGTACAAATTTACACGTAAGCATAATAATAATAATAATTAATCCTTATCAGAACAATCTTCTGGTCTAGAGTATACTGAAGCATATAATAAATTATCCACATTTTTTATGTATTTTATTACACGTAAATTTTCACATTGTAGATTCAGAGTAAAATTATGTTTGTTTCATTTCAGAAAAAAATATATGATTCAATTATTTATTTAAAATGATAAAAAAAACTTCGTTGTTGTTGTTTTATTATCATTATTAATATTAATTAAATGTTTTTTTTTTTAAAACATCTGTTCCTGGTTGTTTCTCTATCTATGTTTTAATTAATTTGTTCAACACCATTAACAGTATCATGAACACATTTTAAATATGAATATTTTTCAGTTAAATAAAATTATAGCTCATATAATAGTCTGCACAAACATTGTTAATATTGGAAAAGGCGACCAACAACTAAACTACTGCGTCACAGTGACTTTACCATAATACCATTATTTAAATATTGTAGAAAGTAAAAAACATATTAAATCACTTTCTTGAATGCTTGTCTATTCCCTGTACCAACCATCATCATGAACTTTAAGTTCTGTTTCTGATTATTACAGTATTTACATAATGTTTCTGAAGATATTACTAATATTAGTATCTGTAAAACTAACGCGTCAGTATCTTTTTATTTGTAGTATTTTATATGTTCTTCTCTATCAGACATGTTTATTTTATTTTGAACCACATTTAAAAATACGATTTACATTGAACTTCTTCTTTTAATACTTCATTATTTATTATATTTTCAGTGTTGTTAAATATTTATAAAATATAAATGTACAAATTTACGTCTAAGCCTAAGCACAGTCATTATAATTACTCTTTATCAGAACAATCTTCTTGGCTAGAGTATACAGAAGCATATAATAAATCATCCACACTTTTGATGGGATAATAATAATTAAAAAAAATACACATGTTTTTTGAATTGTTTTAAATCCTTAATTATATATTTATTTTGTTAATTTTTAAATTTTTAAAACATTAAAATAATAAAGACATTGAAAAATGAAAAAATAAAAACTGTGATTTTATGATTTTATGTTTAAAATGTGAACATGCCAAACAAGATTTTCCTCCGGGGGATGTATGTGGGGTTTATTTTGTTTTATTTATTACACGTTATTTTTTCACATTGTAGATTCTGAAAAATTATGTTTGTAATGGTTAAAAAAAAATATATATGATTCAATTTTAATAATATGATAAAAAAAAATATGATTTTATATTTAAAAGCTTCTTTATAATTGATGTTGCTGTTGTTCATTGTTGTTGTTCTTTTATTATTATTATTATTATTAATATTAATTAGTATATTGTTGGTTTTTAAACATCTGTACCTGGTCGTTTTTCTATCCATGCTTTAATTTGTTCAATACCATTAACAGTATCAAGAACACCTTTTAAATTTGGATGTTTTTCAGTTAAATCACATTTTGCCATATAATTAAGGTAATCAATAAGTCCAGCAAAATATACATCAGCCCAAGTTAACTATAGAAATAGAAATTTAAAATACGGATATAAATTAATATTGTGAAAAAAAAAATAATACATAAATATATAAATTTCGTTTTACTTTTCCTAATGCAAAATGACCATTATTTTCTTTAACAATTGCATCAAGTTTTTCCAAATAGAATGGAATGACTTCCGTTGTTAATGTAATCATTTTTTTCTCTTTAACTTCATCGTCTGGTTCGTATGAGACAACGGCAATTTCTTCATGAAAATCAAGTGTTAGTGTAAGTGTTAGTGTCAGTTCTTTATGTTTCATATTTTATATATATCTTTTATAAAAACTTATTGATATAGCAAATAAATTAAAGCATAAAAATAATAGCATTTACACGTACTTAAACGAAAATCATTAATTGTATCCACAACTGTATCAATAACTAAATTTTCCCAGTCATTTGCACCGGCTAATCCAACACGTTTAGCAACATAACGGGCCATCGATATACTTTGATGTACCCGACGTCCATCAACTTCTAATACTGGCATTTGTCCCATTGGCATTGCTATATAAATACAATAAAATATTTGAAAAATTATGATTAATATGTTTTCATTTGCTATGATTACATGACAAAAAGAAAAATAATAACAATATAATAATTAATCTGGTGACAGGACTCTCTGTCTCTTTAACAATTGCTTTGGAAACATAAGTTGGAAATTATATTATTTCAAGCGACAAACAAACAATAATATTAACCGAAAAGTAATTTAAATTATTTTCCTATTTGTTAGAGATTAGCGAAGTGCGTCTCATCTCATCTTTCTGCAACCAGTGTGTGCGCTGTTGTTAACCTGGTGCAGTCAGCTTTGAAATTTACGATGGATATGGTAGAGCTTTTCATTTCCATTAGGGTTTGATTAATAGCTTTTTATTCTGGTTCATGATGTAGTATACACCATTGCTTCCACACATCATCATTAAAATAAATGCCATTTTCTTTGCCGCAGTTACAATTCGCATACAATATATATGCAAACGTTTTTAAATTATTCGTGATTTGGCACTAATGCTTGATTAATTATTATTAAAATGTTCAGGTAAATCGTTGAGCGTTTGTACTAACTAATAACAAGAGACATGGTATATTATTAATTGTATTGTGTCGCTGTTTGTGAGTATACATACTGATTATTTTGCTATGTTAAATAAATATTAACGACAGAAATACAGTTGTTATCATTACATATCGTTTAGATAACATTACAAGATAGTAATTTCTAGAATTTTGAAATAATCATGTATAATTTAACTATTTACTTTTACAATAATTCGACCCATAGTGTGTGTCCAGTGATTATGGTTAATGGCAGCGGCGTCGATTAGCTAAACACAAATTCTATTTTCATCCCATTACATAAAAATAGTTTATCGTTAAATAATTTAATACAATTACAATTTTAAAAAAAAATGTATCAAATCATATGGACAGTGCCAGATGAGATGCGTATGAAATTGGTTAGATTAAATTGGTTATATTAAATATACTAAATATACAAGACTTATTCCCTACTAACACGCGCTACATCGATTCAGTTAAGCCCGCGATAAGAAAATGTATTATTAAAATAAACGAAAATTTTTAAAATTGAAAATTCGTTAAATTTCAAATAAAATTACGATAATAATAAAAAAAAAATAAAATAAATCTTATTGGGCGAAAATAAATTCAATTGTTTTTTTTTCGATTTTATATTTGTCCATTCATTTTTTTTGACACATTTTTCCATTTTTTATTATTGTAAGTTTTTGTTTTGTGTGTGTCACGTCGTAGTAAAGCAGAAAAAAAATGAAGAAAGTAGAATTTTAAACATTTAATTATTTTATACGTAAATTAGATAATTTATAAACATAATATCTATTAATTAATATTTAATATTATTTAAATAGTTTTATTTTCTATATATTTCTATAATCGATAGTGTTCAGTTTGTGTGTGTGCGTCTGTTAAAAAATGCCTACAATAAATTTTAACTTTCTTTTTCCCTTGTTTGTTTATGATGTGTGCGTAATTGTGGTGCTCCTCATTTATTTCTATTTTATTCATTAAGAATATTTGTAATTGTTTTAATTAATTTTATTATTATTTGTTTCGCAACAATTATCAAATTTTTTTCATTCATTAATTTTATTGGAAAAGATTGATTTTTAGTTTTTTCCAATGTATAAAAAAAAAGTTTGTTGGTCGGTGTCGCGTCGATATCAGACCTTTTTTTATTTATTATTATTGTATACCAAATTATTTCGAAAATACAAAAAAAAAGTAAATATATTTAATTAAATTATCATTTTTGTAATAATAAATAAATTAATTTATTACTTTATTTATTCCTTTCAGCTACAGCAACAAACGTGTTGATTCGATTTAGTTATTGGTGAATGGAAATTGCATATAAACGTATATGAAAAAAAAAGTAAAACGGATTGTATGTGCAGAATATTCATTCATCTACATTACCGGGCGGCTCCTCTATTGCGGCTAATATGGGGACAAGTGAATTGGTGAGTACACTCTTTTTTCTATTATACTTTAATTATCGTTTATATCGTTTTATTCTATTATTCTGACCAAAGTGAAACCAATTGTTTATAAAATATAGCCAGTGTTAAAAATATTGATATGAATTTTTTTTATGAATTCGTTTACATACACGCAATGCCACTGGTTAATGGTCAACGCACTTTGGGAAACCATCATAAAATGTGTACTAACACCACATAAATAAAAATTTAGTACTTTAATTATATACTTTTCTAATCCAAAAAAGCAAACATTCTTCCTCTTCATATATTCAAAATGAAAATGTTTCTGTTATTAAAATATATAATAAATTTCATTTTTAATTTTAAGTGTATATTTATAATTCAATTTCAAATAATTGTTAAGAATTTTATAACATAATATATTTTATCAACAACATTATTTATTATCAATTATTTAGATCAAATTTGTTTTCAAACATTATATGTTTTTATTTTCATTTTAGAAATTAATAGATCTCTATAAGTATTTTTAAATTAAATATGTATTTGTTATGTACACGTTTGTTTCTTATCGCCATATGTTTGTGTGTACAGACGGATTCGATAATACAAAATAATTAAAATAGTTATTTTTATTTTCTTAATAATAATCTTATCATAAAATATACACACACACACACACGTAAATATGATAACAACGCAAAATGCGAAATTAATCATTCATTAAATAATATATATATAATATACATTTTATAATATGTATTTTGTATATTGAAAATGTTTAAGTACTCTCTTGTGTGTTTCGATATAATTGTAATTGTAATTATTATCTATTTTAAGAATTTTTAGATAATGGTTTGCAACGTCGTTGGTTGTCGACTTGTCGACTTCACATTCAATATAAACATTTTATCACCCAAATGACCATGACCCATTAAGAATAATTAAATTTTAGCATACAACTCATTTAGTTTTATAAATCGATACCGAGTTACATACACAATCAATAATATATAAAAATATAAAAACAAATCGCATGTGTACACACAATTGTTTAACATTCTGTGCCACATTTTTGACAATGACCGTGTGGATCGTGTTTTTTTTTTCGAACTTATATAAAATAAATACTCATCTATATGCATTTAAAAAAAAAATGTAATTAAATTTATTGGTAAACATCCCAATGCCAAAATTATCTTCGGCATACAATACATAAAAACTTTAAACTTACTTGGTTTTAATGCTGGCCATTCGTCACGTGTTACACGAATATCTTCATATGCTTGATTACCATATGCAAATAAAAATCGAATTGGTTCGGCTAATGCTTTTACATTAAAATAAAATAATGTAAATGCTGGATTTTCTGATGGACCGGCTGGTGGTCTATTTTAAAAACGGAATAAAAAAAAACCATTAAACATTTATTTACATTTTTTTGTGGCCTAAAACTATATCTCTTCTATTTAATATTAATCTGTACATTTATAAATAAAATCAAACAAATACGCGTTACACTCAACCGTGTATTTTTTTTATTATGAATAATTTATAATTTAAAATTTCAAATTTCAAATAACAAAAACTATTATTATTGTGTTTTATGAATTGAATATAAAATCTCATAATGGGATGGGTGTATTTTATGTATGCGACAATTAAATAAGAATAATAATAATAATAATAAAAAAAAATAAGATTTGTTCCACAATGCGAATTTATAAAAATAGACAGAAAATTTTCTATATATTTTTTATCATGGTGAAGAAGAAACTTATATAGTGGATGATATGCAAATATTGTCGTAACATATCGTTATAAAATTAAACAATTATAAAATGAATAGTTTATATTTAATAATTGTTAATATATACAAATTACTATTTAAAAATAAATAAATAATACTTACGCTGCTACTTCTCCAGCTGGTGGAGCTTCTGCTGGTGGAACTTCTGCTGCTGGTGTTTCAGACATTTTGTATCACTAGAGAAAAAAAAACAAAGTAACAAACAATTAATACTAAATTAACATTTAGAATATAGATTATTAATGATATAAAATTATTGTAATAATTAGTTACTGGGCGACATATATTCCCAAAATACAATTAAAATATTATTTCATGTATTCATTTTATAGAAATGTGGACCTTAAAGAACAACTATCAAAACTCTTATATTTATAACTTATTTTCGGAATCACCACATCCTCTTCGCAGGTGATCTGCGGCAGCGGTGACAACAAAAGTATATAAAGATCGGTGTTTTATTAGTTTATATATATATTGTCAATATAAATGGTGTTGGACGTTATACTCAAATAGACACACCATTATGGCTAACCCCCTTTAAAAGCTAATAAATTTAACATCTATTTGTTTCTATAATTACAAGATCAATTGGGGAATTACTATATTCGTCCGCATATGCAAAGTAATTTAACTAACAAAGTAAATTGACTACATAGTAAAAGTTTTGCTGGATGCATCATTAGCTCTGTACACTAAATATTTGAAATAATTCCTATACATTTCTCTTATATTTTGATGTTGTATAGAAATTCTTTTACATATCACCTTTTTCTATAATTGGATAGAAAATTTTTCCACCTTATTTATTGATTTATTTTTAATTATGTGATTAGAGCGGCGCCCGCAACCACAAAATAATAATAATAATCTATTGTGTGTCGATGTGTCCGCATTTATAAAAAAATTCCATAAATTAATATATTATTGATTTTTTCATTAATATGATTTATTGGTTATTGTTTTTTTGTCACCAAGTTATTTGATATGTGTCTCAAATAATTAACTATAATTAAATTATATATTTTATTTGTGGTTAATTTAAATATTTTCCTCAAATGTTGACATAAAAATATTGGATTATATATCAATTTAAATATATATTATTAATTTATATATTATAGTTATTTGTTATTTCATTATATTAATATATGGTTTTTAGCCAATGTTTATATATAGAAATATGGTGGGCACATACTAAATGTAAAACAATATGTAAAATTGATGTTATAGAAAATCAGAGCAGAGCCGATTTATTCAATTTTACTTCAGATACTTTCAAATTTATTATATATCTAAATTATCTTCAATTAATCAAGTTAGAATAATCATTTGTATTAGAGCCGCAGTGGTTTCGTATTATTCGTATTATAGATTTAAATGAAATGATTAAAGTACTCATTCAATTCAATGCAGAGATTGTAGACGCGAGTTACACAACTGGATTATAATTTGTTCTTTTATGCTCATCAGAAAAAGAATTATATATTTTTAAAAATATTGTACACTGCTATTCGAAAAATTAACAATATGTCTTTAACACACAATACTATATGCAGACCAAATTAAGAATAATTGAATAATTATTACAAATCAATTGGTAAATTGTTAAATTAAATAATTCATTAACTTGACTATGTTGAATGTTTTGTGGCTAGAAGCTTTTAAATAAATGAAGAAGTGACACTATTGTGGAGGCACTACGATATGATTCTAGTTCTTAAATATCAACATAATTCAATAGAATTATCCTTCTACAGCGGTTTTTCACCATCCACTCAATCGTTACCAGCAGAAAAAAAGATTTGCAAATTTTATTATAGGAAAATTTCAAAATTTAGAATTGTTTAAAGGAAGATTTTTAAATTGTTATACAATACTTTTTTTTATTTATTAATTTTAAAACCGCTACAAATTTATGCAACGCAAAAACCAAAGTGTGATGATGCAGATATTAATTTATAAATTAACATATTCTAATGCCACTCTGCGTAAGTAAATGTGATTCATATGCTATAATTTCTAATTACATATTTTGCACCAATTTATATAATTTATTACATATGAATTATTGTATCTTCCATTTATACAAAGGCTGCTAATTCATTTTTTTTTTATGTAAATTCATATAATGATCCTCCATCAAAAACTGGTTACAATTTCATTGTTTGCACATATATTCTTTATATAAAACATATAATAAATATAGATAAAGTGCTCTTAAATAATATCAATTTCATTGAGCATAGTCAAATAGAAAAACACAGAGAATAGTGAACGATGAGTTAATAGACACACAAAAAACGAATGCATGTATACTTCAAACTATTAATATATTTATATAATATATTATTATTATTGGTATTATTGTTACTAGTTAAAATGTAAATTGACCGGAAATTTTTATTTATTTTATTATAACATTAAACAAAAATTAATTCGCCTCCATCAATCAAAAACACACACACACAGCATTTTATTATAATACAATTTCTATTCCATTCTATATTTTAAATTTTTTAATTTAACCAAAAATAAATCTCGGAAAAAAAAAAAGAAAAAAAGTCCACTTTAATAAATTATCATTTAACATTTGCCGAATTGCTTCACTTAATTCATGTGCGCATTGCGTAATCGATTATACTCAACAAAAAAAAAAAAAATAAATAAAAAATAGTAGTGCAAAAATAAAATAAAATAAATATAAAAAAAAATGTATTGGTTCTTGGCGGCTTCCTTCTATAATTTCTGATGGCGTGCATGACGAACGAATACATAAAAATAATTAAAACAACAAAAAAACGCACCCACAGACTTTACAAATAATATAAAAACTGCGGTGCTGTGCGTTCAGATAGACGACGATTAGCACTTATTTAATTATTTATCAGTTTAATTTTATCGATTAGATTTACAAAATCATTAAAACAAACACAATTTTCTAATTACTTAAAGTTGCAAAACTGTTTTCTTACCTTTTTGATTTTTCGATTTTCTATAAAGACGGAACAAAATACAATTATTATAATTTATAGTAAACTCTACAAACAATCTCAAAGAACTAATCTTCGCGACCGCTTGTTCAGGTTTTTTATACGAACAGTACTACAAATACAATGAATTTCCTATACAATAATAAAAATAAATAAATTATATTTGTCTCATTTTTACAAATTTTTTTTTATGATAGTGTTTGTGGTATACATCTATTCTATTAACGACAAAAAAATACCAAATAAATAAAAATAGTATATATACTTAATATAATAGGGTGTATTAGTATGAAACCGCTGTGCAATATCGCTTGTTGAAAATATCGTGTTTTGTACCGGGAAGTTTATTGTTATTGTCTCATTTTGAAGAATTTTGCGATGGTGAAAATTGATTCGAATGTTTGTCGAAGCTTATGGTGATACACATGCGAAAGGTGTCAACGCTTCAACAGTAATGGAAGTATTTGAAGGCACTACAGAAAGGAATGATGGTTGAAATCGAATAAAATTGTCAATATTGAACTTTACTGCGTCAATAAATAATCAATTTAAAGCTATTATTACAAGCAATGCAACCAAAATCACAATAAAACAATTCTTTCGCCCTCATGTTGTGCAAAACTATGTCAAAGAAATGTGTGAATCGCACTTGGATAGCATGTGTTACAACACCCACCGCTTATTCACCCAGATGTTGCTCTATTAGATGACCACTTTTTCAGATCGATAATACATATGGTCTCTGTGCCCGCAGCAGTGACACAATTATGCAATTGTTATAAAGCTAAATGCTTGGATAGCATCAAAAATTATTTCCAGTATCTTCATTTAAATAGAAAATGCCGGTTTCATACTAATATACCTCAATTAATATATAGTCATAGGTATTATCAAAAATGTACATATGTAAAATAGAAATGATATGGAATTTTCATATAATACAAGCGATTATTAAAGATATTTTCATATAACATATAACTTTAAATATTTGGAAATTCTTAAAATATATAATTTCTATATCAAACAACTACAAGTTGTTTAAAACTATTGATTTCCTGCATGTTGTAAAAAATCGTGTGATGTCTATATTCAGTTTAATATTGTCGTTTAGTTAATTGTCTCAAAAGAATATATACTAAAAATACTTTAACCATCAGTACAATTGGAAGCACATCGATCATTTTTATAACATACGCAGGAAACCACCATGAAACATGTACAAATATTAGTCACACAAACAATTAGTTTTGGATAGAACCGATTGAAATTAATTCACGACAATAATTTCGTTGACAAAAATGTATAATTGCACAATGCAAAAATTGTGGGTATCATTAAATTGTATATGACTCAATTATATTGAATTAAATTTGTACATATACGAAAATAGATGGTCATCATATGTGGATTATCCGAATAAATTAAACCATTTAAGTGTTTAATAATGCATCCATAAAAAAATAATTATATTATTCTGAATCATTAATGATCGCATTAATACAAAAAAATTATACTTTGGTCTATTATAAAACGTGAAATTTCCTATTTCCTATACGAATACAAATAATGTTTTTTGGTGGGCATGAATGTACCAGGTGTACAGGTATGAAGTGTGAGAAAATAATGATTTGCAGAAAGCATTAAATTTTTGTTTTCATTTGAGGAAAAGTGCTGCAGAGTCGCATCGAATGCTTGTCGAGGCATATGGTGATCATGTTCTATCAGAAACAACGTGAAAAAGATGATTTCAACGGTTCAGAGATAATGATTTTGATGTGAGAAATAATGAAGGTGGAAGACCACCAAAAAAGTTTGAAGACGCCGAATTGCAAGCAATATATTGGATGAAGATGACACTTTGAATCAAAATCAAATGGCAGAAATGTTAAATGTTGCATAACAAACAATTTCTGATCGTTTAAAAGCTATGCGGGAAAGATCCAAAAGTGTAGAAAATGGGTGCCACATGAATTGAATGAAAGACAGATGGAAAACGGAAAAAAACACTTGTGAAATTTTGCTTGCCAGACACGAAATCGAAATCAGTTTAGCATCGAATTGATACTAGCAAGGAAAAATGGATTTATTTTAAAAATCCTAAACGGAAAAAAACATGGACAACCATCAACATCGACTGCAAAATCAAATAGTTCCGACAACAAGACAATGCTGTGTGTATGGTGGGACGAGAAAGATGTGGTGTACCACGAGCTCCTAAAATCTGATGAAACTGTTAATGCTGATCGCTACCGGCAACAAATTTTCAATTTGAACCATGCATTGATCGAAAAATGACCAGAATGGGCCGGAAGACACGGCAAGGTAATTTTGCTCCATAGCAATGCACCTGCACACAAAGCAAAACCGGTTCATGATACAATCAAAGCACTTGGCTGGGAGATGCTACCCCCGCCACCGTATTCACCACACTTGGCGCCTTCCGACTACCATTTACTTTCATCGATGGGACACGTCTTGGCTGAGCAACACTTCGAGTCCTACGAAGAAGTCGAAAATTGGGTGTCTGATTGGTTTGCTTCAAAAGACAAACGAAATTCTATTGGCGTGGTATTCACAAATTGCCAGAAAGGTGATCAAAATGTGTAGAAAGCAATGGCCAATATTTTGAATAATTTGTTTTTTACTTTCCCATTTGAAATAAGTGTTTTATTTACACAATAAAACGCTCACTGGATACCGGTACACCTGGTAATATAAATGTGAAACAAAATAATATGCAACGATTCATTACATCATAAAATTTAATCTTTATCTAACAATTTTCATAATTCGGTTATTTATGTAATACTCGTATATAAATATATGTAATACAGTCCTCATCGATATGATATTATGTTCAAATATAATAAAAATAACTTTTGTTTCCCGATAAGAAATTATATTCAAGTCATCCAAGATCTTACGATTTGTTTTACAATTCAAAAGCAATACAAAAAAATAAGGTTAAAGTTGTCGTTTTGCTTCTGACCACCACCATCTATTTTAGAATATATATCTATTACAATAAATTTACAATTACAAACACAAAAAACTATTATTTTTTTCAAGATAAGATTAATTATTGATTGACGTCGTCGTAACGCCCAAAACAATTTTAAACATTACCCAAATATATATAAATTATTAAATTGAGTTTGAACTAAATAATATTATAATAAATGGCTTGAATTGAATCGATTGAATAAAAATATATTACGCATACATTTTGTTTGGTAACGTATGTTTTAGCAATATTCCAAACAAACATAATTATATACAGTTTAATTTACATGAAACTCGATCTATACAGATCAAAAACAATACCAATTAACATATATAGAGATCATTTAACTTAACTGTTATCTTATCGTATATAATATTATCATTTTTATTCTTATATAATTTAGGTCATATCCATTAAAAATGTAAATCACAGATTTCTTATCTTAACAAATTTCATATATTAGGTATTTATATATTCTACATCTCAAAGTAATTAGAAAAATTTATATTGTTAAATTAGAATATTATAAAAGTCATATTAATAATATTTTTTTTTCCATCATAATTAATTTCCGGTATTTTAATTTATTTATTTCTATAAATTAACATTTTAAAAAAACCGCATATATAAGGAGATAGTCATTATATAAATTGATTTACAAAATAGTTTATTGTTAAGAATGTTTTTTAAAATAATTGTCCGGTCGTATAAAATGTATACGAAAAAATTAAAACTTATTGAAATTTACTTGTGTGTACGTGGTGTGTTATTCGATGGATAAATATATACAAATGCAAATTTAATTTATGCATTGACCAAATGTTTTTTTCAGAAAATGGAAGTAAATGCATATTTTATAAATATATTATTATTAAGTACTTATTTATAAAAATTTATGTTAACGTTGAACTCTGAATACAGTGAGTTTAATTAATGAAACGTGACCTTCAATTTTGTATTTTAGATTACAATACAAAAAGATCCATCATCATCATCATACGCACACACACACACATTTTGTATATAATTTGTTTGTTATTTTTATTTTAACTGATATAAATTTATCAATTACTCCCTTTTCTTGATATACTAAATATTATATTTGTAGTATGTAGTTAGTCGTATATATTTTATTAAATTTATATTATACATATTATAATTCAAGTGTACGATATATTCATACGACGTATTGATGATATATATATAAAAATGAGTAAATTAATTTTGTATCAACTAAACTCGTAACAGAATTTGTATATAAATAGCGCAATATAAAATTATACTATTATTAGTAAAATTCATGTACGAGGTATGGCTAGAAAAAATAACGTGATTGATGCCGAAGTACTATTATCTACGTATGTGCCAAAGTTGTACATCTAACAGCTGCTGTTACGTGAAACCTTCTCTTTCGATTTGCGGCCTCTGCCGTGTCTGCGTGTACACATATTATGATAAATTCCAATCCCAAAAATCCAACAGCTGCTTTGTTATATGGAAAACATTTTAAATTAATGTCATTTAATTAAAAATCTAAAAATTTAATATCTTTAATTTAAATATTTAATTTATAAAGCTCTTTTTCTAATTTAATTAACATTAGCAATAACAAATACTACAAATAAGCGCTTGGATTAGTTACTTTTTCATTATGTTACACGGTTACATCTTATTTATTGTTGAATTTTTTTATTGGAATTAAACGATAGTCTGACCATTTTTGTTTTGTCCGAAAAAATTATGTGTTTTAACAGAGCCATTGAAAATTATCGTAAAATTTCATATGAAACTTGGACAAAAAGTGTTACTAAAATGTATCATATATTAAAAGAAGCAAAATGGCAATGAATGCTTATTACGTGCGCTGGTATTTGAATGGTTGAAGCGTCTGCAAGATGGTCGACTAGAAATATGATGCACGCCCGGGTTGTTACCGCCCTTCCACCTTAAAAACGGATAAAAATATTGCAAAAATCGTTAATCTGATCCAATTTGAGCCGGTCGGTTAACTATTCGTAAGATTTCTGAAACTGTAGAGAAATATAGGACAATAAATGTATACGTAAGGCAAATTTTACATAACAATTATGCAAAAAGTGTGTGCGAAAAGGTTTATTGTCTGTTAAAACGTTTCTAGCCAAATACATATAACATCCCAGTGTTAGAGCATCAACCTTATTCGCCTGACCCGGCACCATGTGACTTTTATCTGTTCGGCCAAGGTGCATTAAAGTGTTAAAAAATTTCAGATCGTTGATTTTATGAAAGAAAAAGCGGTGCGCGTCATGAAGGATCTCACAGCAGAAGACTGTCATCACTGTTTTGAAAAATGGAAACATTCGTATGGGGCTGTGTAGGGATAGCAGCAAAATAACTAAATATATATAAATTTAAAATAAAATATTAATCTCGTTCATTTATAGCCACAACTCGTACGTGTAGTTATTCGCATTTGCACATATATATATTATTTATTATAGACTGTTCTGTGTCACCATAACATAATCGACATTTTATCTAGTACTATTTTGAGTCAAAGTCTTTATTGATCGCCAAGAAGTTGTATGTCCCCTTATGCGACGACCCACCTTCGTCGATGTCACTCCGTCGTTTAATTTAATTTGCTTGCCTTGTTCATAAAAAGCTTCTGTATTACAAATTGTTTCGAACCAGCGAATACGTAAAATTTTTTCAAAGCAGTGTTACAAAAACTATAATTTTCTGTGTAAACAATAATACTGTGTTGTGGTCGTACAACGTAATATCATTTGAAAGTATCAAATTGCACATAATAATAGTTGGAAATGATCAAAATGAACCATATGGTTATAATGTTGTATTTAGGATAGTCCATTGAGTTACGTCATTTATTATACGGTTTTGTATTAACATTGTGTGCCAAAAGAGCTCTGAATATATTTTATATATGTAATTTTTGTGACCTGATAAAGATTATTATTATTATTATTATTATTATATTATCTATAAGCAAAATTTATTAATTTATTTCAATCTGAAGAATATGGCTCATAAATCGCGATGTGTTGCTAATTTAATAAACACGAGAGGAAAATATTAGTTAGATTCAATGTAAATAATTATATTGAATGAAGTGATATGTATCCAATATTTTCAATAGAAAAATTTGATTACAAAAACACTCATCTCACACAATGCAATCTCTTGTTTATTATTCTATATATATTAAATTACCATACGTCATTATATAATTATAAAATTTATCTATATTTATCTATATATTTATTTCACATTGCCCGCAGAATATATTCTTGTAGTTAGTTAATACTTTTAAATATTTAAATTGAAATATTTTTGTTATTGTAAACACACACGCACACACACATTACAGTATAATTAATAAATTATTTTTAGTAAACATCAGATTTTCAGATTAGATTAGAAAAATAAATATATATACTAAAGATTTGTTTTCTCTAACTACAAATAAATACGTCAGAGATAAGTACACAAAACAGAAACAATATATTTTGCAAAATTTCTTTTGAGAACGTTTGTTGTTATGTTAATTGTCCGGCTCGATTTTATATTAACTATTTAATATTGCGAATACTGCAAATAATTCGATTTTTATCGGTTACTTCTACTACTAATGCGTATACTAATTATAAAAAATAATCTTAATATTAATTTAAATTCTAAAACGGATCCCTAAATAACTAATTGATAAGCGACGATATCACTTGCGATATCACCCTATATCGTAAAAAAGTAAAGGTAAATTTATATATGATCAATATATAAAATTATTGTATTTGTTCTATTAACATAATTATTTTGTTGTATTTTGTTGATCTTGTAATTAAAATTGGCAAAGTCAATGATCAATGTATTGTATTATTTATAAATTTATTTATATTTATGTAGATGCTCAAAGCAAGTACACAATAGGGTTGATTCTCTGATGTATAGTTTAAAACGCGTTTAAAATTCATGATTTTACATAATGACCACAATTTGTTAGTTAAACTTGTGAATTTGATGTAATTACGTGCACGAACAAATTGTGCTACATCTGCAAATACAGTATTAACCATACCAACTAACAAACGGTATTTATGTGTCTATGAAAATTTTATTAGTACATTTTTGCGTCACATTTATTAAATTATATTTGTTAAAATAGTTTCATTTAAACTTCTAAGTGATCATCAAACATGCATTATACACAACTGAGCGTACCACAGTTTAAACAATAGAAACAATTTATGGCCAAATTTTACCCCTGCGAATTTCATCATTTTTAATCTTACATAATAATTTTAAAATCAAATATAAACACTCACTTCTCTTGAGACACGTTTTTATCCATAAACTTCTGATTTGATTCATACACTTCGAAATAAGGAACTAAATTTCTAATAACTAAAAAGCATCTTCTTTGCTACGTGCAATAAACATATAAATATACCTTCAAGACGACGTGGTTCAACAATAACAACTATTCCATCTTTCATACATCCAGCATCACCACCACCACCACCTAAAACATATATTAAGGTTTTATCATAAATATAAATGTGTATTGTTCAATTGTTCTATTTAATAAATTGATTAACAAAAATTAATTTACTCCATCCACCACATCCACCAGCTCTATTAAAAAATCCTGTGTAAAGTTAAATTTTGAAATGTTTAATGAGTATATAATACGAATTCCATTCTTAGCTTAATTAGGATTAATTGAAGTCCAAACTCCGAAATGGATCAAATAAATATTTAATATTGAAATTGATAATTTACTTGAACGTTCCTTTTTAAATTTATATATTTATTGTATGTATTTTTAGTTCGTCTTCAATTATTTGCACTTGTAACATATTAATAATATATAAATTGTAAATAATTTTATGTTTTAAATTTTTATGCCATATTTTTGACATGAAAAACTAAAATAAAAAATATGAATGGATTGTTGCAATTGCATCATCGTTGATGCATTGAGTAGTAGAAGAATCTAGAATTTGCCAAAATTCAAATTGACAATATAAAAATAAGCAAGTTACAAAACATATTAATACTGTGATAATTATTATTGATGTCGATATTTTCATATTTCATTTTGTAAATATAATTATTTGTGTTATATTTTTGTATATAATTTTTACTACTTACATTTAATATATATATTTTACACCAACACGAAAAATTTTTTTTAATATTTTTCACTTTTTCACCTTTTTACTTTTACTTTTTATTTTTTTTTAAATATACAAATTTGTATTTTTTGAATGTATTAAAAACATCGCATATATATTTTCGATATAAACGATGACATATATTTGTGAGGGTGTGGTATGAACGTACTCACAGAGAGAACGATAGAAGACAAGAGCACAACACTGGAACTGGAACAGAACCGAGACAAAAAAAAAACACGAAAAGTGCGGAGAAGAGTTTTTTTTAAGTTTGATAGCGTTTTTCTTTTGTTTTTTATTTTAATTTTCTTATTTATTTTCGGTATACGAGTATGGATTACCATTTAATTATTATAATTAATTAATTATTAATTTGCTCTTATTAATTCCTATTTTTTTGATTAAAAGAACAATGAGTATCAAAGAAGTATTAAAGAATATTCAATTAAATTTAACATATATATTAAATTGCTGTTTTCTCTTAATTATATAGATTGAAATTTATGGTTTTCATGGATTTGATGATACCGATCCAATGAGAATAAAATTGAATCCAAAATATAATTTTTTCTATGAAGAATTTGGTGAAAGTTTAAACAATGGTAGGTAAATCTTTTAAATGTTATAATTTACATATATTATTTAATGACGATATTTTATTTATAAAAATTATCATATATTAATTACATTTTTTTTTATTCTGGTTTACTTCTGAAATTGTAGCAATAAATTTTATATTTAATCCAAAATATGAATGTCCAAGATGGAGTTCAATATTTCAAGCGAATAAAAATGGCTTCGTGCGCATTTATTTTAATAAGGTGAGCAAAAAAAAGAAGTATTTTTTTTTCCTTTTTTAACATTTTTTTCCATAAAAATTAAATAATGTAGGATAAAAACTTAAATTGGATGCAATTGGAAAATGTGAAAAGAAATTTTAATATTTTCACAAATAACGTTTTGATTAATAATAAATTTGAAGTACCTATAAAAGATTATCATTTAATGTATATTTCAACATCTCAAGTAATTTTACAATTTATTTATTTATTTTTATTCATTTTACTAAAATCAATATCACAATTATTATATTTTATATATTTTTGGCGATTTCTATAGTTAACAATTAATTCGGATTTTAAAGGGTTGTGGTTAACTGGTATTAATAATCAGTTGAAAAATATGAAGGAAAGACGGGATTCAACAATTATTTTACAAACTACAAATCATATAAAACATAAACAATTACATAAATTATGTTATAATTTTGATAAAATCGAGACAATACAAAATGATTTATTAGCTATTGATTATATATTAAAGTTTGGAACAACTGATGCTAATCCCATAAGATTAAAACAGGTAACTCATAATTATATTTGATTAAATTTTATTCGCGATGCTATTGATAATAAGAGCTGCAAAAAATATCAAAAACATTTTCATTGATTTAACTTAATATAAACTTATGAACTTTTAGATTATAAAAATAACAATATTTATCTCCAGGCGCCTTTGGCATGTAATCATTTATCTTACCATTGACGATCATCATCAATTGTTTCTGTTAATATGCGATGTAGCATAGAGCATCAATAAAAAAGCACCTTCTTGTTATATTTTGAGGCAAAGTTTTAATTTATCTTCTAATTTGTTATTAATTATTCGGTTTAATTTTGGCAACAAAAAAACAACCGTGTGTCATATTATTATGATTAATTTTTAAGTCATATATGGATTAATAAATCGACTCTATCTATTGTAATATATTCGATTTGATCTTACATCTTTCACTTATCGCCATGTTCAGCTATGCGAAATCTATGGTTTGGTAAAACCTATCCAAGTTACACATCTGTAAAGAAAAACTGTTCGACATTAATCAATTAAAAATTCGTAATTTAATTTTATATGATTCCACATACTTCTTCTGTGGTTTTATGCTATAGAATTAGAACATTTTTAATTGTCATATTGTTCAAATTACGTATAACATTTACTAACTTTAAATTATATTCTTTAAACACATCAGTCATATTATGATTAATTTTCTTCATTTATTTTTTTTTATATATTAGATGCAAATTAAATTAAAATCGATGAAAGATCAAAAATATTTAAGTACAAAAATTAATGAATTAAAATTAAAAAAGAATGAATTGGAAAAGCCTGATCATTTGTTAGATAATACAAATCAATTAAGTGATCATTTAAATAAAATAAAAAAAGAAATTACCAAATTTAAAAATAATATTAAAGAGTTGGAATCGATTGAAAATTTTAAAAATTATACTATAAATGAAAATAATTTTCAAACACATATTGATTCAATTCATAACATTAAGAATGATAATTATTTTATTGATGAACAATTAACAAATCGAAAAATTGCAAAAATTGACAATATTGAAATGATTAGTAAATATAAATCAGATATTTATGAAAATCAATTAATTATACCATTATTAAATAAGTCACAAAATGTATTAAATATTAATAAATTGCAATTAATAAAAAATATACAAGAATTACAATACAAAATTAAACATTATGAAAATGGTTTGCGAACACAGGAATTACATGTGGAATGTATTGAGGTCGATGAAACTAAATTATGTGAAGCATTTATACAAGAAATAAATAAACAACTGGATTTAAAAATATTATTAAAAAATTCATATAATAATTTAGCAACAGAAACATATCAATTGTAAAAAATATATATATATTTTTTAATTTTTTATTAAAATTTCCAGAAAATATTTTTATTAACAAATATTTTTCTTTCATTATTTTTTTTTACAGATTTCAAAATGATATAAATTTAGATTTTATGATATTTAAAAATTTAAAAATGAATATTGTTGATTATCGAAAATGTGTACAAATACTTATAGAATTATTTGATATGGTAAATATATAATCTAAGTTTATTTGTTTGTTTTTTTGTTGGTTTTCGTAAAATCTATTAATATATAAATTTGTTTTTTCTTTACATATATTTTGTGTGCGTAGTCAACTATTGAAGAAATCGAAAAATTCGATGATATAATGAATAAATTGGATAATGAAAATATAAAAAATGATTATCAGGGACGATTTATTGACCATATTCAATTTAATGATAATTTAAGTTTTGATGTAAAATGTAATTTACAGGTATGTTAATAATGTTTATATTCAAAGGCCGGTGTAACGAAAATGTATGTGATCATTACTTTTGATGCTTTGTCGAAGCGCATATGTTGTGAATTCAACTTATATGAGAGATTCGCTTATGCACCTTAGTTTAAGTATAATCACAATTACGTCCAACGATATATTGACACATGCACCGCTTAAGTCAACAATAACTTGCAAAGCAAATTCTTTAACCTTAAGTCCCCTATCAATTCGATTTATTAAATTAAATGACGTAGCTTCAACGGATTTACCATATTGGTAAGCAAATTGCAGACTGGCTTTACATTATTTATTTCTAATAATAATTTTTATAATACTAAAGTTTAAGCATAAAAATCGTGAAACGTATGCGTTGAAACGACAAAGCTCTGTGTATTTGTTTGACATCCGAGTTTACGTATGTGAACGAATTAGATATGATGATTCCAGAATTTATGTATGCATACTAAAGCAAAACTTTCTTTATAAATATGTATCATTTTCATTGGTGATAAATACAGCATATTCTGCCTTTTGTAGCGTGGACTGAAAAATATAGTTAGGATGAAAATTATAGGATGAATTTAGTTCCTTTAAAGTAATAAATGTAAAACTGAACAATGGCTAATCAGTATTTGTTTTCGTTTTTTTTAGTTAATTGTAATGGTCTGATAGACACAGGCAGAAACCAAATCAGTTTGTAGGAACTTGATTCAGAAGTTTGTTTAACCTGTTGACTTGAGACACACTATAAACTCCTGCTATTCTACAAAGTCTACAATGTTTTTTCCACTCTTCACGATCAGTAGAAGTTTTAACAGCTTAGTTTTTTTTATAGAAAATTATTTTATTGAACCCTCACTTTCCCTTTGGTTATTTTTATAAAACATGATTACTCTTCGAATGCAGTAACAATAGTGATTTGAAAATGTTTACCTTTGTCTATAGCGCGTGACTATTTAACGTGTTGTTCTCGTCAATAACCGTACGATACCATATGTTATAGGACTATAGAAATTTGTTGTCATAAAGGCTCGTTTGCCACTATCAGGTTTACGATGTTACGAGCATCTTGATAACAGTAGTAACGTATTTGAGGATTTCGAATGAAGCGGTCGGAGGGACTAACTAGTTCGCTAATTTGCTAATGTTTATGGATTTTGCAATTCCATATGCAACCTTTTGGCCCATGTATATATGATTTTATACCGTATCTAAGTTATCCCGAGGGAACGTCAGACACCACCAAAATGTTTTTTTCACTATCATCTCCTCAGTACTCGTGTCAAGCTATTCCAACGATTGACCAATTATTGACGTATGCTTTACCCATTTCTGTTATCAAATAGAATATAGGCAACTCAACATCTGAAATCCGGAGAAATCTTTAATTGTTTACGAACTATATAAAATGTTTACTTACATATTAACTTAATATAGAACGGTCAAATTTCAGCTACCACGGAAACGTGTACCGAATGGAAGCATTTCGGCGTAGGGTAGCAAAACTATGAACTATACGTTTTAATTGTGTACATTAACCATTTTTAAATTGTAATAAAATGATTACCTTCTTTTATGTTTTGTTGTATGACTCCCAATTAAATTATATTCCGTGGATGATCTGTAAAAAAAACTTAAGTTAATTAATTTAATTTATATCAATGATACATAAATGTTACCTATTTTCGTTGGTTGAACGTTTCTATTTATTAAGGCACCAATCGAAATGCTGATCTTATATTTACCCCGTGACATATTTTTCCTTTTAAAATTAATTAATAATCTTTCTTTTTAGATTGCAATGAAAGATTTATTTTTCATACACATATTTAAAACAACGGAAAGTGCTGAAATTATGAAAGATATTCTATCAGCAAAATTACAACATGGTAATTCATTAATAATTGCATTAGATAATTTACCAAATGATGAACTACCAAAAATAAATCAGCATGAGGTTTGTGTTTTGGCATAAGTATTTTAGAATGAATTTTTCAATTTTATTAAATATTTTACTATTTCTTTTAGGCATTTTTTCCAATAACAAAATTTATTAAAACATCTAATGCAGCTGTTAAAATATTACTTAATAATTTTATTGTATTAAATACAAATACATATATTATTGAATATTTGTCATCACAATTTAAAAGAACCTGTGTTTGTTTATTGCAATCGAATTGTTATTTTAAAAACATGTTAACATTTCCAGAAGAAATTTTAGTATTGCCAATATGGAAAGAATTTAATAATTTGAAATCAAAAATAAATAATACTAAAGTATTATTATTTCAAATTCACAATATGCAACTGATATATTTTCAACAATATACAAATGATCAGTATATATTTAGTGAACTTTCTTATAGCCGAGACAAATGCATTCAAATATGTACGCAACGAAGATATTTATTAAAATTAAAACATTTAAAAATGGATATTATTTGTCGTATAAAAAATTATATAATTGAATTACAAACAGATGAAAACCATATTAATGGAATACTTGAAATGATTAAGGTTTGTGTTTGTCTATACGAACGACAACGATACAATATAAATTTAATAAATATGAAAAATGTAAATTAAATTTTATTAATTTTTTTATTTTAATTTTAGAATAATACACTGAATAATAATATTATAGAATTGATTAAAAAAATATCAAATTCATATTTATTTATTGAACAATCAAATAATACGAAATTGAATGACATCCAAAATGTTATTGTAAATTTTAATGACTCCGATTTACAAAATGAATTAAAGTAATTTCTTATAATAGAATAATTAAAAAGATTAATAATTTATTTAATTTTTCCATTTATTCTTTTTTCTAGTCGAAATTCGTATTTTTATAAATGGAAGCCGGCATTATATTTTGACGTTACAGATATGAAATATTTTTTAGATGAAAAATTATTATATTTAAATAATGTATTATCGAAAATGATTGAATTACAAAAATTAAAACAAGATGGTTACATCATCGTTAAGGAAAATAGGAAAAAATTAACAAATGAATTATCACGTTATATAATTAATATAACCGATTTACAACAACGATTCACCGACCGGCGATTATTAGATAAAGAATTAAAAGAATTAGTTGAACGTAACAATTATACTTTTAATAATGAAGTTTTAAAAAAATTTAAAAATTACACAAACAATGAGGTAAATTGGTTTTATCTTTAGTTTAAATTCTTATGCAATACCGGCAATTATTTTGGTATATTTACATATCCTTGAGTTGCTATAATTGATACGTTATTTCGTGATGTCTGCAGTCAAATCAGTCAGTTCGTTTAATTCCTGGATCGTAAATAAACCGCCAAAAATCATCCGAAACCAAAGCCATACCCAAAGAATAAGCTCACTATAGTTTAACAGTATGAATTAGAAACCATACACATCAATCACATGTGATGTTTACTGCAAGCAACTGGGTAAGTTGATGCATATGCTGACCTGTTAAATAACAGAAACTGATCAATTGCTTGGCCGCCATATTTATTGGTGCAATATCACATCAATGGGAATCTTCGTGACAAATTTATCGCAATTTATTCATCATCCACACCGGCCTTTGCGCCAACTGACAAACACTACTTCAGAAATATATATGAACTTATTGTCACATTTAATTCCACCGCATCCAAAAAACTAACGGTAAAAATACTTTTAAAGAATTTATCTACAACCTTCATCTCCCACTTTGTTGCCAATGTATTATTTCAATTTAATAATAATGTAAAAAATGATAGTATACCAAAAAATAAATTAAATACGTATCGATGATCAACTTGCTTCGGGCGCTATTAGCTATTATGATCTCAGCTCATCGACTCAAAAATATAAACGCGTCCTAAGTCTAATATAAAGTTTATAATTTATTTAATTTATGTATTGATATGTCGAATTTCATTACTATTCAATACCAAATTTAATATCTATATTTAAATATAATTAATCTTTTGACAACCGGCGTGATTGTCACATATCTATTAGTAGTTGAGAGGAACACTTATATGAAAATTTGCGACAATGTATCACTTTTGCAGAAGAAAAACAGTCGTCAATTAAAAACAAATGCATGTAAATTATAATAGAAATTATTAGTATCAATTAAATTACTTTTTCTATTTTCATTTTTACATACAATAGCTAACCGAACAACAATCTATTTTACAAAATAATTTGGAAAAATGTCAACACATTGTTAAGCATTGTAATGAACAGCAAATACGAAAAGCTTTAGATCTTAATTTAAAGCAATGTAATGGCAATAAATTTATTGCAAAAATACAAGATTATTTTCTGTTTACAATCAAAGAAAAATCCATTAAAATGTTAAACAATATATTGGAAAATACTACAAAAATGATTTTACATATATTACCGGAAAAAGATATTCATGATTTACATTGGATTTTATCAACTGTAAACCAATCAGCGTTTCACATAACACCTAATAATATTTTGGTAAATATATGTTTTAAGTAAAAAGTATAATTAATAATTAACATATATTGATATTTCTTTTGCGTACAATTTTAGGATCTAAATTTTGATGATATTATTAGTTTAAATTGTGTTGTCGTACGAGAACATACGCTTGAAAGTTCAGAACATTGTTCAACGATGCTAGAACATTGTATTAAAATAGCTTTTTATTTATCAACTGCTATTATTAATAAAACTCAAATTGTTTTATTTGGTTCTGATGTAAATATTTTTTTAATTAGTTTAAAAGTATGAATTATTTTATTGGCAATGCATGTTCAAAACTCTGATTGATTATTATTGACTAAATAGGTATTAACACGATTAATGTGAATTATATATTTACTTTCTATGTTCACCTAATTTCTAATTTTATCATAAATTACTATGATGATCATAATCTATCAATTTAAAAGTTAAAAATTTATTGACCCACTGCTAGAAAACATTCTAATAATTTATATTTAATGCTTTTGCAGTATAGAATTAAACGAACTATTTTGAAAACGTATTTATATATTATAGATTTGTAGAATATATGATGCGGTTGAATTTAAAATATAATAGATGATATTGTGTATCTATAGCATAAGTTAATAGAATTGAAATAGTAACCATTAATTAGACGTTAAACCTGATTATATAATTAATTTAATAATTTATTTATATACCAAAATTATTCCATATATTATCATGTGACTAGAGTATTTGCTGATCATTGATCGCCATAGCTATATAGCCTGATGAGATGAAATTTTGATGGTCACACTAATGTGATCCTACTTAATATACTGTATCTATAATCATATCATAATATTAAAAATTATTAATTGCTTTCGTTTCAATACAAATACGAGAAAATTTGATTCTTAATGCAATCTATACATTTGAATAAACAACAATATGCACAGATACCGCTTTCACATATCTCTAATGCAATTCAATAAATTTGAACTAGGAATATTGGATATTGTGATTTTGGATATCTATTGCATAAGTTTAACCCGATTATATAATCAATTAAACCATATAGATTATGCGAGAATCCATATATTTAAATGCTATGCTATTTGATACAAATTTTATGGTCCATAAAATATGATACCAAATATTTCTTGTTAAGGTGAACTATTCAGAATATTTAAAGAAAATTAAATTTTAAACAAAATCGGTTTTATAATAAGTATTGATGGGAAGATAATTTTTCTGTTTCTTATTCCAAACTGATTCAGCTTATATGTTTTATATATAACTCATTCCTAAGTTAATTTTGAAATAAATCATCTTAAATCTTTCATTAGATGTTGATTATAGAATTAATTTTATATTTCAAACGATTTAGTAACACTTCGGACGATGTGTGACTCTTGAATTATAGATGTGACCAGCAGTCTATTAATATTCATAGTAAAAATTTAATTATCTTTTCATTCCATTCGATTAGTATCCAATATCTCGTAAAATGTGTAACATGCCAATAAAAATATTCGATGGTCATTAAATTTAAAAACTAAATATATATAACTTACTAATATTTATTTTTGTCATTCTTTCATCAATTAATACAGTGCTACAATCCAATTATTTTCAAAAGAATATTAAAATATATGAATCAATATAATGTGCAAATTTTTGGATGTTCTGTTGAAAATGAAATGATTTAAAAATATGATAATTTCTAATTTAAGTTAAGTTAATAGTTTTTATAAAATTATTATAAATACTGAGAATAATGTGGACACAAAAAAATAAAATATGTTGTTCGTTGTCAATCAATGAGCCTTTTTCAGTTTGCTGTCGACTTAATTGTAGCGGCAGTAAGCAGAAAAAGACATATCAAAAGAACTATTGAATTTTATTTATTTTTGTTGAATTATATAAAATTTTGTATTTTATTTTAATCCATTTAAAATGGTAGCAACGAAATTAATGTTTATGAATCGATCGCTTAGTGTTTATATAAAACATAATTTATTTAATCGGTTTTAATGTGAAATATATATTTCCATTCCATTAATCTGTGCTGTGCTGGCTGCATTTAATAATAGTTATATTATCGCTATTTTTCTGCAATATTTCAATAATTATTTTAATAAAATTTTGTTAAAACGCACTTCTAATCAACACATTCGAATCATTCTCACATTTAACACATACACATCCCATTACCTATTGGATAAAGAAAAAAAATAAATTTCTAAATGTGTTGTTTTTTTTTTTTTCGTTTTGATTATGGTACACGTTCATAAAAAATCTATTTTTAAAAATAAAAAAATTAAACGTTATACATCTTGAAAAGTTTTTTTTTATAATATTATTATAAATTCATATTCTCCTCTGGAAATCATTCTTTATCTAAAGAATATTCATTGGATGCATGCCAATAAATAGCTGTGTTGCTATAATACACGCACGAACATCAACAACATATTTCCTATATATGAATATTTATAATTGTATGTAATTAATATTCGATCGTATATACATATATTTTTGTTGTTGTAATATTATAATCCTCATTGATTCTCGTTTGGTGTATATAACATCAATCTAATACAGATGATACTGCAACAAGAAAATGGATTGTTGTGAACGCAGGGTATAGTTTACATTATAACAGCAGTATACACACAGTAAGAGCTAATAAATCAAGCGGCGGAGTTTAATGTTATTCTTATACTATGAATGTATTTTCTTTTTTTTTTGTGATCGAGATGAACTTAATACAACACACACCCACGCAACAATCAAACACGAATGTATTTGTTGTAATAAAATAGTTTATAGATGATATAGTAAACTTTGCTGGAAATTATTGAAAAATGTTTAATATGGGAAATGAAATGGTTTTTCTTGTTATGATGTTTATATAATATTTTGTGTGGTGTACGTCGTCCGTCGTATATCTTATGTTTATTCACTTTTAAAATAGTGTTGTATATTTTTGTTGGAAGATTTTTTTTTTTTTTTAATAAGAAAATTGTATATTTGGTCGATTTTGTGAATGTGTAAGAGGATGTGAAATAATAGTCGTTTTTGAAAAAAAAAATAGATTTATTGATAGATATATGCAAATTCTAATGGCATTGAATATTTTTTTTAATAGTTACTGTCATATTTTTTTTTATAATTCCTTAGGACTCCTATAAGTGGAACAATAAAATAGCGAATTGATTTGGTCATCATATGTTTTTCACTTATGTCATATTTCACTGCTACTAAACATATGTTTTTTGATTAACAATTCCGTGTCTTATAAAATATTCTAGCTATATATAGGAACGCATTGGCCATACAATGTGGCCCGATCATCCTAATGCTTTTCAATAATTTCAAATTCAATCTGTCAGCAACATCCATATAATAAAATATATATAATTATCGTTGAATACAATTTGTTATCGGTTACAAGTCTTTGGCTATGTTTACATTTTGGGCATATGACAAACACATTGATACACGTATGATTGCTTTAAAATATATGTATTTTAGATGGAAACATTTAACATACGTATGACCAGTCAACGTTTTATGAGTCATACGTCGAGCAATCACAAGTATATGTTAAATGTTTTTATCTAAAATACATATTTTCTACAAATTATAAGCGTATTAATATGTCTGTCTTACCCAGTGGATACATGAAGCCTTACTCTCGTGTCTGCTATCTAATGTATAGGAGTAGTGCGGTCTTACCACACCTATATGTTTCCTAAACATTTACTCTCCATTATTTCAGGCACTATGTCTGACGGGGTTAGAAACCATAGGCTTGAGTAAATATATAATATAATAGTAAATATTTATTTTGCCACTGTTTGATATTAATATAATTTTTAATTTTTTATTTTATAGCTATTCTCAACTATAATACACCCAATTTAATTATAGAACTGAAAAACATGTGATTAATAAATAATAATTGTTGTGGCTATAACAACAATTGTCGAATAATTCTTATAACATCATAATGGAAAAAAATTTGATGGATGGATTTCAGTTTGATAATGTAACATTTTTTGTTATTTTTGCTGCCTTGTAAAGGAGTTCGTAGTCAACATTAGAATTTCCAAGTATGCGGTTATTTTGGTAAGTTTCTAAATATTTTCTAATTAAATGTAGATGAAAATGTTTTTATTTTGTCTAATTAATTAAAAGTTATGTTTTTGCATGACATTAAGGATATTTTCGGATGATGGTGGTGGTGGTGGTATTAAACATATTCAAATTATATTGGTAAAATTTTTTAGCATTTCTTACTTATATTTATTTAAATGAATCAAATTATTATGTGATATATTTTAAAATTTGATTACTAAATTATAAAATGCAATAATAACTCAAAAATTAGTTGTGTTGTAAGAAGTTCAACAAATTTTATAAATGTTCAATTTTAAAACCCAGCCTTTGTTGGTATTGTTGAGAAAGATATATTAATTGTATAACATAATTAATACTGTATAGGTTGTAGAAACAATTCTCAACTAATTAACTATTCTTTTATCAAAATTACTTGTTAATACATATTTTTTCTGTAATAATAATAAATGACGACGGTTAAACTTTATATTATGGGTTAGTTCTATTTATGCGCGATGACGTTGTCTTTAAGTCTTTTCCTATAAATCGTATATTGAAAGTTATAAAATATTCATTGGAATAAATTTTTTTGTCAAACATAATTTTATATAGAAAACATTTTCGTTGGATTAATAAATAGTACAAAAAAGATGATATGTAAAATGTAAATTAATGAAATAAGCCATCAGCTAATGGGTCGATTATCGGCAACTTGATGTGGAGGATATTTTTAAAATTATAAGAAAACGAGTGTCAAATGAGTAAAAACGTAATTAATTAATTAATAAACGGTATATAACAAAATTTATTGTTAAATGATTGGCCGTACGACTTCCTACGATTTCATATAACTTCAGAATTGATAGTTTGCCCCCAAACACTTGATTTAATTTAATCCGTATATGTACAATATATGCAATTATGTCTAATGGTGTACATTTAAAATACCTGTAAGCAATAGACAGGAAATAATAATAACTTAACAAAAAATGTTATAAATATAATACTTTCTTTGATTATTTTTGAATTTTCTATATGTTGATACAGATATATTTTTGTAGCGTTGAGAATTTCATTTGAAAATTATATGAAAAACACTATTTAAGTTTATATATTGAATAAACAATCAAATTAAATTTAATATACATTAAACAGAATGTAATATATGTTGGTTACATATATGTTTTTTGTAGTGTATGTACTGTACACACACACACACACACACACACACATTGAATTCGTAAAGTTAAAATATATATAAAATGTTTTTTTGTAATAAATAAGATAATTGGAAATAAATTTAATTTTATGTTTATTTTCCGAAAATATACACACATGAATTGTGTTTAATGTAATCAATTAAAATAATATGTATTCGTGCGAGAGTTTCGTTTATATATATTTTTATAAGTTAGTTATATCGCGGTTGTATTATAAAAATCGTATCTGTTTTATGTACCATTATTTAACTTTTTCGCTATTAAATATTTCAATATAAATATACTAATATTAACTAAAACTTAAAATATATAATTTCAAAAATAAGAATTTCTATAATAAAAACAATATTATTACTACACATTCAAAAAAAAAAAATGAAATGAAATAAAATAAAATAAAATAATTAAATTTTATGTAAATCAATTTTTATGTAAACTAAAAAATTTTAACTTAAACTATCATCAAAATTTTACACACTGTATACTCGAAATATTTTAGCCGGAGCAATGGCAACGCTAGTGTTCTCTCTGGTTCTAAAATTTAAATTAAAATTTTTCTTGTAAAATATTTAGGGCAGTACTCATTACGTGCGTGTAATTTATTGATACACTCACATCATCGTATCGTATTCTCATAAATACCTACTCAGAACGGAAATTTATTGTTGAACAGGAAATTCTTTATTGATTGTGTTATTTCAATATAACACAACGCTTAAGATCTATAAATATATTTATAAAATAAATACATACGTTTCTTTTCAAAATTAAAGAATCTGCAGTGCTTCCTTAACAATTAATATTGATTGAAATCGCTCATTCATTTGTTTAGTATATTTAATTATATTAATATAGAATATAAAGTAAGTGATTTAATTATGATAATTTTCAATTCCCAAAATAAGGGTTGTACATAAAATTTTAATTATAACTGAAAGAAAATGTTGTAGAGAAATCCTGTTTGAAGTTCATATTAATTTTAAATCTATAATGTTTAATTGAGAATATAAATTTTATATTAATTATTTTTCATTCATATAGTATTTTTATTTACGTGCACAATTACGGCGTGCATTTTCAGTATTACTGAACTAATGTAAATATTATTACAATGTGAGTTATGAATTTATAGACTTTAAACGTTTTTTTCTCAAATAGCCGTACAAACAAAAATATTAAATGATGAGAATACAAATAATAATTTGCCTTTATTCAATTCAATACATTCATTATAACTGATTAACTAAACGTTTATTAGATATATTTTCAATTCAAATAATTGAAATGTATTTTGTTCGTGTTTCAAGTGTTATAGATAGTCATTTTGTGTAAATTTCGCGACACATAGAGTATGCAATAATTAAGTGACGTTGACTGAATAATATATAAATGTTTTTTTTAACATTAAATTCAGCATTTCTCAAATCAAATTCAGTATTTTCCAAATCAAATTCAATGCTTTTCCAATTCTAATACAATATTTTAAAAGTTAAATTCACTATTTTCCAATTCAAATTCAGTATATTCCAAATCAAATGCAGTATTTTAATAATAATCAGTTGAAAAAATAGATAAAAATGGTTATGATTAACATAATTGAATTGCATTAATGAAAAATAACATAACGTTAAGTTAATGCACGGATTGTTCAGATATAGCTGATGGTAATTTGCATTGTCATATCCAGAAAATAATTGTTACAAACACACCGCAGAAGTGATGGTTCTCACGGATTCTTCAATTATATTAACTAAATGTTGGTCATTTAGTGAATCCGCCAACAATTCTCGAGGTTTGTTTTAGAAAAAAAAAAAAACATTTTCAATTGGATACAGTATTGGAAAAAAATGGTGAAAGAAAGACTAACGTATGATTCGTCTCATTCATTATATCCAATACTTTTTGTAGTTTTGTAAATTTCCAATGTGTTATCCAAAATTAACCAAATGCATTAATTATGTTTTCTTCTTGAACTTAATTCTTTGAGAAATTCACGAAAAATATCGTGATTATGTGAAATTATGCGAAGAGTAGAAACCGATAGCAAAAAATTTAAAAAAAACTATATGAAAATTGTATTGGAGAGACTGCAGCTAAATTAAATTGAATATAGGAAAAGAGATAATTTATGCATATTAAATCTATTGAATTTGATTTGGAAAATACTGAATTTGATTTGGAAAATGTTGAATTTGTTTTGAAAAATGTCGAATTTGAAGTTAAAAACCTATAATTCATATTTTATATTATTTGATTTTTGTAAGTGTTTCAGAAAAATAGAATTCAATTGAGATTGATTGTGGAATTTCCTAAAAAATAATATAATATAATATTAAAAAGCCTAAAATGCATGAATTACTAAATATTATCCCGCGTGTTTACACATTGAAATCAATTGTTCACGTACAGCTGATGCTACATAGCGACCAAGAGGCCTATGGATTTTATACACAAGGCATTAGAGATTATTCTTCATCATCATGCACATCCGTTTTAAAATCGAATGAAAATGGAAGATTGTTCTCGTTGGTTCTAATTTTACACTCTATTTCCATTTGGAAAAGTGTTTAACTGAAACTTATCGATTGCTTGCAAAAAACATAAGTTGCATATTCTCGATCAGAAACAGTCGTATAGTTAGAGATTATCCGAGATATTCAGTCTCATTGAGAAAATTCTGGTAATAAATACCTGAGTTCAATATTTTTAATCATAAATCAATGATGGTTTTTGCAACCGGGCAATGGAACCACCGACCGACGATAGTGTGTTTCTTTTTATTTTTCATGAAAACATCTAAAACCAAATTACACATTGTCTGTCACAAATATTATATAAATCAATACATTTCTGTACAAGCAGAGATAAAATGCTGTAATAGCCGAATGTGGATGGTGTGTATAGTACGAGGCTGAGATATGTTAAGTAGTAAATAGATTGTGAATTGAAATGAATGCGAACAAGTATATAAAAAAATATTAATTAATATCCCGCACTCAATTTGGATTCAATTTGAATCTTCATATACCATCATCAAAATCAAAATCATCCTAACTAGTTTGATTTGTGTCTTGCTGCAAGAATCTTTATTTTTTGATATAGATATTTTACATTATTAATTAATTTTATTATAAATTATTGTATTAATTTTTAAGAATTTATTATTTATTAACGAAAAATGTTAATAATATTCTTTTCTTGAAAAAATGTTACATTTTCTGCTGAATGAAAAATCAAACGAATTGAAGCAAACCACAAAATTAATTCGGCCAAAAACGGGGTGTTGTTTTATTTAAATAATCTGCATATTTTGTTATTTATTATTTTTATTTTTGTTATTCAATGTCAATGTTGTGTTTTGTAAAGTACATTTTGAGATGTGTTACTGCTCGTACATTTTCTGTCCAAAGAATTTCTAAAGATTAAATCTTATAAACCACCGGTACTCAAACGAGTTAAAAAATACCATTTAATATTTTCTATATATATTTTTAATTACTGGTTTTTTTTCATAGACTAGAATTAGTAAATCAGAGCAATTTACGCTTGTGTATATATACGAAACGACACACAACGTCTTGACGACCGCAATTAATAAACTCTTACAATTAATTGGCAAATATGTATCGATTAATATAGTGTTAAGAGTAATTTCATTGTTTTAACCTACACACAATTATTTCCGTCCTCCTCATATGATCCACAATTTATCTGTATATTATTTATAAGAATCTGGTGTTTGGCTCTAAAAGTTATTCGACACTTTATAAATGCTAAAAATACTTTCACAGATTATTTTAAAATATTTTCCCCCTTTTTTATAAAAATCATTTCTTCAACCAGAAAGTTTAAAAGGAAAACACAAATTTTTCGACTGGATATTAAAATGAAATTATTTTTTGTTGTCGTAAAAATTTTTAATTATAATTTATAATTATAAAAATATAGTTTATGTATCAATAATAAACTACTATTACGCGATTAACTTTCCGCATAAATTATAATAAATTAAAACACTGGAACTAAAATAAATAAATTTATAATAATAATAGAAAAAATAGAACAATAAATATAAAACTTATACGTACCTTTTTACGTCCATTCAATGCGATTTTAAACATTTTACAATAGATATTTATTTATTTATTTATTTATTTATTTATTTATCTACAATGTATTTAATTTATTTAAAGAAAATATAAAAACTCGTATTGTTAAAAATACTACACAATAGGATTTTATTGTTTTGTATTGTAAAAATTAAATAAATATGTATAGAAAAAAAAAATTAAATCCGATCATATGTTAATTTCACGTATAAAAATAGACTATATTTAGAACAACGAAAAAGTATACGATTTACAATTTTTTTTTATTTTTTCCAATAATAAATGTATAAAGACATATTTTTAATATTTAACAAAAAAAAATTTAATATTCAGAGTTTAGTAATAGGTTTAAATAAAAAAAACCAACTAACTAACTAACTAACTAATAAATATGATAATTAAATTTAGATGAATTGTGGTGGGAGTTCGGCGATCGTGTGTGTGCAAATAAATAACAAAATATTTTTGAGGAAAAATTTTCCAGAAAAATTGTGTTTTAAAAAATAAAAGAAAATCTTTTTAGTTGTTCTCAATTTATATTCAAAAACTCAACTGATGATTTCTTTTTTAAATTACAATATTACCGTCTTTTCCATTCCACCTAATATTTGTAAATTTATAATTTATATATATCTAAAAATTTACTATATACTTTCCGAATTTATGCGAAATTTTATTAATTTTCCTCTTGCGTCATTTCGACTTTAGTTAGAGCAATTATTTTGGAAGAAGTAAACAATAAATTAAATTTATTCCTTTTCTATATACGTGTGTGTGTACGTCGTTGTTGTATAAGCAAAAACAAAAAATATATTTAAAATATTCTTCATTTACTTACTTAATACATTATTATTATTATTATTATTATTATAATACTATTTATAAGAATTTTTATAGCTTTTTATCGTTTGTTAAGTTGTTTGCGCAAATTTTTATATTGTATGTACACGCAAATGTGTGCATTATACAATGGAAGACGGAAAAGACAAGACCGCGCCGCCTCGTATGTAGTCGATATTCTTTCACTTTTCTAACACAAAAAATATATCGATAGCCGTCATATTACTAAATTTATATATATTTTTTCGAATTGTATACCACATAACGACCGAATAACTACTAACTGTACGATTAACTAAATAACTAAAACTAACTTATGTTATTTTTTTTGAATGTATATTAATACTGTAGTATATTTGTAAATAAAAAACTAACTAACTACAAAATATTACAAATTAGAAAATTTCAATATTTGGCCTAATTTTATTATATTCTATTCCATATAAATACTAAAGAATTATATATTTATAGATAGGATTTGTTGAATTCAAAATTGGAAAAATAATGATGGCGTACAGAAAATTTTTGTTTAAAAATTTTCAATATAAATATTATAAGATTTTTTCAATATATATATTTATATTAAAAACAAAATATTTAGTATATAGATTTAATAGTATGGGTGATGTGTATGTGTGTGTGTGTGTGTGTGGATATTTAAACGTAGTATTAAAATTGAAAAATTTATAAAAAAATGTATTATACAATTTTGTTCAAAGAAAACAGTGCGGTCAGTCCGCGATCACGTCACCCATATAGAAATAATACACTTTTGATTTAAAATAAGGTATTTTTCTGTCAGTTAATCTTATATGAATTTATATTATTGTCATCAAAATTGGCCAACGAAACACATATACTCGTACTTACTTACTTACTTACTTACTCCATGGCATTATAACACCGGGTGCGCCGGGTTAGCCTTCTCCAATCTGACCTATCCGTTCTTCCTACATGCGTAATACATGTCCAAGCCATCTTAATCTATTGATTTTAATTAACCCTTAACGAACGAGCGCATTTTTCTAGAATGATGACCAGTTGGTCGACGGATTTTTAAGAAATTAAATGCTTAATTTTCAGAGCGAGAAATGGTACATAATTAATATCGTTTTTTGGAATTTTATGTAAACTTATAATGTTTTTGAGTATGGTACTTCTCCGAACAGTGAATACCAGGTTTTTTAGTACAAGTATCGCAATAATTACGTGTTTCCCGCCTTCCTGCCGACGTTTTTCTATCCGAGGAAACACCACAATCTTTATTTTGTACCTGTACGAATGACATGAAATTTTCCGTTCAACCTGTCTTCTGTTTGTAAGTTCGACGCCCGACGTTGGCGTTGCGCTAATGTTCTAAAGTCATCGCTTAATTGTTCTATCAATACTTTATGTTAAACAGAAAACTTCATATTAGAGAACATATATTACGTCATGCCGCATGTACTGCGGCATTCCATTTTTTTTTAGTATATTTGCAATGTCACGAGTATGGCGGCATTCGTTCACTAAGGGTTTGACAATATTTGTTTGATCACGTTCAACTTGTCATACAATTCAAAATTGTATCTTCACCTGCAACCATTATGTTCTTTGACGCCCCACCAAATATGCCACCTTTCGTTCAAAAATCCGAGGTAATTGTTCCTGGTTCGGTGTCATGCAACAAGCCTCCGCTATCCATACGTTAATATTGGCCGTAAATTAACGCGTACATATTGATAAAATTTGCAAAACAATACCTATCTACACCAATTTTCTCTTAAAATGTGCTATATATAAGGTGTCGCATATATTGCGGTAAAAAATTCAACCCATATCGTTCCACAACCACCTTATGATTTCTGTAGCTATTCCAGAAGCTTTAAAAATTGCTACGAGGACATAGTTATGATCCGATCGAGGAGATCCCGAAACGATGAGCGATATGAGGATCATTCACAGATGAATGAATTTTCACACTGTTTCAAGGAATGGCTAAAAAAAATCGGCTTGGAATAAATGTATTGTGTGGGACAGAGAGCTATTACTCTTTGAAGGTAACAAAATTAATTTGGATCCAGTAGTAGTACTCAAAAAACTACACATGCATTTACATTGCCGACTAAACATAGAATTTCGTGTTTGCTTGGGAAATGTTACAATAACTATTCAATGTTTGACAAAACTTGAAGACGCTGATGGTAATATCTTCGAATTTGTCATCAAATGATTGTTTAAAGATATAGATTTTTTTCCAAACAAATGTTGTTAATACAAAAACAATTTAGATTTTTTATTTTATTTTCTTTATTTTGATATAAAATCATCGATAAAAACGAATTAAACGTTAATTAATGTATTGTATAAATGATAACGAAATGACCAACATATGCGATTACATTTTACTGGGGGCATCCAAATGTTTGTTTTATATATTGGCAAAGTGCTCCAAATTGGTTTTTTTTTTTTCATATGTGAAATGTGAATTGTTAACTTTACTTTTGAGATACGTACTCGCCACACCCGCCGCCACAAGGCAAAAATATATCCTATTCTCAATGAAAACCCATTTTTTTTATGAAGTCTCTAATTTTCCTGGCCTGCACTGGATATCCATGCATAGTACATAACATACATATACATAAATTATGATGTTATGCTATTTTGGTGTTGTTAGAAGAAAAAAAAAACATACATTTACCGACAAAAAAAAAACGAAAAGGTTACCCATTTACGTATAACAAATTAAAAACGGTTGTTCAGTAATTTCGTGTCAAAACATGTGGATACATATAGATTATATTTTTCCACAACATTGTCATGTAATTTAGTTTATATGCTAATTTTTTTTGCATGTGCCATAAGCCATAATAATACAATATATATTATAAAAGAATGCCTGAGACGATTTATAAAAAACGAATATAGTACAGAACAAACATCAATGGACTCGTAAATCAGGAAGTGGCAGACAATGAAACACAAATTATATGACTAAAATAAGTATGGTCCTGCGATAAAAAAAAAAAAAAAAACGACTGACGAATAGACTGCGGCAACAAAGATATGAATGGACCATATGGATGGAACATCAAAATTCGTCATTTGAGAATTGAGAGAGATGTGTGGTGATTCACAGATGAAACAAAATTTAATCTCATTGGACACGATGGGAAATGTCAAGCGGGCCGTAACAGTTGGTGAAAGATATATCGATTTTTGTATAAAATCAACAGTGAAACATTGGTTTTGGTATTGGTAAAATTGAGTTAATGCAGAGCATGGTGAATACTGAAAAAATACAAAACAATCATTTGAATTCACGTTTTTTTTATCAACCCTACATAATTTATGTCAGCCAATGTCAATGAAATGAGGATTCAGGTCTATTGTGTTCGCGCAAATTAGTAAGTTATTCTTCTTATTTTGTATACAGCAAAGGAACATTGAAATAAATGGTAAATGAAATTCAATCACCTAACTGACCATGGAACATTCCGGATTTGAAACCAAATTATATATACTAAATTATTGTCATTATAATTTAATTTCAATTCTCATCATAATAGTCATAATGTTCAGAAAAATGATTCCTAATTGAATCGAGAAAGATTAAAACCATTGATATCGATTCAAAAATGACTTTATTCTTGTCGGTAGCTGTAATATATATTTAAAATATAATTTTTATTTAAGAAAAAATAAACTATTCATCTATAAATACATTTACATATTTTTCTAAATATATATTATAATTATATATGGAAACCATATGTATATTATGGGGATACGAAAAAGACGGAAAAGCGCGTCACGACGCATTAATAAAATATTTATAAATACTGTGTTTTTATATATACGTCTATAATATATTTTTGATCGTCGATCGGTTTTCAAATTTCTTTATTAATGATAAAAATAATAAATTTTTAACACTTCATAGGTTTTTAATTACTTATACCACTATTATTTTGTACAATGTATTTCGAATAGAATTTTGTATTTTGTATGTCTTATTTTTCAAATCAATTATAAATTACGCATATAATAAAAGTGTTGGAAAAGGAGTGCTGTTGATTCATTACTTATGGTTTTGGCATTTTATTTTGTTAAAGTTCGAAAATTTAAATCATTTAAAATATACATGTAAACTATAGTTAGTTTTTCATTAACTTATTAATGATGTTTCACCGCTCACCTTAACTGAACTATTAAAACTAGTGATGAGAAAACTAACCACATTAATTTGTTTCTAAATTCTTAAAAATATTATTAAATCGATAGATTATCATCCATTGGTGTTCCATAGCTGTACATATATTTTATTATGGTTATCAAGGCGTCTAAATATTGACGTGATGTTGTAGTCTGCATACTTATATATCGCTAACAGCATTCTTTCTTATTACACTATGTATGATACAGCTGGATCCCTGTGTTTGATCCTTATTTCGTATGTATATACCATTGTATGTGTTACGTAACACGTTTTGAAAATTCTGTATTTTTTTAATGAGATTATGATTAACACAAACCCATATTTGACATGACCAAACAGGTTTTATTGTCCGATTATATATATACATGAGTATTTTGTAATGTGTATGGAAAGTTTTGATCGCCGTCTCAATAGCCTGTTCATTTGTTTGTATATATTTAATATGCAATTTAACATTAACTTTGAATCTAATGTTATGCCCTAGTATTTTTTATTCTGGCTTTACTTGAAGTATTTCTCTACTTAATTTTTTTCGTTTTTTAATTTAATGTGGTTTTGTTATAGGCATCATGGATTTGTTGATATCTTCTTCTTGCTCTTGTCTTTTGATGTATAGTAATTCCATATAATCTCTATGCCGAGGTAAATATTTGCAACCGTTTCGTGGGTGCATTTTCTTGTGTTATTCCAAGTAGCGTTAATAAATTTTTCTGTCGCTATACCAAGTTATTCTTTAGTTTTTAGTTCAATGTTTAAAATGACTTTATTCTCTAGAGTTCTATTTGAAAGCTATATAGTCCAATCAGTTCGTTAATTGGAGTTGATGCTCTTTCTTTTTTAGTAACAATTTCACTTAATTAACTATTGTGTGATCCCGATCCCGTACCAATGCCAAAGTTTGAAAAATGTTTTTTTTTTTGTTATCAAAGAAATCAAGGAGATCGAGTATTTTATTTCGATCAGTTGGATAATAAGAGTTGGTATATGCCTGTGGAATGGTATAGTTGCATCTCAATTCACCAATTACCATTCTCAAATCTTGACCTTTGTTGTTGTTGTTATTCTTAATCCCCAATCTACGTGTTTAACGTTTTAATCTCCCCTCTAATAATGAATCTATATCACCAGATGTAGGACATTTTTGTAGTCTTACCTTTATAAATAATACTTAGCAACATATTGTCACTTTCTGTTTTGTACTCGTATAATAATACGCAGATAATTGTAAATTGTATTTCTTATATTTGTGAAATGTTTTAAATTTTCTTTCACTATAACAGCGTTGCTATAAAAATTAATAGAATTATGAAAACATCTATCTTTCGTTAATTGCAGTTCAATTTGTGTATTGTTATATAATCCCATGGAGTAATTTACCAACATACTGTAATTTATGTTTAGTAGATGACATAAGCAATACTATAGGAATAATAATAATAATAATAGCACTGCTTCCTTTAGCTCGGTAACCAGGATGAACCGTCCGTATTTGAATTTTATATCCGCTTAATTTTATATTAAGTATATGCGGTTAGTCGAGTGTGTTTCTGTGACCAGGCACAAGTCAATGTTTTCATATTTAAAAATATTACTAAAGCATGTTTTTTGTTTTGGATTCCATATTAGTATACCCTCGAGACTATATACGTGTAATGTACCACAGCGATCGATCATGATTAAAAAAACACACATCTATATCAGAACAAATTGGTAAATTATAACATATTATAGGTCAGAATAATTTCCATTAGTTGTTAGTATATATATATATGGTATAGATAACATATATGCTGGACATGTTGAGTAACTGGTTAATTTATACTTCATTTAATGCGAGAATATGACAAGAAATTAATTTCGAAATTTAAATTTTCAATTACAAAATATATATCATCAAAGAATATGCACCGTCCCTAGCAACAATTTGTCCGTATTTTGAAAAATGAGGAAAATTTCCGTGGAAAAAAACCACACAATTGCCATGGAAAAAATATATAGGAATTTGTTCAAAGAATGTCCATATAGATATTCCACTTTATATTACTTACTATTCCACAATATATTATTGTAATATAGTATTTTATTTAGGTCAATTGAAATATTTAGATTGTCGCAGAGTAATATTTCCAGTCTATATCCGCCCGTATTGTATTCATAATTTAATGCACCAATTATCCAAGATAGTGGTTTAAATTTTGTATATTTCGCTTATCTATAGATTTTATAATTCTCACTCTTTTTAATTTATTTCCGTAATTTTTTGAAACAACCAGCAACTCAAACCGATATATTTTCGAGGAATTTTGTAAGGCTTTTCATGGATTTTATGCATGCGGTTTTTTTTGTTCTTGTTTATTTCGAAAAAAAATAATACACAATCGTTGAATTTTTGCCATCGTTCAGCATCTTCATGTTCCGTGCTCATAGAACTTCTGGTCGGTATCGGTAAAAAACTTGGAATCAAACCACGATTTGGCATCATCATCATAATAGAAATTTATTCTGCTAATACGGATAATTCACGGGTATTATTTGTCAACATATATTTTTGTCAAAATCCGTGGATTTACTCACAAAAAATATGCAGATAAATTCTATGGATATTCTGTGGAATAATTGCAAGTAATTCTAAACAAAATCCGTAGAAATTATCATCGAAAATATACGCGGATAATCCAAGCATATTTTCTATAAACATCTATGAACAGGGTTGCACTGTTCATATAAAATTCCAGCGAACATCCGTAAGAAATTCATAGATATTTCCTCGGACTAAAAACTACGGACTACTACATATAATACGGAAATTTTGCGGACACACTACGGACAGTGTTACTAGGGGTTGTATAACATTTGTATATATAGAGTTGCTTGTGTTAATTAGAAAAATTGAAAACTATTAAGAATATTTATTAACACATTAACACAACTCTAGTCAAATAGGAGTATTTTCAGAGCTATATACATATTAATTCCGTACGCATACCGCACATATAATACAATATATATATAGTACTCGCATTTACTCGCAACAAATTGAGTGTTTTAAGATGTTTAGGTAATAAAATGAAAAAAAGTTGATTAAAAAAGATATTTTACTTATTATAATGTATGTTTTTTTCTTATATATTGTACATAAATAAATGTAAACAAACGGCTATATTTAGATTTTGTTCTTATAATTCTTGTGTTTTAAGAAGAGATTTTTTTTTTTCAGTTAAGACTTATATACCAAACAAACCGGATAACAACAACAAATGTTGCTTATAATAATAAAATAGAAAAATTAGTGAGAAAATTTATTTAAAGTCAATTAACAATAATAATTGTATTTTTATTATGAATATTCTATTTAAGAAAAATGAACGTTATATTTTTAAAGGAGGTTTGTGTAATAAATTTGTTATTTTATTGGTTTTTGTTCGCACATTTTCCGACGATTATGTATTTTATAAAAAATAGATCTTCTTCATTATCGAAAATGCTATTGCATTTATAAATAATATTTTTATTAAATAATATTAACATTGAATTTGTCGTATTTTTTTCATTTTGGCATATCTAAACTGGAAAATACACATTGAATTTCCTTTCAAACACTTTATTTTTTGTATGGCCGTTTGTTAATATAAATATTTAGAATATAGAGCACACGTTATTTATATACAAAAACGCAAAACTTCATAAAATAAAATAAAATTTCTATTTCTTCTCTGGTTTTTTTTGTTTCGAATAAGTATAATATTATAAAAATCGATCATTTATAAATACACTTTATTACTATTATACAATTTTATAATATAATTTTTCGGAAAATTTATATGATGAAAATTCATCGTAGAAGAATTAAGATTATTTTATGGAAACCGCGCATATATACACAGCTTCAAATAAATGCATATAAAAAACATATATTATATATCAATAAATTAATAATATAGTCTGTGTGTGGTGGTTTACCATGAAAATTCGAATATGATTTAATTTTTTAGTTCGGGGAACATCACGCATTCTATTATTATCGTGTATACGTGCTGTTATTTAGTAGTCGGTTTTTGGTTGATCGTATATTATATACATTAATTGCAAATGATATATCTATATGGTTTTGTATGTTATCGATGAGGATTTCGAGAGGCATTTGTATAAAATTACATTTACAGTCAATACTGTTTTTATGCAAAGTTCAAAAAAATTTTCGCCAAATTTACAAGATTTTTTTAATTAAAATTTTATGGATTTTTTTTAGTATTACCCACATTTTTATATTTTTAGTATTTACTTTAACAATTAAGAAATTATTGTAAATTGTAAATGGTTAATAAAAAAGCATATGGATAACCAGTAATATTTTTATGGTTCCATAAATTAGTTTTATTTAGTTGAAGTCCAAAAATATATATATGGAAAATGAATGGAAAGAACTATGAATTTAAAGTTCTTCTGTTAGTTGACATAATGCAATTTTTTGAACTATGTACGACGATCCTACTAGTACATGTAAAAATAAATTATCAAATAACAATACGATGACATTGTTGATGCATGGAAATTATATTTTCAATTCTTGATTGTATAAACATAAATGCTAAATTAACGATCTCGGAATTACGCGAATGTCAACGTTGAACAACTGTTTGTAAGCAATTTGGCCTGCTAATGTATAATGTTGCTGCAATATCATATAAAGTATAGGCGGTGATATTTCGATGATATTGACGAACTTTTTGCTGACATACTCCTCAGTGATGGAGAAGATATTGGAAGGACGATACGAAAAAACTGCAAAATCGAATTAAACCGATGAAGATGAATAACCAACAACACTCAGTGCATGCCTGATATGCCAAAGTTTTAATATGGTGAGCGAACAGAAAACCATTTCGCCTCACGCATTTTCCAGATGATGCCTCGTGATGAATAATTTAAAAGAGCAGTTCATACTTCATACGCCGATAATGAAGATTTCTACAATAGTCTCTCAAAAAAGAAATCGCTATTTTTTATAACGAATTTTTTTTTTTTTATCGAACCACAAACGATATTGACACCATACAAAGCAATGATATTGATGCATAGTCAGTGATTTCTGTAAAGATTCTTAGAATCAAAAACAAAGACACAAATATTTAATAAATAACAAATGGCAAATAATTTTGTGTTGTAAACAATGGAATTGTCATGAAATTTAGTCAAAGATGTGTCTGTCTAACAACCAATGTCACATGTGTGGCAGTGGCGATGCGTAAAAAAATATCTTCAGATTGTAATATCACTATATTTTTCTATGGTAGACGAGTTGAAAGTAGATTACATTATGAAAATAAATTGGAATGTTCACCAAATTAAATTTTCCGGAACATTGGCTTTTAAGAATTATCCTCTTTTTGAATTACGGACCATGGGTTTAACGGATTTTCAGTTTTGTATACAGAATTGTAAATTATATAATCAATTTACAATCTTTCATAGAAGAGATTTTTAAAATCGATCAACACGTTCAAAACATATGATCGCAATTTTCCATTTGATGTCATTGATATTTTGCAGCATATAATGGTACTGTATGAATGTTTTGTACCATTCGATTGTCAACTCTATACAGTACCACAAATTTCTTTAAATTCTTTCTCTACCATCGATTGGAAAATCGATCATATTTGTTGAACGTGTGAATCGATTTTCAAAATGTCTTCTATGAAAGATTGGAAATTGATTATGATTTGCAATGCTGTAATCAAAAATGGAAAACCGTTAAAACTATGGCCTTGGTATTCTAAAAAGATGATAATTCATAAAAGGCGATTTTCCAGAAAATTTAATTCGATGAACACCCACATTTTTTTTCATAATTCATAGTTAAATTTCACCGCAGGTTATAAGAACAATATAGCGATATTGAAAACTGAATGCAATTTCCCAGTCTTATAAACTACTTTAACATCCAAAATTACTGAAAATCGAAACATAATAATTATAAATTTTTCGGACATTAATTCGGGAAATTTTATTTTATGTAAATTTTCATTATTTTCTTATTTTTAATTATTTTCGATTTTTATATATTTTTTTTTAGTTGTGTGACAACCGTGCTGCCAAATATTCAGTATTTATAATTACGTATTTCAACAGCATCTATAAACATCATCCTTCCATCACAAGATATCCTGTTTTTGGTAAGCCTTGAGATCTCTATATAATATATTTGTAATTGAAATTATGTGATTTTGGTTTTATTTGTTTTCTATATATGCGGAATTCGTTCTGAAATCATAAGAAATAAATAGATATAAAATAAATATAATAAATTAAATTAAAATTCATATTCTTCTCGAATTCAATGTTGATGATGTTTATTTAGTGATTATAAGAACAGGTTCCTTAACACGTTAATCGCCACGATAATATCAGAAAAATTTTCACATAGGCCATGGTAACTTTATTAGATCGCATACGTCAGTCATATATGTCTGACATGGCTCATGTAGAACTTCTTAGCGTCGGACACATATGACTGACATGGCGATTAACGTGTTAATGAAATTTTAAGAAATCAACCTTTCTAGACCTTCCCGTTAAAACTTGAAACTTTTTAGATAGTATATTATTTGATTGTATCATGATTTCAGAATTTACAAGATGTTAGTGTTATTATCATAATAATGACTATCATATACAAACTCTATGCCATGATTTATAGCCTCATCATAAAACATGCGATTTTGGTTTTAGAATGTAACTAACTATTCCGAAATTTAAATATACAGATGTGAAAGTGTTTGTTATTTTAATTCACGATCAGATTTTCGAACCTTAGTAATTAATTTTTTAACATTAACCAAATTATATGGATATGCCAATGTATACTTGTTTCTTTAAACATTCCGTAATAAAGCTTTTAATCCATAAACTCTTAATAAACTACTACATGAAGGTATAGCGATGAATCGTGTCGTGGTTATTAAACAATAAATATCATATTATTTCTTAATGCATTTATTTAAATAATTATTATTACTCATTAAATTTTAATTCAAATTTTCATTTATATTTTCAGCTGTCATCAATATTATTAAAACTGTAATAATAATTAGGAATGTTAGCTTATATTCTATCTAATAATACCATGAGAAGAAAATACATTTTGTTAACAAAATTTGAATTGAAAATTTTTTTTCCTATTTACACTAAAATACATTAACAACTCTCTGAGTAAGTAAAAAAAAATTAATTAATCTATAAATAAAATATTATATTTTTACATTTAATCTTTATATTTACGTTTTACATTTGGAATGTGTTCTAATACTCTATTCTTTTTATAAACTGTTGTAAATTCCACTAAATAACGTGTTTTTGCATAGCTCGGTAAAATCAATAAACGTTTTGGATATGTTTTTTTTTCCAATATTCCGACAGCCGTTAGTGGTATTAAAAATAATTGATCTGTAAATTTTTCTTCTTTCGTTTTCTAAAAATATTAACGTACAACTTTGTTGTAGTAAATTTAAAATTAAATGATATATACGATTAATTACATACCGAACTCATTTTAATTTTTACACAACATAATGCATGCTCAAGTATTAATAGTCGTGAACTTTTTCCTTCAACAATAACTTCATCGGAATATTTGACTAAACCCCAATCTTTTACCAAACACTATATTAAAAATTAAAATATTAAATAAATAATATAATTTCTATTGGTATACAAAAAACACAAAAAACAGAATATTTACTTACATTTGACTGTCCTTTGATTGAATTTAAATTAAAATTTTCTAACATATATTTACGTAAATGTCTTAGTTTTACTTCAGCCACAGCACCACCCTTAAACGCTTCCGATACTGTATCATTTTGATTGTCTTTCACTTTTATTTCATTCATCATACTCTCAAATAATATATTATAATTTTTAATATGACGTATTGGTAAAAATATAAAATTATCAATTGTTTTGGTTAAACATTCGGTTTCAGAATTCTATATATATATTTTATTTTTTATTTTAAGTTAATATTAAATGGATTAGTATTTAATGCATAATATACACACCCACCCGCACACACACACACACTTACATTCATATAATGATTTCCTAATAAATGTTTTGCATAATTTGCATATGCCGCATGTACAATATAATCATCGAATTTATTTTCATCAAATTTATCTTTAAATACTTCAAATATTGCACCCGCATTTGAATTACACCGTTTTATTGAATGATAAAATATATTATAATGAAATGTAAGAATATTTTCGGTTGCTTTTATAAAATTTTGTAAATGTTCATTTATTAATTTTGGTAAATTTCCTAAATAGATTTTTGTTAATTTTTGTAAATTATTAACATAATATTTTTCGGAGTTAAGTAAACGTTCGCTTGTGCGACGATCATCCCTAAAAAAAAAATGAAAACAAAAAAAAACGGAAAAGTTAACAAATTTAATTTAAATTCAAAATATTTTTTTATAATTAATTTTATATTCAAAATATATAAAAACTACAAATTTTATTAAATGAAAAAAAAATGAATTATATTTACAAACCATATTTTGATAATCTCGATGTACATATGAAATGTTTTGTGAAACATATATTAAATGGACAAAACAACATCTGCACACGACTATTCAATTTAAAATATAATATATTTTCTTATGATTTTTTAACAAACCGCGTTTCTTCTTACAATATACAAACTATATACCCATAATCCATTTTTAATTAAATTAATATTTTATCGCATCTTAAACTATATATGATTAATTAATTTTATTTAAATTTTAATACAAAACCGATATACAAATAATAATCTAAAATTATAAGAGTGCTAAACTCTATAAATATGATAGAAATGAAAACAATTACAATATACACACACACACATTTTAACATAAATTTTTTGTAAATGAAATTTTGCAATTGATCAACATTTATTAATTAAATTAACCATTAACCAAAGCAGTTTTTTTCCCATTTTCCTATTTATTTGATTAAGCAAAATATATGCACCATTTTTTACACTTATTTATTATTTATACCATTTTTATATAAAGATATTTACATATTTTTTTTTTAGCCGCCGCTTCAAAGTTCACTTTTTATTATAAATTAAAATATTTTAAAATTTTATCATAATTTGATAATCATTAATATAATTAAATGTGTATTTTGTATATATTTGTAGATAGATTATAACCCATAGATTACATTCGATAATAATATAATGTACACATGAACCTTTCGCATCTATCTATAACCATTTCCGGAATACATATATAAATTTTAGCATTTGTATATTTACATAAAAATTATTTATTCATTTCCAAAGTTCTATCATCATACATTTAACAAAATAAAATTAGTATCGATCGAGATCATATGTAATTTTATACAACAATATATACGTTTGTAATGAAGTGGACGGAAAAAATGAGTTTTTATGCTTAATTGTTTGAATTTTATTTATGATAATCTTATCGTGATAGAATTCAAAATTTTGTGTTTGTAAATGTTTTTACGCCGTCCGTTAATTATATAGAAATTTTAATCTTTCTTTTATTTCTTATTCGCCCACTCAACACTTTTATACAGTAATCAATAAATTATTAAATATAATATTACAAAATATAAATGGTGACAAGATGAAAATGGGTCTCTTTTTTTTTATCACATCGCAAACGCAATCAATATACGGTTTATTATAATGAAAGTGTAAAACCTTGAGGTGGTAAATTATATATTGTATTTCAAAACCTACTTAGAACCTAATTTTTGCTATAGTAAAAAATCTTTCTTAATTTTTTTTTAATTTAATTTATATTTCTAACGTATTTCGTCTATGTTGCAGTAAAAAAAATCCGATTCACGCACATTTTCTGGATAGCAATTTTTTGATGCATTAAACGAATGTACGTTAATCGTTAATTTTTTTCATGTTCTCCGCACGCTATGCTTCAAGAACTATATATAGAATAGCTAGAATAAAATGTATAATAAAATGTTAAATGAAAAAGGTTGAACTTAATGCCATTAAATTAATTGTTATTTATTGAAACACTTGATATTATTAAAGTTCTGGGATTACAAATGATCGCAGTAATAAAATTGAAAATTTATTTACAAAATTATCAAAATTTGTTATTATTGGAATATTTTGAGATCAGTAATTTGGCAGATATGTTCGAAATAAAACTATACGTTTTCCTATTTTATACACGTTCTGGAACATTGGATGCTGCGCATAAAATAAGATGTTCTACTTCAAGAATTTATGGAACTTTTTCCAAAACTAAAAAAATTATGTTCGAATGGATTAAGATTGAAGCTATCATTTTTGAATTTTTTACATTAATTTCTATAGTGACTATATCATTTTTAACGTTATAGCAAATGTGGTGGATGGTACAGCATTAATCGTAGAGATGAAATGAAAAATTGATGCCTGAAGAGTAGTGTTTTGTGTGTGTGTGCATTAATCAAATCGATTGTGACAAATTAAAACTTCTTCATTCCTTTGTTCATATGTATAAGTTAATCGATCTTCGCATATATATGTCAATATGATTTTATGCAAAAGTTAAACATTTTTAAAATCAAACTACATTGAATAGGATTAATTCATTATCTACCCTAGTAACACTGTACGTAGTTTGTCCGCATATGTAACATGGGGTAGTTTCAATCCGAGGAAATATCTATGGATTTCTTGCGGATTTCCGATGCAAGTTTACATGATCAGCCCAACCCTGTCCATGGATGTTTATAAAAAATGTCCTTGGATTATTCGCGTATATCCGTAGAATTTATCTGCATATTTTTTGTGAGCAGATTTTGACAAAAATACGTCATGCAATAATTGCACTCGCACAAACATTTTGCCAATAACAGGTTGTAACACAATTTAATGTAATAACTACGAAATAAATATAAATGAACAGTATGATATTTCTATTTTCTTACGTAAGTAATAATTTAATTGTACGATTAAAATAATTTAAATTAGTAGTATAATTTTGTAGATTGAAATCAATGCAAAATCTTACAAAATTCCTCCAAAAATATATCGATTTGAAGTTGCTGATTGTTTTAATAAAAATTACGGAAATAAATTAAATACAGTGAGAATTATTTCTATAGGGAAGTCCGAAATATACAAAATTTGAACCCACTGTAACTTGGATAATATATATTGGAAATATTATGCCGGACAATCCAAAGATTTCAATTGATCTAAATAAAATATTATTATATATAAAGTGGAAAATTTATATGAACATTCTTTGGACAAATTTCAATATATTTTTTCCATGGAAATTGTGTGGTTTTTTTCCATGGAAATTTTCCACATTTTTCAAAGTACGAACAAACTATTACTAGGAATAAACTCTTTTAATTTTTTACAATATATCTAATAAGCATTAACATGAAAATATATTATAATAGAAGTTTGCAGTCCTAAATATAATTAATAATACATATATCAATCTTTTTGTTAAGGTATAGATTAGTGTTCGATTAACATCTGCAATAGTGTAAAATGATGGTATATTAAGTGAATAAAAATGTAATTTAATAATAATTTGAATTAATATCACCATCTTAACAATGTTAAACTTAAATTAATTTAATTTCTATACGACATTTGTTTCCCATAGCTTAAGGTTTATTTTTCTTATAAATAGATTCTTTATATCTTTAACATGTAACATAAACACAAAATTTTGATCTATATAGGATAAATTCATAGACGCAGTGTTTCCACCGTACCAGAAAACCCCATAATTTATATGAAACAAATTAAAATTGAAAATAAATTCACAATTGAAGATGAATAATTATCCTTTTATTTATTACATATTGGCCTGTTTTTTATGTTTTTATTTATTCATATCAAATAATAACTATATTTTCAACGAATATAAATGATATTTATATGATTTATGTACACATTTTTGTACCACTTCACTTATTATGTATTTATGGTAATTTTTATATGTTATTATTAGTATTATATTGTAGTTTTATATATCATAAAAATTATAAGAACAACATAAAAAATATAAATTTAATAATTACACTAATTTTGCATACCATGTTGTACGATTTGAATCAGAGCTAGTACCTATAATTTTTGTATAGATTTGAAACGGAAAAAAATATGTATTATATGTATTAATGGCGACATATTAAAATTAATTAAATGTGTGTAAAAAACTCACGACTATGATTACTATTGGTACTCATAACACTTGAAACACTAGCACCACTTTCTCGACTACTACTACCACCACTGGTCCATGGTGTTGATGAATTACTACTACTACTATTACTATATGTATTATTACTATTTGTTGATGTTGAATGTTTTGAATTGGCCGAATTTATACGAACTATAACATTTAATGTTCCACCTTCAATGGCTGTACTATGTCTTTGTCTACGTTTTTCTTCAATTTTTTGTTTTTCTATAAACAAATAGATTTATTGTTTTATAATAAATCTTAAAACATTTCTATATAAAATAATTTTTTAATATAGATGATGGCGTAGGCGAGTTACCGCCGCCAATTCTTATTTAACCAGAATTGCGGAAATTTGGTTTCGATAGATCGGTCCTTAATTTAATCATTTATAATTGGTTTTTTAATGTGTTGAATACCATCACACATATTCAAAGATATTTGTAAAAAGTTTAATGTAATAAAGTGGAACACCAATGTGTGTGTGTGTGTGCTACCAATGACAAAGTAATTAGATTGTGAACAATTTCAAATAATATTGTAAAATTGCTGATCGAATAAAATTTTTTATGTGGATTACTGCACTAAATTAGAAAATAGTTATGAGGTAGTACGACATCAGTGGTGATGATGGCTGAGAAATAGCATTCAGTTTTCAATATCGCTATATTATTTTCTTATAACCTGCGGTGAAATTAAACTATGAATTATGAAAAAAAAATGTGGGTGTTCACCGAATTAAATTTTCCGGAAAATCGGCTTTTATGAATTATCATCTTTATGAATTACGGGCCATAGTTTTAACGGATTTCCATTTTTGCTTATAGCATTGAAAATTATAATCAATTTCCAATCTTTCATAGAAAAGATTTTTAAAATCGATTGACGCGATATAAACGATTTTTCAATTGGATTGGCAGAGAAAATTTAAAGAAATTTGTAGTACTGAATAAAGTGTGAACACCCAAATGGTACAAAAAATTTATACAGTACCATTATTTGCTGCAAAATTGCAATGACATCAAAGGGAAAATCGCGGTCATATCTTTTGAACGTTTTAACCGATTTTAAAAATGGCTTCTATGAAAGATTGGAAATTGATTATATCATTTGCAATTCTGTATACAAAACTGGAAATCCGTTAAAACTATGGCCCATAATTCAAAAAGATGATAATTCTTAAAAGTCAATGTTCCGGAAAATTTAATTTGGTGAACATTCCAATTTATTTTCATAATGTAATCTACTTTCAACTCGTCTACCACAGAAAAATATAGTGATATTACAATCTGAAAATATTTTTTCACACATAGCCACTGTCCGACATATATATTATTTGTTTCAGGATAATAAAATAGCAGTATACAGCTGAATGCTTTATTTATTTATTGTCATTTGGTTTATATATAAAGAGTCGCTGAAAATCCTGTACACTGTGCAATCGGAATTTGAATCTGTTGTGCTTATATTAGATAAACACCTGATTTGAATAATTGCAGTCACAGCCTTTTCTATATTATTAACGTATATTCTATGAATATTTATCCAATTTTTTTTGGCGATCCATAAATCGATTATAACTTTATAGTTGATATACTATTTTTTATATACAGATAATATAAATTTTGAAATAAAAATAAATTTTTAAAATCATTACCTAATTCTACAGTTTTCATTAACATATTTGTTAACAATTTTATCCATAATTGTATTGTTGTAAAATCGGCTGAAAATTCAATTTCTTGTTGACCACGTTTTGACACATATAATATAAATTTATTTCGGCCATCTTCAAATGTAAAACCAGTTGTTTCACGTGGAAAATAACCACGAAAATGTAAACGTTTTTCATCTAATATTTCTGTATAAATAACACATTTATCAAATAGAAATACTTTGCCTTGATATTTTTTTCGTAATGGTGAATCCCATATATCAAATTTACTAACTTTTTGAAATTTACCTTGATGATGAATGTTTATCTATATAAACGAATAACATATTGTTGTTAGAATATAAAAGAATAATGTTATAATTAGAATAATAAATGTTATTTTGTAATACTTACATCATTACATTCAATAACATCATTAATACTCATTGATTCATTCACAGTGTCTAATAAACGTTGAATATTTTTTTGTGCTATACAACATGCAGCTATTGGATCTTTAGAATTTTCTAAATTTTTACCTAATTCTTTTATTAATTCATTTAATAGTAACGAATATTTTGGTAATCGTTGTATCGGTTGCACTAAAAAACTATTAATACCCAATTTATCACCAATTGTATTTTGACGTTCCTATTTTATGGCAATAGTATAAATAAAAATAAACAATAAATAATCATTTCCTTAACGATTTCGTATTCCTATATATATTTTTTACCTTAAAAAAATCTTTATTAAGTTCACACATTCTTTCTGATTTATCACGATTTATTGCATATAATACGTAATAATAAAAATAGTCTTCCTATAACAAATTTAAATAAATAATCATAAAGCAAATTATTAAATATTGTAAATTATAATAAAATATGTCATGTGACAATATAGTTTCTGTATATTAATTAGCTTTGTGTTTTACTTATTTATAATAATTTCGTTTGACAATTCACACAGATTCTATTCTATACAATACAATGTGAAGAGTATAATAATCCTATAATGTCAAATATAAACATGAGCCGTTCGTTATTTAGATTCTTATATAGACAAATTTTGTCCATTGAGAATTTTCAAACCATTCAAAAATACTTATACAGAAAGACAATAGCATGATTGATTTGTGATTCATGAAATCTTTAATTTCAACTAATTATAAACTTTAAATTTAACAATTTCGCGGATTAAAATATTTTTTGATATTCTTTTAATCCGCATATATATCCCAACTAGATTAATCTCTTAATGTACAATTAAATATAATTACTTACTTGAATATATTTAATAAATGTTTGTGCTATTTTTTCTATATCTTCCGAACATTTTTGTAAAGCTGGATAAAATTCATTTGCATGAAATGATTTTATACGTTCTATATTACCAAATATACTATACTTTTGGCCACGTAATGTATTCGGTAAATTTCGTTCATTAAATATACTAATATAACCTTCGACACCATGTCGCAATGATTTAATATATGTTTCTTCATTTTCTAACAACTCTTGAATTATATTTGTTAATTTACTAATTACCATATGCAAAGAAATAAAGTGTTCATAAATAAATATTAAATCTTAAATATTATATAATTTACTTGGATGACACTGATGACAATGAAGCAGGACGTTGTGTTTCTTGTACTTTTAATGTATTATTATTTTCCATGTCTTCATCCTCTGATGTACTAAATATGAAAAAAAAAGTAAAATGAAAATTTTAAATTATTTTTAAACAAATTTTTAATTACTGTGAATCAAATGAATCTGAAAAATTATCGTCAGCATCTTCATCAACATCATCCGCAACATCATGATCATTAGCAACATGAACATTTACTTCTTTAAAAATTATTTGATTCGTTGTATCAATTATTTCGTCCGACATTTGTTGGACATCATTTTCTTCAAAATCACTGTTTTTTAAAAGGAAAATTTCTTATTATTTTAATGCATTCATTAATTTTAATAAAATAAAATTTTAAATTTAACACATGTTGCCTACAATATAAAACGTCTATAGGAAAGCCAGATTAAGCCCACCTATATGACATAAAATACGTTTGCAGTACACAATTTTAAGAATATCCAATCAATGTCGTATACATCGCTTGTATACCATTCGATTTCCCTTACCAACCGACCTCCAGAACCCACTAATCGATACGGCTATGTGCGTGTAGTTAAAAATGAAATATCACTGCAACGTTCGTTGTCATAAATTCCTAATTAGTGTTCACGTACCGGCGCCAACAAAGAAGGACGCTATTTTTCTGTGAAATCTTATTTAAAATTCGCGTGTGCATAGTCGTATTAATTATGATTTAACTAGGTTAGAGGCGAGTTCTACATAGCTGATAACCTAATCTTACAACAGACATCGATATTTATACGTGCGCAACAATCCCTATGCTAGAATTATATGTTAAATGTAATAAAAATTACAGTGTTAAATTTTCCATACACGGGGTTCATCGACACATTAGTTATAGTACTGAATCACAATAGATCCCAACACCGATTTGATCTGATCTAACCCATGTGCTTATATTCAGCCAGGAAAATACTACAGAAATGTTATGAGTTATATTTTCACGCACATAGGTTTAAAAATGATTGATGTATCGTAGCCGTAAAACCAATTGACTTTTTTTTTTCATTTTAAGAAATGTTATCACGCCTTGCAACGATTTCCTAACAATATACGTTTATTGTGAGTGTTTGTTAAAATAAAAGTGAATAACATGAATTATAATAGAAATTCTGATTTGCGCTAATTATTTCTTGTTATTATATGACTTAACAAAAACAATTTTAAAATTCAGTTAATTAAATTGGTAATAAATGTAAAAAAGAAATAATTTGCACACACACACACGATTAGTTAATTTTTATAATATTTTGTGGAACAGATAAAAGTATTATGATTTGTAAAACTGATTAGAAATTTTATATAAAAATAATTATTATTTTATTCCATGTCATTTACATTTTACAAATATAATGTGTATATATTTTTAATTATATGGTTTTAATTTAAAGTTACGGCAACTTTAAAAAAATTGATTTCAGTTGATATACAAATGTGATTAGTGATCAGATTTCAATATACACGTATAAGAATTAGAATATCCAGCAATCTATAGATTTGTTGTACCTTCTTTTATTGTATCGCATAATCTATAATTTATGCATAATACTATTCCGTTTAAATAAGTTAACCATTGCGAAATTTATGCATTATATCATTTAATACAACAACGAAAATGAAAAATGAACAATGTCTCAGTCTCGTCAACCATCAGAATGGTAGCCCAACATTTCTATCCACAGATTGTCGTGTTAAAATCATTTTGATAGTATACTTTTGTATAAGTATCGTATAATAAACTTTCTTGGAATTAACCTATACATTTTTCAACAGAATTTCTACAATATTACCTATATATTACAAATAGTTTAAATGAATATGTCTCCTTTTTATACCAAACAAGCTTCAATCGTTTATAAAAAATCTTAATCTGACATACAAATGAGTAGCACTTGCAGTCTGTGGCTTATCAAATTTTATTTTATTTTATCCTCATATATATTTTAGTATCTCTTGACATAATAATGGAGTAACACATGGTCTGAAAAGTTTCCGAAAATGTTGTTAGAAAAAAACATTTTTTTTGCAAAATTAAACTTTTATTCATCAACATACATCCCTTCGCGGGCGATACACTGATTCCAACGATCTCCCAACTTTTCGATACCATTTTTATAGTACGATTTCGTTTTTTCCTCAAAATAGGCTTCTGTTTCGGAGATCACCTCTTCATTGCTCTTAAATTTCTTTCCAGTGAGCATTCTGCTGAGGTCAGCAAACAGGAAAAAGTCGCTGGTGGCCAGATCTGGAGAATACGGTGGATGTGGAAGCAATTCGAAGCCCAATTCATGCAATTTAGCCATCGTTTTCATTGATTTATGACACGGTGCGTTGTCTTGATGAAACAGCACTTTTTTCTTCTTCAAACTCGGTCGTTTCTTAGCGATTTCATGTTTCAAACGCTCCAATAACGCTATATAATAATCGCTGTTGTTGGTCTGGCCCTTTTGAGGTAATCAATGAATATTATACCTTGCGCATCCCAGAATACTGATGCCATAACCTTGACTGTTACGTTTTTGGTCGTTGTGGACGAGGTTCGTCGCTTGTTGTCCATGATGCTGACTGCCGATTTGACTCCGGAGTGTAATGATGGAGCCATGTTTCATCCATTGTCACATATCGACGCAAAAATTCTGTTTTATGGCGGTTGAGCAAGCCCAAGCACTGCTCTGAATCATCGATACGTTGTTGTTTTTGATCGATTGTGAGTTCGCGCGGCACCCACTTTGCACAGAGCTTTTGCAGGCCCAAATATTCATGCACGATATGTCCAACACGCAACTTTGATATCTTCAGAGCCTCAGCTATCTCGATCAACATCACTTTACGGTCATCTAAAATTATGTTGTGGATTTTTTTGATATTTTCTGGAGTAACAGCCTCCTTTGGACGTCCACTGCGTTCATCGTCCTTGGTGCTCATATGGCCGGTTTTAAATTTTGCAAACCACAAATGTACTGTTGAAAGAGCTGGAGTAGTGTCGGGATAATGCTCGTCAAGCAGTTTTTTGGCTTCAGACATATATTTTTTCCAATCAAAAAATAATGTTTAATCAACGCACGAAATTCGTGTTTTTCCATTTTTTTTTCAATAACAAAAGTTGCGTGACGTTTAAAGCAATAACAAAAAACACAATGGTTCGATTGCTGCCAAAATTTTTATACGAATCATTTGAAAGTTGGTACTAATTAAAAATCATATGAAAAAAATTCTAGTAATTCTACCTCTTAGAATTTTCGGAAACTTTTCAGCCGATGTGTTATGTTATTTTGTTAATCTTAATTATATTAATTATTTATCTCTATAGCCTAGCGACACTGTCCGTAATTCTGTCTGCAAAATGTACGCATTATATATATGGTAATTCGTATTTTTAATCCGGCGGAAATATCTATGGATTTCTAACGGATGTCCGATGGAATTTTATATGTTCAGTGGGAACTCTGTCCATGGATTTTTATAAAAAATTTCCTTGAATTATTCATATATTTTCGATGATAATTTCTACGGATTCTCATGAAAAGTTTTACAAAATTCCTTTCGGAAATATATCGATTTGAGTTGCTGGTTGTTTGAAAAATTATGAAACTATGAGTGAGGATTAAATCTATAAATAATTGAAATATATTTAAAATTTAAACCCCACTGTATTGGATCATTGGTGAAATAAATTATGACAACAATACCACGCTGATCAATATATTGGAAATATTACCCTGACAATCCAAAGATTTCAATTGACCTAAATAAAATACTATTATATTAAGTGGAAAATTTATATATGGACATTCTTTGGACAAATTCCAATATATCGTTTCCACAGAAAATATATGTGAATTTTTTCAATGGAAATTTTCCTCCTTTTTTTTCCACTGAAAAATTGTTACTAGGATATATAATTCAATTACATATGATTGGAATTTATGGTGGTGGATAATTGAAATTCTTTACAAAGCTTATTCATCGTATCGCAAAATGAGACGTCGAATAACTATATCATATTTTATGCAAAATTGTACACAGTTCCGTGTCACAAAAAACGAATATAGTAAATTATAATTGTTATCTAATTATTTATTTGTACAAATGGTGATAAATATAAATTAAATAATATTAATGATGACGTCTTTTTGTTAATAATTTAATTTAAAATACTAAAATATTTTCAAATATATTATCTGTAAATGTATATAATTATTGATAAGGAGAAGAAATGTGGAACAACATGAACATGAGTCACATCATATTTCAATGTATATATATATATTTTTTTTCATTTAAGAAACGACCTATCGTTTCGACCACAAAATTTTACGCTATAAATTTTACATAATTAATTAAAAATACCTTAATTGTTCTTCGGAATGTATATTAATATTATGAACTACATCGGCTGTGTCATCAACTTCTATGTTTTCATTAACCTCTTCTGCATTTTCAATAACCTCTTCTTCTTCTTCTTCTTCTTCGTCTTCTTCTTCAACGGCCACGGCCACCACTTCAATATTTTCTTCTTTAATTTCATTTTTTTTCTGATCATTTATTAATTGTCGATAGTCTATTTTTGGAATACTAACAGCCGGACGTATTAATGATTCTTTAATTTTAACAATTCGGCAACCATTTTCAGCATCATTTGAATTTATATTATTGTTATTATTATTATTATTATTATTTATTTCATTTTCAATTAACGATGCTGAAGCATTTGATTGCCGATGATTTAACCAATCGGATTTTTTTTTAATAACTCTTGTGTGACGCTGAAATATATGTTCCGATTCATTAAGCGGTGTTGTTGTTGTTGTTGTTGTTGTTGTTGGCGGTGTTGGTGGTGACGGTGTTTCAATTGTAAATTGTTCATTATCAACAATACCAGATTGTGGACTTTTTATCCACCAATTACATTTTTGACAATTATTTGATGAATTTTTTTCGGCTGATGCTAACACTTCAAATTGTTGTTTCATACGTTGTACGTATGTTAATTTTTTATTAACACCGCCACCACCACCCGTTCCATTATCTATTGCATGATTATTATTATCACATAAAAATTGTTGTCGTTCATTTTGATAATCCTGTTCTAATTCACTTTCACTTATTGAATTTACCGAATATAAATATTTAAATGAAGATGAAGATGTGTGTGAACTTAACGATATTGTTTCTAAATTATTATTATTATTATTATTATTAATAGTATTTGTGTTATTATTGCTATTATTATTATTATTTACTTTTGTTGTTTTTGTACGATGATTATTAATAATATCGGTGGCGGTAACGTCATCATTATTATTATTATTATTATTATTATTATTATATCCATCGCTACCACATGATTCAAAATCATTATTTTCATTAATACTTGCACTACTACCTGTTGTTTTTATTGATGTATTTGATGTATTCGATGATGATGATGATGATCTATAAATAGGTCCTTTTCTCATTTTCGTAAAAGTTATGTTTTTATGTTGCGTGATAACTTTTAAAGGATTGATGAGAAAAAATAAATAATAACAACAATTTTTTTTTGTTTTGTTTCTTCTATAACTAAAACTATTATTGAATTAATAATACACAATTAAAAAAAATATTACTATATTCACACCGCACACACGCACTAATACTGAACAATTATTTGCCACACACGACACGACACATACACAAACTTTTGGTTTTTTTCTTGTTTAAATACTTTAACAATATAATCTTCAATTATAAAAAAATAAAAAATATGAAATAAATGTTATGCAAAAAATTTTCATTTTATTTATTTTTAGATTTTTTTTTTCTTTTTTCAATTTTATTTCTTTCGACAATTAAAAATACGCGACATGTTTTCCAATCTTCGTTTGTAAAACTAAATGAAAATAATAAAAAAAAATGTGTGTCTATAAAAAATAAAATATTGTTTCAAATTAGACGGGACTCGATGCGACTACAAAATGATTGTTTTATTTTTTTTTTTTCAAATTTCATTATCTTTTACTCAAAATAAAAAAAAAATGAATAGAATAAAATAATAATAGACTTACGAGATACGTTGGATTTTCTGTTAATTTTGAAATCATAATTTTTTTTTTTTTTTAAATGATATTGAATATAAGTGATAAGATAACAGACAAAGCTCACAGTAACTAGTTCTAATACATTTGTTTTCATTGTTTCTAAGTATATATAATTGTTAAATAAATATTGCGCTTATAACAAACACCACACTTTTTTTTCGCTATACATATTAGAAAATGTAAGTATAGTTTTATATAGTCACCACAGTATAAATATCCATTATAATATACGCCACTACACTACAAAATATATAAAATAATTATGGAATATTCGCTATAGGAAACATTCACCTTGTTCCAATGTTTTTAATTCACATATTTTCGGGTGCTGTATATAGAAACAGACTGTATTTACCGATCGGATCCATTTTTCTTCACCTACACATAGACTGAGGGCCAGTGGCGAAACAAAAAAGTTTACACATTACAATATATCACCACTGTATTTGTGGGTGAAATTACATTATCAATAACAAAAATATATACTACTTACTTACTCCTTGGCGTTACAACCCGGGTGCGGTTTTAGCCTTCTCCAACACGCTTTTCCAACCTGACCTATCCGCAGTTAATGTCTTCCAATCCCGAATTTTTAGGATCTTTATATCACAGTTTACTGCATCTCGCCTTAGGTCTTCCGGCTCTCCTTCTACCCTCCGGTTTACCATTTAACAGTTTTTTTGGCACACGCTCCTCCTCCATGCGTTCTACGTGTCCAAGCCATCTCAATCTATTGATCTTGATTGTTTTGACAATATTTGGTTGACCGTACAACTTGTCTAATTCAATATTGTATCGTCGCCTCCAACCATTCTGTTCTTTGACGGGACCAAATATGCCACGGAGTACCTTTCGTTCGAAAATCCGAAGTAGTTGTTCCTGGTTTTGTGTCATGCACCAAGTCTCCGACCCATACGTTAATATTGGACGTATTAAAGTTGTATATAGCTTGTACTTAAGATCTCGTTGTAATGTTTTCGATCGGAATTGTTTTTTTAACCCGTAATAACATCTGTTGCCAGTTGCTATTCTGCGGCGTATTTCCTCTTCAATATCATTTTCAACATTTATCAACGATCCTAAGTATACAAAACTATTGACTATTTCAAAATTGTGTTCTCCAATATTAACCGTTTGATCTCGAATTCGTGATGTATTCGTTGCCACCAAATATTTCGTTTTTTCTGCATTCACTTTGAGACCCAGACCTGATGCCTCCTTTTGTAACGATTCGAAAGCATCCTTGACAGTTATCATATTTCGACCCATTATGTCTATATCATCAGCATACGCTAACAATTGACCCGATTTTGTGAAAATCGTGCCTTGTTTATCAATATTTACGCCCCTCACTGCCTTTTCCAGCGTAATATTAAATAGCAGTGTTGATAATGGATCGCCTTGTCGTAGTCCATCAACCGTCTCAAAGTGATCAGATAATTTACCTCGGATTCGTACCTGTGACCTCACATTTTCCAACGTCATAGCCACCAAATCTATCAGTTTTTTTGGAAAACCAAACTCTTCCATAATATTCCATAACTTTGACCTATTGACGCTATCATATGCCGCTTTAAAATCAACAAACAAATGGGGTGTATCAACATTGAATTCCGTACACTTTTCCAAGATCTGCCGTATACTAAATATTTGATCAGATGTAGATCGATCTGCGCAGAAACCACACTGGTATTCTCCGATAATTTCATTGGCGTATGGAATAAGTCTATGGTATAGTATATTAGCAAATACCTTATAGCTAATGTTTAATAAAGTTATTCCTCTGTAGTTGTTACAATCCAATTTGTCACCCTTTTTGTACAATGGACAGATAATACCACCTGTTCAGCTCGTGCAGTTGATACCATAATGCATTTCCACCATATTTAAAGAGTTCACCTGGTAAGCTATCAGATCCAGGTGATTTATTATTCTTGAGCTTCTGAATAACATTCTTTACTTCGTATATTGATGGTTCAGCTATAAATGGTTGGGCGGTTTGAAATCGCACATCTTCCATAGTATTCACTGGCGTATTCACATTTAATATATCTTTAAAGTACTCGGCCCATCTTTCGAGGCACCTTTCCTCTTGCGCCATAACCTGACCATGTCTGTTTTTGCACAAAAAAGGTTGATGATTGTATCCGTTGCGAAAACGATTGACATTCCGGTACAATCTTCTATTATCGTTGTTCCTGTTAAAATTTTCCATTTCGACGTAAACCTTTCGTTCCAATTCTCGTTTTTTCTTACGAATCAATTTACGCTCGAAATCCCTCTTCTCGCGATAGTCTTCAAAAATATATACTGTCCACTTAAAAATTATAATGAATTTCCAATCTTTCATATGGAATAGATTTTTTTAAAATCGATTCACCGCGATTTTTCATTTTCCATGTCAGTGAAATTTTTGCTGAAATAATAATATTGTACACCATTTAGTTTTGCACAACTTTATACGCAGTATCGCATAAATTTCTTAAAAATTTTCACCTACCTCAATTCGAAAATCGGTTATATCTTTATAGAATGTGTGAAGCGATTTTAAAAATCTCCTATATATGAAAGATTTGAAATTGATTATAATTTGCAATGTTTAGTAAATGAAAAGTGGAAATTCGTTAAAAGCGTGGTCGGTATAATTAAAAACTATGATAATTCTTAAAAAAAATCGATTTTCCTGGCAAATTTATAGTTCAGATAATATCCAAATTTCCATTATTTAATGTAATTTCAACCAGGTTTGAAAGAAAAATATAGTGATATTGAAAGCTTTTTAAGGTTTTCCTTCCATTTATCCTGAGCATTCGTATCTGAAATAGTGTCCTGTGTGTGAAGCCGCCTTATTATTTGGAATCATCATAGATGAAATAGGTTTTCTTCTATGCCATCGCACATTTGTCGCCTCGGGTATTCAATATTAAGTTTTCAATTTTTCGTTTGACATTAATAAAATAATCAAATTGTTCGTTCGGTAAAGGAAATCCTTGACCGAAATTAAATAACGTCTCTATATAGTAACACTGTCCGTAGTTTGTTCGAAAAATTTCCGTATTATATGTAGTAGCCAGTAGTTTCAATCCGAGAAAATGTCTATGGATTTCTTACGGATTTTCGTTGGAATTTTATATGATGAGTGCAATTATGTCCATGGAATTTTATAAAAAATGTCCTTGGATTATCCGCATATATTTTCGATGATAATTTGTACGGATTCTGCTTAGAATTAGTTGGTATTATTCCACAGAATATCCATAGAATTTATCTGCATATTTTTTTGTGAGCAGATCCACGGATTTTGACAAAAACGTATGTTCGCAAGTAATACCCGTGAATTGTCCGTATTAGCAGAATAAATTTCTATTATGACAATGTTACCAAATCGTGGTTTGATACGGTGTTTTACCGATGCCGACTGCATTTTTTTTTCGAAATAAACAAAAACAAAAAACCGCGAGGATAAAATCCATGAAAAGTCTTACAAAATTCCTCGGAAATATATAGATTTGAATTGCTGGTTGTGTTAAAAATTACGGAAATAAATTAAAAAGAATGAGGAGTATATCTATAGATAAGCGAAATATTTACAAAATTTGAACCACTGTCTTGGATAATTGGTGAATTAAATTATGAATACAATATCGAGCGGATATAAGTTAGAAATCGACAATCCAAAGATTTTAATTGATCTAAATAAAATACTATATTATATTAAGTGGAAAATCTATGGACATTCTTTGGACAAATTCCATGGAAAATATGTGGATTTTTACCACGGAAATTTTCCACATTCTTCAAAGTACGGACAAAAAATGTTACTAAGGATGGTAATCCAATTTTTATATATATTGAATTGAATTTAATGTTTATAAATTGTTTTTAATGCAATTTAGAAGTTGATGAATTCTTAAATTATATGAAATCTAAGTATGACGCAACCTCACCGAATAAAATTTTCTACATTGAGCTAATTAATAATTAAAACAATAATATTAGTTTCCGCATGAACACTTTTATAAATAATAATTATATTATTAATTTAAAATGAATTCACCAAACAATAAAGTGACGACGGTGTAGTTAAGCGATCATTGATATGAAAATGTTAATAAAGGTATATTATTATTATAACGTGCATATGCAAATACATATATTAAGCAGTTTGACAATGAAATATATATATTACAACCAGATAGTATTGTATTAGTTTTTCACATACAACTTTGCCAAAATTTTAATGGATATAAATTAACAAATAAATATTTTATATATGAAATTTATCTCAGCATTTTGTTGGAACACTCCCAACAAAAAATTCATTCATATGAATGTATTTTCATTTACGTGTACATTACGTACTATGTAAATATAGCAAAAGTACTAGTAGTATATATTTAATTCTCTGTATAAAAAATTAATAATTCTAAATATTATTTTATGGTTATTATAATATTAAGAGTTTTCATGGCGGTTTTTACTTGGTTGAGAATTAGCAACATATTGTGAACGAGTTGGCGAGAGAAGAGTTTGATATATATATTTGTAGTTATAGATTTCTCAACATCATCATCAACGTATATATATATATATATGAATTTTGCTATACTATACTTACTTACTTACTCCATGGCATTATTACCACGGGTGCGGTTTTAGCGCTTTTCCAACCTGACCCATCCGCAGTCAATGTCTACCAATCTCGAATTTTAAGGATCTTTATAACACACAGTTTACTGCATCCAGCCACCTTTCCTTAGGTCTTCCATATTAATCTATTGATTTTGATATTGTTTTGACAATATTTGTTGTTTGTTTTGTTTCTTTGATGGCACCAAATATGCCACGGCGAATTTTTCGTTCAAAAATTCGAAGTAATTGTTCTTAGTTTTGTGTCATTCACCAGGTCTCCGATCCATACGTTACTATATATATATTCGACGCATTAATATTATATATAGCTTGCACTTAACATCTCGTTGTAATGTTTTCGATTGGAATTGTTTGTTTTTTTAGCTCGTTATAACATCTGTTTCCAGTTGTTACTATGCGACAAATTTCCACTTCCATATCATTTTCTACATTTATCAACGATCCTTATTAAATATACAAAACAATTGACTATTTTAAAAATTGTATTAACTGTTTGATCTCGAATTTCTGATGTATTCGTTGCCACCATATATATTTTGTTTTGTCTGCATGTCACTGCGTGAGATCTAGATCCGATGTCTCCTTGTGAAAGCATTCTTGACAGTTATCATATTCCGACCCATTATGTCCGTATATCATCAGCATACGCTAATAATTAAATTTCGTAGAAATCGTGTCCTGTTTATCAATATTTACTTATGCGCCTGGCCACTGCCTTTTCCAGCTTAATATTAAAATGTAGTGTTTATATTAGATCGCTCTGTCGTAGTCCATCAACCGTCTCAAAGTGATCAGATAATTTACCTTGGAATCGTACTTGTCACTCCGCATTTTCCAACGTCATGGCCATACCAAATCTATCAGTTTTGTTTTTTGAATATCAAATTCTTCCATAATTTTTCATAATTTTAACCTATTGACGCTATCATATTCAAAACAAACAAATGGTGTGTGTATCAACATTGAACTGCCTACACCAAGATCTTACTACTTACTACTTACTCCATGGCATTACAACCCGGGTGCGGTTTTAGCCTTCTCCAACACGCTTTTCCAACCTGACCTATCCGCAGTTAATGTCTTCCAATCCCGAATTTTTAGGATCTTTATATCACAGTTTACTGCATCTAGCCATCTCGCCTTAGTTCTTCCGGCTCTTCTTCTACCCTCTGGTTTACTATTTAACAGTTTTTTCGGCACACGCTCCTCCTCCATGCGTTCTACGTGTCCAAGCCATCTCAATCTATTGATCTTGATTGTTTTGACAATATTTGGTTGACCGTACAACTTGTCTAATTCAAAATTGTATCTTCGCCTCCAACCATTCTGTTCTTTGACGGGACCAAATATGCCACGGAGTACCTTTCGTTCCAAGATCTGCTGTAAACTAAATATTATAGATCTGATGTAAATCGCTCTGGTAGTCTCCGATACTGGTAATCTTCGATAATTTCATTGGCGTATGGAATAAGTGTATGGTATGTAGTTATTACAATCTAATATGTGTACTATCTCAATAATTTTCAAGTTTACAAATGATACGGTTTGTACATGAATTTTCTCTTGCCACACACATCTTTATAAATTTGGTTGAGTTTACTAAAATTACTGGATTTTTATACTTATTACTTTCATCAATCGATCAATTATAGAAATTTGTGTCAATTGTATAGAAGCAATCGATTTTCAATGGTTATATAAATTACATCGTTTCATCGTTCTGTAAATTAACTGGTTGAACTTTCACGATAAAATACTTGTCCATTTCACGTACACGCAGTCGGGTATGTACAGACTTTCAGTGGAGTAAATTAAAAATTTACATTATAAGTAGGTGTATATATTCACTTGTTGTGTACATTTGTCGATGTGTGTATATTTAATTTTTATAATATGTATATCTATCTATCTATGCACACAAATATAATCGATATTTAAATAATAATAAATATAGAATAATGAATATAACAATTGATATATTCACAGATCTTTTAAAATCGATCATATCATAATATTGGATATAATATTTAATATTAAAATTTGTATTAATATCCAGTATTCAAAAAAATTCTTAGTGTCTGTTTATTATATTAATACTTTTTAATGAACAATATAATTTTTCATTTATTATTTTAAACAATATGGGCTGCCAAAATATTATTGTTTCATTTATTTTATGGAATTTACATATACCATAAAAATAATACATACAATATTTTATCTGTAAATATAAAAATTTTAAATTGAAGATATTTCATTGATTTGTAAATAAGCTTAAAATGCATCATATACTTATAATTTTTAAAATATAAAATATTTATAATTTGAATATTTATGAATTGGTAAAAAACTAAAAACAAACTTGTTGCATATATGGTACTATTGCATCACACAACCCATAGGCGATCATAGTATGTTATTCTGTTTCGCATGCAGTTCATTTTATTTGAATTGAATTGAATACGATACATTTTCTGAATAACTATTTCGAACACCATAAATTTTATTTATACGGGTGCATTTATTTTAAAAATAATATTATATGTCATGTGTAGCGGTATCAATTGAGCGTTTTTTTGTGAAAATAAAACATTAATTTTAAATGGCAAAGTAAAAAACATTTTATTCAAAATATTGGCCATTGCTTTCTACACATTTTGATCACCTTTCGGGCAATATGTGGATACGACGTCAATAGGATTGTTCGTCGTTTGAAAGCAAACCAATCAGACACCCAATTTTCGACTTCTTCGTAGGAATCGAAGTGCTGCTCAACCAATGCGTGTCCCATCGATGAAAACAAATGGTGGTCGGAAGGAGCCAAGTGTGGTGAATACAGCGGGTGGGGTAGCAGCTCCCAGCCAAGTGCTTTTATTGTATCCTGAACCGATTTTTCTTTGTGTGCAGGTGCATTGTCATGGAGCAAAATTACCTTGCCGTGTCTTCCGGCCCATTCTGGTCGTTTTTCGATCAATGCATGCGTTCAAATTGATCATTTGTTGTCGGCAGCTATCAGTATTAACAGTTTCACCAGGTTTTAGGAGCTCGTGGTATACCTTTCTGGACCTTTCTGGTCCCACCAGACACACAGCATTGTCTTCTTGCCGAAACGATTTTGTTTTCCAGTCGATGTTGATGGTTGTCCTGGATTAACTCATGATTTTTTTCCGTTTAAAATTCTTAAAATAAATCCATTTTTCATCGCCAGTAACAATTCAATGCAAAACTCATTTTCTTGCAAAATTTCACAAGTGTTTTTACGGTTTTCCATCTGTCATGTTCATTCAATTCATGTGGTACCCATTTTCCACATTTTTGGATATTTCCCATAGCTTTTAAACAGTCAAAAATTGTTTGTTGTGCAACATTTAACATTTCTGTCATTTGCTTTTGATTCAAAGTGTTATTTTCATCCAATATTGTTTGCAATTCCACATTATTTCTCACATCAAAATCATTATCTCTGAACCGTTGAAACCATCTTTTGCACATTGCTTCTGATAGAGCATGATCACCATATGCCTCGCGACAAGCATTCGATGCGACTCTGCAGCACTTTTCTTCAAATGAAAACAAAAATTTAATGTTTTCCGCAAATTATCATTTTCTGGTACAAAATTCGACATTTTTAACACGATCAAAAAATATGATGTTGTTTGTACAATGAGTTGATGATTACTAAATATGCTTGACAGATGTCATAGCAACCTAACAAAAAAACAATTAAGGCTCGTTCACTCACAAATGTTCTCTATCGAGACATTTGTATCTTAACGATCACTTAATACCGGTACACCTGGTACACATACGTATTTAATCTTATCATTTTTATATAAACCATACGCATACACATAACATATTTTTTCTTTTACCTTATCACTTAATATCTGAATTATCTTATCGTGTTAATAAAATGATCCGTAGGTTTTTTATTATTTTTTTTACACTTTGATTGTACAAATTTATATGATACGGCATAAGTCTATAAAAGTATTTCAAATTTTATACTTATTTTGTGTTATCAATAAATATTGCACATTTTATCTATTTATAAATATATTAATGTTTTTTCTTGTTATTGTTGCTGCGGAGACATAGTCATTTAAATTTATCTCATAGGGTAACACCGCAATGGTCAATAATGCGAGCTGTGTGTGTGTGTGCGCTTTAATAATGGACCGAAATGTTACAATATTTACTGAATTAATTTATTGAAAATTTATATATTTTAACGATAAAACGTAACAATTTAACAAAATAGCGTATATTCAATAGAAGTGTTAAATCAAACGTTATTTCTTTATCAAATTTTTCGGTGATCGACTATATATTGTTTACCCTATTTACATATACCATAATTATGACCGATTTTATACTTTCTTGAGGGGAATACCCGAAAGGAACATTACATTTTAAATAAATAAACAATATTTAATTGGATAGTTTTGAAGGTCGATATTTATATATTATGGAGTATGTAGATGTTTTGCCACTATATTTACATGTTGATTGATCATTTTTTAAATAACGTCGTTAATTGTTGTATAATTTATTTATTTTTCCATTCTTTCAAAACAATATGTTTCGACATAATATAAATATTTATTTAAATTGTAAACTGTTTTCTGTATTAATGAATAATTTTGTCAATGAACAATATAATTATTATTAGTATTATATGTCTACCATAAATATATAGTGGAAATTTTTTTTCTTAATCCTAATCTGAGTTTTGAAAAATATATAATGATTTCGTGTTAACTATATGTACGGCGTTGCGGAGCTACCATCACATACATCACCACTTTATCAGCTAAGCGGCGTCGCTTGCATTTTTCGATTATAGGTAAACAAATCCTATTTTCATTCCGTTACCTAAAAATATCGTTATCGTTAAAATTGTAAAAACAATTACAATTTTCATAAATTTATGTAACGCAGCTATACATACAGCAGCTAAATATGTGTACGCAACAATCGAAATAGGATGTATTGAAACATTTTTACGTCGAAAATCTTATTATTATTTAATTTTAAAGTTTGTTGGTTAGCGCAGCATCTATAAGTCAATGATTATTTCTTTGAATTCATATTGTTATGCGGCATATAATTGATTTTTCTCTATAATGACTTCGTGTATAAGTTTCACAGCCTTGCTTGGTACACACGATTTATTACGAGACGAGCGGTTCAATTATAGCAAGGTAAAACTCAAAATTATCTAATGCTAAAAATTTAAATAATTTTAAATAATATTAAAATCGATAAATTAATTTTGTAAGCAAATTTCATTACTATATAAAAAAGTACATCAAATTTAAATTAAATCATCATTAAGCAGCGTAAGTGACAACATCTATTGGAATAAATTTCAAAAAAGAGCAAATTTTTAAATTTGAAAATTCGTTAAATTTCAAATAAAATTACGATAATAATAAAAAATAAATTTAAATTTCTTATATAGCCGAAATAAATTCAATTGTTTTTTCTGTCCAGAATTTTTTATTGACACATTTTTTATTTCGATTTTTATTATTGCTAGTTTTTGTTTTGCTTGTGTCACGTCGTAGTAAATGAAAAATATAGGGAAAAACAATTGCATATTAATAATTTAATTATTTTATATTTAATAAATAATTTAAGGTAAAGATAATCTATTATTTTAAATTTATAAACCGAATATTAATATTTAATATGATTTAAGTTTTATTTGCTAATTATTATTACAGTGTTTAGTTATTGGGGGTTTACAAAATGCCTGTCAAATAAATTTTAACTTTCTTTTTCCCTTGTTTGTGTTAATGATGTGTGCGTAATTGTGGTGCTCCTCATTTATTTCTATTTTATACATTAACATATTGTAATTGTTTTAATTATTTTTATTTTATTTATTTCCCAACAATTATCACTTTATAGAATAATTAATTTTGCTGGAAAAGATGGTATAGATTTTTAGTTATTTAATAATTAAATTTTCCTATATGCAAACGCAAAAAAGAAATGTGATTGTGTGTGTGCGACTCCGCGGTGACAAAATGTAGCATTTATTGTTGTTGTTGTTGTTCTTGATTGCTGCGTTTTTGTGTTAATGTTTAAAATTGTACCAAATTATTTCGAAAATAAAAAGTAATAAATTAAATATATTTAATTTGATTTCATACAACATTTATTTAAATTTACCTAATAATAATATTCATTTATTTCTTTTTTTCTCTTTTTAGCTATAGCAAATGTGTGTCGCGGTCCAATTTTTGTTATTTGTGAAATGAAATTGCAAATTGAACTGTATGTGCAGAATATTCATTCATCTACATTACCGGCGGCTTCTCTATTGCGGCTAATTTGGGGAAAAGTCAATTGGTGAGTACCCGTTTTATTTATTACATTTTAATTATCGTTTATATCCTTTTTTATTATATTACATGACTTTAATTGTTTATGGTATGGTATATTTGCGATATTTTACCTAAATTTTAATTTATGACATAAGAAAAATTATTTTTAAATTAAAATAAATTTTAAACTGCATGTATTCAATACAATTTCCTAAATATCATTGACAACCTAATTTTCTTTTTTTTTTTTTATATTGGCGGAGTACATGTTCTTAACCATCAACCCCTTTTCGCATTTTATTACTTAAAAAAGTTTATATTTATTTAAAAAAAATCAACAATATTATTACAGAATTTTTCATAAAACTATCTGAAAATAAATGTGGGATACAATTTGATGTTTATATAATCTTGAAAATCTATGGCATGAAAAGTTAACACATTATAAGATAATAAAAATTAATAGGTCATCTTAAAAGTTTATATTCCGCGGAAAATTTAATTTCATAATTTAGTTTAATTTCACCCAGGTTATAAGAAAAAAATATAACAATATTGAAAATTGAATGCTATTTCTCAGCCTTCGCCACTGACTGATTATAATATAAATATAATTTTATATAAATTACTACTTATAGATATAAACCTATATACTTATATTTAACATGTTCCAATAAATAAATTGATAATAAAGCTCAATACTTATTTATTGTAAACTCTGTCATATACAATATTCTAGTACAATATAATTGATTAACTGAGATACCATCATTTGTATGATGTGAATAATGAGTATGCACGCAAACGCTATCGACTATACTCATATAAGGTGAAGGTGTTAAGTTTATTACGTTATGTTGTTGAAATTTAAACGCTAAGTAATAATTAACTACTGCGAACCTTTATTAAACCAGCAGTACGGTATTACAATTTCAGATAATATATGCTATGAAAGTTGTTTCTAGAAAATTTGTCCGTATAGTAGATGAACAAACCGTTCAATGATATAGAAAGAATATTAAAAAATATCAAATGATTTCCATTGGAGTTTAATTGTATATTCATTCATATGTTAATCTTATGACGCGTGAATTGTAAATCATTTCATACCTTGAGAATGACATACAAAATACAGACACACGCATATCCATATAAATTCTGTTAAATCCTTCGTAATCGTTTCTATATAATATAATATTAAGGATTTAAATTGCAACAATCTACAATGATGTGTCAAATTATATTCAAATTTTCAAATTTATTTGAAATTTTCAACGAGAAAAATATTATTTACAGCTCGACTTTTAGAAGTGTAAAAAGAAAAATCATTTAATGTAATTTGGTATTCGTCCTCTAATTTCAAACAATTATTTCTAGTTGTTTAACCTTCACCTTACTTTCCTACAATTTTTTTTAAAAAATAAGCCTTTCTTTTTTATTTTCTTTTAGTAAAAATTTTTATTTTCAAAATTTTTCGAAATGTGATTTTTTACACATCGTCTTACAATTTTTATTAAATGGTTGTTGCGTTTTAATTTATGTATAAATATTAAATTCATATATGTAATGAGAAAAATATAATTTAATAGTCCAAAATTAATAATTTGAATATGTAAACGAAAAAAGGAAAAACAAAAAATTAAACCGAAAATTTACCAAATTAAATGTTAAGTAAATTTTCGATAATAACCATTAAATAAATAATCAAATTTGGAAATATTATTTTCAATTTCATTAACATATTTTTCTTCTAAATAATATTCAATGCGTGGCAATGGAAATCCATTAAATGGACTTGCTATCGGAATTGTATAAGCACCCATATTTTCAAATACAAGAATATCATCTAAATCTAAATTTGGTAACAATATTCGATCACATACCTATAGAAATAAATATACAATTAATAAAATGAATAAAAAATTATGGAAACGTATGAATTTAAAAATTTGCATTACTTGATCTAATGCATCACATGTTGGACCCCAAATTGAACTATTAAAATATTCGCTATTTTCAATAATATTTAATGTAAGCGGTACAACAATTTTATGATCATATAAATTACAATTAAATGAACCATAAACACCATCATTTATATAATACATATTTTCGATTGTACCCTTTTTATTAATTTGTCTTTTTGAATGAATTTTACAAATTAATGTATATGCGGACGATACATAAAAACGGCCTGGTTCAGCAATTATTGTAACATCATCTGATTCCGGGAAATGTGTATCTATTGCTTTATTAATAATACTAGCTACTTCATTTAATGTTGTATTATTATCACCCGGAAAACCACCACCAATATCTAATACATGGAAATTGTAGCCAATCATTTTAGCATAATCAAATAATGTTTTAGCTTCTTTAATAGCTTTTTTATAAATTGGAAGATCCATACAACCGGAACCGACATGAAAGCTAATGCCAACTATCTATAAAATAAAAATTAAATTATTATATATATTGTCGTGTCAGTAGAATAATAAATTAACATCTCTATTATTTATATAGAATTATATAGACTTACTTTTAAGTTCAAACGTTTTCCTAACTTTATAAGTTCCGGTGCTTCTGTTTCCGTATCACATCCATATTTTTCACCTAATGGACATTGTGCTTTCTTCGCATCACAACGAATGCGAAGAACTAAATTCGCTTCAGGAAAATTTTTTTCGATTTTAAATAGTTCTATTTCACTATCAAATGTCATCGTTTTGACATCCATTTTACGAGCATAGCACACATGTGATTTTGGTTTAGTTGGATTAGCAAAAATTATTCGAGATGTTGATACGCCAATATCTAATACCTACATAAATAATATATATGGTGTTTATAAAATATAATATAATAATTTAATTAATTAATTATTCATTCACACCAATTTATTTATATTACTATAAATATTAGCATTACGCATAAGTATAGATTTTTATTGTACACAATATTTACCTTCTGAATTTCACCTTTGGATGCACAATCAAATCCGGTTCCTAATGATGCAAGTATTTTGATAACCAAGCTACTGTCATTGCATTTAACGGCTATAGTAAACAATAATATAATATAGAAACGATTTAAAATTTAATAATTAGCATACAATTTATATGATGTTCAAAAGTTTTTATCCGCGTTCACACATGATTTTACCTTTTTAAAATATTAGCTACTCATTACCCGTTAGTTTTATGGTTAGCAAAATAATTACAAATAGCACATAGCCCAATTATGTGTCTACAAATATTGATCTTACTTAAATTTTAATTCAAATTGTTAAATTTTTATCTGTACATTTTACATAAAATCTAAAGATATTAGAACGATTAGGACTTAAGATCAATAAAATAATTATATATACCATATTTTCATGGTTGGTTTACGATAATCTCAATTTGAATCTATATCATTATTGTTTTATCTTTGTAATATGTCTTTTTTGTGGTGTTTGGTATAATTATAATTGAAATCGAGCGTGACATGTGATTCTTATCCACTAGATAGCAGTGCTGCTATCGAATGATCACCAACGCTCAATTGTGAAAATTCCTTGTATAAAGAGGAATTCTCAATGGTCACCGATATATAAAATTGAATGCATTGTGGAAAATATGTCATACGTCTTTCACCAATAGAATATGTTATCGCGGTTTGTGCTTCTCTCGTTCGGTAATGAAAAACAATTTTCAATGTAACTTCAAGTATTGCTTGTTTTACTAAAATATTTGACATTGTACAGCATATGAAAACTGCTTCACATGTACGCAAAGATATTTGTTATCCATACTCTTTCTGATCTTATAAACTTATAATATAATCAAGCATTGACTTAATAATACCTTCAGCAATATTAATCTATTATATCGATGTATCCATAATGGATCTCTCTATATCTATATATATAAGTGAATACCAGGAATTATTGTGTTAATCTTTAATTAAGAAAATACACACATGACTCTATGAAGCATAGAAATATTAATGCTATATATTTGAAAGTGTTAAACCGATAAAATTTTGGACTGGCGGTTCGAATTTTTATATTTGTCTAAATATAAATAAAATACTATACGAGTATAAATATAATTAATATCCGTTGTGTAAATATATTTAAAGTAAATTGCATATTCTCATAAATGAGAAATATTTTGATAACCTTGAGTCGTCATAAAGAATAAATATAATTGTCGTAAAGATTTGAATTCATTAAACTTATAACCTATAACCACATTATATTCGGTCATATAACCAACCGCATCATTTATTAATCTATATATGATACATTCAATGATAATTTTTGTATATTTATGGTCTTAACAAAATGTTAGCATGATAAGAAACGCCGAGTACTTATATAATATAAAAAGATATGTTGTGCTGAATAAGAGATAATAAATTTTTACAATGTACGTAATCAAATAATATACATAAATTAAAAATATTAACAAGATATATTTTTTTTGGAATATGGCAGAACATTTTGTGTAATAAGGAATGAATATATCGATATTGATTTAATATACAAACCATAAAAAGGTGTTACTCTAGGTAATAATTGTTTCCATGTTTGATGTTTTTTTATAATATCCGATATATCACAAATATATATCGGTTCATCTTGAATTTCAATTTTGTTGCGTTTTCTAATCATATCCATTGGACGTACCGGTTCATTTACAATGTTAACATTATCATAATCTTCAAATTGAATGGATTGCATTGTTGTATGTTGTATATTTATTTTATTATTATGAATGAATTATTTTTTTCCGAACAGCACCTGTAAAGAGAAATAGGTAAAAATTATTAAGAATTAAATTCTAAATGGTATATTAATTAAAGTAACTCATAGATATATATATATATATACGACGATACTATAAACAGACTGTATTTAAAAGGTACACACCAGCCACATCCGATCACTTAGTTTATCTATTCTGATTCTGTGCAATGAAATACAATCATTATGTTAGTTTTTTTATTTCTCTTTGGGTTATAAAAGTTATATGAGTTGGATCCCGCATCTGAGGTCACACTTCCCAGCCAGATGCTTCTAAAGTTTTCTTTATCCGTTTTGCACGATGAGGTCTAGCGTTGTCGTACTGTAACGTAACCTTGTCATGTCTTTTCCCCTATATTGTTGGCGGCCACCGTTCTTACAATTCCCCGACTCTAATAGATTATGGATTAAACGTTGTTGGTAATGTGCACCAGTGTTGGGCTCTGACCCGATTCCAGGAATTAAAAGCATATCACCACAAGAATTCCACAAGAATTTTATTTACTCAACTTGAGATTTTTTCTGAAAAAAAGTAATGAAATAAAATTCTTTGCAAATGCTCTTTGTTTTTTAGTACAACATTTTCCACATATTCAACAATCGAATAAAAAATATACTTGTTTTTACGCATCAGCGAAATATGCCACCACCATCACCACCACCACCACCACACACACTAAAACTGAAAGGTTGTTTGGAAGATCTTTTAAAAAATATGTGTATGGAAAATTATTTTAAATAACTAATAATTAACGTCAATATTTTATTTTAAATATTATTATTATAACGTAATAGTTTTTATTTCGATATTAGTGATAATTAAAAAAATTATTCAATTATTAAGCAATAATTAATAAATAAAAATGCGTCAATAATTGAGGTACATGCAGGTCAAATAATAGGAGCATTGACGACAACGTTTATAAACTAATTATTATTATTATTATTATTATTATTATTATTATTATTATTACTAAACCAATAATTCTTATTAAATAAGTATTCTTTTCATTTTAAATACAAAATGTATGCGATATTATTTTATCTTTGTTTTGATTAACTAATATATTGTACAATTTTTTTTATACGCAAATTTAATATTGTTATAATAAACATATAACAAAAAAAAAATCGTTTTGTAAACGCGCGTTACTAAAAACACACGACACGACCCGGATGTTTTTAATTCATTTTTATAACATGATTTTTCACAATTTTTGAAATGAATAATGTCCTGCGAACCGTTAAATGTTAATTGTATATGTTTTTGTCTATATTAAATAATATAAATAAATGGGTTTTTCATTATATTAAATAAAAAATAATAACATTGAATGATAATTTCTGTTATCAATATCATACGAGTAAATATTTTGTATAATTATATAATAAAATAATTTAATTACATAATTTTGACATTTTAACATTTGTATATTATAATTTAAATAATTTTTAAATAATAATTAGTTATTAATTATAGTATAGCGAATTATCAACAGAATTAAAATAATAATTTTTTTTTGTTTTTTATACTGGGTGTCCCAAATTTCGACGGCAATACAAAAACACTAGGTTCTCTGGGACATTTTGCGTCGAAAATATTATAGAATATTTTGGCCGATTCGACTTCGGTACGAAGTTATATGCAAATAACCAAATTTTCAATCAGACCATGTTTTGCCCTCTACTATGGGATCAATATCTCAATTATTAATTAACAGATTTTAAATTTTTGATACACTATTATGGCATAAGCATACCGAGATCATTAATTTGCCGTTAAGATAAGGCAATTCTCGCATGTGATTATCCAGATACTTACAGGAAGGAGTGTTGACAATTAGCTATTTTTCTTTTTGAAATTTTGTTCAAGCATAAGTTGAAAAATCATAATGAAAAATTATTTTCGGTATAAGTTTAAAAACTTATCACATTCATAAGCTTTCAATTTAAGCTATAACATTACGATAGGTCTCAACTGGTTTCAAAGATATTCACAAATAACTACAATGATGTAGGCATAAAATTGATTTTCGTTATGGAAAAAATTTATCTTTTTTTTGCTTTACCCAGAACCAAAAAACGAGAGGACGTGACAGATAACTGATTCCACACACAACTGTATGCATTCACAAACACAAACGATCTCATACACAAAGGTCCACAAACATAAACCCACAGAAGCAGCACACGCACGCATATCAACCCGGTTTTAAACAAACAAAGCCTAAAATAATTGCTGAAAATGTGCTCATTCAGCTCGAATACATAAACAACAACACTTTTCAATAGACCGAATCAATCTTTAAGTGTTTGCTGTGGTTTGTGGCAATACTCTTGGATACAGTCTTCTTCAGTACGCTGAATTAACTCTGCCACGTGAAGTAATCACAGTTGCATAGACTTTTTCTTTAAGGCAATCCCATAAATAGAAATCCAATGGATTTAAGTCTGGAGAACGTGGCGACCATCTTATGGGCCCACCACTGCCAAATCCATCTTTTGATCGATTTCTAATGGATCAATCAATACTGATATAGGTGTTTTAAATGCGTACATATGATATATAATTACTATACAAATTATCGGAATTTGTATAAAGATATATTTGGATTTTCTATAGTGTTTTGGATTTCATATAAAATATTTATAAAATTCCTTTCTGATGTGATCCGTATCCATATGTAGGACCAACGGTTTATTTGTGAGAAAATGGTACATTAATATGTTCTATATAACTCAAATGTGTATATTGGCAGTCGTTAAAAGACTTTCCACTACAGTGGAAATTTTGTAGATATACAGTGATGAAATTTCAATGCCTTTTTCAACATTGGTTAGCATTTAATAGTTATGTTTTAGTATTTTAGTAAATATAAAATGATTTGTATAAGAAAGTTTCGCAATAGATTTTGGAATTGTGTTACCGCATAAAATTATGTACCAGGTGTACAAGTATGCTCCATTGCTAACTAGTTTCACATTTTGTAGTTTTCTTCAAATGAACACAAAGGTTAAGCGTACCCTTTTGCGATATAAAATCCTAAATCTATATACAAACACACACACAATATATATTAACATATGATGTGATCTAATTAATTTTTTTTCGTATAAGAAATATTGTAATATATATATAGATTAGAATGAACTACTTTAAACCGATTTTAACAAAATTTATGTATATTGTAAATATTAAATATAAGTGTCTGTTGTGTATAATATAGTCATTTTAACGACTGATAAATTAGTTTTTGCGGAGTATTTATTATTTTATTTTTAATATATGATATAAAAACACAGGTATAATATTGACTGACATCATAATTAATAGTAAATGAAATTTGTTATAATTAGTTATATAAAGTGTGTTAATTAATAATTTCTTCCGAGTATATTAAATGAGTCATGATGAATGAAATATATATTATTGAAATCGTGTAACAAAAGAAGAAAATTCATGAAAATCGAGACACTATTTATAGAATTAATTAATTTGTTAAACCAAAAAAAAATAGAATGAAGCCAAGTTTTTTATTTGCTTTATTTTTATTATCAATATTATTAATTAATTAATTATTATTTTTATTTATATAATTACTAAATTGCATATTTTATAGGATAATATATTTTGATTGAATTTTATTATATTTTATAAATCCATTTATTTCCGTTGATCTAATCCGATTAATTTTTCTCTTTTAAATCGCATCTATTGTACGATCTACCATAAATGCAGATAATGTAAAATCGAATTTATAATAAATACAATATAAATATAAAGCATTTACATTCAATATATGATCATTTTAATTATTAAATATTGTTTAAGAATAAAATGTCATTATAGTTTTTTAATTTTGAATGTGGGGGTAATTAGAGCGTTCTATATATTACTATATTATACTCTGAAGCGACGTGCACATCAGAAACTGAGAAATATCAACCGTGATAAAATTCACGTACGACTGTTCACATATATGGCATCGCTGGAATCAGAACCGATAATATGGATTGGTGATGAGGAATGAAATAATAAAATATAGGCTATGTCAACTCATATGAATTTTATGTATGACCGATACGCGATCCACAGATGGAAGCTGAATTTATCAAATAACAAATAACATTTCAAAATATTAGATTTTTATCTGAAAACGATAAAATAAAAAAATATCCACATTTTAATATTTAATTAAATATTTTTAAACAAATTTCATATTGGAAAATATTAAATAATTTAACACTTTATTTAAATTTAAAAGTATACAAAAAAAACATGTGTAAACTCCCGTCCTGTCCATATAACTGAATATTTTTCTGGTAGCCAATTTGGAAGTAGAGACTATATTATGAAAAAAAAATGGAATTAATCCACCGAACTAAATTTTCCGTGGAAAATCGACTTTTAAGAATTATCATCTTTTTGAATTACGCGGGCCATAGTTTTAACTGATTTCTATTTTTGCTTTTACAGCATTGCAAATTATAATCGATTTCCAATCTTTTATAGAAGAGATTTTTAAAATCGATTCACACAATCAAAAGATATGATCGATTTTTCATTTGATGTCACGGAAATTTTGATAGTGTATAAATTTTTGTGTGTCAATTGTTCACTTTTTATACAGTACCACAAATTTCTTTAAATTTTCTCTGCCATCGATTGGTGGAAAATCGATCATATCTTTTGAATGCGTGAATCGTGTTTTAAAAATCTCTTCTATAAAAGATTGGAAATTTGAGTATAATAATTTACAGTTCTGTATACAAAAAATGGAAAACCGTTAAAACTATTGGTATTTAAAAAAAAGATAATAATTCTTAAAAATCTATTTTCGGGAAAATTTAATTCGGTGAACACCCAAATTTTGTTTTTTTCTCATAAGTTAATCTAATTTCACGCAGGAGGCTATAGGAAAAATATAGTGATATAGAAAACTGAAGGTCGCATCTCAGGCTTCAACCACTGGCGAAAATCATTTAATATGAAATGGTTTATCGGTTTCCGATGTGCACTATATAATATTTACATAATATACGGATGAATAATAAGAAACGTAGTCCAATAACGTATTTTTGTTACGTGAAATCCTGCAATATTCTGCGTTAAAACATATAGAATTTACCATCAAATTTAATGCTATTCAATAATAATAATAATAATAATAATAATAATAGATTTAGTTTAAAAATCTTTGGGATGTGAATGGCTAAGGTGCAAGTGGTTATTATATGCATATTTTGTAATTCAAAGTCGAAAAATGTGATATGTGATAAGTGGTTCATGTCATAAGACTACCATTTACCATTTACACTAATTTACGTAACATCTTAACATCTTTCTAATAATAATAATTTTATATATTGATTTTCGATATACTTTTCCAATTAGACCACACACACACACACACACACACACACACACACCATGTCTGATATACTAATAAATGACATTTTCTATTGTATTTCATATGCATACGACGGTCTGTCTGTGTTCACTGTATACTTATTAGAAGAAATTGATTGAAAATATATGATAATAGAGTGTGTATAAGCAAAATTAAATCTATACAAATAATAATAATATATTGTAGTTATAACTTGTTATAACATGACTAAATGTAGATTATATATTTGGAACATATATTATTTTGATTATATTATTTTTTTTCCGATTGTTTATTTTATTTATTCAGTTAGTAACAAAATTTTGTTATGAAAAATGATATATATTTTCGATTAATTATAATCTGCTAAATAAATATATATTAAAATGAAACATTAAAGTCTAAAATGCATATGGTGGTGGCCATGCGGTTATCTCGACTAAATTTTATATAACACACACACACACACATTTGGTAAATGAATTTTATATGTAGTATTAAATTAGAATGTGAGATGATAATTCGCATATAAATTAAATTATATTAATTATTTTATCCACTCAAATACAGAATAAATATAAAATATTGAATTAAGACTAATTACCTCTTTTTTTTTTCCCGCTTTAACAAAAAAAACTTTTAATTATAAATTAATATTTATTTATTTATTTTTTTGCTACTATTGAAAAAAAAAACGTTAACTTTTATTATTATTATTTTTTTTATTTTTAATTTAAATAAAAATTTGTTTTACACAAAATAATTAAAACAAAACAATCAAAAATGTATGAAAATCTGCATAGAACAGATTAACACACACACACACACGCACACATAAAATATAACAATACAATTTATTTAATTTTTGCAATTTCCAATTTTATAAAACCAATATCAATCACACGGTCGAACTTTTTTTTTTAAATTATTAGGACTTCACATTTTCAAAACGAAAAATTGGTTTATTAATTTTATTTATTAAAAATGTGTTGTACTGTATGGGTGAATTGGTTATTTCGTAAAATATACTGTCAAAATGTAACTTTATTGGTGTTTCAATTAACACTGAACTGAATGTAAAATATATAAATCATATTTTATTTATATACTTTAGATGTGAATAGGTGTGTGTGTGTGGGTAATATTTTATTATTTCATATGTTTTATTGCACACTCACACACACCACTACAATATACCATACCATACCATATACAATTATGTATGACTTATGGTATGACGTTTATTATACAAGGTGTTCCAGTATATTTACCTAAATTACTCGATGGCGATATAACTCAGCTACGGTTTTAGCCTTCTCCAATAGGTTACTATCCGTAGTCAATATCTTCTAATGCCGAATTTTAAGAATTTAAATCACAGTTCACTGCATCTGGTCATCTTGCCTTTCATACAACATTCCAAGATGCAAGTTTTAAATCATTGTCGTCAAAATTTTCGTTGCTTGAGTCGTTGTAGTGTCTGATCAGAGACCGGTGTTGTAGAATTCATAACTGATTGTTATTTATTTTCAACCTAATTAATCATTCTGTAAATTCGTAGGGCATTTACAGGGGGTATGTCGCACCTCTTCCGAAACCAGGTTATAATGGCGCCGCTAATTCGTCGTTACGGTGCGTAAACTGAATCGTTAACTTAGTTTTAATCAGATGCTGTTTTCACACAACATGCCTCGGCTACTTATTCTTTATTCGTAGCTAACCTATTATATTATATGCTGTTCCACTATCCACAACCTGTGGACGCGTTCGGTCGCAAGTGGCTTTGCAACTATGCTGTACCCCTATGACTGTACCCAACATACCATACATCTCAGTATACCACCCACCCGGAAATTCTGAAATTTCTTGTTCAGTGAAAACTTGTTCTACATTGCTTGCAAGTGACATACTTTATTTTTTAATAGAATTTTTGGAAGTTATGACCGGCTTGCTCTATACGTAATAACAGCTGCTTGCATGTGTCAATTTTTTTCCTAATACACATGATTTTTCAGTCAATACCCGTTACATAATAATCTAATAATTCAGGTGATCTAAATAAAATGTTTTAGGCTATATTTCCAGTGGGTATGCGGCAAGCACATTCATACGCATATGATTAGTTAAGAAAAGTATGTATTTAAGATAGAATCATCAAATATTCACGTGGTTACGTAAGGTATGTTGAATATGACGTCGACTACTCAGACATTTCCATCTAAAATATTTATTTCTTTCTTTAAAAAAAAATTCCCAAGGATTACGTTTTGCGTTTCGAATGTGAAGGAGTTACTCTGTCTTATGCAAATATATATTTTGTACTATCGTATTGTATATTATACTATGTATGTACTATGTTTATAAAGAGTACAGTGATACGGGGGCATGCATATATCAAGGAAGAGCCGCATAGGAAATATAACTTATACGAACATATATTTATTTTACTTTATAATCAATATAACAATTTAATAATATCATTATTAGAATAAAATCGGCCAACAAATTTATATTTAAGTGAGTATATAAACTCATTTTAATATATTAGAGACGAGAATAATTTAATTGTATTCATTCCTATGTATTAAATGTTAAGATCTCATTTTGCCGTCAACAGATATATATATAAATATATAAGTCTATAGTCTACATTGACCATTCTCGTGGACAATGAACATTCAAAGATATATTGATAACAAGAAAAATGAATTATGTAATTTAATAATAAAATTTCATTGAACCATCGTATGATAAATTGGCTATTATCTTTTGAACACGCACGTGAAGCGATTTAAAAAATATCTTTTCTATATTTATAGGATTGGAAATTTATTATTTATTTAATACACACATATTCGACATATATAATGTTAAAGTTAATTTATGTTATATATAATTATATATACGGAGGCATCCATTATAGGCTATCTACTATAACTATAATATTCAATACATAATACAAGGTATTGTCGGTATTTCGTGGCTTCTACTACATATATTATATGTCTATCCTGTGGAATCATAATTGCGTCGACCATATTCCTGGTTAAATATTGTATTTCCGACTGTGACTGTTTCGAATTCCGCTATAAAATATCATATATGTAATATATTTAAATACGCCGGCGATTAGCATTGAAATAACTTCATCATCGTTTTAATTTTATAAACTATAATTAATAAAATTGTTTTAAAATACCGTCACAAGTTCTAACATAAACATATATGTTTAAAATGTTGTTATAATTTTGATAATTTCTGAATGCGTCATAAAACAAATATTCTACATTCTAATTATGTTAAAAATTTATATATGTAATTAGTATTATTTATATATGGAATAACTTAAATATTAATAATCTACTTAAAATATGTATAAACATGTGGTGATATGATATTTAAAATAGATTAAAATATAAATAAAATTCTATCAGAATTAAAGATGACTTATTGTCTTTGCTTATAATTATATACGAACAATTTTCATTTTGGAATAGGGGATGTACTACTAGTACACACGTCATTGTTTGCTATTTGATTTTCATATATTTATATTTAATATGTTTTGTTACTGTGCAAATTTAATTTAGAATATAGCACGTATTAATACGACGTATGCATATAAGGATTATAGTAAAATGATTATTTTTACAAGGATTGTGTTGATGGGGAATGATTAAAGATAACATAATCGATATTTTTCTAAATAGATGGTAAATTGATTTGTATAAGAGCTTTACTTTTAGTTACGCTATGCCCAAACAGAGAGTATAGTTGTGTACAAGTAATCATATAAAATTTCAGGATTCAAAATTTAAAACTGTACATGGGGAGTTAAATTACATATTTTTTCTCATTAATTATTAATTTCATATTTATTATTAATTGGATACTATACAATTCTAATTTATTATATAGTTATGGTTCAGTAAAATCCCAATTCTCAATCAATACATTCTCAAAGCATTGACTTTCTATGTAATTAGTAACCTTTGTTAGTAACAACAACCGGTGTATTTGAATAAAATGTTGGAAATTCTAATTAACATAACGCATAAGTGATAATATTTTATTAATTTACATTTTCCTAATATATAATTTGTATATTAACCAGTTTATGTTTACGACTAACCTATGTTAAACATTTTATATAACATAAAGATAAAATTCCCAAATTTAATTATATTTGTATTTATTTATTTATTAATATAGTGTTACACAAATACTATTCACTTGGCATTCAAAGATGTTCCAAGGAAATGAAGATTTTTTAATACAAACATTCAATATAAAATAATTCATATGTCTAACACTTTTAATATTCAATTGTGATTTGGCATAGTATATACACTAATTATTTAGTAGATGATCGGGGTGATGATAGTTGATAACTATTTATTTGTAATTTTTGAATATTGAATTATTTAATTAGTTTATATTAACTGCAATAATGTATTTTAATTATAAAAAAACATATTAAAAAGACGTGCAATTCACATTTGATTTTTATATGTCGTGTATGAAAATACGTTTTTGCATTTTTCTGTTAAACAGATCGTTACCTCCTTATACAATATATTTCTATTAATTGGATATTTTAATTAATGTGTCATTAATATTATAACAAATAATTATTTGTATTCGAATTTTGTTAAAATGTGCGTGCAATTGATATTGATAAGGACGTCATATATGATACATATTTACTTTACTTATACATATTATACTTATATATTAATTGATTATATATACAATATATGATTATTATAAATATGACTATTAGTTGAGGCACATGAGAGAAGAAGGGTATATTTTATTATATTATTTATTACTTCTGAACTTTGCAATATATATATATATTTTATTTAAAAATTATCATTGTTAACATTTATGTCATTAATCTCATTGTGTATATAGTAATAATAGTCATAATAATAATAATAATATCTAGTTAAACAAAATGTGTATAGTAGAGCAATTAATTTTTCAATATGCTCTCGTATGGTAAACAAAACCGATGAAACATTGATAATTTAACTAAATATAATTATATGTTTATATAAACAAAATTAGAGTATTTTGTTCTATTCATTTTATTTATAAATACATCTGGCTATCAATATTAATAAATCTATTTTATTCTTTTATAAATTATTATACCCGTGAGTAACCTTTTTTTTTTATTATTTGTTGTCAGTGATGAACTTTACAATAATATTTTCTTTACCTCTTAACATTTATACAAGCATCTTCACAATCGCTAAGCGTTGCAAATTTATTATGATTACCTCTACATTTCCATGAAAATATTGAACAAGATGTTGTATTACGATTATAAAACCATTTCATTTGTGGTTCTGCGTCAGGACAATTACCACTTACTGGATCTGCATTACAAAAATCTATATATTTAAATATATTTTAGATAATTATATAATATAACATATAAAATAATTAATATTATAATTAATTTAAAACATTACTTGGTATTGTACACTTTTTTCTCAGCATACATGGTTCAATAACTTCTAATTCTTCATTACAATTGTATCCGCCACTTATTACAGTTCGACTTTTTCTTGCAAAACCTTTGCCACAGCTTACACTACATGGTCCAATTGTCCAAGGAGAATATTCACATTCTTCCTAAGAGTTAAAAAAAATTTACAATATTATATATTTATTTAATTATTGGTTCTAAGCTTTTTAGTCTATTTTACTACTAGCATAGAATATCATATCGATATTTTGAAGCAGAGAGAAAACCAAACATTATTTCATAATGTACTTATTAAGAATAATATTGAATATGGTAAAAATACACTATACTCATAATAAAAATATTAATAATAATAGAATATTATATCCCAGGTCTTGGTTGCATACATTTTTATTTCCACGAAACAATGTTGTATCGAATAAGTTGTTTGAACGGTGAATTAATATCAATATAATTAATATAAAATATATGTAAAACCGAAAAATGAAAATTAGAATTTCAATTGACTTAAAATTGTACGACCATATTAATAAATTGATAGTTGGATAAAACAACCGGAAATTGTCTACGCGATATATATTTGTATACCATTTTATTTATTAAAATTACCTCATCTTCCGTTTCATCCAGTTCATCGTCTCCGTTTCTATGCGTCGGTATATCACCAACACAATCAGCAAATGAACTAACACATTTTTTTTCTTGTTGCAATTGTACGTCATTATTTACAGACTATAAAAATTTAAATAAATTTTTTTTTAAAAAAAAAGGTAATAAAATAAATTACAAAAAATTACCTGACAATATTCTTTTGCATCTGGATTAATATATTCACGATATTTAAATTGTGTACCTCTACCACATTTTGGCGAACACTCAGTCCATTCAGTCCATCCAGTTAATGCACATTGAGCTTCTTCATCGTTGTCCTCCTCATATCCTCTGTTGATAAATGTCGGAACATAATTATTATTATTATTTGTATTACCAACATTACCTTGAATTGAAATTGTGTTCAATTTTAAAGGGGTAATTAATTAAGCGTAATTACAAAAAAAAATTATTAAATTGTTAAAGGAATATTTTCGTATGTGTTACCCCATGGATCTTCTTCTGCACATGGTCGTTCATAAATTCTTTGTCTTATCAAATGTAATCTAGCAATTGGTTCCATTTGTTCATTATATTCATCATAAAATGGTGAACGTGGATCATTTGGTGAATCTGATTTTATTCGACGTATATTATCTGGTGGATTTGTTGGTTGATCCGGTGACTATATATTTATAATAACTATTTTTATTAAAACCAATTATAAATAGGCATATTTTAATTAATAATAAATTTATTTACTAAATATGTTGGACCACTATCTGTACCAGCATCCCATGGATACATATTTATTATACGATTTTCCATCCATGTACAATCGGATAAACATAATTCTATACCTGATACACCAACAAACCAATCCGGTGACGGTTGAATCATTGATAACAATGATATTAAATGTTTTTCGGGATCAACACGAAACATTGCAACCGTTTTATTATTAAGATTTGGATATGCTAAACCACGTGCCTTAATAATGGTTCGAATTTCTTGTCTCTATAAATAAAATGTATACAAAATAGAGAACTTTATATATACAATATAATATTATAGTAATGATTGGCTATCGAGTTTATATGTACACAATAATATATAAAACAGAATTTAATAAATTGAATAAAATCATTGAATGCCGGCGTTTCTGTAATCTTAATTACCATTACATTTAGTCCTGTGATGACGGTAATTAACATTAACGAAACGTCGGATTTTAACTAAACTTTTTATAATAAATTCAATGATAACTATTTTTAATTTTGTTAGGATGTAGAGTTGATTTTTCACTTAAGTTAATTAACTATAATAGGACATTACATTTTGTAGTAATTCGGTTTCTAACATTTGTGTTTCTCCATATTGAACAACTTGTTGTACTGCTTCACTGGCTTTATCATTGTATACCCAAAATCTATAATGTTGTTTTGACAAAGAATTAATAATAAAAATTAGTTATTTTTATCCACAAGGAGTGATATTTTTTTCCTACCTATAATTATAATTATGACTGGCACCAATAATATCACTAAATTTTGCAATTAATGTATTTGATGGAAAATCTTTTGGATGTGTATTACGTGACCAAAGTCCTTCAAAGTTTAACTAAATTATCACATTAATATAATAAAAGAAAATAGTTCTATATTTTTAAATTTAACAATCGTGAATATGTCTTTCATAAATTTTGATGTAATTCAAGTACATTTTAATACATACTTCATATCGTGCTTCTGAGCATGCACAACATCTTTCATTTAACATTGATTCTGTATCTACTGTATGTGGATCTTCTTCACAAAATTCACGACTTAATGGACCATCGTCCATATACCATATATCACGATGTTCTACAACAGTTGCACGAAATATAACACAACCAGTGCCTGGTGGTGGTGCCGTCCATATTATCTTATGTATAAAAAAAATATAAACCATTTGATTATTTCTATAATATTGAAATGAAATATTTTCATTTATAATTTATAATAATTGGTAAAATATCCGTATAATTATTAATAAATTATTGTTTCAATAACATTTTTCTTTAAAAAATTTTATTCTATAGCCCCCTACATAATGACAGTTCGTAATTGAGCGAGTTAGAAACAATAAATTAATGTTAATATTTTACGTGTTTCAAAACAAAATTTAAATCTTTTCATATATAAGAAATCCACTGAACTCATATATAACTTAATGGTGCTGATAGTACCACAACAACAAAGTCTATATATACAACACTCTATGAATTAATCTGCGACAAATACTGCGTATCATTTGCGAGAAATTGGGTCGGTGATCTAATTCTCAGAATAAATATGATCAGCTCAAAAACTGGAGGGATCTGTTAAAATGGGGGTGCCATAAATATGATATCTGATTTCGAAATGCCAATACAAATGAATTTTAATTAACGACAATTCAAAATTCATATTTCATCCAGATAAGAGTGGGAATAAATAAAACACTGTCGTCGTGTTGGTATACGGGGACGGCTTCTAGTCGCAGTTATTGGTACATGTACAACACTTTTCCAATTGGTGATTACAGCTATAATAAACAGCACGGTTGAAATTATGAAACTGTTCACGGGATATTATTATTATTATTATATTATTTTTTAATCATCAATCACTCATATAAAAATAAATGAAATCAATTATTTCTATATACGACAACAACAACCCTAGTAGCACATTTTGGCTAAACAGTTTATAAACGTACATTTATATTATAAATATTGATTTTAAATCAATGGTGTAACTTAAGCTACATTGCTACTATATATGTACACTATAATTTTAACATTTAATCATGGCAACGTGAACAATTAATGTATAAACACACGTGACGTTAACCAAACATTAACATAAACGACCAATATAATGATAATGTTAAACTAATGTCTGAATAACATATAACTATACTTTGTTATTTTAAAACAATATGCTGTTTACATACAAGGGAACGATATTTTGCGTTCTATTATATATTTTGCTTTCGTTTTACAAATTAAATTACATACCGCAGTAATATTTGAATTTATAAGCGAAAAAATATAAACAATAACAATAATTACTCCGATTTCACTTTTTGGTGCTGATGTTGTTTGTACAACCATATTTCCACATACAATTTTTGCTAAGGATTCATCATGTAACAATGAAAATAATCCGGTTGTTGGATCTAAATAATCCTGCAGTGTATAAAAATAAAATAAAACTATTAATATAATACTCACTCACACATTATTGAAAATTAAAATTTTTTATACTTGTTGGAATTCTTCAATGTCACTATCTTTTTTCATAACAATTAATGAAAATCCAATATATGTATATCTTGTGGCCAATCGATTCTCCCTTTCGATTCCCTCAATTTTAACTAAATATTTTTAAAATTTTTTCCAATTAATTAAATTAATTAACTATTAAATCCAAAATCTAATTAAATTCATTACTTGTATAATTTTTTGCTGGTGTATAACTTGATGGATTACCCGCTATTCGTATATGATACCGTCCATCAGCTGGTGTTTTATATGCACCTGGTCCTGTTGGCATACGACTACATTTTAATGTAATCACAAATGTAATATAATTTAATAATAAACATAAAACTGAACAAATTACTAATAAATTATTTCTAATTAACCACATTTTATTATAACTTTTAAAATAAATTTCTCAGCATTTTCAGTGAATTGAAATGATTTTTATTTTCTTTTTTATTTTTTTTTTTTTTTTTTTTTCTTAAAATTATATTACTTACATTTCATTTTGATAACATAAGCACATAAGTACACTGATCATGAACTGTTTCGTCAATATACAGATATATCATATATATATATGTGATATTATGCATATTATAATTACACAAAAATATTTTGTTTTTAATTTTTTGATAACATTTTAATCGTTTTTTTTTTCTATTTCATTTTTTTTTTCTGTTACGAAAAAAAAAGAGTCAGTAATGAATTTTCATGTAATTACAATTGTTTATTTTATTACATTATTCGATTTGTTTGTCTCGTCTGATCATTACAAAATGATATGGCTCTTAGGATTATTCAGAGAAATTATACGTAAAGTTTAAAACTTATTTTGCTTAAATTTGTTATACGACGATCGTATTCAAGTCGCTCGGTACTATAATTAATTGCGTACATAGAAACAGACCGTTCCTATACGGAATATATAATTTTTTTCAATTCAAATCATTACAACTATGGCAACATTTTCTTAGAATTTTTAATTTTGACAATATTTCTCACTATTTTTCACTTCCATGCGAGATGGAGTATCTTATTTGATTCATGATTTATTCAAAATTCGTGTTTATATTTAAAATGCAATAATATAGAATATTTTGAATTCTTATAGCGATATTTTTTGAAATTGCAATTATATAGGAACTTTGTTAACTAGCTATCATTTGTCCATCGAATTTAGAAAAAGTTTGTACATAATTGAATTAAAAATTCATTTCTTTACAACCCATAGAAATGGATGATATTACAATTTAAAAACAATTTCTCTATTCATAATACGATTTATAATAAATGAAGACGAAATATTTCACAATTTGCATTGTAACATAAGTTAAGCTTTTTAAAAGATACATTAGAAGTGACTGCATCCAATTCTTTTTTTTTTTCACATTAGACTTGCCACATACGTTGAACTTTCCTTTTTTGCATTCTTTAACTCTACTCTGACTATATTAATATATTCTATATTTTTGAGTAGATATTAAATAAATTGATGTGATCATTGTAAATCGTTGCAAACAAACTGTAGTATCTTTATTGGGTACAAAAAAAATATGTACATATTTTCTTATATAGTATAATCAATTCTGTACAATACATTCATCATAGATAATTTACTACATTGTCCTTAACGGCAGTAAATTAATTATTCATCGTTATCGGAATACTTCTCATAGATGTATATGGTTGCTGTCATACATCTCATATTCAAATCAATAAACTACTTCGCATAAGAAGTTTTATATGTTTTATATATTTATATACCGATAGAGATATAACAATTCAAAATTTCACATTATTGCAATCGTAGGAAAAAAATACTCCCATGGTGGACATCAACGATTTATTCACCGTTGTCGACTATTATCCGTCCATCCACTTATTGATACATAATGTATCACAAAAATAGCATAAAATTACACTTCATAATTGAACAATAAATTATAATAAAACAATTATATGTTTATTATTAATATATTAGTCATATTTTATTATAAAATCCCATCATTCACAATTATTTCTTTTTCTTTTTACTTTTATGTTTTTCTTTTCTATGTTTTTTCTTTTCTTTATGTTTTTTCTTTTTTTTATGTATTGCATCTTTTTCTACCCATTTTTCTGATGACGACGCCACAATACCCGTTTCCATTCCACGTTTATCAATATGTTGTTCTGTACAGTTTTTCATTGATGATGATGATGATGTTGATGTTTTATCAAATTGATTTTTATCTGGTAATTTAGGACCATAAAATAAATCTTCCTTTAATTGTTGTGATTCATCAATACCGGACATTCGTTGTTCCTTTGTACGAAATTTTATTGTAGATTTTAACGGTGTTTCAATTATTGTATTTGCTTTGATATCTGTATCTAAAATTTTAGTATCATTATTCAATTCTAGGTTTTCTTTTAAAACTGTTGACGTCGGAATTACCGATGATGAATTTATTTTATTTGTTGTGGTGGTGTTGTTGTTAGTTAAAAAATTAGCAAATATACCGCGAGGCGGTGATGTATTTCTTAATATATTTATATCGGCTGCATATTTTGATAGATTTCCTAATGTCCCATTTGTAATTTCATTATTATTATTATTACTATTTGAATTTAATTTATCAGTTTTTTTATCAACATCAACATCTTCATCTTCACTGCTACTATTTTCAAATATAGCTTTAAAAATATCTTTTTTTTCTGATGGATGTTTATTTTGTGCATTTATTATTTTTATTTCAAATTCACTTTTTTGTATGGTTTTTCGATTAATATTTAAATTATTTGATTTTAATATTGTTGTTGATTTTGTTGGTCTTTGTGGAATTAAATCAGTTTTATCTGTTGGTTTTTCGATTTTCACTTTATTTAAATTAAATTCATCATTATTTGATTTATTTTGTTGTTGTTGTTGTTGCTGTTGTTGTTGTTGTTGCTGTTGTTGTTGTTGCTGTTGTTGTTGTTGCTGTTGTTGTTGTTGCTGTTGTTGTTGTTGTTGTTGTGCATCTTGTAACTCCGGTTTTGATGATTGAACTATTGGTATTGTTGATGATAGTGGTGATGATGATGATATGGTTGATGGCAGTGGTGGTGGTGGTGGTATATTTGTTTCAACTGTAAATGTTAAACAATCGAAAAGAGAAAATTTCTTTTGTTTCTTTTCTTCTTGAATTGCCCTGTGTTGTAATAGAAAAAAACAAATATAAAAATTTCTAATATTTACGAAAATTATATAAAGTCTATATATACCCGCTTCCGAACGGTTCTGCTACATTCATTCGTTGGCATAATAAAGGAACTGGATGCCATGGCATTCTATGCTTTTTAAATGTTTTTTTCTCAGGTTTTTCTTCCGGTATTGCTAGTTGTGATGCAGGTTTCTCTGGTACGATATCATTTTCTGATATAAATCTAGGAAAAAAAATAATATTGTATTTTCATCAATTCAACCACGAAATAAATATCTAAATAATATTACCTATCCATTGATGGCATATTTGGTAAATAATTTATTTTAGGTTTTTTAACATCTTCTAATTTAATAAAATCTTTTTTATCTTCAGAAGATGCTGTAAAATTAATAATTTTTGTTTCATTTGAGCAATTGCTGTTACTAGTAGTAAAATCTATTGATTTTTTCAATAATATTGATGTTGATGGTTGACTAATTGTTTTATCATCATTTAAAATAACTCCACGTTCTTCTGGCGTTAACATGTGTCGACCAAAATTTTGTTGTTTTTCTAATTTATTATCATCTGTATTTGATTCAGTTTTTGGTTCTATTTTCGGTGGCCCAAAACGTGTTTTACGTTTAGCCCAATTTCTTGGTGAAAATCTTTCAGGCATATTTATTTTAAATATTTTATTTTGAAGTGATTTCCTATTATTAATATCTACTGCCGAACAAAAACCTAAAATTAATATAAATATATCAAATTAATAAAATTGTATTTAACTCAACGGAAATTGACACTGTGTGTAACACTATTTCTAAATCAATGATCAAAATATATTTTTCGAGAATATCATAGGAATAGGCTTTGAATACGTCGTATTTAACTGGAAATTCATGGAATATTACACTTTGAGTTGCGTGCGTTTAGTACTTAGAGTTATTCGGATTTCATGAAACTAACAAAACATCCTATAGTAGACTATATTTTTTATGATCATGGTCATATCTTGTATTATAAAGGCTATTGTGTATCTTTATTCCCTTTCAGTTAAAGCACGGAAACAATTAAAATCTAATCACTCAATAGTTAACACAATTAAAAAGCGACAAAATTTTGTTTTTTACATTATCCCCTACTCTCCTCTAGAGACATACAATAACACTATATACATACCAGCTATAATATTAGTTGAATTGTTATGTGCTTTATTATCAATTTTCTGCTTTTTATCACCGCCTAATGTAAAATCATATGCAGCTAAATTATCACCAGCATAAATATCATCATCGTCTTCTTCAAATGCTCCAACACCAAATGCTTGTCCACGTATTGATAGCTATAAACAGAAACCAAATTATTAATTTAAAATAAATAATTAGATTTTATAAAATACTTATACCTTTTTATTATTCTTATCGACAACTTCAAATGAACTAAATAAATTAACATGTTTTTGTTGTTGTGATACAGGATCACGATTTAATAGCGATACATAACCTAAACCAAATCGATTATTTTTCATTTCTAGTACAATTGAATCAAAATCATCTGGTGCAAATGTTATTTCATTATCATCATCATCATCGTCAATTGAATTTTCTGAATCATTTGATTCATCAATTTTTGCATTAATATCAAATGATTTTTGTATTGGTCCCATATCACATTGATAAAATTTACCAATATTTGTATTTTCTCTAGCATTTCTATTAATTGCTTTTTTCTTCTCTCTTTGTGTTTGTCGTGCGCCAATGCCTTGTTGTTCTTTCCAACCCATATATTTTAATAATTTAACTGCGATTTTATCATGCGTTGATTGAAAAAACATATTTAAAACTGGTATTCCAGGTATTGGACCATCATTATTATTGACTCGTTGTAATTTTCTTTTCCTATGCGTTGATGATGTTTGTGCTTCATCGGGTGTAAAATCATCTGTAGTTTGTATACGTTGTGGTGCAATACCAAATTCACCAACATCTTCATCATCCATAAAATCATTTGGTGTTTGTTTCTAAAATTATAAAAAATTAACACTTACTAAATAATTTGCGTAGAAATAACTTCTTTTTTTTTCTGTATATTATATAGGTGTTTTGATAATCTAGTGATTCAGAAATATTATTTACCAATTTCTCAGCTTTTTCTTTACGTGAACTTTTAAATGATTGTGGTTTCCATCCTTCTTGTGATCCAACTGTATTCCAATAACCAGCTGAAAATCCACCAGTAAATGCACCATGAAAACGTCTTCGTCCATTTACATCAACGGCAATTTGTTCCGTTATATCAAATGGCTTTTTGGATGGAATTTCATCTGTAAGTATTACATTTTTGTTTTAATTTTTTTTTATTAAATTATAACAGTTATTAGAATAATAGTTTCAAAGTTTTTAAACCTTAAAATATTTCACAAAAATGTTTACCTTCATTGTATGGTGGCAATGGAGTTCCGTATTTACAAATTTCATCATCGTCATCCGACATAATTCCACTATACTATTTATATTATTATTTGATTACTAAACAATTATTAATTAATATTTTATTAACTAAAAAAATAAATATTGAGATTTAAAAAAGTAAATATTAAATAATATTAGATTAAAATTTGTAAAAATCACATATTCACAATAGCTCTATAAATATTCACCATTACCGAATCTGTCTATCGCGTCGCGATTTGTCATATGTCTAATGTTTTTTTTTATTGGTTATTCTAAACATCGTTCTTTCGCTAAGTTTATTGATTGGTTAAATTTCATAGAATCTAGTACCTTTTATTTTGTGCGTGTTGAGTGAAATTGTGAAGAAGAATTATTTGACAGTGCAATTACGGTTAGTGTAATGTGGTTGAGTTGTTGGTGATTATTTTATTTTGGTAATGGGATTTTTGATTACTTCTAAGTATTCGGTCGGATTCGAATCTTTGCAAAAAGTAATCGTTACTTTTTATTCGTTACTGATTTCTGATTTTAAGATTTTGTTGACAAATTAATAAAATAATGTTTGTAACATTTTTTACACTAAATGTTTGTGTTTGTGTTAAAACAGCTTTTGAATAGTTTTTCTTGACTTCACTATCCCCAAACCATGCTGAGCCGATACAGTCACTATAGGTTAACCGGTCCGTCCAAGTACGCGTTACATCAAATAAAAATAAAATCCATCTATATTCATATTCAATTATAAGATTAATAAAAAACAAAAAGTTAAAGTAAAACGATTATTTTTCGTATAAAAGAAAGTGAGAAAGTTTATTATAAATAATTATAAAAATTACCAATGCAAATGATGAATATAAATTTCTTAACGATTTTGCAGTTTCCAACTGAAAAGGAATAATATTCATCTTAAGATTGTGTTTTTAAAAGATGTCTCATGTAACATAACCTCTTAAAAAAAAAAAAGTAAAAATGTATAAAAACATTTTAAATGAATTAATAATAAAATTTAATTTAAATTTTAGTTAAATAAGGGATTCAGCTGCAGCCAATGATTATTTTAGTAGTAGATTTGGTGTTCGAGGTAAAGAAAATTGAAAATAATATGTGCCGATTAGTACCGTAATCAGTTTCAAAATTTTGATAATGAATGAATGGATATATACACGTAATTTGGGAGAAATTGATTTCCATTTATTACCGAATTATTTACTTCTTTTAAGAAGCAATGAACTATTAAAAATTATGCCAGTACAGACTCAAATATGTCAGCGATCATCATACATGAACAATCACTGATAATAATAATGAATACTATGCTATAAGGTAAGAAAAATACTATAATTTATAAAAATGTTTCAATTTGAAAATATTTTTCTTTTTACATTTTACAATCAATTTTTTTATCATAGTTAAATGGTATCTGATTAATAAGCAATAAAATACAAAAATCCCAAGATGCAGACGTAAAACTTATTAGATAGACAATTAGTAGATATGGATCATAAAAAAAGTCTATATTGAAAGACTCTATAGTCTATTCATTATGTTTTTCCAAAATTGTTGAAGTGCTACCTTCTACATTAAAAGTGCGTTTGTCATCGATAGAAGAATGGTAATCTGATTGAGCCAAATCTGTTGATATATGAGCTTGGATTAACACTACCAAACCCACCGATATTAATATATTTTTAACTGGTTTTTTTCTGTATGTAATGAAAGTTGTTACAATTGAAAAATATGTTCAGAATCCTTTAATTCGGGAAATTACCAATATCTTTTAAAATAATTGTATTAAATATATATATTTACTTACATCCTTCCTTTTTAACTAATATTCCGGTTTTTCTTTCGCTTTTAAACAGATTAAGAAAGACGAAATGTTTCAGTATCTGATCACCAATTATTGTAATTAACGTGTAAAATCAATGGTATATTATGAGAATTAAATGCATCGGATTAAAGGTAATTTATTATTTATAATAATATGTAACTTATTAATTAATAATAATAATTTAATTTATAATATTATAGATGAAGAATATATATGGTAATGCTACTTCAAGCATAGATCAGAGTTATTAACATAATGATGATATGGTTTACCAACCAATTGTGTCAATTATTGATCACAGGTTAGTGTTGGAACATAAATTAAATTTACATCTATCAGTACCAAAATAATTAGACTACTTAGACATTTCGAAATATTCATTACGCATGTAATATTATGTTAATATATTTAGTTGCGCAATTAATAAAGATGCGCTAGGTATTAATTTTAAAGAAAATTGTTAATAAATAACTATAATCCTATTTCGAGAACCTTTTTATAGAAAATTTCATCGAAATTGGTCAAAAAATGATGCAGATATTTCCTTAAACAGAAATGCATAGCATTATATATAATATACATATACTCACACATATATACAATATACAAAACTACAAAAACAGACCAAAAACTTTGAAAAATAACTAAAATATACGATTTTTTGAAAATATGAAAATATTATTTAATTTTTATTTATTACATTATTTTACATTAGTTCAATGCATTAACAACAAAATTAACATATGCTGCACATATGATGCAATCACATCATTAAAATATATATAGATGCGGATGTACCAAAATATAAATTGGAATTATTACGTTTGTCATACCATTGGTGATAATTATTAAATATACTACAGGACCACAACCAATGGAAGAGCTTATGTATAGCATTTTTTGCAGTTATTTGTGATGAATAACTACAACACAAAAATCTATGCCACACGTGGAGATAATACAAAATCAAGAACATATATCATTACAGTGAGGTTGATAAATTAGTCCTAATGTGAGTATACAATAATTCACCAATTGGTCTTTAGTTAATTACCACAAATTATAAATTATATTTGTTTTGTTCACTGGTAATATCAAATGTTATTTTTAAAAAAAATCTCTGTAATATTAATCTCAATTCATTTCTATATTTGCAGACGATTTAAAAAAAGTATATTGAAAAAACACGTAATCGATTATTAAATTGTGGCAAACTTATGTTACTTCTGGCATCAGATTTATTAGCAACACACCATTCTATCAAATTGATATATAAATAAAATAAGTTTTAGCTTTAAGAATGAATTAAATTTTAAATGTAATTGTATATTGTTGTAACTATCACAATTAAATATTATATTCGTATTAGAAATTATATTATGCATTCAAAATGAATGTGAAATTAGCTAAATTAAAATTTTTACCAAGATTTCAATGCTAAAAAATAGCTTCATTTTATTATGATACAATTTAATTTCATGATTATTAAGTTTAACAATTACAATTACATATAACGCCTATTATATAAGATAAATAACAAACAAACCCTTAATTATAAAGCAAACCTTATTGATTTGATTCACAATTTTCATTTTAAACCTATTATTTAATTTATTTTTTTATAAAACCAATTAATGAGTGTTTTCTTAACATATTGAATTTAAATTAAAAAAATAGAATTCGTTAAATTTTAAATATTGTTAAAAGAACATATAGTTATTTCAAATTCATTTAAAGTATTGTAAATTATTAAGATGTCATCGTAAATATTTAGTTCATTCATTTATGTTTACTGAATATATGTTAAAAGGGTTAAAATTAATAATAGATAATAATATAGAAGTAAGATATTTTTATATAATTATAAGTAAAAATTAATTATTTAACTGTATACTGTAAAGATAATTCGATATTAATTGACTACAATGCTCAGTACAATTTGATAAGATATACAGATAATTATTACATGAAATTAAACACCTGTATAATCCTATTTCGAGAACCTATGTACAAAATTTCATCGAATTTAGTAAAGAAATGATGCAGATATTTCCTTTAACGGGAATGCATAACATTACGTATATACATACAATACACACAACTACATAAACAGATCAAAAACTTCGAAAAATAACGAAAATATACGATTTTTACAGAATAGTTATTAGGCAATCATCAAACCATATGATAGTGAAAATGTTATTTAATTTTTATTTATTTAAACAATTATTGGTAATACAATACAAAGTCTTCTATCATTATAGGCGGAACAAAAAAGTTTTAATAAAAATGATGATATACCGTACGTATATCGTACAAACTACAACGAGCATGTCTTTATTATTATCAATATTTATCAAACACAAAATATATCTGTTTATGTAGTTGTGTATATTGTATTTCTGTTTAAGGAAATATCTGCATCATTTCTTGACCAATTTCGATGGAATTTACAGGTTCTCAAAATAGGATTATACAAGTATTTATTAACAATTTTCTTTAAAATTAATTGTACAACAGAATGATCTCTTTTCCAATTTCGTACCAATTTGGTATGTAGGTTTGGAATGAGATTATATACAGGTATTTATTTACAAGTAACAAATAAAATACAAACAACTGACAAATAAAAGCAGAAGAAGATATAGCATAAATCTAATAAATAATAAATATAATATAATTACATCAAGTGGATCACATACGGCATCCGTCTATCAACCATTCCACAGCCATTTTATTTTTAGAAGTTTTGCTTTAAAAAAAACAAACATCTTATTTTACAATGGATTGTAGAATAAAGTGACCATCAAGAGTTTTGAAGAGCCTTTTAAGATTAATATAAAATAATATAAATAATAGATATAAAACAATATAAATAATATATTTTAATTATCACTAATTATGATCTTTATTTAAATATTTGATATAGTTATTAAATGTTATTAATTTAATGTAAAAAAAAAAAAATATTTGTCTAATTATTTTATTAAGTTCATCAATAGCTCCCCAACCTTTAACTTCCGTCCATTGTAAACTGAAAAGAGAAAAAAAAATTACTTATAATAAAATATAATTCGCCTTTGAGAAAAGGAAAGGAAAAAAAATAAATAAAATGGTAAGTACAAAATAAAAATATAACTAATATTTCATATACGAAATTCCATACCATTATAACAATAACAAAAAAAAAAAAAAAATTCATCTCTTACCGACTCTGTAAAAAAAAAAAAATAGTGTCTCATATTTAATGTGGTACCCTGTCTGAAAAAATAAATTCAAAATTTTTGTACCTTATATATCGCAACCGACATATTAACATTAACAAGTGTGGTGGTGTATGAGGTAGAGGTGAAGCGAATATTCATTTGATATATGGGTTTCGGCGGCTTCGAAATGCGATGATGGTCGCATATGAAAAAAAAAAAATTCACATAGGTGGCTTCGGCCGCCGGTGTGTATTTACAATTTTGAAAAAATCGAAAAGAAAATAAGAAAAAAAGTAAATAGAAAAAAAGGTAAATAAAGAAAAAGAAAAAAAGAAAAGGGAATTTCTTTTTTGCTTTTTTGCAGTCTTGAAAAAGACTGATGCTAAAATGCCATTCCGAGCGAACTCATCGCTCCGATCCAATTTATTTTTTCACAAAACGTAGAGCACGTCGATGCGAAGTTTATAGGTTAGCTCCGGACCCAGGAGCCCTCCGGGAGCGGAGTTATGGCCATTCTCCGGTACCGATTTTCCCACTTTTGGGACCCCCTAACTCCGGAAATACTCAATAGTTCCAAGTAAGACTAATACCAGTTGTAGTCTTCACCTGGGCCTACAATTTATGGAAGAACATTTTTTCCTATCTATAACACTTTTCCGGCTATGGCTGTCCAAAAGTTGGAAATGCAAATGTAGACCTTTCTTCCGTTGGATGGAACTCTAGGAAAAACTCAATTATCTTAAAATCCAATGATGCAGAAAGGTAAAGGAAGGTTTAATCTTTACGATAAAATTTATTTTGGAATTTTCCGATGAGAAATGGGGATTTTCCTAGAACAACGAAAAACATCGATTTTCGCATGTTTTCCGATGGGATTTTTCCGGCTTTCCCAACGAAATTTTCCAAAATCCTAATTATCCCATTTAGTAGACTATATGACCTGTATTTTAAGCTATAACACAAATCTCTAAGTATTATGATGTTCCCACAATAATTACTCAAAGTAAGGCTTACCGAAAAAAACCCAAATTTCACCCCTTAATAACTCCGACAATTTGGATTTCCCAGAAGTGGTCCCACGGGAAAAAGGTGGCCCTTGTCCTACTCTATTGGATTGCCAAAGGAAAAAGCGCTAGCTCTAAAACTCACGAAATCCTATTTTTTGATATTTTGAGCCGTTTTTCTCCATCCCCACGAAAGTCAGGACGGTTTTTTTACATTGTGTCTGAAATTCATTAAAATGCCCCAAAACTTACATAAAAAGTTTTTTTTTAACGTTTTGGACATTTATAGGTACCATTAATTGGTCAAATTCGGACATAACTTTTGCAGTGCCTTTTTTTTTAAATCGAATTAATGGTCCGATTTATCTGAAAATTTCCAATTATCTTAATTACAATATTACAAAACACTTTTACCACTAGTGAACATCGAGATTTTCACGGGTTTTCCCAGAATTTTCATTTAAAGTTTTTCATATGTATGAAAAAAAATGTTGTTTTTATAAGAAATTTCATATGAAGAAATTGCCCGTTGAAGGAAAAACAATTAAAAAAATAATTGTGTGTGTGTGTGTTATTTAAATTAAAATTTAATGATATTTTCTTTATAGGATTTCTTTGAAAATTAACACCGCAATTTCATTTTTTTTATCAGTAGAGACCACAGATGTTTTCCTAGAATTTAAATTTTCCATATTTATGAAGAAAATTAATATTTTTATATAAAAGATATGGAAAATTTTCCCGGAGATAAAAAACTATATAGATTTACACTAAAATGTTTGAGATTTCATATAATATTGTCAACGAAATAATCAAGTCGGAATCACACAGAAAAAAAAAAAGAAAACAACAAATACAAATAAAAATAAATAAATAAATAAATAAATAAATCTTATATATAAAAAAAAAATATTAAAACGATTCCAAGTACTGCCGAAGAATTGAACCACAAAAATATATACACAAATTCATAATACAAAAATAAAGTAAAAAGTAAACATTAAAAAATTGCTTGACGAAATTATTCTTTCCTTTCGTTTGAAAAAAAAAAAAGAGAACAACAAAAATGGAAAACGAAAAATAAAAACAACTTAAAAAATTGATAAACAAATAATTAATTAATGTCTACGCAAAATAAACTTTCAAATACTATACGATCGGTGGCGCGGTGGCTATGACGCTTGGCCGATGTAAAAATATTCACTGTTCGTTTCTTCATTTGGCATGTTTTTTTTGATTTTTTTTAATTTTTTCTTATTTTTAATAAAATTCCTAATCTAATATTCACTTAATTTTCATATTCACTTTTTTAAGTAAAATAAACTATATTAAAAATAATAAATACCTTTTTTATTATGTCGTATTTTGTTACACACTTTAAGGAGTTCATAATGTAAATGTTTGATTTGAATATGGCATCTAACAACCAACCCTTATAATATATTGAAACCAAATGGTGATATCAATAATTGATTGATGTGGAAGGCACCAAAAGCTGAATATAAAAATATTTATAGGTTAAGATTAGGTGGTGAAACTATCGGATTGTTTTTGTTTTGTTTTTGTTAAATTTATATTAATTTTATACTTACAATTTTATACATCAATAAAACCTTCCGGTGGAATGTTATTGCTAGTAATTATATACATTTAGATCCTTTTGTTGTGTTGCATCGTTGCAAATTCATTTGCAAACATGAATGAGCTGCAGTCAAATACTTGACCGGTTGTCTATCATTATTTCTTCCTGCGGTTAAACATATATAAGAATGAATTGCACCCGATCTAAACTTACATTTAGTAATTGTTATTATATTACAATTTTTTCTATTTAACTAATATATTATTCAAATAATATTAATATTTTTTTATTTTTTATATATTTATTTATAATTATATATAAAATAATTAATAAAAAAAAACTAACAAAGTTATGTTAAACGAGAAACTTCACAAGCAACCATTTTGAATTTTATGTATACTTTGACATACATACGACACGTGACCAAATTTTTATGGATATACTTTAATAGCAATATGTGACAGCATTTCCCCTCTTCCCAGATATTATTATGGTAGAATATGAGCAATGAAAAACCATACGAATGTTTTTAATCATTAATTAAATTTTAGTTCCTGCAAAAACCTATTCAATTTAGTAGGGCATAGATTTTGATCATGTTAATTCAAGTGAAACTTATAATGGTATCCATCAAACATGCATTACAATCAAGTTGGTAAAATACTCCTCATGGGAGTATATAGTAATTTTATCAAAAGATAGCTGCTTTCTTAATTCAAATTCAATTTATTTTTTAAGAAAATGATTGGCTAACATAAAAGTATAATAATAATAAGATTAATATAATAGACCACAAATCACAAGTCACAAGTACAAATTCGACGTAAATTATCTGATCTGTTTGAGACGGTTGAAGGGCTACGACAAGGCGACCCATTATCAACACTACTATTTAATATTACGCTGGAAAAGGCAGTGGCAGGGGCGTAAATATTGATAAACAAAGCACGATTTTCACAAAATCGGCTCAATTATTAGCGTATGCTGCTGATGGTTTGAACATAATGGATCGGAATATGATAACTGTCAACGATGCTTTCGAATCGTTACAAAATGAGGCATCGGGTCTAGGTCTCAAAGTGAATGCAAACAAAACAAAATATATGGTGGTAACGAATTCTTCAGGAATTCGAGATCAAACTGTTAATATTGGAGAACACAATTTTGAAATAGTCAATAGTTTTGTATACTTAGGATTATCGTTGATAAATGTAGAAAATGATATTGAAGAGGAAATTCGCCGCAGGGTAGCAACTGGAAACAGATGTTATTACGGTCTAAAAAAAACCATTCCAATCAAAAACATTACAACGAGATCTTAAGTGCAAGCTATATATAACATTAATACGTCCAATATTAACGTATGGGTCGCAGGATTGGTGCATGACACAGAACCAGGAACAATTACATCGGATTTTTGAACGAAAGGTACTCCGTGCAATATATTTGGTCCCGTCAGAGAACACAATGGTTGGAGGCGAAGATACAATTTTGAATTAGACAAATTGTACGCAGTCAAGCAAATATTGTAAAAACAATCAAAATCAATAGGTTAAGATGGCTTGAACACATGTTACGCATGGAGGAGAAGCGTGTTCCGAAAAAACTGTTGAATAGTAATCCAGAAAGTAGAAGGACAGCCGGAAGACCTAAGGCGAGATGGTTAGATGCAGTAAACTGTGATATAAAGATCCTTAAAATTCAGGATTGGAAGACATTGACTGAGAATAGGTCAGGTTGGAAAAGGCTAAACCCGCACCTGGGTTATAATGCCATGGAGTAAGTAAGTAAGTAAGTAAGTAAGTAAGTAAGTAAGTAAGTAAGTAAGTAAGTAAGTAAGTAAGTAAGTAAGTAAGTAAGTAAGTAAGTAAGTAAGTAAGTAAGTAAGTAAGTAAGTAAGTAAGTAAGTAAGTAAGTAAGTAAGTAACTAAGTAAGTAGGTAAGCAAGTAATAGCCCACAATGCATTTTCAAATAATGCTAGTCGGAAATATAATTGTATATTTCATGAGTTTGTTATTACATAATTGGCATCCATCATATTATTTCAATTTATTAATGATTAAAAACATTCATTCAACATTCTCATTTAAAATATACAAACATTTTCTAGGTATTTAATTTGTGTTGAAACACAAAAAGGCAGCTGTAAAATAATAGTATCGCCCTAATTATTTAAATGCTATTATAATAATAACTATTTCATATCGCATCAATATTTCTTATTTTAATAATTTAATATTTAATTGACGGTTGAAAAATTAATAATTATTATTTGCTATTTATTTATTGTACGATCATATTTTTCAATAAATATTAGTAGTACGCTGTATTTAATAAAATATAGTTGTAAAATTAATAAATATTTATATATACACAATTAACGTATTATAATTATTATGAAATAAATAACAACTATTTTCAATTGTTAAAATATAAGCATACATAGGTATTGTAGTACCATATAACTATGAGTTCTGGCAAACCACCAAAGTTAGAACCGCATATAGTAGTGCTACTATGATGCATTAACATTTTCGAAATAATTTTCAGTACCGTGTGACGGGATAGCCGATTAAATTTGATATTGAATAACAAATCATACCGTCAATTAAATAAATTATAGTAAAAGAATATACTTACGATGTAGTTTCAACAATATTCACATTTTGTCGTTTACCGGTACCATCAATCATTTACAGCATTCAATAATTTCTGGAATTCGTAATATTAAATGACCTTTATCTTTTTTCATCAAATTTTAGAACTGGTGTTAAATATTTTAATTTTTCTATGCAAAATGATGTTGTTACAAAATTGTTAATTTGTGTCATACTTTGTTTAGAAATACGTTCGTCAATAAATAAAATTAAATAAATTTTCTGCCAATACTTTTAATTCAAATTGATGTCGTTTTTCGTGGCTTAAATTACGTTTATATAGGCGAACTAAATGACACCGATATAATTGACATAACAATAATGATGCTTTAGCACAATGGACCGAACATGAAATCCATGTATTATCTAGCAAATTTTGTGGTAAAATTTTCGATAAGAATATTAACCATAAACGTTTTGAATGTGCAATAAATGAGTCAATATAACCATTCGGTTTATCATTATGTTATAAAACGTTTAATAAAAGCACGTATTCGAATGGCAGCATCACGACGTTGTTCCGCTTTTTTTTATCGCTAAATAAAGTCATATGTATTTTTGTGCAAATATTGCATGCAGCACTACGCATTTGCAAATATATTCTACGTTGTTTATGACTTTTCCATGCGGCTTGAATTTTCGATGCTAAATAATGTTTTTTCATTTGAAATGCATGTTCGGTGTCGAACAATCTTTTCGGTAAACGTATAAATATTTTTGTTTTACCCATACGATACAAATCTTTACCATAATTTAATTCGTTAGCTAAAACTTGTACACCATCACGAGCTGAACCATTTTTATAATATGGCCACGTTTCTTTACTTAAACATTTATAACGTTGTAAAAACATTTCATATGTACAACGATATGCAAAACCAGCACGTCGTAAACGTAAATTTTCCATTAAACCTAAGTATTTAACTTAATGTAATATTAATTTATCATCAAATGTGCCCGCTGTTTGTACATCATTTGGTTTTATACAACGTATATACGGTTGTTTTTTACACATTAATATATCCATTAAATTATTTAATGAATTTTTAAATTGTGTAGCAGGAGTGTGTGGACGTTTTTTATCTAAATTTTTTTTTCTGGAAAACATTCACGTATTCTACTATTAACTGTATTCGACAAACCTCTTTAACATCTCTAAATAGTAAATCTTGCTGTAAATAAACATCTATTATTTATCCATAGATTTGTCTTTATGATGTTTCGCAACAGTTTCTTGAGCTTTACTTAAATTTGTCGTTTTTTTTTTTGTGTGTTTTGTTCTGTACGTGCTCGCATTTCTTCTTCCGTAGTTTTATTTACATTTTTTGATACAATTTGTTTTAACTGTTGTTGTTCAAGAAATTCACTTCTTTTTGCTTGAATAGGTGCATCTTTAATATAATTAAAGAGAAAAAGTTAAATTATTTATATAATTAACTTTAAAGAATACCGGTCGAGTCAGTAAATTAATTTAGATCTAGCATCACACATAAAATTACAAAAAATTACTCACTTAAACGAGGTGTAACTGCTTTCGCTTTTGATTTATTTTTATTTTTTATATTTTCTGGCAATTTAGCTTTATGTTTTTATTTTCCTTGTGGTATTTCTTTTTAGATAATTAACAAATAATTGAATAATAATTATACCGATCAACAGAAACAAAGAAAAATGTAAATAACTAAATAGAAAACCGAACCAAAACTATGTTCTATGAGTTGTATGTAATAACAAGAAATGAAGGCACTGGCACTGCACAAGCGTAAATGTAACGACCACGAGGTGTCGTATCTTGGTGTATTTATAGTTACTATCCGTTCCATCAGATTCTTATATTGGCATATTGGGCGAAAAAAGTAGCGAAAAGAATATTTTTTATAATCAGTAATACTCTTTTTAGTGTCAAAGAAGTAACGATTACTTTCGAATCGAATAGTAACTATTCGTTCAACCTATTTTATTTTATTGTTTATTGATAGTAAGTCAGAAATTAAAGTGTTCTGTAAATTTTATTTATTGTTTTATATATTTTAGAAATTAATTAAATTTAAAGTAAATTATTATTTACAAAAATGTCTGAACGTAAAGTATTAAATGTAAGTAATATTATTATTATTATTATTATTATATTTTATATTTTATAATTCATAATTTGATTTTTATGTTGCCCTTGTATTTCATGTGGCATATATTTATAAAATGTTTTTGGTCAATTTTAGTGATCAATTCAACCCAATTTTATATTGGTGTGATGCATAGGTTGTCGGTCTTTGTCCAAAACTAATAGTTTTATTATTTCCTTTCGAAGTTTCTAATTTTCATATCAATTTCCAAATGAACGGAAAAAACTACACTAAAGTACAAGTGAATCTTATCATTTGCAGCACCCTATTCTCTATAAATAAATAATCTCCGATTACACACATCAGCTCTATATTTATAAAAATTATAAAATTAATAACAAATTGTTTAATTACAGAAATACTATCCACCGGATTTTGATCCTGCTAAAATACCACGTATGAAATTAGCTAAAAATCGTCAATATACAGTACGATTAATGGCACCATTTAATATGCGTTGTGTAACTTGTGGTGAATATATTTATAAAGGAAAAAAATTTAATGCACGTAAAGAAGATGTTGAAGATCAAACATATTTAGGTATACGTATTTATAGATTTTATATAAAAGTTAGTAGTATTTTTTTATTTGATTAATATATGTAAATTTACTATTTAATAATAATATATATTTTCACTCTAGTGTACCAGATGTTTACAAGAAATATCATTTAAAACGGATCCAAGAAATACAGATTATGAAATTGAAGCTGGTGCAACACGTAATTTTATGGCATTAAAATTAGCAGAAGAACAAGCTAAAAAAGAAGAAGAAGAATTACGGGAAGAAGAAGCTAGTAATCCTATGAAATTATTGGGTATGTTGAATAAATGTATACATTTTTTTTATTTTTTAATATAATAATAATGTCACACAATTTCTTTACTGATTACAATATGCATTTTTTTTAAAATAGAAAACCGAACCCAACAATCACGTAATGAAATAGAATTATTAGAATCATTAGAAGAATTAAAAGATTTAAATCGTCGTCAACAAAGTGTTGATTATGAGACAATGTTAAGACAATATAATGTTGAAACAGAACGTGAACGTGAAGAACGTTTAGAAAAATTAGATGAAGAATATATAAAAAGTGTAAAATTTGAAAAACATAAAAATTCTGCAAATGGTAATAAGCGAATTGCTGAAGTTGAAATTGTCGAAGATATACACGATTGTAAACAAAAGATTACTGAAGCACAACAAATGCCACCACCATGGATGCCACCTAAACAACAACAACAACAACAACCGCAAATACCACCATCTCCACCAAAACAAGAAGCACAACAATATCAATTATTTAATAATAAAAGTGATTTGCATCAACAATACAAAGAAAAAAGTGTTGGCGGTTTTTCAAATAAAAATATCTTAAAAAATTTAGTTAAAAAAAAGTCAAATGAAACTGAAACAACAACAACAACAACAACAGCACAATCTAAATTAAAAGATGATATATCAACAATTGACCAGCTAAAAAATAATGATAATAATAAGAATAGTAAAAATACTAACGCACTTACTTTATTATCTGGTTATGATGATGATAGTGATGACTCAAATACATCTGATTAAAATATGTGAATATTTTTACAAAAATAACAAATCTATTTTTTAATTGTTCTAATAATTGTTATTTATTATTTATTATTTTAATTAATTAATCATTTTTAGGACCACATATTTCTAAACATTTACCTTTTGTAGAAAATTTATTGCCATGATTACTACATGTCCATGAAAATGTATCACAAGAAGTTGTATTTCTATTATAAAACCATTTCTCTGTTAAAATTCTACAATTACCCATAATTGGATCGTCGAAACAAAAGTCTAGGAGGAATAATGATATAATAATAATAGAGATATATTGAGAGGTATAAGAATAAAAAATTATGACAAACAACAAAAATTTATACTCTTTCAACATTTTTTTTATTTTATTTAAACAAATTTTTAACTTATTAATTAATTTATTTACCTGGTATTTTACATTTCTTCTTTTGGCACGATACAGTTTTTTGTATTGTCGGACAATTATTTAAATCGTTATTAATCGGATTTTGCGTTTTAATTTTATAACCTTTACCGCAAGTTACGCTACACGGTCCTGTTGTCCAGTTAGAATATTGACATTCACCACTTGTTCTACCAATAACTGTTGATTGTTCATTATTGTTATCAATTGTATCCATATTGTCACTATTCAATGGATCAGGTGTGATTATATCACCAATACAATCATCATAATTTGTCGTGCAATCACGTTCACGTCGTAATATCGGATGATTGCCGGGTCCCTATAGAAAATAAAATTAAAATTAATCATTTAATAAATGTATATGGTAATTTTCAGAAAATTACCTCACAATGTTTTTTACCGCGTTTATAAACATATCGTCGTTCTTGATATTGTTTCCCTTTACCACATTTTGGTTTACATTCAGTCCATTCAGTCCACTGCGTTAATGCACATTCCGGTTCTGTAACATTTTCTAAGTAACCATCGTTACCGCTTTCATTTGTCTCTGTTTCATCGTAACAATTTGGTTGCTGTTCATAACATTCTTCACGTTTTGTTAACTCCTTTTTACATTCGATGCGCATTGCTAATGTAACATTAATATATTGTCTTTGTCTATAGCGATAACCTTTACCACAACTTGCATTACATTTTGTCCATTTACTCCAACCAGTTGTTGCACAATCATTACCTTTACCATTGTCGATTTGTTCATCTATATATAATAATATAATGAGTAATTACAATTGATAATGTATTGAAGAAGTATTTCTATGTTATTATTTTACATAGGGATAACTAGGTAATTTTGAAATCAACATATTTCACAAAAACTCGCTGATAATCTATTTTAAAAATTTCAATTTCATAGTAGTGTTCGAAATGACCGAGGTGTGTCCGATATCTGTGTATAATATATTCAAATTATATTTTTACATTTTAGATATATATAATTGTAAAATAAATCTGTTATGCAATTTTTATTTGCAACAATTTCTGGCTTGAAATGTTGTGCTATTGAAAGTTAGCTAAAATTTAAATAAAAACCGTTTCAACAAATTCAAATAATAAATGACGTAAATACATCGATCAAAAAATATCCATATTTTTTTAATAAATTCTATGTGAAATGCGATGTAAATTTGACATATAGTTTAAAAAAAAAAAATAATAAAATAACGTTCGTTCAAGCAAGCGTAAGTTTTCAAGTAACGAAATATTTAATTTAATTATATTGTTATTATATTTTATTCTCAATAATTTTATTTTAATATCACTTTATTTATAACTAAATAAAAAAATTCTGTAAAAAATTAATAAATTATAATAATAGAACAAACAATAATTAAAATAACAAAACAATAAACAGGATCGAAGGCGCGCTTTTGAAAACAATAACAAAAGTCAAATAAATAAAAGATAATTCATTATATGATTCGCTTTTTTCATTTAATTAATTAAAATTCAAAATAGTAAATAGATTTATTGATAATTTTTCAAATTGAAATTAATTTTATACATATTTTGCAGTCATATTATGCATCGTCAACAATTATATAAAGCATCGACTTATGATTCTAAAAATGATAGAAATATTGTTCGAAGACAAGAAGTATTAAAGAATCGTACAAATAAACGTAATATTTTGCAAGATAATCATCGTATATTAAACATTGACTCATCATCAACACAATTTGATGTAACAAACAATTATCATCACGATGATATTGATAATGATAATATTGACTTGCAATCTGCAACAACAAATAAAATGACAACAACTGTAACAGCATTGTCAGCCAAGAAATTAACAAAACAACAATTACATTTGTTAAAATATAAATCATGGAAAGAAGAAAAAAATCAACAAAAACAAAAAGATCAGTTAAATAAAAAAAAACCATTTTTAACAGTTGTACCAAAAGGACGGTTTTTAGAAGGTAAGACTTCGGCCACCTTAACTAATAATGGACCATCTAAAAAAAGACCGACCCCATTTAAAATGGTACCCCCAAAAAATTTTGTTACAACAATAAGAAATAAAGCAATTTCAAGAAAACATATTATTGGATCACCACCGGTAACCCGTTCACAAAAAATTAAATTATTATTGTCACCATACGATCTGCCACCATTACGACAAATGCGTAAAAAACCAATTTTAGATAAAGTAGCAAAAACAATATTTAATCCGGATAATAAAGAAGATGGTTATATTACGACAACGATAACACCATTAAAATCCATTGAAAATAATTGTAAAAACGAAATATTAAATAATTCAATGGATTATATGAGTCCATTTGTACAAACAACTCGTGGTAAATTTAGTTCTAAAAAAGAACGAAATAATCGTATTTCGAGTTACACTAAACAATTAGAAAAATCATTGATTAATGATAATAGTATTAATGTTAATAATAATAATAATAACAATAATAATAACAATGAAATATCATCAACCGCACCACCACCACTTATTTTGTTATCACCGCTAACAATAGAAAATCGTAAAGCAGCTGAATATTTTCGCAATCAATTATTGGATGAAACAACACGTTTATTAAATTTAGTTAATGTATGGGAAACATTTAAATCCGATAATTTAACAACACTTCAAACAGAATTTATTGACTTGATTGATGTTGCGGCTGGCTTAACAAAATTACTGACCAGTAGTAAATTTGTACAATTTCGTGAACTGATTGATAAATGTGAACAGGATACATTTGATCGATATAATCAAAAGTCTAAATTTAAAGTATTTCCAAGTGATTTAGAAGGCTTTTGGTCTATGGTTTATAAACAAATTGAACAATGTGATGAACGTTTTAATAACTTAAATAAATTAAAATTAAATAATTGGCAAAATTATGATGATGTAGGTACTGTTTTTGAAACTAAAATTAATAATAAAATAACAACAACAGGCGTAGTTATACAAAATATTAAACGTACCAAAAAAGAGCGTACACATTCAAATAAAGATTCAACTACAGAATTAATGATGTTTATGAATAAAGCACGTAAACGTATACAAAGCGAAAAACAAATGCTGAAACAAGATAATGGAAATTTTATAATTAATAGTTTAACAACAACAACAACAACAACGACGACTTCAAAAACGACATCAACATCAACAGATCAAAAAATAGATAATACATTAAAAAATAACTTTGACAGTCCAAAAAGGTTAGTCATTTTTTTTTTTAATATGAATATATTTATTTTTATTTTGAATTCTTATAGATCCAATCGATTAAATACCAATGAAAAATTAAGTAGAAGTATTTTGAAAACACCAGGTACATGTAAAAGTGCAAAACGTGTTGCATTTATCAATGATGAAAATAAAGCATATGAATTGTTACGGCAACAACAACAATCACCGTTGTCATCGATGATGATAACAAAAATACCAGACGGAATTGAAAATACTTATGATGTTGATGTACGAGAACGTAAAGAATTGTCCTCAATCACAAGTAAATATAATAATAATTATATTATAATATCTATGTGTTATGTACGCGTTGTTCTCACTACTGGGACATTTTCAATTGTTCGTTACATTTTGTATTCATTCGTGTAAGATTATGAACGCTTTATTAATCGAAAAATCTATAATTTTTTTTATCATTATGAATATAAACGATACAAAGTTGATCGAAGTAATTCGATATAATTAATTGAGATTATGAAAAAGTTCTATCGTTACATACCTCCGTTCAAATTGTTCAAAACATACTACTATATTATAAAATTCTGCATCATGTTTTAAATATCTATGTAAAATCACATATTCAATATAACTCGAACTTAAGTTACAATAACTACTAATACAATTTAATACAGCGAATGGAAGCTATCAACATTTTTCGGTAATTTTATTTCCTAATCGAAACATATTTTTTGTAAATTATCTTGTACAGATAATAAACAGACTATTGCAATATGTATGAAATGGTTCAAAAAATATCGAAACTATGTACGTAATGACGACATGCATTTTAAATAACATGTCTCCCGGTATATATGATGGAACTTGAGTATGCATCGAAATTGCTAAATAATTTTTGTGTTATATATTTTCATATTTTTTATTTTACTATGTTTTATTTTTTCAGATTCAACAAATAGACGACGCAGCAAACGATTTGAACTGTTTTCACAATAATAATTTAAATAAAATTTAATATAAGATTCTTTTCTTTTGTTCAACGGGAGTTTTTTTTTTTTTTGTGTTTTTCATATTTTAATATTTTAATTATATTATTTTTTATTATTTCGCGTTGTTATAAAAAAAAAAAAATAAGTAGAATATTATTAAAATAACATTATTTTAATATAAATATTAAATTCAAAAGAGAACCCGTGTCGAGCCATAAAAAAAAAGGGTGCAACGTTAACATTTGAAATTTATAGAAATAACACATAACAATAAATTGTATTGTGGCAAATTGAAATTGTAGACAATTTTCACACAAATATTTTGTTCTTTAGAAAATATAGTAATTTCTTATTATCATCCACAGACCGACATTGCACATTTATAAGTAAAATACAAATAAAACGGATAATTTATATTAAAAGTTATAACGATTAGTATTAAAAACTTACTCGATACGCTTACACATTCTTTTTCATATAATCTTTGTCGTAATAAATTTAATTTTGCAATTGGTTTCATTTGGGTTCCATCTGGATCATAAAATGGTGATCGTGGATCATTTGGTAAATCTGATTTAATACGACGTATATTATCGGGTGGTAAAATTGGCTGATCAATTGACTATATTTAAAAATATCATTCTATTATTCTGAAAAATTATGTATTCACAATAATATATAATTTCTAATGTTATACCATGTACGATGGTCCAGCATCTGTACCAGCATCCCATGGATATAGTTCAATAGTTTTTTTTTCAGTCCATGTACAATTTGATAAACATAATTCTAATCCAGATACACCAACAAACCAATCCGGTGATGGATCTATCATTGATATGATCGATACTAAATGACGTTTTGGATCCACACGAAATACAGCAAATGTTTTTCCCGTCACATTTGGATATGATAAACCGCGTGCTTTTATAATTGTACGGATATTTTCACTCTTTATTTTTTAATTTAATATCGATGATGGATTATATATTTTTGTAATTTTTAAATTGCTGTGAAATTTTTCTTAAAAATGAAAATTTTATTACGTTTTTCTTTTCTACTTACTTTTTCTTTTAATTCAGATTCTAATGTTTTTGTTACACCCAATTCAGCGACTTGTCGTACCCCTTCACTTGCTATATCGCCATACATCCAAATTCTATATATTTTTTTGTTTGTATAATTAAGTTAAAATAAAAAGTGATCAATTAAAAAAGGTATTATCTCCAAAAACTAATAAATAGACAATTAACCTATAATCATTGTTATGACTAGCACCAATTATATCACTAAATTTTGTAAGCCAACTATTTGTTGGGAAATCTTTTGGATGTGTATTGCGTGACCATTGACCTTCAAATGTTAACTGTATAAATTTATATAAATAATTATTTACAATTTAAATATAATATTTATTCTAATATACTTCATATTTTGCTTCAGAACATGCACAACATTGTTCATTCACAATATCTGTATCATCTATTATTTGTTCATCTTCACAAAATTCTTTACTTAATGGTCCATCATCCATATACCATACGTCACGATGTTCTATAACAGTTGCACGAAATGTAATACAACCAGTACCGGCTGCCGGTGCTGTCCATAATACCTTAATTTAAAATATTATATTAATTTTTATATCATCAAATAAAACACACATATAATTTCCACACCTGAATTTCATGCTTTGGTGTTGTCGTCGTATGTGTTACCATATTTGCACAAATTATTTTCGAATAAATATCATTTTGTGCTGGTGAAAATATTCCAGCTGTTGGGACAGTATAATCCTGAAAAAATAATTTACCAAAAATTATAAATATATATTAATTAAAACTAAAATAAAATCCGTCAAGAAATATTACATTTTCATTATCTTTTTTTGTAACAGCCAATATAAATCCGGAAAATTTATGTTTAATTGAACGTGTGCCCGAATCAATTCCTTCTAAAGTAACTGTAACAAAAAATTATAAAAAATCATATTCAAATCTTTTGAAATAAAATCTGTAGAAATTTAATTGTACTTATATAATTTGCACCCGGTGTAAATTTGGCTGGATTATCGATAATTTTAATGTGAAAACGTCCATCGGCTGGCGTTTTACCGGCACCAGGTCCCTCTGGTGTTCGACTGCATCGTAATGTATATGTTAATGGTATTATAATTAAAATAATATATATAATATGATAATTCATTGTTCATAATACTGCTCGCAGAATGGTGGCTGAATAATATATCTGTTTAATATAATGCGACTTTTATTCATTAAATGTATAAAATACACAGTTCAAAATTTGCTATAACTAAAAATGGGTTAACTGTATTGTGTCTGTTTATCTGGATTTAGCTGGCACCTAATCGCGATTAATTTTTACATATATGACCGATTAAATATGATTTTAAATTTATTCTCATAAGAATATATTTTTGGTTTATACTCAACTAACAATTAACATAACATTTATCTTTGATCCTCTATATAGCTATAGAGTTTAGAGGTTTAAACATTCAAAGTTTAATAACTCGATAACTTATATAAAAGTACCAAAAAAAATGTATAACTTAAAATACATTAGGAATTTGTTTATGAGACCGGTTTTAAGGTTTCATTGTAAGTTAAGTCAGTTGTTGTGTTATGATGATTAGAACGTTTCTCAAGGAGAATATATTTACCAATAAATTTTATGATAATATATGTTTTGTTTCTAAATTTGGTAAACCATATACATTTGGATACTAAAATGTTAATCCTTTAATATTAATAATGATAAAGTTTAATTATGTTTGTATACCTTTTAAAATAGTTTACGTAAATTATAATAAAAATATTATATCACATGTCAATAATACAAAAAAAAATATGATACACTAATACTTCTCTAAAATTTAAATTAATATACTCTAGTACTTGTGTCTAACTAAATATATAAGTATGAAATATAAAGATATAGTTGTTTTTTCGCACTTAATTTAATTTAATTCAATTTAATTTTTATTTAACACATTAATATAATACATAATTTCTTTATATTTCAATTGTTAAATATATATATAATAAGTTCATGAGGGTGCGATGCACTATTGCATTCATTACACAGTATTTAGTATACACACAAAATTTTTAATCTACATTTAACAATAATACAATTTGAAAATTTTACAATACAAATTTGTTTTGTTTTAATATAAAACGCACTCACTTTTAAGCGTACAATAAAATTAATAACAATTAAAAAATCAAATCGTATTTATTTATAAAAGATCACACACATTTATAAAACATTAATTTACCAAATCATAATAAAGAAATTAAAATATATTTATATTGTAAAAATAATAATTACATATTATTTTTATTACAAGAACTGTGGAACCAAATGTTTTAATAAAAAAAGTTTAATTACTATAAAAAATTTATTATGGAAATTTATAAATAAAAATTGATAAAATTAGTTTTCACTTTGAAAATTTATTTTTAAAATACAAACAAGGTTAAAAAAAAAAGCAAAAAAATTGTTCAATAACATTTTTAAATTAAATACGTTTTAATGAATGAAAATTGCACTATATAAAGTTTTTCCATACAATAGTATTGGGTCATGTAGTTATTACTTAACAATAATTATATTGTAATACTATATATTATAGAGATAGAGAAGAAATGTTTATAAAAATGACCTAATTTTGATCTCTCATTAAAAAGGTCAATTTTATAATTAATTATTTATAATTATATTATAATAAATATGCACACACACACACACATATGTAATATAAAATATTAAATTTCATTCGATTTTTATTATTTATAATTAGTATATGCATTTAACAATAATTCAAAATAATATCATGCTTTGATAATCAACAACATGTTGACACCGCGCACAACAACGATACTCTGCGAGTGAACTGAATTGAAAACAATATCATATCTTTTTATAATAAGATGAGATATTTTTCATGTGTAAATTCATTCATAGAAATTATATACTTTCATTGTTACTTTTGGCATAATAGTTATAAATAATAATAATAATAATAATACAATAATAATAATAATAATAATAATAATAATAATAATAATAATAATAATAATAATAATAATAATACAATAATAATAGAAAATTTCCATATAATATACTTTGACGAATTAAATAACTATATTGCATTAGCGTAGTACCCCATATTTATTATATCTATTATTATTATTATAATATTATTGTATGATTAATTTTATTTTGATATATGTTTTAAGAATAATTATGTAAAATAATAGAAATTTTAATATTAGGATAACTTTTATGCCGTATATTTAACGATTGATTAACATGAACACTACCCGCTGCATCTGCCTGACTCTAAAAGGCAAGCTATACTTAGTTTGAAAATTTAATATTATACTGACGGTTTTATATTATAAATAATTCTAACGCTCACTTCGTTGGAATGTATAGAATAATTATCTAAACTAAAATAATTAATTCATATTGATATCGGATATCAAGAAGATTTAATACCCGAATATTGAATCGGATATAAGTATTAATAAACCCTAATCCAAATATATTGTATATTTGTTTACTGTTCATTATGTCGTTATTATTTTGTTCCGCTTTTCATTTTAATCACTGCTTTTATAAATCTTTAATTATTTATAAACCTAAATCCTAAAGGTTAAAACATAATTTTTGAAGATTATGCAACTATTGTATATTAAGTTTAATTAAAGTATATGAGAAGGATTATATCAAAAATTCGAATAAATTATACTGTTTGTTGTTGTGGGTGAATGCCCGCTGCTGAAATCCCATCAATTATCAACAATGTGTAGCTAATCGTTAAATATCGTAAGCTATAATTCAATGGTTACCGTTTTTTGTTAATCGACCGTGTAGTTTCGTTTTAACTAATATAAGATTATAGAAGACGGAACTAGGATTGTTATATAATCGTATTAACATCATAGTAGTGGTTTTATTAGTTGGATGGATTTGATCTAACCATATTATTATTATATATTACAAATAATTAGATAAAATAATAAATATAACATTTTCTCTTAATCAATAGCAAAAAGATATCCAAGTTCTTCACCATATTAAAATAAATAATAAAAAACATCGCAAAATATATTCAACAAATCAACCTATATTCTACTACTACAAAATGAACGTACACCACAATCGACAACGTACCAAAAAAAAAATAAACGCAAAAGAGCGCTGTCAAAATGTTCAAAATTAAAATTGAGATGACAGCAACAGCAATGTCATCATTAAAAATCATCATATATATACATCGCATCGTTCGTCATCATATTAGCATTGCGCCGAACTTGCAATAAAAAAAGTGAGAACAATTTTTGTTATATTTTTTGTTTTAGTTTTTTTTAATTTTTGTTTCTAATGTCTGGAAATTTTTTTGTAATTGTTTTTACACGTTTTTGTCACATTAATTCCAATTTATAAATGATTTTAGAAATAAATGACGTGTAAATAGTTTCGAATAAACTTAAAAAAAAGTCAAAAAATGTTATAAATTAAGGTTTTTGTTTTTTTTTTTTTCCTGTAACAAATTAGTAGAAAAATGAAATCAACTCGAAATAATCATTCTACAGATTATACTCAATATAAAAAATTGTCGAATGATACAACAAATAATTTTGAGGTGGTAAATACAAGCAGCCGTTTGTCCTCATCATCCTGTGACGAAACAATATTAGTTGTGAGTATAATATATAATTTATTGTTTGTTGAATTTTAATTATATTTTAATTAATAAATTACAATTTTAAATGTGATATTCATATCAAACTGAAGGTCAATTATATTATTAATAATAATAATAGAAAAAAATTAAAAATTATTAATGATTGTTTCATTTCAATCAACAAAACTATAATAAAATAAAATACATATTTTTTATTGCTTGTTTAAATATGTTTCAATTGTTTTACGTTTTAAAAATTATAATATGTATATTTTATATTGGTTATTCTATTTCTATACTACTAATAATTGATTACGATTAAAAGAAAATGAAAACATCATATTTTTTTATTTATCAAACTTTATATACAAAAGTGTTTTTATGCTCCAATAAATTTTTTCATATCAACTTGTTGGAAAACTTTGGAAAAATCAATAATTATGTCGGACAGGTGAAATCCTTTATCATCATTTTTTCTTTTTATATGTGCAACGTAAAAACGTTAAGAAAATGAATTTTTAATCTTATTTTACTTTTTTTTCTCGTAAATTTTTATCTATTATTTTCCTTTGAAATAAATATTTTAATTGGTTGTGGACAAATTTATATCAAATATTATTATTGTAGGCATATTATATTTATTAATTAATGCAATACTATATAATTTTAATTGGCAAGCATTTACTTATCAAACAAATACTATAAGTAAGGCTGAAGTCGAAAAAAAACAGTTTATATATAATGGCAATGTGTCGTATCTTTCACAAAATTGAAAGCGAATAAATATGATTCTGCACAGAAAAGGTATAGGCGAATTCATTGAAAATATTTTACACACAATATAAAAGAATTATTATTATATTATTATATAACAATTAATTTATTTGTTTTATTTTGGCAATTGATAAAGTAAATATATTCGAAGGTGTTATAAATATTTTGCAGCACAAACATTTATGATGTAGCCGGTGTAATGATTTTCCTGTGTGTATGTAGACACATCATTGGAAAAATCTCAGAATACAGTAGCTCTCTAGTATATATTAAAATATTTATATCGAATATATATTTCATATACACACAGTTTAGTTTTATGTAATTACGTACACTATATTTTATAATAGCGAATATTTTTATTAAAACGTTGACGTTCATCTATGACTCATTCCGATAAGAGACAATGTTAAATTTGACGGCTATGATGATTATCAACGTATTAAATTTGTTTATCCCCTTGATTATAATTCAATTTCATTTAATTAGATTGGTTTAGGAATTGTAAAAAAATTACTTGCATAACAGAAAATGTTGCTTTAAGTTAAAATATTAATTATTTGCTGGTTTTGGTTTTACAAGGATCGGATCGCTTCTCTACAAGTTCTTATTTAAATTTCTAGTATACAATATCATAGTTGAAAAATTCCATCATATCATATAGCAATTTAGGATTAACATAATGTTACATTAAATTGAGCTGCAATAATACTATAGATACTCAAGATTGCCAAAACATACATCAAACCAATCTTCCATAATAGCAATCCTCGTATATTATAGCATCTGACATGCATTACAGACAATTGATTTATTCTGAATTTCGAGTTCGAGCTATATTTAAAAAAAAAAGTATTCATTCTTTTATTTCATTTACAATATTAGTGGTAATTCTACTGACTACTCTTAAATCTTATTGTTCGTAGAATTAGACTAAAATATATTTTAATTTTAATTTTTTAGATTTATAATAATGTTCTATTATTTGAATATTTATACGATTTCTATAACAAATTAATTTTCATTTATATGCATTTTCTTATTTTCTTATTATTATTTGTTAGTTTTTTATAAAAGGAAAAATAAATACTCGTATAATCTTTATATACAGATACGAATTAAAAAGAATACTGTTAATAATGAAAAAAAACAAATATTAATCATCGATATTGGTTTTATTATTTTTCAAAATATTGTCCATAAAGATTAACAACACTTTTGCATGTGTTGGAACGAAGCACTTTTTCAATGCCAATTGAGATACCTTCAAAACAATCATTTTGAATGCATCAAACACTTCGAAAATCGTTGACCACGTAATTTTTCGTTTACGTTCAGAAATAAAAAGAAGTCGTTGAGTATCATTTGTCTTTTCATTCTTGTTCTTTTTTCCGAAGATTTACGGCATAAACAAATGTGGTTGTGTACCATTCAGCATTGACCGTATATTGCTCTAACGTCACTCTAGCCACTGTTTTGTTTCGGACTCATATGGATAGATCCATGATTCGATGCGCATATGTTAAACACATTGGATTGGATGTACCGTGATAGTATTTTTTCGATGCGAACCTATTTTAAAATGTTTGTCAAATTATGTGGGATCTAACGCTAACAAATTTTTTTGTTACAGCCAAAAGATCATGCAATATCTTATTTATGCTTATCATATTAATGTCCAAGAAAGCCTCAATCTTACGGTATGTCACATGACGATTATTATCAGTTAACACAAATGAATTTGGATAACCTTTATGAAATTCTTCCTATATAGAGTGAACGTTGGCCACGATACGAATATTCGTTATACCCGTTTTTTACAGTGCTTCATCGCCATAAAACAAAACAATTAAGTTCATCGATACATTTAAGATAATCTATGTCGAAAATTATAAAAAAAATAATGACACAAAAATGTTTACGACTTAATTCTATTTATTGACCGTGATGAATTTTTGAAGATCGTGTAAAGAAATAGTGGTTGTAAGACAAAACGAGTTCACTTTTATGGTAGAAAATGTGAGACTTTTTAATGGAAATATCAGATTGCCAAGGCCAGGCCAATATAAGTATATAGAAAGACTCTTATATATATAACAAATTATGTTAATCCTAAGTGGTGAGCTTATGGCAACTACCAAACATTCATTGCGCACTAAAATTGGTGAATTACTCTGCATTGGAGTATATAAAAATTAACGAAAGATAGTTGTTTTTTTAATCCCATCATATTATTACATATATTTTTGTATATAATTATTTTCTCATGAACATTAAATTGCTCTTAATCGATGTTATTTATGTATTTGTGACGACAACATTTTTAAAACTATGCCGCATTAATATTTATTAATCATATGTTATCATCAATTCATACAATTGATTTCGATTTAGCTAACATTTCAGTTTTTATACGACAATGAATTGACGTAATTATAAATGAATATAATTTTTATAAAATTACAGTACAGTCTCCAATATTTATGTTATTTTAATTAATTTCTGTTATATATTTTTGATTTTTTTTTTTTTTTGAGTTTTTGATAACTAAATATATTTTGAAACATAATCGTATGAATAAATCAAATATTATTTTAATATACAATTTAATGTTATTAAAACAAGAATTAATATTATTGTAAAAATGCGTGCGTGTAATCTATTCTTATTTATACTTTTTTATTATTTATTGTTATTGCTCTTATTATATTTATTATTTACACAATCACAAATGTATTTCTACTAATTTTTCGATAAACGAATAATACAAATAATTTTAAATAAACAGCAGTATACAATTGTGTATTGTGGTTCGGTGAAACGTGTCATCATAATTATAATAATTAAAGAAAAATAAATAAATAAATAAATAAAAATAGATTAATATTTATAATATTAATAATTTTATATATATTTATGTAGTTCAAAATTTAGATAACAAAATAATTTAGTTGCTTATGTTCCCTATCCAACTCTCGTACACACAACACTATAAACTCGCATTTTTAATATTTAATCGAATATTTGAATTTTCAATATATACAAAAAAGCATTTTATTGATTGATTGATAATTTATTTTTAATAACTTAAAAATTGTGTATGTGTCTTATTTTTTTTTCTGTTAATATAGCAAAATATTTGTGCGGTTTTTTTGTTTAATTAAATAATTAAAATTATTACATATTATATTTTAATATTATTTTATCGATCGAATGTGCTATAACATAATATTATTTATTAGAACACAAAAAAACTATATATTAATATCTGGCAAGAAATAAATATGTGTGTCGTCGTCGGTTCGGTCCGGGGTTTGTTTATTTTTTTATAGTGTAAATTGGAAATTATTACTAAAGCGAAAAGATAAAGTTTTGAAAAAATGTCGAAAAATTATAGAAATAGAGGTTATCGTCCACTATTTAGTAATGCAACTAATTATCGAAATTCTGAATTAGAATCAAAGGTATTTTTGTGTACAGAAATAATTACAATAAAAAATTGATAACATGCGCTTTTTTTTTTCTCATTAAATTTAATAATTAAAAAAAAATTAAAAAAATAACACCCACACACACATACGATTTTCATGTAAAAAATATGTTAATAATTGTAAAAATGATTATAATTTATTAGATTTTTTTTTTTTTAATTATTGCAACAATTGATTATATTGTGCTGATAGTAAATTTTTATCTTTATTTCTACTATAATAATTTTTTTTTTTTTTTTTACAATACACAATACCTGGTGTCACGAGAATTTATATTATGGGAAAGAGTTGTATTTTTATAAATATAATATTGATTTTTTGAATCATGTGTGTGTATGATTATTTATTTAAATGAAATAATTTCAATTTCTTTTTTCTCTTCCATCTATTATATTTAACTCTTTTGGTGCTCAGCAAAATGATGGTGTACGTACATAGTACAGGTTAAGCAGCCTGTCAGCCTTTTACTTAAAGTAGGATTTCAAATGTCGATTGATTGGAATAACACCAATGTAGCCAGTGGCGATGGCTGAGATATAGCATTAATTTTTCGATATCGCTTTTGTTATAACCCTAGTAACACTGTCCGTAGTTTGTCCGCAAAATTTCCGCATTATATGTAGTGGTCCGTAGTTTCAATCCGAGAAAATATCTATGAATTTCTTACGGATATCCGTTATATGATGAGTGCAACTCTGTCCATGGATTTTTATAAAAAAAGGTCCTTGGATTATCCGCGTATATTTCCTATGATAATTTCGATGGATTTTCCTTAGAAGAATTTCTCGTTGCTATTCCATTCCACAGAATATCCATAGAATTTATATTCAAATTTTTGGTGAGCAGATCCACGAATTTTGACAATAATATCTTTGGATTGTACATGTATTTTAGGAAGTAATATCATTGAATTGTTCGTATTACAGTCTCAGATAAAATCCATGAAAATTCTTACAAAATTCCTAGGAAACATATCAATTTCGAATTGCTTATTGTTTTAAAAATTATGAAAATAAATTAAAAAGAGTGGGGATTATATCTAAAACAGATAAGCGAAATATACAAAATTTGACACTGTTTTGAATAATTGGTGAAATAAATTTTGTATACAATACCGCGAATATATGTTGGAAATATTATCCTGACAATACAAAGATTTCAATTCATCTAAATTAAATACTATTATATTAAGTGGGAAATCTATGGAAATTTTTTGGTCAAATCACAATATATCTTTTTCATAGAAAATATAAGGATTTTTTGCACTGAAATTTTCCTCATTTTTGAAAATACGGACAAATTGTTACTAGGGAACTTGCGTGAAATTAATTAAATGGAAAATCGCGTTCATATCTTCTGAATGGGTTAATCGATTTTAAAAATCACTTATATGAAAGATTGGAAATTGATTATAATTTGTTATTCTGTGCACAGGAATAAATATCAGTTAAAACTATGGTCCGTCGTAATTCAAATAGATGATAATTCATAAATGTCGATTTACCAGAAAATTTACTAAGTGGACGTTTCAATTTTTTTTCATAATGTAATTACTTTCTACTCGTCTAACAGAAAAACAGTGATATTGCAATTTGAAAACATTTTTTTACGCGTCGCCACTGAATGTAGTAGCCCATTGCACAGCCCTACAAATCTTTATAATTACAACTATATTTAATCACTGTATTAGTTGTTACAGATGGGGTGGTTAATGGAACAATAATAGAAGAATGTAATATGGAAATACTTCACTCGCTTATCGCTCTTTTGTAAATTCTAAAGTCGATTTTTAGATGTAATAAATATATAAATCGATTCGCGACTTTGATGCAGATGCTATTCCATGTTTTATCTTTATTTTATCGCTCCATTTTATCTTGAAAACACAAATCAAAGAGTTTTTTTTCTAATTAAAAATTTGCCACTGTAACAGTATACGTAGTACGACCCACACTTTTAATATTCCAACATATATATTATTTATAACGTTTTTATCTTCGTGACCTACTATTAGCAATACAAATGATTCAATATATTTGAAGATATTATAATATATCAGTCGCAACTGTATGTAGGTATTTGCATAACCAAATTATGTATATATAGATCGTGAAGTTAGATTTAGATTGACATGATATTAAATACACAACATTACTTTCGGTGAGTTGGGGTGTCGTTATACATTTATATTGAAATGATCTCATTTTTGATTACCATAATTTTATCTCTGATAACTGTTTTGCAGCGAAAAAATAATATACAGACAATTTGATCATTTCACCTTGCCATTAAATATGAAAACTGTTTTATGTGGTGTGAAGTTGATCTGCAACTGATTGTTTTATATGTTTAATAATGCTTGCAAATTTAAATTTTTACAAAATTTTTAGGAGAGTTATCTGCTCCGTCAATTAATCACCTAATCTAAAATATTAAACTTATTGAATTACAAAATTATTATCACCAATCGCAATTTTTCTCTTTTCAGTTTATGTAAAAATGTAGTTGTCTATAGAATATTTTGATTTTTAAACATAGTGGCCAACAATGAATTCAATTTAAATATTATAGTATACGATGAGAAACACCATATTTTTAAAAAGATATTCGTTTTGTGATAGCCTAAAAACGAACAAATCCTAATTGAGTTTAGTAATTTTCAGTATCAAAAATACTGAATCTGGTCTCCTTCTATTAATGTCGAATGTTTTCTTTTAATCCTACCGGTATTCTCACCCACAAACAATGTCAAAAATATTCCACCCATTTATCATTAATTAAAATATTTACATTCTAATTTTTAGTATATAATAAAAAATGTGTTGTTAAATATCATTTCAGACTGATGAAAATAATTCTACATCAGAATTTATAAAAGAAATGCTGCCATCAACATTTGAATCATCTGTGTTTGCAGCAAATGAAATTGCCGCTCGTCTGCACGTTGACGTTCGTACCGGTTTACAATGGTCAGAAGCTAATTATCGTGCAAAAATTGTAGGCTATAATGAATTAAATGCAAAAGAAGAAGATCCACCATGGAAAAAATATGTACAACAATTTCAAAATCCATTAATTTTATTATTACTTGGTACATTATTTAATTATTATTATTTTTAATCCAATTTAAAATCCAATTTAATATATATAATTCGTAATTTTTTTTGAAATTTTCAAAGGTTCGGCATTGGTTAGTGTATTAATGAAACAATATGATGATGCTGTTAGTATAACAGTTGCTATAATTATTGTTGTTACTGTAGCATTTATACAAGAATATCGATCAGAACAAAGTTTACAAGAGCTAAAGAAATTAGTACCACCGGAATGCCATTGGTATGTTATAAAATTTATTTCAAATTATAATTCGTTTAATTAAAAATAAAAATATATTAAATAATAATGATTTCAATGTAATTAATTAATATAGTTTAAGAGAAGGACGTCTAGAATCATTTTTGGCACGTGAACTTGTACCCGGCGATATTGTTTATTTAAATATAGGTGATCGTGTACCAGCCGATTGTCGTCTTTACGAAACAATTGATTTACAAATAGATGAATCCAGTTTTACTGGTGAAACAGATCCAGCTAAAAAAAATACTGACATTGTATTTAATAATGGTAATAATAATAAAGAGCATACAAAAATGAAAAATATTGCGTTTATGGGAACATTAGTTAGATGCGGTAGTGGAAAGGTAATCATTGAATTTTCATAAATTAAAATAATGCATCGATTATTAATATATATTTTATATATAACATTTTCGTATAGGGAATTGTTGTTAGTACCGGTGAAAATAGTGAATTTGGTGAAGTTTTTAAAATGATGCAAGCTGAAGAGGCACCAAAAACACCGTTACAAAAATCTATGGATATTTTAGGTGCCCAATTAAGTTTTTATTCATTTTGTATAATTGGTTTTATAATGTTATTGGGCTGGATCGAAGGTAAAGCATTAGTTGAAATGTTTACAATTGGTGTAAGTTTAGCGGTGGCTGCAATACCAGAAGGTTTACCAATTGTTGTAACTGTTACGTTAGCATTAGGTGTTATGCGTATGGCAAAACGTAATTGTATTGTCAAGAAATTACCAACAGTTGAAACATTAGGTTGTGTTAATGTTATATGTTCCGATAAAACGGGAACGATAACTAAAAATGAAATGACCGTTACCGTAATAATAACATCAGATGGTTATATGGCTGATGTAACTGGTGCTGGTTATAATGATAATGGTGAAATACATGTACGTGAATGTAATAGTAGAGAAATGGCAATGCAAAGTATTTCGAATTTAATTGAAATTGGTGCTGTGTGTAATAATGCAACAATACAAAATGAACAATTATTTGGTCAACCGACTGAAGGTGCTCTATTAGCTGGCGCTATGAAATGTGGTATTTATGCAGCAAATGAAAAATATATACGATTACAAGAGATTCCATTTAGTTCTGAACAGAAAATTATGGCCGTTAAAATTGTATCAAAATATAGTGATAGCAAAGATGAATTATTTTATGTGAAAGGTGCGTTAGAAATGCTTTTGCCACAGTGCACTAAATTTATGTATGGCGGCGAAATTATACCGTTGACAAAACAAAATGAAGCTGAATTTTTATCCGAAGCCTATGAAATTGGACGTAAAGGTTTACGTGTGTTGGCGTTGGCCAAAGGAAAATCACTACAAGATTTAATTTATATGGGCATTGTTGGTATTACAGATCCGCCGAGGCCATTAGTACGTGAATCAATTGAAATATTACGACAAAGTGGTGTTCATGTAAAAATGGTTACCGGTGATTCACAAGAGACAGCTGTTGCAATTGGTAAGTGATTTTTAAATTGTTATTTATAGTTAGATTTTTTTTTTTAGAAATTATTCAGATAAATGAATCTTATCCAAATTATTTTTTCTCCAATTAATTTAATATTTCGAATACATATACAATTATTGAATTATTGATTGTAATTGTACTGATGCAAATTGTAATTATTAACTTGTACTAAATATTCTATTATCTTATTATAAATTATGCTTGTATGATTTTGTATCGATGCATTACATTCATATGATATATATGGATTAGTTTTGCCTTGAATTTTGGTTATGATTGTGTTTTAAAATTAGATTTACAAATTTTAAAGATTGTCAAAATCAGTATAGTCCTGTCTGAAAACTACATGGTTCGCTTTTAATACCTTCCTAAAAATATTGTAACGAATATAATCTCAATCTCATCATACCCTTGGTAATAACTTATTTAAATAATTCGTGATAAACTTCAGAAAATAACTAGAAAGGTGTAGATTTTATTTAAACTAATAGTCCCATGTTCAAGACACTACTTTCCTATTGAGTTCCGACAATTATCACATTATTTCAAAGTTTATCGAAAAAAGTTATGCTACATGCGGATTTACTGTACCAGCGTATTTATTTTGAACTCTTTTTACGTTTTTAATCATTTTTATGCTTGGATTTCAAGTGATTGATGAGAAAGTTTACAAGTCACATTGTCGTCAGAACAGTAAAATACACAAATTCTTATCTAAAATTTTATTTTATTTTAATAAAATTTAAATAAATCAATAAATAAATATACAATATTATATATTTTTGTAATTATAAACAAAACTGCATCGTTACTAAATATACACAGTATATTGCGAGTAGTTTTAAAAACAATTAAGATAATGTAAATAAAGAATAAAAAAAACTAGCATATTTAATGTAAATAAAATACTAAATGCTGTCAAAACTCAGACCTCGTTACCATCCATTTCTATAACTTGTATAATCTGATCGTGTAAAATCTGTATACGCTGGATATGGTGCCGGTACACTGTCTATAATTGACGCTGTAAATGGAATTGGTGCTTCTGCTGGCAACGGAACTGTAAACCTATCAGGATACGTTGTTCGAAGTGGTATTGGTGCCGGTACACTGTCTATAATTGACGCTGTAAATGGAATTGGTGCTTCTGCTGGCAACGGAACTGTAAACCTATCAGGATACGTTGTTCGAAGTGGTATTGGTGCTGGTAATGGTATTGGTATTGGTGCCGGTACTGGTGCCGCGACTTTTTCAGCAATTGGTAATGGAAGCGGTACTGGTGCTGGTAATGGAATTGGTATTGGTGCTGGTAATGGAACTGCAACTTTTTCAGCAACTGGTAATGGAATCGGTACCGGTGCCGGTAATGGAATTGGTATTGGTGCTGGTAATGGAACTTCAACTTTTTTAGCAATTGGGATTGGAATTGGTATTGGTGCTGGTAATGGGATTGGTACTTTTTCTGCGACTGGGATTGGAATGGGTACCGGTGCCGGTAATGGAATTGGTATTGGTGCTGGTAATGGAACTGCAACTTTTTCAGCGACTGGAACTGGAATTGGTAGTGGTGCTGGTATTGGAATTGGTACTGGTGCTGGCAATGGTACCGCAATTTTCTTAGCCACTGGTATTGGAATTGGTACTGGGGCTGGTAATGGAATTGCAACTTTTTTCAATGCTGGAATCGGTATTGGTACCGGTGCCGGTAATGGAATTGCAACTTTTTTCAATATTGGAATTGGTATTTGTACCGGTGCCGGTATTGGAATTGCAACTTTTTTCAATACTGGAATTGGTATTGGTACCGGTGCCGGTAATGGAATTGCAAATTTTTTAAGAAATGGAATTGGGATTATAAATTTTTTAAATACTGGAAATGGAATTGGAATCGGTTTCGGTATTGGAATTGGAATTTTTTTAACTACTGGAATAGGAAATGCAATTTTTTTAATTATTGGAACCGGTATTGGAATTGGTATTGGTGCTGGTAGTGCTAGTGGAACTTTTTTAATTGTTGGAACTGATAGTTTTGTTACACTACCGTTGACTGCTCTGACCAAAATTGCTAATATAATTAATAACGTTATCTGTTAAACAAAAGTAAAAAAATAAAACAATTGTTATTATAATAATTGGTGTAATCAAAAGTGTTTAAAACAAAAACTAATAACACTTACCGAATTCATATTTAAAACAATAAAAGTCTAATTTAAATTTAATATATATTAAAAGTTATTATTTATTGTTATTCACTGTGAAACAAATTACAAGTGAATGATATCAAATCGTATTCGGTGGTATGCTTTTATATGATTTTTGCATTTATGTTTTCCTTCAAAATTAATTAAAAATTAAATTTTTATTATTATAAACATTATGAATTTGTGAAAATTTCCTAATTTAAATAATTACAATTATTTATTTTAATTATTTATTAAATTTTGTTGATTTACTGCATAAAATTCTTTTAATAAACTGGTATTCCATAACAGGCTATTTATTAATATAATATTCTTTATATAATCAACTAATCGATATTATTATTAGTTTACTAATGATACGCAATTATTGAATACATTGTATATGGTGGAAAAATGTAGTCCATTTAATATAATACATGGATTAAAAATTGCCAGGCCTAGCCATGGCGCATCTAACGTAATATCCGGATAATATTTCAGTAGTGTCAACCTTCAAAAGATATATATTAAAATTTTATAATAATCCACTAGTTAAGAATTTACAGTGGATTAATTGACATGATATATTATTGCTTTTGAATGGTACAAATAACCGTTCAAGCAGAGCAATGGTTTAAAAGGTGTTAACCGGACTCTGCTTCATCAACAACAACCATCAGTCGCTGATTTGCTGATTTTAAACTTAATCGTACAGACACCGATGATGCTAAACGTTCTGGACGTGGCTGTTAATCCTGAAAACATAAAAATCATTATGGCTAATCGCATTAATTTATTCCGCATTAATTTATTCCTTTCATAGGAAGTTTTTCGGTATTTATTTTAATACTGAAATTTTTTCAGCTGGGTGACAATTTGTTCGTGTATGGAATAAAAAGAAAAATTGATATCTTTGAAAATATGGTGTTGGACGCTACTCAAAGATTAACAATGTTTGCACGTCAGTATATATAATAATAGAATTATGATAACATCTATCTTTTGTTAATTGCAGTAGAATTTGTAAATTGTTATATACTCCCATGCGGAGTAATTTACCAAAACATCGCAAAGTGAAGTTACAAGAGATAGCTGACACCCTGAAGTTATCCAATGACAGTGTTTTCAGTATTATACACAAACACTTGGGTATGAAAAAGTTATTTTCTAAATGGATGCACCGCATTTGCTCACACCAGAACAACAAAACAACGAATTTATGATTCAGAATGCTGTTTGGACATGCTTAAACGAAATAAGCCTGAGGTGTTGCGTCGGTACATTACAACGAATGAAACATGGATCCAACATTTCACTGCAGAAGCCAGAATCCAGAATAAACACACGAAACTATATTTTTAATCCATATTTTGCTGAACATAACAAAGTGTCAATTAATTCACTGTAACTTCTAAACTAATGGTCGGATAGTTATGAAATTTGGACATATATATTTTGAAGGTTGACACAATCGAAATATCATACGGATATCACGGTAGTGGCGTCATCTGGTGGTTAGGCCCAAGACTTTTAGACGCATGTGTTATTTTTATTATTATTATTATTGTTTTTATATTATTTCAATTTAAAAAAATTTGTGTTTTAATTGATTTATCACACAAATTAGAAATTATACATTGACAATTAAATAACTATTAAATATTACTATTCCATTACTTATTAGGATTATCTATCAATAATGAGAATTTATATTTATAGTTATCGTCACCTTTATCATTTATGTATAAGTAAAATCATTAGATATTATATGGTAAATCATAGAATTAGTCTCGGCAGATTATTAGTAGAACAGGTTTACATTAATGATTTTGCTAATTCTAGATGAAATTTAATTCAATTGAGTTATATGAGTTTGCGTATAGTTTCAGCCTTAGTCTATCAGAGTTCAACGTTATTGTAATGATAACAAAATCACATTGTGCTTTTATACCTCAAATTTAGATTTATTTATTTAAATTTTTTGTTTTTTGTTTTGATACAGATTTATAAAAAAAAACCTTAAACATACTTCTTCCTTAACCATTAATCAGAAGTTTAAGTAAGGCTTTCAGATCTATATTACTCAATCCAATTTTACTTCCATCATCATTTACAACATTACGTTTAAATAAAACTGTTTCTTTTAATCATCAACGAAATTGAAATTTGATACATCTCTATTTTCTTGGAGTACAGTTGATGGACGAGCATCACAAAAAACAATAATTGCTAATACAATCTAAAGGAAAACATTTCATTTTATAAATTGGTTATTAATTTTGATATTGTATTTGAAAAATTTTATATTTTACCAAGAATGTGTATTTCATGTTGAAAAATTGAACGATTAAATTATATTTCAGAATCCAATTATTTAAAATTTACACAAAATTATTTATTTAAAAATTTTATATTTAATAACTTTTTTATCCGATTAAAATTCACGTCAATATTCTATTCTGAAATGATTTTAATATTTTGAATTTGTTTATATTCGATTTTTGATACATTAATTATTTTTACTAAAACCTGTCTTAAATATTTATGATCAAAATAAAACTAAAACCATTAAATTATATATAAATTTTTGATGTATGCAAAAGTAAAATCCATATTTTGGTTAAAATTTCATGTTTATTTACAATATATTAAAGTGGTACATTATTGAAAGTATGCTCCATCAGGAGCCACAGCCAATGTAATGTTTCAGTCAATTTATGGATTCCCTATATCTAAGGAAATTGTCGTCTTTTGAAGGGATCCATTCATCAAGCTAATTTTTGATATTTAAATATAAGATGTGAATCGTAAAATCTTGAAGGGCTAACTCCATGAACCGGAATAAGTGGACAATCTGAAGGAATTAAATGTTTAGTGAATACAGCGGTTGGACAGAACTGGGAAGTTTTATATATATAGTTTTTAACGACATTTGTAGTACGTGGTTTGGCATTATATATGGTTGAAAAATTAATTTATTCTGTTTATTCACCCATTCGGGTCGTGTTTTCATCAATGCTTGCTTCCAATGCATTAGTTGGACATCATAGATGATTCAGAAGTTTTCAGTAATACATATTACACAACAACTTTTTGAATACACGTAATACAGAGCATAATTTTAACAGCATATTGGCTGTGATAGACCTGCTTCACTATAGGTTGTACCCAAGCTTTTATCCGGTTCGGATTTGTATAGTAAACCAATTTTTCATCTTTAGTCGCACAATTTCGACCACGAATTTTTTTAATAAAACAAAATAATAATACTTTCCGCTCAAATGTCGTATTTATTTGCTACAACACTTTCCATTTTCATGTGAATAAAATAAATATGTTGTTTAAACTTGAATCAAATGTTATTACTGTACGTTTTGAAGTATATAAACAGAGAGTTTCCAAGATCATGTTATACAAGATTCAACACATAATATCAAAAGACATCAGTTTAAAAAAGCGGAACTTATTTTTGCATTTACCCAATATTAATGTTTCCAACTATATAGCATTTTACAGTGGTGATTCGCGGATTCGCATTATTAAAACCTGTTGTTTTAAATATTTACGATTATACTAAAAAATTATTTAAATTATAAATTGTACATCGTTTATGTTGTGTTTTTGGTATAAGGTGGTGATAAGATCACGTGAACTTATTTAATCGAAACTTGTTCCAAAGTCTTGTAGTTTTAAACAAAAGCAGGAATTTTACTACTAGTATACAAGCAAAGTTTGTAATAGATAAATTGCGTATGCATATGAGGTTCTGGAACTATACTTGAATTATTATAGAAAAAACTGGCAGTATTATAAGAACAGCTTCTATATATGGTGTCAAGAGATTATTTATGATGTTATAATGTACCTATAAAATAAACGTATTGCTGTTACCATTCGACGGTGGTCTAATGAATCAAAAGAATTTACAATCGATTAATTATTAATTAGTGAAAATGCTCATATTTTTAGATTCGATCTATGAATTTTCTTTAATGTAATAGGAGCACCCGCCCAAATATGTAAATTGTAACCGAAGAGTGGTTCTCTTTAATTCATCACTATAATTATTATTTTTGGTCTAATAATCAGCTATAATGTTATCTTTATAGTAAGTTTATCAAGTATCATTGTCAATATTTGTTAATTATTACTTAACAAATTATAGTATGCTTTCGTTACAATTTTATATTTATCAATTAGTTAAATTTTGTGTCAAATTAAATAGCTCAGCGGCATAGTGATTAGCGTTTAATCGTTAAGTACTGCGTTGTTCAACACGCTAAATTTGTATGAGATATTTTTCGGTATTTTCATACTGATTTTGTAACAGTTGCGTTACCATTTGTTCGTTTATGGAATCAGAAAATCGAATATCTTTGATAGATTTGATGTTGGACGCTATTCATAGATTGATAATGTCTGTGCACATACATATACGTGATTAAAGAGCCTTATCGTCTCATGTGAAAAACTATAAATATTAAATAAATAAAAAAATGAATTCAATGTTTGTTTTTGTGTCAGGTATTAAATATTTTTATTTTCAAATTAAAACAAAATTGTACAGAAAATAAAATGGAACATATTTCTGCATCAACCTAATAACCGTTTTATAGCATGTGCACTAATACTACTTTGACCAATTTTACTTCCATCATCATTTACATCATTACGTTTCAATAAAATATGTTCTGGTAAATTTTCATTTAGACTGCCTTGAGAATTTAATGTATCAATCAAACGTACATTGAATGCATTTTCATCGAATTCAGATGAAGGTCGAGCATCACAAAAAACAATAATTGCTAATACAATCTAAAAGAAAAATTTCATTTTATAAATTGGTTATGAATTGTTGGTATTGTATTTAAAAAATTATAAATTTTACCAAGAAAATGTATTTCATGTTGAAAAATTGAACGATTAAATTATATTTCAGAATCCAATTATTTAAAATTTACACAAAATTATTTATTTAAAAATTTTATATTTAAAAACTTATTTATCCGACTAAAATTCACGTCAATATTCTATTCTGATCTGATTTTATAATAAATATTTTGCATTTGGTTTATATATGATATTTTGATACTGACCACATTTTTATCTCTTTTAATCTGTTTTGAATTACTTAAAACCTGTCTCAAATATATATTATTATAACAAAGAATTATTTAAATTATAAATTTAACATCGTATAGATACATTTTGATGCCATTTGAAAATTATATTTCCTTCCCAAATGTATTATATCAGGATAAAATAAACAAAAAACTTAAATTATGGTTTTCATTATTTTTAAATCTATTTTGGGTTGCTAAAACCTGTCTTATAATAAATAATCCAATAAATTATATAAGAGTTAATATTTAAATTAATATGGCAAATTGCATTTTATGCATAATTGCATAGAATTGTGTTGAGTGTTGAATGACTATTATATTTTTAATTTAAATAATTTGAAATTATCTTACAAGTGATTATCGCCAAAAATGATAAATATATAAATATTTTTATCAAGAACATTTCATTCAAAACAATATTAAGTAGATTGTTGCATTTGCGTTGTTGTGTTAAATTACGGGTACTCATTTTTATGTAAATATTTTATCATTAATATAATAGTATATTTGCTTTCTGAAATTCATTCATAGAATCATAGCTTTTGCTCCCTATAAATGGACATTCTTTTTCCATCACTATATTTACTATTTTTATTGTAACATAATCCGCTATAGGTTTAGAGTAAATTTGTCAAATATCATTGTTAATATTTGTTAATTATTACATAACAAATTGAAGTATAACATAATGTAAGGATTTAAATTTAATGATGTCTCGTTGCGATAGATGTGGCAACAATTAAATTATTAGCATATGTTTAGGAATAGTTTATAATGTTATAGAGATTATCCTTCAAATTCCTTTGTATATTATATTAATTGTAGCAACAATGTCATATTTATATAAACAAAAAAATAATTAATTTATTTTTGGCACAGTAAAAATTAAGAAAATATATTTTATGTGATAATAAGGACAGATTTTTTAATCGCTGCTAATTGATTTAAACAAATACAAAAACAATCGATATTGGTATGCGTAACGTTTAATTATAGAAAATTGTATCCACAAATTCTGTTTTGTTTTTACCCAAAAATGAGGAAAAAATACTCGGTGTTAAATTTATTGTAAAACCTCCTAAATGTCATAGTTACACAGAAGAATTCAAGTATTTCATCATATTATTTCATATTAATTTTAAATTATGTGTTCAAAAGTTACTGATAATTAATATATTTCTATTTTAAGAAAAAATGATCATGGTTTAGTTACAATTTTATATTTATCAATTAGTTAAATTTTGTGTAAAATTAAATAACTCGCAGCGGGCGCAGTGATTAACGTGCATATACAAATAATCGTTAATTACCGGGTTGTTCAACACGCTAAATTTGTATGAGAAATTTTTCGGTATTTTCATACAGAGTTTGTAACAGTTGAGTTCGTTCATGGAATCATAAAATCGAATATCTTTGATAGATGTTGGACGCTATTCATAGATTGATAATGTCTGCGCACATACATATACGTGATTAAAGAGCCTTATCGTCTCATGTGAAAAACTATAAATAATAAAAGAATTCAATGTTTGTTATCAGTAATTTTTATTTTCATATTAAAAGAAAATTGTACAGAAATAAAATGAAACATTTTTATACGTCAACCAGCTAAACTTCCGAACTGATTAACAGTATAACTACTTTGACCAATTTTACTTCCATCATCATTTACATCATTACGATTCAATAAAATGTGTTCTGGTAAATTTTCATTTACACTGACTTGAGAATTTAATGTATCAATCAAACGTAAATTGAATGCATTTTCATCGAATTCAGATGAAGGTCGAGCATCACAAAAAACAATAATTGCTAATACAATCTAAAAGAAAAATTTCATTTTATAAATTGCTTATGAATTTTGGTATTGTATTTGAAAAATTTTATATTTAAGAACTTTGTTATTCGATTAAAATTCACTTCAATATTCTTCTATTCTGAAATGATTTTATAATATTTGGCATTTGCTTATATCCGATTTTTTGATACATTAATTTTTTTTTACTAAAACCTGTCTTAAATATTTATGATCAAAATAAGACTAAAACCATTAAATTATTTATAAAATTTTATTGTATTTGGATGTATGCAAAAGTAAGATCCATATTTTGGTTAAAATTTCATGTTTATTTACAATATATGTTATAAAAGTGGTACATTATTGAAAATATCCTCCATCAGGAGCCACAGCCAATGTAATGTTTCCGTCAATTTACGGATTCCCTATATCTGTCGAAATCGTCGTCTTTTGAAGAGATCCATTCATCAAGCTAATTTTTGATATTTAAATAAAAGATGTGAATCGTGCGTCTTGAAGGGCTAACTGCATGAACCGGAATAAGTGGACAATCTGAAGGAATTAAATGTTTAGTGAACCTGCTTCACTATAGGTTGTACCCAAGCTTTTATCCGGTTCGGATTTGTATAGTAAACCAATTTTTCATCTTTAGTCGCACAATTTCGACCACGAATTTTTTTAATAAAACAAAATAATAATACTTTCCGCTCAAATGTCGTATTTATTTGCTACAACACTTTTCATTTTCATGTGAATAAAATAAATATGTTGTTTAAACTTGAATCAAATGTTATTACTGTACGTTTTGAAGTATATAAACAGAGAGTTTCCAAGATCATGTTATACAAGATTCAACACATAATATCAAAAGACATCAGTTTAAAAAAGCGGAACTTATTTTTGCATTTACCCAATATTAATGTTTCCAACTATATAGCATTTTACAGTGGTGATTCGCGGATTCGCATTATTAAAACCTGTTGTTTTAAATATTTACGATTATACTAAAAAATTATTTAAATTATAAATTGTACATCGTTTATGTTGTGTTTTTGGTATAAGGTGGTGATAAGATCACGTGAACTTATTTAATCGAAACTTGTTCCAAAGTCTTGTAGTTTTAAAGAAAAGCAGGAATTTTACTACTAGTATACAAGCAAAGTTTGTAATAGATAAATTGCGTATGCATATGAGGTTCTGGAACTATACTTGAATTATTATAGAAAAAACTGGCAGTATTATAAGAACAGCTTCTATATATGGTGTCAAGAGATTATTTATGATGTTATAATATACCTATAAAATAAACGTATTGCTGTTACCATTCGACGGTGGTCTAATGAATCAAAAGAATTTACAATCGATTAATTATTAATTAATGAAAATGCTCATATTTTTAGATTCGATCTATGAATTTTCTTTAATGTAATAGGAGCACCCGCCCAAATATGTAAATTGTAACCGAAGAGTGGTTCTTTTTAATTCATCACTATAATTCTTATTTTTAGTCTAATAATCAACTATAATGTTATCTTTATAGTAAATTTATCAAGTATCATTGTCAATATTTGTTAATTATTACTAAACAAATTATAGTATGCTTTCGTTACAATTTTATATTTATCAATTAGTTAAATTTTGTGTCAAATTAAATAGCTCAGCGGCATAGTGATTAGCATTTAATCGTTAAGTACTGCGTTGTTCAACAACCTAAATTTACATGAGAAATTTTTCGGTATTTTCATACTGAGTTTGTTTCAGCTGAGCTACCATTTGTTCGTTCATGGATTCAAAAAATCGAATATCTTTGATAGATTTGATGTTGGACGCTATTCATAGATTGATAATGTCTGTGCACATACATATACGTGATTAAAGAGCCTTATCGTCTCATGTGAAAAACTATAAATATTAAATAAATAAAAAAATGAATTCAATGTTTGTTTTTGTGTCAGGTATTAAATATTTTTATTTTCAAATTAAAACAAAATTGTACAGAAAATAAAATGGAACATATTTCTGCATCAACCTAATAACCGTTTTATAGCATGTGCACTAATACTACTTTGACCAATTTTACTTCCATCATCATTTACATCATTACGTTTCAATAAAATATGTTCTGGTAAATTTTCATTTAGACTGCCTTGAGAATTTAATGTATCAATCAAACGTACATTGAATGCATTTTCATCGAATTCAGATGAAGGTCGAGCATCACAAAAAACAATAATTGCTAATACAATCTAAAAGAAAAATTTCATTTTATAAATTGGTTATGAATTGTTGGTATTGTATTTAAAAAATTATATATTTTACCAAGAAAATGTATTTCATGTTGAAAAATTGAACGATTAAATTATATTTCAGAATCCAATTATTTAAAATTTACACAAAATTATTTATTTAAAAATTTTATATTTAATAACTTTTTTATTCGATTAAAATTCACTTCAATATTCTTCTATTCTGAAATGGTTTTAATATTTTGCATTTGCTTATATATGATTTTTTGGATACCGTCGACATATGATCCATTCTTTTATTTTTTTTTTAATTATTTATCTATTTTCGATGTATTTGTTTTCTTATTTAAGTCTCTATTTTCGATTACTATAAAACCTGTCTTAAATATTATTTATTATTTAAAAAAAAAACATTATTTAAATTATAAATGAGCTGTTATGTTTGAAAGTGTTCAGTTTTTCATAGGTTCGATAAATATTTAACGGGTTTGCTTTGGAATTAATTTTAAAATATTGGCAAACGTTTTTCGGATTCGGGTGATGTTTTTAACATTTTGCCAATATTTTAAAATTATTTCCTAAGCAAACCCGTTAAATTTTAATCCTAAGCCTATGAAAAAATGAACATGTACCCTTTTTAAAGCAAAATAAAAGAAGATTTTTTAGTGATAACAATTTATAGCCAAAATTCTATGTAATATTTTATCAAGCAATAGTACGCCATATGATTATGAATATCGTGCTAAAATTACCATTAAGTCATTTTTTTTTTATCCAAAAATGAACTTATACCACTTTAAAAAAAACCGGCACAAATTAAAAAAAATCGCAAATTCATATCTATTTAAAAATTATATCTCTTCTCAAAATGAATTTTTTATAATGAAAAATTAATAAACGAAAAAAACAGAACAGAAAACAAATCTTAAATTATGTTTTTGTTTACTTATTTAAATCTATTTTGGATTACTAAAACCTGACTTAAATATTTATTTTATATATAAACATAAAATCAATTAAATTATATATGGGATTTGATAATTATATTAATATTTCTAACAACGTAGAATTTTTCAGTTTATAATTTGATGAAAATATATATTATTAATTAATTAATTTGGAAATTTTAATTACTTTTACGATAAATATTTAATTAACTATATCTATTTGCGGGTTACTTGCAATCATATGTATGTTTCAAATCCAAATTTAATTATAATAATTAAAATTTATACTTACTAGTTAAATATTGTATTTTGTAATTTAGTTAATTTAGTCATGGGTGAGCATTGAGCTCTTTTGACAAAATTGTAAAATGTACAAATAAATAAATAAAAATATTGAATATATTAATTTAAATGCTATTCTAAGTCCAAATATATCGGAATTGATAGAGATGTGTGAAGATATCAATTCATATATTGTTCATTTTGGAATAATCGCAGTTAATGCCACAAATAATAAAATACAATTACTTATTGTTAAATGGGTTTACGTTTAATTTAATTTTTAAAAATTTTATAACAATTTTATAACAATCAATTAATATAGCTTCAAATTTATTTGAATTAATTAAATAATAATTATATAGACCTAACCTCTATATACAATATATACAACATACATAATCCTTCCGCATCTCTATAATTTCAACCTCACATTCCTTTTTGTCGTTGGTATACATATTCAGCATGTTCCATTAAAATAATTTTGATATTATTCCTGGTAATGGTACTCCAACTTTTTTTCCAATTGGTAATGGGATTGGTATTGGTGCGGGCAATGGAACACCGACTTTTTTAACAATTGGTAACGGAATTGGTACTGGGGCTGGTAATGGAACTGCTACTTTTTTCAATACTGGAATTGGTATGGGTACCGGTGCTGGGAATGGAATTGCAACTTTTTTGGCAACAAAAATTGGAATTGGAATTGGTACTGGTGCCGGTAATGGAACTATAACTTTTTTCAATACTGGAATTGGAATTGGTACCGGTGCTGGTAATGGAATGGCAATTTTTTTCAATACTGGAATTGGTATTGGTACCGGCGCTGGTAATGGAATGGCAATTTTTTTAGCTATTGGAATTGGTACTGGTGCTGGTATACCAAATGGAATTTTTATTCCATTACCGTTGACTGCAACAATTACAGCTGATAATGAAGTTAATAATATTATCTGAAATGAAAATTAAAATGGATTAATTAAATATTCATAAATTTATAATATAGTTTAAAAAAAAATGAAAAACAATTTTCAAATATTTACCGAATTCATATTTAATAAATGAAAAATGCTCTTGTCTTCCTATTTAAATTTAATTATAGATATATTTTCTGTTGTTAATTTATGCTGAAGTTAAAATTGAATGATATCGAATAGGATTCGATGATTTGCTTTTATATGATTTTTGAATTATGATTTCAGTATATTTTAAATATTTAAATCATTCATTAAAATTAATTAATATTTATAAGAAATTACAAAATTTCTAGTTTATTAATTGACAGCCGGTTTTCATTTTTTTTTTATATAAAATATATTTAATTCCTATTATTTACATTTTTTTCCAAATTAACATTAACGAAGCTACAAAGTGAGTTATCAGAAATCATCCTCGCAAATTGTTTGTCTAGCAATTTTAATTTTCGTCTAGTTGATTTTAAGTGTTACATATTCTTAGCGTTTTCGAAACATCAGCAGCAAAAATTGGTAAATTCGAGTCCATCACCATAATTACTATTCTGAACTCTGAATAATAATAATAAGAACCGTCGAACCAAATTTAGATTGGTTTTTAATGATTACTGCACGCTAAAATAACATTATACCATTGCATATAGGCTAATCACTGATATTAAAATAATAAATTAAATAAATTAAGATTAGATCTATAATCTATATACGCTTCGATAATTACAGCCTCATCGATGATGAATTGTTATGTAAATATATTCCCATTCGGAGTAAATTTTAAACTTGTAATACATATTTTTGTATATGTCATTATAGCTCCTGTTTGAGTAACATAACTTTCCTAAACTATATCTTCTTCAGAATATGGTTTTAGCTACAAATTCAATTCAGGTTCTATATATCTCTTGTCCATATAATAATTGCATATTCTCATATTTTAAGATAACATAAATAAAAAAACCATTTGTAATGATATGATGATGTTTATGGTGGAAAAATCCTTGTAATAGTATTCATCATTCAACACACTCCACCATATATATATGAACTACTAATTATGATATGTATCCAGTACTTTATAAATTACTTATGAAAATTTTTCCCAATTTTAAAATTTCGTTATAATTACCAACCGGTTTTTTTATTATGTTGTTCACTTACAATTTTATTATAATATAACAATAATTATTGGCCAAGTGTGTTTGTCCTTCGTGTGTCTCGTACACATTATTATAAAGTGATTTATTTTATATAAATTTATTTATCGCTTAACTTTCAACATATTTTTTTATTTATGTATAAGCACAAATTGAATTTGTTTAAACTTTAAAGTATAATGATTGATATGCTTATGACTTTGTTACTTAAACTCATAAATATATCTCATATTTATAATATAAACAAGAATCAGTAATCCATATATTCTTTTAACATCAACATTTGACCATTATTTAGGGTTTAACCATTATTTTTAAACAGTTAAAATATTAATTCTAATTAGTAATCAACTATACTGCGGAAGAAATACATGCATTTTCAATCGAGGATATAATGTTAATTAAATTTTATGAAGCCCACAACGAATTAACAGAAATCATCATTCTCTCAAATTGTCTATATGCGTATCGATTTTTAGCGTAGTTGAAGTAATTTTTATGTTCACCGAGTTAATAATTTCACATATTATTAGTATTTTCGCAACAGTAGCAACTCCAATGACATGTCACTAGATGAATATATTATGTGAGCATTAACGATTAATCGGTAAATAAAAATCTCTCACTCTAAAACCCTTATGCGGATGATTTAGTCAGAGAGTTTGGAAAAAAACGATTTCGATATATATATGTATACGCTAATAATGAATAAAAAGGATCCCAGTGAAACTTTTTGTATGCAGTTCCAATTTCTTCAATGAATGCATACATAAATTGTAACTACTTCCAATTTCATAGATGGATTCACCAAAGAACGAACTCGTCAATTAATTCATCAAAATATTCACCAAAGAATTTATATGTGAATTTATATGTAATTCTAATTGCATATATAAATTCACCAGCGAATTTGTTGACTTTGTTCTGTACACATGAAAAACCCATCCAATTCATTTAGAGAAGAAGTACCAATCACCAATGACATCTCTGTACAAAAGTAATCTAGAAAATATTGCAAGAGTGGAGTAGTGCTGTATAGAAACTAATAATATAAGTAAATAGACAATCATCGATATTATCATATACATACCGGTCCCACTGGGGTATATTATTTAAATTCCTAAAATTATTATGCTTCATGGTGCTCAAAATTTATATATTCATAATATTGTCTGCAATTTCTGAATCACAAAACATACTTTAAAATTATTTTATATTATTTTCTGGTGTCACATCATTACACGGCAAATGACAGTAACTAAGTTGCAAAGACATTATTAAAAATATACATAGAACATATCCAACAATTTTGCAATATTTATTATTATTTTAATAACTGTGTCATACTACCTTTCTTTTCATTACAGTTTTCCATTTAATTTGGGTAACGCATATTATGGTACAACAACGTTTACAAATCATTCTAAAATATTATCATAGTCGTGGATTTTGTAATTTATGTGGTTAACATCTTCGTTCGTCTGACCTTATTATTCGCGTCGATTTGTTGATTGGATAGAAAAAACAATTACTTCTGAACTGATGTCAGCAAGATAAAAAAAATTGTTCATAATAATGTGCCAATCTTTCGCGTACTGTAAACGGAAGTGTAAATTATGATGTAAATATATATGGCACAACATCTTGTATTTTACGTAAACTATGTAAGATTGAATTATTAGTTTATGTATGGAGAAAAGTCAAATGAACATTTAATGCATCACATAGGTGTTCTGAGTAGACCTTTGAACGAAACAAATTTAGTGTATATTATTATGTTTGATATAGCAGCTTAATGGCGCGACTGGGTTTTGTGTTGTTGGACCAGCCAGAAACGATATAAGATTGAGTTTTAAAGTGATTGCAATAATAACTTCATGTTTAACTATCATCTTTTTAGGATATGAATGATTTTATAGTTACAAGTTCAGTATGTACTATGTATTCTTTGTCAAATATGTTTGCATATTTTCAAATATTGTTAATATAATCATTTTTATATAACATGACACACCTATAAGAACCACTTATTAATTTGGATTCCTTCTATAACGCATACTAAAGCTTTAAGATTATTTATCGTTTTTAAGAACTATTGTGCTCTGCATTTTCGGGTAATCGCTGTTAATGCTAAAGTAATAAAATACATTTATTAATTTATTGTTGTTAAAAGATCTATGTTTAATTTTATATTTATAAATTTTATAACAATTAATATTTTTAAATCCATTTGAATTAATTTAATATATATATAATACAACAACATCATAATTATATATTTATATACACACTCGTATATATATAATATATACAAAACACATAATCTTTACTCCGCGAATATCGTCATCACGTCAATCACAAAACCTAATTAATCATTTACAATATATTGTTTGATTTTTGGTACATATTTAACATTTTCTATTAAAATAATTTTGATATTATTCCTGGTAATGGTACTCCAACTTTTTTTCCAATTGGTAATGGGATTGGTATTGGTGCGGGCAATGGAACACCGACTTTTTTAACAATTGGTAACGGAATTGGTACTGGTGCTGGTAATGGAACTGCTACTTTTTTCAATACTGGAATTGGTATGGGTACCGGTGCTGGGAATGGAATTGCAACTTTTTTGGCAACAAAAATTGGAATTGGAATTGGTACTGGTGCCGGTAATGGAACTATAACTTTTTTCAATACTGGAATTGGAATTGGTACCGGTGCTGGTAATGGAATGGCAATTTTTTTCAATACTGGAATTGGTATTGGTACCGGTGCTGGTAATGGAATGGCAATTTTTTTAGCTATTGGAATTGGTACTGCTGCTGGTATACCAAATGGAATTTTTATTCCATTACCGTTGACTGCAACAATTACAGCTGATAATGAAATTAATAATATTATCTGAAATGAAAATTAAAATGGATTAATTAAATATTCATAAATTTATAATATAGTTAAAAAAAAATGGAAAACAATTTTCAAATATTTACCGAATTCATATTTAATTAATGAAAAATGCTATTGTCTTGCTATTTAAATTTAATTATAGATATATTTTCTGTTGTTAACTTATGCTGAAGTTAAAATTGAATGATATCGAATAGGATTCGATGATTTGCTTTTATATGATTTTTGAATTATGATTTCAGTATATTTTAAATATTTAAATCATTCATTAAAATTAATTAATATTTATAAGAAAATACAATATTTCTTGTTATATAATTGCATCCGGTTTTCAACGAACATGTCGCTTTTATTATGTTGTTCGTTGGCAATGTTATTGTAACACAAACTATACATTGGTAAAATATCCTAATTGATATTTTATGCATTACAACTATTATGAGTATTACCAGAGACTAAAATGTCTGAATAAATAACAAACTCTGTCTGTTCCGCTCGGTGGGGGTCCCAAAAAGTGGTTCCAAATAGTGATCTCATTCAATATCCACCTACACATTTTAACATAAATAACATTTCATTATTTATAGTTGTTTTGTGTGTTATGGTCTATGCTCAACTAATTACTACACCTAAAATCATTGCGTTGCATTTTATCAATTAATTGTTTTTCTCTTTTTATTCTAGCGAATCTAATTGGTTTAGATACTGTACATCATCAGGTATTGTCGGGACCAGAAATGGATCAATTAAATGAAATGCAATTGGAAAAAATTATTAATAATGTTAGTATATTTTATAGAGTAACGCCAAAGCATAAAGTTACAATCGTTAAGGTAAGCAAAGTTAAAGTTAAAATTATTTTATATGAATGTGAATAAAATGTTATTCATTATATTTTATTCCCTTAACTTTGTTTATGTAGGCGTTGCAACGTACCGGTAACATTGTTGGTATGACGGGTGATGGTGTTAATGATGGTGTTGCATTAAAACGTGCTGATATTGGTATTGCAATGGGTAAAAATGGTACCGATGTATGCAAAGAAGCAGCCGATATGATTATTGTTAATGATAATTTTCATACAATAATGTTAGTATTTAATAAAGTTTATGATTGCATTTTTCTTATTTCGCTAAATTAATTGTTTTTTTTTTTTTTTCTAATATAGAGCTGCCATTGAAGAAGGAAAAGGAATTTTTTATAATATAAGAAATTTTGTACGTTTTCAATTAAGTACATCAATTGCAGCATTATCATTAATAGCGTTGTCAACACTGATGGGTATACCGAATCCATTAAATGCAATGCAAATATTATGGATAAATATAATAATGGATGGTCCGCCGGCACAATCGCTTGGCGTCGAGTCTGTCGATCAGGATGTGTTACGACAAAAACCACGTAATGTTAAAGAACCAATGATAACACGTTCGGTGATTATAAATGTATTGTTATCGGCTGCTATTATAATATTGGGTACACTATGGGTATTTCAACGGGAAATGGCTGATGGTTCGGCGGGTAAAACAAAACGTGATACAACAATGACATTTACATGTTTTGTATTTTTCGATATGTTCAATGCACTCAGTTGTCGTTCGCAAACAAAAAGTATTTTAAAAATTGGCCTATTTTCAAATAAAATGTTTTTAATTGCTGTTGCATTTTCTGTTATTGGTCAATTGTTAGTCATTTATTTTCCGCCATTACAAATGGTGTTTCAAACCGAAGCTTTAACATTTATGGATATATTATTTTTGTTGTCATTGACGTCATCCGTTTTTATTATATCCGAATTGAAAAAATGGTTTGAACGTACGATGGAACGGCGTTCGTATAAAACTAAAACTGAATTAGATTTTGTATGACATACAATTGGTGATCGTCGTTTGCACAATGAGTAAACAGTAAAAACAAATAATAAAAAAATTAAAATAAAAATAAAATAAATAAAAATGAAAGTATCGAAGAAAAATTATTATTTTTTAATTTATGTATGGACAAAGGTTCTATGCATTGAAAAATTTATTATATATATTTTTTAAAATAAGTTTTTATTTAATTTTTGGTATTGTTCCAATGGCAGCATTACATTTTTGGTTTTTTTTTTTTTTTTTTACTTATTTACAATTTCATTACAAAAAATATTTCTTATTTCCATTATAAATGGAAATGGATAGGGATGCACGCAACAGCAGCTTTGTGCAGCAATAATTATTTGTTTTCTTTTATATAATGTATTTATTTATTTATTTATTTATTTATAATTTTTTAATGATTGTTGTTGCAATTAGGACAGACAGTCTAAATTAGTCTAAATTTACAATTTTTTTTTTGTATCTTTACACAACTTATTTAATTTTTTATGTGATTTTTCTTATATTACATGAATTAGTTTAACTCTATAATTGTTATCAATTTAATTTAAACAGTTTCAAAAGTTAAAATTGTTGTATCACATTTTTATTATATGTCACAGATACTATTTTATAAATAGTAATTATATGATATGACACTTTTTAGTTGCGTGCAAATACGATTAGGTAGTTTTTTGATTTTAATATGGATTGTGAATCTGGAAATCAAAAGCTTGACACCATTTATGATGTTTTATGTTTTATTATTAATTTATTTTGCATGATTTTCTAATGGTATTCACATATTTTTTTGACTAGTCCACTTTTCTGACTTTTGGTTAAAACAAAAAGTTAGTTTCCCATCATAAAATATAATTAATGAATTTTAATGTTTTGCAATTAACTGAAATTTATTCCATGAACTTCAACTAATAATAATTAAATTGAAATAGAATACAGACATGAGATTATTTGTAATTATTTTTCTTCTACTAATATCGATCACACATCAAAAAGGTAAAAATTGCGATTTAAGTGGTTCTAACATCTCAGTGGTTTTGTGATGTGTTTGACATTGCAATAATTTCTTTTGTTTGCTTCATGAGCTTAAATCTATGAAGAATTTTTGTCACAGCAAACATCGAAATAGTTGTAAGCGATAACATAAAATCGTTTATGTCATTCTTTATTTTCAATTCAAATTAAAATTAAATAAACAACTTGCGAACCATCATATCGATATGTTAATTTAGAAATATAAAAATTCGAAAAGTAGATTTACCATAATTTTTTTAATTAATTTCTAACTATATATATTAGTTCATGTGGCACCTATACCACCATTAAATCATCATAAATTAAGTAGCCATCCTGTCCATTTGACTCAATGAATTGCTAACCAAATTTTGTTAATGTGGTTTTTTTTGTTCACCGCTTGTACAGAAGCAGTTTCAAATGCCATCATAAATTTTTCTAATCCAATCCATTTAATCTTAGTACACACCTTAATCGTATATTAATTTTCATTTGATTCTGGTTATAAATTAGAACTTAATATTTTGTCTGTTGAAGCAGTTTGTTCAGATGGTATAATTTGTGTAAGTTGTTGAGACTTACAGATTAGGAAGGGTAACAACATATAGTTGGACAACAATTAATAAAAACGGGGTTAAATGATTCATACGCATATAATATAGAAACAATTTTTTTGCCTACCACAAATAAAAGTCACAAATTTTCATTTGTACACATAAAAAATAGTATACATTTTTTGTTTTTCTATAGACTATAAGGCCAATTTATTTATTATTATTTATAATAATATAAATAAATAAATATAATTAATAAGAATAAAATGAATAAGAAAAGATAAACAGTAAAATTATATTAATTAGAAACAATAAAATATGTGCCTGTGCGATAGAGCCATTATGAGTGATAATTTGGAAAATTTTTTAAATTAAATAAACTAAAAAATAAATATAAATTTGAAATAAAATACATTAAAATATAAAAATCTAATAGAATAAAATAATAATATTATAAGGTAATAATAATAAATAAAAACAATTAATTCATTCGTAATTGTTTTCATTTTCTGTTTATACTTTTTTTTTTTTCTTATTATTATTATTATTATTATTATTATTATTTTTATTTTTAATACATATTATTTATATATATTTTTTAATTTTATTATAACCTTAATTAATTTTTATTAATCATTATATTTTGTGATATATTATTAAGTTGAAAGACAAGATAGAAACTTATTTTCTATAATTATATTCTATGCATAATTATGTTGTATTTGTACAGGATGGTTAAAACGTTAACCGGCGATATTAATAGCTGCGTATACATGATTTACTTTAAACAAAAGTGAAATGATAACAGTGCAAAGAGACTGGCAAAAATGTTATCATTTCAATTTTCTTATAAGTAAAAACTATAAACTTCTATGCTATATGTTAAGTATAAATAATAACTATGATATAATTTGAAAAATATTAACCTTGAAAATCCAATTTTCTAACAATTTCATTAACAAAAATTGCATTACTTTACTCCTAGTCACTATGATGTGCAGTTTGTGTAATTGATATACAATATACAATATAAATACTGACATATAAATTATATTCTTCAATAAATAATTGTTGGCTTAAATAAAATTGCTTCGGGCCAGAAATTGTTCGGTCGCACCATGTACAATTAAATTTATGGCTTAGTCATGACATTATACAATATATAAAATGGTTGGTATTCAGAATAATCTTAAACATACATTATTTTGTGTAAAACCATCGCAATTGCATCGCTCTCTATAGACACAGGCCCATTAAAAAGCAAATTTGTTAATTTTTTATATTTCTTTCCATTAACAGAATCGTCTAGATAGAGTTGCTATAGAAAAAAATTCCATAAACTATTATGCACTTCTATCTCATTCCGTTGATGGGATATATATATACAAATTTATTAAAACTATTTATTTTGTAACATTGTAACAGCATATGCTGAAGTTGTAAAATTTTTAAAATTATATCCTCTCTGCTTTTCTGTTGCAAATGTATTGCGCATAATTTCCCATTAAAAATCTTTTTCAATTTAATATTAATTATTGTCAAATGTTTCCAATCAATTATCCAATTTTTGTTAATTTAATATATGTCATTATAATCAAGATTTTCAATTATACTCTTAAGTAATTATTATATTATTATTGTACTTTAACTAGTTCGCATTTATTTTGCATATCCTGTGTTTATTAAATTTTCGATTTAAATATTTTTAATTTTATTCTTATTTAATTTATTATAATTAAAACAAAAATATATATAATATAAAAAAAAAAAAAAAAGTATAAAATAAGTAAAATAAATGAAAACATGTCGAAACACATTATCGCTCCTCGCGCACAACAAATTAAAAGAAAAAAAAAACTAAATAATGTTCAAAAATAAATTATTAAACTATTGAAAGAAAATGTTGAAATTGTATTTTAAATAAATAATTTTTCTTCTACAGAATATAATCGACTATTATAATTATATTTATTATCAATTTGTATGCGGGACACATAAAATATTGTTTGGCTTATAAATTAATTATATAATGATAAATAATTTTCATGTTTTTGATTTAAAGTAAATTAAAATATGATCATAAAAATATAAAATTATTTTTAATTAACATTTAAAATGATATATATTTAAACAAAAAAAAATTAATATTTATTGAACAAACACATTTACAAAATTATGTAATAATAAATAATATAATAATTAGATTTTTTAGGTAAAAAAAAACACACACACACACGCACACCCACAAATAATTGGCCATAGTTTGGATCGAAAGATAAAAGGGTTTTGTTTGACTTATATAATTAGTTCAAAAAAATGTATTATTATGTGCCTGTGCGTTTATGTGTTTTATTTATTTAAAAATTCGACAGTATTTATTTACACATTAATTGTAAAATAGAAATATAGTGTGGTATTGAATCTAAAACGGTCATCCCACACGCACTGATCCATTTGCCAAATGTTTGTCATTGGTAAAAATAACTTATCGTTGTTCATGTGGATGAAATACTTTTTACAAATGTTTGTCATTTTCTTGTTGCTTGTCGATGGGAAAATATAAAATAATTGGCAAGTGCACAATGTCACGTGTGGTGCCCGCTTTAGATTCAATACCCCAATTTTTTTTTCCAATATTTATAAGAATACATATATAATCTATTTGATACCACCTTTAATACACAAATTTACACATTCACACTACAACCTACAACCATTTATTATATAACTAAAAATATCAATAATTGGTCCGGTATAGACGCAATTCCCATGAAATTTACTATATGAACTTTAATGTAAAATCTATGGTAACTATTTTTAAACGTATAAATAAAAGTTATTTAAATATTTTAATATTAAATATAAGTATTATTCGGATACTTATATTTCCAATTAATTTCAATATGAAATTTATTTATTGTATTTAATTAATTAAGTTTTATTATATGATTTTACATTAAATTTCAAGGTAAAAGTCATCCGAAAGAAAAAAAAGGCCACAAAACGGTGTACAAACGTCACACAAGCGGACCATTTAAAAATAAATTAATTAATTTATATAATGTTCCAAATTGTTGCATATATGTATTTCAATAATATGTGATGATGAACACAATGGTTATCGGGAAAAGAAACAAAATTATTAAATTATTGTATATTTTCAAAAATTGTGTTGGTCTCTACGCACAGCAAATATATGGCATATCATCACCCATTATATATTCATATGTACGCCGAATTTCAATCCAAAATGAGTTACAATAAATGTATAAATTTAAATATTTTCAAAAACATTATAATTTTCGTTAAATTAAAAATCAAAATATTAATATATTTAAATATTTAATTACATTTATTCTATAAAATTAAATTAATATTAACATTAACACAACCGATAGCCACTTGGCTGAATGCTAAATTCGCCACTATTTACCATCAAAAGCTGTTGATGAAGCAGCTTGTTAAATTTTTGGATTGGTATTCGGCAGTAGTTTGATCAATAGAAGCATTGAATTTATATTAATAAATCGAAAATGCGAATCGTAATTTGGTTATATGTTCGGAATTAAATTAAATTAATAGATTTATGAGTTTTTTTCTCATATTTTTTCATTTATAAAATTTTAAATTTTCATTAAAATTTAATTTAATTGCGGTAATAATTTTGTGGCATATTACTTTAAAATATGTTATTGGGGATTGTCTCCGACAAAAAGTGATTACGTTCGACGGGCGGGCTCACATGCAAACGAATCCGAGGTTTTTCGATAAAACCATTGTAGCTTGTAGTAACGAACGATATTCAACAAAAAATATATAAATTATTACAAATGAACAGAATCAATAAACAAACGGTTCGGCGTCAACCAAACATTCATTACACAGTCATGTTTTGCATAATTACTATGCAGTGTATAACAATTAACCAATTTGTACACTATTTATTTTTATATAAATGATTAGTTCATACTGACTAATTTTCAATTAATAATATTCGTTCATGAATGAAATATCTTTGAAAATATGGTGTTCGATAGCATCCAAAGATTAACATTTTATATGCATACACACACACACACACAAAATTATGCAGACACAATCACCATTTATGTGAAAATAATCTAATGGAAGAAATATCTATCTTTTGGAAAATTGTACATTGGTGGTGAATTGTTATATACTTCTATGCGGCGTATAATTTACAAAACTTATTTGTAATAAATATTTGATAGATGTTCTCTGCATTGAGCTTTGTAACATGACTTTCATTATATGATGCGAATACACAATTAAATCAAATTTTTAATTTATTTTTCATACAATTCTATTTGCATTACTCTGCATACTCTGCGTTAATTCAGATTGCAATATCACTATATTTTTCTGGTAGAACTGTTGATAGTGGACTACATTATATGAAAAAAAATTGGAATACCCACCTACTAAATTTTTAAAAATTATCATCCTTTTGAATTACGGACCATGAATTTAACGGATTTCTATTTTTATATACAAAATTTCAAATTATAATCCTTCATAGAGAAGAGATTTTTAAAATCGATTCACGCGTTCAAAAAGATATGATCGATTTTTCTTTTGATTGTCAGTGAAATTTTGTATGAAATATTGGGCACTGTATTAATTTTTTCTACCATTTAGGTGTTTACTTTTTAAGCAGTACCACAAATTTCGTTACATTTTCTCTACCATCGATTGGAAAATCAGGGCATATCTTTTGAACGGTTGAATCGATTTTAAAAATCTCTGCAATGAAAGATTGGAAATTGATTATAATTTGAAATTCTGTATATAAAAATGGAAATCCGTTGAAACGATGGAATTTAGTTCAGTGAACACCCAAATTTTTTTTTCTATAAATTAGTCTAATTTCACTCAAACTATATAAGAAAAATATAGCGATATGGAAAACTAAATGCTATTTCTCAGGCCTCACCTCAGAATTCGGTGTATATAAATGCAAAGCATATACTGGCTAAAACGGAAATGAAATAACTTCCTTGCACTCATTTTACACTATTAATCTATTAAAATCAAATTAAATTATAATTTATTAATTTTCTTGTATTATATTTGATATTCCATTACAACCAAATGCAGAGCTATCAATTAATATTTGTATGAAAAATTCTAATTTGAAATATATATTTACAGTTTTCAACTATATACACCCAAAAGCTTATCATTTTTTAAAATTTAACACATTGACTGAAAACAGATAGACTCAATATATATTCAAATTATTTATTCACTAAAACTCAACTGAATGATGAGTACAGATTGACATTAACTTTTCACATACCTAAAATTTTATTATTTATTTTATTATTTCATTTTTGCTTAAGGAAATTTATTGCGTAATTACGGACTAACGATTTCCACCACAACACCGGATAATATATAGCCAAAAAAAGAAGTGTAAATTCTATTCAATCAACCAACTTCAAATCAACAAATAAATATTATACAGATACAGAGAACAGAGTTGAGTATATAATTTGAATTTATTGTTTTACATGTGTCCAATTGGATTTTGTGTATTTATATAAAATTAAGAATTTATTTAATTAATTTTTTTTTTTTTTTGTATATGTGTTGGGATCCCTCTTTTTACACACACACACAATTATTAACAAAAATTTATCACTTTTTTAGCAATAATATTTTATATTTATTATAATAATAAATAAAGTTTTAGTGTTTTGACAATATTATATAAATTATATTAAACATATTTAATATAATATTGTGATATTAATAATTAAAATAATGTCAGAAATAAATATTTAATTATATAATAAAAATAATTTAATTTAGTGCATAATAATAATAATAATAATAATAAATTTAAAATAAAATCATAAATATCATATTTGCATTTATATACAAACGCATAATAAAATAACTCATTTTTTTTAAAATATCAACTAATTTTTAATACTTATATTAATAATAATAATAATAATAATAATAATAATAAATGTAATATTTAACAGTATTTTCTATTTTAATATTAATATAAAAAAACAATCAAATAATAATTATATAATAATTAAGTAATTAAAAATAATTTTACTAATATTTATAATCATTTTTCATTCTTTTAATAACACAATACATACAAAAATTACCATTTCAATAATAATAAATTCTAAAAATCTATATAATATTATTAAATTAAATATGAAATATATTTCTTAATTAAAATTATTTATTTTCTTATAACACACATTACATTCAAATATTATTCTATTTTTTCGGTTATTTTAAGAATTTTATTTAATTAATTTTGTTCTAAATACTAATTTTTATTGATAAATAGTGTATAAGTAAAATCCTTGAAATTATTATGAAAATGTATAAAATAATGTTAAATACAATTCTATAGGTGGATGTGACCACTATACCAATACCGAATTGAATAATTTAAATTTTAATTTAATTAATTGTTTAAAAAATGTACAAATTCATATAAACAAATATCATATATTAATTATTTGAATTTAAATCTATAATAAAATATATAATATAAAACCATAGAAACGATAACCTGAGCTCCTGCATAGCAACAATAAAACATTTTATCATGTTTTGTATAAAAACGGGGCAGTGGCAAATGTTTTCAAATTACAATATCACTATATTTTTCTGTTGACCGAGCGAGAAAGTAGATTACATTATATGAAAAAAAAAAGTTGAAATGTCCACTTACAACATTTTCCGGAAAATTTACTTTTAATTATTATTATTATCTTTAATTAATTTTCAATATTTTATAAAAAGAGATTTTTAAAATCAATTCACGTTAAACGAACCACGATTTTCCGTTTGATGTTAATCAAAATTTTTCTATGAAATAATGATATACATTTGTATGGTATCAATTTGAAGGGTGTTCACTTTACACACAGGCGTTGCTCTAGTAACACTGTACGTAGCTTGTCCGCAAAATGTCCGCATTATATATGTAGTAGTCTGTATAGTTTCAATCCGACGTTTCATACGGATGTCCTCTGGAATTTTTGTATAATCAACCTGTCCATGGATTTCCATAAAAATAAATGTCCTTAGATTATCCGTATATTTTATTTATATTTTCTTATCAGAAAAATAATTTTAATTGTATAAGATTAAATTAATATAAATTCGTAGTATAATTTTGTAGAAATTTGGCAGATAAAATGCTTACGATAAACAAGAATAAAACAAAAACCGCACGGATTAAATCCATGCAAAGTCTTACAAATAACGGAAATAGCTATCGTTTTGAGTTGCTGGTTGTTTTAAAAATTATGAAAATAAATTAAAAAGACTGAGGATTATATCTCTAGATAATCGGAATATATAAAAAATTTGAACTCACTGTCACTTGAATAATTGTTGAAATAAATTATGAATACATATTGGAAATATAACCGCTGACAATCCAAAGATTTCAATTGATCTAAATAAAATACTATTATATTGTTTGGAAAATTTATATATGGATATTCTTTGGACAAATTTCGATATATCTTTTCCGTGAATAATATATGTGGTTTTTTTTCTATGGGAATTTTTCTCATTTTTTAAAGTACTGACAAATTTTTACCATTATTACAAATTTCTTTGAAATTTCACTGTCATCAAACACATTGAGAGTCGGTTATATTTTTATCGATTTTTAAAAATGCCTTCTATGAGAGATTGGAAATTTATTTAAAATTTATGCAATTCTGTTTAGGTAATTAAAATATAGATGATAAAATTCGTAAAAGTCTCAAAAAATTGTATTACATAATCAGGCTGATGGAAACATATATGTATAGTGATATTGCAAACCTTGCAACGCCACAAGTAGAACGTCACCACCCCCACCACAGACATCAGACAAATGAAAATTTAATTTATTTAATAATTTCAACTATATTTGAAATACATTTTTCAATGCTCAATATTATCTTATCGTGTTTTTTTTTTTTAAATAAAATTCCCGCTGTAAAGTAAAGTATTTTTTATTTAAAAAGTTTTATTATTAAAATTTTGTATTGATTTGTAACAAATGGGTGTTTTTTTACCCCAACCAAAAATACCACGTTCACATAATTTATTGATAACAATTAGTATGAAAACAATTCTTGGCTAAATATATATATATATATTTTTTTATAATTGCAAATAATAATAATAATAATAATAATATAATTGCATCCATCATCACTTTATTTAAACAAAATAGTTACATATCATACACAAATGTGTGAAAATTTAAAATGAAATTACAAAAATTATTATTAAAAATTATATTATCAATATAATTAAAAATTTTGCAACTATATTTAAGTATCATTGATCTCTTGTTCCTTATTCACATAACTATATTTATTGTATTATTTTTTCTTTACTTTAATATATATCTTATATATAATATATTGTCTATATTAATTAAGACAACGCCGCACGTACCCTTAACATAGTGGTAAAATGGGAAAGCTAATTTTAAAATATCTTAGAACAATTTTTAATTTATTGATCTATTTATTTTTCTACCAAAAAAAAAAAAATAATAAACAGTCATAAATCAAAAGTTTGGAATTACATTTTCTATCCGACAACCATTTGAACACTATATTTGTGCCGTAGCATGCAACATCACCACACACTCACTCCTCTATCTTTATAATATTTACTAAACTATTTACACGTATTTATAAAATAACAATAATAATAATTTACATATTATTTTTAATTCTAAATTATTTAAATTTATATTAAAATATTAATAATAATAATAATAATAATAATAATAATAATAATAATAATAATAATAATAATAATAATAATAATAATAATAATAATAATAAATATTCATAATAATTATAATGAAAAACTTTCTTTAAAAATAATATTTAAAAATTAAGATATGAGGGTTCTGTTCTGTTTTTTTTTTATCTAATTATAAATTGTTAAAATGGTAATTCTTTAATAAGAATAGAATATTTCTGTGCGTCTTTAATCGTTTTTTTTTTGTATTAAGATCACAATAAAATTTATTAGAAATATACATAAAATATAAAAAAAATATAAAATAAATTTATTGTAATAGGCCGAAATAATTACCAAAATGTAATTTTGTACTTTTTTAAACCGAAAACAATTTAATTGTTTTTATAAAAGTTAAAAAAAAAAAAATCGTTAATATATTAATTAAAATTAAAAAATTAACTAATAAAATATTCAATCTCTATAAATAAAAATATAATAATAAAAAATTAATGATAATAATTTACAGAATTTATTATATCGTGAAAGAATATTAAATATTTGTTTATTTAAATTTAAAGAAACGAAAAAAATAATAATAATTAATATTTAAATTTAAGAAATTAATAATACTATATAAAATTAAGTAACTAATTATAAATATAAAAAATATTCTCTATTATTTGGATATTTTGTCATTCATTTACGAATGGTTATCGAGAAATTTTGTGGCTACACGAAACAAATTAAATTATTCAGCCAATTTCTATAAATCGTAAATTGTTTGTTGAATTGACCGGAATAAATAGCGAAGAACTTACATTCAATACTGTTTGTTTCGTACCATTTGGTGGATGAACATTGTCATGCAGTAAAACCACTTTTCGATTTGCTTCCGGCGTAAAGTTAATGCTGTAATAGTTGTTGTCAGCATGTAATCGTAACGTAGTTTCTGTTGGTATTAATAATATTTCATATGCAGTATTCTTTTCATATCTCAGAAAACTAACTAAAACATCCGCCATGGATATTCAATTTTTCATCAGTTGTTGAAACATAAACAACTTATGGATTAATTTCAGGATTCTATAATTTATCATGGTCAGAAACAAAATCGCAAATTATTTAAAGCTTCCATATGTAGCATTTCTTAAAGAATATCATTATTTCAACGAATATTTAATAATATAATAGTGTTCTAATATTATTCTATTCGCTCATCAACCATATTTTCTCAAGGAAGTTGAAATTTTATTTGAAACATTGTATGTGATGTCAGTTAAGTTCAAAGATATGGAAAAATCCACAAATCTTTACTTCTCTACTTATCACTCACAACTCCAAAATGTTTCTACTATTTCAAATTACCAAAAATTTGAAATTGCATCATTATCTTCGATGTTAATATATAGAGTAAATCAAAAATATGCTGATTATATCTTCGGTATGGTTTATAACTTACTAGCATTTTTTTTTAAATTTCATATTAATTAAAAATGTTTTAATTATCAATTTTATATGCAAACAAAAGAAAGAAGACAAGTTCTTACAATTTTACAATAAATTATAAATATATAAATTAATAATAAATTGATTAAAATAAAAACAAAAAACTCACTTCTATATTCTAAAAATTGTTACTAATAATTAAATACTAACTATAAAATATATAATCGCTTTAAATTAAATTAAAATATTTTTTAAAATTATAATATATTTAAAAATTTTAAAATACAATAATAATAATAATTTTAATATTTTTTAATTATAAATTATTTCATAATTAAGAAATATTTATCCACTCTAACCTATATATATATATTTATTTATTATTAATATTAACTTAAATTATTTTAATTTTGTTGTGCATGACATCTCTCATCTCTAATTATTAATTTAAAAAATATATATGATAAAAGTTTTGATGAGTTGAAATAAATTAAATTAATTTTTTCACCAATAATTTAACTCAACTTTTTTTTGTCGCATTTATTTTCAATTAGTATTTTGTTATTTCACTATAATTGCTACTTTAATAACTATACCCGTTCACAATATATTTTGATATTCGAAATATGCCTAAGGTATACAATTAAACACACACATTTAATATCATATATTTTATTAACACGCAAATATTTAGTGAAATAACATAACATAAAATACAAGAGCGAATAAATGTTAATTAAATAAATAGTAAATAGTTTTATGATATTTAATAAAAAAGATATTAATTTATTTGAACAGATTGATTGTAACTTTTTTAATTTATTTATTAAATTTTGTAATTAGAGAAAAGGAGTATTTTAAGAAAATACACATAAAATTAATAAAATGATTGTTGTTCATAAGGAATAATATGATTTTTTGTTTTGTAATTTTCTAATTAATAATATACAATTTTTATTATTTCTTGTCTATTGTATGAAAAAGTTACTAGAATTTAACAGGCAGGACTACGAATGCCAGCAGCACTCTATATACAGTTAAGACATAAATGGAAGAAATTTTATATTGTTATTTCAAAATTAACTCATCATTGAATCAGCATTTGGTCATTGGTACGTAAATTTTATAATATGGTATATTCGTTATGTTCATATGTATTGATGACAATTTAAATAAATCTTCCATGACTGAAAATTAGTCTGTTTATACAGACCAAAGAGCACATCTCAAAAAATAGATTCTATAATAACATTTTTCTGGTTAAAACTAACTTAAAAATGTGTAGAAATTATTATTATCAATAACAAGAAATAATATACTGATTTGGTTATGTCCTAGGATTTCTTGACAACAAATCTTATATTTAGGGTTTTGATACAAATTCTTTGAAAATTTCTTGCCTGTGGATTGTCTTTCTTTGATTACGTACTTTTGGTTGCTGATTCTTTTGGACTTTCAATTTCAAAAGTTTGTTCTATATACTTTCGAACAGCGTTCAATTGTAAAATTATCAAAAAATCCATTAAACCATAGAATAAAGGAAGTGAACCAATTCATTACAAAATATGTTAAATTTTAGTTAAATTTTAATTAAAAGAAAATGTTACGCATTTTGTGATACTTGTGGTGTTTAATAAAAGCGTTTGGTTTCCTTTAGAATTTTTTATTTTTAATTATATGAAACAATTGTTAAATAATTTAATTTATTTCATAATTGTTGTCAAAACATTATTGTCTATATTTTCTTCTGTCATATTATTAGTAATAATATTGTTTGTTTCTTTATTTACATTTGTTCCATTTTTCTTATCCTTAATTATATCATTATTGTTATCCACTTTTTCACATTCATTTTCAATATTTTCTTTTAATACAGTATCATTATTGTTATCCACTTTTTCACATTCATTTTCAATATTTTCTTTTAATTCAGTATCCTCGGTTTTATTAATTTTATCATCATCTATAAGTTCCATTTTATTATCATTCGATGTTGAATTTTCATTGTTTTTATCATCATTATCGTCATCACCTTCATCGTCATCGTCATCATCATCTTCAGACTCTGTTTTATTATTAGTTGTTTTTTGTTTTTGTTTATTTTGTAATCGTTTCATTTTTATATTATTTTTCTTTTTTAAACGTTTAGCACGTTTTTTAGCTGTTTTCGCTTCCTCTGCCAAACGATTTTGTTCTAATTTATCACGATAATCTTCATCTAATTTTTCCTATAAATAGAAAATCAATGTTATTGTATAAAATTTGAATTCTCTTATTCCTATGGAAAATTCTTTACAAACCTGAGCACTTTTTGATTGAATTTGTTTTTGTCTTGCATATTCTTTACGTCGTAAATGACGATAAACATGAAATTCACCGGAACCAGCACCGGCACTTGAACCCATTACATTACGTACAAAATTTGGTACAGCTGATAAATAATCTTTAGTTGAATGATGCTCTGGTATTATCACAGGTTTATGCTAAAAGTTAATAGAACATTTTTTTTTTAAGAATGTTTGTTTCTTATATTTATTTTTGTACATAATATAAAATCTTATACTAATACATTTACTTTATTTCTGTATGTATATCTCAGAAAAAATCAATATTTTTGCTAATTTAAAATAAAATGTTTATAAATTTAAAATTAATTTAAATTCAATGGTAATAATATTAAAAACAAAAAACAAAGGTATATATAACTTACTGGATTATCCATTAATTTTTGTACTTTTACACGCTGCTCTTCGTTAAGTGTACGTGTTTTAAATTTACGTTTAGGTTCATCTTCCTCTGCACCTGTTTTATCTTTTTTTTCATTTACCGTAATATCCATTATTTATAATTTTAGAGTTAAATTTATTTATTTATAACTTAATTAATTGTAATTTATAGAAATTATTAAATTTAGTTTAAACACGAAGTCAATAAAATAAACAAAATTTTCTGACAGAAATTTTAATAAAATAGAATTGTCAAAAAATTGTAAAGAAAAAAAGAACAAAATTTGACATCAAATTTTGCGGTGGCTGCATTTGACAGTTTTATAAAATAAAATTGAGAAAAAATGTATGTACATAATAACAAAACTTAAAAATTGCTCAATTATTTTTTCATTTTATTTTCTCCAATTTTATTAGACGATTTATTTTGCTTAGCTGCCAGTTGGCTTGTGCATGTGGTTTCGAATGCTTGTCTCGAAAAATTAAAATTGGTTTTTAATTAGTAATTAATTTTGCAAATAATTATTATAAATAATTAAATATTACAATTGTTTACGTTTTACTGTATTTTACCAATTGTACTGTAATCATTATTTAAATATTTATATAATGTTTGAGTTTTTCAAATTCCAAAAAAACGTATGACAAAAATCGTTTGACGTATGATATAAATGCCATACGCATTGATAATACGTATGTAGTCCATTTCCATCGCGTTTTTAAAAATTTAAAAAGTACGTCAGTTTGTCATACGTATGGTTTATATTTCCATCTAAAATACGTATTTTGAACAAATAATACACGCATGAACGTACTTGTCATACCCAGCGAAAATGTAGCTTAATAAGCGTGTCAAAACAACGAACAAAATTCACAAAAAGAGGACAATAATATTTTAAAATAGAAAAATAATAACAAAATAAAAGAATAATATTTTAAATTGTATAAAATAATTATAAAATTTTCAATATGTGATTGGCTACCACAATACAATCATAAAAGTTTACTGTGGTATTGAAATATAAAAATATAAAATGGAAAAAATAAAATGTTCTCTTTATTATTCAATTTAATATTACCGTTTTTATTTTATACGCACACTATTTCGTTTTTAAATTTTAGTTCAATTGCCATGCACACAGTAAACTTTTGTGATTGTATTGTGGTAGGCAATCACATATTGAAAATTTTATAATAAATTTATATATTATTATATTCTCTATTTATTTTACAATTGCCATCGCCTCGCCATCGCCGCATTATTATTTTAATTTTTGTGCGCGAAGGTTGTTTCTTGTTGCTTTATTTTTTCTTCGTTAATAGCACAAATGTTTAATATCTCATAATTTTATTATTTTCGTGATCAGCAGAAAAAACGAAAAAAACGTGGCATTATTTGGCATTTTTATTAAATAGCGGAAGTTTGAGGTAATGATGAAAATCAACTACTATCATATATTTTTATTGATTTTATTATTATTTGCTATTACGATCGCATTTATATAGAAATGTTTGTGATTGTATTGTCCCAGGCAATTACAATAGAATTTGATGATTGAATTTTTTTTTTATGCAATTTAATATTACCGTTTTTATTTTATACCCACACTATTTTGTTTTTAAATTTTAATTCTATTGCCATGCACACAGTAAACTTTTGTGATTATATTGTGGTAGGCAATCACATATTGAAAATTTTATAATTATTTTATTCAATATAAGTTAAAATTGAATTGGTTTTATGATTTGAAAATAAAATTTTTTGAAAAAGATACAAAAAATTATTGTTCTATTTTTCAGTTTAAAATATGATTATGCCCAAAGTTTAAATAAAATGGTGTGTAGCCCGTGACCTCATTTTTGCATGTTCTTAAGTCGGGAGTAATTCTTGAAATTTCAGCATCCCACCGCCTTTGATTATCTCCAACATACGCACGAAGAGCATTTCCAATAACCAAATTTACACGTTCTGTAGGATTATTTTGTGGATGATATCGGCTATTGAACCATAATTTTTTAATGCTATACCATAATTGTCCAGTAACCTTCGAAAATTATGAACAACAAACTGTGAACCGTTGTCGACAATGACGATTTCAGGCACCCCCATTGTTAAACATTTTCACGTTCAACTATATCAGAGATTTTAGTAATAGTTGCCTGACAGAGTGGAAATAAAAATGGATATTTTGTTAACCAGTCGACTATAACCAGCAGATAATTATTTTGTTAACTTGATCTTGGAAACGGTCCCATCAAATCCATTGAGATGATTTGAAATGGACGCGTTGCCTCCTTATGCCTGCCCACTAATCCCATTCGACGTCCAGTAGATACTTTAGTCTGTAATAAAATGTATTATTGCGTTTCAAATATGGAAAATTGTGATGGCAAAAGGAAAAAAATATATTTATATTAAAACTGAATTTTTAATAGATCAAAATTAAATAGTAAAGCAAATTTATTAAACAGCATTTTATTTCAAAAAACATAAAAATTTATAACTTTAAATAAAACAAAAATATAATTCAATAATATAATTAAAAGTAAAATCACAAAATTTTTCATAATTCTTTTTTTTATTCAAAGTTGCATGCACAATTTTTGCTAACTCATATAAGGTAGGATACTCTGCGCATTTTATTTTCCAATATTTAATTATATTGATTGAATGATCAATAATTCTTTCTGGGTTATATTTTAGAATTTCTGTATAAGGCAAAGTCTTTGAATGTGAACCGGAAATGTTTTTTTGACTTTCCATATTATTCAAATAAGCAGTTATTTCATATAATTCTTGTGAAACTAAATTTTTTATGTTTATAAGATGGCTATGCAATTGTTTAAGATGAGTTTGAGCTGAAATATTTTCTTCATGTGATAGAAGGAAGTGGAATCGTGGATCCAAGTACATAGGAGCTAACAAAACATTATTTTTTAAAAATAGTACCTCTCTGTTTTTAATTATATTTAAAATCTTTTCCGATAATGGATTTTTAATTTTTTGAACATCAATTTTCAATTGAAGCCAATGTTTAAAAAAGTCACCAAAAATCATCTGTTGATTTTGTAGTTTTAATGTAGTTAATTTTAGTGGTTTAAATACAGTAACAAATTCATTAACAAACTTCCATCCATCATCGGTCATGCACAACTCAGAATCATTTATTGGTTTTCTTAAAGCAATAGCCAAGCGTCGACATTCTAATATACCTTTTGCAAACTGCGCTTCTTTTATGGCATCAGTGACTACTAATTGCAGAGTGTGAGCTGCACACCGAATACAATTAATTATAGTGCCTTCAACAATTAATTCTTCTACCATTTCATCTATTAAATTTTCATTAATTTTGTTTTCTTTTTCTTCTACTTCTTCTTCTACTTCTTCTTTTTCTTCTTCTTCTTCTTCGTCCTCTACATTTTCTTGCTCAAATACATCTAATTGATTTTTCAACTGATCTCTTAATAGTTTTGTGGATTTCAGCATATTTCTTCCATTATCTAAAGTAATAGAATAAATTTCTTTCAAGGAAATTTTATATTCCTGTAATACATTTAAAATTAATAATTTAATATACTGAGCCGCATGCCTATTTGTCATTTCGCGGATTGCTAAAGTTTTTATTTTAATTCCATCATTTTTAATATATTGAACATTTATTCCTAGTAAGCTGCGACAATGCCTATAGTCACGGAATCTATTTTGATAGACACAAATTTATCGGATATATCAAATTTAATTTCATCTTTAATTTTTGCTACAGTATTATTTAGTTCTGATTTTAAATTAACTACATTAAATTCTTTTTTCACATCCAATTTAGTTGTTATTGGTTTTATTATTTTTAGAAAGCCCTTGTTTACAATAACTGATTGAGGTAATTCTGCACTTACCATCTGTAAGCATCCATTCCAAATTATTTCCTCAGATGTTGTAACATGCATAGTTTTTGTATCAATTTTTTTTTAATCGGTATATCTATATCCATTTGAATTTTTGTATAAATAGCTACATGTTTGGATTTAATCATGGTATAGCAATCTCATATAAAGAAATATTGCATGTTTAAATTTTATAAAATAAAATTTTAAACCAGCACAGAACGAGAGGGACTGATAATATGAATAATATTGCTATTCCGCTTGTTTATATTTAGTTAGATTATATTTATGCTACATATATATTGCCGTCATACTACACATTGCGCTACACATATTTTCTATATTGCTAATATATTTTTATTCACAAATACATGCGTTTCTTATTTAACACGTTGAATGTGTATTTGTAGTAATTTATTTTATTGTTCATTTATATTTTATTTTATTTTCGTTCATATTTTTGTTTTTAAATTTTTATTCATATATAACAAATAATCATTGATATGCAGCAAACAGCAGAATTTGAAAAATTTTGAATTATTTTGAGATTTAATTTAAAAATTTTGTTTTATTATGTGAGAATTAAATATTTTTTTTTTAATTATTTGAATAACTTTAATAGAAATTTATCATTGTTTAGATAGATAGTTTATTAAACCATTAAACAAAATTTTGGCTAGGATTTTTAATATTTTATTTCAATTTGAGTATTTATTTATAATTGGATTATCGCTAGTAATAACATTGCTATTCAAGCGATCGAAAAGATTATTAATTTTTTGTAAAAATAAGCTTGTGCCAACAGCTACATCCTTACAAACAGTAAAGTGCCCACATTCCATATGTTTTAATAACTGCAAAGCATATATAATATTACTGAGAATTTGAACAGCCAAAGTAACTTTCATTTTTTCAAATGAATTAGGGTAAATATGCTTTCCTATTGAGCTTAGGGCACATTCGAGTTGGTCCTTGTAGATCTAACAATACATTTTTTTAATTATATTCCAAGATACTGTACCGTGTTCAATATTGAAATCGTGCTTTATAAGTTGATTTCTAAAAGATTTAATCAAGTGTGGTACATCATACCTGCAATATATCTTTTTTCTTCATACAGGAAGTATGGTTTATCAGCTGATATACCTAATCTTGAAAACAAACTTCTATTATTTGAACCTTGATCGCATATAACCGCACGAATGTTCAAACAAATTTTAGTAACAATTTCAATATTTTGGAACAATAATTCTTTCAATTTTTCGCCATTGATATTTTTATCTGCAAAATATGATATAATATATTTCCATTTTTTGTGTAAACCACGGACCATGAAAAAGCAAACATGTTTAGGTAAGTCTTTTTTTCTGTGAACCCCATCATAAGAAAAACCAATAATTTCGTCTAAATTAATATTATATTGGAAATCACGTCTAATTGCTATGGTATAATTGGGTTATTGATATTTGTTTTAACATTGCTATCACGTTTAGCAAAGTAACGTTGCTCGCCATTGTCCTGTGTATTATTTACAATGGTGTTATTATATTTATTCTGGTAACCAGATGATGTAATCCCTTTAGGGATAGCACCTGTGGTGTTTACAGGTGAGCTCGGTCCTCTATTATTGAGCTGAGAATCTACCCCCGAGTGAGATAGAACATTAAACGCTACAATAATATTGTCCTGTTCTTCTTTTACCAACTGAGATGTAGGCACAGGATTGCCATACACCGTTTGCACTGGATTTATAGAGCCAATTTCTGATACTCTATTAGATAAAATATTAGATGCAGATGATAGCATCGACGATCTAGTATTATGTCTGGGTTTGAAGGATTGGGCTTTGCCGTTTTCCATATTATTCATATATATAATTTAATTAAATATTTAATTGTTTATTTTGAACTGTAACGCAGTTAGTCGAAATCGCTATGGCATCAAAGTATTTCACATCCGTTGAAATAAACCTTTTTGCCGACTGTTAGAGTCAATAATTGACTCAATCCAGGAATGACTCTCGTATGAATCCACCTTACACACTATTATATAGTTGGTGTTAAGCCGTTACATTCTCTTGCCATTTATGTTGCTTTGTGAGAACAACAATTTAGGAGTGGCATCCCTATTTGTAAGATAGGCATCCACTGTTTGGCCATATACTCTTAGAGAGTATACTTCATACAAGGACTAGGTTTAACTGATCGTTGGTGTTTTAATCATATCGAATTAAATTTAAAAGTTCTTTATTTATTTTTAATATTTTTTCCAGAGAAAAATCTCAATTCCCTATTTTTACGGTAAAGGGTAGAGAAAGTTCGGAAAAAGTGAAATTGTGTCAATCCCTGTTTTTTAAACAGTTGTATATACTGGTTTTACCGTACTTTCTCGAATAAAATAAATTAAAAATGAAAAAGAACATCATAAAAGCTCGACTTTTATTGCTATTTCATAAAAAACTAATACGGTTTCTTTATTTAAAGTATTCTCATCTTTCAAAATATCAGTTAATTGTGAAATGTTCTGTAGATTTATGCCAGGTGTTACATTTTTGATTGGTGACCAGTTTTGTAAAGATCTCACGGAAGGTAAATTTAATTGCATTTTTTCTCGAAGTAAGTTGTAAGTACGCGGGGAACTCAAAAAAATACTTTGCGCAAGCAATTTTTCTTCTTTAAACCAAGTTTGATTTTTCTTAAGTAACATTTTTCCTAACACTTTAGCGAGTTGCGAAATGTTTTGTGAATTTTGATTAGTTCGGCGTTGATTCTGTTTTTTTTTTTCATTTTAATATAATTTTTTTATTTCGATCCGTTTTTAATTTAAGTTTCAAATTACGTACCATTGTTTGGCTTGCTAATAATTGCTTTTTTAATTTAATGTTTTCATTATAAACTGCACGTCTGTAGTACAATTCATTTTGTTCTTTTTTGATACAATTATCACAAAATATTATTTTATCAGGTTCATTATTAACAACAGATCCTATTGTTGGAACATACTTTTCACAAATACTTCTTAAACAACCAACATCCGGTGGATCATCTACAAAATTATAAATATCTGAATCATTGTTAACATTCGTTGTAGATGCATCATTCGCTGTGGATAAATTGGTAATTGGTGAGCAAACTTCTGATTCTAATAATTTCTCTTCGTAAAAAAACAATGTCGGAATTGCTGTTTTCAATGCGTACTTTTGACCATAGAACCTTTTCTCAAAATGTTTGTCACAGATTCGAGTATATTTAGAAACGTCGCTCATAGATATTTGGCACTTCGATGCCCATATTATCCTTCTGTAATCATTAGGAAATGAAAATAATTTAATAGGCTGACCCGAAAACCTTGATCGTTTACATCGTTTACACTACGCAATACGCGCTAGACCGACGCTTCCTAAAAGAATTATTTTTCATATTATAAATACTCAAATTGAAATAAAATATTAAAAATCCTAGCCAAAATTTTGTTTAATGGTTTAATAAACTATCTATCTAAACAATGATAAATTTCTATTAAAGTTATTCAAATAATTAAAAAAAAAATATTTAATTCTCACATAAGAAAACAAAATTTTTAAATTAAATCTCAAAATAATTCAAAATTTTTCAAATTCTGCTGTTTGCTGCATATCAATGATTATTTGTTATATATGAATAAAAATTTAAAAACAAAAATATGAACGAAAATAAAATAAAATATAAATGAACAATAAAATAAATTACTACAAATACACATTCAACGTGTTAAATAAGAAACGCATGTATTTGTGAATAAAAATATATTAGCAATATAGAAAATATGTGTAGCGCAATGTGTAGTATGACGGCAATATATATGTAGCATAAATATAATCTAACTAAATATAAACAAGCGGAATAGCAATATTATTCATATTATCAGTCCCTCTCGTTCTGTGCTGGTTTAAAATTTTATTTTATAAAATTTAAACATGCAATATTTCTTTATATGAGATTGCTATACCATGATATTACCTAACAAATTTCCAAATCTTATTAAATATTAAAAAAAAGTGAAAAGTAAATAAATTAAATAAATATTTCTAAAATTTTCGTGGGAGATACGTATAAAATTTTATTATATATGACAATTTCAATTAATTTTTCAGTATTTTGCATTTTAAATAATTATTGGCAGCAAAACAACACTAAACACAGTAATCTTAAAAAAAAACACATATAATATTATTACATAAATATTAAAAATAATACAAATCTTTAATGAAAAAAAACATATATTTCAAATGTAATTTACCTTTGTACTTTGGATGAATCCGATTCATTAAAATATATACAATTAATGATAATTTTTTGACATTTAGAGCGGAAACCGTGGAAAAAACGCTGTCGACACCAAAGCCGTCATGTAATTAAATTTACGCGTTGGTTTGTGTATACCTTTATATGTGTTTTAATTGTAGGTGCCATTAAAATAGTTATTATTTTTAAATTGCCATTATATGTTATGGGTACCTGAAAGATTTTCTGTTAATTTATGATCAGTTCCATCTGCAGTGGAAATTATTGACCGTGATTTGTCAACCGGCGAAAGGCCCACTTGTTCCAAGACCTCAATTCCCGTAGTTCCAGCCAAAGAAACGTTAGCGCCAGTATCCAATAAACATTGAAGATTTTTGCCAAATACGTCTATGTTGACAAAAGGTCTACCATCCCGTCGAATGTTATGAGAGATATCAATTGATTGTACATCATTAGCCACCACAGTTTCACTTATTATATTAATCTATATAAATTTAAAATTAAAATGTCCTCCTCTTCCTCAGTGTAATCTGTAACAGCCATCTCATCACAATTTGAAATTTGTGGATACCTTTTGATTTCTGGTTAAACATTTAATATTTCTACAGCAGTTAATGCTATATTATTTCCTGGGTTAGCCATATCGTAGGTTCCACTTCGCTCCGAATTTGTTCCGATTTCCGCTACGTTTCTAGTTATACCTTCATTTCTATTACCAGTGAAATTATTTCGTGGACCCGTAAGGATATCATCTCGTGGCCATATTCTTTGTTGATAATTGTTATTCCTATAGGCCGTTTGTTGATTTTGTACAGGCTGTTGGAACCGCGTGTTTTGTGGGTAGTTATTTTGACTTTGATTTATTCGATTTTGATATGGTGTAATTGTTTTATGTCCCATAGGATGAGAACGAACATTTGTCTGTGATATAAATTTTTGTGCAGTTTTATAATTTTGTTACAGTGGGTTTGCTGAATATTTTACACCCCATTTAAATATGGCATTAATATCACCATTTCCCGAAATGTTACCAGGTCGTGCTGATAACGCAGGGATATCCCATGACACATAAGGTTGGTTTAAAATATTGCCTGTGTTTTCGGCCATACCCGCAAATTGGGTTGTTGCTACCGGTTGAATAAGATGGCCATTATTATATGAAATATGATTATTATACGAATATGTCCGTTGGGTACAAGTATTGTGACACGCAGTATGTGTTGCTGTTGTAGTAATAGCAGGAATAGATATGTATGTAAATGAATTACAAGCGGGAATTGATACCAAATGGACCCCCGATGTAATTACACCATATGTTGATGTTGACGTGGTTGTAACAGTAGCAGGATTAATCGTATTATTTTATGCAAACCCGGTCGCATTGAATGTTTAAGTAAATTATATGCGTTTACGACATCCTCCAAGAATTCGTTAACTCCAGCTAGTGCTTGCGAAATCTTTTCTCGTATAATATTTTTTGTTGTTGACAAACGTAAAATTCGCTCCCGAATGAACATAAGAGCCGAGTTTGTGTGTCGCAAATAACTAACATCAGTAGGATTGAATACTTCTCGTAAATCGTCCAAACGAGAAGAACATTCCGAAAAATCATTCTCCATTTCCAAAATTGGTATTATACTTATTTATTCAATCCATGGCGTTATAACGCAGGTGCGGTTTTAGCCTTCTCCAACACGCTTATCCAACCTGACCTATCCGCATTCCATGTCTTCCAATCCCGAATTTTAAGGATCTTGCGAATAAATAACGTCATCAGTTCTATTTGACACAAAATGGTTGTCTGGGTTCATGATCTTGATAAAATATTTCTTATCCTCTTCAGTTTTAATGTTCCTATATCTAATACTGGATTCGTCGATAGCCAGATTAAAAATTCCCCAAGGTGTCTTTCCTCCATCGGCTAAAAATATTACATCTTTATTTAAATGAGGCCGGTGGTCAGTCTGAATTGGAATTCTATACAATCTGCGAACATTTGCAATTCCCAATTTCAACCTCATGACTGCACCCACAATATTCACGCCAAAATTAAGCATGACAACTTGAGTGGTCTTTGCAACATTATTAAAATCATCTTGTGGATTTTGTGCAGATGGTCGTATTGAGCTTGTTTCTTGTCCATATTGAGATACAAATGAACCTTCTTGATACTATGAATTATATTCTCCATATCCTTGTCTGAAAAACATAGTTTTCCCCATGTTCAGATTTATAGCAAGCATCTTCAAGTTGCATCTGTTTAATTCAATTCCTATTAAAACATGAATCCACTCTCTCCCTAAATACACAGTCATTGAATCATCAGAGGATCTTAATGTCATTATGCTCTGATTGTTTCTATCAAATCCATACCCTGTTTCAATCAAACCAACTGTCGTTGATGCAGCATTGAACATTCCCATTAGAAAACCCGAACTCGCTCGTAAATATTTATTCTCTTCTAAATAAGGTATTGCTTTCTTGAACCAATCTTGCGTTGATGTATTCATACGATGTAAATTTTCTTTTCTCCATTCTATATTCGATGAAAAATCCTTTTCGATGACCATTCTTAATCTTATTTCATCATCAAACCAGACCTCATGAATTAGAAGAAACAATCCTGGCATAAAATTCTCATTCCATTTGGATGCATCTTCAGTTCCTTGTAAAACCTTTGTATTGGAACAATTGTGAATCGCTGTTGATGACAATTCATGTTCTATTTTGTGTTTTTTCTCATCTCCTCCAATAGATATTGTAGATCCTGGAATTTGTTTACCAAGATTAAGATGGAATTCTTCTACAACATACAACAACATTCTCATTGGTATGGATGCTGATGCAATGGCTCTTCTATCTTTTTTCCCTCTTTCTCCTTCTTTGATATATGAGCAAAATGATCTTAAATGATTCATGATCACTTCAAAACGCTCTTTTCGATTTTTACCAACCACTTGTTTTATTCTTCGTTTCATGATTTTCTTCTCGACATAAATTGTATTTATTTTTGAAAATTTCTTTATTGTGGTTACTTCCTTTACCACTTTTGAATATCTTAATTTATCCAATTCCATTAACATAAACATGGCTTGTATTAATTCCAAACAATTGTGTACATCTATATTCAAGTTCTTTTTAATAAAATTCATGTATCTTGAATGAGCAACAGCACTGGGAACACTAAGTTTAACAATAGGGCACCAAGTCTGCCTATCTTTTGTTAACACATCTGAATTTGTCATCTGCATTTTTTCAATAACCTCTTTGGAAAGCTTGATGATTATTTCAAAATTTTTCATCAAAAATTGCTTAGCCATATCCTTTGCATAATAAGATGACCAATTACTGCTTATTCCTTTAAAACTAAAATTGACTTCCATGTTATTCCAAGAACTATCTTCGATCTTATATTCCAAAATTTCTATTGTTTTAGGAGTTTTTACCATTTTGTTGTAAGAGATAGATCTTAAAACACTTTCAGCCACCTTAGGTCCAGGAGTTCCATATCCTACAGGTGGAAGATTAGTATATGTACAAACAACTGACAGCATGTAATCTTCTTATTGCATCATCCTTGATGAGAGCCTCATTAATAGTCAATTTTTCCCATTCATTTTCAACTGTATAATTCATAGAGGATGATAATAGTCTATTCAGCTTAAAACCTTTCGTACTTGTGACCTCACATTTTCCAACGTCATAGCCACCAAATCTATCAGTTTTTTTGGAAAACCAAACTCTTCCATAATATTCTATAACTTTAACCTATTGACGCTATCATATGCCGCTTTAAAATCAACAAACAAATGGTGTGCATCAACATTGAATTCCGTACACTTTTCCAAGATCTGCCGTATACTAAATATTTGATCAGATGTAGATCGATCTGCGCCGAAACCACACTGGTAATCTCCGATAATTTCATTGGCGTATGGAATAAGTCTTTGGTATAGTATATTAGCAAATACCTTATAGCTAATGTTTAATAAAGTTATTCCTCTGTAGTTGTTACAATCCAATTTGTCACCCTTTTTGTACAATGGACAGAAAATACCATCCTTCCACTCATCTGGCACCTGTTCATTATTCCAAATCTTTACAATTAGCTCGTGCAGTTGATACCATAATGCATTTCCACCATATTTAAAGAGTTCACCTGGTAAGCTATCAGATCCAGGTGATTTATTATTCTTGAGCTTCTGAATAACATTCTTTACTTCGTGTATTGATGGTTCAGCTATAAATCGTTTGGGCGGTTTGAAATCGCACATCTTCCATAGTATTCACTGGCGTATTCGCATTTAATATATCTTTAAAGTACTCGGCCCATCTTTCGAGGCACCTTTCCTCTTGCGCCATTACCTGACCATGTCTGTTTTTGCACAAAAAAGGTTGTTGATTGTATCCGTTGCGAAAACGATTGACATTCTGGTACAATCTTCTATTATCGTTGTTCCTGTTAAATTTTTCCATTTCGACGTAAACCTTTCGTTCCAATTCTCGTTTTTTCTTACGAATCAATTTACGCTCGAAATCCCTCTTCTCGCGATAGTCTTCCACAGTGGTCCGTGTAGCCCGCGTTAGCATTTTCAGCCTGGACGCATTTTTTGCATCCCGAGCATTTCTACATTCATCATCAAACCACTCATTTCTTACTACCATCCTCTTTCCAATCACCTCTGTTGCGACCCCTTCAACGCATGATTTTAATTTTTTCCACATACTATTTATATTAGTTTCCTGATGGTAAGCCTCCAAATCTGTAATAATTCGTTGTTCCATTGCATCCATGTACAATTGTTTTACCGCCGCCTGTTCAAGTTTCTCGACTGCCCATTTCAACCCTACGGGTTGTGTGTTATTACTGGCCGAAATTCTGGCTCGTAGCACTATCCGAACTAGATAATGATCTGAGTCAATATTTAGACCACGACAAGTTCGTACATCCATTATATTTGAACAGTGACGTCCATCAATTAGTACATGATCAATTTGATTACTTGTTCTACCATCTGGAGACCTCCACGTCATCTTATGAATTTCTTTATGTGGGAAATATGTACCACTAATGACCATGTTTTTTGACATGGCAAAATCAATCAATCTTAGCCCGTTTTCATTCGTTGTTTTATGAAGACTGTGCTTACCTATAGTTGGGTGATATATTGTTCCCTGTCCCACCTTGGCATTAAAATCGCCTAGGACAATCTTAATGTCGTGGCCGGGTGCAGCTCTATATGTTGCCATCAGCTTTTCATAAAACTCATCCTTAACCTCATCAGTTTTCTATTCAGTGGGCGCATGTACATTGATGAGGGTCAGATTGAAAAATTTTGTTCTTACACGTAGTGTACAAATGCGTTCATCAATCGGATTAAAAGCAATTACTGAATTCCTTGCTTTTCCAAAAACTACGAAACCGGTTCCGAACTCTCTTCTTTTACTGCAATCATTGCCGCTGTAATAAAATGTGTATCCTCTACCTTTCAATAAATTTTTTCCGGGCCACCTAGTTTCTTGGATAGCTGATATATCCAATTTGGCTGTTCGTAGCGTATCAGTAAGTGCTCTTAACGCACCTTGTCGTAACAGAGTTCTAACGTTCCAAGATGCAAGTTTCAAATCATTGTCCTTAAATTTTCTTTGCTGGGGTCGTTGCCGTTTATTCTGTCCGATCCCAGGCCGTGTTGTCGAGTTCATAACTAGTTGTTTTTCCGAAGTTGGTAGTTAACCATACGTTCAACCTACTAATCATTCTGCAAATTCGTAGGATCATTTACAGGGGTATATCACCTCTGCCGAAAGCGGTTACATTGGCGCCGCTGACTCGCCTTTACTGTGTAATCACTGAATCATTAACTCAGTTTTAATCGAGCGCTGCTTTCACACAACACCCCAAAGTAATTCTCATACACAGCAGCCAGATTGTCCGCGACTACTTATTCTTTATTCGTAGCTAACCCATAAGTATCATAGGCCGTTCCACTATCCGCAACCCGTGGACGCGTTCGGTCGCAACTGGCATTGCAAGTATGCTATACCCAACATACTAATCCGAAATTTATTATCAGCCATTTAATCGCAACAATGACTATTCTCTACTAATCATAAAGATATTGGAACTCTATATTTCATTTTTGGTTCTTGAGCAGGAATGCTACGAACTTCTCTAAGAATATTAATTCGGGCCGAACTAGGCCATCCTGGCTCATTACTTGGAAACGATCAAATTTATAATGGTATTGTAACCGTTCATGCTTTTATTATAATTTTGTTCATAGTAATACCTATTATAATCGGAGGATTTGGAAATTGATTAATCCGATTAATATTAGGAGCCCCAGATATAGCCTTTCCTCGAATAAACAATATAAGATTTTGAATACTACCACCTTCGTTAACTTTATTATTAATAAGTAGGATAGTAGAAAATGGAGCTGGAACAGGGTGAACTGTTTATCCCCCTTTATCCAGAACTCTATCTCATAGCGGGAGATCTGTTGACTTGGCTATTTTTTCTCTTCACCTAGCAGGAATTTCATCTATTCTAGGTGCAGTAGATTTCATCACTACTGTTATTGATATACGAGCAATTGGAATTTCATTTGACCGTATACCTCTATTTGTTTGATCCGTTGCTATTACTGTAATTTTATTACTTTTGTCATTACCTGTTTTAGCCGGCGCAATCACCATATTACTAACTGATCGAAATTTAAATACTTCCTTTTTTGACCCTATGGGAGGGGGAGACCCTATCTTATACCAACATTTATTTTGATTTTTTGGACATCCAGAAGTTTACATTTTAATTTTACCTGGCTTTGGAATAATTTCATACAATAATTATTGCAGTTCCAACAGAAATTAAAATTTTTAGTTGATTAGCTACATTCCAAGGAATTTATTTCTGTTGCACTCCAGCATTACTTTGATCATTAGGATTTGTATTTTTATTTACAATTGGGGGATTAACAGGAGTTATCCTTGCTAATTCATCTATTGATATTATTTTACATGATACTTATTATGTAGTTGATCACTTCCACTATGTTTTATCTATAGGAGCAGTATTTACTATAATAGCATGGTTTATCCATTGATACCCATTATTTACAGGTCTAACTATTGTGGGATATTGTGTTAGGATATTAACTACTAAACTACTAACTTATTCCACTGTATACTATATATTTATAATTACAATATTTTTACTAATGATAATTATTATTATATTTTATTAATTATCTTTATTTATTTTTATTGTTATGTTTTATATTTATTTTATTTTATATATTTAAATAATTATATTTATTTAATATTTATTTAATTTATTTTAATTTAATTACTTTTATTTGTATTAATATTATTTATTTAACTACTTTAATTTTAATTATATTTTACTTGTTAGTTGTTACGTCCTGTCGGCGTGGCTGTTTATAATCGTCTGTATTGTCCACGTCTCGTTTAACCGTCAATTGAACAAGTCTTGTCAGTTAATGTCATTGTCGATGCGAACCGTTATCTGCTTGTGTTCCTTGCTGAACACAAACCTATGATGGGTTCACACCGACGTCGTCTTGACGTGTCGCCACACTATAAACCCTGTTTTATTAATAACACAATTTATATTAATATTTATTGGTGTAAATATAACATTTTTCCCTCAACATTTTTTAGGATTAGCTGGGATACCCTGTCGTTACTCTGACTATCCAGATGCATACACATCTTGAAATATTATTTCAACTATTGGATCCTCAATTTCAGTTTTTAGAATTTTATTTTTTCTATACATTATTTGAGAAAGAATAATTATACAACGAAAAATTCTTTGATCTAATCAAATAAGATCAGCTATTGAATGAAACCAAAAACTTCCCCCTAGAGAACATTGCTATTCTGAATTACCTCTATTAGTAAATATTAAATAAAATGATATTTCTAATATGGCAGATTAATGCATTGGATTTAAACCCCATACATAAAGAATTTTAACTTTTTTTAGAATTGCCTACATGATCAAATTTATTTATACAAGATAGAGCCTCCCCGTTAATAGAACAACTAACCTTTTTTCATGACTATTCCTTACTTATTCTAATTATAATCACAATATTAATTTGTTATTTAATAATAATCCTATTAATCTCTAAACGTGTAAATCGATTTTTATTATCAGGTCAAACTATTGAAATTATTTGAACTTTTTTACCTGCTATCATTTTATTATTTATTGCATTTCCATCATTACGGTTATTATACCTATTAGATGAAATTCACAAACCAATAATTTCATTAAAAACTTTAGGACATCAATGATACGGAAGATATGAATATATAGACTTTAATAATATTGAATTTGACTCTTATATAATCCCTGAAAAAGATATAAAATTAGACAATTTTCGGTTATTAGATGTTGATAACCGACTAATTCTACCATTAAAAACCTTAATCCGTATAATAATTTCTACCTCTGATGTTCTACATTCTTGAACTATCCCAGCTTTAGGAGTTAAATTAGACGGAGCCCCTGGACGAATAAATCAAACTAATTTTTTAATTAATCGCTCAGGATTATTTTTTGGACAATGTTCTGAAATTTGTGGGGCTAACCATAGATTTATACCAATTGTTATTGAAAGTATCCCAATAAAAAATTTTACTATTTGAGTATACAACTGGCATTAATATATCATTAGATGGCTGAAATTAAGTAATGGTCTCCTAAACCATATAATAGTAAATTAACATATACTTCTAATGAATAAAAAAAAATTAGTTAAATTATATAACATTAATTTGTCAAACTAAAATTATTAAAATAATTAATATTTTTTTATTTCTCAAATAGCCCCTATTAAATGATTTATTTTATTTTTAATTTTTATCTTTATTTTCATTTTATTTAATATAATAAATTATTTTAATTTTATTTTAATTCCTTTAAAAACTAATAACCAAAATAAATTATCTTCTAAATTTTTAAACTGAAAATGATAAGAAATTTTTTTTCTATTTTTGATCCATCAACTAATTTATTCCACCTTTCATTAAATTGATTAAGAACTTTAATTGGCTTATTATTAATTCCATTTATATATTGATTTATTCCTTCCCGTATTTCCTTTTTTTGAAATTTTATTTTAATAAGACTTCACAATGAATTTAAAATCTTATTAAAAAATAATCATACAGGAACAACATTAATTTTTATTTCTTTATTTTCAATTATTTTATTCAATAATCTAATTGGCTTATTTCCTTATATCTTCACAAGATCTAGACATTTAATTTTTTCTTTATCATTAGCCTTACCTTTATGACTTTCCTTTATAATTTATGGATGGTCAATAAATACAAACCATATATTTACACATCTAGTACCTCAAGGAACTCCAGCAATTTTAATACCTTTTATAGTACTGCATTGAAACTATTTGAAATATTATTCGTCCTGGAACATTAGCTATTCGATTAACAGCAAATATAATCGCATGGCATCTTTTACTTACCTTGTTAGGAAATAACGGTCCTTCCCTTCCTTTAATATTAATGTGAATTTTAATTTTAAGACAAATTGTTTTATTATTTTTAGAACTAACTGTTTCTATTATTCAATCTTATGTATTTACCGTATTAAGAATCCTATATTCTAGGGAAGTTTCCTAAAAATTTTATATTATTTTTTATAAATTATATGTCAACACATTCTAATCATGTATTTCATTTAGTTAATTTGTGGATAATTACTTCACTAATACGGTGGAATATTTGATTTAAGGTTATAATAATAAAAAAAAAATAACTGCACAACGTTTCTAACAATTACTTTATTTTTTATTGATTACATATATATTTAAAGCTTACGGCTTATTTATGTGTATGCCACGACTGACTAATTCTGTCTGGTTTTTAGAAAAATAAATTCTAATTTTGTATTTAAATTCTCATAGAGAATTAGTTGGTGTGAAACCGTTACCATATATGCATTCACACGGTACGCATATATAATAACCGCTACACACCAGCGTAAGTGTATAGCGCCGCCACAGTACTCCCCCCCCAGTGGGTACGCAGTACGCACGAAACGGATTTAACTCAAAATTTATATTTATATTTTCCAATACAATAATGCCAATACTACCATTAATGTCGAAAATTTACAATTTATACAGTGCCATACCTTGAAGGAGGTTTTACCAACCTTCCGGAGCGGGTTTTTAATTCTGGCACGGACGGACGATTAACATCCGAAGCAAAAGCAACTGCTTTTCGCGTGGGCTCCCTTGGTATGGCCGGAGTTGTCGTAGGTGGCACTTGCCACAAAGATTTATTATGCTCAGAAGTCTCAGAGCTGTTCACATAACACGGTTTCAGTCTATCTACTGAGATGTTATTGTGCTTTCCATTCATAAGTATTTTGTAATACTTTTCCGAACGGTCGATGACCGGGAAGGGACCCTCGTAAGGTGGTTGCAGAGATCTGCGCACGGAATCGGTGCGTACGAATACATGGGAACACGTGGGGAGATCCTTAAAAATAAACACACTCTTATTTGAATGCCGTGTAGGCGGAACCGGTCTAATGTGTTTCATGTGTTCCCGAAGTCCGCGAATAAAATCCTCGCAATCTAGTGATTGATTCGGAGCCTGAAGTAGATCGTACGGCAGTCGTAAATTTTGGCCGTAGACCATTTCGGCGACAGTGGCATCGAAATCCTCCAGGGGTTTGGAACGTAAACCAAGAAGAATGAATGGCAGTTCCCTACTCCACTGTGCACCAGCGCGACACATAACCGCAGCCTTAAGCGTACGGTGCCAGCGCTCTAAACGACCATTGGCCTTCGGATTGTACGCAGTAGTGCGCTTCCTTTGAATGCCCAGTAGCCTGAAAAGTTCGCGAGCCAGTCCCGATTCGAACTGGGAACCCTGATCCGTAATGATCGATGCGGGAGTACCAAATCGTGGAATCCACTCCCTTATTATGGTATTTGCTACTGTTTCTGCGCGGATATCATTCATTGGAAAAGCCTCCGGCCAACAGGTGAATCTGTCGATCAATGTTAACAGATAACGATATCCCTCGGACATTGGTAATGGTCCGACGATATCAACGTGGATTTCTTGGAATCTGTGTCCAACAGGTGGAAAATTTCCAATGGGACTTTGAACATGTCGTGAACTCTTAGACTTTTGACAAGGAATACAAGCTCGTGCCCATTCTCGAGCATCCTTATTAATAGATGTCCATATAAATTTATTTGTTAACAGTTTTGTCGTGGCACGTATTCCAGGATGCGATGCATTATGGACCAAGCAGAAAATTGCTTTTCGAAATTTCACTGGAATAAATGGTCTAGGGTTTCCCCTAGACACATCACAATATATGTGTGCGTCAGTGCCAACGACGGGCATTTTACTAAATCTTAAGGATTTAGACTTTGAGATTAGATTTTTTAATTCTTCATCACTAGACTGCGCATCAGCTATGTCATCATAGTTGACGGACTCGCCAAGCTGGATTTCCTCCAAACGTGACAAGGCATCGGCAACTACATTGTTCTTGCCAGATATGTGTCGTATGTCCGTCGTGTATTGCCCTATGAAATCCAAATGTCGTAATTGACGCGGAGAAGCCTTGTCCGATTTTTGCTTAAAAGCAAAAATGATGGGTTTGTGGTCAGTAAAAATTGTAAATTCCCGACCCTCAATAAAATGCCGAAAATGTTTAACGCCAGAATATGCCGCCAAGAGTTCACGATCGTATGCACTATATCGCCTTTGGCACCCATTTAATTTCTTGGAAAAGAAACCCAATGGTTCCATATTTCCCGCCCGTTCTTGGTGAAGTGCGGCCCCAATTGCAACATCCGATGCATCTACTGTTATTGAGAGTTTGGCGTTCGGTGAAGGAAAAGCCAACACAACCGCCGAAGATAATTTCGCCTTGCACGACTCAAAAGCCTTAAGTGAATCGTTCGTCCACCCAATGGTACTTTTATCATTCTTCTTTTTGCTACCCGTCAGAAAGTCAGCCAAAAGGGATTGACTTTGAGCAGCGTCAGGTATAAACCTACGATAAAAATTCAACATGCCAAGGAATCGTCTCAAATCATTGACAGTTGCAGGCGGCTTGTACTCATTTATAATTCTTACACGGTCACCGATGGGACTAACCCCATTTCTGTCAACAGTATGACCCAAAAAGGTCACCTCCGATTTTATGAAATTACATTTTGGCAAATTTATTACGAGACCATACTCGTATAAACGCCCGCAGGTGATCCATATGCTCTACTTCGTTATTAGAAGCGATTAATAAATCGTCTATATAGACGAAACAAAAATCGAATTCACGTAAAACTTGATGTATGAATCGTTGAAATGTTTGCGCGGCGTTACGCAAACCGAATGTCATACGTGTGAATTCGAACAACCCGAACGGGGTACATATGGCTGTCTTAGAAATGTCCTCCGGCTCAACCGGGATCTGGTGATAAGCACGCTCTAAATCTATGGTTGTAAAAACCTTGCAGCCGTCCAGCTGCTGCGCGAAATCTTGAATGTGCGGGATAGGATATTTATCCGGCACCGTTTGCGCGTTTAGAGCTCTATAGTCGCCGCAGGGTCTCCATTCGCCGTTCTTTTTCGGGACCATGTGAAGTGGTGAAGACCAAGGACTGCTTGATGGGCGACATATACCTTGCTGCACAAGGAAATCAAATTCCTTTTTTGCAGCCCGAAATTTTTCCGGCGACAATCGCCGCGGTTTTGCGAAAACAGGTGGTCCATTTGTAACAATATGGTGCGTAACCATATGTTTTACATTAGCGCTTGAAACCGAAACTGCAGCGGGGGCCATGATGCCCCTGAATTCCGCTAAAAGAGAACGAAGCGCAGATGTCGAGTCATTTAAAATTGCTAACGAAGAAGACGGACCTTTAATGACTCGTCCCATAAGGGATAAAACTGTCGTCAACGGATCGACCAGGCGCTTTCTTTTTAGGTCCACTAATAAACCGAATTTGTTTAAGAAGTCAGCTCCCAGTATCGGCCTGTCCACATCGGCAATAATAAAATTCCATGTGAACACTCTGCGAAGACCGAGACTGACCTCAATTGTCCGCGTTCCAAATGTTTTTATAATAGTTTTATTAGCTGCAGTAAATTGGAACCCGGGATCAATTTTACTCCTATCATGTTTGCGCGGAGGTATGACAGAAACGTCTGCACCGGTGTCAATTAAAAATTGAGTACAAGACAAGGGATCTGTAATAAATAAACGGCCAGACGGTTTAAATCCAGTTGCCGAAGACGCCGCGCTCCCCAACTGGATCTTTAGTTTTTTGGATTCGTTTTGTAGTTACACGGAGGATAACATTTAATAGCACTATCTCCATACTTTTTATGTAAACGGCAAATGTCATTTTTACTACGCGAATGCGAATGTGAACGCTGTTGTGAATTAGGTCGTGGACTTCTGAAATTGTTTGAATTGGAACGTGGACGTCTTGAATTTAAGTGAGTTTCGAGACGTTCCAATTTGTTTAAAACTTTGGACATTTGCCCCTCAAGTATGGATAGTCTATCAGGCTGTGGTCGGGGTTGCGATTGAGACACATATTTTGTATGAGGAGTACCAGACCTGGAAGGGGTGTTGGAGACCCCGGCTATTGACGTCATTGAGATGGTCTCCATGATTCTATCAGCCATTCTGGCCAAGTTTTCCAGGTCTTCTGTGCTGCCAGCCAGGATTGCCTGGACTTGATTTGGCAGTCTTTTCACCCAAAGCGTTTTGAGTGCGTCATCCTGGAACTTATCTTCGGCCAAAATTTTAAGGCGAGCCAACAACTGTGTTGGTGTTCCATCACCCAACTCCTCTCCCGCAAACAGACGTTGCAACCGAAGATGGTCACTTTCACCAAGACGCTTTATAATATTTCTTTTTAAAAATGTGTACGGATCTGCCAACGGTGCAGATTGTATTATATCCATGCATTTGTCAGTAGATGTTTGATCCATCATACTGACCGCATGGATATACCGAGTGTTTTCATCATGAACTCTTGAAGCGATAAACTGGCGCTCCAAAATACCGAACCATGCAACCGGGTTATTAGGCCAAAACGGAATATTTTTAACCGTAATAGCATCAATGTCCGGTTTCATCGATACAATATTTGTACCCGATGTACCCGACTGCACGTCTTCAGATTTACCACCGGTTGACATTATTATATTAATGAATACTCAAAACTATATTTGTTGCAAAAAAAAAACTTTTAAATCAAAAAAAAAAAAAAATTTTAAAATTGTTTTTTTTTAAAAAATTTTTCAAAATTCGGATAATTCCGCACTGTACTATGCAATGGGCACTGTAATTTAAGCTTATTTATATTTAAAAAAAAAAAAAAAAAAAAAAAAAAAAAAAAAAAAAAATAATTAATAATACCAAAAAAAATTTTTTTGCTAAATCCGCACGCGACTGTAAAACGGCACTTGTGTTTTTGTTATATTGTAATATTTTCGAACAATATATGATGTTAAATGCAATTCAGTGTTATATTATGTTATTGTATATGATGCGTGGCAAATATATGTATACGTACAAAAAAAAATTTTTTACAATGCAAATTATTCAACAGTAAATATAATAAAAGAATATAATAAATTCAATATATTTTTTTTAAATTATTGATAATAAAAATTATCTGTAATGGTCCCACGGTGGATGATAACCTTGTTGAAAATTTAAAGCTGTATATAAACTTATAATGCATTTATTTATATGCACTATATGATGCCAAACTTGCTAAGCTTTTATAATTTATTTTTCTTAATCCCACGTAGAATGAGCTAATTACAATTATTTTGAAACTGTTCCACGTATCAATACACCTTCCAGAAGGTTGAATTTTTTCTTTGTCGGGGTCACCAATTGTGGATAATTACTTCACTAATACGGTGGAATATTTGATTTAAGGTTATAATAATAAAAAAAAAATAACTGCACAACGTTTCTAACAATTACTTTATTTTTTATTGATTACATATATATTTAAAGCTTACGGCTTATTTATGTGTATGCCACGACTGACTAATTCTGTCTGGTTTTTAGAAAAATAAATTCTAATTTTGTATTTAAATTCTCATAGAGAATTAGTTGGTGTGAAACCGTTACCATATATGCATTCACACGGTACGCATATATAATAACCGCTACACACCAGCGTAAGTGTATAGCGCCGCCACAAATTATAGACCCTGACCCCTTACTGGAGCAATTGGCGCTTTTTCACTTGTTTCAGGATTAACAATATGATTCCATCATTACAGAAACTCTTTATTGTTAATCGGATTTATTATTACGTTATTAACAATATATCAATGATGACGGGATATCTCCCGAGAAGGCACTTTCCAAGGTCTCCATACTTTAAATGTAACATTAGGGTTACGATACGGAATAATCCTATTTATTGTATCAGAAGTATTCCTTTTTATTAGATTTTTTTGAGCTTATTATCATAGAAGCTATTGCCCAACCTTTGAATTAGGATCTAATTGTCCCCCAAAATTATTAATTCCATTTGATCCATTCCAAATTCCTCTTCTAAATACAGCAATTCTCTTATCATCAGGTGTCACAATTACATGGGCCCACCATGGCTTAATAGAAGGAAAATTTTCACAAATAAATCAAGGATTATTTTTTATTATTTTACTAGGAATCTATTTTTCTATTTTACAAGCCTATGAATATATAGAAGCTACATTCTCAATCTCTGACTCCATCTATGCAACAACTTTTTTTATTGCTACAGGATTTCATGGCCTCCACGTATTAATCGGAACAATTTTTTTAATTATTTCTTTAATTCGTCATTTAAAAAAACATTTTTCAGAATAACATCACTTTGGATTCGAAGCAGCCGCTTGATACTGACACTTTGTAGATGTAGTTTGATTATTTTTATTTGTTTCTATTTACTGATGAGGAAGAGAATAACTCTTTATTTATATAGTATATTAGTATATTTGAATTCCAATCATAAGCATTAAATAATTTTAATATAAATAATTATCTTACTATTTATTATATCCTCAATTATTTTAATTTTGACCTTATTAATTATACTACTTTCTTCAAAACTTTCAAAAAAAAATATTTTTGATCGTGAAAAAAATTCCCCATTTGAATGTGGATTTGACCCTTAATCTTCTGCTCGAATTCCATTCTCAATTCAATTTTTTTTAATTACTATTATCTTCTTAATTTTTGATGTAGAAATTGCATTAATTATCCCTATAATTCTAACAATTAATTATTCTAATATTTTTATTTGAACTATCTCTAATTTTATATTTATTTTTATTTTACTAATTGGGCTATACCAGGAATGAAACCAAGGAGCATTAAATTGATCCTATTAATTTTCCTTTATTTTAGGGTTGAAGTTTTAAACATTTAATTTCCACTTAAAAATACTAATTATTTTAGTCTTCCTTATTTAAATATGAAGCAAAATATTATGCTATTAGTTTCGACCTAATAAATTAGTGTTAAATCACTCTTATTTTTAATTGAAACCAAATAGAGGTATATTACTGTTAATAATAAAAATGAATTAAAAATTCCAATTAAAGAAATAAATAATTTTAAGTTGAAGCTTCTAACTTCTTATTTTAATGGTTAAATTCCATTTTTATTTCTTTATTTATTAGTTTAAACTAAAACCTTACATTTTCACTGTAAATATAAAATTTTTATTTTATAAATTACTAATTATATATATTTAAAGATAAAAATATTTCAATAATATCTTCAATATTATACTCTAAATATAAGCTATTTGAATATAAAAATGAAAATGATAAAAATAAAAATAATCAAATTACAAACCTTATTAAATATAATTTTAAATTATTAGCAATCATTAACTGCTTATATATAGAAAAATTTTTTAAAGTATAATAAATTTTCTGAGCACCAAAATTTTCTAATCAACCTTGATCTAATAAATAAATAAACTCTTTTTGTTATCGCAGCTAAAATAATTAATCCCCCAATTACCTTTATTTCAATTTTCAATTCTATAACCTCTAAGTAAAAAATAAAATTCCATCTCCCAAAATTTAATATTCCGGCAATAGGTAAAAGAAATGCAATATCTCCAACTCGATTAGATAACGCAGTTAATATACCAGCATTAAAAGATTTATAATTTTGAAAATAAATAACTAAACAATAAGAAACTAATCCTAAACCATCTCAACCTAATAAAATTCTAATTAAATTAGGACTAATAATTAATAATATCATAGATAAAAAAAAATATCAAAACTAAATAAATAAATCGTTTAAAATACAAGTCGGTATCAATTAAGATGCCACAAGATTTTTTTTTTATTTATGTAAAATACTTTAAAATAGTCAAAAAAATAACTTATCAATTAAATTAATTTGTAAATAAAAAAAAATATATAAAATTATAATTTTATATATTCTAAATTCTCTGAATATTGTAGGCGAAGGTACAATTTTGAATTAGACAAGTTGTACGATTAACCAAATATTATCAAAACAATCAAAATCAATAGATTAAGATGGTTTGGACACGTATCACGTGATAGAAAGATCCTTAAAATTCGGAATTGAAAGACATTGACTACAGATAGGTTAGACTGGAGAAGCGTGTTTGTGAAGGCTAATACCGCACCTGGGTTATAATGCCATGGAGTAAGTAAGTAAGTAAGTTCTACTTGACTTCGAAATTATCCCAAGAAATCAGGTGATGTTCCGGCAGTGCGAACATATTATTAAACAGCCATATACTGAAATAAAGAAAATAAATAAATAAAATATGAAAATGAGACACATTCTTGCAGTAGTCCTGCTCGCATCATCTTGTTATAAAAGGAATATATTATAAGTGGTAATAGTACATTTTTATTTATTGTGTACATATAAAACGTGACTTGAAATGAAAAAAAATTACAAATTAAATTCTAAATATAGAATTTATTTCCAAAATACGTAAATGCAAATATATACACACAATAAAAGAAATAGAAACACAGATTTTGACATTTCTATTAAAACGCTTGATTTATTTTAGTACAATTATATAGTATTTTTGTATCGTTTTGAATTATTTAACTATTAATCATCGCTTCGTAGTTATAACATAACTAATATTATTCGTTGTCATTTAAATATTAGAGAATATTTTTTGCTACTGTTTTTTTTATATTTAATTTAACATAAGTATAGTCGCCACAAATATTGGCAATGTCTCCTTTTTTTTTATGTTATACAAGTATATTTTCTAATCTATATATACAAGGCCACACTTAAAGCAGCGAGTGTTTAAATTTTTTCTTATTCATATATGATTTTTCCTATTATTAATATTAATATTTATTATTAATGTTCAAAATAACAGATTCAGAATAATATTCATACTATGCACAAAACACACAATACATATATGAAGGGAAAGATATTCCATTTCACCATTAAACCAAAACATCAACAAAATATATATTTTATATAAAATTTCATCTTTTTCTATTATTACATGGTATAATTTTCCTATATTGTTATTCACATGAAATGAAATATATATTACAGTTATACATACAAATGAAAAACATCCTCTTTATCACTTTCACATCTTCATCATATCCTTCATAGAAATTTATTGCTTTTCGAAGATATTTGACAGAAGGTAAATATTTCTATGATATGATGATGATGATGAAGAAGATATTTTGTGGTATTTTTACAAATATTATTATTATTATTATTATTATTGTATCGTATAAAAGATGTAACTTACACAACACAACAACATTCTCTTCAACGTCTTTTTTATGTTTATATAAAAACACATTTAAACAATTATGCACACACACACACACACACTCACAAACACACTCACAAACACAACCGAACACACACTTATTTATTAGAAATATATAAATTTATTTATATGGATTTATTATTGACATATGCCTGGACCTAAATAAATAGCGATAGTAAAACGTAAAACTGTATGTTTATTTCCGTTTCACTTAAGGCGATATCCTTCAATTAATCTTATGTCAATAGAAATATCATGTCAGTTTTTATAGTAGATACCTAACCTAACTTACGTATACGCAAAGATTTAACGTATTTTTCTGTTTTATTATCTTTGCTATACAAAATATGAAATATTTATTGTTATTATTAAATTATTCCTGGGGTGGAATTATCGGAGTCGAATACGATAGACGATTGTCGACAAACATGCTATTTTAACGTTAATGGCATTACGGGACTCGATAATCGGCCTGGCATCGAACTAATTAATTCTTCGCATATTTTTGTCGGGATTTTTGACCAAACTGTTTCGACTCGAGCCCATCACTATAACATGTCTTTTGGTTCGTTCTCATATTTATTGAGCTCTAATTTTAATATCTGTCACAAATTCTCAATAGGATTGAGATCAGGCAGGTGGCATTGAAGGTCAATCCAACATTTTAACATTTTGTTATCGTTGACCAATTTTTCGCCATGTATTGTTTTTTCGACATGTTTGGGATCATTGTCCTGTTGGTAGTGAATTGTTTAAAATACACTATTAAAATTTCTATGAAACATTTAATTGAATGTAAAATAAATATGGAATAACAAAAGAGAAATATATAAGAATATTATAAAAACAATTTTTGCCGGTGTCTGCTATATAGATAAATTCATCCCTGTTCATGCTGAACAATATATTTATAATTCCTAACAAAAAATTTAAAATATATGAATACAATTTTGACAGATCGGTGATAGAAAATCACGTAGACATTACATCGTCTTATTCTTTATCAATGACTTTACCACCTAAATTCTGCTCAAAAGTTACTCGTTATCACCGTTTGGCAAATCAACATTTTTAATACTAGATTTGGTATTTTTTTCATCTCATTAGCATTCTTTTTACGAAAGAAAATGCTAAAATTTTTCTAGCTTTTTTTTGAAAAATTTTTGTTTTGAGAAATTTGTGGCAATCTGCTTGAATACTATATATATAAATTGAAATTGAAACACACTGAAACAACTACAATACACTGTTTTATTGTTGTCATACAAATTAGGCAAATTTGCACAAATTTAGTACACGAAATCAATTAAATGTATTCTGATTCTGTTTCTGAAAGCGAAAGTTTTTATAATAATATAAGGTTGTCAACTATCTCCCTTCCGCCTTTTTGCTCTTTATTCAATGCTTTATAAAAAGTGTTACAGTAATCGGATTTAGTTCAAATATGCGCCGTTTTGTTCGATAATCTGTTTCCATCTAGACTGCAACTTCATAATACCTCCCTCGTAGAAGCCCCCCTCCTTATTTGCGAAGAACTCGGACAGCCACTTTTCACAAGCCTCTTTTGAGATCAACTTTACACCACCAAGGGCGTTCGCCATGGACAGGGACAGGTGGTAATCACTTGGCGCTATGTCCGGGCTATATGGTGGATGCGATAAAACCTCCCATCAGAGCTCCCGTAGCTTCTGACGAGTCATCAACGAAGTGTGTGGTCTGGCGTTGTCCTGGTGGAACACTACACCCTTCCTTTTGGCCAATTCTGGACGGTTCTGGTCGATCGCCTGCTTCAAGCGGTCCAGTTGTTCGCAGTAGATGGTAGAATTAAGCGTCTGGCCATATGGGAGCAGCTCATAGTGGATGATTCCCTTCCAATCCCACCAAACACACAGCAAAACCTTCCTGGCCGTCAATCCCGGCTTGGCCACTGTTTGGGACGATTCACCGGCCTGCGACCACGACCGTTTTCGCTTGATATTGTCGTATGTGATCCATTTTTCGTCGCCAGTCACCATCCGCTTCAAGAATGGGTCGAGTTCGTTCCGTTTCAGCAGCATTTCGCAAATGGAAATTCGGTCCATTAGATTTTTCACTGTTAATTCATGTGGCACCCAAACATCAAGCTTTTTTTTGTATCCAGCCTTCTGCAGATGGTTTAAAATGGTTTGGTGACTAACTCCCATCTCCTGGGCGATGTCACGAGATGCCACATGCCGGTCTAACTCGATGTATTCCATGATTTGATCGGTATTTGTCGTCACAGGTCTTCCGCCGGCTGGCTTATCCATGGTGTCGTTTCCACCGGCTCTGAATCGTCGAAACCATTCCTCCGCGGTTCGAAGTGATAGAGTACCATCCCCCAAAACACCATTAATCTCACGGAACGTTTCTCTAGCGGATTTGCCTTTAACGAAGGAAAACTTTAAAATAGCGCGAATTTCGGCGTTAGTGAACTCCATGTTTACACGTCTATAACTGTTGAACGCAATATCCAAACTAATCATACATAGCGTCGTTTTGTTTGTTATGTCAAGAGCTTTTAAATTATGTACAGTGTTGCCAGATACGAGCTCTGTAGCGCTTTGTACATAGCCGCGAAATTAAAAAGACAAAAAGGCGGAAGGGAGATATTTGACAACCTAATATAATACATCATCAAATAATGAAGACGCCGATAGGTAAAAATAAAAAGACAAAAACCAGTCGAAGATACTCTGTTTTTGCTCTCATATTTTTATTTGATCCATATAGTCTAATTCCTATTTTTTTATATTTTATTATTTTTTCAAAATGTTGTACATTTTTCAATATACCATATTTCTATGTAGTTTTCATGTGCACATGTGCAAGTCCAAAATGATCACCCATCCAGTTCTTAACACATCTCTCATTTCTTAACCTCAGTTTCAACAAGAAATAAGGAACTAGGCTATGCTGACGCACCAATATTTGTTTTATTTTCCATATTTCACCTACCCCCACTGACTCAGTGGCGTGCGGTAACAATTTAGGCTAGGTGTGCAGAATAATTATATTCTAGTGCAAGTGTATGTGCAATATTATAGAAAATGCGCATATTTTGATTCCATGAATTTTAACATGGACAACAATTAGGAAACATTTCTATAGTGTTTCTTTTATCGCTTTTTCTATTCTAGTATTACCAAATGTTTTAATATCGACACTACTACGAATATGCATTTGAGTTTTCTCATGTTTTTCTGCAGCTGCATGAAGATGTGATAAATCATTGTAGCCAGTTTTTGGCCATACTACTTTATCTTTTAAGGATGCAAATATTAAACATGGGAAACAATATAGTTTTTTTGTATGATAGCCAACGGAATTTTTCATAAGTACTTTTTTTGAAATACCGTTGATAATTTTGTCCTTTTACTTTCGTGGTTTGAGTAAATTCAATATCAGGTGTGGGACACACAAATTTAACAATTTCATTTTTTTTCAGAAATATTTCTCCTAGAGAAAGGATTTCTAATTAAATCGCAAATTTTGCAATCATATGTAGAGGTAGACATTATTTTGTAACTCAAAAATAAAGAAATTATAATTATATTCAAATACCACAATTTAATTTATTTTATTGTTTTAATTTAACAATTAATTAATATACAGTTACAAGCTGTAACTAAATCGACTATTATGAATTCACGTTCAAGTAGATTAATGGATCGATGGTTAGATGTGCAGCAAAACAGCATAATTTGAATTATTTTGAGATTTAATTTAAAAATTTTCTTATCTTATTTGATTTTATTTATATATTATATTTTTATTTATTAATTAAATATTTTTTTGTTAATTATTTGAATAACTTTAATAGAAATTTATCATTGTTTAGATAGATAGTTTATTAAACTATTAAACAAAATTTTGGCTAGGATTTTTAATATTTTATTTCAATTTGAGTATTTATTTATAATAGGATTATCGCTAGTAATAACATTGCTATTCAAGCAATCGAAGAGATTATTAATTTTTGTAAAAATAAGCTTGTGCCAACAGCTACATCCTTACAATCAGTAAAGTGCCCACATTCCACATATGTTTTAATAGATGCAGAGCATGTATTACTGAGAATTTGAACAGCCAAAGTAACTTTCATTTTTTCAAATGAATTAGGGTAAATATGCTTCTGATTGAGCTTAGAGCAGATTCGAGTTGGTCCTTGTAGATCTAACGAATACATTTTTGTAATTATATTCCAAGATACTGTACCGTGTTCAGTATTGAAATCGTGCTTTATAAGTTGGTTTCTGAAAGATTTAATCAGGTGTGGTACATCATACCCGCAATATATCTTTTTTTCTTCATACAAGAAGTATGGTTTATCAGCTGATATACTTAATCTTTAAAACAAATTTCTATTGTTTGAACCTTGATCGCATATAACCGCACGAATGTTCAATCCAATTTTAGTAACGATTTCAATATTTTGGAACAATAATTCTTTCAATTTTTCGCCATTGATATTTTTATCTGCAAAATATGATATAATATATTTCCATTTTTTGTGTAAACCACGGACCATGAAAAAGCAAACATGTTTAGGTAAGTCTTTTTTTCTGTGAACCCCATCATCAGAAAAACCAATAATTTCGTCTAAATTAATATTATATTGGAAAACACGTCTAATTGCTATTTCATAAAAAAATTAATACGGTTTCTTTATTTAAAGTATTCTCATCTTTCAAAATATCAGTTAATTGTGAAATGTTCTGTAGATTTATGCCAGGTGTTAAATTTTGGATTGGTGACCAGTTTTGTAAAGATCTCACGGAAGGTAAATTTAATTGCATTTTTTCTCGAAGTAAGTTGTAAGTACGCGGGGAACTCAAAAAAATACTTTGCGCAAGCAATTTTTCTTCTTTAAACCAAATTTGTTTTTTCTTAAGTAACATTTTTCCTAACACTTTAGCGAGTTGCGAAATGTTTTGTGAATTTTGATTAGTTCGATTGATTCTGTTTTTTTTTCCATTTTAATATAATTTTTTTATTTCGATCCGTTTTTAATTTAAGTTTCAAATTACGTACCATTGTTTGGCTTGCTAATAATTCCTTTTTTTAATTTAATGTTTTCATTATAAACTGCACTATGTTGCCGTCTGTAGTACAATTCATTTTGTTCTTTTTTGATACAATTATCACAAAATATTATTTTATCAAGTTCATTATTAACAACAGATCCTATTGTTTGCACATACTTTTCACAAATACTTCTTAAACAACCAACATCAGGTGGAGCATCTACAAAATTATAAATATCTGAATCATTGTTAACATTCGTTGTAGATGCATCACTCGCTATGGATAAATTGGGAATTGATGAGCAAACATCTGATTCTAATAATTTTTCTTCGTCTAAAAACAATGTCGGAATTGCTGTTTTCAATGCGTACTTTTGACCATAGAACTTTCTCTATTTCAATTTTCCTTAATATTTTATAGATTGTTTTCTTTTTTCGTCTTTGTGTTATTTTTAATCCTTAAATTCAACAAATTGAATAATAAACTGTTACCGCGAATGGCTTATGTCAATAAATGTCAAAAAAAATAGTACCACCACCCACTTTGAGATTATAAAATATAAATAAATCTGAAATTTGAATTATAAATATGTAAGTAATTAATAAAGATAATAAATATTGAATAAATATTAGTATTTATTATTGAATTGGAAAAATTAATTAAAATAATCAAATAGTTTTTTTTTTTTCTAAAATGAAAATTTCAATATTTTTATAAATACAATTTGTCTTAACAACTTTGCGCAAAAACCAATATCCAATATCATTTTAATAATTAATTTATTTAAAAATATTAATATTTTAAAACTTTTTTATTATTTATTTTCTTGCACTATAAAAAACACGGCTGGACAATGATAAAAAATAACTACATTGCGATTGCCGGTTTGTATAAATAGGCTTCGTCTTTTAGGTATGTCATCTCTGCAGAAGCGTAGAGATTATTTAAGACTGTCATTTGTAGTGAATTTATTAAATGGTAAAATTGATTGTCCTTTGTCCTTTGCTCTTAAAATTAAATATAAGGATCTATTCCTGAAATTTGCGATCGATTGAATTTTTTTCCATAAATAATTATCGTACCAATTAAGGACGTTTTATAGTTCACTAAATTCTATGCCAATTATTTATACGGAAAACAATGACAAATTAATTTATAATGATTCAAATAGTTTAAGCTTCAAATTGTATTTTTTATTTATCCAAATTTAATTTAATGTTATATTTAATTATTGTATTGGATTTTAGTATTTAATGGGTCTTAAAATAGAATAACGAATAAATAAATAAATGTAATGGTTATTTGTACTCGCGTACAAACTAAGTTCGATTTCGTAGGTCCTATATGTAAATTAAATGGAAAAGTGAAATTTATAAAAACGCAACGCTCAACTAACTAAGGTGCTTAATTGAGTATAGACAAATTGCATCACATCGTTAACTTATATATTAAAAAAAATTAAAAATAGTAGTTTCTAGAACGTTGTGGAAACGTTCGGTTAAATTAAATACTACATAGGTTATTTTTTAACCATGGATATTGCGATGCTACTACGGATATTGCGTGTAATTAAAATAATTATTACGCTAGTCAAAAATTTGCCCGCGTACTTTGAAAAATGAAGAAAATTTCCGTGGAAAAAATTCACATATTTTCCATTTAAAAGATATATTGGAATTTGTCCAAAGAATGTCCATAGATTTTCCACTTAACATAATAGTATTTTATTTAGATCAATTGAAATATTTGGCTTGTCAGGGTAATATGTCCATCAACATATATACTCGGTATTGTATTCATAATTAATTTCACAAATCATCCAAGACCGGTGGGTTCAAATTTTTGTATGTTTCGCTTATCTATCGATGTAATCCTCACTCTATTTAATTTATTTTCATAATTTTTAAAACAACCAGCAACTCAAATCGATATATTTCCGAGGAATTATGTAGGACGCGGTTTTTTTTTTGTTTTTTTTCCAAATAAAATGCACAATCGATGAATTTTTGCCATCGTTCGGGCAGCATATTCATGCCGTGCTCATGGAATTTCTTGTCCATCGGTAAACCACTGAATCAAACCGCGATTTGGTATCATTGTCATAAGAAAATTTGCTAAAATACCTGTACAATCTAAAGATATTTTTGTCAAAATTCGTGTTTTTCGTTGTACTTATAATTATAGTTTATAGCACAATTTCTGTTCATCTTTTCGCTATGGTATAGTACTGCTATTGTATCTGTGTATTACATCTTTATTTTATTATTGTTGTTGTATAGTATTAAAATTAATAAGAAATTTTTTATGAAACCTCATTAAAGGAAACACCTTTTCTAAAGACTTTTTTGTCATTTAATTTAAGATATACTTTAATATAAAGTTATATATTTTATACTCGCTGTACATTAGAAACTATATATTGTTTAAGATATCTGATTTGTATTATCCGTATTTCTTACCCATTATTTAATTGTTATAAATCTCTAAATAGATAATATGTTATCTGAACCAGGATAAACTTACTGTGCTAGTATTTTATTTTCTAATATATTGTACAATTTCTAAATGGAATTAGAATTACATAAACTTCTATATGTTATAAACAAAATTTATAACTAAAATCTATCCTTTCTCTGTATAATTTTTTGCAAATGTTAAGTTAGGATTTATTATTTTATTATACATAATATGTGTTTATATTTGTATATACACAACCTATGACTGTGTGTGTGTGTGTGTGTGTGTGTGTAAGTAAACAATTCAATTGGGTCTAGCTTAGAATTTATTTGTCCTCTCCTATATCTAATATATTGTAGTTATATTTTATGTATATTATCCAATGTGTGTACAATATGCATGAAATTATTTCATTAATTTGTGAAAACAAAAAATTGTGGGTTGGATAGATACATTCGGAAAAGATCAAGAACAAAAATTCCCTTTAATTAAAAAAAAAATATCAAAAAACGATGAAAAGAAAAATAAGAGAGTGGAAGACAATCATTATTCAATGAAAGTAAATTGGTAAGGTTTAAATTAGATAGAGTTGTTAGTTAGTTATATTTATTATTTGTTTTTGTTCTGTAACGAATTTGGTAACGAAGACAGCAAGAAATCTCTAATCTATAATTACACAACAGAAGAAAGAATGGGTCTATTGTTATTGTTATTATAATTTTTTTTTTTTTCATTATATTCCATTCGATTTACTCACTCACTCACTCAAAATTATCCTATTTATTTCTTTTTATTGTCATCATCATTATTTTATTAAATGATCAAACATTAATAAAGGTCGTAATAGAAATGGTGAGACATGTCGTATAAATATAACAATATATAAAATAAGAGTTAATATAATTTAAATTTAAAAAATATAAATAATATTTGTATTTTAAAAAATATTTTCATCGCCAATTTATCTTGGAGGATCTTTCTATTTCTTTAGAATGTGTACAAATAATGTTCAATCACGTAACATAGTTTTGCTTTACAATTCTCGAATATTTGTGGAATCCAACTTAACACAAATTTTCGCGCACACCTGCAACTATTCGAGCTACATTTATTAACCAAGTATTTAATAATTTGATGAATAGATATATAACATTTTCGCAGACAATAATGGAAATGAATAACATTAAAACACAGTTTGTTACCGATTAATGTGAAGTGAATGAGTGAGCTCACTTTTTAGCTAAAATCTTGCCACTGTTTTGACACTAAAAATTAATTTTGCTTTCTTTTATGTTTCTTCCAAATCTTTTGCAGTAACATACTAGGTAATTTAATTGTTTTTTGTATATTTCAATTTTGGAACAACCACAAGTATCTGGACCATCTTTAGTATTTTCGTTTGACCAAACGCAATTCATATATAATGTTCGCCAAATGTTGTTATATTCGTTGGGATATTTTCCTAATTTTTTTAAAAGTTTGTTATTTTTTCTATTTTTAGATGATCTGTAGGATGTTTTCTACTCATTGTATTTTTTCTAGAAATTTAACTATATTATCCTCTGGTAAAAAATCTTCTAAATCATCGATATATTCCCTTAAAATATCATTGCTTGTTAAGCGTCTGCACAATTCTTTAATATCAATGTTGTTATTTAGAAATTCTCTGCAATAATTAAATCCAATATACTCTATATTTTCTTAAGATTTTGATGATATTTTTGCATTTCTAAACTGCATGCTTTCCCTTTCTCGTGAATGCTATCTCACCTTATATCATCGAATTCGCAACTTAATCTTTTTACGGCACTAGCTAAATACAATAGCTAACTTCTGGCCAAGATTGATTACTGTAAAGTATCCAAATATTTTAATATTTAATTTACTTTACTTTACGCGGATATTATAATTTATACCACAACAACATATATTATATAACACAAATATATTACAAATGTATCAGAAATACGCCACTAATAAAATCCTTATAAAACTAATTACCACTTGAATTTTAATATTAATTATATCAGCAATTCACAGCCAATTTTAGACTCGTTGATAACCAAAAATTTAACCTCACTAAATTTAACGATCGAGGATACAAAATGGTATTCTCCACCATTCTCAAACATATTTTTCATTTTCCAATCAAATTTCAAATTTCGTATTACGCGTCGTCGTGTCTCGTGTTTTTTGTTGTTTTTTTGTACTATTAATATTTTTAAGGTTACTTTTAATTATTGTTAAATGTTATTATTATTATTTCAAAACATAAATCAAAAATCATAAATCACAATACCAATTTTTTTTTTAATTAAGATTGCATTATTTATTTACTTACATTACCATTACCTTCCATGTTACTTTTATGTTTATTTTTATTTGTGAATACACAAACATTTTTATAGAATATGGTAGAGTGGCATATGTCCAAAATACTCCTTGTGTGTTCGTGTTGTTTAATAACATAATTATAAATATGTCACAGAAAACAATTTATACAACGAAAATATTTTTTGATTAGAATTAACAAAAACCGTCTGGTTTCGTATTATTTTATAATCGATGACCATATAACAGCAGTCACAAATTAAAATTAAAATTATATTACGTAACATTTATATGATTATTTTTTTTAGAGATAAATAAAATAAAATTAAATACTAATATTTAAATTTAATTAATAGTTTGCACAATACATAAAAATGTAAATATACTTATTATTAGCGATTGTAATGAGCGTTTGGTAATGATTCAATTAATTACTGTATAGAGAAATAATTTTTTAACATAATATTAAATTCAAATTTAATGTACAACAAACAGTGAGGACACCCATTGCAAAACCTAAACACATGAATACCATGTGTGACGATGTTCTATATTTGAATTATATGTATAAATTATTAAGGATTAATAATTCTCTATCGTTTTGAAGGTCGTTACTATTACGCATAATGTAACAATTTTAAATAATATTTATTATATTAATAAAGCCAAAGTCAATTATTTAGTTGTACTTATTACTTTATATACCATTTTGCATATTGAAAGAACGTATTTTAGAATATTAAATTTAAATTAATTGTTTTGTTAAATGTAAATATATAAAATTATAATGTGTGTGTGTGTGTGTGGGATTGTGTTGAATTGTTTCTTACCTGTTACTATGGATATAATTCTGTAATATATTATAAAATATGATAATATTAATTAAGTGGTGCATAAATTTTATATTTAAATTTGTAATTATAATATAAAATATGTATATACATCGCCTGCAACATCTATATGTGCTAATATACACTATATTTGTACAATCTGTTGTAAACAGATTCGGTTAATATTTTAAAAACTTAAATGGTTTTGGAGTGATGCAAAATTTTGATAATAATTTAAATCATAATTTTATTTTGGGTGGCTTCAGAGCCTCCAATTAATAAGAATAAGAATTCAAATTTTAAGATATATTTGAACACATGTGAGACATGCAATGAATTTGTATGGAGAATACACAGTTTTATATACCAAATTATTAAAATTAAATATAAAATATTCGGAATTATAGTACACAAACAACGGATTTACCTTCCGTCTCTATAATTTAATTAATGTTATCACATTACAATAATATAATACAATAAATATATATGAAAATTATGGGATAGAAATAAAATTACCACACATTAAATTATATGTTAGTTTGCATTATATTATATTATATTCATTAACATATCACACTTGTATGCACAGAGAATTGTATCATTATAAATAGAATAATTATAATTAATTTAATTAAGAATTAAGATGAGAACCAAAAAAGTTTATGTTTAAAGTTAAAATTTTATAAATTGTTAAATGAAAAAAAAACATAATAACACATCAATGTGATTCTAATTGTTCGTGGCGATTATGTTTACAGTATTATTATGGTCATATAATTTTTAAACTACCGAAAAGTTATAACGCTACAGCAGAGGAATATTTTAACGCATCCACATTAAGCTGCTGAACAATAGTAGTGAGGTATAAAATCGAACGAAATTCAACTTCCATAGTTTATCTCCTGGAAGTTGCCCAATAAAATACATCAACTCACCGACGTTTGTGTACATTTAACGATGGGATCAGTATTAAATTATATCATATACCTGTTATGTGGAACGAATTTCTCAATGGTTAGCTTACACTCGATTAATTCAATGAAATGCTACTCGTCCCATCAGCTATAAAATAATACATTATACAATAGTTTCTTTGTTCGATAATTGTATTATGGTTATGGTGGAGTAGTAAAATTACTTACATACCTTTTATTTGTAACGCTTATACCTCAGTGGCTCACTTCGTTCGATTAAATGGTAAACGGATTTCACATACACCTTTTATGCCTAATGTTTTCATAAATATAATAAATGTGATTTATTTTATTAAAAAATAATTAATTAAAAATTATACACAATTAATTTATCACCTTCTTCCACTTCACACACTCACGAGAAGTAACCAACAATTTGGACTATTACAGCAGTGGTTGATTTTATTTATTCCCTATCGTGGCCTGTAGGCGGAAGGGTGATCCCTATAATCGAATCAAATTCTGCACCAACTTATGGAATAGCGACAATTTATGAATTAAGAACTATAATAAAGTGTGAAATTGAAAAAAAAAATACCATATTAGATTCGATTTCATCACAGAATCAATACACACACACACACAGGTGTACCCCATAATTCTATGTGTGAAGTGAATCCTAGCAGGGCACTGTGCTGTTTACACGATTCATTTTACAATATTCTGTGTGCTTCCTTTTTTTAAAGGAAGAAAAACACATTATTTAGAATAGAAAAAATGGTGTTGCTTTGGACGAAAACCATTCAGATAGCCAATTTTCAACTTCTTCAGATGTTTTGAAGTGCTGTTCTTTCAAAGCATGTCCCATCGATGAAAACAAATGGTAGTCCGAAGGACCCAAGTCTGGTGAATAAAGCGGGTGTGGTAACAGCTCCCATCCAAGCGATTTTATCGTATCCTGAACTGGTTTTGCTTTGTGTGCTGGTGCATTATCATGTTGCAAAATTACCTTAACAGATTTTTTCTTTCTTTCTGTCCATTCTGGTCGGTTATCTAATAATGCATGGTTCAAATCGATTATTTGTTGTTGGTAGCGAACCGTATTAACAGTTTCACCAGGTTTCAGAAGTTCATGATACACCACACCTTACTGATCCCACCAAACACAAAGCATTCTCTTCTTACCGAATCGTTTTGGTTTTGCAGTCGATGTTGCTGCTTTAGCTGGTGTAATCCATGATATTTTGCGTTTAGGATTCTCAAAATATATCCACTTTTCATCACCAGTCACGATTCGATGCAAAAAAGACTTCCTTTTGTATTGTTGAAGGTGCAATTCACAAATGGTTTTTCGATTTTCTTGTTGCCTTTCAGTCAATTCATGTGGAACCCATTTTCCACACTTTTGAATCTTTCCCATTGCTTTTAAACGATTAGAAATTGTTTTTTGATCTACATTTAAGGCTTCTGCAAGTTGTTTTTGAGTTTGTGTATCATCTTCGTCCAACAATGCTTGCAATTCACTGTCTTCAAACTTTTTTGGTGGACTTCCACGTTCTTCATTTCTCAAATCAAAATCTTTGTCTCTAAATTGTTGAAACCATCTTTTACATGTTGCTAATGATAGAGCATGATCACCAAAAGCTTCTACAAGCATTCGTTGAGATTCAGCTGCGTTTTTCTTTAAATGATAACAAAAAACTAATGATACCCGCAAATCGTTTGTTGAAGGCACAAAATTAGACATTTTTAACACAATAAAATTTTATGTTGTTGTATTACAAATGGAATTTACCACACTGAATGTTGTTGACAGATGTCAAAGCAATAAAAAAAAACATCGCATTAAGGCTCTTTCACAATTACTAATATAAGTACAGCCATTTATTGGCAGCGGCTCACTTCATACTCCTATACCTGGTATGCGATATATTTTAATAAAAATAATATAATGTAAATTAGGCTTTTTTATGCGTGAAAATTTTAAATAAATTTAATAAATTATTAGTAAAATTATAATAAATTAAATTTTTTTTTTAGAATTATAATACGCATATTTAGTTACTGTTTTATTATTATTGTATTAAATTAGATTAATTATAAGAATGAAAATTTAACATTAACATAAAAACACCAATTATTTATTATTATCTATGTTAATATATAATGTTAAATAATAGACTTATGCTTGTTTTATAAATATATACTTTGAAATTATATTTACACAAATTTACAGTTAATATGTGATAAAAAATAATTAAAAAAAAATAAAAATTATCAAACAATTAATAACAAAACATAAACACATACTGATGAAAATTATGAAATTATAATAAGTATCTATATATTGTATTTAAAAGCATAAAAATTAGTAACAATATATACAACAACAATATATATTGTATAAAATTAGTAAATAATTAATTATTTAATTAGGTGTAATAATAATAATACTATATATTTCTTTAATTTTATTTTATATAATGATTTCCATAAATAATATAAATTATATGTTAAAATTATAAATATTAATTATTATTATAATAAGGCGATAATTTTAAAATTTGTAATTATCATTAGCAACATTTTCAATATTGTGAATGTTAATTATTTATGATTTTACATATATTTTATGTATTTATTTACAACATCATCTCATTCAATCAATTGCTATGATGATGTCGTCATATATTGTAGACAAAACATTCCACAAACTATCTATCCTATGCTATTTGTCCAAATAAAGTAATAGTTTTTAAACGCTCGCACACAATATATAGATGGAATCGGTGTTATTTATTTTGTTATATCATTTAATATCGTATCAATATTAATAGACATTGATCTCAGTACAGAACTTCATCATAAATTGTTTACATTTAATGACTACAACTTTGACTGTTAACCAATTCCAAATGAAAATTTCATTTAACTGTTTGATAGTGGGCTTGTTTTTTATTTTTTTCCAACATTAAATTTGATAGATAATAGTCGTGGCTAAATCAATCCTTATATAGGTGTAGCACAATAAATAAGTGGCCGGCCAAATAGTCAAGCTGCTTGATAAGATTTTCATTCCGAATTGGGTATGTGTGGTGGTAGTTGTCACACAATTACGTTTTTCACATATATGTTAATTCGCCGCGGGCATCCGCCTAAGTTGTAGTATTAAATAAAATTATGGAGTAATTTCAATGGTGTCAGGATATTTTTTATTTCTTCTTCACTTCTTTTAAATAATGTAATTTTATAAATCATTTCAATTCAATTCAATTCTTTATTTATTATTCAAAATAATTTTATAATGATACATTTAGTTACAAACAAACTTTCAAGATTATAAAATTTTTTTGCAGAAAGATAACTTACTTTATCTAAAATTATTTAATATATTTGTTTAAGAACATATAAGGTCGTATATTGTTAATTTGAGGATTGTTTAACAATTTTTGATACACTCGATGGAAAAATTTTTAAAAACCATCTACAAACAATAACTTATTTACAATAATATAATATATAAAAAAAAATAGAACAATAAACTAAAAGTAAAATGTAAAATGACTATTAAAATAAGTCAAATTTTCATTTACATTTATTTGTTTGAATATAAATTAACTTATTAATTTAATTTAATTTAATTTCAATATGAAAGGTAACACAGAATCCAATTTTAGTTGTAATATTTTTATTGTATTACACATTTATGGAGTATCTGCTATGTTCAAGATAAATGACATAAGTGCTTCGCCCCTTAAAGCGTGATTATGGATTTTTTTATATGACGGCATAAATATTGCAACAGCTTCCTCTTGTGGCTCCTTCATAAGCTGCCACATATTATCTTTTACTTTATATTAATTATTTTATTTATTTGTAAAAAAAATAACACCAATAACCTTTTTTATTTTTTAATAATAATATTTTTATTTTTATAAACCATCAACAAGAACTGTTGTTAACAATAATATAACTTTATAAACTCTTAAGTAAAAATGCAACAAACATTTTACATTTTTTAATTAATTAACAACTTCCTTAATTTTTAATATATAATATTTATTTAATTTACTCTTCTTTTCCTTTTTAATTATTCTATTAAGTTTTGCTTAATTCTTTTATTTTAATTTTATTTTAAATATAACTTCTATCATCGTCTCAAAGCTTCTCCCCTTTTTTCCTTATTGCACCAACATTTATAGTTTTTTTTTCCTTTATTTAAATCCGTATCCGTTAATTGCATTATTCCTTTTTATTTAATTTATTTATTTGTTCATTTATTTATTTATTTATTTATTTATTTATTTATTTATTTATTTATTTATTTCTTTCTTTCTAATTATAATTCTCTATATAAAATGTAATCTATACTCTCCTATCATACTTTGGTTATACTATTATATTCATAATTAATTTATTGTTGCAACTACAGAACAAATACACAGAGTGGTTAATCAAATAATCAATACATTTGAAACGAAGAGTTATTGTTCTGCGGCTTTTCTCGACATCTCACAGGCGTTTGACAGGGTATGGCATGAAGGCCTCCTGTATAAATTGAAAAAACTACTACCTCACCACTACTTCCAAATTCTAAAATCATACTTGGAAAACCGTAAATTTATTGTCAATCATCTTGAGGAACACACAACAACTTTTCCAATAAAAGCTGGGGTTCCACATGGAAGTGTTTTAGCCCCACTTTTATATCTCATTTACACGGCGGATCTTCCAACAACGAAACATACCATCACAGCAACTTTAGCAGATGACACAGTAATCATGGCAACGCATATAAATCCAATGATGGCTTCAAAAATACTCCAAGAAAACTTAAATGAAATTCAAAAGTGGCTCAGAATATGGAGAATAAAAGTGAATGTAGAAAAATCGATCCACGTCACATTTACCCTGTGTAGGTTAAATTGTCCGGCTGTAAAGATTAATAATAATACAATACAACATGCTAACTCAGCAAAATACCTAGGTATGTATCTAGATAGACGCTTAAATTGGAAAACGCATATTATAAACAAAAACAAGCAACTAAGACTCAAGTTCAACAAACTGTATTGGTTACTGGGAAGATCGTCCCAGTTATCACTAGAGTGCAAAATAATTGTATTTAAGGCAATCATAAGACCAGTATGGACTTATGGTATAGAACTGTGGGGAGCCACATGTACATCAAATATAGATATAATAGAAAGATTTCAATCAAAGGTGCTCCGTTAGTTAGTTAATGCACCATGGTATGTGCGCAACGATCTTTTAAGAAAGGACCTCAACATTTGTTCGGTTAAAGATTTAATTACATCTAAAAGTACATCTTATTATAAAAGACTTCATGAACATCCAAATCAACTTGTGATGAAATTTTTAAATGCCAACGAACATGCACGAAGATTAAAAAGGCATATACCATCAGAATTAATAACAAGATTTAAATAAACAACACCCATCCTAATAAAAAAATGATTATTAATGTTTATGGTTAATTAAGGGTAATTGGATCACTGGATCCATTTCTAACATTTCAAATAGTAAATCAATATAAATAATTTAAATGTCAAATAAAATTACTTAATATCTTTGGTTCTTACAGTATATGGAGGACTTTGTTTGTGGTCGTTACAATATGTTTACCTTACGTAATATGTCAATTAAATGTACGCCAAATATGTTTTTGCAATCATTCGAAAGGATTTTAAAACCAGATCCACCGCCAGTTATATTAAATTGTTGCTCAGGTAATACATCATTTATTGTACCGTTAACAGTTCTTAATGGATAGTTGTCAGCAGCCGATGATTTCGCTCCCAAAAACATTGTATCATGAATATTTTGATTGGATTCTCTGTTTTTGTTAACAATATTTGCAAAGGTGGAATTATTATTTACAAAAGTATTAAAAGATTTGCTTCTAAATTGTTGTTGCTTATTTTTATCTATTTTATGTTGTTGTTTATTATGTATAAATTTTTTAAAAGCTGGACACTGTCTGTAATTTGCACGATGGCCAAATTGATCACAATTAACACAACTTGGTGTTGGTTTATCATTAATATTGTTATTGTCATTTCCTGTTGTTTTAACCTCAATGATACTTTTTATTGAGCACTCACCTGGTTCATGCTTTTCCGAACACTTAATGCAACGATATTCCATGACGCAATTAAAAGCAGCGTGGCCGTAGCGTTGACAACGCCTGCATTGTATTATTTCACTGGTTATTGGTTTTTCAAACAAGACCTTCTAAAATACTTCAGTTTCATAACATTTGAAATTTCAAAATCTGCACTTAATTTTATTAACCAGAGATTTAAAACTTTATTTAATCTGCGAGAATTTGGTGTGTTGAATATCGAATAACTTTTGTAACGTTTATATTTAATTTTAAATTATTTAATGCTTCAGTAATATCTTTTTCATCATATGACTTACCCCTTAAGATGATATTGATGATGGTTTTTCTGATAGGTAGGTGTATAGAAGAAATATTTATATTTTTGTGCGTTTAATAGCTTTCGTATATTCAGATGATCTTCTATGGATTGTGCTAAAACATATGTGCAGTTATTATTTATATTTCTGATAATAAAATTTGAATTCCCTAATGATTGCGCGCTACTTCGTTTATGAAATTTTTCCTATTTAGACCATACACAACTATAGGTTTTTGCATGTTCTTAGTAGAAATGTTTGTACTATTAATTTTATTTGCGTTGGTATTATTATTATTAATTATAATGTTATTTTTGTTATTTGATTAATTGTGATTATATATATTATTATTGTCAAAATTTCTATTTTTAGTATTATTTTTATTTGTTGTTTTTAAATTATTCTTACTATTTTGTTGTTGTTGAACGGTAAACATATTTTGATTGTTACTGTTATGCGTTTTTATAGGAGAGTGTTGACTTTGACTTCCATTATCTTCAACATCTAGAATTTCGAATCTATTTTTAGATTCAATATAATTTGTATCATTAAAGTGATTTTTAATTCTTTTGTCGGCAGTAGTCTCTACTTCAAATTGTTTGAGACGATAATTTTCTTCTTTTAATTCTTGCAATTCTAATTCAAGATGGAAAATTTTATTTAACAACGTTTGCAGAACATTGTCACTTGCCATTTTTTTGCCTTCTGGGGGAAGTTGGTTGTTTTCATCAGAAATTCTTTTTATATTTCGAATTTGTTTATTTGATGATGTTACCATAGAAATTTCATCATTAGATGTTGTGGTTGTGTTAATATTTTATAAATTAAATTTATACCATATTAAAATCATATTTTATTCGCTTATGGCTGCAAAATTTTCATAGTGTTCATATTTTTTGTTATAGTCTACAATATAATCAAAATAATGTGTTTGTCGAAACCTAAATTTTAGTATTTAAATAAATAAATAAATAAATAAATAAACATTAATTAATAATATGATTTAGTAAATTTTAAAATATATCAATTATATTTACAACATTATGTGTTACACAATAAATAAATATGCTATTAATTTATTGTTTATATTTATATTATTTAAAAATAAAATAAAACAATATTTATTATTCTTCAATTAATTATTATTCTTGATCACTTTTTTTTTTTTTCGAACATTGAATACGTGGCGCATGGAACTTGAACTGCAATTACATTCGATTTAATATTATTTATTTATTAAAAATTGTTAAAAATCTTTAAATATAAAATTATAATAATTATTTTAATTAATATAAATAATATAAATAATATAAATAATAATAAATAAATATTATTTATACGATTTTTAAATGAAACAAATATTTAAAAACAAAAAATAAGAAACATTTAAAATTTGAAATTGGTAGAAAATCATTTTTTGTTTCATACAATTTAAAAATATAATATTTAATTACCAATCATCATCATCATCATCAATCAAATCAAATCAAATCAAATCAATGCATTGGTAGAGTTCATCAGTGCCGTTTTATATTTCTGTGTTGATGCACGTCGTTTTTGTTTTTTTTCTCTGTTAAAAAAAAAACAAAAAAAGAGAAAACAAATAAATTCTAATAAATAGAATTTATAAATTCAATATTAATTTTATAGTTATCGATTACAATTGAATGATAAGGTGTTTAGTTTCGTGTCCACTTTTTTTTTCTTTATTTATTCTTATTAGAAAAGTGTTTTTTTGTGGGTATAAAAATTGATTGTATAAAATAAGTAAATTTTAATTTTTGTTTTCTCTTGGTTTAATTTTATATAATAACCACATGTGCTGCCGGGTAATAAATAATGGTGCAAAGGTGCGCAGCAGCCATTTTGCATCAAATATACAAGACGAAAAAAAAAACAATTATTAAAAAATTACCATTAGACAATTTTTAATAAAATGTTAATCTATAAATTGCCATAGTATGTAAAATCTACATAATTTTACTAAAAAAAAATAGTGTTTGTTGTGAAAAATGGATAAAGTTTTATGTTTGGATTAAAAAAAGCTTGACTGCATCATATCATATTTTATTGTACAGAGATGCACATGCGTAGGTGAGTACCCCTATTTGTTGTTGCATTATTATATTTATTATACATTTTCTATTATATTCAACAAATATTCCAAATTCTACATTTTATCATACAGATGGCTACGGCCAGCAAAAAAAATAATGTATAAATAACTAAAAGTCCATTCCATATATATATAAAAAATAGAAAAAAAATCTAAATATATTCAAATAAAATATTACCCTGGGAACTGTTCAAGGACATTTAATAAAGCCGCGTATAATATCACATAAGTTTAATGTAATAGAAGATACGGAGACTTTACCTCTAGACGGATTATTAGGAAGGGATTTTTTAAATGGACGATCCATTGTGGATTTTTCTCGTGAAAAATTGACTTTGGCCATCGGAAATGATGGACACATTTTGGAATTACCATTAAAATCTATAGAATCATTAAATAATGGAACTGACCGAGTATTACGTAGCAATTATAATAAAAATGATGAAAAATTAAATAGAAATATAAAGAGATCTAAAAATATTAAAAGATTATTTTATAAAGATGTGAGTGTAGGACTTATTGATTTTAAGAAAATATTATGGAACTTAGTGAAACTAATTAATATATTGACAGTAATAGGATTAATTTTTATAACAAATATTGGTAGTAAGTTTGGAGCAATAAGTAAAAGTATAACTAATGTAGAAATGATAGGTTTTAATAAAACATTGGAGATTAAAAGGAGCAAGTCAGTTAGGAAGTTACAAAGAAATACTAAAGAAGATAAAATGGAAGATATGAAGATAGATAAATTAAATATAAATATGGTAATCCCAGCGCGTTCACAAGTTGTGAGAGAAATTAAATTTCCAATGCGATCGGGGGAATTTGTAATAGAATCTGGAGAGTTATTACCGGGAACTTTTTTGGGAAATACCATTACAACGATAAATAATTACATAGGAAAAATAGCGATAATTAACGCAAGATGTGTAGATGTATCAGTTAAACAAATGAGCTTCAAATATAAATATTTAAAAGATTATGAATTATTACAAGAAAATGAAGTTATAAAAAATAAAGATGAAGGAAGAATGGGCACATCGGTATATTTTAATAAAATTAATAACAAAAACGAAGAAAGAATGAAGAAATTGTTAGAGAATTTAAATATAGAAAAGAATTTAAATAAGGAAGAACGTAGTTCAATAGTAAATTTGTGTAGGGAATATGAGGATATTTTTTTTATGGAAGGAGACGTATTGACACATACGGATGTATTGAAGCATTCTATTCCAATCGTTTCAAATCAGCCGGCGATAAATCAGAAGAATTATCGACTCCCGGAAATCCATAAATACTTTATCAACGAAGAAGTTGACAAAATGTTGAAAGAAGAAATTATTGTACCAAGCAAAAGCCCCTGGAATTCACCTTTGTTGGTGGTGTCTAAAAAGGCAGGGCCAGAAGGTGAAAAGCGTTGGCGTCTAGTATTTGATTTTCGCAAATTAAATGAAATAACGATAAAGGATGCATTTCCATTACCAAGAATTGAAGACATTTTGGATCAATTGGGACATTCCAGATATTTCAGTACTTTAGATTTGGCAAGTGGTTATCATCAAGTTTTGATGGATCCTAAAGACGCAGCAAAAACTGCATTTAGCACGCCATTTGGACATTTTCATTTTAATAGAATGCCATTCGGGTTAACTGGTGCTCCCGCCACATTTCAACGTATAATAAATTATGTATTAATGGGTTTGCAGGGAATGGATTGTTTTGTTTATATTGATGATGTAGTAGTGTGCGGTAAAAACTTAAAGGATCACAATAATAAATTAAAAAATATATTTAATAGATTGAGGAATTATAATTTAAAAATTAAGTTAGAAAAATGTCAGTTTTTAAAAATGGAAGTCATTTATTTACGACATAAATGTACAGAGGACGGAGCGTTACCGGATCCTAGCAAATCTTCATGCGTGACGGATTACCCGGTACCAAAAAATGTTAAACAATTACAATCATTTTTAGGATTTGTGAATTCATTCCAAATTTTGGAAATTCATTCCAAATTTTTCAAAAATAGCTTCTAGTTTAAATAAATTAATGAAAAAGAATACACGATTTAACTGGACAACAGAATGTCAAATTGCATTTGAAATCTTAAAAAAGGCACTCATTTCGCCGTCAATTCTTATATATCCTGATTTCAGTAAACCTTTCATATTAACAACTGACGCAAGCAGTGACGCTTTAGGTGCAGTGTTATCTCAGGGATCTCCAGGGAAAGATCGTCCGATAGCTTATGCTAGTCGATCATTAAATTCGGCTCAATATTCCACTAAAGGGGGTATTTAATGGGAAGGATCCAACTTCAAGATTAATGCGATTTCATCATAAATTGTCAGAATATGATTATGCTATAGAATATAAACCTGGTAAAATGAATACTAATGCCGATGCATTAAGTAGAATTCCTGTAAATATGGTACAAACTCGTTCGCGTGTGCGTAATGTGGAGCGTGATAATGAAAATAATAATAACAATATATTAAATAGTAATAAGGGAAATAAAAGTAGTGATGTAAATTTAAAACCAGATGAAATAAAAGAAAATGAAAATGAAAACGAAAATAATATTAATTTAAGAAATAAATATGAGTTGTTGACTGATAGGGGAACAGTATTGAGAGATTTTCACGATTCACCGTTAGGTGGTCATCGTGGTATATTGGGTACTTATGAACGTGTACGGCGTCAATTTCGATGGAAGGGCATGTTCAATGATATTAAAAAATATGTACGTGAGTGTAGAAAATGTCAGCAAAATAAATTCTCAACAATGACAAAAATGCCAATGCTAATAACCGATACTCCGAAACTACCATTCGATAAGGTATATTTAGATATAGTAGGACCTTTACCAATTACCAATTCGGGTAATAAATATATACTGACTTTTACGGATGATTTAACAAGATTTATGGACTGTTATACTATACCGGAAACTTCAGCGGATACTGTTGCATTAACTTTCTTTAACGAAATAATTTCAAGATATCGGATACCTAAAATATTGTTAACAGATCAGGGTTCCAATTTTACAAGTGATTTGTTCAAACGGGTTTGTAAATTAATGAAAATAAATAAGATTCAAACCACCGCTTATCATCCTCAAACTAATGGTATTCTAGAAAGAAATCATGGCCCATTAGCAGATTATCTTCGATGTTTTGTCAATGATAATCCAAGTAGTTGGGACGAGTGGTTGCTTCAGGCAACCCATGTACATAATAACACGCCGTATAGCTCTACTAAGCTCACACCATCGGATTGTTTGATATTCTCAAATAAAATATAAAATTTTTTTTTTAACAAGAGATATCACAATATATTCACAATGAATTTTTATTCCTACTCTTCTTCATCGTACCCCGTGCCCTCTTCATACGCGTACGAAATTAGAGGTCATAACAGTCATTGCATTGTGTATTTGCGTGCAATTTCTATATGTGTGCCTGTGTGTCTGTAGATAATATAAAAACGTTAAGTATATAATTAACAATATATACAACTATAAAAAAACAAAAAATCATTAATTTTATTATAAATTAATAATAAAACAAAACTTGTTTCTTATCGCCAATTTTTAAGAGTTCACATTAATTCCTCATCATTATCAAGCCATATCCAAGCTAAGTGAAGGATATGTGACCTCTACCAACATTATCATTACAGTCTCTTTGGTAAATTGATCCGCATTGCGGAGTATATACCAATTGCTGCAACAATTATCGAAACATAATTGGTTCTTTTATTACATTATTTTGAGTGATTGATTAGTCCATAATTATGTGTACAGAAATTTTTAATATTTTAGTATCGACCCACCATCATCATATTTTCAAAGATATCTGCGTTTTGCTTTTAATTACATAAACAAACAAATGGTAACCCAATTGGAAAATTTCAGTATTAAAATAAATTGTATATGATAATTTCGTGAATTGAATCGGATACTTTGCGATCGATTAGAATGAAAACGCGTCCAACTGCAACCTGTGTCTCCGAATGAGTGTTTTATTCGTGCATTCAGCATTGTACATAATATCTATATCGAACCAGATGAAACAGAATCATGAAATGAACGGCAATGGAAAGGTCAAATCCTATAGTTTATATTTTAATATATTTTTTCCCACGATATTTTTGAAGTTGTGGAATAAAAAAAATAGTGCAATGTACCGTAAAATAGTAATTTTAATTTGAATACTTTTGCTATTTCTTATCCAATCATTTCTGAACTAGCTTTTGGGAAATTCTCGTTCAATTTTTATAATATTTTATCTGCCCAATTACATAATTGAATTATACGAACAGTTTTTATGAAGTTACTAGAAAACGCTACGCCTGTATCAGAAATATATGCTTCGTTTGTACAAATTACCATCCTTATAGTTTTCGTAATAACTGAGATTTGACACGCGTTGTAAATCTTTTACTAAAGCATTGCTAAATTCTGGTAAGCTGTACAAAACTTTAATAGTATTTATTATCGATATATAGTGAAATGTTTCTTTAATTACTCGTTCCATACTAGCCTCACCGAAATGTCTTCTCTCATATCTAATCCCTAAATGAATCTCTTTTAAATTTACAAATTGTACATTTCTCTTCAGGAATGTGTTCTGATAAGATCGATTTTTATACTTTTGGAATGATTGGTCACAATCAAACTCAAATAGTAGTTGCTTAACATTTGGATCTTCCAAATTAATTTGCTGATCAACCAGAAAATTCATCAGTAATTTTTTTAAATGTTTGCATTTCTCGCTTAAAACAATTTCACATGCCTCAATCGCGTCATTCAAAATTCGTTCAGTCATCGTAGGATTTGATCTTAAATGCTGAACAAATTGTCCACATATGTCATTAGGCAATCCATCAGTTTTAATACTACTGGTTGTTGCAAGTTATGTTGTAAATGATGTATTCGATTCAAAAAAAAAATAATTTGACATAGGAACTATTGTGCTTAAACTGGAAGTATTGTTATTTAAATCTGAGGGATGCTTTTGTTTAATATGGGCAATATACCTCGAAAATGACGAATAATGAGATGAACAATTTTTTTGGTTTACAAAAAATTGATTTTAATTCCATAATGTTGTGATATTGTTGCAAGTGCATTTTAAATATTGATATATCTTTTGAAATTGAATTTTTACACTTAAAACACACAATCATTGTTAAATAAATAAAAATCCGTTGACAATATTGACATTTAACACGATATATATATAATCTATATTTAACTAAATATAATTTTACCTTTAAAGATATTAATTATTTCTTCGGATAATCCTTCATTTTTCATTAATTGAAGAATATCTGGTTGATCTTGAATTATGTTCAAAAGAATAAAATATATATATCTATAAATTAAATATCACTAAAAATGGTAAAAAATCACTATGACCGTTTATTCCACTAAATAATTGTATCACAATAAAGTAAAACAAATGTTTATTGAATTAACACATTGATATAAAACACATAACAATATTAAACATCATGTTTTAACAATATTTGCAAAGATTACATCATATTTCTTTAAACGTATAATTTTAATGAGTTTTCCACATATATTTTATTTTATACAACGTAATTAATATTTTATAATAATTATTTAGTAAAATCAAAACAATCGAACGTCTGTGACTACTAAACTGAAACAGAATATAGACTTTGACGTAGTGGGTAGCCGCTCGGGTGCAAACATATATTCGGTTTCTATTTGACAAACTCAATTTCACCATAAGTTAACTTTACTTTAAATAAAGTTAACTTTACTTTAAATAAATTTAGCTTTAATTTGAATAAAGTGAATATTTTGACCGTTTAGTCACTTTATTTAAAGTAAAACTCACTTTGAATAAAGTAAATAAAAATTTAAATCGTTATACTGGTTATTTTCGGTTACTTTTAATAAAGTAAAATTCACTTTGAATAAAGTGAATATTTTGACCGTTTTTAGTATTCACTTTATTTAAAGTAAAACTCACTTTGAATAAAGGGAATAAAAATTTAAATCGTTATACTGGTTATTTTCGGTTACTTTAAATAAAGTAAAATTCACATTGTATAAAATAAATATTTTCACCATCTTTAATATTCACATCATTTTAAGCTATTTATTGAAAGTAATTCTTAAATGGGTTGTACTTTATTTAAAGTATTCATTTTCACTTTAGTCAAAGTATTCTACAATTGATGACGTTTTTAAAGTAAATATTTTTCACTTTATCGTAAAAGTAACATATAAAGTAAAATTTTTTATGCTTCGAGCAAATAAATACTCCAAACAAAGTAAATTTTTAATTTAACAAAGTCAAGCTAGTGATTTACTTGGCTTAAAGTGAAAAAAATTACTTTAACAGAATGAAAATGGTAAGAGTGTAGGGTTACCAGTTTTGAAGTTATGTATATTTTTATAACAGGGTGTTTCCTTTTTTCCTAATATTTTTGAAGGTAAAATTTTCATTTTTAGGATTGTATATGAGGTATTTTGGATGGATGAATCTAAAAATGACGTCAGTTTGGCAATTGAGCTGTCCAAATTGGCGGCAATACAGAATGTCTCAAAAAATCGAACACACTTTTTATTTTATTTTATCAAATTTTAATCCATTTTACAGCAGTTTACATAAATTCCGATCATTTTTAATCCATAAATTTTCATATGAATAATACATTGATTATAATTAGTTAGTAAAAGGTTTTCTATTATGTACAATCTCGACATACTTATTCAATCATTATGCAAGTGATAATCTGTTAAAAAGTATTGTAGGCTCAAAGATTTTTTACACCATGAACACCTGATTATAGCCACATTTGTGATTTCTTAAAAGCAAAGTCTACCGGGGTTTCAAATTTTGGAGACCATTTTTGTGAAATGAAGCATACTTTAGATAGCTATTATTTGCAACGTCAAAAATTATTGTGGCACTTTGGAATCAAAAGTTATAGATCGTTACGGTTACCCCCTTAAAAGTGAAATTGGGGAAAAAAAGACAAAAAACTTTGTTCTATACTTTGGTGAGTACTACAACCTGGTAAAATTTCATTCTAATCGGAGTACGACTAGTTTCCTTGTTAGAGGTAGACAAATTTTCTACAGCAAAAACTTGAAACACACATATAAATTTACATATCCCAATCAACTAACTTTTCAATTTTTTATCTGTATTTATTTTTAAAATGGGAAATGTCAAGTTTTTCATTCAAATTTGTACTCATTTTTGTTGGTTATCAAACATGTAATATAATTCTTATAGTTTCATATTTTGTAAAAACCGTGACATATATTTTTATTTATCTTTGAATAGAAAATTAGGCAAGCAAAAAAAAAATACTAAAACTATTTTAAAATAAAAAACATAAAAAGATTAGGTGATATTTTGTTATGTTTTCGAGAAATAATAAATTATGAATATCAGAAAATATAAGGACTCGTAAGTAAATAAATAAACATGACAATATACACATATTTAACCATATATAGAATTGAATCATATATTTCTAGTTGATGATTTTTTCTGTATCCCATCGAACCAATTAAAGATGATTTACCAACATTTTGATTCAGTATATTGTATATTTTCTATGACTGAGATTATTTTGAAAATACTAGTAAATATGCACTGATGTTGGAAGCAGACTTAAAAGTCACGTATATACAATAAAATTAATGAATAATTATAGGAGTTATTTAACTTTAGGTTTAGTTGATATTAATTTTTCTAATTATTGAAAACAAAAAATATTAATAAAATTAAAATTGTTTTAATAATAAATAATATAAAAACAAAAGTGAAAAATATACCAATAAAAATAAAATTATAAATCAAACTTCTTTCATATTTTACAAACATGAACCCCATTAAATTAAGTGCTTAAATAATAATGCAAATAATAAAAATAAAGCACAGTAATCATCAAAGATCAAGTACTGACAATGTAAGTCACCTAGTGGCACATTGGGATTCAAGGATATAATTTGTGATATAATTTTTACTACAGTTCTCTATATGTCTAATCTCTGTCTATTTGTGGTAATACAGGTTGCGTGAATAGTTTCTAGCCTAGAATTGAAAGACTGATTTTTGGCTTGAGGTAGTGTTTTTTATTCAATACATTTACTCCAGTGCTCCTACAATAATTTTATCCCGTGGCTGAAGAACGATTCCGGAAAATCTGCAAAACACCAGTCTGCAGAAGCTGCCAGAAGCTGCTATGGCCTCTTTATTCAACGAAAAATAATTTCCTCGGAGACATTGTCAGAGATTTCTGAAAAGGTAGTAGTCGCTGGGAGCCAAATCTGGTGAATACGGTGGATGCTCAAGCAATTCGTACTTTAAATTCTTCGAATTTAGTCATGGTCAAAACACTTTTGTGAACTGCGATGCATTGTCTTGATGAAAAATGATTTTTTTGTGTTGCACACCGGGTTTTTCTTACGGATTTTTGCGTCTAATTGTTCCAAAAGGTACAATAATATTCAGAGTTGATTTTTTTACGTTTCTGAAGATAATCGATCAATACAATTAATTTTGCATCCCAAAAAACTAATGCCATAACCTTTTTTGCCGTTCGTCCATACTTAGTCTGCTTTGGGGCCGAACATCCAATTTTAGTCTAACGTAAACGTTCTTGTTTCAATTTAGAATCATGGTCAAGTATCATCCATATTTAAAAAACGATGCACAAAAATTTTTTGTTCTTCTTAAAACGATCCAAATACCGCTGACCAATTTCTTTACGATTGAGTTTTAGTTGAATTGTTAACGTGTGCGTCTCATCACTTTTCTAAACAACTTTTTCAATTGTAATTCTTCATGTAAAATATGACGTACTCGTTCATCTCTATAGATGCCTATAGTATCAGCAATTTCACTAACAATTTCAATTATTTTTTCAATATTTTCTGATGTTGATGCAGTTTTTGAACGTCCCGCGGTTGTCTTCGGGTTGTACGAATCCACGTTTAACTTCAGCAACCCAATTTTTTACTGTTGCATATTATGGAGCACTTTCACCATATCGTTATGAATTTCTTGTCCGACTAAATTTTTTTTTAATAAATATTCAATGACTGCTCGATTTTTTAATTTTGCCATATTACAAAAAAATCGCTGACACGTCAACTTCAAATGGGTTTGAAATAAACAGATGGAATATTCCAATACATTTATTTATTTGTAAGGCCAGAAACTATTCACGCTACCCGTATGTAAAAATATATAGTTTTTATAGTTAGCAAAATGTATTTCTGTTGATCGTGATGTTAAATGTTACATGTATACTAAATGGAAATAATACTACAAAAATTTCATGAATAATTCATTAAAATATCTTTAGAAATGAAATATTTACATATTATAAAACTTTACGACAAGTATGCAAATACTGATTCGTAGAGAATTTATGTTTTTTTGTGTACGCATTCACATTTATATAAAAAAAATTCGTATTTCTGTTTTTCATTTTCATTTACATTTTTTTTGCTCAATTCATCGTCGTAGCGTTGTGTCTACTCTCTTGTATGCGGGCTAATTTAATAAAATTTTTATGGAAGGCGCTTTTTCCTTTTTTTTTTTTGTTTCTTTATAATAACGTAATAACAACAGCAACCATAACAACAACAAAAACCCATAGAGTAGCATTGATTTGTCTTTGCTTTTGATTTACTAAGTTAACTAACATAACTAATAATAAAATGGAATTGTCAAGTTGGTTGGTTTTTGGTTTGTTACTTGTTATAAACAATCTCTGTGCGAAAAATAACCGAATTGAAATGTCTTACAAAATAATTTTATTTATTCGAAATAATCTCCTTCCACTGAAATATTTCGGTTTTCACGTTCACCAAATGACATCAAATGACTTTTTTGAAGCAGCAGATTGTAATTTTGTTGAGTATGTTGGTAGTTGACTGTTCAATTGATAAAAAACTAGTTTGATTTTTAATGAAAAAACCGGTGGTAATAATCAGCCAACTGATATTCAGAAATAACAGGACGAATACGGCTTAGCAATCGCTTCAATATTCACAAAGCTAATACAAAGCATTATATAACATGTGTACCACTTGGAATAACTACTTTATTGATATACTAACTTTGGATGCGTAAAAGCCATTGATCATTACGCTTACAATTAGTTTCTGGTTCGTAACACTATTTTCGATGGTTCTTAAGAAATTAACGTCACTTCCATTGTTTTTAATGATCAACCAACTATACATAAATTCGTCATTCTCAGATTAATTTTTTGAGTTAAAATCGAAGTTCCATTTTTATAAATTTCACTAAAGAATTGCTAATTATAACGAAAAGATGTAATTTTTCAAATATTTACTTTGCTAATCATTGTTTATGGTTGGCCTTTATTATTATAAACACGTGTTTTTTATCAAAAAATTATCAAAAATAAGCGATTCTAAGCATTTCTAATGTTTTTGATAGTAGAATGAAGCGAAAAAAAGTGATCATTAATAAAAACTCGTGAAAATTATATTATGGCAAAGAATTATAAAATACATTTATAAATTTCAACTACCAGACCCGGTTCAATGACTAAACCAAATAATAAATTAGAATTTCATCAAATAACGATATTTATGTTAAAAAAAATGAAGCATCAATAAAATTAAATATTTCATAGCTTTGTCTTGTACACAATGCAATTTTAAGAAACGGTGATCCAGAAAATGGTCCAATTGTGCGAGATATAGATATTATAATATATTTTTATAAACAAGTTTCTTGAAGTAGATAAGCATTACAATATTAGCACACCGCACCACAAATTAATATCGAACCATATTATTATTAAATAAACGACAATTATAACATATACAGTGGAAGTTCTATTAAACTGAATTCTCATTCAAGCAAAGCTCCCATTCAAACGAATTTTTTTGAAGTACGTTGCAAATTACATATAAATTTATCGCTATTTAATTGAATTCCACAATTATGAAAAAATGTGTTTTCTCATTTATAGGGAAAATTGGAGTACAATAGCAATCTTGTGTTTATAATTTAATATGCAAAGTACTATTTTATTGTCGCGAACGTTAAACAAAATTTCCATCATGGCGGAATTATTGCTCAATATTTTTTGCTGCAATGGGAATTGCGAATCGCGACGTTAATTTTTTGTCGCGTTAACATAACCAAAGTTTTTAGTTTATTTTATATCAGCAAAAAGGAAAATAAATAAAAAAAAATATAAAAAAAATTAGATTAATAATAATAATAATAATAAAATTGATAATGAATAATTTTGATGAGAAATTAATAATAGAAGTGGAAGGTTTTGCAAGAATATAAAAATGTAGAAAAGAAAGACGAAACATGGAAAATAATTGCTGCTGCTTAGAAATAGGTCATTTTACTTTACACACGCTCTATTCCAGGAATCAGCACAATGAACATAATTATTCAGTTAACGCTATTTTTAAAATAAAACATGTATTGCATTATATTAATGTGTGAGTTATGATATTTAAAATATACTATTAAAATTTCTATGATACATTTAATTTAATGTAAAATAAATATGGTATAACAAAATAGAGATATATAAGAAAATAATAAAAAAATATTAAAAAAATGTAAATAACTAAAATAGAACATAATAAATCATCGTATTAACGTATTAACATATCTTAACAAATACTTAAAAAACACTCGCCAATGAATTTTACCTCTATTTGCTCTATTCAATGTAATTCCCACTCAAACGACAATCCCTTGCGATTCAGTTGAATAGAATTTCTCTATATTATAAAAAATATTTTATTTATAGGCCAAAACTTACTGCCGTGAGTGACGGGCCGTTTTTTACTACCGCAAATTATGATAACATACTGCCGTGAGCAATGGAACGTTTTTTGACATTTAATTCTTATAAATTGTTCAAAAACTTCTTGAAAATAAAATTTTTTTTATTGTTCTCCGTTTTACCGCAAGTCAACAAAAAACATAGACAATAACCGGCCGAACCGTCCACCAGTATGTTTCAGATATACAAAATGCTTTGTTTCTATTCAAAACGGTCCGTCACTCACGGCAGTATGTTTTGACCTTATATCTATTAAAATTTAAAATAAACCAACAAAAACAAATAAAATATGAAACGCTTTAACACAAACACAATTCTTCGCTTTTGTTCTTTTAAAATTTCAGCCAGCGATAATATGTACATCTAAAATTGAAACAAAACTATGAAATTTTTATTACAATCTATCAATTTCACAACTCTGAAAATGTAAATATCAAAATTTAAAAAAGTGAAAATTTTTAAACTATAATTTACCTATTTGTACCGATTTTGTGCCGATAGATTTTTCAATTTTATTTAATTCTTTTAATATTTATGGAATAAAAACTAATTGAACTATTGTTTAACCTAACCTATATATTATTTAAGTTTAAGAAGTTACTACTAGAAGAAAAAAGTATATACTTTTGACTTTTGACGTTTAAAAATTTCACGAAAATTCATCTGACGTTTGTGTGAATTTTTTGTTATTGTTTGAAAAATCAAATTGATATCGGGTGAATTTTTGAAAATTATTAAAATTAAAAATTTTAAATTTTGTTTTACAATAATGGATAACAAGCAAAAATTGGGACTTCTGATTGTGCAAAAATATATTGCAAGAAAAAGATTTGTTTGTATTGTAATGTAAATTTAAGAATTGTTAATGTAAATTTGTTGAAAATATTGGAAGCTTATATAGGCAAGGTATAAGGATTTTTCTTAACATGTATTCTGTATATTGTTTAATTTCTAGTTTAGAACTTAAGATTATATTGTGTTGATTATGGTAACCCAATTGTAAAAAATTTTGTCAACTTTTTTTCATCGCGATAACACTTTTCTATATTCATATTAAACAATAAGTATTCAAAGCAGCAGCAATTATTTTCCATGTTTCGTCTTTCTTTTCTACATTTTTATATTCTTGCAAAACCTTCCACTTCCATTATTAATTTCTCATCAAAATTATTCATTATCATCAGAATAAAACAGGATGGGGCCATTTCTCAGTTAAAACGGATCAGGGCGGGAGTACCACAGGGAAGTGTACTTGGACCAATGCTTTATTTATTGTATACTAGTGATCTTCCACTGATGGAAAACAACTTGATAGCAACATTTGCTGATGATACTGCCATCCTGGCTGTTGGGGACACTAACGAAGAAACAACCGCGAAACTGCAGGTGGCTATTACACAGATAGATAACTGGACCAAAAAATGGAGAATGAAACTAAACGAAACAAAGTCGGTTCACGTAGACTTCACAAATAAAAGGATTGTATATAGGCCTATATTTATTGGCAATCTGCAAATACCATATTCCAATTCGGCCAAGTATCTGGGCATGACTTTAGATGCTAAATTGCGTTGGAAAACACATGTGAAGAAGAAAAGAGATGAACTGGATATACGTTATAGACAAATGTATTGGCTAATAGGAAAAACGTCTTCTTTGACAATAGAAAATAAATTATTGCTCTACAGGCAAATTCTAAAACCTATTTGGACATATGGTGTGCAACTTTGGGGGTGCACCAAACAAAGTAATATAAATATAATACAAGGATTCCAGAATAAGGTGCTCAGAAATATTGTGGATGCACCTTGGTACATTAACAACAAAAACTTACATAGGGATCTAGAAATAGATAATGTGGTGGACGAAATTAAAAACATGGCACAGGGTCACGAAAGGAGACTACGGGCACATGTGAATATTGAGGCTTACAGGCTAATAGACAACTCAAATATAACAAGACGACTCAAAAGGATAAAACCGTTTGAATTGGTATAATACTATAATCGAACAAAACTAAAATGAATCGCTGGATAAACTTTTGGTATCCTAAACAAATCAACAAAATAATTATATAATTATTATTATTATTAGTGTAATTTTTTTTATATTTTTTTTTATTTATTTAATGTTAACGCGACAAAAAATTAACGTCGCGATTCGCAATCCCCATCGCAGCGAAAAATATTGAGCAATAATTCCGCCATGATGGAAATTTTTTTTATATGGAGTTTGACATTCGCGACGATAAAATCGCGATCGTGTGCAAAGCACTTTACTATCAACAGCATAAATAAAAAATCATTATGAAATTGTTGCGCCAAACTTGCGGTTTTGTAATAGTTTTTTTTTTGAAGGCTCTTTCCACACTATAACCAAAGCGAAACTGGGCCGATACAGTCACTATAGTTCTACCGACGCACCAAAACTACACTGACACTGTAGGAAATGACATGAAATTTTGACAGTTTGTCAAGGTCGCTCGACAATAGCAAAATCAATCGGCAGCCAATAGTTGGTGTTACCAGATTCATATATTTGAAAGTATCTGCTGTTATTTTTCGGACAGATGGTGTATATGTATATAATATACATTATATTATTATTTAAATATACATATAAATTTATATACAGATAATAAACTGAGATATTCGTCCGTTTTTTTTGTTTTTTTTTGTTGTAAATTATTAATAAATTTTGACTGATAAATTTGCATATATTCTCTCTGATAAAAGATGAAAAAAAAATGAAAAATAAATAAAAAAAACAATAATAAAATAATATTATTATTTATTGAAATTTGTTCTTATTATTAGAAATTTTATGTAGATGTTTTGTCATATATTTATCTTATGTATTGCGTAGCATAAAGTTATATTAACTATTAAGCAAAGCTATAGAATGTGGCTGTATGGAAACAACAAGCGTAGTGAAAAAAATGGCATTTTTTCTATTTACACAACAAATTAAATTGTAAAGGGAAAAGAAAAGTAGAAAAAAAGAAGGATGGTTGATGTGCATAAAAACATATACTTTTAGATATAAGAAAAATTATTATTCTAAAAGAAAATATCACTGAAATTCTGAAATGAATGTTTTTATTATTCAATTATGATAATTGAATAGAAATGATATTATATAAATGTTGACTGTTTTATGCATAATATGTACCATAGTATTTGTATATTGTAAATGTATAGAGAGTAAGTAACAAACCTCACCGCTCACATCTTTCTCCTTACTGCCTTTCATGATTTTAAATTGTAATTTCTAATATTTATAATATTATTATTATTAAAATCAATGTTAAATGATTTTTTTTGATACGTCGTATAATATTCAAATAAGAAAATCACTACGACACTCATTTATAATATATAATTATTGGATTTTTATTTTAAATATACCAACCGAACCTTAATCCGAATGCCATATAATCCGAACGTTAGCTAATCTGCACGTACGTTATTCCGAACGCGTTCGGATTATAGTACGGAAAGCTATAAATAATACCTTCACACTAAATTCTTATAATTTTTTTTAGTCTAAAAGATAAAATCATGAAATAAAAAGTATTTGATAGCTGAAGTCTTCCAGTTCATTTGTTAACAAAAAAAAAATTAATCACTCTAATATCTTGGAAGTTATGGGATCATAAGTGAACCCTATTTTTTTTTTTAATTTCAAAATCAATTCCATAGTTTGTTTATAAAGGTATCTAAACATTTTACACCACCTTATCAAACATTATTTTGGACTACCCTAAATTAAAGTATAACGTAACTTTCACATTCGTCTAAACCAAAACGCCAAGGATACAATTTTTTAGACCAATTTGTCAGTTCGGTACACTCTATGGTCAAAATTAATCCATTTAAAATAAATATTGTTGCGGCATTGAAACACAATTTCAGTAGCTATTATATCCAACTTCAAAAATTATTGTGGCACTTCGGGTTCAAATGTTATAAATTTTATTATAATACCATCCCTACTAAGACTGTCAGTAGTTTGTCCACAAAATTTCCGCATTATATATATAATAGCCCGAAGTTTCAATCCGACGAAATATCAATGGATTTTGTACGGATGTTCACTGGAATTTTATATGAAGAGTGCAACCCTGTCCGTTGATTTTTATAAAAAATGTTCTTGATTCTCCTTAGAAGTATTTCTCGTTGGTATTATTTCACAGAATATACATAGAATTTGTATTCAAATTTTTTTCGTGAGCAGATCCACGAATTTTGACAAAAATATCATTGGATTGTACATGTATTTTAGCAAGTAATACCCGTGAATTGTCCGTATTAGCAGAATAAATTTTCTTATGACGATGATGTGAAATCGCGGTTTGATTCAGTTCTTTATCGATGGACAAGAAGTTCCATGAGCATGGAATGAATGTGCTGCCCGAACGATGGCAAAAATTCATCGATTGTGTATTCTTTTTGTAATAAACAAAAAAAAACAAAAACCGCGGATAAAATACATGAAAAGTGCTACAAAATTCCTCGGAAATATATCGATTTGATAGAGTGAGGATTACATCTATAGATAAGCGAAACATACAAAAATTTGAACCCACCGGTCTTGGATGATTGGTGAAATAAATTATGTATACAATACCGAGGATATATGTTGATGGACATATTAACCTGACAAGCCAAATATTTGAATTGATCTAAATAAAATACTATAACATAATAGGATTCTCTTTAGAAATATTTCTCATGGCGATTATTCCATAGAATATCCGTAGAATTTATATTCATATTTTTTGTGAGCAGATCCTCGCATTTTGACTAAAATATCTTTGGATCGTTCATGTATTTTGGCAAGTAATACCCGTGAATTGTCTGTATTAGCAGAATAAATTTTCTAATGACGATGATGTCAAATCGAGGTTTTTGATTCAGTTTTTTACCGATGGAAAATAATAATTTTTTAAAAAATTAAAATTTAATAAATTAATGATCAACCCTACATATTAAATTCAAAAATTAAGTTCTTAAAATAACAAATTTAATAATCTATGGCAAAACCAATCAATTCATAACTTAAATAAAGTTATTTAGTTCTATCAAAAAACTATTTTCAAAGAAATAATAAAAATTAATGAATTAACTGAATATGTAAATACAAAAATGAAATTCTGAATTTTATATCTCAGACCAGATATATCAGTTTATCTTTTTAAGTTAAAACACCAGTCCACTCTACTCAATTCATTTTATTCTTCTAACAAAACGTTATAATATATTCCATCACAACACAAACACATACACATAATTCATATACAAATTAAGAATAATGATGGACCGCTAACCATGTAGGGTAATATACAACATTTTCCCCCACTTAAATATAGACGTTGTTAACACTTGTAGTTGATGTTCCGACCTTGATAAGCGCTCTGTAACCGTTTGCTTCTTCGTGGCACTTCAGGACTTGTTGACTCTGAAGCACTTGAATCAGAACGAGGTCTTTTAAAAAACTTCCCTTGGACTGACAAGTTAGGTTCTTTAAAATGAACTTTCCTATGACCATTCTGATTTTTAATACACGACTGACTTGGATATTGACATATTACTGGAACATTCGTTGGATATTTATCATGTAACGTTTGTTTCCTAATCTGATTTTTATACACCATTCTGATCATGCCTTTTAACTTTATCAGACATGTATAACGACTTATATCTTGCTGGAATGTTGCCGGTAACCATTTCATATATTCTTTAATATGATTTCGATAGTAGACTGCTTCATTTTCACTATATTTAACATTTGACAATGATGACTTCATGATATTTTTACAATTCAATTTATTTCTTGAAGACGATTTCAATATACGTTTATAATTCAACTTATTTTCTGGAGACGATTTCAATATACTTTTATAATTCAATTTATTATCATTTTGTTTACATTTTTTAAAATATGGTATTGGATTGACCTCATCCAACTCTATTTTTGTCTTATAATTAAATACTAAGCTATTTGGTGACTGCTTAGTGACTGTTGAAGGTGTGTTCCTTGACTTGACTGTGGACATATTGGTTGTCTTTGCCTAGACATACTACATACAGTTGAATACATAGACTTTTTATTTGTATTTACGACTAATTCTTCTCGCCAATTTGGATTGATGACATCTAACCATTTTCGTCCAAGTAAAGGCTTAAATGGTCTGGGTAAGGCAATGACTATAAGCTCCAACTGATGTTTTTTATTCGCTACTACTACTTGCAGGCTCAGCGAACCTAACACGTTTAGTAGCGATCCTGAAACGGCATATAAATTGACATTAGTTTCTTTTAACTTAAAATTACCTAATTTAATGCGATACTCTTCTTCTGCCATAATTGATGCTGAACTGCCCGTATCAATCTCCATCGTGACATTGATGCCTTCAATATTGACATTACAATCTTGAGCAGGACATACATTATGCACTCTTTCAATGCGACGACTTTTAGCGAACAGTTCTCTCCGTAATTTAATTTGATTAATGAAATTAGCAACAGCATTTGACTTTTCACGTAAACCTTGACGTGACTGACTTGATGTGCTAGCTTTATGTCTACAAACGACGCTTGTATGACCCATACTACCACAAGTAAAACATTTCCAGTTGACCGCTGGACAAGCCTTATAGTTATGCGACGCGTTATTGCGCCCACATCTTCTGCAGCTACTTTTTACAGTTGTTTCATAATTTACCTTATTCGTTGACTGATCACGCTTATGTGAACAACTACGTCTTCGCGAACTAGATCGAAAACTTCTACCTCGAGACGGACTTCTTTCGAATTGTTTATTATCTCGGATGACATTAGTGTAGGATGAACGACTTATGACTGCCTGTTCCTTCCTAGATAAATCTATATTATTGGCTATTTCCACATCTTTTTCAAAAGTTAAATTTGACCTTTCTAATAACTTTTGCTGGATACCACTGTCTGAAATACCCATTATTAATTGACTGAGCAAAACATCTTCTAACGCACTTGTTCTAAGTTCCGCGAGTGTCTTCGTTGCAAAATTTTCTGGAATAATTTCGCCGAATTTGCAATGTTCAGACAGTTGTTTTATTCTTACGACATAATCTGCGACAGATTCACCTTGTTCTTGATGTGACTTTAGAAATTTGAAACGATTAACTAAAGTTCTTGACTGCTGACTGTAACATTTTTCTAAAACATCCCAAATCACTTCCATTGTGCAGGTCGATGGTTTTTTTGGATGTAAGCTCGTTCTTAACCTTTCATGAACAACAGAACCAAGACAAGTGATTAATATTGACTTTTTAACATTTTCACGTATATCATTAGCAATAAAATATTCTTCTACTACTTCTCTATACGCTTGTATGCAATCACCTGGCACATACTGATCTATGCGACCATAAAATATTCGACCTCTACTAACTTCTTCCTCGTTCGTATCCATCATGTCATTCACCTTTTGCATTTTTAACAATTTTACTATTTATATACCAGACCGTATATACTAATTTCAAAAATCCAAAAATTTATTCAACAATATAATTAACTTAAACGTTAATGTTTATTTATTTCAAAAATTTAATTAATTTTGAAGATAATTATGATACTTTCAAAAATTCAAAGAAAAAAAATTATGTATTTAAAAAAACTTAGGTACAATTACCTCACTTTGATTATTTTATTATATTATTATATATTGATTATTATTGACTCTATTAATCTATATAGTATAATTTAATATAATTAACTTAATTTTGTATGTATATATGAGAGAGACTTTATTTTATATATATAATATAATTTAAATTTTATAATTTAATTATTTCACTATTGTTAATAATAATTGTTAACAATAATAATAATTAATATATTTAAAATTAACTTTATAATAATTTTGATATATACTACTGACCTTGACTAGACCTTGACTTATTTATATGACTATTTTATAATAATTAATTAATTAATATCTATAATAATGACCAATTTTATATCTCACTGACTTTTTATTCTATATTTAATAATTCAAATTTTTCACTTATAATAATATATACACACACTTATGGACTATTTACTTATGGATAAAATTTTATCCCACTATTACCACTTGATTAACTTAACCGACTTTTCAAAATTCATTCACTTATGATTCTGTTTATCACAAAAACTAGACTTTTTATCCTCGTCGCCAATTTTATATCTCAGACCAGATATATCAGTTTATCTTTTTAAGTTAAAACACCAGTCCACTCTACTCAATTCATTTTATTCTTCTGACAAAACGTTATAATATATTCCATCACAACACAAACACATACACATAATTCATATACAAATTAAGAATAATGATGGACCGTTAACCATGTAGGGTAATATACAACACTGAACAATATAAATTTCATCGTAACGTAATAATCGTTTTTTAACAGGACAATTGAATTGATATGATTTTTAGTTAGTACCAACCTTCAAACGATACGTGTCAAAATTTGACAGCAGTCCGACCATTAGTTTGTGAGACATTGCGTTGTGAGTGTAGCTACTTTTGTTATTTTAAAAAAAGATGAAAAAAAAGAATTTCGTGTGCTGATAAAATATTGCTTTTTGAAGGGAAAAAATATAGTTGAAGCAAAATCTTGGCTTGATGAAGAGTTTCCGGGATCTGCACCAGGAAAATCAACCATCATTGATTGGTATGCTAAGTTTAAACGTGGTGAAATGAGCACCGAAGACGGCGAACGCAGTGGAGGCGACGAAAACATCAAAAAAGTTCACAAAATAATTTTGAATGACCGTAAAGTGAAGTTGATCGAGACAGCAGACATTGTGAAGATATCATCTGAACGTGTATATCATATCATTCACGAATATTTGTACATGAGAAAGCTGTGTCCAAAATGGGTGCCGCGCGAGCTCACAATCGGTCAAAAGCAACAACGTGTTAATGATTCTGAGCAGTGTTTGAAGCTGTTCAAGCGCAATAAACCTTTATTTTATTTATTTAAGGTTATGGCATCAGTATTCTGGGATGCGCAAGCTATAATATTCAATGATAACCTCCAAAATGGCCAGACCATCAACAGCGATTATTATATAGCGTTATTGGATCGTTTAAAGGATGAAATCGTTAAAAAACGGCCCCATTTGAAGAAGAAAAAAGTGCTGTTTCATCAAGATAATGCACCGTGTCACAAATCAATGAAAACAAAGGCAAAATTGCATGAATTGGGCTTCGAATTGCTTCCGCATCCACCGTATTCGCCAGATCTGGCTCCCAGCGACTTTTTCCTGTTCTCAGACCTCAAAAGAATGCTCGCTGGAAAGAAATTTAGCGCCAATGAAAAAGTAATCGCCGAAACTGAGGCCTATTTTGCAGCAAAAGACAAATCGTACTACAAAAATGATATCGAAAAGTTGGAAGATCGCTATAATCGCTGTATCGCCCTCGAAGGCAACTATGTTGAATAATAAAATTAAATTTTGCCAAAAAAATGTGTTTTACTGTGGTAGACCGGGGACTTTTCAATTGGCCTGTTAAAATATCTTGATTTTGATCTCATCATGATAAATTACTAATTATATATAATATATTTAAAAATAAAAATATCTCAATAATATCTTCAATATTATGCTCTAAATATAATTTAAATATAAAATTGAAAATCATAAAAATTTAATAGACCTTTACTAATTAATAAATTTCGTCTTCCTAATCGTTCATAAACAATATTAACTAAACAAAATAAACCAGAAGAACATAGCCCGTGAGCAATCATCAAAGTATAAGAAATTAAGAGAGAATCTCATCATTTATAAATAAAGGGGTTAATTATATAGTATATAAAATAGAGAATTGTTAAAATTTGACCTATAGTGATGTAAGGGGCTGTTAAATTTCAAAATAAAATTTGGTTAATTGGGTAAAACGTTGATCTTTGGAATTGCATAAATTTATAAAATGGTAAGATAAATAGAAATAAATAAATACAAATTTTTAAATAATGATTACAGTACAATTGGTAAATTGTTATATACTTCGATGCGGAGTAGTATGTTGTATGTTGTTAGATACCATATAAGCTCCATCTTGAAGTAATTTGGTTATATTGGTTATACTCCACTCAATATAACATTTTAATATTATAATTTTATTAATAATATTGCAGTAGTAATATATCGAAAAATTTCCCCTATAAATAGCGGGAATTGAACCTTGCTCACCCGAAAACCTTGATCGTTTACATGATCTCACTACACAATACGCGCTAGACCGACGCTTCCTAAAAGAATTATTTTCCATATTATCCTAGTCAAAATTTTGTTTAATGGTTTAATAAACTATCTATCTAAACAATGATAAATTTCTATTAAAGTTATTCAAATAATTAACAAAAAAATATTTAATTCTCAAATAAAAAAACAAAATTTTTAAATTAAATCTCAAAATAATTCAAAATTTTTCAAATTCTGCTCTTTGCTGCACATCTATTATTATTTGTTATATATGAATAAAAATTAAAAACCGAAAATATGAACGAAAATAAAATAAAATATACCAGGTGTAGGAGTTTAAAAGGAAGAAAAACACATTATTTAGAATAGAAAAATCAAAAATATTTTATTCAAAATATATTCCATCGCTTTCTACACATTTTAACCACCTTTCAGGCAATTTTCGTATACCACGTCGAAAAAATGGTGTTGCTTTGGACGAAAACCATTCAGATAGCCAATTTTCAACTTCTTCAGATGTTTTAAAGTGCTGTTCATTCAAAACATGTCCCATCGATGAAAACAAACGGTAGTCCGAAGGAGCCAAGTCTGGTGAATAAGGCGGATGTGGTAACAGCTCCCATCCAAGCGACTTTATCGTATCCTGAACTGGTTTTGCTTTGTGTGCTGGTGCAATATCATGTTGTAAAATTACCTTAACAGGTTTTTTCTTTCTTTCTGTCCATTCTGGTCGGTTATCTAATAATGCATGGTTCAAATCGATTATTTGTTGTTGGTAGCGAACCGTATTAACAGTTTCACCAGGTTTCAGAAGTTCATGATACACCACACCTTCCTGATCCCACCACAAACACAAAGCATTCTCTTCTTACCGAATCGTTTTGGTTTTGCAGTCGATGTTGCTGCTTTACCTGGTGTAATCCATGATCTTTTGCGTTTAGGATTCTCAAAATATATCCACTTTTCATCACCAGTCACGATTCGATTCAAAAAAGACTTCCTTTTGTATCGTTGACGGGTGCAATTCACAAATGGTTTTTCGATTTTCTTGTTGCCTTTCAGTCAATTCATGTGGAACCCATTTTCCACACTTTTGAATTTTTCCCATTGCTTTTAAACGATTAGAAATTGTTTTTTGATCTACATTTAAGGCTTCTGCAAGTTGTTTTTGAGTTTGTGTATCATCTTCGTCCAACAATGCTTGCAATTCACTGTCTTCAAACTTTTTTGGTGGTCTTCCACGTTCTTCATTTCTCAAATCAAAATCTTTGTCTCTAAATTGTTGAAACCATCTTTTGCATGTTGCTAATGATAGAGCATGATCACCAAAAGCTTCTACAAGCATTCGTTGAGATTCAGCTTCGTTTTTCCTTAAATGATAACAAAAAACTAATGATACCCGCAAATCGTTTGTTGAATGCACAAAATTAGACATTTTTAACACGATAAAATTTTATGTTGTTGTATTACAAATGGAATTTACCACACTGAATGTTGTTGACAGATGTCAAAACAATAAAAAAAACATCGCATAAAGGCTCTTTCACAATTACTAATATAAGTACAGCCATTTATTGGCAGCGGCTCATTTCATGCTCCTATACCTGGTATATATAATCTAACTAAATATAAACAAGCGGAAGAGCAATATTATTCATATTATCAGTACCTCTCGTTCTGTGCTGGTTTAAAATTTTATTTTATAAAATTTAAACATGCAATATTTCTTTATATGAAATTGCTATACCCTGATGACATTCAAGTTTCCTATAACACGGTTTCCATATAACACCGAGTCTCCTATAATACGGTTTCCATATAACACGGTAAATTTATATGACATACAAGTTTCCAATAACACTGTTTCCATATAACACGGTACGAATTAAGCGTGTTATCGGAGGGATACCTGTACTTGTATTTTTTGAAAAAATTTGTTCGTACAGAATTCATATTAGACTAACACATTAAACTTAACTTTAAAAATAAATAAATAATCAAATAATAAAATATATAAATGAAAATCCAATATTGTTTGTATTTGTTAATATAATGTGTACCTGAACATTATTATATATTTTTGTCATTATATGTATTTATTATAAAATGAAATTACCTCCACTATATTTAAATTAATCATTTTTCATAAAATAATTTTTCTAACATTTGTTTAATTTCACATGGAATTACAAAACCAGTACCGCATTTTAAATACATAACACATATAAAATACATAATGCTTAAAAATATATCTTAAATTAACTCTTCATTTCGTTGTAAATATCAACCATATTGACGTAATTTTAAAAATAATTTTCAGATTTCAAAAATATGAAAGTAAAAATTTATATCTGCAATTAATTTTTAGGTATGTTAAAAAACGATTCTGTATATTTCCAATAAAATATTTTCTTTAATAATAATAATTAATTATGTTAAATGCATCTATTAAATAATAATTCTTATGAATATTTTATATTATTATTATTTAAAACAATATTATATGACATTATAAATATTGGTGAGCATACAAAATTATATCAGTTTACCTGTGAACATTCAAGTGCTTAGAAATATCAATTTTGAATTTACATTTTTATCAAATATTTTTCAAATTTTTTATTATCATGAATATTTTGATGAATTCACGTAAAAATATGTCAATAATAGGACTTAATATTGATCAGAATAAAAATAATAATAATAAAATATTGAAATATAAATTCACAATTTTGAAATGTATTTGTGGTGGATTTCTTTTAAATTTTATATTACCAATTGTAAGTTATACAATTTTTTTTCTAAAACTAACCAAATTTTGAATTCTATTTCTCAAATTTATTTCAGGCAATCTTTTGTGTTGAAAATATTTATAATATGAAAAAATTTTCCGAAGCTGTTTACATTTTATTAAGCGGAACAGGATATACAATAAAATATATTGTTTTAGTTGTTTATGAAAAAGAATTGATAACGTTATTTAAATTGTTGTCATTTCTATTACGAAAAGGTATAGATATAGATTTTTTTTAAGATAGATTTGATACTACCAATTACATCCTAATACGCTTGAATGACTGCTTAGAAACGGAAACTGTTAAATATTTCGTATGGTTTTTATTCACAAGCCTGGAAAATCTTATCAGTGCACTTATAAAGATTTGTGTAAATTCAATATAATAACCTGGTTCTTGTTTAAATACGTCAAAACGAGTAATGATGATCTACACATCGAGTTCATCTTGAAAAGAACGGTAATCTAAGCAACTCACAACCTGCTTATGCCGTAGGAAAATCAGTGAAGTGTCCGAACTCTATGTGGTTGCTAAATTAATAGGGAAATTTCTAGAAGCTATGGCTATTCCACCTCGTCGGAGGTAGGTACAACTCCTGGTATAAAGACATAAAAGTATGATATTGCGCATGTTAGATCTTCTATCTTTTTCTAATTTTAACTGATTACAATTAAATGAAAAGTCCGGTTGTTGTACTCATCATACATAATACGTTCACACGATACGTTCGAATGATATTTCTATTTCATTCAAACTTAAGCAAGTAAAAGCAATCATGAAAATTTGACTTCATAAAATATTTTGATGTAACACCATGTCATTAAACTGCATGCATAACTTTATCACACTATTTTAAAATATTGTAGCTCAAATTAAAGGTTTCCATTGTTCTTATTTCAAATTCTTAACATCTGATCTCTGTCATCAAAACAAAATAATTAAAAAAAAAATTATTTTGTGGTATGAAACACATTTTTAATAGCTATTTTTTCAACTTCAAAAATGATTGTGCTACATCAATCAATACAATACAATGTTGTTTGTTACACCTTTTCTTTGAAGGAGCTTGATACCCATTTACAGTGAAATCTAGAAAAAAATACAGGTTTTCTATTATGATGACTATTATAACTTGGGAAAATTTCATTCGAATTGGCCCAGGTGGTTCTCTTCTTAATATAGCATCAGAAAATATTTGTATGATATATACAATAAAAATTTTGAGATGGAATATCATAATGTTATTTATGTATAATACCGCGGTGACGTTTAACAATCACTTCTAAAGCAGAAGTTGAAAATTGTCCAACTACTTTTCCAAATCAGCGACATCAATTATGATGACAAGGTGTTTTGGAGAGAGGGCTATATAGGGCTAATTCAGAAACCTTGTATTTTCAGAGGTAAAACTAGAGGATTTCCTGCAGAGGTAGCATCACTGCATTCTGCGTTATATTAGTGCGTGCAGGAATAGAGATTTCATTTTGGTGTAGCATAGAATACGTTGAGTCTTACTGTACAAAACAAATTTTGAAGTGACATCTGCGTATCTGCCGAATTTCTCCTCAGAACATTCATCCGGTAGGCGTGTAACAGCAATGGTTAGGGAGAGTGAGGGAAAAGATGTGAGGCTGGTAATGTGATGTGAACACTGTGTGTGTGTGTGGGGCAGCATAAATGATAATAGCAAAGGAGTAGTACTGTACGAATTGGATTTTGGAAATAATATTATTATTATGAATATAAGGTAAACCTTCGTTGATAGCAGACGTAAGGTGATTGAGAGGGAGATGATGGAACGCATTTATTTAGAACATGTATGTTCAACATACAGGACTCTTCAACAACATTATGGATTAATCGCAGATATAAAAATGATATAATTAAGGAAACATTTATATTTTTCCATAATTGCAGACCAATTGAATGATTATGATGAATTATTATATACTCCAGTTGAGTAGTTTAACAACTTGATTGTAATTAACATTATGTAGATGTCATCAGCTCCACTTGGATTGGCATGGCATTTATACGCAATAAATGGCATTAAACGAAAGATATCAATCAGAATTGCCGAAACACATATTATGGTAACTACCACGAAGTGTTAAGGGAGAATCTGATAAGAACGGTAAAATCAATACCGAAATCTACTCGAAGTATAAACACAGGCAGAACGAAAAAAATTGTTGAACTGGTCTCTAGCAAGGATGTCCAATTGATAGACAATTTTGTATAGAATAACTCTACGTAATCGCTCAACGAAAATTGCCGAAACGACAGGATTGAAAGAAAAAACGGAAAACTTACTAACCATCACTAGTGACCAAATGGTTTCGTATGATGAAAGGAGATGCCAATTTGCGCCAACAGAGAAAAATTTAACTATCCTTTCACAGCATCTGCCACCAGTTATAGATTTCTTTAAAGTATTAAGTGCTCTTGTCTCCATGAATGAAGATCAAAATGTTTAGACAATTGTAGGTAAGACTAAATGAACTAAAATAATTATGGACAATCGATAAAGAAATGATAAATGAATAATGTAATAGTCTAAACTAAACTGAAAATTCTAGGAAACTGCCACATTATTGCTTTTAAAATATTAAATCTTTTGTATACATTTGTAGGAATGGATAATGAAATTGAACGCCAGGATTACGTATTATTGGAAGAAAAATTTACAAAATATTCAAAAATTTATCAAAATTTTGTTTATTTTGCAGTATTTTATTATTGTTTAACACCAGCAATTAAAATCATTTATGCATATTTAACGGGGACATTGACCTCTAATTTATTTAGAACACCGTTCAATAATTCGTAAGTATTTTTGTTATTCAATCAAGTAAAACTGTAAAACTTTAATATATTTAAAAGGAGAATGTTTAGAGCTATTTAAAAGCAACTTATGATCACATAATAACCAAATAAATGCTCTTAACATTCACAGAATATGACAGTTAATAAATTAAAATTCTTGTGTAATAGTAATTGTACAAAGTAATCAAATAAATAATTATTTATTCGATGTCCTTGTCCGCACATGATTACACCAATGTTAATGTGTCATGATTTAACCAGGTTATGTTATTACCTGTCATAACCTTATATTCATGTTATATGTTTCAGAAATTGGTTCTATGAACCATTTCCCAGTGCAGGCAACATTTAAGCTATAAATATTACTGATTTACTAAATAATATGGCAAATTGCATTTTCACTATCTACTAATTGTAAGTAGTTTGATAATGACCTGACCCGAATAAGAAAACACAATATTTTTCCTCAAGGTTCCTTGCTCCATTACTTTTTAATTTGTTGATTAACAATTTACCAAAATGTTTACAGAATATTAAAATGTTTCGGGATATACCGAATTAGACCACCGATTGGGTACCTTTTGTCACCTACCTAGCAACCTATGCTACTTGATTGCCATGATAAGAATCATGCCATCCCGCCAGAGCACCATCTCTCGAAATATCCAGCATCTGTTTGAAGGTCAGCCGAAACATATCAACATTGATCAGATGAAATCCAGTAAGTTTCAACCTTCTCGTCTTCCATGCACAGTCTACAAATACCTACCCGGAACTTCCATGTCCAGTAACAATTGTCACTAAGTGTTCCATGCGTAGAACCACCCGGGTGTTATTTACTATAGAATATCTAAGAGCTAGTTTAGATTGCTTACCTCCACTCTTGTTGTCCCAACGTTTCCGATGTTCTTTCATGATAAATTTCTCGATTAGATGTAGTTATCTTTGTTCGTTGCATGCTTCTGATCCCAGCCTGGTTATCTAGTGCAATTAGAATTTTACTTCCTTGCACTCGACCCAATTAAAAATAAACCAAAGCATGTATTAAGGCCATCCTCTCTGCTTGATATACTGAGGTGTATTTCCCCAGGCTATAATACTAGACAGGTCAATTCTGCTGGAGTAGTAAATTCCACTACCCGCACTGGCTCCAATGCTAGATCCATCCGTGAAGATTGTGATATCGCCCGGTTCCATTTTAGGCAGCGTCCCATTATCAATGAACTAATTTTTAAACTATTTTTGGTTATATATAGGTCCACACCCAAATTTGATTAATAAGTAAGCCCTAGAAAGTTTTAAAATAATAATCAAACCATTACCACACAGATTAAATTTTAAACTTACGAAGTTTAAAAATATTGTTGCCGAACCGAACCGAACCGTTTTTTTAAACATCGAGGCTTTAAAATACCGAAAATATAAACTTAAGTTTGACATATATAATTACACCATTTTGATTTTAAAATACATAACACAATTTTGTAAACGTAATTTTATAATATTTTATATTTTTGGTTGTCGAAGGTGTTTTAAACTTCGATGGTTAAAAATACAATTTTAATTCAAAAATAATAGTATTATTACATAAAAATAATACCAATAGTTTGCAATATTGTAAATATATGAATTTGGTTAGAAAATTAATCTTAAATGGTTTAAAAATCGTCGTAAACTTCGTGGTGTTTATTATTTAATATTTCCTGTGTTTATAAAAAGCGTGTAAATTAATTTTGGTTTATGAATTAGTCGAAAATTTTCAACCGTGTAGGCACATCCAGTTTCGTAATCGATTTTACAATATTCAAAATCTTTTTATGCCTATAGATTGTTTCAATGTGATACCATGTACGTTCACTTGGCAATCTGATCGCATCGGTTGCCAAAGTCTTTATACCAAACAAATCTAGCGGTTGGAGTCTTTCGAAAAGTAATTGACACACATGTCAGTCTTTGTACTCTTTCCAGATGGGCCACAACTAATTTGTTTACAGAACACAAAATGTCGTTTGTTTGCAGATGATGTTCAATTGTGTAATGCCCTTTCGAATAAACTAAATAATTCCATATCACTTTTAAGTGATGATATTCATACAGTTCTCTTTTGGGTGTGTTCAAACAAATTAAAACTTAATACATCTAAATCTCATGCAATTTTAATTTCCAGTCGTACTTTATCTCCTTCTGTTTTGTCTCCATTACGTCTTTGATATGATTCAATTACTTATTCGGATAGAATTAAAATCGTGGAGTAATATTCAATAAGATTTTAAGAAGGGCATAATCATTTGGATAATTTGACTTAAAAGATATATTCTATTTTACGTACTTCTATGGAAATATAATTATTTACCAATGGCGACCAAACGTGGTTTAATGGTTTAATCACTTACACTTGTTCCTTTATTTTCATATTGCGCAGTAGTACTGTTTTCTATGAGAATGGCAGTTTTAGGTAATATGAATGTTCTTTTTAATAATTGTACAAGGTATGTTTGTGGTTGATGACGTTTTGAGCACTTTAAAAAGTTTTTTCTTCTAAATAACCTATACAAGACTATCAAAATATTTATATAATTAGTATGAATTTGGCCATTCGTCTAGAGGGTTCAAGTTTTAGTGATTAATAATATTACATATTCAACTTTCATCATCTTTCTTTTTTCATCAGAATAGTTATTATGTGGACCAATTTACCATAGCGTATTAAAGACGTAAAAAATGTAAACGCATTTATACTAAACTGTTTAGTATATTTTATTTACAATTATTTTGTAGGTATATAATTGATGGCACGTGGTCACCTTTCTTTGAAATAACTTATGTTACGTATTTTTTATCATTAATCACAATAACATCAATTATTTTATCATCAGATATATTCTATTGTGGGATTGCTTCATATACTGTATTACTTTATAAAATGCTAAAAGGTAAACTTTTAAAAATGAATACAGCAATATCAGCAAAACATCGTACAACTATACTTATTGAATGTGTAAATTTTCACAATAATATTTTAAGGTGAGTAGATATTTAATTAAATTCAAAAATATATACATCAAAAGTTATCAAACATATGCAGGTGCAGAATCGATATGAAGTCTATTTTACATTTTTGTATTTTAGTAATGCTATTGTAAGAATTTACAATTGTCAGAAAACTTGCTGCACTTATTATATTAGTTTTAGATCTTCCGCCTTACAGAATGATAGGAAATTAATTAATTAAAACACAAGTGCCTTTGATTACGACTCTGTATAATCTTACTTTAAAATATATTCTCATAATAATATTATATAATATTATATATAACTGAAAAATTTGTTTACGATCGAGTTTTTGTTGAATTCTTAACGTGTGTGCTGCATCACTTTTCCAAACAATTTTTCTAATTCTTCATGTAAAATATGACTTATTCGTTCATCTGAGATGCCTATAGTATCAGCGATTTCACACGTAGTCAAACTTGGATCTTCATTAACAATTTCATGCATTATTTCAATATTTTCTGATGTTGATGCAGTCTATGGACGTCTCTCGCATGGTTTGTCTTCAAGACTTGTACCACAACGTTTATATAATGGAGCACTTTCACCTAACACATTTACCATATCGTTATGAATTTCTTGTCTGGCTAAATCTTTTTTAAATAAATATTCAATGACTGCTCAATTTTTTAATTTTTTCAATTTAAAAAAATAACTGACACATTTAAATGGCTTGAAAACAAGGAATGAATTGACAGATGAAATATTCCAATACACTTATTTATTTGCCAGTATTAACGACATCAATTTGTAAAGCTAGAAACTATTCACACAACCTATAACAAGAGTAATAATTATGAGAAAACAGTAATCCAATGTGAATGCTATAATAATATTATTAATTTACCAAAGTATTAATCCAGATAAGAGCAAATGGATTTCTAAAAACATTAGACGTAATACTAGAAGACATATAGGTAAAAGTACTACTTAATGTTTCGCGTAATCACATTTGAGAAACAAATACAATATTATGAAATATCGAAATATAATATTGTAATTTGGAACTATGCAAATTAATTAACTATGTACAAATTATTTATTTAATTACAGTTTTATAAAATTCGCTAACAATATTTTCGATAAAATGATAATTACACAATATTCATATCAAACATTATGTATTGGTGGAAATATTTATCAAATTATTGTGGTAAATTTATTAAGTAAAAAATTATCAAATTATTTATTTAATTCGCGTGTTTTCGATTTTAGATGAAAAATTTAACAGGTTTATCGCCAATTTTACATTTAATTCTCATTGATGGTGCACTTTTAATATTTTGCGCATTCGGTTCATTAGTTAGCAATCAGGTTTGATCAATAATGCTCTAATACAATAAAATAAATAGTTATAATAATTATAAAATTTAAATATATTAGGTTGTCAAATATCTCCCTTCCGCCTTTTTGTCTTTTTAATTTCGCGGCTATGTACAAAGCGCTACAGAGCTCGTATCTGGCAACACTGTACATAATTTGAAAGCTCTTGACATAACAAACAAAACGACGCTATGTATGATTAGTTTGGATATTGCGTTCAACAGTTATAGACGTGTAAACATGGAGTTCACTAACGCCGAAATTCGCGCTATTTTAAAGTTTTCCTTCGTTAAAGGCAAATCCGCTAGAGAAACGTTCCGTGAGATTAATGGTGTTTTGGGGGATGGTACTCTATCACTTCGAACCGCGGAGGAATGGTTTCGACGATTCAGAGCCGGTGAAAACGACACCATGGATAAGCCAGCCGGCGGAAGACCTGTGACGACAAATACCGATCAAATCATGGAATACATCGAGTTAGACCGGCATGTGGCATCTCGTGACATCGCCCAGGAGATGGGAGTTAGTCACCAAACCATTTTAAACCATCTGCAGAAGGCTGGATACAAAAAAAAGCTTGATGTTTGGGTGCCACATGAATAAACAGTGAAAAATCTAATGGACCGAATTTCCATTTGCGAAATGCTGCTGAAACGGAACGAACTCGACCCATTCTTGAAGCGGATGGTGACTGGCGACGAAAAATGGATCACATACGACAATATCAAGCGAAAACGGTCGTGGTCGCAGGCCGGTGAATCGTCCCAAACAGTGGCCAAGCCGGGATTGACGGCCAGGAAGGTTTTGCTGTGTGTTTGGTGGGATTGGAAGGGAATCATCCACTATGAGCTGCTCCCATATGGCCAGACGCTTAATTCTACCATCTACTGCGAACAACTGGACCGCTTGAAGCAGGCGATCGACCAGAAGCGTCCAGAATTGGCCAAAAGGAAGGGTGTAGTGTTCCACCAGGACAACGCCAGACCACACACTTCGTTGATGACTCGTCAGAAGCTACGGGAGCTCGGATGGGAGGTTTTATCGCATCCACCATATAGCCCGGACATAGCGCCAAGTGATTACCACCTGTTCCTGTCCATGGCGAACGCCCTTGGTGGTGTAAAGTTGATCTCAAAAGAGGCTTGTGAAAAGTGGCTGTCCGAGTTCTTCGCAAATAAGGAGGGGGGCTTCTACGAGGGAGGTATTATGAAGTTGCAGTCTAGATGGAAACAGATTATCGAACAAAACGGCGCATATTTGAACTAAATCCGATTACTGTAACACTTTTTATAAAGCATTGAATAAAGAGCAAAAAGGCGGAAGGGAGATAGTTGACAACCTTATATGTGGACGACATGTTAATATCGGATAATTTTAGGGAGCTTTTCTTCATGACACAATATACGAACTTGAATGGTATAAATATTCGCCAAAAGAAAGAACTTTATTGCAATTAATTATGCAACGTTCAATCAGAGCAAATGGATTTTATTTTATGATTTTCGATTGTAATATGAGCAATTTCGTACAGGTACGTAAATTCATTATTTTCAAATAATCGATATACATTTCTTAACATGAATGGAGTGAGTTCCTTTCATATAACAGTTCAGTATTGTATTGTTTTAAATTTAATGTCTATTCCGAGTGTGCTCAAAAAAGTTTAATTGCGCTATTATAAGTTAAATTATAAGTTTTATATATAAATATATAAAATATCAAGTTATTCCGTCAAATAGTTTTATCAAGCAGTTGTTTTAAAATTGACTACTTTTTTGTTGTTTGAATATCGCATGCGGTGGTCAATGATAATATGTTTTGTTGTACACGGAAATACATTTCAATCTTTTGTGTTTTATAGAAACATTACATTTTTATTTTCCAACATTATAAATTCGCCCAATGGTTTTAAATGTTTGAAATATGCTGTTTCGGATTAATGCTGAATAAATTATATTTTTATATGTACATTTGATTCCACATTTTATAATACTTACTTACCCACTTACATTTACTCCATGGCATTATAACGCAGGTGAGGTTTTAGCCTTCTCCAACACGCTTCTCCAAACTGAAATATCCGTAGTCAATTACTTCCAATCCCGAATTTTAAGGATCATTCTATGACCGATTACAAGCCATCTTAATCTATTGATTTTGATTGTTTTGACAATATGTGGTTGACCGCACAACTTGTCTAATTCAGAATTATATCTTCGCCTCCAACCATTCTGTTGAGAAGCAACTGTAATTACTAATCTATTATCAGCAATTCCTTACCTAGCAGTCGACTTGTCCAATAAATTTGAGGAGGATTCGCAATCGACAATGCAACATTAATACGATTTTATTCCTTTCATTTTTTATTACCTTTTATTATTGCAGCTTTAACTATAATCCACATATTATTCCTTCATCAAACTGGGTCAAACAACCCTTTAGGCCTCAATAGTAATATTGATAAAATCCCTTTTCATCCATTTTTTTCATTTAATATAATATTTTAATAATATATATATTTTAACCAATAACATTGTATCAACATATGATATTATGTGTTAAATCGCTTTCATGTCCCATTAACCTCATTCGCAAACATTCCTGTGGTAAGTCACTATATGGATGGGATAATGACTTTAACTTAATTTTAATTAAATAAACGTGAGCGCCTAGAGAATGTAAAAATTAAAATTACTATATACTAATATAAGTTATTATTAGATAATCTTTAGATTATTTTTTAGATAAATAAAGCAGCCTTTTCAGCTTTAGCTATTCTACAAAATTTTGAACATTAATTTAGTAATTGTTAAATGTTTATTCGAAATTTTAATTTTAATTTATAAATTAGAAATCAGATGGAAAACATTGAATAAAATATTAAATTTTATATTTAATCGACGGATAAAAGATAAAAAAAATTTTATTGGTTTCATTTCATATTTCGATAACTATTTTACTATTGAACGTTGTGAATAGAAATAATAATAATAATAATAATGTATTTATGTTAACCCGATTCAAAATTAAATCAAACAGATTTTGATGTTATATCTTCTATTTCTATGAATTAAATAAAATCATTGTACACATAATTTTTTTTTAAATATGTTTTTACCTAAATTCGAACCTTAAATAAGTTCGTCATATACAGAAAAAATGATATTGAAACTGAAAAAAGAAAATTGCCATATTCAATATTTTTTGAATGTCAATTTTACTGATGAACAAAAATTGGACCGAATTGTCCATTCCAAAGTCATCATTAAAGTTCTTGAAGTCAAAAATCAAAACAATACTTATTTGTTTTTACGATTCCAAAGTTATTACGTAATCAACAAATAATTTGTTTCAAGTACAACTGTTAATGCTTTCTATTACCATAGTCTATATTGAAGCTTTTGTCAAACAAAATTCCTGTGTTCCTGAACATCGAAAGTTCTAAATGCGACAGTTACCACTGATTTTTTTTTACTAAAAATCTATTCCTTAATATTCATTTGGCGATGAGCCGATGAGAGGAAACTTGTTCGCTTCAATTTTTTTTTTTTTTTTTAGTTCTATGATTTATTTATACCAGGTATAGGAGTATGAAATGAGCCTCTTTTAAACGAAGAAAAACACATTATTTAGAATAGAAAAATCAAAAATATTTTATTCAAAATAACTTCCATCGCTTTCTACACATTTTAACCACCTTTCAGGCAATTTTCGTATACCACATCGATGGTGTTGCTTTGGACGATGGTGTTGCTTTGGACGAAAACCATTCAGATAGCCAATTTTCAACTTCTTCAGATGTTTTGAAGTGCTGTTCTTTCAAAGCATGTCCCATCGATGAAAACAAATGGTAGTTCGAAGGAGCCAAGTCTGGTGAATAAGGCGGGTGAGGTAACAGTTCCCATCCAAGCGACTTTATCGTATCCTGAACTGGTTTTGCTTTGTGTGCTGGTGCATTATCATGTTGCAAAATTATCTTAACAGATTTTTTCTTTCTTTCTGTCCATTCTGGTCGGTTATCTAATAATGCATGGTTCAAATCGATTATTTGTTGTTGGTAGCGAACCGTATTAACAGTTTCACCAGGTTTCAGAAGTTCATGATACACCACACCTTCCTGATCCCACCAAACACAAAGCATTCTCTTCTTACCGAATCGTTTTGGTTTTGCAGTCGATGTTGCTACTTTACCTGGTGTAATCCATGATTTTTTGCGTTTAGGATTCACAAAATATATCCACTTTTCATCACCAGTCACGATTCGATGCAAAAAAGACTTCCTCTTATATTGTTGAAGGTGCAATTCACAAATGGTTTTTCGACTTTCTTGTTGCCTTTCAGTCAATTCATGTGGAACCCATTTTCCACACTTTTGAATCTTTCCCATTGCTTTTAAACTATTAGAAATTGTTTTTTGATCTACATTTAAGGATTCTGCAAGTTGTTTTTGAGTTTGTGTATCATCTTCGTCCAACAATGCTTGCAATTCACTGTCTTCAAACTTTTTTGGTGGTCTTCCACGTTCTTCATTTCTCAAATCAAAATCTTTGTCTCTAAATTGTTGAAACCATCTTTTGCATGTTGCTAATGATAGAGCATGATCACCAAAAGCTTCTACAAGCATTCGTTGAGATTCAGCTGCGTTTTTCTTTAAATGATAACAAAAAACTAATGATACCCGCAAATCGTTTGTTGAAGGCACAAAATTAGACATTTTTAACACGATAAAATTTTATGTTGTTGTATTACAAATGGAATTTACCACACTAAATGTTGTTGACAGATGTCAAAACAATAAAAAAAACATCGCATTAAGGCTCTTTCACAATTACTAATATAATTACAGCCATTTATTGGCAGCGGCTCACTTCATACTCCTATACCTGGTAAGTAACTAACTAGTAAGTAAAAGTATGAATGATAGGTCTATGTTTTGTAGATTCAGTTTTGTGTATAGGTGAATACATATGAATATACAATTTATAATGAAACAGAATGATGATGATAAATATATTATAGCTTAATCTTTAACTACATAAAGGTCCCATATATACAATTTACATTCATACATAAAATACTTGTATAAATATATTATATATTTGGTTATACACCAGAGAAAATTAAGTTTCAGTCATATGCTTTATGTCATGTTGTCATTTATTGTGTATATTATAGTAATATAATACGTATATTCAGAGAATATATAATTAGATGTCATCAACTCATGGGTAAAAGGGATTCAGTGTCAAGGTATTATATCCAAATCATTAACTTTTCCTTCTTTTTATAGAAGATTTGCGATATAAAATATATTGGGTTTTCAATGAGAACCCATTGAATTTATCAGATCATATATAATAGCATTCATAATAAATACATATATTATATATCCATTTTATCATCTAATTTTATTTCTATGGTAGAGTAATATTATTAGAATAACATAGATTGTGATTATTGTAAAATTTTTATATACATAAAATGAAAATTTATTTATTTTACAATTATCACCGAATATTAAATGATATGATGATGTCATTACTATCATTTTAAAATATTTATGTTATAGGTACACATCAGATGCAACCATATAAAATGTATAAAATATTTGATTTTATAATACTTAAAATATGTCTATTTAGAAAATAATTTCATAAAGATAAAATTAATAAATGGCAATAATAATTATATAATACTGGGTGCGTACCAGCGTAAAGTATTTGAGAACAAATTGAGATTAAATTTAAAACCAATTTGAATATATTTTTTAGAAGATATATTGTAATTGCATAAAAATTTTATACAATCATCAGTGACTACTACTTGACTATAAAATTATTCAAAAAAAAACGACTGAAAGCCCGAATCAAATACACCATATTCATGTACACCATGGTGGCAGTTATATTTTATATAGCATCCTTTTGCAAAGAAATGGTGTTGTTCAATGAGGAAATTTATTAGTCTCACGGTAAACTCAGGTGGCCTTAAGTTCGGGTTGATGTGGTCATAGAAATTCTCGGCCAACTAAACTTCCGTCACCATCGCTTTGTGTGAAGAAACAGAGTCTTAAGATACGTTTCAACTGGGTATGACAAGTACGTTTATACGCGTATTATTTGTTAAAAATACGTATTTTAGATGGAAACATAAAACATACGTATGACAAACTGACGAATGACGCGTATGATATACGTATTTTTTAAATTTGTAAAAACGCAACAACAATTACTTTAGGCTTTGTTGTTTAAAACTGTGGTGATATGCGTGCGTGTGCTTTTGTGGGTTTATGTGTGTGGGCCTTTGTGTGTGAGTTCGTTTGTGTGTGTGAGAAGGTTTGTGTGAATGCATAGGAGTGTATGGAATCAATTATCTGTCACGTCCGTATTGTTGGTTCTGGATAAAACCAAATAAAGATAAAATTTTTCCATCGCGAAAATCAATTTTATGCCTACATCGTTGTAGTTATTTGTGTATATCTTTGGAACCAGTTGAGACCTATCGTAATGTTATAGCTTAAACGAAAGCTTATGATTGTGGCAAGTTTTTAAACTTATACCGAAAAAATTTTTTCATCATGATTTTTCGACTTATGCTTGAACAAACTTTCAAAAAGAAAAATGGCGTTCAGCTAATCGTCAACATTTCTGTAAATATCTGAATAACCACATGTCCGAATTGCCTTATCTTAACGTCAAATTAAAGATCTCGGTATGCTAATGCTAATACTGTATCAAAAATTTAAAATCGGTTAATTAGTTATTGAGATATTGATCCCAGTAGAGTGCAAAACATGGTCTGATTGAAAATTTGGTTATTTGCGTGTAACTTGGTACCGAAGTCGAATCGGCCAAAATGTTATATGATATTTTCGACGCAAAATGACCCAGAGAATCTAGTGTTTTCGTATTGCCGTCGATAATTGGGACACCCTGTATATTTGATTTTAAGTAAAATGATATTATATACCATAATATAGTCCTAAATGCCGAGAGACTGCAAAGGCTTAAGCGTGTATAACGCTGATTATTGGGTGGGCACAGTCCAGCCTAACGTAAAAGGTTGCTCAGGTTGAAGTTTTACGTATATGTGCAAACAAAATATTTAAAAACAATTAATTAACTTTATTGGATGATACTGTCCTGATAATAATTGTACTTGTATAATTATTACAGTTAGAAACTCTGGTCTAATATAGTGAAATATCTTTCAAATCGTTAATTAACAATTTATAATCTATTAAAAATATTAAATATATTAGTGAATTAATACTTTTCATTAATTGGTGTTGGTTTCTTTATATCTTATATATCTTATTAATTTAATATTTCTTAATCATATTTAAAATTATTATTCATAATTATTAATTAGATTTAGTTTATATCTTATTCTACATTTATATTATCTTATTTTTCTTAATATTATTTATCTTATCTATCTTATTCATTATATTTACTTATTCTTAAATTATATTATTATTATTATTACTTATTATTCTAAAATATCAATTTTCAATTTATATATTATTCATTTTCTTACTTATATTACTGTATTTTCATTTCATTTATTTACTTATTAATTATTTAGATTATAATATGAATATCAATATTACTAATAAATCGTTGAGAAGTGGTGATGATGCCACAAACATTAAAAATATGGATGTGATGGATGCTAGTACTGGTGCAGTCAGAAAAGACTTCAGTGAGTACAATAATCATAATAATAACAAAATAAAAACTAAAAGGAGGATACAAAAAGACAACATAGTCATGTGTCTTTTAATTATGAACATGGTGATTCTAATAAGGAATCAAAATTAAAAAAGACAAATTTAGGTAACATAGATGTTTATCGTGTACCTAATGTTACAAGAAGTACTTCAATGGGAAATGCTTCTTCAATTGAAAATTTAAATTTAGATATAGAACGCCGTAATAGATGAAGAGAAGAGTTTATGGCTTCTCGAAACGTTAAGAATTCTAGTTCTAGTAGTACTGAAAGTTATATAGAAGATTGTTCTTCATCACCATCTTATAGAATTCATCAAAATCCAGCTTTCGGACCAAGACCTTCCGATTTATTAAGAGGAGGAATAAAGATTGGTGACCATTCAATTCATTTGGGTGGAGTCACTAACATGTCATCCTCCGAGCTACCTGATAATGACGACCCCACATCTGCTACGAACATCTTGGCAATGCTAGACGTTTTATGGACTAATCAAGAACAATTTTTTACATTTAGAGCAAATGCAAGAAGATTTGAAATCCGTAGTCGTATGACTCCAAGACCAGGTGCTGAACAAAGAAATGCACCGTTTGAAGCTTTGACACATACTTCTGCTTCTCTTCCTGCTGCTACTACAATTAATTATGTAACTGTTGGTTTAAATGAAAATGTTGCTGTTGAAGTAATTGATTATGAACCAATTTATATGTTAGGCGTTGAAGGCAATCCTAATGTCAGATTTTATTCAGAAAGAGTAGGGCAAGCAATGGGATTAGGTGCCGATAATTATCCATCATTAAGATCTCAATCTGACACTTGGGATCAAGCTAGAATAGTTAGTGATATGTCAGCAATGTATGCTAAATTGATATTTCTAGCCGTATTGCGTCAAAGATATGATGAAGAAGGAATAGTTCCAGTTTACGCTGATATTGATGATAATGCTTATTTACATATTCATATTGGTCAATCTGGTTTCGTAGATGATATACGAAGAGAAGTTATTCAAAATATTCCACCAATAATATTAACTGATGCTGAAGGCTATAATTTCAATTATAATATATTTTATTATTTATTAGCTATGGAAGGACTACACTTAGGTTCACCTCCTAGAGCTAGGTTAATACCTAGTGCCTTCTATAGATTACCGGAATTTGAAGTGGTGGTAATGAGTGCATTTGTACAACCACAACCACCAGCCAATCCTGCATGGACAGCTAACGAAATGTTAGCATTCATTAAATTTTTATCCACACAGAGAGGTGAGTATGATTCTTTAATTCGAGGCATGATAATGGCTTTTGAATTAGTTTGTGCTGATGGTGCCATAGTGTATCCTACAGTAGGTGAACGACCTGGTAGGTATACACCTATAAATGCATACCTTGAAGTTGGACATATAGCCTGGCCTAGACCTTGTGACTATAATTTTGCATATAAATTTTTGAGAATAAGACCTCGCACATGTGGTTTATTCACTAGTGAAGCAAATATATTTAATCGTCATATCACTAGTAGATTACTAAGATATGCTGTTGTTTTCACTTGTTTGGTTAGATCAATGGTTACAACAGTATTATATAATTGGAATATTTCTGGACAAGTTGTTCAAGAAATGATGTTAGTTAATACTAATCATCCATTATTATTACAGTTTATTAATGAGAGTGGTATGTTTTCATGTGCTCGTGATATCCATGATTTACGTAATGCAAATTGTGGTTTAATATATAATATAGTCAATAATTTGTTACGTGCCTCAAGTGGTATTGTTTCAAATTTATGTTTTATTCATGATCGTCAATGGAATACAAGAGCATCCATTGGTGATTTAGATGTAGGTGGTGCAAATGATTTATTTGCATATAGAGTAGATGGACAAAATACCCATCGTTTTTCTTATAGAATAGGATCCCCTTTAGGTATTGATATATTTTTGACTCTCCGTCCATTAGAATGGGGCATATCTACACCTGGCCCTGTTATTGATAATGAAATAATTGTTATTGGTAGAGTGGGTATACAAGGTATTTATGCCAATAGAGGTGAAGCAACATTTGGAGAACAATCCAATACATATGATGCTTTAAAGTTAGTTCCTTATGGTCCAGCTTTTTATTATTGTGCTTGGCAAGATCGAGGGCGTCGATGGATACAAGAAATACCTTGGAGTTGCTCTTTTACTGAATGGCATTATGGTGGTGTATCATATTGGACTAATCAAGCTCAAGCTGCTTGGATACCAGCTCCTAATATGCAAGATGCACCACATAGAGATGTCTGTACCATCATGACATTTGATATAAATAATTGGCGTACTATTGCACCATCTATATGTTTATCTAATTTTCCAGTTAATAATGCTAATGCATATCAAGATATTTTAGATGTTATGAAAACATGGAAAGTGACAATATATGGAATATTGGTTATGTTCGTGAAAGACCAGCATTTGAAGAAATACCACAACAAATGCTTAAATTAGGTAATTTAGGACGTCGGCCTGCAAATAGGGTACCTATTTTACCTGTTGGAGTTGTTGGATATGCTTGACCTATATATTCACAAGCTGGACAAGTACCACCTGTTAATATCATGATGAATGATAATATGCATAGATTGCAGGCTATGAATTTAAATGCTCCTGATCCAGCTATTGCTCCTGCTCCTGAAGTAATAGTAGTTGCTGCTGAAGGTGCAGGTGCACAAGCTCCAGCTCATGTCGCTGCTGCTGCTAATGCTAATGCTAATGTAGCAGCTAATGCTGGTCATGCTGATGATGGAGCTGGTGGAGGTGCTGGTGCTGCAGGTTTTGCACCACACTATCAGGATTTTCATTAGATTTGCCTAAATGAAAAAACTGAACCGAATGTCTGTTTATTAGATAAGTTCTTATTAAATGATAGTTCTACTAAATTATATGGTGATGGGTTAATATATTATTATAGTAAAATAGTTAGATATGATAGACCTAGTATTAAAAATATTAGACATAATTTGTTAAGTTATAATAAAATAAAAGATATGGTCGATGATTATAAAAAACAAATATATAATATATATCCTCCTTTTAATAATATAGATTTAGGTTGGCATTTTACTGGATGTTATTTTGGTTACCATAGATATTATAAATCATGGCAGATTATTGCATGTGGTAATATACCTATGGTACCTTCATATGAAAGATTTGCTAAATTAGATTTTAAACAAAAAATTAGTTTTTTAAGATTAGCTTTACCTAGATGTAGTGTATTAATTAAGAGTATATATAAAAAATGTTTTTCTATAACTTTTCCTGAATATGTTAATACCAACTGTGATGCCATTATGAGCTTTTGGAATGATTATTATGATAGTATTAAAATAATTAATGAAAAGAAAGAATTTCTTACTCCTCTACAATACGTAATATATTAGGATATGATGAGAGTATTAATTATTTGAATACATATGAATTAAAATTATTTAATTTGTTTAATAATAAAAGTGATGGCTTAGATAAGCAAGTTTTAAAATTAAATATAAAATATTTTTCGGATTAGTATGTTGGGTATAGCATACTTGCAATGCCAGTTGCGACCGAACGCGTCCACTGTTTGCGGATAGTGGAACGGCCTATGATACTTATGGGTTAGCTACGAATAAAGAATAAGTAGTCGCGGACAATCTGGCTGCTGTGTATGAGAATTATTTTGGGTTGTTGTGTGAAAGCAGCACTCGATTAAAACTGAGTTAATGATTCAGTGATTACACAGTAAAGGCGAATCAGCGGCGCCAATGTAACTGCTTTCGGCAGAGGTGATATACCCCTGTAAATGATCCTACGAATTTGCAGAATGATTAGTAGGTTGAACGTATGGTTAACTACCAACTTCGGCAAAAACAACTAGTTATGAATTCGACAACACAGCCTCGGATCGGACAGAATAAACGGCAACGACCCCAGCAAAGAAAATTTAAGGACAATGATTTATAAAGATCCTAAAAATTAGGGATTGGAAGACATTAACTGCGGATAGGTCAGGTTGGAAAAGCGTGTTGGAGTAGGCTAAAACCGCACCCGCGTTGTAACGCCATGGAGTAAGTAAGTAGTAGTATGTCCCACATCCTGATAATAAAGCCAGGGGGGGCTCTGCCATCTTAATAAAAAACATAATACAACACTATGAGGAACAAAAAATAGAAACACCAATGATGCAAGTAACAACAATAAATATTAGGGCGAATAACAAGGATATCAAAATATCGGCTATTTATTGTCCACCAAGGCAAGGCCTGACACAGAGTGATTTTAAAAATCTATTTGGAACGCTTGGTAATAGCTTTATTATTGGTGGTGACTACAATGCGAAACATACGCATTGAGGCTCACGATTAATAAACACTAAGGGACACTGCAAGGGAATGTAAATGCCTGTTTTCTTCGTCTGGATCACCAACGTATTGGCCATCGGATCCAAAAAAAAATAGCTGTTTTGATTGATTTTTTTATTACAAAGGGTATGGCAAAAAATCATATGGAAGTGGGTAGATGTGTAGATGATCTATCTTCGGATCACACCCCCAGTAATTCTAACATTAAGTGAGAATATAGTTGAGAATGGTATCCTCCCAAAACTTACCAACAACCGAACAAACTGGGAACTGTTTAGAAAGAAGCTCTATGGATTTATAGACCCCCAACACAAATTGGACACAATAAACCAAATTGATAATGAAGTTGAGCAGTTGATTTGCACCGATTTTGTACCGGTAGATTTTTCAATTTTATTTCATTTTTTTAATATTTATGCAATAAAAACTAATTGAACTATTTTTTAACCGTTATTTAAATATACAGAGGATGATTTAACAATTGTTACTATTTTTATTTAGGAAAAATTAAATAAAAAAATCATTATTAAGTTGTTGCGCTAAACTTGCGGTTTTGTAATAGTTGTCTCCATTATACCATAGCAAAGCTGGACCGATACAATCACTATAGTTTACACAACCATTTTTTATGGAGTGTGGACAGTAATATAAACAACATTTTGAATTATCGCGTCTATCACTGTGGTTAATTACAATTATAATTAATATAATCTACTTTTTTATGCGAATCAATAATTTTACGTTATTAAAATCAATAACTTTTTGTTTTTGTCTCAAACGTAAACAATCTGCACAGCAGGCAGACCACCTGTCTGACAATCTTCTGAAGTTTACATATAATTTGCATTTACATATACGAGTGAATAAGCTGCACACACGAAATGATTCGTCTAGAAAATTTGTGCTAACAATAATAATCTAATACATATTACCAAATTTTGTTTTTCTTGTCTTGTATCGCATCGTACATGTAAATTTAAAAATATTCTTTGTGTAAATTACCGCAGAGTCAATAATAAATACATATTGTAAAGTTACCTTTTTTTTTATGTTATACAATTTTTTTGTTACAAAGAGACGAGGAAAATAAATTTCCACAACGTTGATATATTTGATGATAAATTTAATAATAAATTACAAATAATAATACATATAACGTTCATTACCCACCATCAATCCCTCAGATTTTATTATACATTTATTTTTTTTTATTTTCGTTGCTTAAAAGGGATATTTTTTTTTTTTTATTATTTTGTAATTTCTTATATAAAATGTAATGATATTTTGAAACGCTACATTTAACATGCTTGTCATCGACGTAAAAATTCTCTCATATCGACGACGACGACGAAAACGTGCTAAAAATAACGTAAATTATTCCATTCCATTATACATATATGAATTTATATGTCGTTGTATAAATATTATATACATATTTATAATACATGTACATAATTTGTTCACATTTATGTATGGAAGCAGAGTTAGTCAGTCACATCTCACATAACTCTACCATCAAATTCTTCTTTTTACATACTCGTTATACCGTTATATATTATATACTCGTGTATGCTTCTATATACATATTATAGTATAGTAGTATTATGATGTAAAGTGTAACTCTGCTATAACAACATATATTCCATGTGTATACCAGATATAGGAGTATGAAATAAGCCTTTTTTGAAGGAAGAAAAACACATTATTTAGAATAGAAAAACGGATATTCCATCGCTTTCTACACATTTTAACCACCTTTCAGGCAATTTTCGTATACCACGTCGAAAAAATGGTGTTGCTTTGGACGAAAACCATTCAGATAGCCAATTTTCAACTTCTTCAGATGTTTTGAAGTGCTGTTCTTTCAAAGCATGTCCCATCGATGTAAACAAATGGTAATTCTTCAGATGTTTTGAAGTGCTGTTCTTTCAAAGCATGTCCCATCGATGTAAACAAATGGTAATTCGAAGGAGCCAAGTCTGGTGAATAAGGCGGGTGTGGTAACAGCTCCCATCCAAGCGACTTTATCGTATCCTGAACTGGTTTTGCTTTGTGTGCTGGTGCATTATCATGTTGCAAAATTATCTTAACAGATTTTTTCTTTCTTTCTGTCCATTCTGGTCGGTTATCTAATAATGCATGGTTCAAATCGATTATTTGTTGTTGGTAGCGTACCGTATTAACAGTTTCACCAGGTTTCAGAAGTTCATGATACACCACACCTTCCTGATCCCACCACAAACACAAAGCATTCTCTTCTTACCGAATCGTTTTGGTTTTGCAGTCGATGTTGCTGCTTTACCTGGTGTAATCCATGATTTTTTGCGTTTAGGATTCTCAAAATATATCCACTTTTCATCACCAGTCACGATTCGATGCAAAAAAGACTTCCTTTTGTATTGTTGAAGGTGCAATTCACAAATGGTTTTTCGATTTTCTTGTTGCCTTTCAGTTAATTCATGTGGAACCCATTTTCCACACTTTTGAATCTTTCCCATTGCTTTTAAACGATTAGAAATTGTTTTTTGATCTACATTTAAGGTTTCTGCAAGTTGTTTTTTTGAGTTTGTGTATCATCTTCGTCCAACAATGCTTGCAATTCACTGTCTTCAAACTTTTTTGGTGGTCTTCCACGTTCTTCATTTCTCAAATCAAAATCTTTGTCTCTAAATTGTTGAAACCATCTTTTGCATGTTGCTAATGATAGAGCATGATCACCAAAAGCTTCTACAAGCATTCGTTGAGATTCAGCTGCGTTTTTCTTTAAATGATAACAAAAAACTAATGATATCCGCAAATCGTTTGTTGAAGGCACAAAATTAGACATTTTTAACACGATAAAATTTTATGTTGTTGTATTACAAATGGAATTTGCCACACTGAATGTTGTTGACAGATGCCAAAACAATAAAAAAAACATCGCATTAGGCTTTTTCAAAATTACTAATATAAGTACAGCTATTTATTGGCAGCGGCTCACTTCATACTCCTAAACCTGGTATATACTACAATATATAGAAATACTTCTATAGTAGTCTCGTAGCCGTGTGTTCAATAACATCACATATATAACGTAAAACAGGAACAAAAAATGGAAAAAAAAATGAAAACCAAAGAGATGAAAGAAAATTTTACATTTTTTGAAACTTGATGCCACCAATCGATTGGAGAAAAGATATGTGAAAAATGTTTGGTTTTTTTTTATATTGTGGAATAAAAAAATATTATGTTCTTTTGTAGTAGAAACTTGTATTCATGTAGTATTTATATACACTACAGAGTGTTCTCGAATGCCATTGCATTCAAATACGCAAGTATAACAATATTATTAAGATTGATAATTCCAGAAAATATTATTTAGTACAGTGAACCCGCTTACAATGTGGTATTCATATAACGCGGTATGACACCCCCGTCGCAGTTTATTGGACTCTTATAAAGCGGTTAACATAAAGTTCATTTTTCATACAAAGAAATTGCAATTTTTTGTTTATGTATAAATTTTGGAATATTTGAGAATTTCTTAGATACGTCGTCTATTGACGATATTCACAACGCGAGTATGGGATGTAAAAATAAATATTCATGTGGACCAAATGGCATTCCTGCATTGGTTCTGAGAAAATGTGTTAATATATGGGCATTATCATTATCTATTTTGTTTAATAAATCACTGTCAGGTTGTTTTTTTTCCCGGAAATGTGGAAGACATCTTACATTATTCCTCTGTATAAAAAGGGATGATGTTGCTAATTATCGACCTGCAGCAAGGTTATCTGCCATGCCAAAAATTTTTGAAAGGATTATAACATTCACCATTATGTTTAATGTGAATGTTAAGCGCAATACGGCCCTGGTGCCGCTATTATAAAAAAGAATATATTAAAAACTATTGTGTTTAATATAAATAATAATAATAAAGGAAAGAACTGATTAATTAGAATATAGTTATTATATTGAATTAAAAATAGAATAAAAACTATTGTTTTTAATATAAATAATAATAATAATTCAATAATTAGTTGAAAGTGAAATAAAGAGAATACTGTAAAATATATAATTATAAATGTATGTAAAATAAATAATGTAAATTATTATTACCGCGATAATCAGTAAGGCAAGTTCATAAAATATAGTAAATCATATAATTAGATTAAAAATAAAAGAATTAAGTAAAATAAGTGTAGTCAAATCAATTGCCATCAATAACATTCCACAGTGAAATCGATTATATGCCCCCAGCAACATGGTTTCGTTCGTGGTAGATCGACGACTACAAATCTGTTGGATTTTTCTATGTATTGTTTTGATAAATTAAACCGAAAATCCCAAGTTGATTGTATATGTACTGACTTTAGTAAGGCTTTTGCCAAGCGATCACACTCTATCTTGATTGCTAAACTATTGGTGATGGGTTCAATCTTATTTGAATGGTCGTTCTTGTAGGGTGTTAATTGGTGATGGGTTTTCTGAATCTTTTTGCACTAGCTCGGGTGTTGCAAAATATATGCTGATGACGTGAAAATTTATAGATCAGTTGATTCATCGGACGATTAATCGTTATTACAAACTGACATTAATGCATTTTACGAATGGTGCTTCAAAAATTGTATGTTATTAAATATTGACAAGTGCAAAATAATGAATTTTACACGTTTAAATAACGATGTCACTTTCTCTTACCAATTGAACGGTACTATTTTAAAAAATATTGAAAGTGCACTTGATCTCGGTGTATATCTCGATCGTAATATTAGTTGCAAATTTCATTTTGATTATGTGATTAGTAGGGCCAATTCTATGTTGGGTTTTATTTATCGTGAATCCCGTGAATTTACTGATCCTTATTGTATCAGGGCATTGTTTTTTGCACTAGTATGTTTCATTCTGGAATATGCGTGTCCTGTATGTGCTTGTGATGTCCTGTATGTGCTTGTGATGTTGCTAGACTAGAGTCTATACAAAAAAGATTCCTCCGTTTTGCATTGAGGGAACTTCCTTGGAGAGATCCTCTAATGCTTCCAAGTTATGAACATAGACTATTACTATGTATAGTATGCCGACACTAAAAATGCATAGGGAATATATAGGCTTAACTTTTATACTTAATGTAGGCAAGTGGACATCATAGAATAGATTCAATTACAATTGAATTTGAAAATACAAACTATAGAATATATCTATATTTAGTAGATGTGATATGCCCAAAATGCAAAAAACAGGGGCATCGTTCGGAAAACTGTAAAAGACCAGAAACTACAGAGCTGGCAGCAATAAAAGAAAATATAGCAAACAACCCTAAGTATCCTCTAAATTACATTACAATTGTGCAAAAAAAAAAAAATCAAGTAAATTGATCGAATCTCGTTTCCTTTAAGTAAAATGTTATCGAATTTCATGGAAAACTTACCGGAAGACTTATTAAAACACAAATTATTACTCCGACAACAATCAAACAGGGGTACGATTTTAAATAAAAGAAAATTATTAACTAAATATTACGGTCTGAAAAACAGAATCTCACGTCAAATATAGTACCAATTTTGGGAATCGAGAATGATTTTTCGGAATGTTCAGCTCGTTTGGAAGATTTACGAGAGGCATTCAATCCTACGGATGTTAGTTATTTGCGACACACAAACTCGGCTCATATGTTCATTCGGGAGCGAATTTTGCGTTTGTCAACAACAAAAAATATTACACGAGAAGAGATTTCGCAAGCACTAGCTGGGGTTAACGAATTCTTGGAGGAAGTCGTACCATAAATGCATATAATTTACTTAAACATCCAATGCATAACGATTCGATTAATACTGCTACTGTAACAACCACATCAACATATGGTGTAATTACATTGGGTGTCCATTTGGTATCAATTCCCGCTTGTAATCCATCTACATACATATCAATTCCTGCTATTACTACAACGGCAACAAATACTGCGTGTCACAATACTTGTACCCAACGGACATATTCGTATAATAATCATATTTCATATAATAATGGCCATCTTATTTAACCGGTAGTAACAACCCAATTTGCGGGTATGGCCGAAAACACTGGTAATATTTTAAACCAACCTTATGTGTAACGGGATATCCCTGCGTTATCAGCACGACCTGGTAACATTTCGGGAAATGGTGATATTAATGCCATATTTAAATGGGGTGTAAAATATTCAGCAAACCCACTGTAGAAAAATAGAGGCAAACGAATCGGTAATTATCAACTCATTCATTCCCGAGGAGCCAAAATTATAAAACTGCACAAAAATTTATATCACAGACAAATGTTCGTTCTCATCCTATGGGACATAAAACAATTACACCATATCAAAATCGAATAAATCAAAGTCAAAATAACTACCCACAAAACACGCGGTTCTGACAGCCTGTACAAAATCAACAAAATGGCCACGAGATGATATCCCTATGGGTAGACGAAATAATTTCACTGGTAATAAAAATGAAAGTATAACTAGAAACGTAACGGAAATCGGAACAAATTCGGAGCATCATAGATACAACCAACACAGGCAACTCGTTCAATCTGCATGGATTTTGTGAAGAAAAACCATAAAACACCAGAACAATGTACACACGTGTTGAAATACAAATCAATATGTATCGCCAAAATTGTTAAAAAATCACCAAACAAGGTGGATATTAATACAGTAAATAAAATAGAAAGACTAAAAAGATGTAAAGTCTCAAATAAATCAACATCTCTATCGTCACTTCTGGTAACATCAAAAAATAAACCGTACAATCGACCTACGGATTGTATTTCACCGAATAATAATGATCTCAACATTAGTAAATTGATATCGGTCACTAAAATGTTATCGCCACTACCAAGTACTCCATGTATCAACGTGCATCCTTTAATTACAACACCAACAACACCAATTCGGGATCCAAACTTTCCAGGTTACATGGAATGTTTGGAATTCTGTAAGTTAATGAAGGGTAAATCATCTTTAATATCACCATTAGGTAAAACACCTACACCGACTACAAATAAAATAAATATATTTTCAATTGATATTAAAATACGAGCCGATGAAGCAACACAACTTAACTTCAATGAAAAGATAGAACTTAATCAAATATTGCATGATCATAGTGACATCTTTAATGAAAATGGTGCTCCAACCGATCATATTAAACATCACATAAATGCAAGTAATCATCTACCAATTGCGAATGCGCCATTTCGTCTAACATCTGAGAAACGGACAATACTACGTGAAAAAGTGAATGATATGTTGGCAAATGATATTATTGAAGACAGTGAATCGCCATGGACATCACCAGTGGTCAGTGGTAATGGTTCCAAAGAAAAATGGAAGAATACGGGTATGTTTATAGACAACTCAACGCATTTACTAAACCAGATAGATTCCCATTACCTCGATTGGATGATTTATTACAAGAGGCTAAAGGTTCGGCATATATGTCAACTATAGACTTACGCAGCGGATATTGGCAGATCGAAGAAAATGAAGACGATAAAGAAAAAACAGATTTTGTTACTCCATTTGGTATGTATCAATTTAAAAGAATGTCATTTGGGCTAAGAAATGCTCCCGCCACATTTCAAAGATTAATCGATAGATTTAAAAATAGGTTATCAGATATAACTATGTTTACCTAATTGAATGATTTGATAATTATGTCAAGTACATTTGGTAAATATATAAATGATATTAAAAAGATTTTTCAACACCTCGAAATATTTAAACTACGCATCAACAGTCAAAAAATGTAAATTTTTGTGTTCTTAAGTTAAATATCCGGGACACATTATAACTCCCGCAGGTATTAAAACCGATCCTGAAAAAATCAACGCAATTATTAATAGGGCAGCGCCTAAAAATGTAAAACAACTATTTATTCATGCAACCATGTTCATGAAATCGCAGATTTATTAACAATTTTGCACTTATTATACAACCACTAAGCAAATTGACACGTAAAAATATATCATGGTCATGGAATGATGAACAGCAGAGATCCTTTGATAAATTAAAAACATTATTAACTAGTACACCGATATTAGCACAAGTAAATGGGAAATTGCCATTTATACTAAAAACGGATGCCAGTAATTACGCCATAGGAGCAGTTTTGGTGCAGCGGGAATGTGCAAATGAACACCCCATAGAATATGCTAGCCGATTGCTATTACCAGCTGAAATTAATTATTCTACAACAGAACGAGAAGCTTTAGCAGTTGTATGGGCTGTAGAAAAATTCAGTGGTTATATAGAAGGTGCAGATATTTTAGTAGCAACAGATCATCAGCCTTTAAAATGGTTAATGAATCTCAAATCACCAACAGGTAGACTAGCACGATTGGCATTAAGATTGAAACCGTACAACATCAGTATGTCATATATACCTGGTCGAACAATCGTCGTTGCAGATACATTGTCTAGACCTCCATGTATAGAACATACCAACGAATGTGATATATGTAACATACAAATAGATATGCTGCATAAAGGTGCTTCAGAAGTACGTGAAGAACAATTTAGAGACGATGAAATAAAAAACATCATAATTAGCTTCGAAGATATAAACGATAATGAAGCATTTCGACGATGGACCAATAGAGGATTCTTTTTAAATAATTGGATTTTGTATCATTATTCATCAGAGCTTTGGTATCAATTGGTGATAGCAAAGCAAGAACGTAAATCAATATTAAAAACAAACGATGATGATTTAACAGCAGGTCATTACGGGGCACAACAAACTATAGCTAGAATTGCATCAAGATATTATTGGCCTGGAATGCGAAAAGAAATAGGTGATCATGTGGAAAAATATATTGCTTGTCAAAGATGTAAATGTACAAACATGAAGCCAGCAGGATTATTACAAAGCACGGTAAGCACACAAAGATTTGAAATATTTGCAATTGATCTATTCGGACCTTTGCCAACTACATCAAAGGGATATAAACAAATTTTAATTATTGAAGATTTAGCAAGTAGATGGGTGGAACTAATACCATTAAAAGAAGCAACGGCAGAAAATTGTTCGAAAGTGTTGCTCCATGAAATATTTTTAAGATATGGTATTCCTAGAAGAATTATAAGTGACAACGGCACACAATTTGTGTCAACTATTATGTAAAAATTATCGTATTGTTTGGATATACGACATGTTTTAATACCTGTCTATCATCCGGAAACAAATCCCACAGAAAACGATCACACCAAATGGGCTGATAAATTGTCTGCAATTATATTTGCTAAAAATACAGCAAAATGTCAGAGTACGGGTTACTCAGCGGCATTCGCGATCTTAAAGAGATCGTAATATCAGAAAATTTTATTCATGAAATTTCACCTAAATTGTTACAATTGGCTGATGTATTACGCCAAGCAAATGACAATACCGAAAGGCAGCAAAATCGGAACTATAAATATTTTGATAATAAAAGACGACCAGCTCCGAAGTACAAACCAGGAGACAAGGTGTGGGTTACAACCCACACATTAAACAAATCAGCTAAAAATTTTACGTCCAAGTTTGCACCACGTCGAGATGGACCATACCTCATAATTAAAAAGCATGGTCCGGCCAGCTATGAAATTGCACACTACAACAATCCTACAATAACAATAGCATCATATCATACATCCGCATTGACACCGGTAAAGCAAAACATGAAAGCAGGTCTACAACCAATATTACCAATACGAAAAAGAGGTAGATATAAAAGCAACAGCAAAATCAATCTAATTTCACTAAGTTCCCACCGCCGATAGCGCTACATCGTCCTAGTGACTATAGCACTATTCATCCACAATCCAATTATACTTTCATGTATAACATCGCTCTATGGGCTATTATATATGAAAGTATCCAAACCACATTAGTAGTACCAGTTATTTAGATACGAACATCAGTGATCTTAGAATCATAGTCAACGATACCGTAGCATCAACACTACACGGATACATCTTTAACACCATCGATTCCACCGTCACCACTATAGCTGCTGTAGCATTGATATTATTTTTGTAAACCAGTGTATATTTAATATTATTTTAATAAAGTTATCTGTATAATCAGCAATTAAACCAACCGACATATAATTTTGTTATAAGTTGTATTTTAAACTAATCAACAAATAAATAAAATTTAAAATATATCGTTTTACCCCTGCAGTAAATTTTGAAACTAGTACTGTTTTGATTTTATCTTTAATAGTGTAATGAATTTTGTATTAAAAACACGTATTGTGATTGTGAAGTGAAAAAGAAGTTTATTTAAGTAAATTATCATCCAAAATATTCAACAATTTTAGTGCAGTAGAAGAAGATATGCACATTATATCTAACGAGAACTATATGGCGGAAGATTATTCCAACAATATGGATATTTTGGAAAACGAATCGCTACCAAAAATATCTAAAGAACTAGTTAAAGTACTGGTGAAAGAATATATAATCTAATTCAAATTAAAATTAACCAGTTCAGTAACTAGTTGCAGCAGTACTAATACTACCACTTAAGTGTTTACTTTTGAACTAATTCACTAATTGGTTACAAATTAACTAGTTCTACAACTAGTTGAAAAGTAATGCAGAAGAGGATAATTGTCTTTTCGTAGGACATCTCCATGTTAAAAGAAACAGTTCGCAATATGTAAAAGGGGTTTAGCGTGGAACCAGTACTATTTACTGTGTAACTAGTTGTACTACTAGTAGTAGAACTAGTTCTCTTTCCTGCAGGATAGTTATCGTTCAGTGCAAAATATTTGGTCTAGTAAAGTTTTTTTATGTAAATAAAATATAAAAATAAATTAAAGTAAAAAAAGTGATCTACAATGAATAAAATGATTTAATTTTTAAATTTTAATATTTCTATTTTTTGCGTTTGAAAAATATAAATTACATTCAATTTTTTATTGTATTTTTAGTTTCTTAGTGCAGTAAGCATTTTATGTCATGGCAGTTATCTGACGCCTGTAGGGTTTTCATATTGTACTGCACTTAGCCAGTCCAGCGTCAGTCGCTACATTAATTACGACGCATTTAAAATTGCCCAAGGCCATAAAATTTCATAATTCAAGGACATATATATTGAAAGTGAAAAATTTGTAAGTATCTCCTGTTATCGTTTATAACTCCTATCTGATCTAAGCTTATTGATATTAAATATCGCAACTTACTATTAATTATTATTTTATTCAGATTCTACACTACATTTGGAATTAACGGAGTCGTTGGAGCATTAGACGGTACTCATGTTAATATTATAATTCCAAATGCTACCGATATCATGCCTCATTTATATATTATATTAACAGAAAAAAAAAAGCCAAGTATAAATGTAATGCTACTAATTAATTGCATCTATAAATTTGATTCACTTTATAATTAATAATAATAAATATAATTTTTTTAGGTGTGCAGATCAAAGTATCTTAGCTGCAGATGCTCGGTTTCCTGGATCTGTGCATGATAGTGCCAATGTTCCACACATCAAATGTAAGTAAATTTTTAAAATCAAATTATGAATATGGTGACAATGCAACACATTTAATTGGTATGTAAGTTTTATAGTTAAAAAATAAACCTTAAAATACAAATAGAAATTATTGTTGATTATCATTTATGCAGGAGATTCAGGTTACTTGAGCCGTGGATTTTCACTCCTTTGACGGATGGTAATTTAGACGCAAAACATAAAAGATATAACATTTTACATAATCGCTCGCAATCATTGAAAGAACGAATGGCTTACTTAAGGGAGTGTTTCGATGCTGTTTAGGGCACCGCGTACTTCATTATCATCCAACAAAGGCAGCCTACATTATTTATGCATGTTTGACATTGCATAACTATAGGTTGTTAAATGGTGTATCAGCAACTGCAGATGAGCTGAATATAAATTTACCAGAAGAATTACACGAGGATGCGCAATTGGCAAACGTAAATTTTTTAAGAAAGTATTTTAAACAAAACCAGTTTATCGATTAAATCATAAAAAAAAAATAACAATAAAAATAAAAATAAAATAAAAATAAACTAAAAAAATGTCTAATTCGCCCCAGGTACAAATCAGGCTCGTAATTTACGTGAAAGTTATATTCAACAATATTATTAATCTAATAATAAAATATTTATTATTATTTTCAAGTTGCCGTTGTCTTATATTAATCTTTCTTTACTCTAACTCTAGTTCTCTCCTTTTTAAGTCAATCTCAATATTTTATAATTCGGACGTAGTCCGTCAAAGAATTTTTGAATATGCCAGCAACAGTTTTTATTGAGTCTGCAAATTTATTTAAATCAACAGATAGTGTTTCTACTGATCTTTCAAATCTGTTAATGATGTCTAAGGTAGAAAGGTTACGACATCGTTTATAAGATCGCCTTCGGTTTAATGAATTATTATTATTAGTATTAGTGTCATTATTGTTGTTGTTAGTAGTAATATCGTCATTATCATTAATATTATTATTATTATTATTATTATTATTATAATTATTATCATTATCATTATCATCATTATTATCACTATTGTTATTATTATTATTATTATTATTATTATTATTGCTAGATGTAAAACCTGCCAAAAAATTGTTTGATTAATCTTTCTACAGAATTGAATTAAAATATTTTATAATGGTACCTGCAGTAACGCTACATTTAGATGTCCCTGTTACTGTTACCCGTCCAAGCAAACTAAGCGCCCGTTCCTCTCTGGCGCCCAAAATTTTAAGTCTCGGCTCGCCACCACCCTTTTATGAATAAAATCATCACATGCTGATTTTCGGACATAATTTTTCCACTAACGGAAACGCTCGCTCTATTCTTTGGGTTTACTTTACTTACATTACGTTCCATGTTACTTTTATGTTTATTTTAATTTGTTATTCATTTTTGAAAAAAAAAATTTTATTGCTGATCCATTTAAGAAACTTCACCTAGTTAGTTTCAATTTCAGAAGCGTTAAAACTTATTATTTTAATGAAATGTAAAACTATTTCCACATATTTAATAATTATATGGAGATTTGTTTTTATTTCTAATGATAATAATATTAAAATGTTAGTTATCTCTAAACACATAATTAATATAATCATGTTTTATACACTTCTTTAAAAAAAGTTTATATATTTTATGTGAAGTAGAAAAAAATAGTAACTTTTATATTTAAAATATTGGTCATACTGATTTTTATACTGGAAGGAATTTCATTTAGCTGCTTTTGACAATTGAATATGTCTGGAAAGGTGTTATATTTTAAACGATAGTTTTTCTATTTATTTGTTTGTTTTGATTTGTAAATATTGAATAATGTATTTTTTTAATGTTTTTAAAATTGTTTATCTATTTAGGAAAGCAGCAATGTTAATAAAAATATTTTTCTTAATAAAAAAACAAATTTTAAGTTTTACGGCGAGATACCAACGCGGATTTATGTATGAGGATAAATAACACCACTTCTCGATGACGATTCAAAAGAATATAAAATTAACTTATTTTTATATTTAATTATAATATAATTATTTCAAATACGGTAACTGTACCGTTACTTTAGTTCAATAGTATATGCAATTATTTTTTTTTTCATAGACATTTAATTTTAATCAAACTGAACTTAATAAATTCAATTTTAATTTTATTTTAATTCTGTTGTTAATTCTTGTACGTGTTGATATGATATAACAAATAGTTAAAAATATATTAAAATAACAACTATAATTAAAATTATTTTTAACCGTATAAAATAACGATTGATGTTATTTTGCACTGCACTTTTTTTTATAGTTGCTTAACAAAACCTCTGAGGCATCTAATATGCCGTCTGACATCGTTAAGTAACTTGCGTAAGGATTGATTTGAACCACGCGTAACAGAAGGAAAATCAATGCTATCCCGCACATGATTACGAATAATGTAACATTTGTTGTGGTATCTATCTGTTAATAGGCGAAGCCACCATGTAATTGTTAGCAGTGATATCAATAGAGTCAATAGCATTTGCAGCTTCATCAGTGAGAGCCGTCTTAAGACATTGAAATTTTTTAACTATTGATAGTTCATTGTTGGTATGGATTAAAGAGGCATTTTAGTTGTGAAAAGACATCCATTTATCGTAGGATCTATGAAATTTAGGAAGCACTATTTGAGGGAGCTTTATTTGAGATGTTCGTCTCAAAATATTATTTAGTGCATCGTCAACAGCATTAGTGTTGTCCACAATGTTTGATTAAGTGGAGGCGACCACCCACTATACGGTCTATGGTTGCGATTGAATTAAAAAAGAGTTAATCGAACTGATTTCTTTCCCCCTGACATATTTCATCAGACTGATCTGTGAGAAATTCTATTTCGCTTTGGATACCATCAAAATAATTCCAAAGAGAAGAGATTCGTTCCGAACGCATATGTTCAGATGTGCTATCGGGACCCTAGTTTTCAGGATTATTGATACAGTTGGCAAATCGAGTTAATGTTAATGATCCCTTTACCTGCTTTTAATAACTTTTTTTACTTATTTTAAAATATACAATTTTTTATTTTAAGTTTTATTTCTAAGTTTTAGTTTTAATGTTACTTAGGTGACTTAGTAAATGCGTATAAAATATTAAAATAAAAAATTTAATATGAAGGGAATTAAAATTACTAACATACAATTATAATAAAACATGAATATGAATATATCCAATAATTATATGTTTATAATTATTATAATTAATATACAATTATAAAATTTGGTATATATATAAAAATTAAGCCCATAAGCCATCTTGCACGCAACAGGGTGTTTCATATGAATAATATTTTAAAAGATAAAATGTTCAGTTTTATGATTTTTTTCTGTAATATATGTTGTGACAGCTATTCTGGTGTACTTATATTTTATTAATAATGTTTAATTAATAATTAATAATTATAATTAAAATTATAATATTATTAATAATAATTAATTAATAAAACGCTCAGTAACGCATTGGCATAGCGCCGAAATATATATTATTAACCATGAAATATAGCGGCTTCAAGTCCACTATTTTTCATAGGAAATTTTTCGGTATTTATTTTAATACTGAAATTATTTCTGCTGGGTGACCATTTGTTCGTTTATGAATGAAAAAAAATTATGGTGTTGGACGCTATTCAAAGATTAACAATGTCTGCACACACATAACTATGGGCTAATCACCCATATAAAAATAATAGTATTTTGAAAACATCTATCTTTCGTTAATTGCAGTACAATTGGTAAATTATAAACTGCCATGCGGCGGAGTAATTTACCAACTTGGCTGTAAAGAAAGGTTTATAAGATGACATAAAGCTCCATTTAGAGCAATATATGACTTAAAAAAACAAAAATAATAATTACTGGATCGGACACATGAGCATCAAAATTACAAATTACATCTTGCCTTTTCATGTCGACTAGACAAAAGCTATCTAGTTGTTGTAACGAGCACATAATCATTAAAATATAATAAATTGATAGATTTATGAATAATAAATGTAAAGAAGATTGGTGCTGCGGAAAAAGTAAAATTTCGCGTGCAAGTAAAATATTAAAAAATTAATTTCTGCGGAAAGTCTTGAGGAACATGACACAATCTTAAATTATGTTGTAACTAGGGCAAGGGAATTAAATATTAAGTTCAACGTGAACAAACAGTATAGAGTTGATATGGTTAGGTATTTTGGACATATTTTTTCAAGTGAGGGTATGGGTCCCGATCCAGAAAGAAATGCTGCGATTGTAAATTATAAAACGCCAGAAAATAAAAAAGATCTTCATAGATATCTTGGCAAGATCAACTATTTGCGAAATGTTATACCGGATATTATTTCTATATCTGCTCCTTTGCGATCTTTTCTTAAAAAGAATGTGGAATGGTTATGGTTACTAATACATAAATTGGCGATTGACCATTTGGGTAAAGTATTAACAAACATTAGGGTGTTAAACAATTTTGATGACAACGATAGGATCGTGATACAAACTGATACGTCTAAAGATGGGATTGGTTGTGTTTTATTACAAAATAATAGGCCGGTATGTTATGCTTCAAAAACTTTATCTGAAACTGAAATTAATTATGCGCATATTGAAAAAGAGTTTGTAATCATACTTTTTGCGTGTCATCGGTTTTATCAATTTATAGAAAAATTACGGTACAAACGCATCACAGCCCGTTGGTGAATGTTATGTAAAAGGATATTTGTAAGATTAATTCGAAGAGACTACAGAGAATAAAATTAAAATGATTTATTTATGAGTTAGATGTTATCTATTTGCCGGGCGGTTTGATGCACATTGCGGATTCATTATCTAGAGCTTGTACAATTCCAAAGAGAAATTGAAAATGATTTTGTATTACGGGAATAAAGATTATATAAAGATGGTTTGGGTAATTCAAAAAGAAATGTAGATGATAGGGTAAAATTTTATTGTTAAAACCAAAAATATGGCTCTATCGATATTTTATTGGTCAAATATGAGTCGAGATATCGAAAATGAAATATGTAGATGAGGTATCTGTGAAAAATATCAGAATGAAAATTGGAATTAAACTCTATTGCCACATGATATTCTAGAACTTCCATTTCAAAAAGTTGGAATGGATATACTTACTTTTGCTGGTAATAATTATTTGGTGTTTGTGGACTATTTTTCAAAACATATAGATTTGCGGGAATTGGACAATAAGCAATTTTCATCGATAATTTAATATCTAAAGATATTGTTTTCTATTCATGGTGTTCCACAAATAAATATTGCGGATACTATGCCGTTTGAATTTCAAACTTTTGCACGTGAATTGAATATTAGTATAATTACTTCTAGTCCGAAATATTCAAGATCAACCAGATTGGCTGAGAAAGCGGTTGGAATTTGTAAAAAAATGTTAAAAAAAGTGGTGATAGGGGTGAAAATATTTATGTGTCCTTATTGGAAGATATTACGTAGATTGACTGACATTGAGTAGATCAACACGTACTTTGATACCCATTTCGGATAAATTATTAAAACCTAAATTAGCTATATTAATGCTTACGATGAATTAAGGAAAAAACAGATGATAACGAAACAATTTTATGATAGGGGTTCGAAAGAAAGAAATGTTAATTTTAAAATTGGAGATGATGTTGTTTATAGAAGCGATAAATATTGATTACCGGTTAAACTGGAAAATACACATAAGGGCTCTCGATTGTTTATTATACGCGAAGAAAATAATCGCATTAAGTGAAAAAATAGTTACCATTTGAGAATCTCTTTTAATAAACCTACAATTAGGGGATACTATGAATCGGAATTTATAATAATGTAATGTTTGAACGCAAACGCGCTGTCATATAGTATTTAATTACTGGATCTGACACATGAGTATCAAAATAACAAATTACAATTGTGTCAACTAGACAGAAGCTATCTAGTTGTTGTAACGAGCACATAAATATTCAAATATAATAAATTGATAGATTTATGAATAATAAATGTGAAGAACATTATAGTATCTGAAGTACTTGTTGGGAGTGCTATTCAGATAATAAAAAAGAAAACTGTTAAGTTACAATAATCGCCTTTGTGAACTATGTCATTTGAGAGATATCGGTTGGTTTTTGAGAAAATCACAAGCATTTTAGTTAGCAAACGGTATATTTTCGGAAAAATTATAATACCGAAATTATTATACAATAAAATTCGTTTCAAAAAGTATATAATAAAGATAATAAACAACGTTGACCTATCTTGTTTAGAAAAATATATTCATTTCTTTACATTTCCTCAAATATTTTAAATATAAAAGTTCAAACTGAATTGTTCACGTATGTATTTTGTATCTTTCTATCCATACCAATTCCACATAATATGAATAAATATATAACATAAAAAATATTCTGATGGATTTTATTTAGACATCAGACGCTTGAAGACAATACGTCCTTAGTTATGAAACATAATAAATTTGTAGGATGCCGCTACTAAATGGATATGCAATGCCTAAACTCTGGTCTTTTGTATGTTTTGTGATTGCTTAAAACACGATGATCGCAAGTTGCTGATTAATTTTTAAATATTTGATAGTAAATTTTTGGATTTTCCGATTACTGCTGATACGTCGACAATGTAAGCTGCCGAATTACACCTGATCCTTTGTCCAGTTATAATTTTTAATGTGTAATAAATCTTTTTCTAAAAAAACTGAACAATACTTTATTTTTACGGATGTTTAAAACGATAAAATATTTTCTACCGAAAGAATATAGGTATTCTTTTTTTTCATTTGTAACAAGTTTAAAAGTTTAACCTACAAAATTAGATCATCTATTGTATTTATATAAAGTTTTACGTAAAATAACTTTTTTTTTAAGAATTGTTTGTGCGGGGCGGTTGTTTTTAGTTTAACAAACAAACAAATAACAAAAATATATATAAAAAAAAACTATATACAATTTAAAGGAAACGATAGAAAATATCCTTTTTTTACTTCTGTGTCATACATGGGATCCACAAAGCATGACAATACAGGAATTATGTATTTCTTTATTTTTAAATATTGTTTTGTTTTTGTTATTTTAGTAGTAAACAATAAATTAAATCAGTAGAATTTGATTAGTAAATATTATTTAATATCATGTAATTTGTAGCGGTGAACAAAGTTATTGGCACAAGGATAAATTTTATTCATTTATTTAATTATTTAATACTACTAAGAGGTTTATAAAATACAAGTAAACTTATACCAATATAAGCTTAAAACGTAAAACTAAAAGGAAGACTAAACGTCTTTTAAGTCTTTTTTTTTGTACTAAATACTATCATTAGTCTATTAATAACATTTGCTGTCCTAGTATAAATAATTTTAATAATTCATACATAACATACACGGTTTAAAAACTGCCTTGCTTGTTGCTGCCTACGAGGATTCATGTGCTTTAAAAACTGAACTAAGGGGGCGGTCGTCAGGTGGGTGTTACCTTGTAGAATAATGCGTTATTATCCATTCGAAGGGCTCTTCGAAGACAATTAAATAAGGCTCAAGGCTTAGAAAATTGTACGGAAGAGTGGCTATAAAATATTACCAACTACAAGGGGAATATAAAAAGAAAATCAGACAATATAAAAGGAAGCATTTGAGAAAAATTTGCGAGGTAGTTGAAGGGATATCTCAAACAAAAAAATAACTTATTGTACATTTAGCACGATTTTTATTTTAATTTTGTTTTACTAAATAATTGCGAGGACTAATTGGATTACAAAAGTTTCAAAAAATCAAAATTTATGGGGAAAAAATGTAAAGCAAAAATGCACTACTGAAAAGTATGAAAAATTACTAGTTTTTCGTGTTTTTAAACTAACATCAAATCATAAATTATCAAATTTTCTTTTCAATGAAATAAATGCATGAACTTTTTATTTATACAAAAAATAGAAATATTTATGTTGGGTTGGGTGATATGACGAGTTCGCCATTGCTTCTAAAATCTAGTTCGTCATTTCACTCCTTCAATCTTTCTACATTCAATAATGTTTCACGTTTTTGTATCTTGAGGTTATGGAATGTTTAAGAATTATTAAAGCGCTAGAACGTCCACACCTATTACAGCTGGTTTGTACCGATGACCGCGTAGTATTGATTGATATATAGATTGACGACGTTTAAGTACTGCGGTGATAAGACCTACTACGTCGAGACGGACTACTGTTTTACGTTGTGTGTCTGGATAATCATTATATTGACTACGAAACGGACTTCTATTTTTACTTGATGTGTCTAGTATGGCATTAGAAAATGTGAAGTGACTTATTGATTCTTGTTCCCTTTTGGACATCTCGATATTCGTAGCAATATCAACACATTTCTCAAACGTCAGGTTATCTTTTTCCAGAAGGATTTGTTTTATTTTGCTGTCTGCTATGCCCATTATAAGTTTGCTAAACAAAGCAACCTCCAATGCTGCATTTCGAAGATCAGTACTGTTGGTTGTCTTTAAGTCATCTGGTACGAAATCACCGAATCTACAATTTACGGCTAAGTTTTTAACCCGAAATGGATTCACCTAGTTCCTGAGTGGATTTTAAAAACTTGTATCGTGTGGATAACACATGTGTCAGTGGACTAAAATATTTTTCCAAGACTTGCCAAATGTTTTCCAGACTACTGTGTGGGCTTCTTCGAGTGTGCTAGAGTACGCAACTTATCGTACGCATCCGTACCAATACTCGTCAATAAGAATGACCTCCGAATATCCCCCTTGTATACCATTAATCAAAAAGAATACTTCTGCCAATTCTTTGTATGCCACAAAACTTTCACCAGGCACATATTGATTAATACGACCATAAAATTACTGATCTTTCCTAACCTCGACATCCAATACCATTTCGTTATATCGGAATTTGCCATTGCTGTTTTCGTTGTATGGTAACTATTTCATGAATTTATAGAATATTTATTTAATACCAATATACCAATACAACAAGTATATTTTAATGTAGTATAGAGTTATTTTCAAAAAAAAATATAAGTTCAAGACTTTAAAAAAATTTACTAAGGTATTTACCTTAATTTTTTTTGTTACTACAATCACTGGTACTATAATTATTTTCAAGTCTTACTGCTTGCTTGAACACTCGAACTCTTCCCCGCAAAAAATCCAAAATTTAAATTAAATATATCTTTTCTCATTTACAATTATCATATATTATTATAATTATAAGTTCTTCCCGTGTGTGTGGCGAAAAATAAAGAGAAAGGAATCTACTTTACCGATTTTTATTCGAAATCTCTATCAATTCAGGAGTATATCACCTTCTTTATTTTTCCCACAATAATTACAAATGCTAATTAATGTTGCACAACGCAACAGAGGTCTGCAAAGTATAGGTGTTCGTTGTGTCGATAATTTACGAATTTGATATAAATCTATTTCGCAATTACACTCTTTCTCACGTTTTGAAAAGAAGAATAATATGATAATTGCTTGTTTCTAATGCATGGATTATTCGATGTGTTAAGAGGTTCATAATAACAGTATGTTTATGTGCGAGTGCGATGTAGCAATTGACATCTGCTCATAAACGTGTCGTTCTTGTGCAGATTAGTTTTTCGACTTTTGCCATGCTGAAAAAGATAACACACAAAATTATAGCACATATGCGGCTACTATAAAACAGAATATTTCATTGATCTCTGTATAGAGAAAAAAGTGGTCCAACTAATGGATTGGAACGGTTTTCGAAATCAGGAAATATTTAAAAAAAATTTAAATCAAAATGACAATAACAGGCTATTGTAGAGACGTGCAACAATTAATAAATAAATTAATCAAATTGAATAAATCTTAAATGCATGCCAAAAACCTAAATTGTAAAAGTGATAGCGCACGGATTGATGTATTATTTGGCGATAAATTAGAATTATTATATGCTGCAAGACCGATTTCCAATTATGCGGAAGAATTCGAATAAATTTACCACGTCTTGATTCACGATTTTTAATTAATCTTGAAATTATAGCCACTTTCTTTGATAATTACGACATTTTCACGAGTAAAACCTCAATTTATTATAAATTATTATGGGGTTAAGTTTTAACAGTGACAACAGCAAAAATATAAACAGCACATAAACGACGTACCTTTTGCCACAAACTGTTGTTCTGGTGCTGCACATAAACCCGCTGATAATTCGTTTAATTTCGTTATGTTGTTGTGTTAGCTGATGCATTGTTGGTTAACTTCAATTTTTTTCTTTGCCAAAAGTTGTCGATTTTCCTTAATTGTTTCGATCGTAAATTGATCATCCAATTGAAATGAAAGCATACTTTGTAACGCCAGCAATCTCATTTAACTTCACTTTTCGATCAAGCAAAACAAAATAATTTATTTTTGTCACCATTTCTGAATTTATTGTTGTTGTTGATGCACACAACCGCACAGTGTTCATGTCTGAAATTGTTAATTTATACTCTTCCAAAGAATGGTCGATGTGAAAATTAATATCGCTATAGTATATGATAACAATATAGTACCATCTCAAACATTTTTATCGTCATTATCAAACCGCTATCGTATAAAATATGCATTTATTTAAAAATAAAACAATATTATGTTATCTTGATTCAGAGAAGTATAGCTGTAGTTAACATTACTATTTCATATATAGCTATATCTATATGATTCGTCTAAGCTGACACCCTGTTTTGTTATATACATTAAATTTTAAATTATTTATTCAGGATACGCTTTTAGATATTTATTCAGGATAAATTATACGAACAAACACACAATTTATCTTTATTTTGTAAATTTGCGTATAAAATTTTTACTGTGATTAGAAAAAAAAAGAAACTCTCGAAAGGAAAAATGTCTTATCACGTTACGGGTGTTATTCGGTTATTTTGATTGAGCCTCTGTTGTTTTATTATCATATGGTAATTAAATTCAGAAATGAAACCAGAGATGTTTCTTATATATGATCCGTTCATTGTGGAAGGGTCTATTGCGTATTTTCCAAATATCCTATGCCTAGCATTTGCATATGCCGGACATTCACATAAGTAGTGCCATGCCAATTCCTCCGACAAGGAACATTTAACACAAACCCATTTACTAGTAACCGGTAGGCAAGGCTCAGGACACATGAAGGCGGATCGCATACCAGTCCGTGCTAGGATATCAGCCTTTTTATTACACACGATATCATTGCGAGCCGGTACCCACAGCAGCACGACGTTGTTGTACACTGATATTTTATTTAGTATGTCAATACACACGTACAGCAATCCCAATTTTATTGTTGTTCCGTTGAGTGCCATGAGTCATGAGCAGGGATTTACTGTCGGAGCATATAAAGATATGCTCCCCAGAAGCGCCCGAACCAATATTTTCAATCGCACAATTTATAATCGCTGCAATCGCGAATTGGAAAACAGTTTTGCACGCACCCATAGGTGCGGGCAACCGCACATATCCATCTGCCCGGTAAATACATGGGATGACAGTTTTCCGATGGAGGCAATGTTTTATTTACACCAGTCCATTCATCTTTGGACGGGATATGGATTATGAATTTTGTTTTTAAATTATTCTAGATGTGACGAAAGCCGATATCATATCTATGACTTCCCCACTATCGGCCATTAACACCTCTCAATTTTGGAAGGCCCAGAAACGTTGCGAGAATTATTGCATTTACCTAATTCTGTGAATAGAATCATTGTAGTTTTATTGTAGTTTACAAATAGATCCACATCGTCGCACCAGCTGGTTATTTCATTGAGATTCGTATTAAGAAGATTCTCCAGAGTATCAATATGTTTGCCCAGCAAGACCGTTGCAAAATTATCTGTATGGGCTTGCGTGTAAAACCCATATTTGTTGAGATGCTTAATCAATTCATTGGTCTGAATCAACCATAGAAGTAGCGATAGAACCCCCGTGTGGACATCCTCTAACCGCTGTAACGCATATTTCCTGATCCGAGCAAGAAACAAAACAACCAGTACATACTCCATTACTCTGCGAACATTCTCAATTCGGTTTACCAAATTGTGTAGAGCGGCCAATGGATTTACCCTGCAATTTATGACATTCGGTTGAAGTGCAAACAAGTATTTTTTTTAGTTGATTAAAAATGGGAAATTTTGTACCATTTGCGGGAAGTTATGTTAAGTAATTTTATTCAGAAGAAAACAGCAGCAGAAACTTATCGCTTTTTGTTACAAATTTATGGTGAACATTCCCCATCACAAAACAATTGTGAGCATTGGTTTAGACGGTTTAAAAATAAAATAATGATTTTGATGTTAGTGAAACTAAAGAACGCGTTGGAGCACCAAAAAAATTTGAAGACGAAAAATTGGAAGCTTTACTCAGTGAAGATACATGTCAAACGGAAGAAGAATTACCATTAGCGTTAGATGTTACCCAAGCAAGTGTTTCCAAACGTTTAAAGAAGATGGGAATGGTCCAAAAACTATCGTATTGGGTACCACATGAATTGACGGAAAGACAACAAGAAAATCAAAAAACAATGTGTGAAATTTTGCTTCAAAGACATTCAATTTTGCATCGAATTATGACTGGTGATGAAAAATGGATCCATTACGATAATCCAAAACGTCGGAAAGCATGGGCGAAGACAGGTGAACCAGGTCCATCGACACCAAAACACAATATTCATGATTAGGTTATGCTGTGTATCTGGTGGGACCAGATTTAGCAGAAGAAGAAGAAAGTATGAATGAAAATTATTGAAAAAATTGAAAAAAGTATTGAAACATTTGGAAGTTATGTAATGTCACAACTAAGTGACATTAAGAATGATGAATTAGATTTAGAAACTGAAAGGGATATTACGGTAATTTTGTTTTATGCTAGAGCAAAATACTTAAAATTGGTAAGTGATGAAAAAATGTATCCAAATGTACCTGAAACCAAAGGGCGAAAAATATTAATTTTTATTTCAATTCTTCTATCTAATGAACATTAATCTTTATCTTTAAACACTCAGAGCTGAATGTTTAATTATTTTTTTAAATTATTATTTTTGTTATCAAATATAATTAATAAAATTTAATTTTTTAACACATTGGAATTTGAACTTGTTTATGTTACATTGTATTTTTCTTTTATATTTAATAAAATTAATGATACTTTAAAAACTGAAACGTTTCCCACTGCTTCTTCTTGCCATTTCACTTGTTCTAAACTATTAAAATATTTCGAGAATTTAACACCAACATCAATTGCATTTTGAATTGGTTTTGAAGGGATATGTCCCACATTTGCCATATGTATCTGTTCACGTCAGATGTATCTGGATGTTGAAGTTGATGTATATTCTCTTTATCAACACATATACATTAGAATTGCCATTGTGAAGCACGCACATTGTAATTGCGATCATTTGCACAGATTCAACCGGTAATTTGATGTCGCTTTGCAATATTTGAAAGCGACTGGTCAACATCCTAAACGCATTTTAAACAAAGCGGCGGCCTCTTAACCTGTGGGATATATAAGTTAGGATATAAATAATTAATAAAAAATAAACTAACTGTTCCACTTTTTTTAATATTTATTACTTCTACAATTGTTATTTACTATTATTATCTTTTTATTGTAACGTCCAGTCGGCGTGGCTGTTTGTAATCGTCTCCGTGTCCACGTCTCGTTTAACCGTCAATTTTATAGGTCTTGTCAGTTAATTGTCACTGTCGATGCGAACCGTTATCTGCTTGTGTTCCTTGCTGAACACAAACCTATGACGGGTTCACACCGACGTCGTCTTGACGTGTCGCCACAAACCTATGGTAATTATTGGGTAATAAAAATAATGTCAATAATAATTATTTCGTAAGATTAATGCTCGCGCTAACCTGTAAATGAATATTTTTTCTTCTTTTGTCGATCTCCTTCCATTCTTGTTGTAAGTTTAAATGCTTCATCTGTTACTATTACGTACGGTGTATAGGTATTAGAGCCGATGGTAATATTTTTTCATCAGGAAAATCTAATACATTGTTTTCGACAGCATTATGGAGTATAGACCCATTATAAATTCCTCCATCACTAACACGCATTCATTGTATCCAGAATCAATATAAAGAACATTATAAATTGCATCGACAAGTGCGCGAGCAGAGCTATGCTGTAGAATCCTTTGTAGTTGTAGTAGTACGCGCTATCAGATTTCTTTGCGCGAAAAGCAATCTGCTTTCCAACCAATGCGTCCAGGCAGGAAAATTCCATTGACGCTCAAATTCATTTGATACGACCTCCCACTCTATGTTAGTCTTTGGGATATAATTGTAAAAAATAATATTTCACTAGTATAAAACACCTGTTTTTAATGAAATTAAAATATACTTACTTTCAAGTAATCAACTTTTAGTACTTCGTAAATTGTTTTTACCATTTCCGGTACGATTACTGATATACTGGGTACTGAAACTCTGAATGAGTATCTCGATGTTTTGTAGTTCTCGCCAGAAGTTACAATATTTACAGTAAAAAAAAAATGTTTGTATACCTCTCAAATAAATGTAAATTGAAGCCAACGGGCTTCAATGTACCCTACTGACCGCTAATTATAAGTATAATCAAATACAAAAATCAAATTATTATCAGAAAGACGCAGAGTGAACAGTAAAAATTTAAATACATATAAAAATATAAATATAAAAACGACTTTACAATAAAAGTTAAAAATTGAAAAATTAAATTTAACAAAAGTTAAAATCCAATCACGCGGCAAACCAAAATCAAAAACACTCGAATAATAATTAAATAATCGTGAAATATGGTTTAATGGACCATATAAACAATAAGTGATAGAAAATTTGGCACATCGATCCTATTTGACAAAAGATCAAAAAAATATGTAACACCAGCAATTCCACAGCTATGTTTTAAAGATTCCAAATTGATCAGTTGACATCTATGCATGTAAGGTGGAAGCCGAACACCATCTCTCCATCCCAGTTTCCTCAGAGCATACAAATCAAATCATTTTTGTTCAGACTCAATGGAATTAGAGTGTTCATCGTAGTATGGGTTCCATACTACATTCCAATTGAGATCTGACAAAAGCACAGTATAAGCTCCTCAACACGTATGGATCAGAAAATACCCGACAACTCTTTTTAATAAATCCCAAGATCATAGAAGCTGTAGATATTATGTAATCAACGTGGGGTTTAAAAAACAATTTACGATCGAAAATAACGCCAAGATCATGTATTTCGTCAACCCGTTTTAGGAACGAATTACAAATCTTGTAATTAAAAATTATCGGAATTGACTGTCAGGTCATTTTGAAGTAATATAGCGTCGAAGAGGGATGCCACAACCCGAAAAATTTTTATATCATCCTTATACAGAAAGCATTTGGATGATATCAACGAAACTATGTCATTTATAAAAAGGTTAAAAAGTAGAGGATCAACGAAAATCCGAGTATATCACATCCACCTGACCATAATATTCAATCGTTTCCAAAGTGAAATTCGAAAACTCAATCAAGTCGGTCACGGTTGAACGACCGCTCATGAAACCGTGTTGGGCCGGAGATATTAAATGCTTAATTTGGGGATTAAGTGAATCACATACAAGCGACTCACAAAACTTACCCAAAGTAGGAAGAATCACGCCTCTATAATTAGAAATTTCACTCCTTCACCCAATCCTTATGAATGGGTGTAATATTAGATGACTGCCATTGTTCAGCTAAAATAACCGAATTAGGGGATAAAATTGTTATTTAAATTTGGGTCACTATGTATAGCCTACGATCTGATTGCCTGTCATCAATGTAAACGCTCTCGAACCATTTTGTAAAGGAAAGCCATTGGATTTTCTTTTAACATTGATGTAGTTCCAGAATGATTTAGGTTCACGAATGAGGTCATATTGAATCTTTTAAATATACTGATTATAGCAGAGCCTTTGACAGGCAACGAATGTACAACGTATTGAACAAAAGGCAAAGAAATCTGATCGAAGTTTATCTCGTGTATCTAGAGTGAGCTCTGTTCTTTAAATTTTTAAGTGAACGTAGTCTCCATGTATGCCAGGGAGGATGACAATTTTTATGAGATACTCTCATAGGAACATTCAAACTACAGCCATCAAACAATATATCATAGAATAAGTTGACACCGACATTTACATCCCCAGTGTCGTAAATATGACTGCAGTTAGTTTTTAAAAAATGAGCACGCAAAACATTACAATTAATGTTACGGAAATTAAACGACACAACATTAATTGACTTTTCCGTAATTTCATCACACGGAATAGTGACACTAATTTAAAACGGTGCATTATACATACCATCAACTCGACAAAGAGAAAATGAACATTTTTATCGATCTTCAACTACGATTCATCGTGTTTGTAAACACCAGATCTAAGAGTTTCCCGACAGAATTAAAAATATCATTCATTTGACACAGGCCATCATCAAACAGTGATGAAATAAGCATATTTGAACTGTCACCACGTAAGTCAAGGAACCAATGTTCCACCACCCTCACTATCCGATACCCAGCGACTGTGTGTGACTGGTTAAAATCATCCAAAATTAATATGGTTACAGTAAAGTCTAGATGTTTGGAGAACTCGGAAATAATTCCAGTAACTGCTACATATTTTTCTTGAGGTGAACCAGGTGGAATGCATAAATTACATATAGAATGTCTGTATGGAATGTATAATAAAATATCTTATATTTGCGAATGTTTTACTAGAAATTTAAAGAACAATTTAATAAATATTTTGAAAGGAATAGATTTCACATACTACCTTCCCACTCTTCACTGAAGACAGTGAATTGCAAGCATTGTTGGACGAAGATGATACACAAACTCAAAAACAACTTGCAAAAGCCTTAAAAATCAAAAAACAATTGCTAATCGTTTAAAAGCAATGGGAAAGATTCAAAAGTGTTAAAAATGGGTTCCACATGAATTGACTGAAAGGCAACAAGAAAATCGAAAAACCATTTGTGAATTGCACCTTCAACAATACAAAAGGAAGTCTTTTTTGCATCGAATCGTGACTGGTGATGAAAAGTGGATATATTTTGAGAATCCTAAACGCAAAAAATCATGGATTACACCAGGTAAAGCAGCAACATCGACTGCAAAACCAAAACGATTCGGTAAGAAGAGAATGCTTTGTGTTTGTGGTGGGATCAGGAAGGTGTGGTGTATCATGAACTTCTGAAACCTGGTGAAACTGTTAATACGGTTCGCTACCAACAACAAATAATCGATTTGAACCATGCATTATTAGATAACCGACCAGAATGGACAGAAAGAAAGAAAAAATCTGTTAAGGTAATTTTGCAACATGATAATGCCTTATTCACCAGACTTGGCTCCTTCGGACTACCATTTGTTTTCATTGATGGGACATGCTTTGAAAGAACAGCACTTCAAAACATCTGAAGAAGTTGAAAATTGGCTATCTGAATGGTTTTCGTCCAAAGCAACACCATTTTTTCGACGTGGTAAACGAAAATTGCCTGAAAGGTGGTTAAAATGTGTAGAAAGCGATGGAAGTTATTTTGAATAAAATATTTTTGATTTTTCCATTCTAAATAATGTGTTTTTCTTCCTTTACTCCTATACCTGGTATATAAAACTTTTTACCATATCATTTTAAAACGGGATACCAATTGTTTGCATATTATTATAGTGGAATAGTAAAACAAAGGCGTGCTAATTTATTATTTATTTTTCGGAAATCGCACAATCGATTATTTAATAATTGTTGAACATAGCAATTAAATTATCATTTAATTTTCTGTGAATATTGTCAAAATATAATTAAATTATTGATAAAGAATAAACAGACTAAACTATACAATAAATTTGATAGTACAAAATAAAAACCATTTAATTGAAACATTTTTAATTATTTTATTTTTGTTACGTTATTGTTATTATTTATAGGTCGACATGTCGTTTTTAATACGTTATACAGTAAAATGTTGTACAAATAATTAATTATTTGTTTGTTTGTTTGTTTATTTGTTTGCTTTATTTTTATATTTTTTTTTTATTTATACGTACAAGTACAATAATAAATTTTCTTACAAACTCAGTTTTAATTCAAATCCAAAGAAAATAATTAAAAATATAATAGTAAATAAATAAATAAATAAATAAATTAATTAATTACATTCCATAATAGAGAATTTTTTAATAATACAATAAAATGAACAACTATTTACAAAATAACAATTGTTTGTAGTTTTCATATTTTTATATACATTTTTTTTTATTCTAATTTTCTTTTAAAAGAAAGAAGAAAACTTTTATGCAATGCAATCTATAGAGTTTCATTAACAATTTACGAGGACATAAAAAAAATCGTCTTACGTCTATACCTCTTTCTTATTAATCATTTCATTTCTTTACATTAATTATTATATACATTTTATTAATAGAAAAAAAAAGGAATTGATTAAAAAATTGAATAAATTTACATAAATACATTTACATTTTTATTAATAATAATAATAATAATAATAATAATAATAATTATAATAAATTTTCGCTATTGGTTTAATGAGACATTGGCAAAAACAAAACATACCCTTTTTTTGATGCCACTCGGTAAAAAATCTTATTGTTTACCGAATGAACCGGTATGAAGTAAGCGTCAAGATACAAATTTCTCGATAGGGAACATTTATTGTGAACAAGCCTTATTTTTTTTTATGTTTGGTTGATATGACATCTGTCAAACATATTTAGTATACCAGGTATAGGAGTATGAAATGAGCCTTTTTTTATTTAGAATAGAAAAAGCAAAAATATTTTATTCAAAATAACTTCCATCGCTTTCTACACATTTTAACCATCTTTCAGGCAATTTTCGTTTACCACGTCGAAAAAATGGTGTTGCTTTGGACGAAAACCATTCAGATAGCCAATTTTCAACTTCTTCAGATGTTTTGAAGTGCTGTTCTTTCAAAGCATGTCCCATCGAGTAAAACAAATGGTAGTCCGAAGGAGCCAAGTCTGGTGAATAAGGCGGGTGTGGTAACAGCTCCCATCCAAGCGACTTTATCGTATCCTGAACTGGTTTTGCTTTGTGTGCTGGTGCATTATCATGTTGCAAAATTATCTTAACAGATTTTTTCTTTCTTTCTGTCCATTCTGGTCGTTTATCTAATAATGCATGGTTCAAATCGATTATTTGTTGTTGGTAGCGAACCGTATTAACAGTTTCACCAGGTTTCAGAAGTTCATGACACACCACACCTTCCTTATCCCACCAAACACAAAGCATTCTCTTCTTACCGAATCGTTTTGGTTTTGCAGTCGATGTTGCTACTTTACCTGGTGTAATCCATGATTTTTTGCGTTTAGGATTCTCAAAATATATCCACTTTTCATCACCAGTCACGATTCGATGCAAAAAAGACTTCCTTTTATATTGTTGAAGGTGCAATTCACAAATGGTTTTTCGATTTTCTTGTTGCCTTTCAGTCAATTCATGTGGAACCCATTTTCCACTACATTTAAGGCTTCTGCAAGTTGTTTTTGAGTTTGTGTATCATCTTCGTCCAACAATGCTTGCAATTCACTGTCTTCAAACTTTTTTGGTGGTCTCCCACGTTCTTCATTTCTCAAATCAAAATCTTTATCTCTAAATTGTTGAAACCATCTTTTGCATGTTGCTAATGATAGAGCATGATCACCAAAAGCTTCTACAAGCATTCGTTGAGATTCAGCTGCGTTTTTCTTTAAATGATAACAAAAAACTAATGATACCTGCAAATCGTTTGTTGAAGGCACAAAATTAGACATTTTTAACACGATAAAATTTTATGTTGTTGTATTACAAATGGAATTTACCACACTGAATGTTGTTGACAGATGCCTAAACAATAAAAAAAACCACTATTGGATGCAGATGACACTTTGAATCAAAAGCATATTGGATTTATTTTAAGAACCCTAAACGGAAAAAATCATGGGTTAATCCAGGACAAACATCAACATCGACTGCAAAACCAAATCGTGTCGGCAAGAAGGCAATGCTGTGTGTCTGGTGGGACCAGAAAGGTGTGGTGTAAAACCTGGTGAAACTGTTAATGCTGATCGCTACCGACTACAAATGACCAATTTGAACCATGCATTGTTCGAAAAACGACCAGAATAGGCCAGAAGACACGACAAGGTAATTTTGCTTCATGACAATGCACCTGCACACAAAGCAAAACACCGGTTCAGGATACAATCAAAGGCAACGCATTGGCTGAGCAACACTTCGATTCCTACGAAGAAGTCGAAAATTGGGTGTCTGATTGGTTTACTTCAAAAGATGAACAATTCTATTGGTGTGGTATCCACAAATGGCCAGAAAGGTGGTCAAAATGTGTAGAAAGCAATGGCCAATATTTTGAATAAAATGTTTTTTAATTTCCCATTTAAAATTAGTGTTTTATTTTTTTTGTACAAAAAAACGCTCACTTGATACCGGTATACCTAGTAGAAGCAAACAATTTATTAAATAATTTACGTTTTTAAATAATTACAATTACAAAATTCATTAAAATTGCTAAATTTGAATTCAAATTGGCTGTAATAATTTGAAACTGTGATTTATGAAAAACTGGATCTTTTCTGTCAACAAAAATGGTACTATTAAGTTGTTGGAAATCTTTCGTAACATATTTTCTATCTGAAATAGTCACAGGAACAACTATTGGTAATATACAATATATTGATATATATAATATTTAGTAATATTTAGTAATATTCGGTAATGACGAGTGGCGCCACAACTATTAGATTCCTAGCCAAGTGCTTGCTTTACCTCGACGATGGTGTCCACTGTTAATTGAATAGTTGACATCCGTGTTATACTTAATGCATAAATTGCAAGTGCCGTACAGTCGAACACGGTCCTAGCAAGCCACCGGAGACTAAAAAATTAATTTGCTCACAGAAACAATATACTAGCTTCGGATAATAAAAATGGAAATGGTGATTTCAACAACGACGACCTGGAACGTAAAAGGACAAAGAAATGGAAAAAACAAATATTGCGAACGGCATGTTGGAAAATCAAACAAAAAGATCAAGAGTTAGTAATTGAATTAGATCATCATAAAATAGATATATGTTATGTGCTATTTCTGAAACAAAAACGAGAGGCAAAGGCACTATAAAATTAAAAAATATACTAGTATACGGTGGGAAAAAAAACAAAAACGAAAGACCACAATCAGGAATGGGATTAATGATTCCCGGCAGATTTATGCAAAATATAATAGACATAAAATATATCAATTGTAGATTATTACTAGTATTATTCTAGTTTAACACCTATTTATGTCACATAATAAGTACTTATACGCCAGATATCAATAAACCAGGAAACTGTTGACTTCTATTGTCAATTACAAGCTGAATTAAACAACATATATAAGACAAACAAAATAATAATTTGGGAGATATGAATAAAAGAATCGGAAAAGACATAATTAATGGTGTAAAACGAAAATTTAATAAAGATGTTTTAAATGACAACGGCGTAGTGCTAATTGATTTTTTTGCCCGCAATGAACTGAGAATTAAATACACCTTTTTTTCCCCGCATAAAATACAACATAAATGTACCAGTGACTACCAATTCAACAACTGATTATGTTAATACGAATAAAAAATTAAAGCCTGAACACATACTAGACTTAAAATCGGTAACATTGGCTAATCTGGGTGCAGACTACAGACCAACATCTAGTCTTATGCAAAATTATTTAAAAAAAAAACCACCATTTTAAGAAGAAAAGTTAAATATTAAATCTTTTGTGAATCCGTTAACTCAGGATCTATACAAACAAAGACTAAAAACTAAAATTGAACACAACAACATAAATGTCAATGATAAAATCGATGAAGCCTGGAACAAAATTAAGCATAATATAGCCACTGCGGCCTAAAAAACATTGGGTTAATGTTAATATAAATGCACGGTAAAATAAACTATGGTTTTTGCTATGATGTCAAAACTCTTGCGAAAAAGAATCGTGACTATTACCCGAAATATAGAACAACAAAATCATTGGAAGATTATCGTAAATACAATATATAAAAGTTAGACACGGACTAAACTCTAAGATTAGAAGTATAAAGGCAGAGTTTTTGGTGCAGGTTTACGAAAGATATGTAATTTGATCTATATGAATTTTTTAAGAAACAGAAAAAAGTCAGTCTATGAATATGTAGAAACAACAGAAATAACTACAAACGATTGGATTCAACATTTCAGAAAACTATATCAAAATTAAAATCAGATTAATGGAATACAAAACAATTTTCAATTCATCAAATTTGATAGTGCTGAAAGGTGAAATCGAACAATGAATTTAGTGAGGAAATAGAAACATCAATGGGTATAATACAAGGTAACAGTCTCAGTCCAACGTTGTTCAATTTGATAATGGATAAAATAATCAGAATCCTAACTAACTCTCCTTGAGGATATGGAATTGGTGACAAGAACATTAACATCATATGTTATGCAGATGATGCAGTACAACTTGTAGAAAATAAGGATGATCTCCAAAAGATTACTATTCAGATTCAGCGAAACTGTCACATCATTTAGCATGGAGGTATCCACATCAAAGACCAAAGCCATGATTATTTCAAGGGAACCAATAAGATGTAAATTATACATTAACAACCATAACATTGCACAGGTGTTCAATTTTAAATATCTGGGTGTTAATATTCCTATAGCTTTCGCCACAATAAAACAGAAATGAAAATACAAACTGGAAAAGCTGTTTCGGGCTATCTACGAGACGTTATATGGAGAAATAAATACCTGTTACTACAGAACAAAAAACGCATATATAAAAACTGCACTCGGTCATTATTAACGATTTGCGATTGAGGTACACAGAGGACACATATAATTGTAAGACAAAACAAAAATTTCGAACCACGGAAATGCAAACGTTAAGACAAATATTTGAGAGATAAGAAGCGCAGCAGCAGGAGACGAAATATACGAAGGAATTGGAGAGACCACGTAGAAAGAATGGTGAAAATCGGTAAGGTGGTAATGAAAGATAAAATCAAATCGGGAAGGCTACCAGGAAAACCAACCAAAAGATGGTACGAATGTTGGACATTTATTTACAGGAGTAGTAATTAAAAAAAACAGGCATCAAATGCAAAAATCAAGAAGAAGAAGAAGAAGAAGAAGGTAATGATAATAAACAGGATTGACTATATTGCTACTCTGAAATACTGGTACTGTATAATTGCATTTTAAAGTGACGAGTACTAAGCAGGAACTGTCATTGCTATCTAAAAGTCTTGGATAATATATACAACCATCGTTAGTGACAGAATCAATACCAGAAACTGCGATTGGTATTATAAAATGATATTGGTAAAACTAAAAAGTAGAATCCACACAACTATACGAAGTTTGACATACATTAATTTATAGTACCAAAAACACATTTAGCAAAATTGGATATGTTATTTATTATAGAATATTTGCAATTTAAGTTGTTCCGGGAAGTATAAAATACGAAAATCTAGTGGCGTTTTTAAGAACCCGCTAGATTTAAATGCTAGCTGGTATAATATATTACTTGATTGAAAATTACCAAAATTAGCAATTTGTTTTTGCTTAATTATTTAATAACGCAAATTTTTGATAATTTTATTTTGTTCTTCAAATAAGTGTTTATTTATATATTTTTTATCAATTGACATCAAAAAAGTGTATACTAAGTTTTTTTGCCAGAGTGCCTCACTCATTGTAACTTCGCTTTAACAGTACGATGTCGTATTATTTAATTTATTGTTGACAATTCTGAAAAGAAAAAATTAAACTATATTGTAATTAATTGTAATAAAATTTTGATGATACAATTTATTCTGTCTAAATTTTTAGACACACGTTTTATAGCGTAATAATTTATTATTGTAAATTAGGTGATGGTTAAGGTTCAGGAAAACACTCAGTAGCGCATGAAATATAGCGGGTTCAATTCCGTTATTTTTCATAGGAAATTTTTCGGTATTTATTTTTATACTGAAATGTTTCAGCTGGGTGACCATTTGTTCGTTTATGGAATAAAGAGAAAAACGGATAACTTTGAAAATATGGTGTTGGACGCTATTCAAAGATTAACAATGCCTGCACACACACATCACTTTGGACTAATCACCCATATAAAAATAATAGTATAATATTTTGAAAACATCTATCTTTCGTTAATTATAGTACAGTACAGTACGCAATTGATAAATTGTTATATACTCCCATGCGGAGCAATTTACCAACTTGATTGTAATGTAAGGTTTATTAGATGACATAAAGCTCTACTTGAGCAATGTATGACTTATAAAAAAAAAAAAAATAAGGTTCAGGAAGCTTTCGCTTGGTTTTTTGGGATTTTGTGCAATTTTTTGGTTTGAGTGTTCGGTGTTTTTTTAATTTTTTAATATTTCGGGGTATATCGAATCAGACAAATGTTTGGGTCCTTTTTCGAACTCTTTACCGAGCGGACCATATTTGTTGACAACTCAGACATAAGCCATCCCTCCATAATAGTTCCTCACGCTTTAAGGTATAACTATTTAACAATGCAGTCAAGTTGGTAAATTACTCCGTAAGTGAGTATATTTTTCTGCATTTATGTTACGATATTTGTTTTATTAATTCAATTATTCTTATGAGGTAATCGCCCATAGTCTAGTGTATGGAGACACTGTTACTCTCTGAATAGCGTCTAACAATCGCTTGATTAATTTCATAAAATATACATAGGTCGACACCGAAATTTGATTAAAAAGTTAACACTAAGTTTTAATTAATAATCAAATCATTGTAGATATAATTTTAAACCTAAGAAGTTTTAAAATGTTGTTACCGAGCCAAAATGTTGGGTTTTTATAAACTTCGAGAATTTAATACACCGAAAATATAAACTCAAGTTTGACATTTATAAGTTTTGTGCCGTATTTTATCAATACATAATAACATTATTTTGATTTTAAAATTCATAACACAATTTTGTAAACGTAATTTTATAATATTTTCTATTTTCGGTTGTCAAAGGAGTTTTAAACTTGGATGGTTTTTAAAATACAATTTTAATCTTAAAATAATAATAATATTATTACTTAAAAATAATACCAATATTCACAATATTGTAAAAATATGAATTTGGTTGAAAATTAATCTCAAAGGGTTTTAAAATCGACGCAAACTTCGTTGTGTTTATTATTTAATATTTCTTAGTTTATAAAAAGCGTTTAAAATAATTTTGGTTTATGGATCAGTCCAAAATTTTCAACCGTGTAGGTATGTGACACAATTTGTATTTCGATATTTAATTATTGAATTGAAATCCAGAATTGAAATGTAAAACTGACGTTTCATCTTTAACACTAAACCTCCTGCCGACATTTTATAAATACATATTTCTACCGATGGCGGTCAAATAACCGCATTGCAAATAAACAAAAATTCTTTTCCAGTTGATTATAAATAATACATAATTTATCATGGGCAATAAAACACAAAATAATTGTCATGTAATAATTAGGAAACATTTATTTTTTTGGATTTTATTCATATTCATTTTTATATTAGAAAGAAGAATATAAATTGAAAAATTATATTTTACTTCAGTAATTTACATAGATCGTTATTCAAATTAAAATTAAATTTATTCGTCGTCGCAGTTTTTACAGATGGAAGGTCTCTTCCGTGAACATTTTCCACAAACATATTTTGTACATTTAATACAGATGTTCATCGTTTTATTTTTTTTGCAATGTACAATTTGACATGTCTTTCAGAAATTCTTATAAAACCTGCTGAAGTTCTGTCCATACATTTTGTTTCTTGTTCATGTAAATCTCGGCATTCAGTGGCAAGTTCCTCTGCCAACTGAAATAAAAAATCTTGTCGCGATATTCTTTCTCCGGTTGTTTGCTTATATAAAATCCAAACATTTATCGCAGCTAAATCAAGAATGTTTAAAAATACTTGTACAGGCCATCTACAAGATTTAGATTTTATGCTGTACTTTCTAGCATTTGATCCGTCATATCCCCGCCAAATTTAGTGTTATTATAAAAAGCTATAGTTCCAGGTATAGATTTACCTATTTTTTCAATTTTTACAAATTTATGTTTCGAACTTAGTAAGGGAACTTTTTTTTTCGGTTTGCTTTTATAAATTGTCAGAGTACAATTACTTGATTTGTTAAGCTGTGATGAAAAACGAGCCATATTGTCTTTCTTTTGTTTCGCAGGTTTGGGTAATTCCCTCTTGTTGGCTCGAATAGTTCCTACTAAGGTAGTTCTTTTTGATAGAAATTTTGTTGCTAAATATGAACTCGTAAAAAAATTATCGGTGGTTATATTTCTTCCACATCCTGTAAATGGTTCAATGAGTTTGAGAACAACAAATTCGCTAAGTGGTATTGCTGATGGTCTCATCTCATCTTTTCCCAAATATGGAAATCCTTTCATAATATATTTACTCTCAACGTCCGATGCCAACCAGAATTTGAGTTTGTTGGACATATATTGTGTGAATCTACATCTTGCTTTTGTCTCAAATAGTTGTTCATCAACAGTAATATTTGCACCTGGTTTTTAGCAGTTTTGGCTATTTTCTATAAATGTATTCCATATCTTCGAGATGAGAGCAAATTTGTCAGTCTGCAAACGCTGGCTTCGCTCGCATCTTCTACCAAAACGTAAAAATCGCATAATCTCTGCGAAACGATTTCTGCTCATTGTTCGTGAAAAGAATGCAGGACCCCATTTCTTATTCCATAAATATGAAACGTTCAAATTTCTTGTTTCATATGCACCACGTGCATATAAAATTGCAATAAAAGCTTCTAAATCTGCTGAAGTTAGACTCCATTCGGATCCTAAAACTCGACGTGTTTCTGATTCCGTGCACATTTTTATATGATTCATAATGCGATGGTCAAGTATCAACGAAAATGCACTCCTTATTTTACCCTTCATAATATTGCGATTCGCATATCCCGTTGCCCCTGATATTTCTCTGAAAATAGTATGCAGCGGGGATCTTCCAGGTTCAGAACCTTCCTGAATTTATCGCCAAACAGTTCCATCAATTGAAATTTCAATATTCTGATCGTTCTCTTTCTGTTCACATTCGTCTTCTGAACTAGAGAACAATCTCATTCTTTTTTGTCACTTACGCGTATTCTCAATGTTTTCTTCGTCATTATCCGTGTCGAATTGCTCAGAGTCAGTGTCCAATAGATCATATATACCAACCTCACTCTCAGAATTTTCTTCTTCATCTATTTCAGAGCATAGATCGCTTATATTATTTTTTCCTTTGCATTGACATTTTAGAGGTAATTTTTTGAATATATGTTTGAACAATCCACTAATAATAAAATACAAAAACTACTACTAAACTAACTATTTTTATTTATTTATTATCCAAACCTTGTGGCCTATTATTATTATATTGTAAATAGAACTGATTACGTCCAAATTATTACGACGGCAGATTTTTTCAACCAACATTTTCACTGGATTTTTGAGCCAACTTTGTGACAGCTGTGTGGTTGTGGTTGTTTTTGTTCTAAAATTAACTTTAGCTAGGATAAGAAAAGAACGAGAAATCACAGTAGGTAAAAGAGAATTGATAAAAACTAACAACATCTGGAAAAGTTGAAAAAAGTTCGCTCGTGTGGAAGCCCATGCGAGTTTTCATTCGACTTCAAAAAGAAATGGACGATTGCAGCCAATTTTTGTTGGTTCGCTGTCGGTCCGTGTAGAACACCCAAATGGATGACATTCTCTTGGAAAACTTGGAAGTTTGAGATTTCAATGCAGAAAAGTTTTTAAAATTTTATATATTTTCCAGCGGTCAAAAGACCGCTCACGGTAGATAACGGTAGAGTACATATGATTATCAGGAAAAACGAAAGAAGAAGAGAGATAGATACTGAAAAATTAAGTAACTATATATTATAGAAAAAGTCGTGCAGTAAATCCAAGAAAAATGAAAACCTGGAATTTAACAATTTCGATTAAAGTCTCAAAAGCGGTCATTTGGTAGGTTTAGTGTTAATGGTGATTAGGAAATTAATCCTCTGTGTAAATTGGTAGATAAATTTGGAAATTAGACATTCTACGATTAATCGTTGGTGATAAATATTACGCTAAGCAATATTTTATAATTAACGAACGAATGAACTCAATTGTAAAGTTTTTCTTTACCAAAAAAAAAAAAACCCTATTCCGTCAGCTAATTTTTAATAACCCAATTTTGAATCTACAATAATAAATTATTATTATATTTTGTGCTATTTAATTTATCAATTTTTGTCCGATTGAAAAGCAAATACTTATCTCTCTATAGATTATTTGTGTGAAATTTATAAAAGCTAAATTATATACTAACACGGAAGAAAAAAAAGCGAATATTATTAACAATACAAAAAATTGGAAAAATTAACTGCTGCTGTTGCAGACAATTAAAAAATTTTTCATAATAAATTTACAGGACAGTGAGCCAACATTTTTTTTTTGCAGTTTTAGTTTTTTATTTTATAAATTTTTGATTGGTTTATTTTTTTCTTTTTAGGGTAAAGCTATGTAATATTTGGTTTCATCCCATATACACAACGTGTAAGGTGTAAGTGAAATTGATAAATTAACCGCGCATTTACAAAGAAAATCTTTTGTTTTACTACAGCGCTGAATTGTATTTTCGTTGTATATTGTGGCTATAAAGTGTCTATTTTCACCAGATATTGGCAGATAAATTTCTACTAGTTACGGAAAAAATCAACTCTTACAGAAGTTGTACCTTTTAATAAAATGACAACTAAATGAGCATTATAAGCAGTTCTACCCTATGTTATATTTTCATACAATATTCGTTGCTATTGTTGTTATCATTACTTTTTTTTTTGTACTCTCTGTCTAAAAAATACCCAGCATTATTCTTTGAGTCTAGTATTAGTCCTCGCCGTTGTTTTTAAAAATTGTTAGCAGGATTGTTTTTAAATTTACATGTGTGTGTGTTTGTGAGTATATTGTAATAAAAACCAACAACAACAATGAAATATTTGTATTTACTATTTGTATGTATCTCAATTTATTGCCATTTTTTGACATTTAAAAATAAATTTAATTATATCGCTAAGTTAGAGACTCTAACTAACAGTAATTTAACACTGGAAATTGTAACCGAATTCGTATAGTTTGCTACGGAAACTAGAAAAAAATAGAATACAAACAATCAGGCCTGTACCGAGCAAATTTTGCGCTCTGTGCGTAATTTTGAAAAATGGTTTTAGAATTTTAAATTGGGTTATGAGATGATTTTAGCGTTTTTTTTTCAGTTTTCGGCGACCCCAAACCCATACGCGCCACCGTTTCTATGTTCGTTTTGTACAAATGAAAGCTACGGGCCTGCAAACAATACTTAATTCTGCTATGAAAGGTTTGCATCAATTGAAGATATTGAACAGTTAACGACGCCCATACTCACAACAACATTCCAACAATCAGCGACACTTAAAATAAATTTGATGCACTTGCTGAACGTGCAAATATAGAAATAGTTGAGGGCGAATATTTCCAATAAATTAAATTAATTTTTGCGGACAAAGGGTATATATTCGTTGCCATTGTTGTTATCATTATTTTTTGTTTAATTTCTACATTATTGCTGATAAATTATATCAAAACTATCAACGAAAGCAAACCAATTTAATAAAGTATAAATACTGGAAGTATAACAATAGATAACATAAAAATTTATTAAATTTTCCTTCATCGAGTATTTTTATTTTATATTATTTGTTTTGTTTCAGTAAATTTATAAATTTTAATAATATTACAACAATAAATATTTTTCTATTACATACAAAAATTCTATTTGATTTTCATATTCCACATCACTTGGAATAGTTTTAATTAGTTTTACTTTTTAGTAAAACAAAATTATATTATCAATCCTAATACATACCCCTCAATCCATACATTTTAAGAAATGATTATTAATATTACAATGAATGTATTCTTTTAGAAAGTACATGAACATTTGTTAGGTTAAAGGGGTTGGGAAGCAAAACGTAAATGCAAAGAATAATTATCCAAAAGCATACCATGATATGTATAATTAAATATTATATTATCGAAATATATTACAATCAAATCAAGGATCAAGGATATTTAAAAGACCTTGCAAGAATATTTTTTAAAATTGTAAATGCAACCCCTCACTAAAAAGGAACCCCAACGTGGAATTTAGTGTAACTGACTTTATAAGACTAACCAGTGACACTTTCTGAATCCTATTCAAGTATATTTTCTGGAATTAGGCATCCGAAAGTTTATATAAAATAGAATCAAACAAAAAAATCGATTATATTTTATTTCAGACGGACATACGATAATATAAAATATACAGGGTGTCCCAATTATCGACGGCAATACGAAAACACTAGATTCTCTGGGTCATTTTTCGTCGAAAATATCATATAACATTTTGGCCGATTTGACTTCGGTACCAAGTTACACGCAAATAACCAAATTTTCAATCAGACCATGTTTTGCACTCTACTGTGATCAATATCTCAATAACTAATTAACCGATTTTAAATTGTTGATACACTATTAGCACTAGCATACCGAGATCTTTAATTTGACGTTAAGATAAGGTAATTCGGACATGCGGTAATCCAGATACTTACAGGAATGTTGACAATTAGCTGAACGCCATTTTTCTTTTTTAAAGTTTGTTCAAGCATAAGTCGAAAAATCATGATGAAAAATTTTTGTCGGTATAAGTTTAAAAACTTGCCACATTCATAAGCTTTCGTTTAAGCTATAAGATTACGATAGGTCTCAACTGGTTCCAAAGATATACACAAATAACTACTTCGATATGGAAAATATTTATCTTTTTATGGCGTTAGCCAGAACCAACAATATGGATGTGATAGATAATTGATTCCATACACTCCTATGCATTCACACAAACCTTCACACAAACACAAACGTTCTCACACATAAAGGCCTACACACATAAACCCACAAAAGCACACTCACGCATATCACCACAGTTTTAAACAAACCAAGCCTAAAGTAATTGTTGAAAATGTGCTCCTTCAGCTCGAATACATAGACAACAATTTTTTCAATAGACCGAATCAATTTAAGTGTTTGTTGTGACTTGTGGTGAAATTCTTGGATAGTCTTCAGTACGTTGAATCAACTCTTCACGTGAATTAATCACAGTTGCATAGACTTTTTCTTCAAGGCAACCCCATAAATCGAAATCCAACGGGTTTAAGCCTGGAGAACGTGGCGACCAGCTTATGAACCCACCTCTGACAATCCACCATCTAGTGTTTTCGTATTGCCGTCGATAATTGGGACACCCTGTATATAAAAGATGGAATATTTGCATAAATGATACTAGCTATATTTAATAGGATATAAATTATTTATATATGGAGGAATTAATATTATAAATAATCACTGTGATTATACAATAAATGAACAAATATTTTGATCATAGTAGCATTATTTATAAAACACTTGCTAATATTGGTATATTTAAATTATTAATCTAGTTTTCACAAAATTATTAAAAAACATATAAATAGCGTCGCATGATAGAAGAAAAATTAGTTATTAAGTAACTCATGAAGAGTAAAGTATAGGATGATGTGTTACAATCAGGTCAGTACGTGAAGGCTTAAGCGATGATTGTAATAAGTTAGGTATTCTAAAATATATGGTGGAAGTAACAGCAGATTAATTGACACTTTGTTATTTTCAGTAAAATGGATTCTGCTTGAACGGAATTTTTTTCCTATTAAAAAGCCATTAAGGATCAACCCACAAAACTGCTTTGAATTCATTTTTTTGAAATTTTGTCATATCATTTAGAGGTCGACACTATTGAAATATCATATAGATTTTTCTTCAGACGCGACATCTGGTGGTTCGGCCTGGAATATTTTGACCCATTTGTTTTAATAAATCATTTCTTATTTATTTTTATAATATTTTTATAATAATGCTACGCTATTTATGATTTGTAATAATTTTATGAAAACTTGAAAATATTTTATAAATAATGCTATTGTGATCAAAATATTTCTTCATGTAATTTAATATCATGTATTCCGTTATTAAGTACTCAAAATCACTTAAATCTTTTTCTTCTGTAATTGCTGTATCCGTTCCGGACGTTGGCTGCAATTCGAAATAATCCCGTGGAATTTACTCCAAACCATTTTCGCAGATTTGCTAGCCAAGATATACGTCTGCGACCAGGTCCCCTGCGACCTTCAACCCTTCCTTGCATAATAACTTGTAGGAGTCGATATTTGTCATTCCTCATGATATGTCCAAAGTATTCCAGTTTTCGTCGTTTTATTTTATTTAATAGTTCAGGTTGTCGACCAATACGTCCAATAACTTCATCATTAGTAATATGATCCACCCAAGGAATCTTTAGAATACGTCTGATGAGCGATAGCTAAAATGCACGAATGCGTTTTTCTGTATTTACTGACATAGTCCACGCCTCCACGCCATATAGTAACGTTGAGTACACAAAACAATTCAACATGTATTTTGTTTTTTTGGTATTGATTTCTAATCCGTAGTTACTGCTTACATACTGTACCTTGTTTACTATTAGCTGTAGTTCTTCTAATGTTGGTGCTATCAGGACCGTGTCGTCAGCATATCTGATGTTGTTTATGTAGTAGTTATTTTGTATTCATAAATTAAATTGTATTAATTGTAATAGTTATTGGCTAAATATAAAATAACCTTTTTTATAAAACGGTATCCAATAGGATAACGTTTTATCATGAAGTATATATTTAGAGAATAATTAAAGCAGACATTATTAAGCACTTGACGTGAGAATACAATACGAATAATTATTGAAAATAGATATATTTTGTAATACGTACATTATAGTTGTTATATAAATTTAAGTGTTTAATAATTTTAATTAAGAAAATACTATAATTTATCAGAAGTGAGATAATTACCTACAGTTTAATAGAATTTCTTTTAATAAAAAAAAAAAAAAAAAAAATAGAATTTGGTTTAATTGTGTAATGGATCAGTGTATAGTGGAATTTTTTGAACGTGCAACAGTAAGGGAGTTAAAACAACAATTATCAACTCTTAATTTAAACTCATCTGGAACTAAATCTGCATTAAAGGTACGTTTACAAGATGCTTGGTCTTCTTTATCTGTGGAAGAAGTTCAAGTGCATCTATTTAATATAAATAATGAGAATAATATTGAAATTGAAGACGATCCTCTAGAGAGCGTTGATGAAGAGTTAACACGTCTTAGAGAAATCGTTAATAAAAAAAAAGAAATTGCCTCATTAAAAAAACAAATAGCTGAACTTAACGGTACAGATGAAAAAATTTCTAGAACACCATTAAATTTTAGAGACATCGAAGAATTTTTAAATATTTTTACCGGTGATGACAATTATTCCATCCAGAAATGGATAGAACATTTTGAAGAATCCACTGAAATTTCATTTTGCGATAACAGAACAAAATTTGTCTACGCAAAAAGATTAATGTCCGGTACTGCAAAACTATTTCTACGTACGATATCCGTAAATTCTTATGAAGAGCTGAAAGATGTTTTACTGAGAGAATTTGATAAAAAAGTTTCTGGTGCAGACATACACAATAAGTTACGAAATACGAAAAAACAGCGCGATGAAACGTTCCATCAGTACATTTTAAAAATGCAGGAAATTGCAGCCCTTGCAAATATTGAAGAACGGGATATAATACAATATATTATTAGCGGCATATTAGACAGTAATGTTAACAAAATGCTTTTGTATACCGCTAATAATTTATTTGAATTAAAATTAGCTTTAATAAAATATGAAAAATTTAAAAATGCATCAAGCAATTATTTAAACAATTCAATTATAAATAATAATCAAAATATTCCATCAATAAAACATCAGCAAATCGAAATTAAAAATGTACCAGAATATAATAGTGCAAATAAATTTAAATGTTTTAATTGCAACAAAATTGGCCATATAAGTAAAAATTGTTCAGAGTTGAAACGAGATAAAGGTTCCTGTTTCAAGTGTGGAAAATTTGGTCATAAATATCAAAATTGTTCATCAACTTCAGTTTTAATTTTGGAAAATTCATCAATGACAAAGGGTAAAGAACAAGAAAAAAAGGTATCGAATTTTATTTTAAATTTAAATAATAATGAATTTGAAAGCGCAATTAGATACAACTTCACCAGGAGCAATAACAACATGCCATCATTTTATTGTGAATTGATGTCATTGCTGGATTCTGGTAGTCCAATCAGCTTTATACAGCAACAATATGTTCCTGCTTGTTTTGTAGAAAATATTAATACAGATAATTATAAATTCTATGGATTAAATAATAGTCAATTAAAAATTTTTGGTATTGTTAATTGTAGGGTAGATTTTAAAAATAATGTTGTTAATTTAAATGTTTGTGTTGTCAATAATAATAGTTCAAAATATCCAGTCGTGTTAGGACGCGATTTTTTAAATAGTTATGTTAAATATTCATGCAATCCGGTTGAATTTGATACGGCAAATAATTTCAAAATTTTATACGAGAATTTTGAAAATCAAATATTAAATGTAGATTTATTTGGTGAAAATGAAGACAAGTATGAATCCTTGAATTTAGGTGAAAATGTGTCTATTGAAAATAAACAGAAAATAGAGGAAATAATTTCGGAATCATTTTCTCATTTTGGTGAAAAGAAAAATAGTTCAATTGAGATGAACATACAATTAAATAAAGACGAAATATTTTATTGTTCCCCAAGACGGTTGTCATATTCCAAAAAGATCGGGTTGGAAAGTAAATTAAATGACTTAATCCCAAGTAATATTATTCGTGAAAGTACGTCCTCTCATGCATCACCAATAGTATTAGTAGAAAAAAAGAATCGTGAAATGCGTTTATGTGTCGATTACCGCACTTTAAATAAAAACACAGTTCGTGATGAGTTACAATCCTTTGAAAATTTAAAATCAAAACTTATGGGAAAAAATATAACACGAAATATTGATCGTGACTTATCCGAAATAAGGGAAAATGCATCCGAAAATATTATAAAAAAACAAAACAAGAATAAAGAATACTATTACAAAAGACACAAGCCAGCACCTAGATATAAGATTGGTGATTACGTGTTAATCAAAAATCATATAACTATTAGCGGTGTAAACAAAAAGTTTTTACCGAAATATAAGGGTCCATATGAAGTGGCTAAGGAATTTGAAAACGACAGATATTTGTTGAAAGAGGTAGATGATATGCAAATATCAAGAATACCATATAATGGAATTTGTGCGCCACATAACATGAAACCATATTTAAATCTAGAGAAAAAAAATTAAATTGAAAATCTAGAGAAAAAAAATTAAATTGAAAATCTAGAGAAAAAAAATTAAATTGAAACTGGATATTAAAGACACTAGATTGCATAAATATATGTTTAGTTTAGTTAAAGAAAAAATTATTAACGAAATTTTATCAAATGAATGATTATTGTTAGACTATATATATATATCTATATGTAAACATTATAATAATTAAGAATTTATGTACGCATGTGTTATTATATAAGATTTTTTTTTAATAATCGGGACGATTATTTTGTAGGATGGCCGAGTTGTAGTAGTTATTTTGTATTCATAAATTAAATTGTATTAATTGTAATAGTTATTGGCTAAATATAAAATAACCTTTTTTATAAAACGGTATCCAATAGGATAACGTTTTATCATGAAGTATATATTTAGAGAATAATTAAAGCAGACATTATTAAGCACTTGACGTGAGAATACAATACGAATAATTATTGAAAATAGATATATTTTGTAATACGTACATTATAGTTGTTATATAAATTTAAGTGTTTAATAATTTTAATTAAGAAAATACTATATTTATTATTTCACCATTAATTCTTATGCCATGTTGTACATTGTCAAGTGCTTCGCCGAAAATGTATTCTGAATATATATTGAAAAGAAGCGATGATAACACGCAACCCTGTCTTACACCGGATTTAATTTCAATTTTTTCATTTAACGATTGACCTTATATATTTAAAGTTGCGTTTTGATCCCAATAAAGATTCGCAATAATACGAATATCATTATTGTCAAGGCCGATGCTTTTTAGTATTTCGATCATTTTTCCATGTTGACATTTATCGAAAGCTTTTGTGTAATCGATGAAGCAGCATACACGTCACAGCCCAAATCTCTACATCGTTGAAATAAAACTTGTATGGAGAATAATGCCTCACGTGTACCCAATCCATTGCGAAAGCCGAATTGAGTTTCGCTCATATTTTCTTCACATTTTCTATATATCCTTGCATGGATAATTTTTAAAAATAGTTTCAGGACATGACTCATTAAGCTAATAGTTCTGTAGTCGTTGCATGTTTTAGGTGTTTGCTTTTTCGGTAATTCGACGAATGTAGATGTCAACCAGTCTTGTGGTATTATTCCAGTGCTATAGATTTTGTTAAATAATTCAGTCAGTCTCTTTACGCATTGTTGATCCATGATTTTAATTAGTTCTGATGGAATTTCGTCAGTTTTGCAAGTGATATTACATATTGCACTTCTGCAGTTGTAATTTCTGGATCATCATTTGACTGAATTATTGGTTTGTCTGGTCTTTTTGTATCTTCAAAAAGTGTTTGGATGTAGTGTTTCCATAAATCCAACTTTTCTTCAATTTCCAGCACCAGATTACCTAGATCATCTGTAATGTTACCGAACACCCGTTTTGGATAAATTCCACACATAACTTTAATCTTTTTATATAAATTATATGAATCATATTTGTTGATAAGTACTTCTACCTCTTGACATTGTTCACTTAAACATTTTTCTTTAGCTGTCCTTACTTCTTTTTTTATTCCAATATGCCGTATTATCTCTGGATTTTAACATTCGTCTTTGGTTCATCATTTCTATTATCACATTTGTCATCCATGGCTTGCTTTTTTGAGGTCTATCAGTTTTGATCATAAGATCGTTTCGTACTGATATCAATGTACTTTTAAACGCATTCCATAATCCCTCAACGTCATTCACTTCTTTTGTTATATTATTAAATCCATTTCTAATTGACACAGCCGCTCTTTCAAGAGTTTCTGGATTTTTTAGCTGTGTTAAATCATATTTTATGACATTACATGGGTGTGTAATTTTTTGTTTAAGTTTAACACGAATTTTGGCTACAACAGGATTGTGGTCGGATGCTATTCCGGCTCCGGGAAATGTCTTTGCGAACACTACACTATTTCTGTATCTTTTATTGATTAAAATAACATCGATTTGATTTCTGACTATATGATCAGGATTGTCGGCTGGTGATTTCCATGTGTAAAGGCGACGTGATGGTAGTGTTAAACATTGTGTTTGTAATGATTAGGTTTTCTTCTTTGCAGAATTGAACTAATGTTCAATCGTCATTGCTGTCACACGTTGGTCCGTAGACTTGTATAACATTTATGTTAAAATGATTTCCTCTTAGTTTTATCATAATTACTCTATCTGACAGAGGTATACAACTAATTACACAGGATTTAATTTATTTGTTGATTATTATACCAACGCCATGACGATGAATTTTATCTTCATTACCGGAATAATAAATTATGTGATCATCAATTTTACATTCACCCGATCCTTTCCACCATGTTTCACTTATACCCAAAATTTGTATATCCATTCTTTTCATTTCATTGATGACGTTGTATATCTTTCCTCCCTCATACATACTTCTTACAAACCAAGTACCAATTCTAAAGGCTGACCGGGAGATTCTTCGCATCCTCTGACCATTCAAGGTGTGCCCGGGACTGAGGGCCATTGTTGAAATATTTTCAGCCATAATAATTGTTCTAGGAAATAGTTATTACGCAGTGGTTTTCCGTTGCCTTCTGCGTTGCAGTTCTATAGCCTTTCCGTTGTTACAACTCCGCCTGTAGATAACTAATCATAAACCGTTTCGAAATTGAATTTCTTATCCGCCTTAAGTTAGTACTGGACAGGCTGCTACCCCTCCCCAGGAATATTTATTGACTTTCCAATCTAGATCCGTAGTGTTTTGCATAAACAGGGTTACCTCGAGTAGGATGTGATCACTTGAATCACGCACTAACGGTCTTGAATGAGAGAGGCTATGAACTTACTTAATTTATTTATTTAATTAAATTTTTGAAAAATTTAGGAAAAACTGCATTTTGAAAATATCTGCAATATCTGCATCAAAATTATTCATTTTTATAATTTTATTTTAATTAATTATATATATTTTGTTATTTTGTTAATAATAAAAGTTTGAAAAAAAAACGATAAAATTTAATAAAAATATGGCTAGCATAGTTCGGAAAAGAATGTCAATTTTCCTTACAACACGTTCGCTTTTTCAACACGTGTGTAAATTAAAATCTCGCTCTGCTTTTCGTTTTCGCTTCGATATCGCTACGATTTAAATCGACTGTGTAATTAGACCCTAAAACGACAATTACTGTACATTTATTCTCAAACATTGTTGTTGCTAATTCGAATCAATTTCAAATCATAAGAATATAGAAAATTGTTTTTACAAAACTCGGTGTATACAATTTACAAATTGGATGATCCACCATTAAGAATTTAATAATTCTTCAATAAATATGTTACAAATTTTCCGAAAAACTTGCTTAGGTTTGTCACAGTATAGAGTTAATGAGATATTAAGTGCTTATGGTCAGCCGTTTTTGCTTCTTCTTGAAGTGAATATAACAACACAAAATAAAACTACTTACTATTCTAAAACTTACCGTCAGAATCTCGTACCGTTATTTATAACTCTATCATCAATATTCATATTATTTGAATTGACTGTGTTTACAACTGAATGCTCTGGCACTGTTTGCAGTAAAGTTGATGTTATCTATATTTTTGTATACGATATAATACAATATATTTTATAGTGAAATAAAATACAGAAGAAAATTTAATTGAAAATTTAACATAAATTTTATATTATGTAGGAAAATTATGTAGACGTAAATATATTTCATTTTTTCGTTTTCTCCTAATTTAAATTCATTGTACATTTTAATAAGAGAGCATAATCTCAAAGAAAAATTTAATGAATGTGATTAAAAACATAAAAAAAAAAAAAAAAATAAAATTGAATAAACACAAAGAGAACAAATTTATATTTTATGGAAAATACATTTAGTTTTAAATTGAATTTATATGTAAATTTATGCGAATTCTTTTTATATATTGGATGTTGGGTGGCTGTGGATGTGTATGTTTCTCTTATCGTATATCGTATATATGAAGAACAATTTTTATAAGTGTACAAAGAACATAGAACACACACACACCCCATAAAAAATAAACTATATGTTCTCATTATAAATCTATTTTTAATAGGTCTTTAATTATATCTTTTAGGATACATTTTCCTGACTAATATATGTTGTGTGTATTTAATAAACGGTAATAATTTTTCAATTACATAATTTGTTTACGATATAATTTCTTGAAATTTTAGTCTTTCTTTTTTGCACCACTTAACGTCTTAACATATTATTAATTACAATAACAAATATACATTATGAAAATGATATACTCACTAATTGTAAGACTAATCTGATTATGTTTTTCTCGTACTGTATTAAAAACGTGACTGATCACAGTTCTCAAATGAAAATGATTTTAATATCTCTGAAATTGCCTACATTTATAATATTTAAGAACTTTGAATTTAATAAAACAGCACATATGTATCACGAAAGCATACATTCTGCAGACAGAAAAATTTATTTCTGGTTTATCCCTTAAGTGGCAATGACGAGTGTAGCCCGCAAACATTTTCTTTGCCAAATTCGACATTGACGGGCTATGCCCGCCACATATTTAAATGCTTTTTACGACTTAATCAGGTACAAAAGCACCATCCATATGTTTATTGTCATTATATTTATTGGAATTATTTCTAATTTTCCAGTGTCAAATTTGACATATGACAGTTGCAAAGCATTTTGGGTAAAAAAACAAATAAAATTTTCATATATATTTTGCTATTTTTGGGATGTTGTTTTATTGAGTTTATCTAAAGATAACAAATAAATAATACATAATATTAATCATAACCGTTTTTGTTTATACACATCCAATATAATTTTAAAAAAATGTCCCGAAAAATAGCAAACTTATTATTCGAAAGTAACGATGGCTGCGATTTTAGTGAACTGAAAGATATATTAGATGAATCTGAAATTGAAAGTGATAATTCATGGGCAACTGAAAGTGATAATGATGTAGATAGCGAAGATAGCATTAGAGTTCTTAGAAATAGAAAACGTGCAAAACGCTTAAGTAGCAATGACAGTGTTGTTTTTGATACTTCAAGTAATCTTTCAACAATATTCCCGAAATATCACAATTCAGTGAAGTTCCAGGTATGAATCCTTGTACCTTACGAAAATTAGGAAATAACAGAGATGCCCTGTCTGTCCTGCAAGAAGTATTGCAAGATAATTTTTGGAACATGTTGTGAAAGGAACGAATCGGTATGCAGAACAAGTTCTGGAAAATCAGTAGCATAATAAAAAAAAATTACTCAAGGAGTGGTTACCTGTAACTCCCGATGAGATAAGAAGGTTATTTGTTCTTAATGTCATTATTTCACAGGTGAAAAAGCCTAAGCTACAATGGAATTGGTCAATAAAGCTATCATACACACTCCAATATTTGCCGAAACTATTACTTTCAGAAGATTTTTAGGCATTTTCCATTTTCTGCATTTTAGGAATAATAGAGAAACGGAGAGTAATGACAGAATAAGGAAATTACGAACAGTACTAACTTATTTGAATAATAGATTCCGACAACTGTATACACCAAAATTGTGATGTACCTGGTGACGAATCCCTCATGAAATACAAAGGACGTTTGAATTTCATACAGTATAATCAAGATCAAAAGAGCTCGATTTGGGATAAAATTTTACAAAATTTGCGAATCAGAATCGGGATACTGTTTAGGTTTTAAAATTTATGTTGGTCTGGACAAATGCGGCGTAAGGGAAAAATTCGCTTCCAAAAGGATAGTTATAGACTTGATGGAACCATTTTTGGGAAAAGGATACACTTTATTTATTGACAACAGGTATTCATCTCCAAGTTAATATTTAAAGAAAAAACATACCAAAGCTTACAAAACGAGAATTCCAAAGTCGCCCATCTCGTGGTTTACTGTGCTTGAAATGGCGCGATAAATACGATATCTATATCCTAAGTACGAAGCATTTTAATGTCAATATGATAAATACGGAGAAAAAAAGATATAAGAAAGATGGTGGTGTGGCATATTTTGTAAATCCTGAATGTGTTAATGAATACAATAAAGGAATGGGAGGCGTGGATAAACAAGACCATGTTGTAGCATGTTTTCCCATCATGCGAAAGTTTATGAAAGGATATAAAAAGACATTTTTCTACATGGTGGATGTCGCGCTCATGTTTTGCATTCAAAAAGCCATGGCAGAAAGCAAAACTTTACGAATTTGATATTGCAGAGCAATTATTGTCAAAAATAGTCTTACCCATTTATAATACTAGAGAACACCATTTACAAGACGATACACCGGTAATGTTACAGGCTAAGAATTGGAGCCATTTTCCGGAGCACGTTCAACAAACGAGTAAACAACAAAATACTTCAAAAATATGTAATATATGTGCCAAACACAATATACGTAATGAGACTACTTGGCAATGTAAACGATGTAAGGTGCCCTTACATTTACCGAAGTGCACACGCATGTTTCTTTGAAATTAAATCGTAAGGCAAGGGGTTAATTTAGTATTTCATACCACTTTCAAGCATTTCTATATCAGTAAAGGATAGTCTACAAGTACTAGTATTTATATTTTTATCATGAGAACATTATCTAAATGCAGTAGTTTTTGAATTTTTTCTGCAATATTTAAAAAATAATACATTTTAAACCCTTTTTATAATCTTGCAACACGAGCGCATACTCGTGCGGGCAGTATAGTGTTATTCGATTTAGTATGTCAAGCCATTTTTCAAAAATTATCTGGTATTTTTAAGAACTTAAATTTCGGTATTTCGAACAATTTTCAAGAATCTTTATTATGTATTAAAACAAAATCTGTAGACTATAATATTTACGAATTTTTTTCTCGAATATTTAAGAATTTATATCTTAGTATTTGTAAAACATTTATAAATATTTTTAAAACCGGAGGGTATTAGTATTAGTAAAATTTAAGTGGCAGACAGCAATTACGTCGTGTGGTTACTGTAGCACGTTTCTGGAGAACTTTTCGACAATGCAATATTACAAATTCTACGTGAAACTTTCGTACATAATCTAATACAATAAACACATGAAAGAAGTCGATCGTGCAGATCAGTAGTTGACAAACAGATAATTCCAAATTTTTTCCAACAGCAAAATATTTATGAACATTTTGTAAATAAAGAATAAAAAATAATAAATATGCGAAACATTAAACACGATTATCAAGCATCTTTTGGGCATTAAAAATTATGACAAATTGCAATGGGAATTAAAAATAAATACTAGTACGAAAACAAATTACCGTTTGAAGGTACTTTTTTCATAATTTCCAAACAATATGGCCGATTTCTTATTGGTTACTTTTACGTTGAAATTACTTATTTGTTACAAAAATTCCACATTAAATTACATGAAGTTAGATTAGTTCGATTTATGATGTAAAATTGACACAACAATTCAACATAATGCTACTTATACGTAACCTGTCAAGATAGGTCGAAGAATAGTTCAGTTAATTTTACGTTAAAATTAATCGTTATAATATATTTGGTGGCTATTTTTGATAAAATTTATGTGAAAAGAAGAATTAAAAGTATGTAATAGGTATTTCTACCAATTAGTTGCTGAAATAAGTCAAATTGATTTTTTTACGATATCCATCTAAATATACGATATATAATTATGAGCGACGATAGTCACCAATTCTAGAGACAATAATTATTGAAGATAGGTAAATATTTATCGTAACTACAATACATTCAATGTTGGTTAATTTGTTCTTATTATATAAATTTAATTAACAATGGATCCACCTGAAGTGTATCCCCCCTATTTCAATGAAATTTTGTCAGCTTGTGGTACTCGTAGTATAATTGACAATATAAAGAGCAAACAGACCTTAATATATTGGCAGTTGTACCACATGTTAAAAGTTAAAAATATAAGAATATAAAAAAGAAAGACTGGGGGGTATTAAAAGAAAAAAGGTTAAAAAAGTGGTCAGTAGGAAACAGGCCTTGAAATAAGAAACGGATAATTTTAAAACCTGAAATTAATAGTAATAGGTTGTAAGAACAATTAATAAAAATTGAATTTAAAAATTAGTATTATTGTTTTACATTTATTGTAGACAAAATTAAATAGTACAATAAATAGTACAGTACTCATTAAAGTAAAAAACAAAGTTCTTTTTCTCCAATTTCACTTTGTTGGGGATGCTAACAATAAAAACATGCCATTTTACAAAAAAATTTTAACTTTTGAACACGAACTTTTGAAATTATTGTATTTTTGAAGTTGGAAATACTAGCTATTTAAAATGTGCTTCATTTCACAAAAAAAAAATCTTAAAAATGATTTGGATTTGGTCACAGTGTGTATCAAAAGATACGAATTTCGAAAAATTGTGGATAAAATGTGAATTTATACATATAACTTTGTAAGGAGAAAGTGTTTTAAAAATTTACTTCAAATGAAGTCGATGGAGAAAGTTTTCATCTTTAATTTGAGGTATAAATTTTTAATATAGGGTAAAAAGTTATAAATCCTTTTATAACTGTGTTTCATATGAACAATATTTTATATTTTAAATGGTAAAATTTTCATTTTTATGATTGTGCGTGAGGTACTTTGTTTAAAAAAATGTAATAATGTCAGGTTGTCCCAAAAAAATCGAACACAACATTTTTATTAAATATGAAATTCAATCGGTTATCCCGTCACATGGTACTGAATATTATTTTGAATATGCTAATGCATCACTATATATTGTTCTAAGTCCAGTGGATTACCAGAATTCATAGTAATATAGTTACAATATCTATTTATGCTTATGTTATACCACATTACGTAAAATTTATCTTCAGGAAATATTTTTGTCTTGACGAATAAGTAAAAGTTACCATAAGGTAAAAATTACTCTATTTAACTATTAAGTAAGTTTGTATTTTTTGGTTAAATATAGGTAAATTTGTGGTAATATTTAACAATTTAGGTCAAACAAATTATGACGCCTTTACCAAATATACTTTATAGACAAATTTACATATGGAAGTAATTAGGTAAAATTTTACATAAATTATTACTAAAGTATGATCTGATAGAAAAATGACTATCATAATTAGAGGTAAAGTTAAGAAATTTTTTATATGGGCAATTTACTAAATTCCGCTACCTATATTTACCAAATAGGTGGATTTAACTGGTGTCCCGTTTCTATTGCACTGAAATTTTGCCAGGTTGTAGTGCTCATGAAAGTATATAGAACAAACACATTTTTTTTTTCATTAATTTCATTTTGAAGAGGGTAACGAGCCCTCCGTAGGAGTAGAAAACATGATATTTTTGGAAAATCTATAACCGAAACCGAAGTACCACAATCAATTTTGAAATTGGAAATAATAGCTATCTAAAATGTTTTGTATATAACACAACAAAAATTTTTAGAATTAAAATTTTGTTATAAACTTTATGAGCATAAACCTGACAAAATTTCATTAGAATCGGGAGGTGACACCTCAGGTGGTTCCCATGTTAGAGGTAAATATAATATAAAGTCATTACTTTCTACAAAATCTGACCAAATCTTAAAAGTTTTCGCTGTTTTTGAATACAAATTTAGGTGACATTAACATAAAATATATGTACATAAATTGGTTTTTGCTGACCTGTCTATAGGAAATATAACCTAACCATGTAGCTTATGGCACATAATGTACTATACGCACATATGTCCGAGTGCATGTGCGCTATTTATATAATTAATGCCTCCATAATTCTGTGTTTATTTTGGTTCTTCAGAGAATTAATAATATAGAAGGTTTCTAGTAAACTGAAATGTTAATTTCTATGTATACAATAGCTCTAAACCCTTGGGAAAATGTCAAGAGAAAGATGAATAAATTAATAATTAAATAATATAAATTTCTATTTAATTGAAAATTTAATTATGAAATGAATTTATAGCATTTAATTTATTTATTATATTTTTGTATAAACATTTTTACAAATTTAAAAATAAAATCGTATCTTTCATAAAATAAATTTGAATGTAAATAAAATATAACCAAAATACTATTGAGAGAATACAGGTTGCGTGAAAAGTTTCTAGCCTTACAAATAGATGACGTTAACACTGCAAAATAAATAAGTGTATTGGAATATTTCATCTGTCGTATGAATATCTGGAAAATTTCAATTCGATCTGTCAATTCTTTCCTTGCTTACAAGCCATTTTAATTTGACGGACGAGTCAGTGATTATTTTTAACATGGAAAAATTAATAAATCGAGCAATCATTGAATATTAATTTAAAAACGGTTTAGCCGGAAAAGAAATTCATAACAATATGGTAAATGTGTTAGATGAAAGTGTTCCATCATATGCAACAGTAAAAATTTGGGTTGATGAATTTAAACGTGGTCGTACAAACCTTGAAGACGAACTACGTGAGTAACGTCCAAAAACTGCATCAACATCAGAAAATATTCAAAATATACATGAAAATGTTAGTGAAGATCCAAGTATGATTACGCATGAAATTGCTGATACTATAGACATCTCAGACGAACGAGTACGACATATTTTACATGAAGAATTACAAATGAAGAAGTTGTTTGGAAAAATGGTGTCGCACACGTTAACAGTTCAATGAAATGTCAATCGTAAACAAATTTTTCAGCGATATTTGAATCGTTTTAAGAAGAATAAAACCGATTTTGTGCATCGTTTTATAACTATGGATGAGACTTGGATATACCAGCATAATCCTAAATTGAAACAAGAACGTTTATAGCAGACTAAGCATGAACGAACGACAAAAAAGGTCATGGCATCAGTTTTTTGGAATGCAAGAGGAATTTTATTGATCGATTATCTTCAGAAAGGTAAACCAATCAACTTAAATTATTATTGTAATCTTTTGGATCAATTGGACACAAAAATCCGTAAGGAATGACCCGGTTTGCAAAAACAAAAAATCATTTTTTATCAAGACCATGCATCAGTTCACAAAAGTGTTTTGACCATGACTTAATTCAAGGATTTAATATACGAATTGCTGGAGCAACCACCGTATTCACCAGATTTGGCTCCCAGCGACAACTACCTAATGAAAAAAAAATTTCTCCGAGGAAAGTATTTTTCGTTGAATGAAGAGGCCATAGCAGAGTTTCCGGAATCGTAGTTTAGCCACGGGATAAAATGATTGGACTAGCACTGGAGTAAATGTATTGAATTGTCGGCAGATTATATTGAATAAAATATACTACATCAAGCCAATAATAACAGTCTTTCATTTCTAAGCTAGAAACTATTCACGCAACCTGTATTAATATACAAAAAAAAAGAGGAAAATGTAGCCGTCATCATTACCGTCATCAAACTAAATCACAAACAATTATGGAAATCTTAGTGTAAACACCATTTTATTTAAATGAAACCAATTTAATGAAAATAAATGTATATAAGATAAGAAATTTTTCTATATATACACCCAATGTGCAATATTTTCCAAAACTTTTGTAAGAACCAAAAACACAGAACTATTATTTACGAGTTAAATATTTTATTCAAAAAAATTGTCTCCGCATATATTTGATATTTGAATACTATGATTTTCATAAGTTAACAATTTTTATCCTTTGAATCTCATCAATATGTTAGTATAATTTTTGTTTCCTATTTAATTTTCCAATTTAACGTTATTGATACCTACTCTGATCTTCTCCAGTTATTTATCTATAAAATTCCTGAATATACGTAAAATGTTATATTCATACGATAACTATCAGCATTATAAAATATTTTCGGGATATGAAGATTTTCACAGTAAATGTTTTATCAATAGTTTAATATTTAACACCAACAGTATACCTCCTATTATTGTTAGTACTATCAAATCAAGCACTTTTAGGCTGACTTTATTTTACATTCATTTTCATCCCAATAATAAATCACTAATGTGCCATGAAATGAAATGAAAATTGTACGTGTATATGTATTGTAATAAGTACTAAAATAGATAGCACCAGTAGCAGTGTTTTCAAATTTACAAAAGTTTTGAAGTTCTTGTCTTTTTATAGGTACAGAAAAAGTAAAATTCGCATAAATTAAAAATAAATATATGTTAATATACTTTAAAAATATATTTATAAAAATGTGTGTGTGTATTTTAGTCATAAAAGCGTCCACCTGAAAATTTAATATTGATTTGTTGTGTTGGCTTAGACAAAATTTATTCTATAACGTATACGTAAAGACTTTTAAAAAAATACAAAAAGTTAAATAAACTAGAGTATGACGACTATATGTTGCTAGAGGGTATATGTTTGTATCGAGTGTGTGTGGGTGTGTGTACACAAGATTAAACGAGAAGAAAATTAAATTAATAGTACCAATTTAAAATACAAACAAACAATTTAATTTTATTTACCGTTTCGTTTGAAAAGCAGATTGGGGGAATTGATATTGATGCCGTTGTAGCACCTGCACTATTAATGGACGAACCATTCAATAAATAATTTGGTGATGGTGGTGATGTTGTTGTTATTGTTGTTGATACTGATGCTGTTGTTGGAGGATGATTTGCAAATAATGGTGGCGGTGGAAGAGTGGTGGTTGTTGTTATTTGTTGAGATGGATGTGACATTGTTACTCCAGTTATAGTATCACTATTTATATACATTGGACTCATTGAATACATACCAGTTGTTTTTGCATGTGGTTGAGCTAAATCGATCTACAAACAATAAATAAATATGTACATAAATAAAAATATTCTATGTAATATCGTATTGAAAAATGAGGAAAATTGAATACAATTATAGTTGTATGTGTGTTTGTGTGATTTTCACAATAGTTAATTAAAAATTATTTTATTGTGTGTTCGCTTTTGTATTAAATTTGAATTATATGCCAATGAATTTTCAATATAAAATACTAATAATAAATCACATTTTTTTTGTACATTATTATTTTGTTGTGTTGTATTTAATTGAATTGAAATAATATCTGTGCAATAATTAATTAATTTATAGTTATAAATTTTATTAACTTACTTGTGCACAAATGTTTGTTGATTCATACGATGTTTTTAATTGATTTATTCTAGGTCGACCTAATGTTGAACTTACAAATTGAAATCGCTGGCCTGTGGATGGCATAACTAACGGTGGAGTTGATGACATTGGTGATATTTCTGCATATCGTAAGTCCTATTATTAATTTTTATTTTAATATTAAATGTTTATTTAATTTTTTGATTTAATAAGACGTGTGTGACAAAAATTTTAAATTTTCAATGACATAAATCAGTCATATATTTTGAATAAGTTAATAGACCAAAATGACCCCCCCTTTATTAAAACGGTAATACAATGCCGTATATTACTGAATAGCCAATACAGTTTTGTGTAATAATAGGTATACCCAGTTAGCACAGATCAAAATTTTCGTACTTAATTAAAGTATGATCTTAGGACCAATAAGTGCGATCATAGGTCGAATGTATAGTTTTCTAAAGGACGATCAATCTTCCTAAAGTTTTTATTACAATTTATTTATGATTCAGTGCACATATTAAGTATGAAAATTAAGAACTATTGAGACAATAACGACGTACTGTAATGATTGATAAGTTTTTACTCGTTTTAGGTACGATGTTATCTTACTCTTACGGACGACCGCTTTGTTTAATTTCTGTAGCAAAGTTAGGTACAATTTAAATACGGCAATAGTACCTATAAATGACGTATTACGTATTATAAGTACTAATATCGTTCTCAAGTAATCCTTTAATTCGTACTTAATATAATTCACTTCAATTTTAATATAAAACGCTTTTCTTGTACTGAAATCGAGCTCTTTGCCGTACCTAATAATTATTATTATTCAAATAGTCATCACATGATTCAATGTCAAACTTCGTATACGGTGTCATTTCTTGTCGTTTGAACTCAATACTTTGAAATTTTTTAGATATGTAAATGTTTTTGACGTTGTTTTAACATAAACGTCACATATTTTTACAAAATTGTAAATATTGGTATTATTTTTAAGTAATAATATTTTTATTATAAGATTAAAAATGTATTTTAAACCATCGAAGTTTAAAACACCTATTTTAGAATCAAAATGGTGTCAATATTTGTTGATAAAATACGGCACAAAACTTGTATATGTCAAACTTGTATTTTATATTATTTAAATGATGTGGAAACTTTGAATCCACCTATCTTGGACCAGTTAAAATTCGATGAATTATTGTTTTCTGTAATCCCAGCTCCATTTCGATGAATCTCACTGAAGATTTCTCAGAAATTTACACGAAATCACTATATGTTTTCTTCATTAAATTGTTTCAAATGGTCGACCTGGACATTCTTACTTACTTACTTACTTACTCCATGGCGTTATAACCCAGATGCGGTTTTAGCCTTCTCCAACACACTTTTCTAACCTGACCTATCCGCAGTCAATGTCTTCCAATCCCGAATTTTAAGGATCTTTATATCACAGTTTACTGCATCTAGCCATCTCGCCTTAGGTCGTCCGGCACTCCTTCTACCTTCTGGTTTACCATTTAACAGTTTTTTCGGCACACGATCCTCCTCCATGCTTACTACGTGTCCAAGCCATCTCAATCTATTGATTTTCATTGTTTTGACAATATTTGGTTGACCGTACAACTTGTCTAATTCAAAATTGTATCTTCGCCTCCAACCATTCGCTGTTCTTTGACGGGACCAAATATGCCACGGAGTACCTTTCGTTCGAAAAACCTGGACATTCGTCATCACTTATTACAGCTTCTGCGCCTTCTGTGATTCATTTATGCCATTTCATAACTTGTACTTGTAAGTTTAAGTGTCATGTGTTTGAGTCACATTTTTATCAATTTTAAAACAAACTTTAATATTGGTTCTTTGTTTTTATATTGATTTTTCGACCGGCGCACAAAAACAGTTATGACTTTATCGGTAAAAACACAATGCTGCTACGCTCACTACGCTGGTGACGCAGACCTCCCACAATGACGCTGTGCCAAAATCTCTCACTAAACTTCAACTCAAATTTTTTGTAGTATTCCATGTTTTTTATAAGTGACACTGACAATTAATTATAATAATTTGAAAATAAAAAGTTGTTTTATTACCACTAATTTTTTCGTTTAACAAATTGTTACCTTCTATTTTGACATATTCGGTTTTATTTAAAAATTTAAATTTACTTATTTCTCTCACTCATAGAAAATTTTTCTCGTACTCAGCCTCAACGGGGGCAACTTAGAAATTATTCTAATTTGTGGTGAACGTAGCGAACGAAAACTGCATTTAGGGAAGAACGATATAAAATTATTGTTCCCATTTAACAGTGCAGTGAGCGAGCGCAGCGGCATTGTGTTTCTACCATTTGTGTTGTATTTTCGTTTCTACTGATTGTAATGTCAATTAATTTTTGACAGTTTGTTGAGGCACATTCACAGAACATAATCACAAAAATTTACGAGGTGGTGTTACGTGTTCTATGGTTTTCATATCCATTCCGATATATTATGGGACAGAGGGTGTATATCACATGCATGTACATATGCGATAACGATGAACAAATATTTTGTAAATGTTAAACATAAACTTCAGAAATATTAAAATGTAAACTGAAGGGTAAATAAATATAAAAACGCACAAGTAAATTTTATTTGAATATTAACTCATTTTTGAATGTAAAAATATTGCGAAAGAAATTTTATTGATAATTATTTATAAAATAATGCGAAAAAAATAATAAAACGCCAAAAATATTAATGAACATTCAAAAAAGTTAATTAAAATGTTTCAGAAATATGAAATTTTTTTCTTTCATATTCTTTTAAAAAACAAGAAATAATGGTTTAGAATTTTTTTTTCTAAAATGGCTGTTCAAATATTATTCCATAATAAAAATACAAAAAAAAGAGTAAAAATGGTTTCTGATGGTTGTGGTAAGTTTAATAATAAGACCCAAGAATGACTTGTAGTTATTAACTACAGAAATTAATACCATTTTATGACGCGATGTGAGGTGATAGGTAAAAATATTTATACGTTGGATCGAAAAATTAGTTGGTAAATTATTTCTTGGGATGTGTCTGCTGATGTTATTGTTATTGTTACGAGTATAAGAAAAAATTGTAAACATAGATATTAGCCAAGCGGATATTATATTAATTGTTTTGTTCAAAATAATAACTTACCTTTATGTGATTATATTTATTATAAGGTCTCATTGTGTGATAATTTGTGTTAAAAGTTGACTGTAAATGTTGTTGTTGTTGTTGCTGGTGGTGGCGCTGCTGTTGCAAACCATTAAATGTATGTTGTTTTAAATGTTGTTGTTGGTGTTGTTTTTCATTATTATTATTATTATTATTATTATTATTATTATTATTACCACTACCGCTAAGTCCACTTAGAATATCACTAGCTAAACCGTGGCTATACGATGAATTGTATGATGTTATTGATGAATTAATAGAATTTTGTTCAGCCACAGCCGCTGTTGCGTACATATTTGGATTTTTACTATTAATCCATTCAAAACATTTTTCATCATCATCTTTGTCATCAATTTTTGAAGCTATATAAAATATTGTTATGGTGTGAAATAATGTATTATAAAAAATATATTATAATTAAATAAAATAAACGATCGATAATATACATTTATTGGTTATACCTTGAGGTATAATATCCGGATTTTTATCAATATTATCAATACTTTCGATACACAAATCTCTAATCATACCGATGTCTTGTGATGAGATAATAACATTTCGTTGACTATTTATGGTATAATTTTCACAATTATTACGATCACGTCCAGTGGATCCACGTATGCGAACAATAAATACAATTATAATAGCTATAAACATCATAACAGCAACACAACCTATTAAAATTATTAAAAATGGGCGCAAATTTACAATCGTTGGAACGCCACCAGCACTAATACCACCACCAGCACCACCAACAATATCCGATGCAAACAGGATATCAGTTTGTTTTTCTGGATTTTTTAATGTATAAACTAATAGATAAGTTGAATTGCTGCGACCACGCATATTTTGAGCCATTATAAATACATTATATTCAACACCGGAATTAAGATTTGTTAATTCAAAATATGGTTTACTGTAAAAAAAAACAAGAAAAAGGTTTAATTATTTTTAAAAAATAAATTGTTCATAGTTCGTTGTTTTTTTTTCTTATTTTAAATACATTGACTTTTTTATTATTGGATGCTGACGATCACCGACTGTATACACTTCTATAATAAATTCTTGCTGTAAACCACCATCAAATCCTTGTATACATTCTATTTGAAATCCATTATATGTTTGATTTAAAACTGTACAATTTGTTAAGGGATCTGGTTTTCCTACGTTTTTTTTATTTAAATATATTTTACAAAAAATTATTGAAACATTAAAAAATTTGTAATTATTTTATTTTAATAAAAATGTATTTAAGATTAAATAACTTGTGTTTATTTATGAATAGTTTTATTAGACACCATGGGGTTTTTTGTGTGTGCCTTAAGTTCGATTAACAAATTAAAAAAAAAAATTAATGTAGGCAATTTAAAATTCGTTAAATAATCTATTTAAGGAGTTAAAGAAAAGATTTTTTTTAAATTTACTGCATATAAAGTCGATGGTATGTTGGGTATAGCAATCTTGCAAAGTCAGCTGCGACCGAACGCGTTCACAGGTTGCGGATAATGCAACGGCCTTTGATATAATAGGTTAGCTATACGAATAAAGAATATGTAACTGCGGACAATCTGGCTGCAGTGTATGAGAATTACTTAGGGGTGTTGTGTGAAAGCAGCATTCGATTAAAATTTAGTTAATGATTCAGTGATTACACAGTAACTACGAATCAGCGGTACCATTATAACTGCTGTCAGAAGAGGTGATATACCCCTCTAAAATGCCTTACGTACGAATTTACAGACTGATTAAGTTGGTTGAACGTATGGTTAACTACCAACTTCGGAAAAATACAAAAATTATGAATTCTACAACACGACCTCGAATCAACGACTGAAGCAACGAAAATTTAAGAACAATGATTTAAAACTCTTGCATTTTGGAATGTTAGAAAGGCAAGATGGCTTGATGCAATATACTGTGATATAAAGATCCTTAAAATTCAGGATTGGAAGACATTGACTGTGCATAGGTCACGTTGAAGATGTGTTGAAGAAGGCTAAATGGTTATCAACGATGTGTAATGAGAAAAAATGGCCCGAGTATGGATTTGGACATAAATTTATAGCAATTGCGCCTTCATATGAATTAACTGATGATTAGGCTGTTCTGTAATCTGATCGGTAGTATGTGTCTTCGAAGGAAATTTATAGAAATTTCATGTATAAACCTTCATAATTTCATTTTAACCTCGCATAACAAATTTTATTCAAATTTTGGCTATCAGTTAAATAATTTCTGCAATTTGATCAGTAGATAAGTGTCCCTTATTGGGTATATATTTTCATTTGGAGAACTTGTTATAACCACTGCATACTAACATTCTAACGAGAAGCAAAAAAAAATTAGTAAATTTAATAGTTTACACAAAAAGTGCTTCTATATATGTTACAAGCTCGCTAACTAATTATAGACATTTAAACTATTATAAATTGCTGAAATATCTTGTCTATTCCAAACTCCATAGATTCATATTGTTTTGCCTTAAATACATACGACTAAATTTCTATGAAAAGCATGAATTTTTGAAGGGTATTTGCAACAATAACAAGACACAAACAAAAATACATATACCGGGTGGCGCCGCCCAAATATTTCGCAAAGGATAACACAAATGACAAAAAATGTTTTGTTTTTCCGGAAGGTACGTTCTATTGTAATCTTAACCTTGACCTTCCGGGTCATTTGAAGCTTAAACCTTTTTTTCAAATAGATACCCATATTTTTGACTCCAAATTCAGAAATGAAATTTTGAAACTTTTACTATCAATGATATATTTCAAGACGGAACACATAAATAAATAATTTTTACCATTTAGTAGCTTGGCTTATAACTTAAGTGGGGTAAGCTAAATGAAATATTTTACATAATTGTAGCAAAACATATTATTTTTAATTTTTTCGTCAATAAAAAGTAGGTTGCGCTGTTAGTTTTTAAAAAAAAAACTCATTTTAGTACAAAGATGTGTATTTCTGAAATTTTTTCGTTCTATAACTTGAAGTAATTTAAAAAAAAATATTACCACAGATAAATCAATTTAATTTAATTTTCTACACAAAATCGGTGAACTTACATTTTTTAAATTAACCTTAGTTTCGAAGTTACAGTTAATTTAAAGATAAGACTAATAAATATAATAAATTCTTAGGACCGTATCACGAAAACAGGGCAAAATGAAAATTATGTCAATTAGTAATTTCGGCTTTAGAATTATTTCTCCCATCATCTCCCTTGAAGTAATGCGCACCGCTCGTGGACACCCCGTATGCAATATACAATGTACAATTTATAAAATAAACAATAATGATAATCATGATGTTAGGCCTGAATGACGGCAATAGTCGCTATATATTCAGTATATAAACAAATTTTATTATATATGTTGGTACTCCTAAATATTTAATAGAACGGCTAAATTTTTCCTCCATATAGAAACAACACATTAACAACAACAAAATCATGGAATGGTTTGAAAAAGGTAGGGCTACAAACTACAATAGATAATTTCCATATTCCATAAAAAAAACCCTATACGTAATTATTTAATATAAAGTATATAAATAATATACAATTTTTACATTATTCAGCAGCTAAATGTTGTAAATACAGAATGTACCAGATTTCGACAACCACATGCCATAGAATTATAGAGTCAATAAATTATCTGCGTGTCGAATAACTGTTTCCATAAACACACACACACACACACACACACGTTTATCTTAGTTATAGATTATAACAAAGATCTTGAATAATTCTTAGCTCCGAAGTATAAACTCTATACAAGTGATCAATATCAGTTCAGTTAGGTAGACAGATTTTCAATAAGATTACGCCATAAATAGATAACCCATAAATTTAAATATCCTGGTCATGCTATAGAACGAAAAATACTTGTACGTTCGTGTGCATATCGGTACCATTAATGTACGTAACAACCCAATAACTAGAAGGACCAATAATGATTCGTTTGAATGAATAGGATGCTACATAGTTGGTTAAAGTGTCGCCAAAAAGTGATCAACATCAATTGGTCAATGTTCACAAGATTTAAACCTTTATCGTCGACCTTCAAGCATACATCATTACACTTTGACTGGTTTAATTTTAAAAAAAAATACGTTTTCCTATGAAAGCCGCTGCGCGGTTTGTCCATTGCGAACTTTAAAAAGTTCAAATGTACCGGTGATGAATTCAACGAACGTGACTATTTACAATGAAATTAATTTGTTAGATGTTCTTTACTAAAACTCAACATCATTTCGTTAATTGCAGTACAATTGATGAATTGTTATATACTGCCATGCGAAGTAATTTACCAACTTGGCTGTAATGAATGTTTAGTAGATGTCATTAGCCGCAACTGGAATCACGTGACTTGCTACTATTTTATCAGATTATTTTATTTTATTAATGTATAAAAACGGCAATAACAACGGTGACAACTAAATTAGTGACGAAATAATGTATTTTTGATTATTTGCATCATTGTCATTGCTGTCATCATCAGAACCATTATTCTTTGAAAACTATGACATTATAATGTAATTTTTTCAGAAAATAAAAATTAAAAAAAAAGTAATTCAAAATTATGACCCTCGAATTAATGCCTGAAAAACACGCTTGTAGAATTCAAATTTGAATGCTGTTATTAATTAATACTTTTATCTTACAACTATATTAATCACATGGAGTGGCTTTTGGGACACCAAGTATTCAATATTGATTATATTGTAATAAAGTAAATGAGGGATTTACAAACGGTATTGATTACTTTAATATTTTCCAAATAATATACGGGTTGTTAAATTATTACAATATTTACTGAATATTTGATTAGAAATAATGATTTCACAAAGGTAGAAATATATTATAGGGTAGACTCGACTACGTGACCACATTTTTTGATATTTTAATGATTAATTTAATAAATATCTCAATAAGTATATTTATTTAATATAAAACTGAATAGGCACCTCTAACTACTTACCGCTAAACATTTGCAGTGAAATGACGTTTAGAATCGAGAAGTTTCTAACCCGCATATTGATGTAAAGAAATATGGTTAAGATATTTAGCAAGTTATTTAAGAATTTTTATTATTTAAGGTGAGATGTCGAGGCAATTTTGATTACCTAGTGCTACCCGATTTCTCGTGTTTGTTTTAATTTATGATTACTTAAATAATATCTTTTATTAGCTCAAAAATACCCTTCCACTATATTGATGTTTTTTGGTTATTGATACTCGAAGTTAAAATTCTCATTATTTATACATAATTAATTTAATTTTCTAATATATGAGGGATGACGAAACATTCTAAAATAATAAAAATAGTGCCGCAATATTAGTCGGAGCCTATCCTATACCAATTAAAATTATTTAAAGTATACAGATAGCTCAAATTTTTTAGGATCATAGGAATTGATATTAGCGAAAGGGAGAAGTTATGTTAATGAAATGTTATCACTTGCAATTTGACAGAAGAAAATATCACGTAAAATTTTTTTAACATAATTTTCTAATTTGCTTTGCAGACATCTGAAATACGTTGTTCTACTCATATTCATTAAATATTAATCATCATCAATTTATTTATTGTTGTTGTTTATAATTACAGGCATGCTTTGTTTTGTGTGCATTGTTCATACGATGGTAATATGTGCAAAAAAATTTGCTAGGTGTTTTCCTCTTTCCAATACACATTACAATATTTTATTATAATAACTTTTTCGTTTCGCTAATATCAATCCCTATGATCCTAAAAAATTTGAGCTATCTGTATATGCTTTACATAAGTTTAAATATTTATATTATATATATTAAATGATAACATAATATAAAACCGAACCGGAACATCAAAAATGGAAAATCCTTTTCGATATATTGGTAAGCTGAATTATATTGTAAATAGGTGTATCACCCTTAATAAATATGTACATAATATTCTATATACCAATGGCGTTGGTTCAATTAGGGCAAATGGGGTAATGACCCATCTATTTAAATGTTGACACTGTTTTTGCTTTAAATGCAATTTTAAAAATGCCATGTTCTTCAACAACACATGTACATCTGGAACATATTTACAGCAATACAATTGAGCGTTAACAATTTTAAACATCTATAATATCAAAAATATATTTAATTTCTGTATCGGTAAGAAATACTATTTTATCTCGCTTTTATAATGTCGCATACATTGAATGTAAAACCGAATAGTATCCCTACAAACAAAAATTCGAATGTTCGTAAAAGTAAATTGATATCGAAGGTTGTCGGTGGAGAACAAAGATATATATATATGTGTAAAAATAAAAAAATAAATAATCAGCGATTAATTGCTAAATTACGCAGAAAGTACACAGAAAAACACAAAAAATAAAAGAAATTACTACTATTGGAATTGTTCTTCTACTACTTCGATTACATCGTCACCTCCCGATAAAATTTCTTCTTTTGTTGTTGTGCCAGACATTTTTTCTAGCATTTTAACGGTTAACTTAACAATCGATGCTTTGGTAAGTTTCCAGAAAATATCAGCTTGTGAATTTATTTCGGCATCCAGCACTTGGTATTTGTTATGAAGATACTGCAGTAAGCTATATAAATCATTCATTGGTAAAATAACACCAATAGTTTCTGATAGCTAATTTTAAATTCATCATCAGAAAAAGAATACGATGATTTCATAACAATTACTGATTTTTGAACGCATGTACGTAATTCATAAAATCGCTCCAACATGAAAACCAAACTGTTCCATCGCGTTTTCGAACTCTAATACAACCGAATTCTAATACAACATATTTTTGAAGATTGTTGTCGTTTGTCACTGGTGAATTTCTAAAAAGTTTTACAATTTTTCGTATTTTATGTGTAAGAGGAAATAATCTTTTATGACTAACACGAAGTTCTTGTTCAATATATTCATCATTCGAAACGGTAAAATTAATTTGATCAGGATTTACTGCATTATTTAGTAAGTCATCATCATCGCCGCCTGACTCGGAATCGTCATACATTTCAATCATATCATCATTTTCTGGCTGTTCAAATTCATTCAAAATATAATATCATCGTTGTCTGACTCGAAATCTTTATACATATCAATTATATTAATTTTCGGCTGATTTATAATAGTGGGCAAACGTATCAATTGTCATTTTTTTTCATTAGTTAATATAGTTTTTTTATTTATTTGTTTATCACTTTTAATTTCTAAAAAAAATAATTAAAATAAAATAAAATATAATATTAAATAAAAAAATAAAACAAAAATATAAAGACATTTTGTATAGAAATGTTAAATGTCAAAATAACCAAAAATAACAATGGCCGCATGACACTTAAAAAAACAAAATTGTACCACGTTTGTTATAAATTCGTATAAATGCAGTAGTGGGAAAAAAAAACGCTTATATTCGGCTTTAATGTATTTTATATGGAAAATGTCGCAGATTGTTTCAGGGTGTGACATTTTAACCTTTTCTCATTTTTGGATTAAATTCAACTAAAAAATTCAACTGTCTTAGAACTTCTTTCCGATTTCCCATCGATCGGTATAGGCACACACCACCACCACTGGTGTATATACTAACGATATTATTATTTTATGCCAGATAATAACAATAACGGGAGAATTTTACAATAAATATTATTTGTAATAAGGAATATAAAAACAACAATAACAACAATATTGAAAATGTTGTTTTTTGTTGTTGTTTTTATTTACAAATACCACTTGTTTTGCCTAACTATGCTATTTTGTTGTGAGGATGTTAATGCTTATATATGTGTAGGTGGTATGGCTTAACATAAATAAAATCAAGTTAATTATAACATAATCTTCTTTTAAAAAAGGTATTTATGTATTCGAAATATATTGTAATATACATATTATATATCTGTTTCATATACATACCTGATGGAATTATAGTATATATACAAGGGTCTATTTGCATACCAATTTCATTGCTACCCCAACACAAAAGGGTACCATAATCCTAGAAATAAATTTTTAGTATAAATTGTCTATTATATTTATAGTAGATATAGTAAAGGAATATAATAGTATTAGTACTAGTGTGCACAAATACTAAAATGATTGTTGTTGTTCTTGTTAAAATACCATAACTATGTATTTGATATTGTATCCGGGACATATTTTTTTATTTAAATTATTTTTATTCTCCCAAATACAATTAATTAACGCTTTAATATCCATCATTACTATACCAATACTACGCACATACATATATATATTTAATGATATGATAACAACAGCAACAACAATAATAACACATGGACTGAAAAATTTCCGAAAATTCTAAGAAGTGGCGCCATTAGAATTTTTTTCATTTGATTTTTAGTTAGCATCAACCTTCAAACGATACGTGTTAAAATTTGACAGCAGTCCGACCATTAGTTTGTGAGATATTGCATTGTGAGTGTAGCTACTTTTGTTATTTGAAAAAAGATGGAGAAAAAAGAATTTCGTGTGCTGATAAAATATTGCTTTTTGATTGGAAAAAATATTTCTGAAGCCAAAAAACTGCTTGACGAGCATTATCCCGACACTGCTCCAGCTCTTTCAACAGTACATTTGTGGTTTGCAAAATTTAAAACCGGCCATATGAGCACCAAGGACGATGAACGCAGTGGACGTCCAAAGGAGGCTGTTACTCAAGAAAATATCAAAAAAGTCCACAAAATAATTTTAGATGACCGTAAAGTAATGTTGATCGAGACGAGATAGCTGAGGCTCTGATGATATCAAAGGAGCGTGTTGGACATATCGTGCATGAATATTTGGTCATGCAAAAGCTCTGTGCAAAGTGGGTGCCGCTCGAACTCACAATCGATCAAAAACAACAACGTACCGATGATTCAGAGCAGTGTTTGGGCTTCTTCAACCGCCATAAAACAGAATTTTTGCGTTGATATGTGACAATGGATGAAACATGGCTCCATCATTACACTCCGGAGTCAAATCGGCAGCCAGCATCATGGACAGCAAGCGACGAACCTCGTCCACAACGACCAAAAACGCAACAGTCGGCTGGCAATTTTATGGCATCTGTATTTTGGGATGCACCTGGAATAATTTTCATCGACTATCTCGAAAATGGAAAAACCACAATAGTGACTATTATATAGTCTTGTTGGAGCGTTAGAAGCATGAAATCGCTAAGAAACGACCGCATTTGAAGAAGAAAAAAGTGCTGTTTCATCAAGACAACGCACCGTGTCATAAATCAATGAAAACGATGGCAAAATTGCATGAATTGGGCTTCGAATTGCTTCCACATCCACCGTATTCTCCAGATCTGGCCACCAGCGACTTTTTCCTGTTTGCTGACCTCAGCAGAATGCTCACTGGAAAGAAATTTAAGAGCAATGAAGAGGTGATCGCCGAAACAGAAGCCTATTTTGAGGAAAAAACGAAATCGTACTATAAAAATGGTATCGAAAAGTTGGAAGATCGTTGGAATCAGTGTATCGCCCGCGAAGGGATGTATGTTGATGAATAAAGTTTAATTTTGCAAAAAAAATGTTTTTTTCTTAGAATTTTCGTAAACTTTTCAGCCCATGTGTTACGTATGCAATATAAAAATATTATTAAAATAAAAGTTATTACATTTTCTGTCATTGGCGTATAATGAGCTGTAGATTTAATCTTATCTACTGATAATAATGATGCTGGTATATCAATAAATTCAGTTTCAGTTGTATTGAATTTCCATGTAAATATTATATCATATGGATTCGCATCAACTTCACATATAATTTTAATTGTTTCATGGCGTCCCGTACTATATAATATTTTTTGTCCTTGACGACATATTGGTGCAACTAAATATATATTTATAATTAAATAAAAAAAATAATTGTAATTAAAACGATGCATTTATTGTGTATGTGTTTGTGTGTTGAACTAATAAATTTGATAAAAATATATTTTTTCCTGGTGCTTGAATAAATGTTGTGTGTTTGTTCAATTCCTTCCTTCTAATCTAAATATTTACTAATTAAATTTGTTTATATAATAAGAAATCTTAAATTTTAATGTATAAATTATACAAATAAAATATACAGTATAAATGTGATAAATGTCACAATCTGAATCAATTTTGTAAAAACATGTGAGACGCAGAATTTTGCAGCTAATTTTTGTACATTCATATGTACTTTATTATTTTGATTTACGAATTTGGATTAGGGACATTTCGAGGATCTTACAAGGATAATTTTTAAAATTCGCATGCATAATTTTTTTATAATTTATACACCTCATATGAAAGGCGCGGAATTAAGTAAACTTGATGTTTTAAGGATCGCGTGCAATAACTGGATGGAATTTCATTGATATCAAAGATATGATTGCCATGATGAGAATCAAGCCACCCGTCACAGCTCTCATCATATTGACTGTGGCGTCTCCTAGTATTCCATGCACAGTCAACATATATCTTTCGAATAGATTCCCATATCATTCTCTGATGATACCCGAAATCTTCATGTCCAGTAACAATTTTTATCAATTTTCTCAGGGTTCCACGCTCCATGATTAGAATTAACCAGATTTTATTTACTGTAGCTGAGCTAGCTTAGATTGCCAACATCTGCTCATCTGATATTACTTACTTACTTACTCCATGGCGTTACAACACGGGTGCAGTTTTAGCGCGAGATGGCTAGATGCAGTAAACTGTTATATAAAGATCCTTAAAATTCCGGGATTGGAAGACATTGACTGCGGATAGGTCAGGTTGGAGAAGCGTTTTGAAGAAGGCTAAAACCGTACCTGGGTTTTAATGCCATGGAGTAAGTGGTAAGTAAGTAAGTATTTTTCCTCTAGGTATGGTTTCATTACCAAATTTTTCGGCCATCTGACACAAAAGATTCTGCTAGGACACATTTTTTCAAAAACTTGTAGGCGAGATATGATGAGTGACCCTACAAGTTTCGCATGCCTATAATAAGACACTTTTGACGTTCGAATCAAAAATTCAAAATTTGGTACTACTATAGTAGTTATATTGGATACAAACCCCACATGTTATATAGCACGTTGAATGCAATAAATATATATAATTGGTTGGAGTTGTCAAATAGGCTTTATCAATTTAAAATGGATGCGATCTAATCTGTTTCCCAACTGAAGACATTTAGGTTTCTATACACGTTATCTTAAAATCCACGTATTTCAAAAATTGGACAATGTTTTGTATGTTGCATCGTTTTGACCACCAACAGTTCGAAGTAATATAATATATTTACTATACTTGAAGCGAAAAAATCTCACTCAAGGATTTTCTACTTTTGTATTTATTTACTATATTTTTACTAAAGCGACGTGGGCTAACTTTGGCAATACGAGTCGAATTTTTCATTGGAGAAGTATTTTGTATCTCCATAAAATATTCATATTCAGACCATCGCTGCATTTGATATTCTTCAGTTATCAACAGATCACCACCAGCACAAATTACAGGATAATCAGAATTGAAAATCTTACAGATAGGCTTATATAAAGCCACCATTTGACTGCATCCAATTTCTATAATTTGCAACTGATTTGTAGTATACAGGTTACGTGAATATTTTCTAGCCTTACAAATAGTTAGCGTTAATACTGGTAAATAAACGCGAGGGACGTCCAAAAATTGCATCAACATTAGAAAATATTAAAAAAATACATAAAATTGTTAGTGAAGATCCCAATTTGACTACGCGTGAAATTGCTGATACTATAGGCATCTCAGATGAACTAGTACGTCATATTTTACACGAAGAATTACAAATGAAAAACTTGTTTGGAATAGTGGGGACGCACACGTTAACAATTCAACAAAAACTCAATCGTTTGTCAGCGGGATTTGGGTTATTTTTAGAAGAATAAAATTTAAAAGAATTTTGTGCGTCGTTATGGCATCAGTTTTTTGGGATGGAAATGGAATTTTATTGATCGAATCTTCAGAAAGGTAAAACAATCAACTTACCATTAGAATATTATTGTAACCTTTTGGATCAATTGAACTTAAAAATCCGTAAAAAAAAGACCACAACACAAAAAAGTCATTTATCATCAAGACAATGCATCAGTTCAAAGTGTTTTGATTATGATTAAATTCACGGTTTTGAAGTACGAATTGCTTGAGCATCCACAGTATTCACCAGATTTGGCTCCCAGTGACTACTTCAGAAATCTCAAATAATTTCTCCGAGGAAAGTATTTTACGTCGAATGAAGAGGCCATTACAGCCGCAAACGATTATTTTGCAGAGCTTCCTGAATCGCTCTTCAGCCACGGGATAAAATTATTGGAGGAGCACTGGAATAATTGTATTGAATTGTCGGGAGATTATTGAATAAAAAACATTACTTCAAGCCAAAAATAACAATCTTTCATTTCTCGGCTAGAAATTTTTCACGCAAGCTGTAACATTATATTGACTCAATAAATCCGTCTCTGTTATTATCCGAAAAATCACATGAAGAATAGATTTCTTTTCCCAATAATAACCCATCCAAGCGGTTAGAGATATCCATTCCTTATTTTTAATCTGATCTGAGCAATCCATTCCTTATTTTTAATGTTTACATTTAATATTTTGAAAATTGCCTGCTAGTCGATATTGAGACAGATGCCTCATAATAATCAAAATATCTTCCTATCTGCTGACCCTTCTTGTATGGTTTAAAAGGTATGTGAAAGCAGTTTGAAGAATATTACTTCTTTTTCATCAGCATTAGCAAAATTTTTGGAGCATACAATAGAACGAAAGCGATGTCTAGTCGCAGATGACATAATAATTTACAAATACAACAACTCCTTAAATATCCTTAAAATAGCGGTAGTTTTTGTGAGTTAATTACTTTTTATGTATTTTATGAGCGTAATTAATTATTTATTTAATGCGTTGTGTGTACTTTGCAATTATTTATGAAGACAAAAATATACACCATCGAAATATTAGGACCTTGCATTAATAATGTCGATTAGATAACAGTTGGCGTAACTGACGTTGTGTGCATCGGAACACACCGCGGCCATATTCATTTTTTTTGTCTGCCATTACTCTATAAATTTCAGTTGAAGTGTAAACAACAAAGTTTTTTTTTGCTTCGAACATGTCGAATTACGTGCGCCTGGAAAAGTTGTTTTGCGAGGAATTTTAATAACTTTCTTATAATTTGAAGAAAACCGCTGCTGATAGTTATCGATTGTTGGTAGAACCTTACAGTGAACATGCTCCAAATCAAAAAACTTGTGAACGATGGTTTACGCGCTTCAATTTCACAATCAAAACGCGATATTCATTGCCAGAAGGTAATGCTGTGCATTTGGTGGGATCAGAAAGGTGTGGTGTATAACGAGCTGTTAAAACCAAATGAAACGGTTACAGCTGATCGCTACCGACGACAACTGGGCGAATTGGCAAAAAAATTGAACGAAAAACGACCATTGATAGCTCGAAAACACCACAAAGTTTTATTTCACGATGACAATGCCAGACCACATCATGCAAACATCGTTAAGGAAAAAATAAAGAGGCTCGGTTGGGATCATCTTGATCACCCCCCGTACTCTCCACACCTTGCTCCTTCTGATTACCATTTGTTCCGATCAATGCAGGTCAGTCTGACAGATGTACGCTTTCGAAATGCTGAAGAAGTGCGAAAATGGGTCGATGAATGGATTGGGACAAAAGATGAAGAGTTCTTCAAACGAGGAATCAACAAACTTCCCAAAAGATGGGAGGAAGGCATAGCTAACGATGGGCAATATATTGGTTGATGTACTCAATCATTTTTTTATACAAATAAATGCCATTTTCAAGCCAAAAAATCGACATTATTAATGCAAGGACCTAATATTTATATCAAATTTTTGATCCATTTTCTTCATTTTAACTGCTAACAATAAAATAATTAATGTTAAGATAATCAAACATAAATACTACCACACAAAGTATAAAGTAATTTGTAAACAACAACAATAAAATACCATTTATTAAAATAAATATGAATATAAATATTATATAATTCAATATTTAATTTTCTCACAAGAAAACTTTTGCATTCTTTTTTCATATCATTTTGTATTTATTAAACAATACTTCTTTTATATAATTATAAAATATATATTTATTTAAATATTATTAAAGTTATTAAATCGGTTTATTTATATATTTTTAGGCTATTCGACGAATTGAATGTTTCTGATGTTATACAATAATAATTTGATATTCATTAAAAATACGTTTTAGTTACTCATTTTAGAAGAAAATGGATAAAATTGAATCAATATAAAAATTAATATTTATTCGTAACTTATAATAAAGTATAAATATTTGTTCTATACTTTAAAAAGATACACAAAATAATACACATTGTAAATATTTGTATAATAAAATAAAAAGTTATAATAATAATAATAATAATAATAAAAATAATAATAATATCTAAAACCGCAGCCTTTTTCTCACCAAACAAAAAAAAATTTCCATTTCAATTAAATTCAAATTTAAGTAACAAATAAAATAAACGAAAAATATGTTTAGAGTAAAAATAAAACCAAAACATAAATAAAATCAACACGGGCTGAAATAAACAAAAATTAAACTTACATTTAATATCCAAATTCGCTGAATTACTTGTTCCATCGCCTTCACGATTGCTCCCAATGCACGTATAAAGACCGCTTCTCGCCCGACTAACATTTTGTAATACTAAACTCTGGTTTGTAATAATTATTCCCTCCGGCACATTATTCTCTAATACTTTATCCTTAAATTAAATTTATATTAAATCGTCAACAACAACAACAACAACAACAACAAAATAACAATAACAAAATAAATACAAAAACAAACAAATAATATGGATTTTAAACGGGTATTTACACACGCGATACATAAGTGTGTTGTTGTTATTGTTAAATGGATGAATTTAGCAAGGAAAAAGGAACATTATTGGTTATAGTGAAAGATCTAATCGTACTTTATTTTCAATTTCTTTTATATAATTATTTCAGGTCAACTATATTCACCGATACAATTTTTGACTTCTTCGAAGGAATGGAAATATTGTGCGATAAGTTCATCTTGCAATCTTCGATATAAGTGGTAGTCAGAAGGTGTCAGAAGATGTCACATCAGGTGACTACGCAGGGTGTGGTAGGACATTATAGCCCCGTGTTTTCATATATGTATGTGTACTGGTTTTGAAACAAGCGTTATTACATTGTTATGTAGTTTCCATGTCTGCAGGCCAAATACGGCAGTTTTTATATTCATCGCCAGTAACCGTTTCATCATGTTTTATTAGTTCATAGTAAACAGTTATCGTCTGATCTCACCAAATGCATGGTCTGAATAATACGTACTGTTTGCAAATGGTTCTTCGTCATTGTTGTATATGGGCGTCATTAAAATTAACACACAATCCTACATCAATTTCACTAACCAGTGGTTTATCAATATTTACATTTTTTGTAACGGAAACACCATTACACGGTTGAAAATTTTGGACTATTTTTTAAACTATTTTTGGGTACATATAGAGAGGTCCACACCAAAATTTGATTAAATAGTAAATTTTAATTGATAATCAAAACATTATAGATTAAATTTTAAACCTAAGAAGTTTAAAAATATTGTTGCCGAACCGAAAAATTCGTTTTTTTGTAAACTTCGAGGGTTTACCATAAATACCGAAAATATGAACTCAAGTTTCTTTTACTTTTTTCGAGCACAATAAATTAAGCACAGCAGCTGTTATTGTGCAGGCTTTTGTTGCACTTAAAACACAATAAAGCAAGGACTCTATCTATTACATTGTGGTGGTAAAACAAAATATGTTTTAAGGACAATATTACGATCGCAATAAAAGTTAATTGTTAATAAAAACTCAGTATATTTGTGGAGAAGTAAAACCGAATAGACACGTATTTTTTTTATTAGTCGGCTTTGGACAATTATCTTTAAATGTATGTGAGGTAGGGAAAAATGAACCAGGTGTTTGTTTAATGGCATTTCACGTTCTGGAAAATTGCGTAATCAAACATTCCGCACCAACAATTAATTTGGGAAAATTCAAAATTTTTTTCTTTAAAAATTAAAGCTATTTTATCTTTCTATAAATTAATTTAATTAATCCATGTATTTATTTCCGAAATACCATATTTGGGAAACAGTTGTGAGCAACGAGAAAAACTCCGTGTTTGTACAGGGTACGTAAGGTATTTGATGACATCCATATATGTAACCGTAGTTTCTATAGGTAATTGTTATTGCAATATTATTTTCTTTTCAAATCGTTGATGGAAGATTGTATTATCTAATACAAAAAATGAAGAAACATGCGTTTATTGTTGCTATATTTTCGAAACACACAGATTTAGAAATTTCCAATTTTCTCAATTGCTCCCGATCATTCGTACATAAGGTTCGCTGTGAATTGGAAGTATCATATGGCCATACACAATTTGTTGCAAAACACAAAAGGCATGAAAACTTGCGGACACTACACAATATATTTAACAAATACGAGTTATCGTTGACGAAAATTCTTCAAAGTCAATCAGAGGACTCGCAAGACCTGAGAACTATCCAAGGTCAACGAATAAGCTTAAGCACGCAGAAGCTCCCAACACTTTATGGTTTTTCCTGATGAAAAAACTTTGAACAAGATCAAAAAATCAATCGAACAAATGATACATGGCTATGTTCAGAACCTACAGAGGTTCCCCGTGTTATGCACAAGAAATTTCTAGCTAAACTACATTGAGGTCTTAGAAAGTGTTGTAAAACCCTGCAATAATTAGTGTATGTGGGAACACTAAATATATAAAATTCAACCGCAATACCAAAGCATTATCGAAATAAGTATTCGAATTATTTAATTCAACAATAATAAACAAATAATAATTCCCTTTTATAATATTGCAATTTTTTAATATTTAAAATGACAGTTTCCTAATTTAATTTTTCAAAATGTAAATGTATTTCCTATATAGTGCTCGAAGAACTTACGCTTTTGACAAATTCTCCATTAATGAACTAGATATCGGAGAAATTGCTCATAAGACATTGCATCCGTTAATTTAAAAGATGTTTATATTTTTTATGAAATTTTTGTGTTAAATCTGCTGACAATATTTTGTACTGTTGATCGACTGGAGTTATTGTTAATGATGTGTTTATCAATATTTTGTGTGTTTGGCGGACTAGTTACTGATTTTTGTGCAACACGATTACTATTATTTAAATCGGTATTACAGCGGAACAGCTATCTGTTACTTGCATTAACGGTTGAAAAATTACACTATTTCTCATTGCAGTTGGAATATTATTTAACTCACAATCGCTAAGATATTGTAGTAAAAAATATTGATAAATTAAATTCATCTACAACTCAATTTTAGTAAAATTTTTAGTAGTAATATTTTTGTTATTGTAAAATCTGTCTAAATTTGTGTTTATATGTTATTTAATAGTAGAATCGAAAAAGGTTAACACTTTCAACTTTCGTAAAGTACATTAATTATCGCAACCTCGCAATCACAATAATTTACTACAGCCGCAGTGAAGTCTCGCTAATGCAGCACATACATATATTTTTTTTACATGTTCAAGTAATTGTTTTACACATAAAAAATAATTTTTAAAAATCTATTTGTTTTTATTGTTGTTATAGATTTAAAAATAAGCTATTTCGCAAAGCTAAAATATAAAACTATAAGTGATTGCGGTGTACATATTATATTAAATATTTATAGTTTAAGTTGTTAAGAACATAATTTCATGCGAGAAAGAGATGAGAAAATAAGCTTTTTTGTTAAAAATTTACATAAAAGATATAAAATAATAGAATTTTGAATATTGACATGTGTTGCATAATTGAGGATTTACTCTTTTTATATACGACCTGAATGATGTGAGGCTGGTGTTTTTCTGTATTTTAGGATGTCATGTAGTAAAGGTTTAGCTACCACAGGTATGCCACCAAAAGCACTTATCATACCAATATTAATAAGAACACATGGTTGAAAATTTTGGACTAATCCGTAAACCAAAATTAGTTTACACACTTTTTATAAACTAAGAAATTTTACTTAATAAACATTAAACCATTTGAGATTAATTTTCAAACCAAATTCACTTTTGTACAATATTGTAAACTATTAGTATTCATTCATTCAAGTAATAATATTATTATTTTAGAATTAAAATTATATTTTAAAAACCATCGAAGATTAAAACACCTTCGACAACCGAAAATAGAAAATATTATAAAATTACGTTTACAAAATTGTGTCATTGTATTTTAAAATCGAAATGGTGTTATTATGTAATGATAAAATACGGCACACTAGCACACCACGTGTATATGTCAAACTTGAGTTCATATTTTCGGTATTTTAAACCCCCGAGGTATAAAAAAAAACGAACTTTTCGATTCGGCAACAATATTTTTAAACTTCTTTATTCTATTTAATGATAAATTTGATTATTATTTTTAAACTTTCTAGGGTTTACTTTTTAATCAAATTTTGGTGTAACCATTTTGTAAACGTAATTTTATAATATTTTCTATTTTCGGTTGTCGAAGGTGTTTTAATCTTCGATGGTTCTTAAAATACATAATATATATTGAATTTGGTTTGAAAAGTAATCTCAAATGGTTTACTTACTGGTTATTCGATATGGTTAATATTTAATATTTCTTAGTTTATAAAAAGCGTGTAAACTAATTTTGGTTTATGGATTAATCCAAAATTTTCAGCCGTGTATATATAGCAATAGAACGTATGTCAATAATAGGTATACTTAAGTCTACCATTCTCTGAAAAAATTTGCACGTTTCAGCCGTAAACGTCAATATATACCAGACAGAGGAGTATGAAATGAGCCTTTTTTAAAGGAAGAAAAACACACTATTTAGAAAAGAAAAATCAAAAATATTTTATTCAAAATAACTTCTATCGCTTTCTACACATTTTAACCACCTTTCAGGCAATTTTCGTATACCACGTCGAAAAAATGGTGTTGCTTTGGACGAAAACCATTCAGATAGCCAATTTTCAACTTCTTCAGATATTTTGAAGTGCTATTCTTTCAAAACATGTCCCATCGATGAAAACAAACGGTAGTCCGAAGGAGCCAAGTCTGGTGAATAAAGCGGGTCTGGTAACAGCTCCCATCCAAGCGACTTTATCGTATCCTGAACTGGTTTTGCTTTGTGTGCTGGTGCATTATCATGTTGCAAAATTACCTTAACAGATTTTTTCTTTCTTTCTGTCCATTCTGGTCGGTTATCTAATAATGCATGGTTCAAATCGATTATATGTTGTTGGTAGCGAACCGTATTAACAGTTTCACCAGGTTTCAGAAGTTCATGATACACCACACCTTCCTGATCCCACCACAAACACGAAGCATTCTCTTCTTACCGAATCGTTTTGGTTTTGCAGTCGATGTTGCTGCTTTACCTGGTGTAATCCATGATTTTTTGCGTTTAGGATTCTCAAAATATATCCACTTTTCATCACCAGTCACAATTCGATGCAAAAAGACTTCCTTTTGTATTGTTGACGGGTGCAATTCACAAATGGTTTTTCGATTTTCTTGTTGCCTTTCAGTCAATTCATGTGGAACCCATTTTCCACACTTTTGAATCTTTCCCATTGCTTTTAAACGATTAGAAATTGTTTTTTGATCTACATTTAAGGCTTCTGCAAGTTGTTTTTGAGTTTGTGTATCATCTTCGTCCAACAATGCTTGCAATTCACTGTCTTCAAACTTTTTTGGTGGTCTTCCACGTTCGTCATTTCTCAAATCAAAATCTTTGTCTCTAAATTGTTGAAACCATCTTTTGCATGTTGCTAATGATAGAGCATGATCACCAAAAGCTTCTGTTGAGATTCAGCTGCGTTTTTCTTAAAATGATAACAAAAAACTAATGATACCTGCAAATCGTTTGTTGAAGGCACAAAATTAGACATTTTTAACACGATAAAATTTTATGTTGTTGTATTACAAATGGAATTTACCACACTGAATGTTGTTGACAGATGTCAAAACAATAAAAAAAACATCGCATTAAGGCTCTTTCACAATTACTAATATAAGTACAGCCATTTATTGGCAGCGGCTCACTTCATACTTCTATACTTGGCAATACATTGATTTGTGCAATGGGTGTGCGTTCTCTGAAAATGTTTTTGTGTTTCATGCTAAATGTAGAAAAAATTACGTAAATTATAAAAAGAAAAAACGAGATTATAATGAGAATGTAATGAAACGAGATTATCTAGTATTTACAATCGCGATTATAATCCTAAAATAAATGCAGATTTTGAAAATCGTGTAACAAACCCAAAGTGAAAAGCAGATGATCCACTTTTGTCGGGATAATCTCGTATAGTGTTTTATAATCCTAGAAAAATGCAGATCTTGAAAATCGTGCGATGACAAACCAAAACTGAAAAACAGATTATTCACTTTTTCGCGATAATCTTCTATATGGTCTGTGTCAGTAGTTTAATTTGAGTGACATTAAAATTTAACACGGTACATCCATTCATCAACGAATACAATCACATCGCTCCGCACGCACACAGATCTTTCACTATACCGTTACCGTAGCATTTACATTAAAAACACAAAATCACATACAATTACGAATAACTTATGTATAGGTGTGGGAAAATGCGTATATAGATTTTATTTATACAAGCACAGGGATATAAAGGGAACAGTAAAAAAAGGACAAAAAAAGGATAATCATTAAATAACATATATGAAGAGGGAAAATTAAATGAAAATGTTTGTTCTTATATTTATTTACTTTAATTTATTTATTTATTTTGTTTTTGTTTTTATTTTATTTTTATTCGATTTTCTTCTTCATTTCAAATAATTTCAGTTTTTCTTAATTCTTTTTTCACATAACATAATTTTTATTTCAACGTAAATACATTTAATGACTTTTTCTCATGGTTATTTATTAAAACATATGATTATACATATGTGTGTGTTTGTGTGTGTTTGTGTGTGTGTGTGTGTGTTGTGTATGTATATACTTACATTATGACGCCAACTAATTTTATATACAAAGGGATTTGATTTAATATTGCATTCAAAATATACATCAGCTCCCTCGCGTATTGTGGTTGTATTTAAATTAGTTCCGAATTCCAAAGTAACAACTGGTATATCTGTGATTTCAATAAAATATTTAAAGTTTAAACATGAGAAAGAAAAACAAAAAAAATGTACATGTTTTTTTTTCCTTGCTCTTTTTTACTATTTTATTATTAATAAATGTATGAAATAAATATGATGCTGCGGTAAATTCAAAAGGTAATGGGTGTTGAGAAATATATATGGGGTAATTTTGTATGGTTTGGAAAATGTGTGTATTTAAGAGAGAGAGAGAGATGATATAAGGGAAAGCGGCACACGAAGGATCTAACATATATACGTTGTTGGTATTTAACAAATAAAACAACGATATCATGTTGTTGTTGTTGTTGTTGTTGTTATTGTTGTTGTTGTTGTACAGGCGTTACGAAGAACAAAAAAAAAAAATTTTATGAATTACTTTTCTTTACCACAAATTAAAAAAGCGCACAAAACAAAAAAAAAAGGATTTGAAAAAAGGAGACTTTTAATTTTTTTTCCTTTTTTTCTTTGAATAATTCTACCATCATTATTTTATGTTATGTTAATGTATGAGGGTTAATTTGTTAACTTTTTTCTGCTCTATACTCTCTGGAAAAAAAACCACCCAGAACTGTATTCATTTTGCGGTGATATTGTGTTGCCGTAGTTAGATGTTGAAATAGAAAAAAAAGGATAGTCTAGAGATAAATTATTCAAAAGTTGATTTTTTTTTTTACTTCATACTTTTTTCACTTTATCACAAAAGAAAACTTATAACAAAAAAAAAGCACAAAAAATAATAATTGTCAAACTGAGAGCAACATTAAAACAAACAAAAAAAAAAACTTTTAAAATTTGTAATAACCAAATAAAGAACAAAAAAGAAAAAAGACGACGATGAAGATTTAATTAAGCAAATTTATTACATACTTTTGGTTTATTTAAAAAGTTCAGGCACAACATCATCTCCACTTTTAGTTTAAAATTTATTTTATTTTTATTTTTTTGCACATTTAGAACAATTTTTAAATGTAGATAAATATTTTTAAGCGTACGATTACATGGAAATTAGCACAAGATTAACAGAGGGGGTTGGGGATTTATTAAATGTCGTTGAATATACAATTTTCTTATGCACACACACACACACACACACACACACACACACATCACAGGGCACACGCACCCTTCTCAAATAAAATAAACATGAATTTTCATAGCGATAGAATAAAAAAATTTTGATTTTAACCTTTATATTTTATATTGTTATTGTTTTTTGCGCTTGGATAAGGCAGTGAACAGTTTACACAAACGCTTTTTTATTATATCAGTTTTGATTATAATACAGGTTCCGTGAATAGTTTCTGGCCTTACAAATTGATGACGTTAATACTGGCAAATAAATATTTGAAATATTTCATCTGCCACAGGAATACCAATGGAAAATTTCAATTCGATCTGTCAATTCATTCCTTGTTTACAAGCCTTTTGAAGTTGACGGACGAGTCAGTGAGTTTTTTTTTTAATATGGTAAAATTAAAAAATCGAACAGTCATTGAATATTTATTTAAAAAAGGTTTTAACGATATGTTAAATGTGTTAGGTGAAAGTGCTCCATAATATGGAACAGTAATAAATTGGGGTGCTGAATTTAAATATGGTCGTACAGGCCTTGTCCAAAAGCTACATCAACATCAGAAAATTTTGAAAAAAATGTGTTAGTCAAAAATACAATTGTTAGTGAAGATCCAAGTTTGACTACGCGTACGTTATATTTTACATGAAAAATTACAAATGAAAAAGTTGTTTGGAAAAGTGGTGTAAAAAACACTACCTCAAACTAAAAATAACAATCTTTCATTTCTAGACTAGAAATAATTCGACGCAGCCTGTCTAATATTTATGGTATAATTAATAAATATATTAATTTTTAGGATCTTTACTTAGTTTCTGGCGGCTTGCATAAGAACTGGCCATTTCAGCTGCAACAGTGTATTTTTTTCAGTTCTTGCAATGTGTTGTCCGGCAGTGTTATGCAAGAGTTTGACTATACGCTAATTATTCAGTATGACTAGTCGTTTTCAAAACATTTCTTCATTCAATTGGTTCAACTGGCGTTTGTAGATATTAGTGGTAACAGTTTTATTGTGTTTTAGAAATTCTTACTACACTACCAATTGAGCAACCCACCTTGTATTGTATTAATGTCCAAACATGCCACACATTTTTACACATTTTCGTCTCCACCTATATCTGAATGATGAAAATCTGAAACTATATTTTAACATTTTTTTTGTCCAACACGATATTTTTAAAGATATCCGTTTTTTTATGATGTTGATAATGTCGAAGGTGACGTTAATACGCAGTAAAATGTCAACAAATATTGAACGGAGGGAGTGGTAAAGATGAAAATAGGCCATCTTCACAGTATAACTCTTCGAATATGTTGTACTCGAATTCATGGAACCATTTACGGGTTGCGGAAGAGATGTAAAAGGGAATTACCAATAATTGCCGATGTAAAAGAAAGATGCTATGGAACTGTTTTCATCGAAAATTTTCACAACAGATAATTGTACTCTTACAATCTATAAAAGTAAAAAAAAAAAATTACTTTTACATAATTCTAAACATAAATCTAAAAACAATGATAAACGTTTTTCTGAGATCGTTTCATATAACAATATAACTAAATTTGATGTAGTCATGGTCGATCAAATGACGAGGAAATATACCACAAAATCTAAATCTAGTAGATGGCGTCTCCAAGTATTTTTCAATATCCTTGATTTAGCTGGCATAAATATCTGTATTTTGTACAAGCAAACGACTGGAGAATATATTATGAGACAAGATTTTTTACTCCAGTTATGAGTAGAATTTGCCGCCGATTTTCGAGAAGCCCATAAACAACCAAAAGAATAAACAAATACGAAACGATCATTGCCTAAATCTACTGCAGACGTGTCAAATAGGATATTGTAACGAAAATTTGTTCTAAATGTGAAAAATATGTTTGCGGAAAATGTACAATGGAGATATCTTTTATATGTAAAAAATGCGTTGTACAATGAATTAAAAATTCTTATTCTCTGTGTTTGTAATAGAAATCGACAATATACAATTTTTTTTAATTACAATATAATAAAGATAATTTATTTATTTCCTTCCTAACATCCATATTTCATTCAATCAATCAGGAAACATGAAGTCCGGTCATTTGACCAGCGATGGTGGAAATAGGTGCAAACTAAGTGTTGGTATGTTTAGTGTTAATAATTAATTTTAATATATAATACATAGATTACCATATATTTTTACTACTTGTTGGAAAATTACATTTGATGGCGTAAAAAGTAGAAATTGATTAAATTTGTTCACCGTCAACGCCGTTAACGACGTTGTTGGCGTTAAGTTTATTAGCAGCCATATATTTACACTGATTTAAAATGGATTTGACATTTCACGGTGTCATGATGGCATCGTTACCGTCCAGATTATCTTCAGCATTATTTCGCAAACGAACATATGATAACCCACAGAAATATCAATATAAAAAATTTCGGGAATTTATCCCGATATTTACAATATAATGCGAAAGTTACTCTTTGCAGTTTTATCGATTTTTGTGTTCAGATTATAGCACGGAACTAATAATAGTCACACTAAAATTCCTATAATTTTTTTATATTTTAAAAAATTAAATCATGAAATAAAATGTATCTGATACAGCTTGAGTTAACCGAGTTGACTTCTTTTTGATAAACAAAAACTGAATTATTCTAATATCTTCGAATGGCATTTTTAGAAATTTGTCCTTTCCATTTAAACTAATAATTGCAATTATTTTTCTTCTTTTATTATTTGCAACACGATCAGCTGAGCTAGTCAAGGTGCTCGCGTATAGACCATTTAACAAATCAGTTTTCATAATTATTGCACGTTTTATAATCACAACAAGCATCCTAATATGGGAAATTGAAATATTTTAATAATACAATGTTGAATCGAAACTTAAAAAAAGACCCTTTAAATTAATTTCGTATATAGAATGTTAATGTTGTAACACTCAAACATAAACATGATTCCAAGAATAAAATTTTATGTATTTTTTTGACAAAACAATCTTGTAATGGGTCCAGAGATATAGTACTTACGGGTATCACAGCAAACAAACAATATAGAATAAAAAAATATTACCATTTCCATTCGCACAAGATTCGACGGGGTGTTCAGCAGAATATGTTTGTGTGTGTAAGCCTAAATATAATATGTCACTTGTCAATTTCGTATTCCGCGGATTCATCTCAGTAATTTTTTTTTTGATTTGTTTGCAATGTTGGTAAGCATGGGTGCCAGTTTTTTTTTATTGTTTTGCTACATTCATTTGCAAGCAAAGTACGATGACCGATTTGAACATCACAACAATTTTTTTTGTAATAAAATGAATGTCAAAAACAAGAAAAGTTTATAATCACGCATACTTCTTTAATATATATATTACACGAAACGGTATTTGCTATTCTGCAATATACGATATTGTATTACCGTTTTAATGAAGAGGGGCCATAAGCAAAGCATAATTAACTCAAAAGGGTAACTGTAAATAAATTTCCATAACATAAAATAAATACATGTATTTTTTAATTTATGCCAAGTATCACACATTATTAGATTATTGACATAACTTAAAAAAATAGTGTATAACATTTATGAATTCATTTTTAGATTATTATAAAAAGCTTAACGTCGGTCCGCTTATAGTGCCAACCCCAGTAATTCCATGATATTATAGAATATTTCTTTTATTCTTTAAAAAGAAGTCAACTCTCGGGAACTCAAAAGCCCCCTATTTTAAAATTAGAAATTTATAGGTATTTTTGTGTGAATATGCGGACTAACACAATAGCTGGTGATTAGAATATATTGCGTTCAGATTAAAGCTCGATTGGCACATTGGAACATTCTTTTTTTGTTCCATTGTCGTTGGAAATCAGTATAACAAATCTTTCGATGTATTTACTGGTACAATGAAAAAAATACTTACAAATTTTGTGCTTCATGAAAGACTTTAATTAAAAAAGTATAACCCATTTTTAAACCGAAAATATTTCATATTAAAGAAAAATAGTACGTTTGATGCCAACGAAAAGAAGGATGTCTGGAACCCTTATAATGATATACGACATTGTTTTACTAATGATGATGACGATGATGATGAAAATTCAACAAAAGTTACTTTGAACTCTAAATTAGATATATATTTTCATTGGAATTAGTTTGTACAAACCATTTTGTTCTTCTGTTTTTTTTTTCCTGTGAATGCAAACAACAACAAAAACTAAATAAAATTATATGATGGCATGGTCAATAATGAAGATCTCATCATAACTTTTTTAATTGGGGGAATTCATAATATACACACATATTCATAGACCCACGTTGGCATACAATAATATAATGTACCAAAATATATATGTTACTTTGTAAGGAAATAATATGATATGGTGTGTGTTTTGTGAGGCGATATAATACAATAATATGTTCAAGTAGATAAAAATAAATTAAATTTTGTTTTATCATCAAGTAAATCAAAATGTAATGAAATGACATTCTACATTGAGTTGTCATTTTATATTAAAATAATAATAAATTATATTTTGAAGCAAAACATTATATATAGACTAATTATTTTTTTTTCTTTTATACTTACGAAAAATATCCAATTTCCAACCATCTTCTATACCCGAATCAGGTATCAATAGTTGTTCAGCACGACAGGATAAAAATTTTCCTCTATCATCTATTGTTGGCGTAAAACTTAATATTGATGTTGTTATATTCCCATCAGGTGAAATCTTTTATTTAGTCGCACATCCGCACAGCAAACCGCATATATATTCCATATACATGAAACAATATAGAGAAGTTATATAGAAAATACATATTTGTGTGGTTTGGTGATAGTATTCTCATTTTTTTGTTATTGTTTAATTTATGTCACTGTAGATTACCCCTGTCAGTGTCTGTCTGTCATTATGTAATTTGTCAAATTAACAAAAATTCCAAATTTAATTTAATAAAAAGAAATATAAAAAAAATTTAAATATCACGTAATAATACTTCGGGAAAAATTTAAACAATACACAATATCAAATAACATTTTGTTTTGTTGAAATAAAAACCCTTTTCATATAGAATTTCTTAACAATGTCTGTGAACTAGAACTTGTAGAAAATATTATCATAAATAAAATCACTTCAATATTTGTTTTTATTTTTATCATCTTTTTCTTTATTTCATTTTCTTTTTGATAATCTTAATTACATAATTATAAGATGAGTTATTTAATGTACAGGGCAAACCTAAATTTTCAGTGTCATACTCATGCGGTTATCGAAAATTGAATCGAAGGTTATATACAACGGAAGAAGAATATTTGTCATAAAGAATACAGGTTGCGTGAATAGTTTCTAGCCTTACAAATAGATGACCGGCAAAATTTCAATTCGATCTGTAATTCATTCCTTGCGTACAAGCCATTTGAAGTTGACGTGTCAGTGGTAACATGGTAACATGGAAAAATTAAAAGCAGTCATTGAATATTTATTTTATAGAGGTTTAGCCGTACAAGAAATTCATAACGATATGGTGAAAGTGCTCTATCATATAAACGTGGTCGTACAAGCCTTGCAGACGAACCATGCGAGGGACGTCCAACAACTGAATCAACATCAGAAAATATTGAAAAAATACTTGAAATTGTTAGTGAAGATCCAAGTTTGACTACACATGAAATTGCTGATATTAAAGGCATCTCAGATGAACGAGTACGTAATATTAATTAATATTAATAAAAGGTTATGGCACTGGTTTTTTGGGATGCAAAAGGAATTTTATTGATCGATTATCTTCAGAAAGGTAAAACAATCAATTCAGAATATTATTGTAACCTTTTGGATCAATTGGACACAAAAATCAGTAAGAAAAGATCCGATTTGCAACACAAAAAAATCATTTTTCATCAAGATAATGCATCGCAGTTCACAAAAGTGTTTTGACCATGACTTAATTCAAGGATTAAAAGTACGAATTGTTTGAGGATCCACCGTATTCACCAGATTTCACTTCTAGAGACTACTACCTCTTCAGAAATCTCAAATTTCTCCGCTGGAAAGTATTTTTCGTCGAATGAAGGGGCCATAGCAGTATTTTGCTTCCGGAATCGTACTTCAGCGACGGGATAAAATTATTGGAGGGGCACTGGAGTAAATGTATTGAATTATTGGGAGATTATATTGAATAAAAAACACTGCTGCAAGCCAAAAATGACAGTCTTTCATTTCTACGCGAGAAGCTATTCACGCTACCTGTACATATAAAACTCTATATAATCAAAAAAAAATTGAAAAATCATAAGGTACTCAGCAGGCCGAATCGGTTCTGATTAAATTGATAAATTATTATTTGCTGTGTACGAAATTCAAAAATTTAAATTAAGATATTGATATTATATATAATGTACTCAGCATACTGATTCGGCTCTGATTAAATTGATAAATTATTATTTGCTGTGTACGAAATGGAAAAATTTAAATTAAGATATTATATTGAAAAAAAAGACGAAAACTATTACTATACTGCTCTATTGTTTTTAGATAACAGTATAATAGTGCCATCATTGCCAATTATAACTGAGAAATATTAGAGAATTGCAAGGGACCATCATGTAATTACACGTTCAAAATCGAATGGGTTAAAAACAATAAAATTATTACACTGAAGTGAAATAACGTTTGGAATCCCAAATAAATTGGTTTTGGACTGTCAGTCATTTATTATTCGACATGGTATAATCGCTTTGTCGTAGTGTGAGAGAGATGATCTGCAGTTCTGTCTGTAGTGACTGGAGCAAAATCGCGCTTCGGATAGATTAACTAACAATAAATACTTTCAAAATGTGCAATGTTTAACACTAATGAAATTTGTACCCCTCTCTTCGCAAATAGATCCTATGGATTCGTTAGAAGACTAAACATTATGAACCATAAACAATCTTTCTTTGAGTGATGGAGGAAGCAAGAGGTCATACTTTCGGATTAAAATTCACGCAACCGATTTGTTGCTGAAGTTTACACTAAAAAAACATATACAATAATACTGAATATATATTCCAAACCATTCACCATTATTGCGTGGGATCAGCAAATGGTACCGCGACGTTTTGGAGAGTGAAAGTAGACATAGTGTTAATTCACTAACCTTGAATTTTGAGAGGAAAAATTATAGGTTTATAGTCGAATCTGTAAACCACATAACTCGTAGCGGTACAAATGGGAACGGGAACAGGAAATTTTGTGGGGACTGCTATATACATGCCATATTAATCCTCGGTTACGAGAACTCCATCCGGTATCGATAAAGCATTTGGTACTGGTAATCGGATGTGATGCCAATATGAACGTAACACTGTGTGAAATAGCTCAAATGATAACCACAGAGTAGAAGTACTACAGAACAATTTGTGGTTAGAAATAACATGTCATGATCAATGTGAAAAATCCATCTTTGTTAATAGTCGACATAGATAGGTGATTGATGTTATGATGGGAAAATGCCAGAACGGCAATCGGATTGGATGATAATGGATCAATGAATTAATAATTCTTGATCACATGATCAATGAATTAATAATTCTTGATCACATAGCCATTTATTTTATACTTTCATATGGGACCCTTAAATAAGATGAGATTAAAATCAAATACGAGGATGTGTTCAGGGAGAATCTGCGGTAATAAAACATTAAAAACAATTGGAAATGTGGAGACACAGTTAAATGTTTTTTATTGGGCTATGTTAAATGCATTTCCAAGATCATGCTTACTAACTCATAGTGGAATAAAAATTAAACATTGTTTTTGAACAAAAATGACTCAAACCTAGGTCCGGTGGTCCGGAACCATACTCATTGTCAGCCATAGATTGGCATATGAGAAATGGATCATGAAAGAACATCGGAAACGTGGTTAGAACATTACACGATGTAGTCATTCTAAATTAGTTCTTAAGCTTTCTACATTTCTACGAATGAACCCTACGCATGGAACCAGTAATACTTATAAGTTGTTAGTAGCAATACGACACAAATTAGTAGTAGTTTCAGGTGCCATCTGAGACGAATGGTAATCCTTTTGTAAGATAGATGCAAACTATACAAAGAAGACGAAGACACTGCGGTGCTTGTCGTACATATGTCAATGACCGACTCACCTATTCAAAAATCATATGTTCCGATAGACCCTCAAACAGATGCTCAAAATGAGACACTGTCACTTAAATCAACCAGAATAGTGCAGCAGTTGGAGGGGACAATAAGAGGTCTAATTGTAGACTATAGATCAGTGAATTATCCGAAATCCGAAACATTAAGTGTGTATGTGTTAAGAGCTGAAAGTGATAACAACATTTTTTTTCGCTAGTTGAAAATGTGAAATGTTGTGTCGCGATTTGAGTTTAGTTATTTTTGTTCTATTTTAAGGAAAAATACACTTTTGATATGCATCGAATGGTTGTCGAAGTTCACAATAGAAATGATTTTAAAGTGAATAATTTACAGAAAGGAAAACCACCTAATACATACGAATTTATATTATTGAATGAAGACAATATATGAACTTAATACCAACTGTAAGATAAATTAATTGTAAGCCCACAAATCATTTCTAATTGCTTACAGGTGTACGGCCAATGGAAAAATTTCAAAAGAATGGGTTCTATAAATGAATTTTGTGAACGATACAAAAACAAGCGAAAAACTTCTTGTGAAACTTCATTTGAAATAGGCAGCTAATGACATCATTTTTGAATTATCTCTGGTGATAAAAAATCATTTTTTTTTTTCAAATAATAATAAGCGGGCGCGTGTTGGTTCTCAGATATGACATCGCCTACCAATATTTGTGACGTTTTATTTATTTGAAATTAATGAACATTTATAATAAATATATAAATAAAAAAATTTCCTTCATTTTTCACAATAATATAAATAATTCGTTCTAGCTATATAGAAATAAAAATAAACATTAATCATGGCATCATATTTTTATGCCAGACCATACACTGTACCATATTTTAATAGATTATATACGATATCAACTTAAGTATACATATCTTTTTATTTCATACGCTTGTATTCTAGAAGAATATTTATACATTTTACAGCAATTCCTTGATTTAAACACGATATTTTACGTTAGCGAAATACGACAAGAATACTATGGAAATACACCGCTATATCCAAAATCTTATAAAAACGTTAAAACATGCATACTGTTGACGTTGCTAATTTTTTCCATAAAACCATAAAGAGCACAGCTATATATAGATATACGTGCACCTGTAAGATAAGCCGAAATAGTCAAAAATAATCAAAATAATCTTCGATAAAGGCGATATAAAAATTAATTTAAATATTTCAATGATGATTTTTGATAGACAACATAAAATTTAAATGGAAACTTTTAAATTAGGGCTTCGTTTTGAAAATACAGAAATTAGTATTTTGCAGAACAAAGTATTTTAACTACTATTTTTTTCGTAAATTAATTTTGCCATTTTCCAATAAACGAAAAAACAATAATTTTGACACATACTTTAAATACCTAAAATTTTTCAAAATCATAAAAAAACTTTGAAAACTTTCAAATTAATAATAAATAAATAAAGTTAAAATAATTAGCAAAGATTTGTTTTTCGACCCAGTGCCTTACAATTACGTATAAGGAAACACCCATTCCAGTATCCACACGTATCGGCCTGAAAAAAAAAAAACTAATTTTCTTCACAAATACCCGCTGGAGTTTTCTCATAAGTCAGAACTTATTAAATTACATAGTTGGCAGAAGTATAATGTTTCACTTTTAAAAGTATTTAATTATTATTTTAATGTTATATGCATTTTGCTGGAGCCTACATTTATGAATTTGTAAACTTGTGTTAGTAGTATAATAATCTGAAGCTGCTACTTAAAAAATCGAAAAATTAATTGTGTTCTTATGATTTTTAAGACAAATATAATTACTCATAAACCCCTGTGAATGAAAAGTTGTCCAATGTGGATATAAAATTTAGGAAACTATATATAGAATGAATTCATATTTGAAGAGATTATCGTGTAAATCATGGGACACATGTAAATTGGCATTAAAAGTTTGGATATATAATAATAATGGAGACCGAATTTTGCTTTCTTTATTCTAAAGTTTTCACTTTTCATTTATTCCTTTATATATATTTATAGACCATCTGTCCGAAAAACAACCGGAATGAATTTTTAATGTATGAATCTGAAAACGGCACGTATTTGTCGATTTATCTATTGTGAACCGACTTTGACAAACTGTTAAATTTCTTAGTAATTTCCTTCAGTGTAAATACGCAAAAAAGCGCATCGCGTTAGCTACTCGAAAACGGAAGGAACGCGATTCGCGAATTTGACAGTTTTTACCGTAGCCTTACCAAAAAGTGGAGGCGAAGATACAATTTTGAATTAGACAAGTTGTACGGTCAACCAAATATTGTCAAAACAATCAAAATCAATAGATTGAGATTGCTTGGACACGTAGAACGCATGGAGGAAGAGCGTGTGCCGAAAAAACTGTTAAATAGTAAACCAGAGGGTAGAAGGAGAGCCGGAAGACCTAAGGTGAGATGGCTAGATGCAGTAAACTGTAATATAAAGATCCTAAAAATTCGGGATTGGAAGACATTAACTGCGAATTGGTCAGGTTGGAAAAACGTGTTGGAGAAGGCTAAAACCGCACCCGGGTTGTAACGCCATGGAGTAAGTAAGTAGTAAGTATATTATTAATGAAACGCTTTCATTATTTGGGGGGGAAAATTTTGATGCGGAAGAGAGGATTTGTTATGAGCGCACAGTCCGCAACTATAAAAACCATTCACATATAAAATACGAATAACCATTTTTGGCATTCGCATTTCCGTAGTCTGGGCTGCGGAATACGGACCCATAAAAACCAAACCTTAACTCATCATACCGCTTCGAAAAAATTGTAATTTGTTTTCGAATTAATTCGAAAGTCGCATAATTGTCTGTCATTTAAATTTGTCGGTAAAACATGAATACGGAATGTCCACACCATGATTATAGCGATTCGCCTAGCATGAAATATAGTGATTGAATATTTCTATAGTGTGGTCAATCACATATTCAGAAATCGCTAAATTATAAATTTTTGTGTATTAAAGTTTTGTATTACAGTTAAAAAAATATTCAAAATAGATTCCTTATCGTATTTTATTAATTGTTATGAATTTTGTTTCCCAAAATGTTCACAATTTTTCTCATGATTAGTATAAAAAATACAGTACATACAAATGTGTACATTCAAACAAAGTTCGTCATTTAAAAAGTGCACATTTCGAAAAAAAATCGAAAACTTGGCGAAAACATTCTACGTACGTTCATAGCAACGGTGCCGAAAATGTAAATTCGAAATTTCGTCATAACACAAATGAACAACGAACGCTACTGAACGGTCAGACTCGTCAGCTGTAACTTTGGTTATACATATCGATGATGAGTCTCACTCGTCACATGTATCCAAAGGGTTAAAATCGCTTTTGTTGATAATTCGTTAATTTTTCGGACCATTTCCTGTTCGAATTTATCTTCTGTTCAAAATTACCATATACATATGACTTTCTATTTTCTAACCAAAAATTAATTGATTGATTGTTTTTTTCAATAATCCAATAATACGGTTATTTTACGGACGTAGTATACTACGCGAGTATAAAATTCAGATTATGATGATCTTTTTGAGATGGATAAATATTTAAATAAATAAAAAAATTATGAATTAATATAAAATGTTAAGGCTAAAGTTTTAATAATGTATCGCTGCTATGTATATTTATACACAATTATACACTAGCATTTGCAAATAGTAATATAAACTGTCTTACTATAGTTCAATAAAATTATTGTTATTATTAATATAATAATCCATACTATTGAAATAATGCACAAAAGTATTCATTTTATTCATCATGGAAGACCTGACAGAATACTTATATTTTGGTGGTTTTAGAGCATTTCAACATTTATATTTTCAACTTAACAGAATGACTACGCTACGAAACATGTAATCCGTCAATAAATTTTGTCTAACAATAGAAATTGATGTATAAAAAAACTTATAAAAAATTATTTGCTATTTATTGAATGTTACATTAATTTTAATATAAAAAAGGTTTATATTGGCACAAATGCAATCAAATTGGACTACTGAACAATGTTAGTGCATCGATTAGAACAAAAAATTTCTGACCAACATTTACAACAGATTATTGTGTGTAAGTAATTTTTAATGATACGAAAATGGGTAACTGTAATATTTTGCCACTGTGATTTTTTCACTTAACCTTAAAACCGTGCCTATGCAAAATAACTTATTATCGCGTAATCGGACACTCAATGCCCCATATGTATATCATGTAATGTTTTCATAATATCGCATATTGTAATTTTTTTAATAATAATAATTTATTTATTGTACTTTTGCTCGATCGAGTGAGTTATTAACATTAACATTAAAAAAATTATTATTGTTAATTAATTACTAAATTATTTATTCGAACAATTATTGCAATTTTATAAATTTTAATATACAAAATAATTCTTTCCAACATTCTTTTCATCATAAATGTGACCATAATCAGTTGTTCATGGTGTAAAATATCTTTATGACTACAACACCGTTTTTACAAATTATCACTTTCCTACCGATTAAATAAGTACATTTCGAAATAATGGTTTAGAGAAAACCAATTAATAATTAATTATAGACAATGTATTATTTAAATGTAAATGTATTTCAAGAGCTTTAAAAATTATCGGAATTTGTGCAAACTGCTGTAAAATGGATTAAAATTTCATATAAAAAAATTAAAATTTTGTGTTCGATTTTTTGAGACAAAGTGTATTTTCACAATTTTGGGCAGCTCAATAGCCAAACTTACATCACTTATAGATTCTTCCGACGAAAGTACCTCAGATACAATCATAAAAATGAAAATTTACCATTAAAAATATTATTTATATGAAACAACATGTTATAAAAATATACATAACTTCATAACTGGTATCCCTATATTAAAAAATTATGGCTCAATTCAATAGGTGAAGAATTTCTCCAGCGACTTTATTTAAAGTAATTTTTTTAAAATATTGCTCCTGATAAAGTTATAACCATAAATTCACATTTTTTACACAATTTTTCAAAATTAGTAAATTTTGATATATCCTGTGACCAATGTACGACACCTCAGGTGGTTCCATTGTAAGTTCGTTATAATTAAAACAGCTAAACAATGATAGGCAATTAACATTGAAATATAGCAATAACGAACACTAAACAATGTTGAAAAATCACTAATCCATATCATCTATTGGCAATGATTTTTTCTATAGAGATAATAAATAATGATAATAATAACAAATCTAATAAAACGCAAATTAATTTTATTTACCAAAATGATTGAATACGAAATTTAAGAACAAAAACTGGTGAATATGGTTTGTGTCGTTTAGTCGTTGGTAAATCTTATCAATTTAATTGCAGTCAATGCAAATTCCCTTAGACTTTCTTGTTCTGTGGCCAATGATTTCAGTATCTATTATTGAAAAACAAGACCTTAGTGCAACGATTAGTTTTCATTTTACATGTGAATGATTTTATCATTTTATCGAAAGAGTTAACACCGTTTTTATTTCTGTTATATAGTTTAGAATTATTTTTGGTATCTTTTTAGATCCATCAACATCCTGTGCGTAACATGTGCTGTTGATAAAAGTAAAACATTTTTTCTTGTATTACTGGTGTAACTAACGATACAAATTGGACCTGTGTAGCAAAATATCGAACTAAATTGACCCCGTTTCTTGACTTCATTGGCATTAGTGAAAATAAATGCCAACTCCAGTTTATTTGATCTTATTGTTCCCACAATAATAGTTATATTGTTTTTTAAAAGATTTGTTGCCACATGTCTTGTTCGGTTCTGATGGTTGAGATCCGACATAAACTGCACCAGCAAGTGCATAGTTTGGGCGTGAAGTAACCAGCCTATAAATCGTTATGTCATGAGTATATATGAAACGAGCATTGTCCTTGTGTGGAAACTAATTGTTTATCAACATGTAAATTGTGTCAGAACAATTTCCATATATGTCGGAATCTGGATAAATTGTCTTCTTGCAATCGCATGTATCTTGTGCGAATGTGTCATCGAATCTAAGAAAACGAGACACCAGTTCAAACCGATCTAATGACATTACATCAAGATTAAATGGCATCATAGTTGTGTCATCAAATAAATTTTTTGCTGGAACTGATGTGCCTTTCTCAACACCTGCATAAATCAAAACAGCAACGTATGCAATCGCTTCATTGTCATATGTGTCAATCCCCTTTCTAAGTGGCAGTGTTTTTTTCGTTTCTTATCAGCTGCAGCAGTTCAACGTTTTTCTGATTCACTTGGCATTGTTCACACTATTCGTATAATTGTTGTATAGTTATATGTATAGTATAGTTGTTGTGCTTTGAGAACCATTTTATAGACCCGAATTGAATACAATATAATTATTATACTTTATTACCGATTTCAAAAAAATAACAGGCCAATTGAAAAGTCCCTGTTCTGACACACAGATGGCAGTGCTAGTATTAAATACATATGATTTTTAGCTAGTACCAACCTTCAAACGATACGTGTCAAAATTTGACAGCACTTCGACCATTAGTTTGTGAGATATTGCGTTGTGAGTGTAGCTACTTTTGTTATTTGAAAAAAAAATGGAAAAAAATGAATTTCGTATGCTGATAAAATATTGCTTTTGAAGGGAAAAAATACAGTTGAAGAAAAATCTTGGCTTGATGAAGAGTTTCCGGGGTCTGCACCAGGAAAATCAACCATCATTGATTGGTATGCTAAGTTTAAACGTGGCGAAATGAGCACCGAAGACGGCGAACACAGTGGACGCCCAAAAGAGGCTGTCACCGACGAAAACATCTAAAAAGTTCACAAAATAATTTTGAATGACCTTAATGTGAAGTTGATCGAGATAATCGAACACGGTTATTGTATATATGTGATCAATAATGAAATATCCAGTAAATCATTTTGAACTTTTCAACGATAATATAGACTATGTATTCTCTGAAATTAGTTCACATTCAAAGTTTACTTATAACTAAAAGTTTTGTATATGTATTTTTATGCTTTGGGGCATTGAGTGTATTATTTATACAGATTTAAATTACAAAATGTGCAATAAGAATTTAATTTCAATTTCATTTCATATTTCAACGCATTGTGAAATAAACAAATATTTGCTACTGACTTTTAATTATTAAAATTCATATCATAATTTCTCATAATAACACCAAGTTTATTTATACATTATCAATTAAATACAAAATATGTACAACACAAACTATAATTATATCGTACATATTTACGTTCACACATTTATGTATTACATAACATACAGCTGATATTGTGTACTTATGATTATGCTACATATTTCACATAATTATATATGAACATTTAAACATTTAATTTGTATATTTTACCCTTTATTAGTTAAGAGAAATGGTACAAATATAATAATAATTAAAATAATAATAATAATAATAATAATAATAATAATTGTTATTATTATTTTTATTATTATTATTATTTTTATTATTATTATTATTATTTTATTGTTTTATTTAGGTACTTATGTGAAACACCATAATATATTTATTATGGCTTTATTGTCGGTACATGTATTTGAATGCCTTTATATGTGAAGGCATAGTGGTATAAGTTTATAAGTAAATAAGGTAATATAAATTAATGAAAATGATAATTACAATCTCACGTGTATTCCTCATTGGATTGCTACCTTTCCACCATGTTATCGATGGTACTGGTCTGGATCCAGCTGTTTCACACTGCAATTGATATAGATTATCTGCTGATAATGGTTTATTTTGGCCTTGTAATTTCACCCATAATGGCTTTACTGCAAATTTTAATAATTATAAAATAAATAAATAAATATTAAAAATATAATTATTATTATTTTATCGATTTTAAATTGTATGTTCATAATAATGTTTGTTTATTTATTTGTTTTGATGTTTGTAATCTACAAAATTTTAATCATAATTCAAATATTCTATTATAATATTAATAATTAATTTCTATTCATTCACAAATAAATTTTGCATATTACAAATACAAACGCACAATCATTACAATTATAGCACACGCAAATTTTAATATTATTTAAATTATTTTTATCTACGGATTTATTATAATTATTTTGATGTACAAATAATAGGTAGTTAGTTTTGTAAGGCATTAATTTATTATTAATATAATTTCAAATGAAATATTTATTATACATAAATTTATATGTTCCCAAAATACTGCGCATATATCTCTAATTTTAGGGAGACTCCTGTGTATTTTTGGAAATTTGTCAATAACAAATGTATTCCATCACGATACTGTTGTTATCCAGCTCAATTATAACTTATTTAAATAATTCGAGCAATGATCGAAACATAATTTTGTAAAATTTTTACTGTTTTTTGTTCTTTGGCTCACTGTACATACCCAGTGGGACCGGTATGTATGATAACATCGATGATTGTCTACTTACTTCTTGTCAGCAATACTCCGTTCTTGCATTACTTTCTAGAATACTTTTGTACAGGGATGTCATTGGTGGTAAGTACTTCTTCTTTAGACGAATTGTTCATGGGTTCGGAATGAGTGGGTTTTTGATGGAATCAGAATGGGTGGGTTTTTCATGGAATCGAATTGAGTGAGTTACGAATGGATGAACTCTTCATTTGTTACCTTTTTTTTACTACTTTTGATGAATTACATTTTCATGCAGCATTATTAACTCGAAGCCCCTGGAAAAAGAAGCATAACATGATGTTCGTTGCTCACAACTCTTCAAAAACCGTAACAGTGGAAATTTCGTGTACATAACACGAGTAACCTCTGTAGGTTCTGTACAAAGTCATCTATAATTTCTTCGATTAATTTTTTGGTTTTGATCGAAATTTTTATCATTAGAAAAAAACATTATCATGTTGAGAAATTCTGGGTGCTTGAAAGCTTGGTTAAATAAAATTTTCCTGAGATAGTTCTCTGCTCACGAGTTGGTGCTGACATATGCGCATAACGTATGACTTGTAGCGTAGGCCTTCGTGAACGACTCGGCGAACTATGTCCCCATAGACTTAAAGGTCTATCGCGAAGGATCTTATTGACTTTAAAGGATTTTCGTCAACGATCGCTTATATTTGTTGAATAAATTGTATAGTTTTATAAGTGTCCGAATGCTTCGCATGCTTTTTGCATTTTGCAACAGATTGTGTATCGCCCCATTTGATGCTTCCAATTCGAGGTGACACTTTTTTGCGAATGATCGGACGCTATAGAGAAAATTGGAAATTCATCGGTGAAGTTTTTGTTGAATTTCATTTATGACAATTTTTAACAATTGAGATAGCATTTATTACAAAATAATATCGATTTTTCAAGAACTTGTATATTTTCTGTCTTCAACATATCTGCTGCTTGAGTTGTTGTTGTTTAAATTATTTATTACTTATTCCTTTGTAAATCGAAATTTCCATGATAAATTGTTCAATTGATTCTATTTTCTGCGTATTACATATAGAACAAATTGCATGTGGGCTAAAATTAAACCATTCACCAGCGATCATTAGATTGGGACTATAGTTGTTAGCTAGTCTAATTTGCGTAATTAGTTTTACTATCGAAAATTCAATATCCACTGTTAAATGCTTTGCTGTTTCATTAATTTTTACGTCAAGTTTTTTGTACCAGCTGTTACAATTTGATGATTCATAACATATTTTCGTATCGCTGATTTAACATTTTCATTCACAATATCAACGCCCTTTATATCACACTCGATTGGTGCATTGCCAGTTTCTTTCAATTTATGATATAATTTGGTGTATTTATTCTCAAATTTAAAGTTTCGTTCAATAACATCTGAGTAACATCTATATCGTTAAGGTGATTTAGTCCCAAAATTTCTGTGCTGTACATTATTGTGGACGCATTGCATCTATAATTGTTTTTCGAGGTTCATCATTGCGCTATTACCTATAACAACCAGCATATGCACTGAAAGCTTTTTGTTTTATTGACACAGCCTCCATGGTCCGTGTGGATGGATGTACTATTAAAATTTACGCCCAAAAATTTGTATTTTTGCATTTCAACAATATCGTCTGCATATCCGTGCATTAATATGTCTATTGTACTTGTTACGCTGATATCAATCAGACGCCTTTTTCTAAATTCATCTTCAACGTCATTAATAAAGAGACAAAACATTAACGAGCTGATTGGATTACCTTGAAGAACACCCTATGTAACCAATATATTTTCACTATCAATACCATAATTTTAACTGAAGATTTTTTACTTTATCGAATGCAGCCTTATGATAAAATCAACAAAATTAGCGTACATATTTCCTGGTTTTATGTTGTGATAAGTAAATTAATGGATTTAGGACAAAAATGTTATCCATACATGAACTATTTTCTCGTTAAACAATCTGAAATTCTGGCAATAAACCTGTGTCGTCTTACCATTTTAAGTCTTTTGATTAGTATATTCATAAATACCATCTGAAATGTAATTTCCAGCGCAATTTGGTCTGTAGTTTGATGTATCATTCGGGTTACCTATTTTATAAATCATAACAACATCCGCCGCTGCCCAAGTTATCGGAATTTCACAGTTTAATGTTATTATACTATATCAATAATTATATTATTATTATAATTATAATATAATAATTCTACCATATGGAGTTAGAATTAAAATTGGTAAAATATAGCAGAAAAACTTGAAAAACTTGAAGGGCAATGTTAAAACACAAATGGATTATGTCAAAAAGTGGTGTTTGTTCTTCTTAGTGGAGGACCGTGTTATTTTAAAAACTGTGTAAAAAAGAATCGTGTAAAAAAAGAGTTAGTTATACATTCTATGGGACAGTGTTGGACATATTAACAGGAAATAAATCATTATTTAAGTATTTATTTCGTTTTATAAAGAGATTAACTAATTTTTGTTATTATCATTTTTTATTGTTTTCTTAAGAATTGCAACTAAATACTTAAATTTCATCTATTGTCAGCCGAATACTGACAAGGTGTAAATTTAAAAAAAAATATGCACACACACACACACACACACAAATAGTAAATTAAAATATTACAATAAACAATTTCTAATGTTTGTTTTTAATATAATTATTCACATAAGTTAAGTTTAATGTTTATAAAACTTAAATGAATATATATAAATTTAATGACGTTATGAATTTTAAAAAGTTTTATTTTTAATTTTCCTTTTTTTCTTCTATATATATATTGGGTATAGGGTAGATCCGTAAGGCTGGCCACACAGCCATTATAACGAAAACGTTATAAATTACGTGCCATATCTTATAGAAATTATAGACATTCAAAACTACAAAACCCATGATAAATTAAAATAAAATTGTCAATAAAAATAATATCATTATGGAGGAAAACTGTGAGCTAACAAAGTATTTCCATTATATTCTTCATATGAAATTATTTCGATTCAATCAAAACATTAAAAAAATGTAGTAACTTGCTGCGATAAATTGCTGAAAACGATGTTATCACAAATGTACAATATAATAACATCTCTTATTTGAATTTATGAAAATATAATTTTTGTATTTTTAACTGAATAATTATAATTTTGATAAAATTGCAATATAGATGAAATTTAATTTAATTTAATTATTTTTCTGAATACCAATTAATGGGAAAAGTGTTCTTCTATAAAAGGAGGTAGCCGATAATTAATAAATTGAACATATGATTATCGTGATATGAACCAAAGTGTCAAAACTGGGACAGAACTGCCTGCTCTACCCATTTTATAACAAATATTTACATTATTTTGTCCTTATAAAATAATAAAATATAACTTTCCTTTTGCATAACAACAAATAACCTATATTTAACATATAATATTTTATTACAACAAACTACATCATCCATTATCATGATTACCCATACCATAAGATTTTATTATTTCCTCTCTCATTTAGTTGGCATAAATATTTGAAAGATTACTGAATAAAATAAAGGAGACGTTGGTATGTATGTAGTTTACTACAAACAAACACCTTCCTACACCAACGGACAAGGTAGTAGTAAATAATGTTTTGTATTACTATTTTTATACTAAGAATATGTTGTTAATGCTGGTGAAGCTACGTCGATGACGATTATGATGCTTATGATGATGATGATGATGATGATGATGATGATGATGATGACGATAACAATAATGGTGATAATCATTATTATAAACATAGTGAATTTTGAAGTTTACATAAGTAAAAGTTCCTTGAAGTTAAAGTTTAATTTAAGTTTTGAAATTGAAATAATAATCCGTATTATATCCTCTTTTGTATATATTTTATACTAGTTATTACATAATATAGTCACGGTTGTACATTATAAAATAAAATAATATATGAAATAAGGGAAAGAAAAAAAAATAATACATATACATTTTGTATAAATTTTCATATAATTTATGGAAATCTGTGTGTGTGTGTGTACAGAATTTGACGGCACGAAAGTTTGTACAACAATATAAAGTTGAGAAAAGAAAATAGGAAATGATGAGAAATGTGGAGAACAAAATTTTTAAATTATAACAAAAATTAAAAGAAACTACAAATAGTAATTTTACAATTTTTTTTCCTCCCTTATAATTTAATATTCTTTCAATAAAAATGGGCGCCATATAAAAAATAAAAACTTTATCATTATTAATATTCAACAGCGGTAAAATTCGTAATCATAATACAAATTTATGTGCCACTCTCTATCCGAAATATAACCGGAATTATTTTCTATATATTTTATTCACATCGCGCGAAGTTTGTAGTTCGCGACGCTCTCACTTCTCACTATATGTGTTCGCATCGGACAGAAGAGTTAGAAAACTGACATTTGAGTTTAGGTTAAAATTGTATTAAAATGGAAGATAAAGATATATTTTTTTGGTTTAAAATGCAATTGAATAAAAATCAGAATAATAATGGTTGATAAAGAACATAAAAATGTAAAATTTGCACAATATCATGAAGTTAATTTTTCTTCTTTAGGTTACTTACTACCTACTACTTCACTTCATTTCTATTCACATCGTCGACGCGAATGATGCACTGCCCCACCTTGATGAGTAGTGTATCATTCGCGTCGACTGATATTCACATCGACACTTTTGACCGAATTATGTATTGATAAAGAACATAAAAATGTAAAATTTGCACAATATCATGAAGTTAATTTTTCTTCTTTAGGTTACTTACTACCTACTACTTCACTTCATTTCTATTCACATCGTCGACGCGAATTATGCACTACCCCACCTTAATGAGTAGTGTATCTTTCGCGTCGACTGATATTCACATCGACACTTTTGACCGAATTATGTATTTCGCGTAGTATCAACTTCGTGCGATTTGAAAGGGCGTACAAAGATTTTTAATTCGTACATTGTTTATTAATCTTCTACACAAACACATGTATAAAATAAATCAAATTTTCTGTCGATTTTTCTCCTTCATCAAGGAAAGACACTAATATATAAACTTACAAATGTCATTTAATCTGGCGGTTAAATAAAATTTTTATTAAAATAATAATTTTAACAATAATATTTTATATTATAATTAAGGAAATTACATTTAATTTTTATTTGTGTGAGAAAAATGTGTGTATTTAAAAAAATTAAATAAAATGAAATAAAAAGTTTACTTACAAGGGAACCAGCTGAGGTGTCGTACTCCGAATCCATTGAAAGTTTGCCGCCAAGTTGTAATACTCATCAAAGTATAGAACAAGGTTTTTTTTCCTCAATTTCACTTTGAAGGGGGCAATGAGAAATGACGAAAATAATCTGAATCTCGTACACATCAGCGGCTGAATTATACATGTTGTGTTCTCGTATAAAGTCTTTTAAATAACCAAGGAATCAATCCGCATAACCAGAACAATGTAATTAAATTACAATCACTTGGCCATAATCAGTTGTCAGCATTGAGATATATTAGTTTATTTAAATATTCATGGTTTGCAAGCAGATACCTGAAGGTGAGACCAGTGCACTTTTCAAGAATCACAAATGTGGCCATTGTAAGTTCATAGACTCATAGTGTAAAATATCTTTGTGTCTATAACACTTTTTTTTTTTTTACAAATTATCACTTTTATTTCGAAATGATACATTAAAGAAAACCAATTAATAATTCATTATAATCAATGTATTATTTAGATGTAAATGTATGTTATTTTAAGAGCTTTAAAAATTATCGGAATTTATGAAAACTGCTGTAAAATGGATTAAAGTTTGATAAAAAGAAATAAAAACTTTGTATTAGATTTTTTGAGACACCCTGTATTTCTACTATTTTGGACGGTCAATCGCCAAAATGACATCACTTTTAGATTCTTCCAAACAAAGTACCTCATAAACATGAAAATTGTACCATAAAAAATATTGCACATATAAAGAACCCTGTTATAAAAATATACATGACTTTGTAACTGGTAACCCAATATTAAAAAATTATGGCATAAAAATTCACAATTTTTTAAACAATTTTTCAAAATTCGTTATTTCTGATACATCAAATAATTATTTGGTGGTGATGAAATTTGAAATTATTTTTTCACCAGTTTGTTTATGCACGTCATGACATTAGACTATAGATTAATAATAATAATACACAGAGAATTATTATATCAAGTTATTTAAAATATTTCTTTATGATAACACAAATAACCTCAGTCAAATTTTAAATTTCTTACAATTGCACTGTGTTTTATTGGAAATAAATACAATAAAATAAAATTTGTTAATTCTTTTTTATAAAATGAAATGATCCATTTATTACTGAAACCAATTTGAACCAATATGGGAAGCAAGTTGACTTTTGTCTATACAGGTAAAGGCTGTCAAAATGCAAACACTTACAAAAAAGGAAAATAAAAATTAGGTACATTTTGTTAATATCCAACATTCCATGAGAAGGAAACGATGGACTATAGTGCTCTGGTTAGAGTAAAATACAAAAATACAACGCATTAAATGACAGTTAGTTTTGTGAACAGGTCGAAAAATTAACCAACGTTATTTTTTGTTTTTGAAATAATAAAACGAAACGATAAAATACTTAAAATCGATATGGTATAAATATTATTGTTTATCCATAATTTGAGTTACATCAAGGATTCAAAGAGTGCAGAGAAGATGTATTGGTGATAATAAACGTTCAGGTCGACCATCAACAAAGATTACTAACGAAAACATTCTTAAAGTTCATGATTTTTGATGAATTTTAGTAAGAAATCTGTAATTAGATTTGGATGGCCAACAATTCATGAAAGTTCAAGTTCAACTCATAAAATGGATGTGTGAAAGATGAATTGAAAGTTTGTTACACATCAATTGACTGGTTATCAAAAATTTGACATCAATAAAAACGCTGGAAATGACGATAAATTCTTAAAAATTATTGTAAGTGGTAATGAAACATGGTGTTTTCAATACAAACCAAATACTATGGGCGTCACAGCGCTGAACAGATGAAGGAAATAAAAAAAAAACTAATCCCGGGTCCCTATATGTTGTAGAAGACATATTTTTGGTAAATAATTTGTAAGGACCAAGTTCGTTTGGGGATAAGAGGAAACCGATTTGTATCTATTCAACGATATTACATATAAAAAAGTTATTTAAAGCTTTTGTTAAACGTAGCGTGTAAGTCGATGTAGTTTTCAGTTGAATATATCGAAAAGAAATTGTTTTTGAAAATTCATTAGTTGTTTGCTTTTTTCTTAAACCACTTCGGTTATTTGTCGGACAGAGGGACATGTTATACGAAAGAAAGTATGAACATTTTAATAATTGAATTAAATCATTTTATTGTAGTAACCCTTTTTTCAAAATAATATTGTTATATACGCGCAAAATTTAAATTCAATTATCTTATATTCTTAATTATGTTTAAATAATAAGAAACTGTAAAAATAAAATTAGAAAAACTCTATTACAGAAAGTGTAATGTGTAAACGTAATTTTAGGTTAGTTGAACTCTTTTAGTACTATACAATACAACATTATAGGAATAATACAATATAAGAAACATAATTTGAGATTATGAACAATTCATTGACCATGACGACTTTTTTGATGAGAATTGAAGTTGATACATTGAATCTTACACTGAATATATTACTGATATTACTGATGATGATGATGATAAGGTTGAACATTAAGGAACATGTTGCAAAAATCTTTACTCGAATTTTTACTTGCAATACGTTATAATAAATATTATAAAAATACATGTTATAATAAGTTTACAAATCTTCAATTTCATAATTCTGCTGCTGAACTCCAACACACTTTACCAACAGATTCTAGCGTGTCCCATCCAGGAATTTATTTTGGACCCCTTAATATTTTCTTTATTTATTAAGCTATTTTGATTTTGTAACTGCACATGTACGTACATGCGGTTGACGTGCCATTATAATTTGGGTAATGTTATTAAACTTAATGTTGACGCACAGGCTATAATTATACAATATATAAAACTGATATTTACAATGAGTCCTGAAACTAATTTTTACATTATTTTATTTTATTTTTATTTTTACATTGTTACGGTCAAATGGCGTAACGATCCTTTCCTCGCAAAATATTTTAGTTTTTGGTATAAGTCTTAAAAAAACTTTGAAGTGGGGCCATCATATTAATATAATTTTACATAGGGTGGATGGTATCTATTGAGGTTTGTGGATTTAATTCCTCTCGCAACTCGTCCGTTTGCTATACCACAAATATTATTTTACTGCACGATATTTATTACTTTGAATGCGGATGATGATGATTTTTAAAGTGAGGATTAGTTCCGGCACTTAGATCAAGGAAGGTCCACTGTGCTCTCTCTCTGGGAGTTAATCCTCGAAACGTCTGTTTTCAGAAATGAAACCGCAGATATTTCTAATATATGATCCGTTCCTTGTAGAAGGATCCATTGCGTATTTTACAAATATCCTAAGTCTAATTTTTCACTGCATATGCCGGACATTTACATAAGTAGTGCCATACCGATTCTTCCGACAAAGAACATTTAGCACAAAGTGTTTTTGTAACCAAACGGATTGTATGAAAGTGATAGTTAAGCAGAGTCGTGTAAGCAACCCAACAACCAATTTTAATTTGTTTTTGGGTAATCCCAGTAATGCATCAACCGCTCCCCATTGGGGCAACAAACCATCCTTTTTGTCTGTCGACAGTTTCCACATTGTTTCGATATATGGGCAAAGTTCGCATCTATTCAGTTAGCGATTCAACGCCTAACCCTAACCAATACCCTAACTAGTAAATTGATAAGTTTTGATAAAAATGAATAAAAAGTGGCACTACAAACCGTGTGTAATTGTACTGAGTTTACTCATAACAGCAGAGCTACCAGATGAAATAATTTGAATTCTGGAACATCTCAAGAATTCTATTGCGAAAATCTTTAGTATATCAAGGGTATTGTATTATCGTTATTGTAATAAATTGTATTGTATGTGATATAGTTTTGTATGTGAATAAACAGATGATAAACTAGTAAGAAAAGTGTTAATAGTGTTTTTCTTAATATCCAAAGATATAATACTCAAGAATTTTTTGCAGATCTAGCAGCTCTGCACAATAGTGGTAAGATAGATAAGAGAGTTACAGTTTAAGTTTTTATAATTTGAATAGTAATGAGAGAGATAATATGAGATGAGGTGAATTATTCAAATATAATTCTCAACAAGTTTGAAAGTCTCGTATCAGAATGTTTACAAAAAACAATTGTACGCACGAGAAATAAGTTACATGCGCTTAAAACGAGCAACTTTAACACTAGAAATTTGACTCAAATCCGTCAACATACGTATAGTACATATGGATTTTTGAAACTAAGAAGTGTGGAAGCGACGATTGGAATTGGTATTTGTATACATCATCTATGAATCTGTTAAAATCCAACACATATTTTTAAAAAAAATTATTTAAATAATTTCAATATAGTAATAAAATCGCGAATGAGCCAAATTGAATCGCTTCGAAAATCTAGTTTAAATAATTATTATATTGATTAAATTTAGTTAGACTAGCATTATAGAGTTGCATTGATTGAGGTTGAAATTATAGTCGAAAATTAAATAAACTAAATATTTTATATTTTATATTTTAACATTTTAGTTTAGTAACTCTTGATATTTAAATTTATATTTTGAATTTATAAATAAATTTATATTTATTTACACACCTATAAAATTATGTACAGAGTGTTTTGCACTCTTCCGGGGTCAATATCTCAATAACTAATTAATCGATTTTAAATTTTTGATACACTATTAGCATTAGCATACCGAGATCTTTAATTTGACGTTAAGCTAAGGCAATTCTGGCATGTGGTTACCCAGATACTTACAGGAATGTTGACAATTAGCTGAACGCCATTTTTCTTTTTTAAAGTTTGTTCAAGCATAAGTCGATAAATCATGATGAAAAATTTTTTTCGGTATAAGTTTAAAAACTTGCCATATTCATAAGCTTTCGTTTAAGCTATAACATTACGAAAGGTCTCAATTGGTTCCAGAGTTATTCATAAATAACTACTTCGATATGGAAACATTTTATCTTTTTTTGGCTTTATCCAGAACCAACAATATGGATGTGACAGATAATTGATTCCATACACACCTATGCATTCACACAAACCTTCACACACACACACAAATGATCTCACACACAAAGACCTACACACATAAACCCACAAAAGCACACGCATGCATATCACCAAAGTTTTAAACAAACAAAGCCTAAAGTTATTGTTGAAAATGTGCTCCTTCAGCTCGAATACATAGACAACAATGCTTTTCAATAGACCGAATCAATTTAAGTGTTTGCTGTTGCTTGGAGCGAAGGTCTTGAATACAGTCTTCAATACGCTGAATTAACTCTTCACGTGAATTAATCACAGTTGCATAGACTTTTTCTTCAAGGCAACCCCATAAATTGGAATCCAACGGATTTAAGTCTGGAGAACTAGCGCGACCATCTTATGGGTCGCCCACCTTTGCCAATCCATCCAAACTTTCAAAAAGAAAAATGGCGTTCAGCTAATTGTCAATATAAAAATTGAGATATTGATACCAGAAGAGTGCAAAACACGGTCTGATTGAAAATTTGGTTATTTTCGTCTAACTTCTTACCGAAGTCGAATCGGCAAAAAGGTTATATAATATTTTCGACGCAAAATGACCCAGAGAACCTAGTGTTTTCGTATTGCCGTCGAAATTTGGGACACCCTGTATTATAATTTAATTGAGTTAAGTCATATTAATTTCCTTGTGATAGATTATAGACTTTAAAAAAATCAATTTTGTTGAATGAAAACCACCTTTTTTTGGTCTAATACCCAGAATCACGTGTTTTTTTTTTGCTTTTCTCAACGTTGAATTGTGTAAAATCAATATTGACATTATTAAAAGAAAATTGGATAATAAAGAAAAATAAAAACAAACATATTTAAACACATAATTTTCTACATTTATGAAATAAAAGCATAAACATTATGTCGTAGACACACATATTTGGAACATAAATATTATAATAATTCATATAAAACAAACATTTATATAAGGTTTTTAAATTAAATGCACATAGGGATTATTTGCTCATAGATAAATAATATAATACATTATTATAATATAAAAATGAAAGTTCTAGTCATTTTACATAAATAAATGATAGGAGATGGGAAGGAATGCATGAGTTTATTTATTTGGTTTTTTCCGTTTTTGTTCTCCACAATTCAATATCAGTAGAATATTTAATAATATAAGTTTGTATATTTTTTATACATTATATAAAACCATAAAAACGGAAAAGGATAAAAACCTGTCAAAGCGCATTATGTACTTCTAAATCGTAAATTTATTCGAATAATATGCTAATATCATCGTCAGCACCAGTCGCATCATCATCATAGTATCATCACCATTAGCAATAGCAACTACAACAACAACAACAACAACAACAACAACAACAACAACAACAGAAATAGAAAAGCTACAAAAATTATAATAAAAATAGGATTCAATTCATACTCATGCCAAGACATATCCAAAAACAAGAAAAACAGAAAAAAAAACGAAAGAAAAACCGGAATAGATTGAAAAAAAAAGAAGAATAATAATAGAATAAAAACAACCATCGCTGAAATACAACAAGTGGTTTGAAAAAGAAATCGAATTGAAAATATGAAAATCGTTTTAAAAGAAAAATATATTATTGTATCTGCGTGTACGGATGGAGTTATATATATTATAATACAGACTATATTTATAGAGGATTCTTCGTCATTATGCGTAATACAATCATTCATATAAAACCTAATGTCCGAACAATAACCGCAATAACAACTTTATAACATATGAATCTGATAACTGCAACCGTCGGATGTCTGTATTAATCTATGAATTGTGAACCGATTTTAACAAGAAGCTGTCTCAGTTTACTTCAACAATTAAAATATAATGCGCAGTAAATAACAGTTAGTCAAAAAAATGCACACGGTTGAAAATTTTCGACTTTATTTTAAACTATTTTCGATTACATGGTAGGTCCACCACACCGAAATTTGATTAAAAATTATACCCTAGAAAGTTTTAAAACAATAATCAAAGCACCCGTCAAAGAACAGCGAATGGTTGGAGGCGAAAATACAATTTTGAATTAGACAAGTTGTACGGTCAACCAAATATTGTCAAAACAATTAAAATCAATAGATTGAGATGGATTGGACACGTAAACCAGAAGGTAGAAGGAGAGCCGAAAGACCTAAGGCAAGATGGCTAGATGCAGTAAACTGTTATATAAAGATCCTTAAAATTCGGGATTGGGAGACATTAACTGCGGATAGGTCAGGTTGGAAAAGCGTGTCGGAGAAGGTTAAAACCGCACCCGGGTTGTAACGCCATGGAGTAAGTACGTAAGTAATCAAACCATTATTAGATTAAATTTTAAACCTAAGAAGTTTAATAAAAATATTGTTGTGGCGAGCCGAAAAGTTCGTTTTCAATTTTAAACATCAAGTGTTTAAAATACCGTAAATATAAACTCAAATTTGACATATATAAGTGCGCGCTGGTGCCGTATTTTATCAATACATTATAACACCATTCCGATTTTAAAATACATTAACACAATTTTGGAAAACGTAATTTTATAATATTTTCTCTATTTTCGGTTGTCGAAGGTGTTTTATCAATCTTCGATGGTTTTTAAAATATAATTTTAATTCTAAAATAATAATATTATTTTACTTAAAAATAATACCAATATTGTCGGAAACTTCGTTGTGTTTATTATTTAATATTTCCTATGTTTATAAAACGAGTGTAAACTAATCTTGGTTTATGGATTCGTTCAAAATTATCAACCGTGTATAAAAAATGAAAAACTGCATTCAATTTTATTTTAAAATTCTAAAAATGCTATCCAATCGTTTGAAATATTTAAAATCGCTTATCAAAATTCATCTTATTCGCCAGCGATATTTAACTCCATGTGGCTTTTTTCTATTCCCTAAACTTCAGTGAGACAATGAAAGAAACCAATTTATAAATAAAAAATGGTGATTGACATAAAAAAAAGTTTAATTTGATGCACTTGTTTGTTGTTGATCGTTATTTTGAATAAATAAAATTATTTTTGTATAAATATTTGTTTCCTAAAAATACATTCTGGTTATTTTTCGCACCGCGGGTGTCCAAATATAATACAAATACGATGAAGGATGATGGAACCTTCCTGCCTCTCTATAATGTCTATAATACATTTATTTTATATGATATGGTACCGCTGCTAATAATGGTGATGGTCTGAATGGTGGTGAATGGTGAATAGCTTGAAAAAGTATTTATGGATGAATAAAAAATGGTGAATGAATGATGAAAAATAATTTTTAGTTTTTTTTTCTTTTTTTTGCGGGGGGGGGGCTTTATATTATATTGAACAAAAACCTATAATATATATTTTGTTATTTTGATATATCTAAATAAATACACAAATAAGTTATAAAGTGAAAAACGTAACTTTTTGTACAATAAAAAATAATAACCTCGGGATGTATATAAAAATGAATGAAATAATATTATGTATACCAAAAATCACATCAACAACATAGACGATATATCGTACGTATATTGTATAATTGGAAAAATATATAAATAATTCATATATTCATATCAATATAATATCTATATAATACATACACGGTTGAAAATGTTGGACTATTTTTTAAACACACCGAAATTCGATTAAAAATGAAACGCTAGAAAGTTTTAAAATAATAATCAAATCATTAATTTTAAACTTAAACCTTTAAAAATATTGGTGTCGAATCGAAAAATTCGTTATTTTTAAACTTCGAGGGTTTAAAATACCGAAAATAAAAACTCAAGTTTAACATATGCAAATAGTGTACTGTATTTTATCAATGTGATTTTAAAATACATTAACACAATTTTGTAAACGTAATTTTATAATGTTTTCTATTTTCCGTGTTCGTAGGTGTTTTAATCTTCGATGGTTTAAAATACAATTTTAATTATAAAATAATAATATTATTATTTAAAAATAAAATACCAATAGTTTAGAATATATTGTACAAATATGAATTTGGTTTGAAAATTAATCTCAAATGGTTTAAAAATCGACGTAAACTTAGTTGTGTTTAGTATTTAAACTATTTCTGTTAGTTTATAAAAAGCGTGTAAACTAATATTGGTTTACGGATTAGTTCAAAATTTTCAACCGGGTGTATTTATATATCGTATATTAAATGAAATAATTCTTTGACGTTATTATACATAGAATATAAATATTATATACAATGACGTAAATGATGTTGGTTTTGATGATATTAATATGTACAATAACAATAATAATAATAATAATAATAATAATGTTAAAATATGCACTACTCACAATTCATATCCAACGTGACTGATCTACCAAGTGGATTTGTTACATTATTATTTGATGCTTGGCATGTAAAAACCATGTGTAAATGTTGCCTGCTAAGTTTCTTCAACTGTAGTACACTTTTGATACGTTTCTCTGATAATATTTGTACAGAAACTTCATTTAATAATGTATTTTCGTGCCACCATGTTACATTTGGCAACGGACGACCTGTATACAACAAAAGAAAACTAGTAGTAGTAGTTGTAGTAATAATTAATTAATTTAAATTTTTCAAAATAATATAATATTTAATCATTTTTAAAATTAACAAAAGAAATAATGTGTTTTGCTTTTTTTCGGATCGCCCTATATTTCTTCGTCAATTTTGTTTAGTCATCGTTAAATTAACATTATTTTCATATTTCACGTAGCCACGTAACATCAATATGTACTCCTTGGTACATTCTATCTAGATTATTACATGTGTATTAGGAATCACCCTATATTTTCGACATTTTTGTTAACCCAATCGCCAAAGTGACATAATTTTTAGACTCTTAATGACTCAAAAACCCCAAATGCAATACAAATACAATTACAAATACAATAAAAGTTGTAATAAAATATTTTGAATACGAAATTTACCGTGTCGTCAAACTATGCATAACTTTAACCCTATTTTAAAATACTGTAGCTCAAATTGAACAAATTGGCGTTTAAATTTATTAGCAATAAATTTGGAATTTCTAAAATTATTGTGGTTTGTGCAAGAGATATAGATTTTCATGAAATGTCATGTTTTACATTTTCTGGGCGTTCGTTGCCTCCTAAACAAAGTGAAATTCAGAAAAAAAGAGGTAAGTGTTTTCAATTATGATGCAGATACGAACTATATCAACAACTACCACATCATACACAATAAACACAATAACTCGACCAACTTCAAGCACACGCTCATCAACATCCACAACATAAAAAACCGCTACAACAATATCAATTATTTACAAAAGCAAACTCAATCAAAAATTTTTATAGTGGGCACCAATTTGGGAGCAAATGAAAATGCCTGCTCGTAGGCAGGTATGGTTTTACCTGACGAGGGTTCAAATTGATACCATACAGATGAAGATGTAACTGCATATTTAGCTGAGTGAACAACCATTGGGCTCCGATTCTACCGGCAGCATGGGTGGCGAGCCAAATTCTGGGAACTAACTTTCTTCAAAAGTTAGGACCCATACTGGGATGTGTGAGAGTGTGTCCATCGTCGCATACAAAATTTACTAAGTGTTTTCACATTAAACAATGGGAATTTCATTTCCGATAGGTGGTGGTGTTTAAAACTAAGTAATTTATTAATACTCTCTGTAATGCGCAGTTAGAAAACAATCATGGATGTTATTTCACCATATAGGGATAATAATACAGCTAATCATAATTATCAATATAATTATCCTGTCAACGTACATGTTAGAACCAGATTGGCACTATTTGAAATTCTTCGAACAAATCAAATACCAATGTCAGTATTAAAATTGTTAGATGAACAGCCTTATAACACCAACAACGAACAAGTTCGATCAAATTGGTAGCAAATATCAATTTGGCTCCTGTCAATTTATCTCGTTTAAAAACGAATTTAGTTAACGCTATTAATAATGGTTTCTATTGCTTACATTATAATGAATGCTCTGGATCAATGATTGATATTATGCGTATGCTAGCTCGAGGTTTACCTGCTATGGTACCGATTGGAGCATTAAGTCCTATTACGTCTGTAATTACATCTGATCCTATTGGATGGGTGATTTAAAATGATGCTGACTTGACAGTTTCAGCTATGCAAAGAGTGCCTTATACTAAAGTGGCACGATTTATAGCTTATTTGGTATATAAACATATTTGGATGGATATGACTTTAAGTAGTTTTTGTCGTGCTATGTTCTTTTCGGTCATATTAATATTGAAAGGGAGCCATTGGCAGCAGCTGAAGAAAATGTTGCTGAATCTAGATTTTTTACCTCGATGCTAGAAACGGATGCAATACCAGCACCACGTGGCACGCACATATTTTATTGCATGGCAGGGTATGATGGAACAAACAATTTTGATGCCGCATTTGATGCTGAATGATTGGTTTTACATGCCATGATGATCGAGCAGCCCTACAGAGTGGGTGTTATTTACGCAGCGTTCTGTAGTTTGGGATTCAATTCGGCATTGAACAGCCTTAATATCACTGGAACAGATTTGAATGAATGGTTATCTGTAGTCGGAGCCTCTACTTTGGCTACAAATTTATTCCAAACATTGATTACACCTTGCGGAGATGTTTTATCGATTTTCATCATGGCTGCACAATTAGTATCAGCAACAATGAAATTTAATATTAATTTTAATGGTTTAACTTGTGCATTGTATTGTGGAGGTCGAGGTCGTCAACGTGTTATTTAACACAATACGTATTGGAGATCGATCTGACCACATCAAATACCGTATATCATCAGGCCTGAAGTGTTATTTAACACCATGGTAAAATATGTTGACATTCGGGGTATATCTTTCCCAGGTGTGAATTTTGATATTTATCCAATGATAAGACCAGTTATGACGGCTGAAGAAAGATGCCTAGATTTAACTGTTGCATCAGACGATTATTTGCCGTATAATTATGTGCCTCATCCAGCATTGCATATCAACAGTTACGGGCATCCATAAATTGTCCTCTTCTTTTTGTATGAGTAGCCAAATTACCATCAGGTGAGGTACATCACCATAATACACGTGTAGTTCTATATCACTTTCAACCTCAGTATGATCCATACCATCAACATATTATTCCTGAAACACTGAGAACTTTTGATTGGATCTATAATGTTATGGTAATACCATCAATTTATTTGAATGATATTAATATGAAGCTGGATGGAATCGTATTATTAATATAACACGAGATATGCCATCAGCAGCAGATTTGAGCACAACTCAGACTACAATAGATATGTCGACAGCAACGCTTTGTCATTATCCAGATCGGCAATATTACCAGGATTTGGTGATTCAGTTACCCAAGCTAATAAAAGGCCTATGTCGGAAAACTATTCTGTGTTTGTTTCCAAAAAATCAAAGACGTAAATATAAACATTTTTCGACTACAAAACGATTTTTCAAATGATAAAAACTACAATCAAGATGTGACACCTCTAGATATATTATCAATCAATTTAGATACTAATAGATATTATAATAAATAGGCATAGTATAAAAATATTAATAAATTTAAAATAAATAAGAATTTAATCTTAAAATATTTTAATTCAACATTTGATGTTGAAATTAATAAACGTGATTTACAATATCTTAAAGATATTAAATTTAGTTGTAATTCTATTTATGTCAATAAAAATGAATTTAAATGTAAAGTTTGGTGGTTAAACTCTCAAATAAACGATAGTAGATCATACACTTTACTGTATACGCAGCATTCACATTTTTATGAACGTATACATTTCAACTCGAAATTATGAAAAGTGGAAAAAAAAACATAGCGAAATTCCATTCATGTGCGTTTTTGAAACCGCGAACAAAATAAAATCCCATGAATGAAAAGATTCAAATATAGGTTTTTACCAAGGACAAAATCTGAAGAAAAAAGACTGCATAAAAATGGCTTTTTATATTTTGCTATATAAATTACCTATAATATGACAATTGACATTTGTTTAATAACAAAACGATTTTCAACAAAACATAAACAATTGTTCGCTATAAGATTTTGACATTTTTTATATTTGACAGCAACATCTATAAAAAAAAACCATAAATCCTTATAGCAAAATACAAATTCTTCACAATTGTATGGAATTTTATGTTGTATCGTGAACATTTCCCCTTCAAAACATGGTACAAAAATTTGTACCGAGAATATCACTTTTCTCATTCTTTATCTTTCTTTATTAAGAAATGTTACATAAATTAACACTGTTCTTTTTGTACTGTTGTAATGTTCCATCACATGGACATCCACCTCCATTTAATGGTTGTTTCTTGTGAATGTCATTAAGGAATTAATATATATTTAGAATTTTGTATTGTATTATTTTAATGATTTGTAAATTCTTTATTCCCTAATAAAACTGGTTTAGCTTTGTTTTCCCAAAAGCAAATTGTATTCGAGAATAATTATTATTATGGTATTCATTCATTATAAATTTTGATATACTATAAATTTCACTTGCAAGAGTCTAACAACTAACACATTTATTTTTATTTTACCTGTATGTCAATTACCATAAAAGAGGCTTCGTATTATAATTCAAAGCGGCAATAATAAAAATAATAATAATAATAATAATAATATAAGCAACAACAATTACAATCATATAACTTTTCCATGCTCGTACAGAAAATAAGAAAAAAAAATTATTGTTCAACGGTTAAAGTACCCCAGCAAAATATATCATTATACATTTTTCGTTCTACATATGCTGCTGATGAGTACTGATATATACAATACTTCAGTTCATATATATATATAGAGCATTGTTAAGACTTAAGACCAAAATATCATGGCACTAATTGTAAGTTTATAATAATAAAAATATGAAAATGGTTTTACTGTTTCGTATATTTTATTAATCAGGGATGTATTTGAAACGTAGATTGAATTCACTTTGGTATTCTTTGATGTAAAATGTGGTCCAGCAACTTGTACAAATACGGCGGCTACCCTCAATCTTATGCAGTTTAATAATCAAATCAATCAAATAATATGTACTCCTACAAAACCTTTCTATTATAATGTCTGCAATATATTGTTTTTAACTGTATAGTTAAGATATTTGATGACAAATGTTTAAGTTTTATATGTATACACCGGAGTGTTTATACTTCCACACAATTCAACGCCATGTTGGATCATTTATATTAAAGCAACATGCGGATTTATGTTTGACTTAACGACTCGAATTGATTGAAGTGTTATTATTGGAGAACCATTTGGTTTGAAATTTTCAGAAAATTTACGTTTTGGTACGATCTTATTAACAGTTACTGATGCTTAGATACAACACAAATATTATAACCAATATCATGTCAGCTATACCTCTTCTTTCCACAATTTTAATGGTTTAAGGTATCTATGCAATCCTTTCCATCCGATTTAGAACCAGAATATACTTTAAATAACCTTATTGCACCATATACAGGGTGTCCCAATTATCGTCGGCAATACGAAAACACTAGATTCTCTGGGTCATTTTGCGTCGAAAATATCATAAAACATTTTGGCCGATTCGACTTCGGTACCAAGTTACACGCAAATAACGGAATTTTCAATTAGACCATGTTTTGCACTCTACTGGGATCAATATCTCAATAACTAATTAACCGATTTTAAATTTTTGATACACTATTAGCATTAGCATACCGAGATCTTTAATTTGACGTTAAGATAAGGCAATTCGGACATGTGGTTATCCAGATACTTACAGGAATGTTGACAATTAGCTGAACGCCATTTTTCTTTTTGAAAGTTTGTTCAAGCATAAGTCGAAAAATCATGATGAAAAAAATTTTTCGGTATCAGTTTAAAAATTTGCCACATTTATAAGCTTTCGTTTAAGCTATAACATTACGATAGGTCTCAACTGGTTCCAAAGATATACACAAATAACTACAACGATGTAGGCATAAAATTGATTTTCGCTATGGAAAAATTTTATCTTTTTTTAGTTTTTTCCAAAACCAACAATATGGACGTGACAGATAATTGATTCCATACACTCCTATGCATTCACACAAACCTTCACACACACATAAACGATCTCACACACAAAGGCCTACACACATAAACCCACAAAAACACACGCACGCATATCACCGCAGTTTTAAACAAACAAAGCCTAAAGTAATTGTTGAAAATGTGCTCCTTCAGCTCGAATACATAGATAACAATGCCTTACAATAGACCGAATCAATCTAAGTGTTTGTTGTGACTTGTGGCGAAATTCTTGGATACAGTCTTCAGTACGTTGAATCAACTCTTCAAGTGAATTAATCACAGTTGCATAGACTTTTTCTTCAAGGCAACCCCATAAATCGAAATCCAACGGTTTTAAGTCTGGAGAATGTGGCGACCAGCTCATGGGCCCACCTCTGACAATCCAGTTTCTACTTATAACATTAATGTAATCTGCTCACATCAATTTGCATGAATTTATGTATATATTCTTTCATTCTTTCAATTTAAATGGGTGTTTTCCTTCGAATGACTCAAAGGTACCTTCACGAAAAATTAAATTCACAAATATAAGAAGCGTTCAGTATTTCAGACAATTCTCGAGTTTGCATCAGGAGAGCATAACAATTATGTAACATAGTAGATTCGTAATATTTTTCAAATTTCTAACTGGTATATTGTAAATAAGGACTATAAGAATTTTAGTACCTCTCACCATTTTTATTATGCAAATAAATACACAATAATGAACTGGAGAGCTGTTATATTTTATTCGTTTCATTTTTTAATTACAACTGTTTAATTTTTTTTCTATTTTCGCATTTTCAAAGTTTCTAGAATATGGTCCATAAAACTGCCAAGAGTGTCGATTTTATAGAATTTCGGTAGACCTACTCATATAATCCCATTATACATCTACATACTAAGTTTAATTAAAATTGGATAAAAATTGACCAAGTTTCAATGTTTCCAGAACTGTTCCAGGGCAAGTATTTTTAGTTGTTCACATTTTCCTCAGTCAAAATTATAAAATTCTAAACCAGTCTCCAAGTTGCATTAATGCGGAATTACGGTATTATAATGGACCCTCTTCATTAAAACGGTAATGCCAGAATGTAAAACCGTATTATATTCTTTTACCTTTTTGCCCGCATAAAAATATTACTTTTTACATTCACACAACATTCGACGGTATGTTCACCAGAATATGTTTGTGTTTGTGTGTGAGCTTGAATATATTGTCAATTGTAATTTTCGTATTCCGCGGATTCAGCTCAATAATTTTTTTTTTGTTTGCAATGTTGGTAGGCATGAGTGTCATTTTTTTTATTGTTTTACTATATTCATATGTAAGCAAAGTAAGGTGACCGATTTGAACATCACAATTTTTTTATAATATAATGAAAGTGAAAAAAAAGAAATGTTTATACGCATACTTCTTTAATATACAGGGTGTTCCAATTTTCGACGGCAATACGAAAACACTAGGCTCTCTGGGTCATTTTGCATCGAAAATATCATATAACATTTTGGTCGATTCGACTTCGGTACGAAGTTACACGCAAATAACCAAATTTTCAATCAGACCATGTTTTGCACTCTACTGGGATCAATATCTCAATAACTAATTAACCGATTTTAAATTTTTGATACACTATTAGCATTAGCATACCGAGATCTTTAATTTGACGTTAAGATAAGGCAATTCGGACATGTGGTTATTCAGATACTTACAGAAATGTTGACAGTTAGCTGAACGCCATTTTTCTTTTTGAAAGTTTGTTCAAGCATAAGTCGAAAAATCATGATGAAAAATTTTTTTCGGTATAATTTTATAAACTTGCCACATTCAGAAGCTTTCGTTTAAACAATAACATTACGATAGGTCTCAACTGGTTCCAAAGATATACACAAATAACTACAACGATGTATGCATAAAATTGATTTTCGCTATGGGAAATTTTTATCTTTTTTTGGTTTTATATAAAAACCAACAATATGGACGTGACAGATAATTTATTCCATACACTCCTATGCATTTACACAAACCTTCACACACACACAAACGATCTCACACACAAAGGCCAACACACATAAACCCACAAAAGCACACGCACGCTTATCACCACAGTTTTAAACAAACAAAGCCTAAAGTAATTGCTGAAAATGTGCACCATCAGCTCGAAAATATAGACAACAATGCTTTTCAATAGACCGAACCAATTTAAGTGTTTGCTGTTGCTTGTGACGAATGTCTTGAATACAGTCAATAAGCTGAATTAACTCTTCAAGTGAATTAATCACAGTTGCATAGACTTTTTCTTTGAGGCAAGTCCATAAATAGAAATCCAATGGATTTAAGTCTAGAGAACTTGTCCATCTTATGGGCCCACCTTTGCCAATCCAGCAAAAACCAATAACAAAAATGAACTATTTGTATTTAATGAAAAATGAAAAAATCGAGCAGTCATTGAATATTTATTTAAAAAAGGTTTAGCCGGACAAGAAATTCATAACGATATGGTAAATGTGTTAGGTGAAAGTGCTCCATCATATGCAACAGTAAAAAATTGGGTTACTGAATTTAAACGGGGTCGTACAAGCCTTGAAGACGAACCACGCGAGGAGGGACATCCAAAAACTGCGTCAACATCAGAAAATATTAAAAAAATACATGAAATTATTAGTGAAGATCCAAGTTTGACTACTCGTGAAATTGCTGCTACTATAGACATCTCAGATGAACGAGTTCCTCATATTTTACATGAAGAATTACAAATGAAAAAGTTGTATGGAAATGGAATGTATGGATACCGCACACGGTAACAATTCAACAAAAACTCAATCGTAAAGAAATTTGTCAACGGTATTTGAATCGTTTTAAGAAGAATAAAACCGATTTTGTGCGTCGTTTTATAAATATGGATGATACTTGGATCTACCACTACGATCCTAAATTGAAACAAGAACGTTTACAGTGGACTAAAGCTGGATGTTCGGCTCCAAAGCAGAGTACGAGCATGAACGAACAGCAAAAATGGTTATGACATCAGATTTTTTTGATGTAAAAAGAATTTTATTGATCGATTATCTTCAGAAAGGTAAAACAATCAACTCAGAATATTATTGTAACAATTTGTATCAATTGAAACCAAAAATCCATAAGAAAAGATCCGGTTTGCAACACAAAAGAATCATTTTTTATCAAGACAATGAATGCATCAGTTCATAAAAGTGTTTTGACCATAACTAAATTCAAGGATTTAATGCACGAATTGCTTAAGCATCCACCATATTCAGCAGATTTGGCTCCCAGCAACTACGAAAACTCAACGAATGTGGTTATGGTCATTATGTGTGATGGGTGATTATATAGTTATACTCATTCATATGTCCGCATATGACGGTTACATAAGTCTAAGCTAACTTAAGCATATTGGGGCTTTAGTCCACATATCGAAAAATAAAATATTATAAATTGTGTTTATAAATTACTTTACAAATATGGTTATAATTTATAACTACATAATTATTATATTTCTATAAATAGTTTTAGGTATATGGAATTATTTTATTCTCTATATAAAACGTTAAATTTGCATAAACGTACACGTATTTAATAAACGTAAAAAATACAAATTAAATCCATCGAACAATGAACTTCTCTTTTTTTTTATTTTCAAAGGGTACTCTATATGTTTTTTACGTGCCCGTTTGCTTATCTTCAACGCATACTTGTATTGTCAAATGCAAATATAAATAAATACAAGGAAGAACAAAAAAACGTATATAATTATAGTTTATTAGATTTATATGCACATCTACTTATTATATCCCCTATTATTATTATTATTATTATTATTATTATTAATATTATTATTATTATTATTAATAATAAACAAAACAGAAATAATAATAATATTATGGAAGTATACTTCACTACCATGTTCGACAACAAACCACCCAATCTCAAACTATATGCTTGGCACATTTTTCACCTATAATACCATTAACTTCATCTGTCACAAATAACATGTTCATATATATTAAATATATGAGGAAAGAAAATGTATGTATTTGGTACAGATATATTATACCCATATTATGATGAAAATAAAAATACATACTGAATTATACTCTTAAAACGAAAAAATAACTAACTCTATAGCTTTTTACAGACATATACGAGTATATTTAATATATATATTATATGATATGTTTATGCATAGTCGTAGTCACAGTTTGTACTATTGGATGTGTAATATCCCAGAAAACATTTTGATTCGAATGTGATTCGCTTGTGATTTACGTTTACGAAGCTGCGATTCGAATTCTAGGTTGAAAAAGGGCCGCTTGTCATAATTGACAAACGCAAACAGTATTTAATGAAACGCTTTCATTAATTTTGGGGGTAAAATTTTGACTAGAAAGAGAAAATTTTTTATGGCCGCACAGTCCGCAACTATAAAAACCTTTCACATACAAAAATACGAATAACCATTTTTGACATCCGCATTTCCGCAGTCTGGGTTGTGGAATGTGAGCTCATAAAAACCAAAGCTTTAGTAAATCAAAACCGAATCATAAAAGTGATTCGCAAAAGGCTTACGAAAGTAAATCAAAAGCGAATCATAAAAGGGATTCGTTATAGGCTCGCAAAAATAATACAAAAACGTATCACAAAAGAGCAACGAAAATAATAAATAAAACATAAATTTTATCAAATTTTTATTTTATAAAACAATTTTAATGTTAATAATATAATCTATTTCTATTTTTAGTATGTGCTACAGCTTTGATTAGTCTTTGTTTTAGTTTTAGTTGTAGTTTTAGTAAAATTTCTCTAGGTCACAGCTGTGTTTTAAACAACATGACGTTTATACTTCAAATGTTTATTTATTTATTATTTGAAATTTGAAACAAACTTCATGGAATTAAGGGTATGTAATATTTAATAATTTTACATAAATATTATATTTACCTTTACTTCAAAGTTGTTTACATTTGTGGGACAAATAAATATAGCAATATCAAAAACATTTTAAAATGTCCAATATATACTTTAAAGTTTTTTTTCCATTTTATATTCCAATCAATAAATATTTGAAATATGAACGCCATGTTGTTTTAAACAAAAAAATATTGAATTTTTTCAATATTTTTATATTTTGAACAAAACATTTGTGTTTAGTCGTAAGAGAAGAGAGCTGTGACCAACAACATGTACTTCATATGATTCAATATTTACGACTAAAACTAAAACCAAGACTAATCAAAGCTGTACTTTTGAAATCAAAATATTTTATATTAAAAATTAAAATTGTGCTATAAATTAAAATTTTATTAAAAATTATGTTTTATTTCTTTATTTAATCATACACCGTTTTTTTTTTTCAAGTTAATTGGTGAACTATGGCGAACAGACAACAAAGAAATGTAGTTGCATAGGTTGTCCTAGTCTTTGTTTTTAAGTGTAATTTTATCTCTTCGTGTTTTTGGCGTAGTTCGTCGATTAATCGCTGTTTTGTTTGACATACGAATTATACTCGGTTCGAGAATGCATGCTGAACTCTTTTAATATATATATATTTGATGTTTTCACACAATAATCGATTTTCACGCGGTTTTACCAACCTTCGTTAAAATGTACGCTGGGTTCATATAGCAATTCAAAGAATATATTATTATGTGGATGAAAATGAAAATTTGTTTCACGTACAAATGTATACAAATGTGTGTACTTACCACCTATAGAAATACAAGTGATATTTATGGTGGAACCTTCATTGTATGGTCCCAGTATATAATGTGGTACGGTTTCTTCGTCTGAATCTAATACGAGCAATTTCTCTGGTGGAACTGTAAATAAAAAGATATAAAAAAAATAAAATATACGTATAAAAATATATTTTGCGTATAGTTATAAAATAAAGGAAAACATAATTCGTAATTAGTGTATTAAAATATGTAATGCAATATACGTTTAGGAAAAGAGGATGGTGTACGCTGGATGGCATATAATATGAAATTTTGTGTACGAATGAATGGAGAATTGTAAAATATGTGAAACAAATGTTGAGTTTTTTTTTATTTTAAATAAAGGGAAATATTAAATAAATTGAATAAAAAAAATTAAATCTATATGAAATTTTGTTTATATTTTGTAAACTTTTATGTGTTACAACTTAAGAGTAGAGTTTAGTTGTTGGCAAAATTATTATGTGAATGGAATTTTTACAAACTAGTGATACTAGAAATATATCGTATATACACCCTCTGTGTCGCAAAAATAATGACAATGACTTTATAATATGTAGAATCTAAACGCTCAGAGCCTTTAATCAATTTATTTTTCATTTGTCCAAACAAAATTTTGTTAAACAAAATACGCCAAATTGTGCACCACATATAATACGCGAGCGTATGTGGTGCACAGGTCAGTCAAAGGGTTAATTAAAACATTAAATTATTTATGTATCAGCTAGATGCAGTAAACTGTGATATGAAGATCCTTAAAATTCGGGATTGGAAAACACCTAATATAGTAACATGAATCTTCTACTACTGATCAGATACTTTGGGCTAAATGTATATAGACGAAATATTCCCAAAGTTGAGAGATATATAGAAGATAAGAGCCGAAGTTATGTAGGAACTAAAATTAATAAATTTTATTATCCAATAAATGTGAATAAAATTTCCTCCTTAATTTCCATCCATACATAAGATATATAAGATATAATAATATAACACATAGGACGCGGTTGGTAATTTGATATATTTTCACGCACTTACTGGTGAAGTTTCTTATTTCATAACATGTAGTTCTCATTTGAGAATCTTTTGTATAATTTTATTTGTTTATTTTACTAAATTTTTTCTTCCTGTTTTAGTCGTAAGTCCGGGTTGTAAACACAAAGAACATAATTATTTCATGATTGTATCCACCCTAAATATTTTGGTTTCAAAATAATCATCGTGAATCCATTAGAACAAACCTATTTCCTAAGTATAAAATCACACTTATTAGTTTATGTTATTGACGCCAAATTAATCATAAACAAAAAACAACAAAAATAATTGAAAATTTAAAAAATTGAATAAAAATATTAAATATTTATCGAAAACAAATGAAAGGAATGCGTATGATATACTCACACATTCACTTATACTATTTTAATTACAGTTACACTATATTAGTATTGAGGTACTATTTATTATATATATATATAATAAAATACCACGCATTGAATTTACCAATTACCACACACACAAATATGTTACAATGCCCGTACACACAAACGCACACTTTTGAAAACAGATAAAAAGTAAGTGCAAATTAATTAAAATTTAAAAATGTAATGAAAAATATATATTTACAAAGTTATTAAAACTATTACTGTGCGTTACATATTATTGTTAAATTGGTTTTTATTCGTTGTCCTTCGTGCACATACTCGGTTGTTGGAGTTCAACTGCATATGAAATGAACACCGACTGTTACGTCTATGTGTGTGTACTTCTTTTTATTGCATTTGAGATTCACCGTTATACTATTAATAATAGAAAGAAATAGAATAAATAGAATAATAATCGAATCATTTAATAAACAATCACATTTTATTTTTTATTTTGCACGATGCCGTGTTTTGTTAGTTGTCCTCGTCGGTCGGTATAATAATAATAATATTAAAAATATATGTAACATACATTTACAAATACAACATTATTTAATATATTTTGTTTATTCATTTTCGCTTTTTAATTTTTATCGAATTTTTATATTTTTTTTTTTTTTACTTTCCTTTGTTCTTAGATAAATTTGGTAAAAAAAAAGTGGGAGTTACCATACGATTTATTGTCTTCTTAATTTAATAGTAAATTTGATGTGAATAAAATTAGGTTTTTATTAAAGTGTCTAGATTGAACAATTAAATATATATTGTAAATTTAATGAATATATATTATATGTCAATAATTCGTTTGGAATCCACGAGATGATTTAATTGCTTACATAATACTCGAATTAGTTTATGTTAAATATAACTTTAATAACACATTACAGTTGCTGATATTTCGAAACAAATAACGATGGTTACTTACCAGTAAACATACTTAAGTGCTACTCGTAATATAAGTTGAGATATAGGTCACTCGAAAGGATATTATGAGATAGAATTTTTCTGAAAATATTTTGGGCTAAGCTCTTGGGGTTTGGAAGTTTTTGGGAAATATGTTAACTGTTAAACGGATAATTTTAGGATATCAAAATGTATGACCAACCCCTCGTACTTTTTGATAACAAATTTTTTGCAATCATTAAATTTACCTACATTCCACACCCCCACCCTATTCTAGCCAAAAAGTCGTTTTTCAGACTTGCCATTTTTATAACGGGAAAATTATCAGGGATATTGAGAAAACGTTGATGGGAAGTCGTGCCTCGATATGTTCTCAACAAATTTGTCTTACATGGTTTTATTCTTCGACGCTATCTACTGGGACTAATGCTACTGGAATCAATAACCTGCAATTTACTCCTAAAATTCACCATTTTGGATCCGCCATATTATAGTAATCGTTAATATATGCAATTAGATCATCCTTATGTAAAATGATAGCTCAATTAAAGCTGGTTATCAGGAAATAATTAAAGATTTTCGAAACAATACATCAGCTGCGTTAATAAACAGCGACAACGTTATAAAATTAATTTAGCTGTGGTTGAGGTTGCTCTGAAATTAGTCCCTGTCAGCAATTTATTAGCAATTTTTAGCATATTATCGCTGTATTTTAGCTGCACATTTTTCTAAGCAACTATTTAGCTGAAATGGCAGCAATTTTATCAAAATTGCAGCAGTTTTACAAAAACTTTATTTCCGAATTTTTTATTCGGAAAATTATTTAATAACTAATTTATTATAAATTAAATCCAACAATTTTTATTTAGTATTTGTCGGTGTGATTCGATCTCGGGTTCTCAGATTTGAAAGTCCAATGCGGTAACTACTCTATATGTCTTCTTGTAGAAATTATTTGTGTAAGCGTTTATATTGTTTTGATACTACTGGACACAATAACCACTAAATTTTAGCTATTATTTACAAAACTCCATAATTCAGTCATATAGTTACAACAGCGACAATCAATATGTGTTACCGACAGTAAGGGTGCTGAATTCATGACTAACTATGGACTGTAATTTAGCCAAACGACTTACAAAGCAAAATAGCGGAATATTGTATTATTTAGTATAGGTTGCTATCAACAAAATATCAACAAACTGTGTAAGCGAAAATATTTGAAATTCAATGTGCTAAAACTTTCCTGCAGACAAAATTAATTTCCACATTTCAGATTAAAAATAGATACTAAAATTCAACTAAAGTGTGGTTGCCACTGATGTTCTGTCAGTCATTTTATATCTGCTAGAACTAAATGGTTTTCAGAGTTCTACTTGGGGCATTTTGAAAATGTAGTATTGTAAGCGTTACGGATGACGAATCGACAAAAACTTTAAAAACAGAAACATTAGATTTTCATGTTCACAAGGCAACATTGGGTTAAGTATTGTAAATTGTAAATTTCACACATTGATGACTATAGTTTGATTTTTAAGTATGTTTACTTATTCTTAATATGATAATATAAAATACATATTGTTGTTTGATAGTTGTTGGTACTTGTCATTCAGTATACAATATCGATCATCTGTGTCTTTTTTGTTTGTAACATAGGTCAAAATGAACATTTTCGTTATATTTTGCTTCTTTATTTCCGAAGGAAAAAACGCATCTCAATTCTCAAGCTCTCAAACAGTTATTCTGTATTTAGTGATAAAACTTTAAATCTAGATCTAACTTTTTTTTTTTTTTAAGTCATACATTGCTCCAAGTGGAGCTTAATGTCATCTAATAAACCTTTCATTACAACGAAGTTGGTAAATTACTCCTCATGGGAGTATATAACAATTTACCAATTGTGTACTGTAATTAACAAAAGATAGATGTTTTCTAAATAGTATTATTTTTATATGGGTGATTAGCCCATAGTTATGTGTGTGTCGTGTGAGGCCATTGTTAATCTTTGAATAGTGTCTAACACAATATTTTCAAAGATATCCGTTTTTCATTTTATTCCATAAACGAACAAATGGTCACCCAGCAGAATTATTATATTATTAAAATAAATACCGAAAAATTTTTTATGAAAAATAGCGGATTTGAACCCGCTCGCTAAATTTCATGATTAATAATATATATTTCGGCGCTATGCAACTGCGCTACTGAGTGTTTTTATCAGATCTGACAACTTACAAAGGTAATATTCAACGAAAATAAGATTAAAATATGTGATCAGTTTGATGGTATGTAATACAACGAAATTGTCTATTTTGAACTTAAAAATGCAACTAAACTGTGTGTTCTCAACAACTAAACCAACTAGTATTAATGTAATGCAAGAAAAGTGAAGAAGATGAATTGGCAAGAAACTTTAAATATTATTGGAACTTGGTTGAGATCATCATATAGTTAGTACTGGTTTGTATTAATATTTATTTTGAACTCTGGAAAACTTTTTGAGTTGTATAAGAATGTCAAAAAAGATGAAGATGGCAAAACGCTGGTTCAGTTTTTGTCAAAAATATGGCAACACGATGGCCAATATTTTGATTATTATATTGTAAATTCAATTATTTTGTTATTCAAATAAATGCCATTTTAAGGAGTAAAATTCGAGATTTCATATGCATACACCTTTTATTATATTATATATTAATCAAATATATAGTATAGAATTAACAGGCCAATTGAAAAGTCCCCGGTCTGACACACAGATGGCAGTGCTAGTATTAAATCCATATGATTATTAGTTAGTACCAACCTTCAAACGATACGTGTCAAAATTTGACAGCAGTCCGACCATTAGTTTGTGAGATATTGCATTGTGAGTGTAGCTACTTTTGTTATTTGAAAAAGTTGAAAAAAAAAGAATTTCGTGTGCTGATTAAATATTGCTTTTTGAAGGGAAAAAATACAGAATTTGAAATCTTGGCTTGATGAAGAGTTTCCGGGGTCTGCACCAGGCAAATCAACCATCATTGATTGGTACGCTAAGTTTAAAAGTGGTGAAATGAGCACCGAAGACGGCGAACGCAGTGAACGCCCAAAAGAGGCTGTCACCGACGAAAACATCAAAAAAGTTCACAAAATAACTTTGAATGACCGTAAAGTGAAGTTGATCGAGATAGCAGACATTGTGAAGTTATCATCTATATCACTACAAAAATGGTATCGAAAAGTTGGAAGATGGCTATAATCGCTGTCTCGCCCTCGAAGGCAACTATGTTGAATAATAAAATCAAATTTTGCCAAAAAAATGTGTTTTACTATGGTAGACCGGGGACTTTTCAATTGACCTGTTATAATAATAGCATTTGGTATGGGATATGGGAAATGAAAAATATATCTTTGTCCCTATGCATTTTTTTATTCTACAATCTCTTTATTTTTCCTGTTCGTACATAGTTAAAAGTTGACACATAATTACATAACTATTTTTTTTCCAAAAGCAATATTACGTGATTTTATTATATTGCAGAATGCAATAATAATTTTGTAATTAAATATTATGTATTCACGTATTCACATATACGTTTTTTATATGCACATCGAACTTCCAGTATCTGATCATAGTTTAATTACACTTCTATTCATTTGTTACAATATCATATTGGTTTTTATTTAAATGAATTAAATAGAAACTTTTACTATATTACAATATCATGAAACATAATTAATTCTTACTCCTACTTTTACATTTACATTAGATAAATATAAATAAATTAACATCAATTGATAATTAATTTTTCTATTGTATTTCTTGTATTTTAATTAGGTGGAAATATTTATATTTTTTTTAAACGTTTAAGGTTTTTTTACCAGACGACGAAGGGCAATTTTTGGTGAAATAAGGTAGTGATCGTGTAGAATTCTATAAAATAACTAATATCACATATAATAATTATTGAATTTAACAACGAAGTTGATAAGCAAAAATTCTATTAACACAGAAGTATATAATCAAATATAATTGGCTATTAGAACGAAAGTTTTTTCGGGTACGCTTAAAGTTAACAAATACACAAACATGATATTTTTTTCGCTCTAGGTTCACAACCCGACACCTATATATAGAAAGTGATAGATTTTAATTATTGCAGTAGGGTATAATTAAGAATGGCTATAATAAAACCTAGCCATATATATCCATTTTTCATTATAGCCTTTTACAATAATTAATATCATATTATTTTCTACATAGATGTCGTGTTGCATACAATTATCGAAACAAAATCATGTGGACTTATAAGTTTTCGTTGTTATAGTCATTCTTGATTAACAATATCCTTCTGTGTTAATAAATCCTGGCTCATCGATTTCGTTGTTAAATTCAATCATTTTCGCGACTATTGCCTTCTAGATTATTAACATCTTGATTATAAATCGCACTCCCTCAAATTAATCGATAGCATTGCAATATTTGTAATGAAAGGATTGGCGATAGAAATATTAACCCTTTTCCGGATATCGGCAATACAGATGCCATTATCTATGTTCTAAGTTTATTACAGCAATCATTGAGTAAGCATTAGTAATGAAATACAATATATCAAAATATTTTTGATATCAAACAATTAGTACACTAATAGTAAATTGTAAAAAAATGGTTTTTATCAGTATAGTTTTTGGGCTCCGTTCATTATTACTCCGGTCAGAGTGTGAGTGTACCTGACAAATGTAAAATAAATGTCAGATGATCTCAGAGCGACGCACAGTGTAATGTAGTTAATGGACAAGTAATGGTAGAAAAATGTCAGTAAGTATTTTCATTGTTTTCTAACAAGGGAACCACCTGACGTGTCGTACTTGGAATTCAATAAAATTTTGCCAGGTCATAGTACTTATCAAAGTTTCTTTATTCTTTTCTCCAATTTTACTTTGAATGGTGTGTAACGACTCCTCCGAAGAAGTAAAAAACATGACATTTTATAAAAATATATAACATTTGATCCCGAAGTGTCACAATAATTTTTGAAGTTGGAAATAATAGCTAACTAAATTGTGCTTCATTTCACAAAAAAAATGTTTTTAAATTAATTGGATTTAATAACAGAGTGTATCAAAAGTATCGACTTTTGAAAAATTGTGTAAAAAAATTGTGAATTTATGAATATAACTTTGTCAGAAACATGTTTATTAAAATCAATGGAGAAAATCTTCACCTTTAATTTGAGCCATAATTTGTTAATACACTGTTACCAGTTATAAAGTAATGTATACTTTTATAACAAGTTGTTTCAATTGTACAATATTTTAAAAGGCATAACTTTCATTTCTATAACTGCATCTGAGGTGCTTTGATTGAAAAAATCTAAAAATGATGTGAGTTTGGCGATTGAGCTGTCCAATATAGCGGAAATTCAGGGTGTCTCAAAAAATCGGACACACAATTTTTATTCGATTTTATCAAATTTTAATGTATAAAGAATTGTATAATGTAAAAAAATTGTATAATGGATACAGTAGTTTTCATAAATTCCTATAATTTTTAAAGCTCTTGAAATACATTTACATATAAATTATAAAGATTATAATTAATTAGTTTAATTTATTTAAATTAAACAATTTTTTTGAATTGAGTGGTTGTTTCTTGTGTCGTTTTTGAAAATGCCAATCAATTTTTGACAGAAGTAATTTTTACCCTAAAATTGAGGAGTGTAATGAAAAAACACTTTGCGGGATGATCTGCCGATTTTATGAACAACGGTAAATATTACATTGAAATTAGTCTATGATTTTATGAACGACGCAGAGCGTTAATTTTTGACATTACAACACTCCGAGCGTAGTCGGGCGATATTTACGAACGAAGTCTTGATTTTGCGTTTGTGTTTGTTCCTTAAAAATTAATTTTTGTTATAAGTAATCTGAAAAAAATTTTATTAAATAACGTGTTTTTAGTGAAATTGATAAAATTTCCACTCTGATAGAACTCAAATAATATGTACGTGGCCATATAAATGTCGATATTCGCGTTATATACATATTTTTAATATGTTCTCAATTTAGATATATGGTGTCAAAAAGTTTAAATGAAAAGGACATTGAGTTGAAAGAACCTCTGTTAGAAGTGACAAAAATTTTAAATAAAAATAAAGATGTGCCATCAACTTGGTTCGATTTAAAATTATCAAATAATGCTTCTGATAATATGGATCCATTAGAGGTATATACTTACTTACTCCATGGCATTAAAACCCAGGCTTTAGTGTTTTCCAATACACTTCTCTAACTGGACCTATCTGCAGGCAACGTCTTTCAATCCCGAATTTTAAGGACAACAATCAATTTAATTCTATAATAATCATATATTTAAATGCGGTTGAGCGGCGCTTGCAACAGCAACAGCGACAACCACGCAATTTCGCATTCAGCCACATCCGCCGGATCTGTTGTAAATCTGGAACAATCGGCTTGCTACACCAAGATTTTTAAAATTTAAAAAAATTTATTTGGCACATGTCAAATGGTATTCTATACACAAATTATATTATATTATTTTATATATTTAATATTTTGATAAACATTTTAAATTATTTTCTTTAAATTAAAAATCAGAAAATAAATGTATTTAATTTAAATATTTAATATAATATAATAAATTGAGATTAGAAATTTAGCATAAACTTAACAGATAAACGTTTGATGAGTTACCATCTCATTATGCTACGGCTAAATACTAGATTGGTTTTGTCCACTATTTTCTGTCAAAAACATATGTGCTAATGAAGCAACTAATTGCATATTTGGATTTGAATTCCGCAACAGTTTGTTGGTAATAGAATTATATTTAATAAAATATGGCTTATTAATAATTGTCTATATCGGAAATCAAAGCAAATTTTCCCTTGCAATCCATTTACACCATATACACTACTAAATTATTAACAGTTAACATCTATATAACCCTCTACAATCTAATACTATATAAAAAGGTATTTGTGTCTGAAATATTGCGGGACAACGAGAACCGTGTGTGCTGCTGTAAAGTTTCCCTTATACAGAGTTACGCCTCAACCCTAACCATATCTACATATGCACGCAGTTATTTCAACACGTGAAAGATTTCCGACAAAATTCAGATTCAATTATAAATATCTTAATAAATTATGTCCTATGTTAATTAACTCGCATAAAAACAAATACAATACCATATATTCTTTGTACCTAATATCTTATTAAAATGGTTGCTAGAAAATGAAGAGAATAAAATAAGAACCAAATGAAGAAATTATTTAATGAAGTCATTTATTTTCTATGTCGTTTCTATATTATTTATGTACAGAACTTTACCACACCTATTTTTCAATTTTTTATGTTACCTTAACGTGTATTTATTACAATATATGTTACATGATGGCGAAGCGTGAAAAAATATTTTTAGATTGCAATATTCTTCTAGTAGCCGAGTTTAAAGTAGGTACAATATGAAAAATTATTGCAATGTTCACTAAAACTAAATTTTCCGGAAAATCGATTTTTAAGAATTATCATCTTTTTGAATTACGGAACATTTTATTTTGAACGGATTTCCCGTTTTGTATACATAATTGAAAATTATAATTAATTTTCAATCTTTCATAGAAAAGATTTTTGGAATCGATTCACACGTTCAAAAGATATGACCGATTTTCCATTTGATGTGATTGAGATTTTGTATAAAATAATGGTACTGTATAAATTTTCTGTTCACTTTTTACAGTACCACAAATTTCGTTAAATTTTCTCTGCCATCGATTGTGGAAAATCGGTCATATTTTTTGAACACGTGAATCAATTTTAAAAATCTCTTCTATGAAAGATTGGAAATTGATTATAATTTGAAATTCTGTACACAAAAATAGAAATTCGTGAAAACTATGGCCCGTAATTAAAATAGATGATAATTCATAAAAGTCGATTTTCCGGAAAATTTAATTCGGTGAACACCCACAATATTTTTCATAATTTAGTTTAATTTCACTTCACCTATGGGTGATAAGAAAAATATAGCAATTTGGAAAACTGAATGCTTTTTCTCAGCTTTCGCCACTGATTACTATTCGGTTGTATTTTACTATTGCAGTTGGTGGAATGTATATATTAACATTTTGTTAATGTTAAAATAATTTATGCATATACGTATAGAGTAAGTAGGGGATGTTTAGACATAAGAATTTGAAAGGTGGGTGCTATTTGAGAGGATTTTTTTTTACAGCAATGTAACTAATTACAACTTTAAACATGCCGAGTGTAAGGTATCTAAACAGAGTTTAAACAATTTAAAATATATTAAATTTGGTTGGTTTTACAAAATTTGTTATCTGTCCAATCACATTGGGCTAACTGAACTCTGAGTGGAAATTCTGAAACATAATATACTATACCATACCAAACACCTCTGTTTCTATATACATCAGTAATTCGCAAAAACAAGAAAATCGAATAAATGGTTTATTAACAATTCTATTGGAAAGTTTCAAGTTATATGACAGGGGTGGTTTAAATATTCACTTTAAAAATTTATGGTAACAACACTATGCCGTTGCGCTCACTACGCTGGTGACGCAGATCTCCCACAATGACGCTGTTACAAAATCTGTCACTAAACTTCAAACCAAATTTCTTATAGTATTCGCGGTTTTTTATAAGTGTACACTAACAATTAATTATAATAATTTGAAAATAAAAGGTTGTTTTATTACCACTAATTTTTTCGTTTAACAAATTGTTGCCTTTTATTTTGACATATTCGGTTTTATTTAAAAATTTAAATTCATTTATTACTCTCACTCATAGAAAATTTCTCTCGTACTCAGCATCACCAGCGTCAACTTAGCAAATAACCTAATTTGTGGTGAACGTATCGAACGAAAACTGAATTGAAGGAAGAACCACATTAAAATTTATTGTTTCTATTTTACAGCGCAGTGAACTCAGTGAGCGCAGGAGCATTGTGTTTCTATCATTAATTTCAAATAATAATTTTTATTGAAAAGGGATATTTTACACATTGTAGGGGGGTGAAGTAGTTCCTGAACCGTAGACATGTTTAAATCAAAAAAGGGTTAACGATTGAGTCAAAATTTAAAAGTAAAAAACCGTTATGTGTCTATATAGTTAAAAATTAAAAGTTCATTGCTACTTTGTTTGATCGCCAATTTGGTAAACATGAATTTTGATGGTTCAAATTTGACAATCGTGAAGTATAGATGCGGAAAATTTATATAGATAAACACAAACTCAAGCCTGGGCCACAACACGCAAGAAGATCAACTGAAAACGTTGCTGTCCAAAAAAGTGTTCAAAACAATCCATCAAGTTGAATTCGAAAGCGTGCTCACCTTCCCGGCAAACATCCTGTATTATTAGAAACTTAATTTATGTTTAGCTCTTAACTTGCAGATAGGCAATTCTAGATGTCATTGCTAATGCATATTGTTTTTTTCAAACTTGAAATTTCTCAATAAAATATGAAAAATGAAATGCCTTTATATTGAAAAGTGAATTTACTTTGAGAATATTAAGGGTCATGAGTAGACCCAGGATAACCGTCCAAATCGCTACCAAAACAAAACATCCACTGGTATAATGGAACACACTGCATATGGTGGGAACAGAAAGGAGTAGTATACGACTTTCTAATAAAAAAGTTACTTATAATGTATACCAACGTCAATTGAGCGAAGAATTGTTTCGAAAAAGATCACCAATAGCATTATCCGCATTTTTAATAGGAACTTTCTCACACAACATACTCACCAGACATATAGCCGTTTGATTATTATTGCATATCATGCAGTGCGTCATGATGGATACATGATGAGGAACTGATAAAATTAATGGATGGGATTGATTTATCGATAAGGTATTACTACATTGTCAAAGGGGTGGCAGAAAATTGTAGAAAATAAATTAAGATAAGTTGTACCAATTTTTCACAATAAATAAATGCCTCTAAAAGTTAAGCTGCTAAATTTCTATAACTTGGAAAAAAATTGGAAAATTCGTTAGTAATTTTGGCGCTAAACTCAAATATGTACGAAATCTATAAAAATCGATTTTCCGGGAACAAAAAAGCAGTTCACTTCAAACACAGATATTTTTATCCTTAAAAGGCATCAACATAAGGTGTCATGAGTGCAAAACAAATTAGGAAATTGTGTGAAAAAAAATTTTAATGGATATTTTCAGTTTTCATACCATTTGCAATAATTTTTTATAATAACTTCTGTCTAACTTCTCTCTCGCTAATGTCAATTCCAATGATCATAAAAGAATCGATCAATCTATATGATCTATATATTCATATATAATATATGTAATCCAATTCATTGGCTGCTGATTGATTTATGTATATTTTATGAACCAACCCAAACTTTTATGACATTTCAATTAGTTTTTGTTTAATTATTTTTTTATAAGGTTTTGTTGTGTTGATGATAATTTAATGAAGGGTGAATTAATTTTTCAAGATTTCAAATGTTTCAAAAATAAATTAAAAAAGAACGTCTAGATTGTCAAAAAATTAATCAAAATGCGCGTTAAAAATATTTGAATATAAAAGTATAGACGGCGTTAGTGATTATTAAGAACGAAAATATATATTGAATTATATATTTTGATTGTTTGTAAACGTTGTTTATCATTTTTTTCTCTTAAAAATTAAATTTAAAAACAATCCTCGCAACAATTCTTAAAAACAACGAGGACTAATACTAGACCAAGAAGCCCATTTTATCCAAAACATAAGTTTTTGATTAGCATCGACGATTCAATGTACACCAACCGTGCGTTAATCCGAACGCTACTTTTTCATTTATGTCGATTTTAGTGTTCGGATTATCGCACGTTCGGATTATCGCACGGAAAAATATAAATAATATCAACACATTAAAATTCCCATAATTTTCTTATTTTAAAAGATAAATTCATGGAATAAAAAGTATCTGATAGCTAAAGCCTTCTAGTTGATTTGTTAACAAAAAAAAATTAATCACTCTAATATCTTGGAAGTTCTGGGATCATAAATGAATCAAAATACCCTATTTTTTAATAATATTAAAATCAATTCCATAAAGTGATGGTATTTTTTGAGATATGTCAATGAAACTCCTCACATATCCTTAAAATGATTTTGTATGAGTACGTTTAAACCAATTTTTTACTATTAACATCCAGATGGGAGTGCTTGAGACGAATTTCCTGGAAATTTGTAAATTGATCATTTCTTAATCGATTTTGATGAAATTTTATATATGTGTTCAAAGTGGGATTATATGAACAGTTCTTAAGGTAGTTCTAAGATATCGACACTACGGGCATTTTATTGATCAGAGTTGGGTGTCCTGGTTAATTTGGGTATTCCACAACCGATTTCGATTAAAATTTTTATTTATTTTATTTTTTTCTCAAATGCAAATGTCAAATATTTGAATTTTTTTTATGTAGAGTTTTTTTTTTCGCAATTACAAACGTCAGATATTTGCAATTTTTATATAAATATACTCTATTTACTTTACATTGTACATACACGCTGTAGCATATCCACGTACTAACACATCGTCGATGGAGTTGAGGGAGAATAAATCTCCGTAAAAATAACCGTAAAAATATATTATATATATTATATTATTTCCGTGGCATATTTGGTTCCGTCAAAGAACAGAATTGTTGGAGGCGAAGATACAATTTTGAATTAGACAAGTGGTACGGTCAACCAAATATTGTCAAAACAATCGAAATCAATAGATTGAGATGGCTTGGACACGTAGTACGCATGGGGGAGGAGCTTGTGTCGAAAAAACCGGAAGCCGGAAGACTTAAGGCGAGATGGCTAGATGCAGTAAACTGTGATATATAGATCCTTAAAATTCGGGATTGGAAGACATTGACTGCGGATAGGTCAGGTTGGAAAATCGTGTTGGAGAAGGTTAAAATCGCACCCGGGTTGTAACACCATGGAGTAAGTAAGTAAGTATAACCAATATTTATTATATAAAAGGTTAAAGAGATACCAACAATAATTTTTTGTGATTTTTGATTTGACATTTGTGTCAGTGTGTTTATTAAAATACCCGCGAATTCGGATATAAAGGTAAAGTAAATTTAACTCACGAAGAAAAAACTCGCAGAGCGAAAAATATTATTCCGCGTTAAAAATTTAAAATAAATTTTCCATTGAAAACGAAATTGTTTCTGCCGCAGCTCACATATGAAATGTAGCCTTAATGCTTTTGGGTTCCTAAAATATTGGTAATAGTCTTTCTATTATTGTAAAAGCAATTAATTGTTATTTTACGGACAGAGGGACAGTATATATTACAATATACTACTATATATAATATAATATAGGATAATATTATATTGTAGTATCTAGTACATTTTATTATAAACATATATATCAGAGAAACCTAAATACAAAATACCTACTGTGAAAATGAAACTGTACTTTTTGATCTTTTAATTTAAAAATATAGTATAATATAATACAATAAAATAATGGTACATATATGTATAATTGTGGTATGGCTAAAGTGCGAAGAGGGTTAAATATAGTAGAGAGAACTACAAAAAAAAAAAAATAAAACTATAAATAAGATTGTTAATTTAGATATTGTTGTACAGTACTATATGTGTTACGGTCCGTATGTATAACGGTATAACGTATACAGAACACAAAATATCATAACGGCACTATGTCCTCACTTTTCTATGTTAATATTATATAAGGTTGTCAACTATCTCCCTTCCGCCTTTTTGCTCTTTATTCAATGCTTTATAAAAAGTGTTACAGTAATCGGATTTAGTTCAAATATGCGCCGTTTTGTTCGATAATCTGTTTCCATCTAGACTGCAACTACATAATACCTCCCTCGTAGAAGCCCCCCTCCTTATTTGCGAAGAACTCGGACAGCCACTTTTCACAAGCCTCTTTTGAGATCAACTTTACACCACCAAGGGCGTTCGCCATGGACAGGAACAGGTGGTAATCACTTGGCGCTATGTCCGGGCTATATGGTGGATGCGATAAAACCTCCCATCCGAGCTCCCGTAGCTTCTGACGAGTCATCAACGAAGTGTGTGGTCTGGCGTTGTCCTGGTGGAACACTACACCCTTCCTTTTGGCCAATTCTGGACGCTTCTGGTCGATCGCCTGCTTCAAGCGGTCCAGTTGTTCGCAGTAGATGGTAGAATTAAGCGTCTGGCCATATGGGAGCAGCTCATAGTGGATGATTCCCTTCCAATCCCACCAAACACACAGCAAAACCTTCCTGGCCGTCAATCCCGGCTTGGCCACTGTTTGGGACGATTCACCGGCCTGCGACCACGACCGTTTTCGCTTGATATTGTCGTATGTGATCCATTTTTCGTCGCCAGTCACCATCCGCTTCAAGAATGGGTCGAGTTCGTTCCGTTTCAGCAGCATTTCGCAAATGGAAATTCGGTCCATTAGATTTTTCACTGTTAATTCATGTGGCACCCAAACATCAAGCTTTTTTTTGTATCCAGCCTTCTGCAGATGGTTTAAAATGGTTTGGTGACTAACTCCCATCTCCTGGGCGATGTCACGAGATGCCACATGCCGGTCTAACTCGATGTATTCCATGATTTGATCGGTATTTGTCGTCACAGGTCTTCCGCCGGCTGGCTTATCCATGGTGTCGTTTTCACCGGCTCTGAATCGTCGAAACCATTCCTCCGCGGTTCGAAGTGATAGAGTACCATCCCCCAAAACACCATTAATCTCACGGAACGTTTCTCTAGCGGATTTGCCTTTAACGAAGGAAAACTTTAAAATAGCGCGAATTTCGGCGTTAGTGAACTCCATGTTTACACGTCTATAACTGTTGAACGCAATATCCAAACTAATCATACATAGCGTCGTTTTGTTTGTTATGTCAAGAGCTTTCAAATTATGTACAGTGTTGCCAGATACGAGCTCTGTAGCGCTTTGTACATAGCCGCGAAATTAAAAAGACAAAAAGGCGGAAGGGAGATATTTGACAACCTAATATATAATAAATTCAATACACTACACATTATACATGTGTATAATAAAATGCTACCTTACATTAAAATCATATACACTCTCATATGAGTACATATACAGAGTGTTTTTTATACACGATAATTAATGTGTATGTATGAATTTGAGTATATACATGAACTCGTATATTGGTACATTTCTATGCATATACTGAAATTGTGTCTTGTAAGTGTAAGGTGTGAGTATTGAATGTGATGTGAAAAAGGATTAAATGGGTGTATATTTATATAAATTTGTATATATTACAAGATTGTATATTTATACACAGTTTCATTTTACTCATACAAAAATAAATAAATAAGCGTATACATTAATATGTACTATTTTACATACCTTTAGAAACTATTAAATTTTCCTATTTTAATGTCATTTATAATAATATTTATACAAACAATTCTTAATATATAATAAACTCGTAGTTAATCTTTTGATAGGATTTTCTTTTTAAAATGTATTTATGAGGGGGAGAGAATAATTGAAGTATTTGTGTGTATATTTATTGCCAGTAGCATGGTATAACATAATACCAATAATACTGATGATAATACGATTAATTTTAACTAGCAATAATACAATTGACGTCAAAATTTAATGTCTGATATACTACTTTAGTCATTAATAATTCGTTCATTAATAATTTTCTATTTTGTTTTCTTTTAGAAGAAGTTAAACATTAAATTTTTCGTTATGAAACGTTACCAATTTCAAATCGTATAGTTTCATAACATCAAAAGAGCGTTGATTGTGAGAGTATCAGTTTTCATTATAGGTCGACAAAAATACGGAAAGCAGTATCTTCGGTAAAACTAAGAGGAATTATTTACTACAAACTAAAAGCAGGCATTGACGTCAAATTTCTCGAGGCGATACAAAGGCACACTTTAAACTATCACTTTGGGATGTTCGCGTTTCATGGTCTTAAGACTATGGAATTAAGTATGGAAAGTGTGATATCGGAATAAACATTGTAGTTAGCGAACTGCGGTCATATGTCAATTGCTTTGTGCATAAAAGAAAACGTGGAAGTAATAAGTAAGTAACAAATTTGGTCTCTTCCTTAGAAATATGAACGAAAGTTCGGGTTCGTTAACATAGAGGAAGAAAATTAATGGATAAAGTAGTAGAAGAAGTGACTCCACCAGATGTATCCTACAGATATTGGTTGACGCGGAATATGAGTTTCAAGTAGCTCAGGTGCTCATTCATAGAACTACTACTAATACCAGCACTCCGGACATATAAAGGGAAGATCAAAGATCTATCGGATAATTGTGGCCAGATAATCTCACATTAGGACATTAGGGGACAACGCAAACAGAGCATGCATTGAAAGTAAATATACTATTTAATTAAATTTGTCTGTCAAAATGTACCTCAAAAATATAGAAGAGGACGGCGGAATGATATAGTGGAACAATGAATTAATTGTAAGATCTAAAGTACGCAAGCATAAACGTACTGTAACTAAGCAGGTATGAGGAAGGCTAAGAAAAAAAATTTGTAAGGATATTAACCCTACTTTCGTTACTATACAAGAATGCACAAAATACTATACCCAAAGACGGTAAAAGCGATGTCACTTTAGAAATCCTCTCTCTTATTGGAAATCGACTTGCAGATACGTATCATATGTGTGTGAGACGAAACAGAAAAGATACAGAGAGAACTAATGCCGTATCTAATTAAGATTTTTAGAATTATTGCCGGTTGTGATAGGGGTGCATACCAATGCTATGTAGAAAGAATCGAATAATCTTTATTCCAAAGAAATCAGAAGGGTTATTGTGAACTGTATAAGAAACAACATCCTATTAACTGTATTACACACTGCATGACTGTCAGTATGAATACAGATGGCAGTAAATCTGCAAATTCTGTGATGTTTCGAATGACAAAAGAAAATAGGTGATGCATTGGAACACAAGGAATCGGCAACGTATATGCATTCTTGGACAATAGAACACCTCTCATTGGACAATCAAAGGGTTTCTAGAAAGAATACAAACGTGGGCAACACCAATTCAATTATCAGCGAAATGTTGAACACCCAGGAGGTGGACGGAAGCTGGTTACTATATGATGCGTAACTATAATTGCCTAAAACCGAAGCTCGATGTATATACAGACGGAGTTTAACACTTTGTTCCAAAAGTGGCTTGGCTTGAGGTAGTGTTTTTTATTCAATATAATCCACCGACAATTCAATAATTACGGAGAAATTGTTTGAGTTTTCTATAGAGGTAGTGGTCGCTGGAAGCCAAATCTGGTGAATACGATGGATACTCAAGAAATTCGTGCTTTAAATCCTTGAATTTAGTCACGGTCAAAACAATGATATTCAGAGTTTATTGTTTTATCTTTTTAAAGATAATCGATGAATCAAATTCCTTTTGCATACCAAAAAACTGATGTCATAACCTTTTTTGCCTTTCGTTCATGCTTAATCTGCTTTGGAGCCGAACATCCAGCTTTAGTCCACTGTAAACGTACTTGTTTCAATTTAGGATCCTGATGGTAGATCCAAGTCTCATCCATAGTTATAAAACGACGCACATAATCGGTTTTATTCTTTTTAAAACGACCTAAATACCGCTGATAAATTTGTTTACAATTGAATTTTTGTTGAATTGTAAACATGTGCACGTAGTCAAACTTGTATCTTCACTAACAATTTCATGTATTTTTTTTATTATTTTCTGATGTTGATGCAGTTTTTGGACGTCCCTCGCGTGGTTCGTGGTTCAAGGCTTGCACGACCACGTTTATGTTCAGCAACTCAATTTTTTACTGTTGCATACGATGGAGCACTTTCACCTAACACATTTACCATATCGTTATGAATTTCTTGTTCGGCTTAAACCGTTTTTAAATAAATATTAAATGACTGCTCGATTTTTTAATTTTTCCATATTAAAAAAATCACTAACTCGTCCGTCAACTTCAAATGACTTGTAAACAAGAAATGAATTGACTGACAGATCAAATTGAAATTGTACAAGTGTGCATATGACAGATGGAATATTCCAATACACTTTTTTATTTGACAGTATTAACGTCATGTATTTGTAAGGGTAGAAACTATTCACGCGACCTCCTATATTACGTACGTCAACAAGAAGGATATTATTTGTTGGAAAATATATGGAATAATAAAATTTTATTTATATTTTGTTCATAAATAATGCGCAATTTTATATTTTTCATCGATGTACAACTACGAGGAGTACTTAAAATTTCAAATTCATATTATGAAAAGAAAAAAAAACATATATATAAATTACAAAATTATACGATAAATATTTTCTTTTCTGTCAGTTTTATTAACATTTCAATGTATTTATATTCTATAAATTATAGAGTCTAATATGACTTGATAGATTTTACAAAATATGAAATATGAAATTAACATAATTTTTCGATTTCTATTGAAAAATTTTATATTGGATAAATCATTAAATTAATTATAGTCATAAATTATTTTTTTTTTATTCTTATGCTGCCTATATTTTGGTTTAATATAAAATCGATCATTTTTATTTTTTTGTAGTTTTTTTTTTGTTTTTGTTTCTATAAATATAATAATGTTGGTGTTCTAATCAATCTAATCTAATTACAAAAAGAAATATTATCTTATCAAACAGCAAGCAGTAGGTTCATTAAAATATACTATTGAAAATAATTAAAGTTAATTATATACTTACCGATTACTTGTAATTTGATTCTTGAATTTCTTGTGGGTTGTTTATGAAAATCTACACGGCAACGATAAATTCCGGTATCTGTAATTCTAATATCTCCTATTGTTAGCATTGCCGGTGAAGTTGAAACTTGAAAAAATGCACGTTTTCCTAATTTAATTTCATCAATCCAATGAAATGGTGGTTGCTCATCAAGTCCACCTCGTGTGTCATAACTGTACACATTAAATATAAAACAATACGAAAAAGAAATGTAATTCATTATCTTATTTTTATATTATTTATAATTACAAATTGGAAGAGTAATTGACTCTGGTTTTATTTTTTTTCATTATTGCTTAAATGTTGTACGTATCATAAAACAGAATATATCTTTGTCCTTTGTGGTGGTAAAAAACAATCCAAATGATTTTTAATTCTATTCGAATAAATAATTGAATCATATGCAAGAGGTGAAGAAGGCAAATGTGAAGAAGTAGATAGAAAACATTTGTAAATTAGAGTTGCATGAGATTTAGATGTATTAAGTTTTTATTTATTTGAATCAAGTACGAAGGTTCAATGAGAAACACCACAACATAGAGTAAATAAAAACTCTGAATCAATATTAATTAGATTTTCAATTTGGATATCTCTATCCGAGGGCGATAAATTTTAAGTAATTTAACATCAAGCGAAAAATGAAATTGATTAATTAATTTATCATAAAAAAGGCTTTTGAAACATCCAATGAACCCTACACAATTTATTATTATCTGAATAAATCATTTGAAATTTTTTTATTTATTCTGTAGAAGTATTATGTTTTACACGAAAGCCTTAATGAAATTCATTCTCGAATTATTGTATATTTTGAGATATGGAATTTGATCGTACAATTTAAAAATTTTTTCAATTATCTTTTGCGATTGAAATATTTTAATAAACTTATTTCAAATATATTTTACTTAAAGTCACAACTAGTACTTAATAAATTGTGAAATATTAGCTCAAAGGCCGATGGAAAATCTTCCGGAAAATCGATTTTCATGATATCTCAAATTTTGTAATTACAGACAATAGTTTTAACGAATTTTCAATTTTATTTACAGAATTACAAAATGGTATCAAGTTTTCTTTCTTTCAAGAAAAATTTTTTAAAATTGCTTCAAGAATTCCGAAAAAATAGTCGATTAAATCCGTTAAAACTATATGGCCCTTTATTACAAAATCTAATTATTCTGGAAAGGTGATTTCCTGAAAAAACATTCCATTAATCTGTGTGCTAATATTTTACAATTTAATAAGTATTAATAGTGACTAACTAAAATATCACTCACAATTAGTGAGTGTCGTTTTAAAATGGCCGCATAATATTTTTTTCCTGATACACATATATATTTGGCCCTGAAATAGCATGGCCAATAACCCATTCATCGAAATGTTTATTTAATTCTTTTTGAACTGATAAACATAGACACCTAATAAATTTGTAATAAATTTGTTCAAATTAAGTAAATCACAGGTTGTGCACACAGAGCAATATTTAAACTATTTACTATTCAGACGTTCTGTACATCACATTTGGTTCGCGCAATTTTTACTCGTTTTCAATCTGCATCAAATCTAAATAGAATCAATTTAAATGTCTCTGCATCATATGTGGTGCGCAGGACAGTTAAAGGGTTAATTTTCTTTATTATATAGCTATCGTTTTAATCTCGTCCACATAGTCGTGTACAATAGGATACACTTTTTAAAATGTGGCCGGCCATTAATTGAATATTGTATAAAAAATTATGCTAACCATAATTATGGATCACGGTCTTATAATAATAAATCTTATGATCTTATTCTGTTCATCGTTTCTATACAAAAATCTGGAAAATCAATAACCACGAGCAGAAATACTCATCCGATTGCAGAACAAACTAAACTGCTGTTAAATATTTGGTGAACAATTTTGTATGTAAAAGTTATTTATTAAAATTGATATCCATAGGGTTATACCGACCAGATTGTGTAACTGAGTTATCAACTGTTCCATTTAAATGAAATCGGGTATGTCGGTTTATAATAGGATTACAAAGATTAATTAGTTCGTTAGAAATTGGTATCCAAAGTAGTTTTAAGAACTATAGGAAATAGGTGTATAAGTGGAAACATGGCAAAATAAACACTGAATTTGGCTATAATAAAAATCATACTTAAACGTATTCAATTCGCCCGCCAATTTAGATATATGTTGCTTAGAAATTGTTGTATACGTGCAATAAGTTTTAGTCATTTACAAGCTGTGTGTATGGTAAAATGGTTAACGAAATTTGATGATGATGATGATTTTAACCTTAAAGACGAACCACGTGCTGGCCTTGAAAAACAGTGTTTTTGATGCAATTGGAAGAGAATCATCTACTTGGAACTTCTTAAACGTGTTCGAATGTGTTACGGCTGATTGTTATCCAACTCATATAAACAAATTGGCAGATTCATTAGAGTAAAAAAGACCATTCTCGGGCCAAGATACGCAATCAGTTTTATTGCTTCATGACAACACCCATCCACAAATAACAAAAGCCATCAGGGAAATGATCTTCAACTCGAACTCGGAAGTACATCCACATTCATTGTATTCTCCAGACTTGGCGCCTTTCGACCTCTGTTTGTTTAGGTAGATATATAATATTAGTTTGTTTTTTTGTTGTTGGCAGTTAAACAATACGTACACGTTTACTAAAAATATAGACAACTACAATAACCTCTAAATTAAAAGGGGTTAAAGAAAAAAGAAATGAAAATAATAACAGAATAAAAAACAATGAGATATTACAGCACATGCTTTATCGTAATCTCAAATTATTGTCGCTTTTTTTGCATTCCATTCTGTATCAGTAAGATAGTAACATAAATGAACTATATATAATATATTGGGTCGTAAAGAAAGCAAGTGCGGTTTTCACTTATATCTTTTGATAAATTTTGACGTATCTAAGTTCATTTGAAATGTCAAACCATATTTTTTTTGTTGACAGTAGGTGCGTATGTATTTGAATTGTCAGTTTGAAGGCTCCCAAAAAATTATGGGCTGTGTATGGTGACAAAGTCTTAAAAGAACGACAGTGTCAAAAATTGTGTTCTAGAGATTTTTCACTCAATGCTGTACAACTTTCAGGTCGTCCTGGTGAGGTGGATGGCCCATTTTTAAAACGACTGAAAACTGGCAATGAAAAATCGATTGTTTATAACAATGTAAATCGAAAAAGATCGTGGAGCAAGAAATATGAACCTGCGGATACAACATCTAAAACAGATATTCATCAAAAGAAGGTTTATGTTATCAATTTGGTGGGATTACAAAGGTATTATTTATTTTGAACTTTTACCACGCAGTCAAACGATCAATTCAGATTTTGTACATACAATAACTGACCAAATTGAGCAGTGCCGTTCGAGAAAAGCGAGCAGAATTAGCAAATGGAAATAGCGTTGTGTTCCACCATGACAACGCAAGGTCATTCGTCAAAAATTATTGGAGCTTGGTTGAAAAGTTTTGCCATATACACCATATAGCTGAACCTTGCGCCATCAGATTGCCATTTATTTCGAAGTTTGCAAAATCTCTTGAATGGTAAAAATTTCAATAATGATGGCGGTGTTAAAGCGCTATTGGTTCAGGGTTTTTGCTGGTAAGGACCAGAAGTTGTCGAGCACGGCAATCGTGAAGTTAATAAAAAGATAGTAAAAGGTCATCGAACAAAATGGATAATACATTTATTGAATAAAGTTATTTAATTCTATCTAATAATTACTTTTTGTTTTCATTAAAAAAAACCGCACTTGCTTTATTTACAACCCAATATTATGCATTAAGTATTATACATTTTTCGTTGTACTTGATATTTTCTATTTAAGAAAACAAACAGCTTTGAGTTTTTTTTTGCTCATTTTTTCTCATTGTTTTGTGTCGTTGCCATGTTAAAACATCATTTAATCTTTAGATTTATATCATTTTTTTTTGTTCCAATTGTATATAGTAGATTTTATTTTGCTTATAGCCAACATATCAGCAGTAACTTCATATGCTGCGAACACATACAAAAGAATGCCTATTGTTGTGAGACGACGGCGTTGTATATTTTATCGGCTCACTGTTTTAAAATAAATTTTTTTTATCGATTTGTTTGTGGGGTGTTATATTTATGAATTTTAACAAATGGATACAATTTTACTGCAACAGGAACTGGCAAAATGTAATCGTTTTTTATCATTTTAAAATACAAATTGTTAAAACTGAAATTTATTGAGATATTAATTGTATACAATAATAATAAAAACCGGTGGATATGTAGGATTTTATAGTAGTGGGTAGTGTAATTTATTTGGTAAATTCATCATATTTTTATGGAAATTGAAATTAATAATAACTATTGATCAATACAATAGTAGTAAAAGAATACGAAGGACCAAGGTTGAGTTATAATAGTGCCTTCGACTTGCTATCGTTGGATGATACGATTTGTCTCCAGATTTGTATAAATCTGTATAGTATTACTTTAAAATTTTCTGTTTTGTGTGTTTGTACATTAGGCAGCAATGATTACAAAATCTTATTTTCATTGTCCAAAATGGGCAATAGACAAAGTTTTGTTATCGGTCTTTTTAAAATGGATAATTTCGCTTTTACCGTCACAACTCGAACCAATCCATCCCGCTCTGGATGAATCTCGACAACTCTTCCCAACAACCATTAATTTTGATGGTGCGGTATTGCCGTCTTTTCTAATAACTAAATCATTATTTTTTATATTTGCTGATATTATTGCCATCGGCCCAAAATACGTGTTTGCTTTAATTCGGTCGATTCGGGAATAGTGAAAATTACTTCACCAATTAAAAAGTGAATAGAAGAAGAATATTATAATCATTCGGATCATTTGAAATCGGACACAACGGGCGAGAATTTAAACAAGCCTCAATTTGAATTAAAACTGTAGTCAATTCCTCATAAGTTACCATAGAATGACCCAAAATTCTTCTTAAACGATATTCAGTACTCTTTAAATCACCAAAATCATGGCTCGGTATAAAATGCCAATTAATTCCTTGATTAATCATATATGGTTTTGAACGAATGAAATTTGTTCCTTTATCACTATAAATGTCACTGCACAAACCTCTTCGAGACGAAAACAGTTTGAAAGCAGTAATGCTAAGATCCGTAACCACCTCAGCGCCCCTTCTAGGCCCTTTAATTCAATAGGCCCAGCATAATCAACCCCTACCTGTAAAAATGGTCCAGATTAACTAACTCGAAATTTTGGTAAATTACCCATTAATTGCTTTTGCGATTTAAAAGATACAAAATCAGAAACTACTGTTTTCTCAAATATGCAAGAAATTTTACCATTGATTTCACTTTTCAAACAGGTGATATTATATTTAATAATAAAAAAATGGCAATAGTTTTTGATAGTGAAATAATATTGAAAACAAAGGAAGGTATTTCCCTTTCAAGCTTATTTTGCCTACCAATTGAATATTGATGGATACAGAATTTCAATATATCCAAGACAACTGGCTCAAATGAAACCCACACTGGTTGATAAAAAATAAGGAAAATATTAAAGATGAATCATACAAAACACTTGCAAAACATACTTCATTTGAAAGAACTATTGATAATGAAATCGATTTTTCATCAGGAACACATACAGTTTTTGATTTTGCTAAGACGGGAAAAGCCGAAATTGAAGATGAATACAAAAGTAATAAGCCCATGAAAATAAAAAATACAGATACAAAAATATTGAATGACACAGAAAAAAATTTTAATGACTTTTCTTTATATGTCACCGCATTTTGTTATTTGTCCGTTGTCATTGAAAAAGTTCGGAATTGGGAATCCGAAAATAATTGACATTTGACGAAAAATATTAACAACAAAAGAATCAAATAAAATTTTTATAAATAAACAGATTTGTGTTGATGACGACATAAATCAATAAATCAACAGGTAAGTAATCAACGCTTTCACTTTAATCACAAATAAAAAAAAACGAAGAAATCGGGCTGAACGGAAGAAATTCGTTTCGGTTGCTACGAGTAAGAGAAATAGGTCTCCTGGGAGCTCTCCGGAAGCTAACAAAATCAGTACACCTAAAGTTACTAAATTTAATCCAAGCAACTTACCGCCAAGCACGGTAGTAATTTTTGAATTCAAAACTGTAATTATTTTGGTGGATTTAGATCCGAAAATTGCAGTACTATAAACGGAAATTCTATCAAAGGCGCTGAATGCGACTAGCACATGGTTCGTGGACTCCGATCGCGTCGATATGCGGTTCTTGCTTGGGATACTTCGGAAGAAACCAAACAAAATTCCTAAACCGGAAAGAAGTTCATTTAACATCAAGGGTTCAACAAATGTAACGAACGAAGTTATTTTGACTAGTCTCAATAGACAAAATCCGGGATTACTCATGGATAAATGGAGAGTATGGGCAGAGAAGAACACGAACGAGGTAGTCACATCGTTTATGAAATCACTTGCGGCTCGTCAGAGCAGGCACATGTGGTAATGCCTCTTCAATAACTAACAAATCTTCGTGAATAATTTTAAATTAAATGACTGAATTTAAAGAAATTTGTAAATGAAATCATTTTTCGTGAATTCATAATATTTAATATTTTTATTTCCAGTTAAATATATGCAAAATTAGTCCTTTAAATTCTAGCTTGATATATTCCTTTACATTTACATTTACAACTGTTGAGTTGGCAACAAAGCTATTGCCGTTTTTTCTTAATGAAGACAATAATTTGATAGAATTAAATAATTTTATTCAATAATGTATTGTCCATTTTGTTCGATGACTTTTTGCCATACTTTAATTCACTTTAAAATTCCGAACTCAGTTTCTGGTCCTTATCATCAAAAAACTGAATCAAGTTCATTTTAACATTAACATTATTATTGAAATTTTTGCCATTCAAAAAGTTTTGCAAACTTCGATATAAATGGTAATCTGATGATGTAAGGTCCGAACTATATGGTGGATGTGGTAACACTTCCCAACCCAATAATTTTTGACGAGTGACCAAAAATGTGTGTGGGCTTGTGCTGATATGGTGGAACACAACGCTTTTTCGATTTGCTGATTAAAATCTTACATGTATATATTTGGCTCGACGGAAAGTTGGTCAACATTTGCACAACAATCGCGGAAGATCGCCGCTTGGAGCCGACATTGTGTTTTTTTGTTTTATTAAATCAATTTTCCACGTATTTGACATAATTTTTAACATTTGACGCCGATCATCTGCGTCTAAGTGTTCCTCACTTTAGTTTATCTTTAATTTTTATAAAGTACCTTTCAATCTTCATTTTCCTTGATTTATTGATTTTAATTACATTCAATAAAATATAATAAATATACACTTACGAATAAATTGCTGCTCCATCTTCTTCTTTATACCATAGTACTAATACTACTTTATCACCATCAATAGTTGATGTAATATTACATGGTAATTGACCAGTTTTACCTTGTACAGCTTCTGTTATATCTATGGGAACTGAAATGTAAAGAAATAATAAATTATGATTTGATAAAATTTTAAATATACGTCGTTATTTTAATTTAATGTATAATATATTGTACTCGTATTGAAATTGATATGTATCATCCCGTGTCTAACGGATGAACTAGTTATGCATAAGCAATTATATTTTATATGAATGAATATTGCACAGATGATCAGTCTATGATTGTACCTAAACAAAAATACTGGTGATTATTGATTAACATATGCTTTTCACCTCTCTAAAGTTTCAGTCATATATGCAATTTATAACTAACATTGAGGGAAACATTAAACGATCGATTCTACTTTAGCTTACGTGATTACACTATTTTACAATAAGTTGTATTATGTAAAGAAGTACTACCTTTGTGTAATTTATATAAATTCATGTTAACTAGCGTGTGTACTGATAGTTAAAGCGAATAACACTCTATTTACAGTCTATAGGTACATGGATTTTATGACGCATCAGAAGTTGGCCATGGTGCAGTATTTTTCATAAGATCGTATAGCGAAATTAATTCACATATGCAGCTTTTACTATTTTCACAAACGTTCAACAATATTAAGGTTGCTTTAAAAAATGTATCATTTCAAACAAAATTATGGACATAGTTTACTGTTAGTGTGGCATTAGAAAAATACTGAGTCATAGAAGTGTAACATATACGTTTCAAATAGAATTTCTGAAATCCAAAGATTAACTGATGTCGTTTTTTGGCAGCATGTTTCTTCGAAAAATAATCCAACAGATAATTTATCAAGAGGTCTTTTTGCAATTGAATTAATTAATTGTGATAGTTGTTGGAATGAACCAACCACTTTATTTGACCAATGTTTAAAAACGAGCTGTGATCCTGCAACAGTATACAATGATGCTCAACTGCCAGAGTTCAAACAAACCAATCTTATTACATGGTGGCATTGTCATTATTTGCTCTTGCATGCTGGACCAACATCGGTGCTAGCAAACATTAGACAATCCTATAGGCCAATTTCAGGCCATGATACAGTTCGAAAGCAATTACGAAAATGTATTGTATGTTTCAAAACTAATCGTAGAGAGGCTAATAAACAGATGGGAGATTTGCTGTCGAATGATTAATATAAACGAATGCAAATTAATTAAAAATATGAAGACTGATCCAGAAAAATTTAAAAAAGTACCTGAAAGTGAGCTATAATTCATACAATCTTAAGAGGAAAACAGCTAGATAATCTCACTTCTTCTTTTACGGAACATATTTGTAGGTCTTTAGATATGGTTAAGTTCTGTACATACCACGGCGCGAAGACCATTGCTCGCAATGTTTTTGATTGAAACCTTTCCAATATTTCAATGTTTGATTTGCTAGCCCACAGTCCAATTCCGTAAGCCCAAATTGGCTTTAATATTGTTTTATACAGCAGTAGTTTATTTTCTAATGATAACTGTGATTTTCGATTGTGTGATTCAGTGTGATTGCTGGGCAGTTATTTCATCTAGTTGAGAACGTTACGTGGACCGACTTATTTTCATTTACGTTTATTCCAGGTAAGATTTTTGAATTTGGTAATAATGGTGGGGAAGTTTTTGTTTCAATTTGTAAAGTAATACTTCATATCAAACTTTATCGCAGGTTTGTGTGATGTCCAGTCAAGCTGTAGAGCAGTGTCTTTTTCTTTCTATGTCGGTATTAATTTTATTGACCAATCTATTTACCTGTTCAGTTGTAGCATCATGTTCTCTTAATACGAACTGGTGGTTTGGAATTAGATTTCTTACAGTGATAATTTTTATTCTTTTGATGAATAATTTATAAAACACTTTTGACACTATTGATAACAGGCTAATTGGTCTGCAGGACTGTACTAGATTTGGATCTTTACCAGGTTTAAATATCATAATGATCTGCGCCTTCTTCGTAATGAGTTTCATACTCTTAACTGTAAGTTCTTTCAATGGCTTGCCGCTAATCATGTCATATCATGGTGGTTTCTTTGAATTTATTTCTTTAATTGTTGTTTGGATTTCTCGTAATGTAAAGTTTTTTATTGGGAAATCCATTTGAAACGGCGATTGAAGGAAATTTATTATTTCATTATTTTCTTCATTAGTTATTTCTTGCGGATATGGTCTGAATGTATGATAAAGCTTTCTGAATTATTCCACTAAATATTACAATTGAATTTATGATGTCAGTTTTATTTTTAAGCGGAATGTTTAATGAGATGGTTCCATCAATTACTGCTTTGTAATGATGTAACAATCCAGAAGCAATTTATTTGTTGATGTTATTAGTGGAGCCTGTAATTATGATGGGTGAATGGTAATCGTGGCTTGACTCTGCCATCAGATGTTTTTCACAGCAAATGAAATCTACTTTAAGATAGAAATCGTTTACACAAAAAAAGAATGGAGGGAGCTGGGGACTTTTTTGACGGTGTATAAATAACAAGCTTACACCACCAGAAATTTTGCCAGGTTGAAGTACTCGCCAAAGTATAGAACAAAGTTTTTTGAGACACTCTGTATTTCCACCATTTTGGGCAGCTCAATCGCCAAACTGATATCATTTTTAGATTTTTCCAACCAAAATACCTCAGATACAATCATAAAAATGAAAGTTTTACTTTCAACAATATTAAACATTTTATTTAAAGTAATTTTTTAAAAAAATTACTCCTGACAAAGTTATATGCTTAAATTCACATTTTCTTTACACAATTTTGTAAAAATTTGATACTTTTAATACACTCAGTGGATTATTGTGGAACTTCGGAATCAAAAGTTATAGATTGCTGGTCATTAAGGGCGTGGCCCATCGATGAAAACAAATAGTAGTCTGAAGGAGCCAAGTCTGGTGAATAGGCCGCATGCGATAAAACTTCCCAGTTAAGCGCCTCTAACGTTTCCTGGACCGGTATTGCTTTGTGTGATGGTGCATTGTCATGTAGGAAAATTATCTTATGTTTTCTCTTTTGATATTCTTGTCGTTTTTGCAGCAAAGCACGGTTCAAATTGATCATTTGTTATCGGTAGCGATCAGCATTAACAGTTTCACCAGGTTTTAGAAGCTCGTGGTACACCATACCTTTCTGATCCAACCACACACAAAGCATTCTCTTCTTACCAAAGCGATTTGGCTTTGCAGTCGATTTTACTGGTTGACCTGGTGTAATCCATGATATTTTGCATTTAGGATTCTGAAAATAAACCCATTTTTCATCACCAGTCACGATTCGATACAAAAAAAAACTTCCTTTTGAATCGTTGAAGGTGCATTTCACAGATGATTTTTCGATTATCTTGTTGCCCTTCAGTCAATTCATGTGGCACCCACTTACCTTCCTACTTTGGATCTTTCCCATTACTTTCAAGCGATCGGAAACGGTTTGTTGAGCAACTCCTAGTTGTTCTGCAAGTTGTTGTTGCGTTTGCGTGTCGTCTTCATTCCATAGAGACTGCAATTCGGTGTCCTCAAATTTTTCGCCTGTCCAGGGCGCTCTTTGTCTTCCACATCAAAATCATTACTTTTGAATCGGTGAAACCATTCTCTGCATGTTCTTTCTGATAATGTGTTATCGCCATAAGCTTTCGATATGATTCTGCCGCAGTTTTCTTCAAACGAAAATAAAAAAGCAATGTTGTGCGCATTTCACGTTTTACTGACACTAAATTCTACATTTTCAATTATTTTTTTAACAATGTTGTTGCTCGATAAGAGGTCTGCTGTCAACTAATTTTTGGAGAGAAGTGTCACAGCTTTTAAACAAAAAATAATTCAGCCATTTTTGTTTACTACTACCGCTTGTAACGCCATATATGTGTGAGCGAAAAATTTTAAAAACTATTCAATCACCATAGAAAATCTTATATTCATAAAAGTGACAAAAAGGTAATATTTTTGGTGACAAAACGAAAATTACTTGCAATTGAATAGATATTACACTGTAATGCTCACAAAGTATAAATCAATAAGTACGTATTAATTAGACTTACTTAAAAATATTTAATTTCTCTATTTATATTGAATACATTTAAATGGCAATAACATAAGATTTAATTTCAATAGATAACATTATGAATGCAGAATAATTACAAAAAGAAGACACAATTTATTAAATTAGTTTTCTTTCCATATCATTTAAATTTATTCGAATGTTATTCTATATTATTTTATTTATACTCGTACGTGTATTTATAATACGTAACGTAAAATACAATTTTCTTTGCTAAAAAACTATTTTCAAACAGTTTTCTTACACAATCACACAATCGCACGCAACTTCTCTGGCTATATGTATTTGTGAATGCTGTTCTAAATGAATTAATATATTTATAATATTTATATATTGAATATGGAATATACATATGCAAGTGGTTTGATAAAGAAGGTAAAAATCTAAGCGAAATTAATTTAGACATTTTTATTTTGCTGCAAAATGTTACAACGTTGAACTTAACAATTAGTTTTAACATAAATAAAGAAGACATACACAATTTCAGACAGATAATTATTTTTAAGTGATTTTTTTTCTATAAAAATTACTTCACGGACCCAAAAGCAGAACTTGATCTAGGGTATCTTTCATTCAAATAATACACATTGCTTTTTTTTAAATTTTATTGTTGTTGTATAAGCACAGAGAAACAAAACAACAATATCGGTTGTTCCGAAAGAGGTGACTACTGAAGGCATAACAAAATCCATTATATCATATTCACTGATTAAATAATTAAACATATCAAGTGATCTTGTTCATATGCAAAACCGTAGGTTGCGTTTAGATGAATTAGTACAATTGGTTAAAGTAGACCAATTGTCGTACTGTAAATGATACGAATGTTATCAATATAGTGAAAAATTCAATTAATTTAACATTAACATATCAAACGATAAGGAAAAACCTTGTTTCGTACACGAAATATTTATCAACAAAATAGATACACAACACGATCAATTCTCATTTTGGTTTAAATCCGGTTTTTAATGTAAACATAATTTATATATATTTTTATTATGTTATTTCATAAAAGTAGATGAAACGTGGATACATCATTACACAAAAGCAAAATTAGCTTGATCAATCTTCATTATTGGCAAGTGAAGCTTTCACAAAACCTTTGAACTCTTCATTGAAATTTAAAAACACAAGAAATATTAATAAATAAGATATGGTATAATGCTCGAGCAATTTGCTATTGCGTTCAGTTGACATTTGGCCAATTGAGATTTCTCTATCATAAAATTTAATTTCTTAAAGTAAAAATTATATGATTTTTACTTATCATCAGAAAATAATCACAAAACTAAATAGTCTAACAAAATAATTTCTATTACTTTTTAGACCAGTAAATCCAAAATGATCACTTAATAATATTTACTTTATTTTATGGTAAAAATAGATCAAAAGTTTTGGATCAACTGAGTAAATACAAACAAGGAATAATGAAAATAATAAAATTTCACTATATTCCAAGTAAAATAAATTACTTCCTTTGCATCACTTGCTGCACATAGGACTATTTTATTTTTATCACCTTTAACAAACCACTCTCTTGCTGCTCTATATAATCATTTTATACATAGAATACATTTCAGTTTCAGTAATTAGTAAAACCAAATATTATTGGAATGGGAATATTTATTTACATTCAATCAAATAGAATTATATTTTATTATATATTTTGGGGATTTCAGGAAATAGGAAAAGTTTTGTGTATATTATATTCTCATTTTAATTATTATAATTATATGAAAAATATTATTATTATTATTATTATTATTATTATTATTATTATGGTGTTTATGATTATTAATTAGTTTATGTACGGTGTTTTATTTGATATATGTATTTAGAAAACCGAGGAATAATTATATTTGTATATTTGGGAGTATAAATAATATATTTATCGAGAGATAAGGGGATTAATAATAATAATAATAATACACGTAAAACTGAAATCATTGATCATTATTTTATTTATTATATGTATAACATGTCAACTGATTGTCTAGATATTTCAACACATAAATATATTACATTATCTTTAGAATTTTATTATGATATTTATTTGATTTAAAATATAGCATAGATTGGTGCATAAATTAAAACATTTACATAATTCAATTAGAAACAAAATACATAGTCATTTTAATCAAAGAAATATGAGTAGTTGTCAATAGTCAATGGTCAATGGTAAAATAGATAAGTCGGGTGTTTATAGTTTGGACGCGATGGAAGGGATGGTTTCCAGAAGTCGATGGATCCGTTAATTTCTATCTTCCACGATTTGTATTGGCCTAATTGTATACGTGTAGAATAATTAGGGGTTGGTTGCATTGCCGGTAAACAATTTGACAATTTTTTTTAAATATACCGGTAACTTTTTTATTTACTTGAATACCATGGTGTAATTCAAAGCCATTCGAGTATAAATAAACCTTGTTGAGATAACTCATTCATTGAGGTTATTTAACTTCTCATTGAGTAACTCTTCATAAAACTTAACATTTGTGCTTTGCTAAGAAAAATATTTTATTAACATTGTTACTAGATAAACAATAATGGCAAAAATTATGTTTTATTAATTATTTTATTAATTAAATTTAAAAACATTAAAAAATTACAATATTCAATATTTACAAATCAAAACAAACGAATAAAAACAAAAACAATTGTGAAAAATAAGAAATCTTTCCAGACAAGTGTATTCAAGTGGCAAAAGTTGTCAAAACTAATTCCAGTATAAAAAGCAGTGTGACCAATATTTAAAACATAAAAGTTTCTAGTTTTTTCTATTTCACATATAATGTTTGTATTCTTTTTAGAGAAGTAAATAAAACATGAATATAATATTTATGAGTTTTGAAATATTAACATTTTAATATTATTATCAATAGAAATAAAAAAAATCTCCATTTAATTTGATAATATTTTCACAATTTACTAAAAATTCTAGTTTCAACGAATTGAAACTAATTAAGTGAAATTTCTTAAATTCACCATCAGTTCAAAATAAAAATTTGTCGAAAAATAATAACAAATAAAAATAAACAAAAATACACGATACGTCGACGCGTAATACGAAGTTGGATATTTTTTTATTGGAAAATGGAAGTATATTACCACAAATGAGGTTGGGCATGGTTAAGAATACCATTTAGTATTCTAGATTGTTAAATTTAGCAAGGTTAAATTTTAGTTATCAAGGAGGCTAAAATTGGTACTGAATATCATCCCAAAATATAAAATAGCAATTGCTAATTAGTAAATAAAATTAAGTAGACAAAGTTAATGTTGGCCGAGAACTCGTTTTTTATTTCATTTTAATAAATAATCGCTTTTAATAATGAAAGATATGTTGCGCATTTGGCAATTAAAATGCAAAATGTACTAAAATTTAAATTTATATGACCAGTGCATCCCTGTCCATGGATTTTTATAAAAAAATATCCTTCGATTATAAAATCCGGATAAAATCTTACAAAATTCCTCGGAAATATATATCGATTTGAATGGTTGGTTGTTTTAAGAAATTATGAAAATAAATTAAAAAGAGTGAGGATTATATCTAGATAAGCGAAATATACAATATTTAAACCACTGTCTTGGATAATTGGTGAAATAAATCATGTATTGTATACCGCGGATGTATGTTGGAAGTATTACGCTGACAATCCAACGATTTAATTAACCTAAATAAAATACTATTATATTAAGTGGAAACATTCTTTGGCCAAATTCCAATATATCTTTTCCATAGAAAATATGTTGATTTGTTCCACGGAAATTTTCCTCATTTTTCAATGAACGGACAAATTGTTACTAGGGCGGCGGTACCACACTACTTTATCTAAACTTATCAAAGCAGAAATCACTGTCCTTGAACAACAACAATGTCAAACCCATATTCACTTATACCGCTGCCCTTGTACACACCTATACTTCTTCAACCTATATATAACGAAAATTCACATATATTATAGTCCTTAAAATAATATAAGTTTTAGTTTTAGTTTTGACAACTTAAAGGACATAGTATTAATATTATAATCATATCCATTTTACAAAATATACATTACACACCATTACAATTACACAAAACACAATACCATACATCTATAGTTACTATAGCGGCACAATGGTATTGGTGAATGGGTGATGGTGATGATCACCATCATATCATATAAAGTGAAACTCCATTAGTAAAACATAAATAAATCATCAAACAATTTGTTAACATCAGTTTTCAACATAATGGAAAGTTATACCCTCATATAATAATACACATTTATGTATGCGTTTCACAAAAACATTGAAATGGAAAATGATTAATTATCACTTTGAGAAAGTTTTAAACTAAATTTCCTTAACCCGATACACACCATACATTTTATTTAATTCTATTATATCATTTATTACTAATATATATAATATCTGGCCTAGACCATATAAATTCATATAGGTGTTTGTACATATCGAGAATATGCGTTTATATTTATGTACGAGCCAGATTAATACGAATGTTTATATATGTGAAAATTATTTATATTATTTATATATAACATGTTCAATAATAGTACATATAAAATATATACAATACGAAATACAATAAATTGATTGTGTTGATGGTCCTACACGAGTATTAGGAAGGATCCTTAATATATATAATACATTCATGTTTAATAACGCAGGTATAAAGACATGAATATTAAGAAGAACGTTACGAATCACACAATGAAAATATATTGTACATTCCTCGGTTCGAAAAATAACCGTAATGAATTTTTTGAACTTGATATGCCAACAAATATTTCATGCGATTTTAACTGAAAATGGTCTACAAAAGCTGATTTCAATGTTTACACCACATCAAAATTGACTACGATATCCTTGACCGCAATTTAACATTTCAAATCATCCTTATGTATTACTTTGGTTCATTTCATTGAAGTGTTTGCTAAAACCGTATTAGTCATGGTCGTCTTGAATATCAACAGCCACGTTGGCAATTATTTCTCAATACCTATGGTGCAATAATTATCTCAGAGTTTTTCACCAGAAATCGAATTTGTTTGTTGCAAGATTCGCCTTATGTTCGCCCAATTTAGCTACATGTGATGACATTTTCAATTTATGTAAAAACTAATTATTATTTGCTTTCGCTGGTAATATTTCGCGAAGAAGGCGTGTATTATTTATATGTTATTAAATGTTATATTAATTCTAAGGCGACTTTCATAATGTAAAAGAATATCACGTTTTCATAGAAAAGTAGGTTATTAATACAACAGAACGGCTATTTAAAATAATATTTTGACATTTTTAATATTTTTATAATATAATATTTATAAAATAATAGGTATTTAATACAGGTTGCGTTGCGTGAATAGTTCTAGCCTAGAAATGAAAGAATGTTATTTTTGGCTTGAGGTAGTGTTTTTTTATTCAATATAATCTCCCGACAATTCAATACATTTACTCCAGTGCTCCTTCAATAATTTTATTCCTCGGATATATTGTTTGAAATTTGTGATGAGGAAGTAGTCGTTGGGAGCCAAATCTGGTAAATATGGTGGATGTTGAAGCAATTAGTAATTTAAATTCTTGAATTTAGTCATGGTCAACACACTTTTGTGAACAGCGATGCATTGTCTTGATGAAAAATGATTTTTTGTTGTTGCAAACCGAGTCTTTTCTTACTTTCAATCGGTGCAAAAGGTTACATTAATATTCTGAGTTGATTGTAATACCTTTCTGAAAATAATCGATCAGTGAAATTTCTTTTGCATCCCAAAAATCTGATGCTATAACCATTTTTGTCGTTCGTTCATGCTTAGTCTTCTTTGGAGCCGAACTTCCAGCTTTATAGTCCAATTTAAACGCTCTTGTATAAATTTAGGATAATGGTGGTAAATCCGAGTCTCATCCATAGTCATACTCGTTAATCTGAGATGCCTATAGTATTAGCAATTTCACGTGTAGTCTCAAACTTGGATCTTCACTAACAATTTCATTTATTTTTCCAATATTTTCTGATGTTGATGCAGTTTTTGGACGTCCCTCGCGTGGTTCGTCTTTAAGGCTACATTTTGATAGTGGTAGTTGAGAAAGTTGATGTGGAATATTTCGGTGATAATAAAGAGTTGAGGTAATTTTGAGGGAAAATAGGAGTGTCTGAGGTAAAGATGAATGCAATATCGAGTGCAAATCCCTATATACATTATATAACTTATTTGTATATAAGTTACAAAACAAAATTTTGTGAAAGAATTTCGGTATCCTGTAAGTTATTTAAGATTGCTGGCAGGTTAAGGTGGAATTTGGAGAAATTTTAACGAACGAGAAAAACCTCATACCAGATTAGATTTGATTAAGTTTTGTGGTTTTGAAAGTACTGCGACATAAAAGATCTATTGTAGACAATCAACTTCTAGATGAGACGTTGATGGTACGTTTCCCATCCTCAGAGTTCCCACTCCAGTCCCGCTTCTTTAATGAATATCTGCATATGTTGTGGGTTCAATGGTGACACACAAGCAATACGATACCAGCTTGCCTCATCTTTTCCGGATAACTTCTCCACAGTTTTAAAGTCTTGGTTACTAATATAGTCCTTTATGCCAATTTTTAGGCAAAATTATTCGGGTTGAAGCTGTCCATTCCGTTTTTGTTTGAGTATTCAGTCCAATCCGTTTAGTCAATTTTCATACGCCACACAAAGGTTCAAGGCCTATCTATATGAAATGACTTTCAGATCCACCATCTTACTGGGCTGTAATCTTTATATATTCACTACAATACTTGCATATTTTTGAACAATTTGCAGCAATTTGCAAAAGTTTGTAACTAATAAATATAATTAAAAAAAAATAAGACTTTAAATAACAATATGAGCCTATTTCCGTCAATGCTCAGTCAACCAAAATCAATCTCCATCTGACAAATTAGCAAATAGATAGAATTACATGTACGTTGCGTGCGGATACAATTTATTATAATTTTACAAATTTTAAATAATATATCATTTTCTAAATAGTCACCAGCTGCAAATGGCCCCAAAAAGCAAACGTAAATATATTGAAGAATATTTGCAAACAAAATACATTTAAAATAGGATTTCAACAAAATTATTGCGTATACGGTTATTTTGTTGTTCAAAAAAAAAAACAAATTTACGTTCGATGTCATTTAAGGGTTGTTCTTAAACTTCTCAGCCAAGCAAAAGCATAATGAAATGATTATACTGCAATTTCTGTGGAAAAAGTGGAACGTTCACATAGTTAAAAAGTTTTCTAGATAGTATTTAAATTTACGCACATATATTTAATATGCTCCTGCATACGATGGTATTAAAATCGGAATCTTTTGGACAGTTTTTACGATATAGTACAGTAACATTGTTATGTGATTTTGTTCAGTTTCTGAAAATAAAACTCATTTCTGAAGCTTTATTCGATTTATCGTCTACAACGACGCTATATAAGATAACAGTTGTGTCACATAAATATAAATCAATGTTAGGCCGAGAAGTTATCGAACAGATCAAGTGTAATGTACATATTTATATAAAATAAGACAAATAAAAAATGGTCAATGATCATGTCCACAAGTAGTAAATAAAAATCGAAATGAGATATTGTATAAATGAAGAAGGAAAACGGAGAATGTCAAATAAAAAGGAAAAAAAAAAAAGGATACACAAAAAACCAACATAAAAAAATTATATTATTGTGAGTTTTCGATATATCCTATAAATGGATTTTTCCAATTACAATCACATACATGAACATACAGAGCATACTCGCATTGCATGACTATAAGGATACAGTGATTACTCGATAATTTAGTCGTACAGGTAATGCCATTGAAAGATAATCAAACAGTGGGAGACTGTAGTTTGAATGGGTGAAAAACATTTGAATAGAGCCTCATAAGAATAATTTTCGGAATTTTGCCATGCACATTATATGAAAGATAACCGTAAGTATACGCCATATGAAATCAATATGATTTAAACGTAGATTTAAGTGGATTTATTGATTCAAAAATCAATGACCATAGGACCATAGGCATTTGAATGGAATTATTATTTCCGCAGTTGTGAAAAACACTCAGTAGCGCAGAAAATATAGTGTTGGACGCTATTCAAAGATTAACAATGTTTGCACACGCACACACATCACTATGGACTAATCACCCATATAAATATAATAGAATTTTGAAAACATTTATCTTTCGTTAATTGCAGTATAATTGGTAAATTTTTATATACTCCCATGCGGAATAATTTACCAACTTATCTGTAATGATAAGTTTATTAGATGGCATAAAAAATTTGTGAAAATTAAGTAACATCGCACCCTTTTTCATAATTTTAACAGTATATTTTCTACTATTTAAAATATAATCAGTGAAAGTTATTCAATTACTTTTGCAAATGGTGCACGGCACGGCAATTTGTGAAAATTATTGATAGTCTGTGTTCTTGATCCTTGAAAAAATTAAAAATATTCCTTATAATTGCAACCTACGAACGAAAGGTACTCCGTGGCATATTTGGTCCCGTCAAAGAACAGAAAAGTTGGAGGCGAAGATACAATTTTGAATTAGACAAGTTGTACGGTCAACCAAATATTGTCAAAACAATCAAAATCAATAGATTGAGATGGCTTAGACACGTAGTACGCATGGAGGAGGAGCGTGTGCCGAAAAAACTGTTAAATAGTAAACCAGAAGGTAGAACGAGAGCCGGAAGACCTAAGGCGAGATGTGACTTGATGCAGTAAACTGTGATATAAAGATCCTTAAAATTCGGGATTGGAAGACATTGAATGCGGATAGGGGTCAGGTTGGAAGATTGTGTTGGTAGAAAGCTAAAACCTCACCCGGGTTGTAACGCCATGGAGTAAGTAGTAAGTAATTGCAACCTAAATTCTCTTACAAATGGCCATAAAGTAACCGAGTTCTGCAAAAGGGGTCATCAAATCTGTGAATCAATTTTGTATGGAAATTGTTGGGAACTGTCAAATTTGCGGATATCATTCAGAACTGACATTTTTTTTTTTTGGTTAGTAGAATGGATCTTAGCGAAAATTTGGAAGAAACTTAATCAGATTAGAAAAATCCATGGATAATGCCAGGTGATATTTATATAACATCAATTTTTTTCAGACATAATGGATAAATAGCCAATTTACAAAGTTCATGAAGATGATAAGAAACATGTTCTCATTTGACTACAGCACACATAATGTTTTACGAATGTGGCAAAAAATTGCCCGTCTGCCATTAATTGAACTTACATTGTAGATTATGTGGAGCTTATGGAATTTTATAAACATTCAACATACAGCCAAGTTGGTAAATTACTCCGCATGGGAGTATATAACAAATTACCACTTGTACTGCAATTAATGAAAGATAAATGTTTTCATAATTCCATTATTTTTAGATGGGTGATTATAGCCCATATTTTATATTGTAGTTGTGCAAAATTTTATTTTGATAATTCGTACTATGATTTTTCTTACTCGTCCTGATTATTGAATTATTACTGTACCACATCATAGGAATAGGAAATATTAGTAGAAGTCACATTGAATTCGTATTTCGTATATGTTTATGCATGTAACACATGGGCTGAAAAGTTTCCGAAAATTCTAAGAAAAACCGTTAAACTTTATTCATCAACATACATCCTTTCGCGGGCGATACACTGATTCCAACGATCTTCCAACTTTTCGATACCATTTTTATAGTAAGATTTCGTTTTTTCCTCAAAATAGGCTTCTGTTTCGGCGATCACCTCTTCATTGCTCTTAAATTTCTTTCCAGTGAGCATTCTCTTGAGGTCTGCAAACAGGAAACAGGTCGCTGGTGGCCAGATCTGGAGAATACGGTGGATGTGGAAGCAATTCGAAGCCTAATTCATGTAATTTTGCCATCGTTTTCATTAATTTATGACACGGTGCGTTGTCTTGATGAAACAGCACTTTTTTCTTCTTCAAATGCGGTCGTTTCTTAGCGATTTCATGCTTCTGACGCTCCAACAAGGCTATATAATAGTCACTATTGATGGTTTTTCCATTTTCGACATAGTCGATGAAAATTATTCTGTTTTATTGCGGTTGAACAAGCCCAAACACTGCTCTGAATCATCGATACGTTGTTGTTTTGGATCGATTATGAGTTCGCACGGCACCCACTTTGCACAGAGCTTTTGCATGACCAAATATTCATGCACGATATGTCCAACACGCTCCTTTGACATCTTCAGAGCCTCAGCTATCTCGATCAACATCACTTTACGTTCATCTAAAATTATTTTGTTGACTTTTTTGATATTTTCTGGAGTAACAGCCTCCCTTGGACGTCCACTGCATTCATCGTCCTTGGTGCTCATATGGCCGATTTTAAATTTTGCAAACCACAAATGTACTGCAGAAAAAGCTGGAGCAGTGTCGAGATAATGCTCGTCAAGCAGTTTTTTTGCTTCAGACATATATTTTTTCCAATCAAAAAATAATGTTTAATCAACGCACGGAATTCGTGTTTTTCCATTTTTTTTTCAAATAACAAAAGTAGCTGCACTCACAACGCAATATCTCACAAACTAATGGTCGGACTGCTGTCAAATTTTGACACGTATCGTTTGAAGGTTGGTACTAACTAAAAATCATATGAAAAAAATTCTAGTGGTGCCACTTCTTAGAATTTTCGGAAACTTTTCAGCCCATGTGTTACAGTGTTGAAATAAATTCATACATAGAGATAAAATGTATGTGGGTGTGTGTGTGTGTGTGTGTGTGCGTATGATTGACGATACATACAAAGGAATCGTATGGGATAGGAAGTGGAGAGTAACTTTAAATGTCCTTTTTGCTTATATACATGGTAAGTGCATATATATACATTTATATTTATTTAGTGTCATAGAGATGCGAATATCGATAACGATGTAAAAAAAAAACAGAAAAAAAAGTAAATAATAGAAAATAAAAAATAAAAACTAAGCAAATGTTTTTGAAAGCTTGACGCTTCTGTATTTTCTTTTTTTCGTTTCTTGTTTTGTCTCAAAAAAATAAAAAGCAGAAGTTTATTATTGCCCGAAGTAGCACACTCTTCACATAATATTGTACATATGTGCAATTGTATAGGAAGTATAGAGAGAAAAATAGTGCTGATATTTTCTTCGTTTTTTTTTCCATTTTTTTTTTGTACTGTTTAAGAAAAACTTTTATTGAATGACTTCATCATCATCATCATCATCAGTGCAATAACAGTAGAATCATGTTTTAAGACCCTATCTCTAGTTAAACTTTATAATTAAATTCTTTGGATATATCAATATAAATTTTGCAATCTCGTATTTTCACATTTTTTTTCCTATTTGGTTTGTTTCTTTATTATTATTATATTATTTTTTTTTTGAATCATCATTTGGATATATGCCAATAAATTAATTCCCGATTTCATTTTTCGTTTTTTTCTCTTTTTTTTGTTTTGTTATATTTATTTTCAGTAAATTTTTGGGTGTGATTTATTTCATTCCATATAAAGACTTTAAGTTCTATGTATTGTATTATCTTTAAATTGTTTAAATAATATATATATATTGGATTTTCTGTTAAATCTTTTGCTATGTGGTGATAACATTGTAATTTAGACTAATAAAGTAACAAATGAAATTTTGATTGATTGTTTTTCCAATACTCTTATGTCAAGATGACAGTCTATCTGTATTTACACATTTTTACAGGTGGCCAGCGGTGGCGTGCGGTGAATATTTTTTCAAGGGATGCACCGGTCATAACAGTAGATTATGTAAAACAACACAACCTGCCGGAATCGCTGCACCGATTAGTAAAAGAAAAAATACGAAAAATTAAAATATATGCGATGAAGTAGCATCTGTATAATGTAGTTTTTAAATGTATTAACTTCATCGTCGGGTTGAAATACGCTAAGATAAAGATTTATTATTCATACATTGGTCTTAATTCACGACACATATGGGATAACTTATACCCAGCGATAAATAATTTATCACGAAATTAATATTCACACAGCAATACCAAAAAAAATTCAATATACAGGATGTCCCAATTTTCAACACTAGATTCTCTGGGTCATTTTGCGTCGAAAATATCATATAACATTTAGGCCGATTCGACTTCGGTACCAAGTTACACGCAAATAACTAAATTTTCAATCAGACCATGTTTTACACTCTACTGGGATCAATATCTCAATAACTAATTAACCGATTTTAAATTTTTGATACACTATTAGCACTAGCATACCGAGATCTTTAATTTGACGTTAAGATAAGGCAATTCGGAGATGTGGTAATCCAGATACTTACAGGAATGTTGACAATTAGCTGAACGCCATTTTTCTTTTTGAAAGTTTGTTCAAGCATAAGTCGAAAAATCATGATGAAAAATTTTTTTCGGTATAAATTTAAAAACTTGCCACATTCATAAGCTTTCGTTTAAGCTATAACATTACAATAGGTCTCAAATGTTTCCAAAGATATACACAAATAACTACAACGATGTAGGCATAAAATTGATTTTCGCTATGGAAAAATTTTATCTTTTTTTGTTTTATCCAAAACCAACAATATGGACGTGACAGATAATTGATTCCATACACTCCTATGCACTCACACAAACCTTCACGCACACACAAACGATCTCCCACAAAGGCCTACACACATAAACCCACAAAAGCACACGCACGCATATCACCACAGTTTTAAACAAACAAAGCCTAAAGTAATCGTTGAAAATGTGCTCCTTCAGCTCGAATACATAGACAACAATGCTTTTCAATAGACCGAATCAATCTAAGTGTTTGTTGTGACTTGTGGCGAAATTCTTGGATACAGTCTTCAGTACGTTGAATCGACTCTTCACGTGAATTAATCACAGTTGCATAGACTTTTTCTTCAAGGTAACCCTATAAATCGAAATCCAAATGGTTTAAGTCTGGAGAACTTGGCGACCATCTTATGGGCCCACCTCTGTTAATCCATCTTTGATAAAAGTTTGCGTCCAGTCAGCATCTAACATTCCCTCCATAGTGCGCTGGGCCACCATCATGTTGAACCACATCTGCACTCGTTCAAAGATGGATTGTCAGAGGTGGGCCCATAAACTGGTCGCCAAGTTCTCCAGACTTAAATCCGTTGGATTTCGATTTATAGGGTTACCTTGAAGAAAAAGTCTATGCAACTGTGATTAATTCACGTGAAGAGTTGATTCAACGTACTGAAGACTGTATCCAAGAATTTCGCCACAAGTCACAACAAATAGTGGTAAAAAATATGTAAAAATTATGTAGCAACAAATCTATTTAAACGACTGTAACCTAAATATGAAGTTACGATACATAATTTGTTTGTCGGGATGGATGTTGACACTTGAAACAAATGTCATATACTAATTTTTTTAGGTTATGGCAAGTATTTTGAGAAACCATATTTTCAGTGCATTTATTAGAAAAAATTTGATTTCAAACACCCGATATAAAATTGATTTGACTAATGGTCGTTTAAAGGAGGAACCAGCTAGCATTTATGTTAGAGGGCTCTACCCGCCAATAGATTATCGTATTTTATAGTTCCTGGAACAACTTAAATCAAATAACTGGTAATAACCTAGTTTGTATCAGGTTAAAATCCCTCCCTCTTTTGACGAACAATTTTACTTTACCTGTTAAGATCAATATCTGTTCATCGATTTAAAATTAGTGGCAAGTAAATGTTTGGTATTTATCAGGTACTAACTTTGGAACTCTTGTGAATAAAAAAGAAACACTTATTTTTTTAAAAATATTTAAATTTAATTTTTATATTGAACTTATAAAAATATTGTAAACTACAAAAACTAAAAATTCAATCACTGAAATATTTATAAAATTATTATTTATTTGTAAGACATCAAAAACTTCGTATGTTCCTTGTACTGATCCCGTTTCTAACGATGGTTGTATATGTTATCCATGACTGTTAGGTATAGCAATGGCAGTTTCTGCTGTGTACCGTCACAATGTAATGCTACTATAGAGTACAGACCTGATCATAGCTTGGTGTGTTTGTGTTAATGTTAAATAATATTTATGTTCCAACTTTATTCGGTATTGATAATTCAATTCAAGTATTGAATATTTTTTTCCAGCAACCATTGTATTTTTGATTGATGGTGCTGAATGGAGTTGATTTTAAATATATTAGATTTGACATAGCTGAATAGATCGCCAAATGGATTAATAAGTGGATTTTTCATTTGATAGTTCTTTCAAATAGCTACTAGTAAATTTATTTTTCAATTTGTCTGTCAAAATAGCTTTATTTTCTGTTGATTTTTTTCATTAACACTTCACGAATTACTCCGGAAAAATTTATTACATGATATTTATCAAATGTTTCCAATTCCGTAGTCGTTGTTCGGTGGCTTTCAATGGTATATCTAAATTAATCCTTTGTTCTAATTCTTACATACACCCATATCCATTCCAATCAGTATTTTATTTGATAATCATTGATTGCAGTTGTTGTTTTGTATTAATCATTTGAAATTATTGCAAACGAAAAACTATGGAATGCCAACTTTCGCCTCAGATGTTTAGAATACCATTTCTTTCGCTGTGTGCACACAAATTGTGTATTATAAATGAAATTTCATTTTTAGAAATAAGAATAATTGTTTATTTTTTCTTTTAAAAACGTTATTTTTCTTCATTTTTTCAATAGGAAAAGAACAAAGAAATAATAATCAATTTATTTTAAATAATTTCGTTTAATTACTTTATAGAAACATTCAACACCTAAAATCTATAAGGTTTTCATAAAATATTTGCAATAATTTGCTATATACTTGTGAAAATACATATTATTGACATATTGAGTGACATATCAATTACATTTTTTTTAAATATATATTTTTATCATTTTCGTTTATTTTTTATAAAATTTAATACTTTTATAACACAAAATCAATATTTATGTAAGCAAATCGTTTAAATTTATTTTAAATTGATTTAATTCAGGTCACGATTTTGGTTACTGGTAACAATATAAAATAGCTTTTACAAAACTCACTGTATAGTAAAATCCATCAAATTCTACAATATATCAAAATCAAATGGTAAATAACAAAAGATTATTATTGAAACATTTTATTAAATATTTTCACATATTTGTGTTCTTATTCCCATTCCATTTATTCATCCATCTGTTCAAACCTGCATTCAAATTGCATTGCCATTGTAAATAATTATGTTATGGTTATACTATATAGGTATGCGTGTATAAATAGAGTTTGAAAATGATATGTGAAATAATATACTATCTACAATATCTATATATATATTGTCTAATTGACCACAAATTTGTAATATTAACATATGAATGAATATGCCGTACCATACCGAAAATATTTATGCATATGATGTTATATTGAATTTTCGAAATATAACCTGTGTAAATTATATACAATACAATCAATGGCTTTTAATATTATACAATTTAATTAGACATACGTGTAAATTTAATAATTTGAATGTACACACACAGGAAGTACAGATTCATTTTGATATATGTTCTACCATAACATTTAAGCAACTATATATTGTACATTGAATAAATAAAATAGGTTTTATTTATTTTATGTGGTACCATAATCATAGGTATTATTTAAAATTTATTATAATCAATTAAAATCAACTATCATAAATTTATGTTACTACTTTAGCATCAGAATTTCCATTAAAGTGTATCATTTCATTCTATATTTTGAGTGATATGGCCCCTCTTCATTAAAACGGTAAAACCAAAATGTAAAACCTTAATATCATTTTTTTTCGTTTTGCATGCATAAAAATATTACCTTTTACAACATTCACACAAGATTCGACGCCATGTTCGTCAGAATATGTATGTGTGTGTAAGAGTGAATATAATGTTAACTGTCATTTTTGTATTCCGCAGATTCAGCTCAGTAATTTTTTTTTTTTGTTTGCAATGTTGGTAAGCATGGGTAAATTTTTTTTTATTGTTTTACGCAAACAAAGTAATGTGAACGATTTGAACATCACAACAATTATTTTTGTAATATAATGAATATCAGAAAAAAGTAATGTTTAAAATCACGCATACTTCTCGTTTCCTGACAATTAAGATACAGGCACTATGTACTTCTGGGTGGGCCCAACTACCTTGTAAATTCCACACAAAGTACATACGACCTATCCCAATTTTTGCTGTTTGATTATTAATATTAATGTTTATTTATTTATTAGCTGATCGTTCAAAACTCGTCATTATCAAGTGTTTAAGTTTCCTCGAATTTATGTATAAAAATTTTCAAGCGGATGTGTTCACAGACGTGACCGTCAAAGCATCGTATTCGTATAATAAATCACAATTTAAAATTTAAATAAAAAATTCACCAATTTGGGGTATAATATATTATGCTACGCTGACATCAAATGTCCCGTCCAAACACAGGCATGACACCACTTTTATTAATGTAGCTATAGTAGTATCAGAGAGCAGCAGCTTCCTCGTGTGTACATTAAAGACACACTCTGTGAGAGTATCCAGCCATATCCAAATCATTTGGTTGTTATAGGTAAGGCAAATTAAATAATTTTAATTCAATTATTTTGAATTAAGTGAGTGAAAAAAATATGATAAAATAAAATGAATTTAAATAATATATTTAAATTATTTTTTAGTTTTAATTTGATTTTTGAACGTCAAAGACGCGTTCTTTTGGTCGCAACAAAAATCAAAAACGGTACCTACAAACGAATAATAGCAATTCAAAAAAAAGCTAAATAACCTTTGTTTAGTATATATTTTATATATGTATAAATTTATTTAATTAATTATTTAAATATTCTAAATATTTTAATTTAATTTCATTATCGTGTCGTTATAAGGAGAATACACCCTTCGGTTGAAATGAAAGACCTGGAGGAAGAGATCCAGGATTTAGGCCATAAGGTAAAGTCAATATATAACATCACAAGCAGCGAGGAACGAACCTTCCATTGTCACTGTTCATGGTAAATTTGGAGGCCGCCCATAACAATAAAGACATATATACAGTGGAATTTCTACAACATACAAAAATTAAAGTGGAACCACCAGATATAAAAAGAGAAATTCCACAATATATGAAATGTTAAAGATATGGACATACAAAAGCCTATTGTCACAGAAAAGATAGATGCGTTAAATGTGAAGAAGGACATCACACATACATATGCACAAAAACCAGAAAAACTGCGGCAACATGTGTCCTCTGCGGTGGCGGTGGCATCCAGCAAATTACAAGGGATGCACTGTTTATAAAGAAATCAAAAACAGAAAATTCCCGCGTAATATTGGAACGAATCGACGAATAGAAGTAAAGTCATTAACAGCAACATCAAGAGTTACAACGATAGCTCCACCCAATGACGGTTGAACTAATACAATATGGATCACGAATAACTTACGCTTAAGCTGGACGGGGAAGATCACGGTCAGCACAGCAATCAAATCAACAGAAACAATTTATCCATTATGAACAAAATCAACAACTATCTATTTTCCAACAACACCAAGAACCAAATCGATAGCAATGGAATCAGCAACCACAGCAACAGATAAATCAAAATATGTTCGACAAACAGGAATGTTTTACAATTTATTGCTTACAAGACACCGAAGATAGCATTTTTTACATCAAATAGTAACTGATGATGAAAGGTGGATCTACTACGATAACTCAAAATTTAGGTTGGCCATCCGCATCTACTCCAAAACGATACATGCATGGAAGTAAGGTTATGGCGAGCATCATAGTGAACTATGAACGGGTAAAACAAAATGATACTATTAGGGAGTTACGTTACTAATAACAATTAATCGGTTTGAACCATGAATGCAAATCGTCCAAAATTGGCCAACAAACAATGTAAAGTGATTCTACAGCATGCTTCCTATTCAACAGATTGTGCACCATCGGATTACCACTTCTTCGGATCAAGACCTGCATTGCACAATATTTGATGAAATCAAAAAATGGCTCGATAAATGGATTCCTGTGTTGTTTTTAAATAATTTTCAATTTAATTTTGCTAAAATTTATGACAACGAACAAATTAAAATTAAGATATTAAAAATTTATAATGTAAAATTTTAAAGATAAAGGTTGAAATAAATGATTGTAAATGTGCTTATATTTGCTGGAACTTTTAATTACTAAAAGTTGTTTTATTACATAGTATATACACACAAACCATACATTCTGCAGTTGCATAGCCTTTTTAATATATTGCTTATAATTAATCATTAAAATTTATTTTGAAATTGGTAAAAATGCTCCGAAATGGATGAAATGTAGCACAGCTACTCACTCCGAATGAATTACTTTGGCACCTAAAAACGAGCGAAGCGATCAATTCCGCTTGATTTTCGAACAGATTGTGTATATATAAATTCATAGTAAAAAACCAATAAAGTTTAATAATGTTATTGGCACAAAATTTTACAGTTGTTCATAGTTGATTTTGACATAAATTATTATTTATTTTTTCCATCGTAATAAAGGATTAATGAAATTTGTAATATAATAATAAAATATGAGATTTATTTTAATCTGATATAACAACATTGATTGCGTATACATGTAATAAAAATATGGGCATACTAAAAATTGGAAAAAATAACTAATAAAATATATTATTATAGCAACATATAAGTAAATTGTATGTGTATTCTCAGGGTGTTTACTCAGGACTGGTGATTCATGATTGCAAAAAGGGTGAACCAGACAATAAAATGCAAAAAGTGAACATTTGGAAATTTTAAATAGTGTACAAAAAGTAGTAAAAATATTGAATTTTAAAACATTGCACTTCAACTAACAAATTTTAAATTTACATTATGAACTGATATCGTGTAGAAATATTGATAAAGTGTTAACAGTTCTGATTGTGAGTGCTGTTCAAATAATTAAATATTAGGAAAATATATATTTCTAACATTTCATAATTTTACTAAATATAGTTCACGGATGAATTAAATTAAAAAGATCAAGTAAAAAATGTATTCAAATTATTAAGAAACTGTCGTAATAGGACATATTATACTAGAATAATATTTATTACAGATCCTAGAAAATTATACCAGACCAAATTACTATTATTATTTTCTGTCAACCACATTACAACTGTTCATATAAAATCACTATTAAGCTATATATGATATTTGATCAAAGTTGAATAAGAAATGGTCACTGGTAATCCATTATATATTTTTGGAATTCCATTTTTAGGAACTTGACAAAAACTCTTTATATAATCCTCAACCAGTTTAAAAAAATCTACTCATAAAACCTCTTTAAGAAGCTACCAAAATTGGATGGGAAGTGATCCCATTGCATAGGTTTCTAGAACTTGGTCCTAAAATCTCTGCTGCATATAATAAAATGACTGTAATATACTGTTTATAATAGATATTATTTAGGCTGGTATTTATCTATGTTTTTGAGATTAATGAGTCGAAAATAATATGCAAATTAAATTCGAGGATTCAATCACAGTAAATTAACGAGTACGTTGGTGAGGTTTCATTTGAAAAATAATAATAAATCAAAATAATTTATGAGACAATTATCAAATATATTATCATTTTTAAAGTTAAATTATACAGTGTCGGTGCTCTAATTATTACCTTTTCCAATCACACAACATTCGACGACTTGTTCACCAGAATATGTTTGTCTGTCGAAGCGTGAATATAATGTCATTTCAAATCCGTTATTTTTCATAGGAAATTTTTCGGTATTTATTGTAATACTAAAATTTTTCTGCTGCGTGACCATTTGTTCGTTTATGGAATAAAAAGAAAAACGGATATCTTTGAAAATATGGTGTTGGACGCTATTCAAAGATTAACAATGTCTGCACACACACATCACTATGGACTAATCACCCATATATAAATAATAGTATTTTGAAAACATCTATCTTTCGTTAATTACATTACAATTGGTAAATTGTTATATACTCCGAAGCCGAGTAATTTACCGACTTGGCTGTAATGAGAGGTTTATTAGATGACATAAAGCTTCGCTTGGTGCAATATATGACTTAATAATAAATAATTATAATATACGGTATTGTATTACCGTTTTAATGAAGAGTGACCATTATTTGTAATTTGTATTTCCAGTATAATTTTCATTCATTTTTATTAATGCGGAAAATATTTTCGGATAATAATTCTAATTTATTTCCGGCCTTAATATCACCGGTGTTATTCGTTCGAGCCTTCCATTTCTAAAGAAAATATTTCCGATATTATTTCCATTTGATTACGGATTTAAACCCGAAAGCAGTTCAGCTTTTGCTTTCATTTGAACCTAGACTTAATTGTACGCAAAAACATAGTCATAGCACACATATATCCAACAGAAATAATACATTGCTGTAAGAATTATATTAATTCTCTAAGCTATATTGTGTAGTGGTTAATAATAATGAGGGCCATAATAAACACCAAATTATTTGTAATTATTATAATGTGATATGTTAATTTATTTGTAGTATTTGATATTGTGTATTTGTTGCGCATGTTGTGTAAGTCAAGCACATTGTAATTTATTATTCAGGTTATATATTTCTGGTTACTTTGTTTTTTGGTAGACTTACTAATTTTATCACAATGCGAGTTATGTCTGGTAATGACATGAAAAAAATTGCATTATTGTTCGTAATGCTAAAAATTACTCAACTGAATTATCGTTTGTTTGTTTATGCAATCAGAAAACAAATATCTTTGAAAATATGGTGTTAAGGGCTATTCAAAGATTAACAATCAATGTCTCCACACAGAGTACGATGGATACCCGAATGTGTATGTTTAATTAATCAACTCGTATAGTTGTTGGCTGGTGCTATAGGGATCGACTGCGATGTAAGTGCCCGGAATCTTTCCAAATTTCAAAAGTCAATATCAAGATACAGTATCTCCCTGTATAAAAAAATGATAAATAAAATAAAACAAATCCATAAATACAAATGATAGATGAAAAATTCAATCATATTGTACATTATGTTCACAATGAGGATATAATATATTTGTATATTTATTCACAATATATTATAATATAGTAGAAATTGGCTAAAGTGAATATGCGGTAATATGAACGCCCATTGGGTTATCCAAAATCATAAATGAATGCTTTTTATATTAAATTTAATGTGTTAATAAGTTCATGTCCTAGCGATATGTGAAATCTTTTTCTCAAAATAGAAAAGATGATGATGATGATGGTAATGAACATGTCTATTTGATAGTGTATTTTTAATAGGGTCACGTTATCGAGCTTCTACAATATATTTATAAATAGACAGGCAGGGATCCATATTTCTTATATAATATATACGTTTGTAAATGAATGGACAAATAAATCCCTGACCTATGGTATTTGTTATTGATTCTGAATTTTATGTCACATCAGTTTATATTTCTTTCTATGGCATATTTTTGATGGCTTTTACAATATGTATTTTTTTTATATATTATTTTATAGGTGTATGTATGGCAAGCTACCAACCAACAATAATAACGATGAAACATGAAAATAAACGTTCACAGACTTTTTTACATTATACATAAATTTTGTTGGCAAAAAAACGATTATATGATGCAAATAAAATTAAAGTTTATTGTATTCAATTTCTGTTACACACACACACACACACACAAACACATGTATATAAACAATATCATATCTCATTCTTTTGTTATAGCAGAAAATAAAATATATGATATCGAAAAATATTCTTTATCCTATTATTTTTCCTTTTTATTTTAAAGCTTTTTGAGTATCAAAAATGTAAATAGCAATTTCCTTTTTTGTAAAATACCAGTTCGCGTTTATACGTAATAGGAATATCTGATTTATTGCAAGCTGCGATGGGATTTTTTTTATTTTTTTAGTTCACAATCAGTTATTGTTTTCTTTTTTTGCATGTATTGTACTTGCACATACATTTTCTTTTGTATTTATATAAGTTCAAGCCTTTATTGTATTATAATTAAATTCATATTGTTTTATTGTTCGCGGTATATTTCTTGTTAATAACAAGATAACAATACCTTATAATTGACTATTAAATCACATGTTTCCTTTGACTTGTCAAACAAACTAGATCCGAATGTTCTGAACAAGGTCATAATATTTAGATTGTATGTGTATTTTAGATATTATAATAAGTATATATGTAACATGATACCTGCAACACCCTATAATTTATTTATATTAGTTAGTATGACCATATAACTAATTAAAATACACCAAGTAAGCGTTCAAAAATTATGAATTGTGTGTGCCCATAACGTGAAATACCAGGTATAGGAGTATGAAATGAGCCTTTTTTAAAGGAAGAAAAACACATTATTTAGAATAGAAAAATCAAAAATATTTTATTCAAAATAACTTCCATCGCTTTCTACACATTTTAACCACCTTTCAGGCAATTTTCGTATACCACGTCGAAAAAATGGTGTTGCTTTGGACGAAAACCATTCAGATAGCCAATTTTCAACTTCTTCAGATGTTTTGAAGTGCTGTTCTTTCAAAGCATGTCCCATCGATGAAAACAAATGGTAGTCCGAAGGAGCCAAGTCTGGTGAATAAGGCGGGTGTGGTAACAGCTCCCATCCAAGCGACTTTATCGTATCCTGACCTGGTTTTTGCTTTGTGTGCTGGTGCATTATCATGTTGCAAAATTACCTTAACAGATTTTTTCTTTCTTTCTGTCCATTCTGGTCGGTTATCTAATAATGCATGGTTCAAATCGATTATTTGTTGTTGGTAGCGAACCGTATTAACAGTTTCACCAGGTTTCAGAAGTTCATGATACACCACACCTTCCTGATCCCACCACAAACACAAAGCATTCTCTTCTTACCCAATCGTTTTGGTTTTGCAGTCGATGTTGCTGCTTTACCTGGTGTAATCCATGATTTTTTGCGTTTAGGATTCTCAAAATATATCCACTTTTCATCACCAGTCACGATTCGATGCAAAAAAGACTTCCTTTTGTATCGTTGACGGGTGCAATTCACAAATGGTTTTTCGATTTTCTTGTTGCCTTTCAGTCAATTCATGTGGAACCCATTTTCCACACTTTTGAATCTTTCCCATTGCTTTTAAACGATTAGAAATTGTTTTTTGATCTACATTTAAGGCTTCTGCAAGTTGTTTTTGAGTTTGTGTATCATCTTCGTCCAACAATGCTTGCAATTCACTGTCTTCAAACTTTTTTGGTGGTCTTCCACGTTCTTCATTTCTCAAATCAAAATCTTTGTCTTTAAATTGTTGAAACCATCTTTTACATGTTGCTAATGATAGAGCATGATCACCAAAAGCTTCTACAAGCATTCGTTGAAATTCAGTTGCGTTTTTCTTTAAATGATAACAAAAAACTAATGATACCCGCAAATCGTTTGTTGAAGGCACAAAATTAGACATTTTTAACACGATAAAATTTTATGTTGTTGTATTACAAATGGAATTTACCACACTGAATGTTGTTGACAGATGTCAAAACAATACAATAAAACATTGCATTAAGGCTCTTTCACAATTACTAATATAATTACAGCCATTTATTGGCAGCGGCTCACTTCATACTCCTATACCTGGTAAGTCGAAACACATATACGAAAATATATTTTGATTTTCTTTGGTGCAATGTAGCTAAATTCTAGCATTCACATTCCGGCAGTTTTTCACGATGTATATTCTAAGTGACGGTGAATATGAGAATGAATGTGAATATTATTCATTATTCAGCATTAATTTTCACAATAAATATTAAACTCATTTTGCATTCACTGACAGTTAGTAAATTATGGGCCATGTTTGCTGGTTCTTTGTAAGTTTTATTTTATATTATAATAGAAAAGTTTATGAGATAAATTACTTAGAAAATAAAATTAAATTAAAAGCTAGAAAATGTTGAGTGTTAATTAATAAAGACAATAAATTCAAGGTAAAGTATTAAAAATTAAATTAAATAAGTTAGATAAATAGTAAGTTAATTGTGAAACGTAAGAAATGTATTAATTTGTAATAAATTTTATTGTACAATATATGTTTCGACTTTGTAAAAAATTATTCTTATCCATTACGCAACATTGGAAATGCCACGTGTCATAATGCAACGGAGAATTGAAAGAAAATATTTAAGCGATTATTATGATCCCTTCAATATTCCAGACGTTGTATTTAAAAAAACATTATCGTTTACCACAGACATTGAAATTAATGCTTATTGATCAAATGGAACCATGCATTGAACCAACATCTATTCCGACTTATTTGAAAGTATTATCGCCCATTCATGCCGCATGTGTCTATAAACATCTGTGCTTATGCATATCTCTATTTCAATTTTCCTCAATAAATTATAGATTGTTATATTTTTTCGTGTTTGTGTAATTTTTAATCGTTATAGTAGAAACACAATGTCGTTGCGGTCACTGCGTTCACTGTGCTGTAAAATAGAAACAATAAATTTATATGTGGTTACAATTTAAAATGAATTGCCATTAAAAATATGTTTTTTTTTTTTTTTGCGTGGGTAGGTAAAACTCTCAATAGACACCACGAGGAACGCGCACGTTATCCTGGTGGTAGTGTGGAACTCGAATCCACTAAAAAAACCTCCCCAGAGCATGAACATCCATATTTGAATGTCAATACTACGAACTATTACAAGACTAATAAGCAATTTTATTTTGTTGATTTATTTAGGATACTAAAAGTTTATCCAGCGATTTTAGTTTTGTTCAATTATAATATTATGCCAATTCAAACGGTTTTATCCTTTTGAGTTGTACACCATATGTCCAAATAGGTTTTAGAATTTGCCTGTAGAGCAATAATTTATTTTCTATTGTCAAAGAAGACTTTTTTTCCTATTACCCAGTACATTTGTCTATAACGTATATCCAGTTCATCTCTTTTCTTCTTCACATGTGTTTTCCAACGCAATTTAGCATCTAGAGTCATGCCCAGATACTTGGCTGAATTGGAATATGGTATTTGCAGATTGTTAATAAATATAGGCCTATATACAATCTTTTTATTTGTGAAGTCTACGTGAACCGACTTTGTTTCGTTTAGTTTCATTCTCCATTTTTTGGTCCGGTTATCTATTTGTGTGATAGCCACCTGCAGTTTCGTGGTTGTTTCTTCGTTAGTGTCTCCAACAGCTAGTATGGCAGTATCATCAGCAAATGTTGCTATCAAGTTGTTTTCTATCAGTGGAAGATGACTAGCATACAATAAATAAAGTATTGGTCCAAGTACACTTCCTTGAGGTACTCCCGCCTTGATTTGTTTTAACTGAGAAATGGCTCCATCCTGTTTTATTCTGAAGTATCTTTCTGACATATAAGATATCAATATCTCTGCAAACTGAGCTGGTAGCACTTTTTTCAACTTGTGTATTAAACCCTCATGCCATACCTTGTCGAAGGCCTGTGCTACATCCAGAAAAATTGAGGAACACACTTTTTTTTCTTCTAGTGTTCTTTCGATAAAATCCGTTATTCTGTGTACTTGATCAATCGTTGAATGTTTGTATCTAAAACCAAATTGATGAGCCGGTAATAAAGGTTTACTCTCAATGATTGGTTTTAGTCTCTTTAAAATAAGTTTTTCAAATAGTTTTGATAATATTGGCAATAACGAAATTGGCCTATAAGATGATGCCTCATGAGGTGGTTTGCCAGGTGATCATGATTACCTCAGCCACTTTCCATATATTTGGTACATGTTTTATTCTGAAGCAGGCATTAATGATATTTCTTAGATGAGTTATAGCTTTCCTGGGTAGCTGCTTCACAACCTCTCCTGTAATTAGATCATACCCAGGAGCCTTCTTCAGTTTTATGTTATTCATTTCATTTATTATTTCTGTAGTCGACGTTGGTTCCATATCTATATCTACTATTTTTTTTATTATTATTTACTTAAATATTTATAATTCAAATTTCACTTCACTTTGTGATTTTATTATTTAAATTAAACACACTTCATTCATATTGGCATTGACATTTATGACTTTTGACATTTAAATAAACGATCGTACTATAGTTTTATTCAACTAACGCGTGCGTCAATCTGCGTTAAAACAACATTGGTTTTATACAATTTCTTATGTCGATTTAATTGCTTGTGCGCGTTCATGTTTTCTGCCCTTCTATAATTTACTTACTTTTGGTATTTACATACCAACTTTAAAATTAACAAAAAACCATTGTTATTTCCGTATCAAAATCAGCGGCAACATAATCAAAAGGTATTAAAATTGATTATTGCAATTTTATTTATTTTTTTTGTCACATATCGTAACTATCTGTATGATTTGACTACGGACTTATTTGTGTAACTTTATTCTTGTTGTTTATTTTCCTGATTATATTGTTATTATGTTTATATTTACATCTACTTAAATACAATATCCTAATAGTATAGTACACCAGCATCACATTCTTTAGACATCTTCAGCAGCAGGAAGGAATAACAAAGCGAATATTTTATGACTATATTGTTGTTGTTTGTTTGTTTGTTATTATTCACCCTAAACGATATGAAAATTTTATACCATTTATATTGTCTATATATTTACTTATACGATCAACTATTTTTTGACAAACCTTTTAAATAAAAACAAAGAACGTACAGTGAAATGAACGACAGCAATGCCGAACAACAACAACAACAACAACAACAATATCATCAGTAGCAATATTAACTAACAAACAACCAAACAGTTTCATTTTGATTGTACTTGTGTCTGTTGACTCAACATAAAGTTGCTAAAATTGATTTCTGTTCGTGACATGAATATCGTTCATAAAAAAAAAAATGAACATGTATGTAGTTATCTCAAAGATCCATAAAATAACGATATAAACATACAAAATACTTATTATATACCATATTGTAGTACATATGATATGTGAATGCCATACATATAATGCATAGTAAAAATAAATGCCACTTTGCCATATTAATAATGTCGATGCGTGAGAATTTAAATATTATGGGTTCACATATCCAATATTATGTTTGGCAATTATATTTTGATTAACTGGAATATAATATTTCAGTGGAAAAGAGCAATATACCAATGCCACGACGGTCATAATTTCTCTTTTTCTGCTTTGTCCGCCTACATCATATCATTAGACAAATCGATTAATAATGCAGGTCGCGTAAATAGTTTCTAGCCTTACCTTACAAATAGATGACATCTATATTGGAAAATAAATAACTGTCTTGGAATATTCCATCTATCATATGCATACCTGGAAAATTACAATTCCATCTATCAATTCATTCCTTGTTAACAAGCCATTTGAAGTTGACGTACGAGTCAGTGGTTTTTTTAACATGGAAAAATTAAAAAATCGAGCAGTTATATTGAATGTTTATTTAAAAAAGGTTTAACCGGACAAGAAATTCATAACGATATGGTGAAAGTACTCCATCATATGCAACAGTAAAAAATTATTGTTGCTGTATTTAAACCTGGTCATACTACAAGCCTTGAAGACGAAAAAAAACTGCATCAACATCAGAAAATATTGAAAAAATAAATGAAATTGTTAGTGACGATCCAAGTTTGACTACACGTGAAATTGCTGATACTATAGGCATCTCGGATGAACGAGTACGTCATATTTTACATGAAGAATTACACAAATGAAAAAGTTGTTTTGAAATTGTGATACCGCACAAGTTAACAATTCAACAAAAACTTAATCTTAAACAAATTTGTGAGCGGTATTTGGATCATTTTAAGAAGAATAAAACCGATTTTGTGCGTCGTTTTATTACTATGGATGAGACTCGGATCTACGACCATGATCCTAAATTAAAACAAGAACGTTTACAGTGGACTAATGCTGGATGTTCGGTTCCAAAGCAGAGTAAGCATGAACGAACGGGTAAAAAAGTTATAACATCAGTTTTTTGTGATTCAAAAAGAATTTTTTTTATTTTAATATTTTATTGTTCTATTATCTTCAGAGAGGTAAAATAATCAACTCAGAATATTATTGCATACTTTTGGATCAATTGGACGCAAAAATTCGTAAGAAAAGACCCGGTTTGCAACACAAAAAAAATCATTTTTCATCAATTAACAAAAGTGTTTTGACCATGACTAAATTCAAGGATTTAAAATACGAATTTATTGAGCATCCACCGTATTCACCAGATTTGGCTCCCAGCGACTGAAGTGGTCGAAATCTCAAACAATTTCTCCGAGGAAATCATTTTTCGTCGAATGAAGAGGCCATAGCAGCCGCATACGGGTATTTTGAAGAGCTTCCGAAATGGTTCTTCTGCCATAGGCTAAAATTATTGGAGGAGCACTTGAGTAAATGTATTGAATTGTCGAGAATAAAAAACACTACGTCAAACCAAAAATAACAGTCTTACATTTCTAGGCTAGAAACTATTTACGTAACCTGAAATATTATTAATATTATGATATAATTTAATGTGTCCCAATACAGAAATATGCCAATTATTTTACCTGAAAAATTTCTGATGCAAAATTTTATCTTTTGACATGAAGCGCTTTATAAAATTTTAATTTTGAATTCAATGAACTTTGAAAATGGGACGGGGATCCGAATTCCCATATTTAGAATTCATCATGAAAATCTGTTTTTTTTTCAATCAAATTTTACTAATATCTTCTTTCTCTTAAGAACTTTATGGATTTAACATATTTTATTTTTGATATATTGTCCATCAGAGATTTTTCAGGTAAAATAATTAGAATATTTCTGTATTGGGACACATTAAATTATATCATAATATTATTATTATTATTATTATTATTCAATTTTTTAGTCTAATGGTATGATGTGCATTAGGTGAACAATGCAAATTTCGTCGTGGAACTTGTTCATAAATCTGCCAGTCTAGTAGGAAAAACTATTGGGACAACAATACATTTTATCGAGTTAGTTTAATTAGAGAATACTCAAAAGTTGTTCTTCATAATAGAGTTCTGGAATGGATAGGCTAATTTGGAATATTCATGATCAGCGGCAAACAAGTTTCCGTATATTAGTATTTGGTATGTCCAGGGGTGTTGCTTGAAAAATCTGAAAACATATAATAACAAGAATTTTCTGAGCTCGATTTTTGTCAAAATTAATTAATTAATGTATGTTTTTCTTTTATCCATTTTCATAGTTTTTGGGACAGAAGGTGTGCGATCAGAAAATTCTTGCCATTATATGAATGTCTGAAACATCAATTCATTGTCAAGCTTCTGGAATACTGGCAATTTGGTTCATTTGTCATTGAATTTTGTAATGAGGCCTATAATGCTGGATTAATAAACAGTTCATAGAAACATTTTACTTCCTCTCCGCTCTTCGAGAATTGATACCGCAGATGCACTTCTACTATTTCGATTATATAGAACTGCAGTTATTCGACTGATGAATTTATGCGAACTAAACCCATAAACTTATTCTAAAGGGCATTTCATTCAAATAGGATAAGACGATGTTTTGCACCATTCGGTTGTCAACGTTATGTAGTACCACAAATTTCTTGAATTTTTCTCTTTGGAAATGTAGTCTTATCTTTTGAATGCGTGAACCGATTTTAAAAATCTCTTCTATGAAAGATTGGAAATTGATTATAATTTGAAATTCTGTACACAAAATTAGGAATTCGTGAAAAATATGGCCCGTAATTCAAAAAGATGATAATTCATAAAAGTCGATTTTCCGGAAAATTTAGTTAGGTGAATACTCAATTTTTTTCTCTTAAGTAAGTCTAATTTTATTCAGGCAATAAGAAAAATATAATTATATTGAAAACGAAAGGCTATTTCTCAGACGTCGACACTGTTTGTAACGTATCTGTCAGTAGTAATATGATTTAGTAACTTGACTACAACCATTCAAGTACTAAATTGCGGTGGGATGACTTAACGTACGTCTGAGTTATGAAACCGAAGATGATCGGAATCGACGATTTCTCGATTCCAAATTCATTCAATTTGACATACATGACCGCAGTATCTAGGTATTATTCCAATTTAAACTTATATGTTTTCAATGGAAATTTGATCAGATATTTAGATTAGAATTTATTAAAATTAATCAAAAAAGTTTCACTTTAAAATCTCAATTCAATCCACTATCGAACTCGGTATTTGTAAATTGGATGAAAAGTTAACTTAAAAATTTCAAATCGAATAAATGGTTATGTGCAAAGTAAATTTATAGTAGGGTCGAGACGGGGCATTTAAGGGTGGAAATAAAATTTGGATAAAGACTTTCTTGCCGGCTCTAAAATTCAAATTTTTATGTATTTATAGAAATCATATGAAATTCGCATATTGTATGAAAACTCTGCGTGACGAAAAATTCCTTTCTTCGACACCTTGCCAAATCGTAGAGTAAAGTCTGCACTAAATATACTATACAATCAATCAGACTTTGAATAAATAGATCATATTATTTAAAATTAAAATTTCATATTCACAATTGAATTGGCATTGTGATTTTATTTATATAAATTTAAAATAATAAAATACTAATTGTTTAAATGGTCTGAACCGGCCACCGCACAAAATAGTTTTTCTAAGATTTTGTCTTTATTTTATTACTGAAGAATAGCCACACAAAAACTATGTTTTTATATTTTAACCATTACCATATTACTTTTATACAAAATTTTTTTATACAAAATGGAAAGAAAAACTTTTTTTTCTCATCGTAAAAAGAACAAAGTCTCATTAAAATAAAACGCAAACTTTTTCTTATTTATTTCTATGTATAAACACAACCGTCCAAACAAACAAGGCGACGCTATGCTGAACAAGGAAGTTATAACCACAAAATCAGTCATTTCAACAGTCAACTCAATTACAGTCATTTAACGGACAATTTTCCTTCGATCGCGAATTTTTATCATATATGACTTGGTCTTTTTTTTTTCCTTTTCTATTATGCATAATTTCTTTGGGGAAACATTACTTTAGCATACGGAAAAAAAAAACTTATGTATACACAATATGTGACATTATTTACAATAAAACTATGGTTCGATTGTCTATAACGCCAACGCAAATCGTATAATAATATATTAATGTGTCTGTGTACATAAGTATGAAATACGGAAATTTTTTTATTAGCTTTTCCTTCAAAATAAAAGCACAAAAAAAAGGAACACATATTTTTGCGAGTGGTGGTGTGTGTGTGTGTGTGTGTGTGTGTGTATTCGCTTTTCTTTCTTTCTTTTCGGTGTAAGTATGTATGTGTGTTATGTGTGTGTGTGTGTGTGGTCGGGAAGAAACATAAGATTCAAAACGTATGGGAATATAGAGAATTAATTGTTGACATCTACAGTAAAATATATCATGTGAAAAAAGTAATGTTTCGGTTTTTCTTTTTATTATTATTATTATTATTATTATTTTACTACTATTCGCCGCTGTTCAAACATATGTCAGAGTGACATAAATCATTGTGGATAGCTGTTTTATATTATATTATTGGATAGATTTTTATTGAGGATGTGTGTTTTGTTTGCAAGAATTTTGTATGTTACAATTTAATATCATAAAAACAGTTATTTACTAGAGAATTAATTTTTTTCTTCCTTTTGCGTATCAAAAAATATAACGTACATTAAAATTATAGTCGGTATCTATTTTAATTCAATTTATGCGGTATCACACAAAACATAAACAATAATAATGTTTTTTTGCGTGTTTTTCTTTATTTCTAGTTTATTGTGTTTGCTTGTTAATGTGGGTAATTTTTAATAATTTCCGTTTGTCAAATTGTGTTGTACTAAAAATTTATAAAATCACTATTAAATAAAGTCGATGGAGAAATTCTTCACCTTAAATTTGAGCCATAATTTTTTAATATAGAGTTATCAGTTATGTTATTCTTGCAAACAAACAGTATAAATGATATTTTTAAAGATAAAATTTTAATTTTTATTATTGCATCTGCGGTAATTTGGTTGAAAGAATCTAAAAATGATGTGAGTTTGGCAAATGGGCTGTCCAAAACGTTGAAAATACAGAGTGTCCAAAAATATTTTTATAAATTCTGATAATTTTTAAAGCATACAATAACATATAATTAAACATTCGTTATTATTAGTTAGTACCTGGTTTTCTTTAATGTATCATTTCGAAATGTACTTACCATATTTAATCGTTAGTAAAGTGATAATTTGAAAAAATGTGTGGTAGGCACAAATATATTTTACACCATGAACACCTATTTACGGTCACATTTGTGATTCCTTAAACGTGAAGTCTACCGGGTTTTCACATATTGGTGGTCTCTCGTTTTGGTATCCGCTTGCAAACCATGAATACTTAAATAAATTAATATAGCTCGGTGTGCTGACAGCTAAATATGGGCAAGTGATTGTAATTTCATTATGTTGTTCCGGTTATGTAAATTAATGTTTTGGTTACCATTTCCGTGAAGGATATAAGAATGCAATTTTCTATTAACATTCAGAATTCCGTCCACGGAATGTTCCGTACGGCATTGAGATTATGCGCTAAGAGCACTTAGCCAACGTTTAGATGAATTATATTAATTATATTAATAATTAATGTATTAACTAAAAAAATTTTAAAATTTCTAAAATAAAATTATTACACATAAAATTGAAAGTATAAACGCTGTCTTAGGAAGATTGTGACTATATAGTTATGAGACATAACGGTATTGGGTATCATCTGGTGGATCTGATTGGAATCATATCGAATGAGCAGACTGTATCACATACTTTTTATTTATCACAATTTTTTTCATTAGAAAGACGAACTTTGTAAAAAATTGTTCCAGTACAGATATTAAATAAGATTTTACATTAATTGTGACGTCACTTTACACGTAACACTCTATTCTAAACTCGCATACAAAATTTCATTCAAATAAGGTAAGTATCTATAGTATGTGGCCAATACTGATATACCCTTGATTTTAATTTTAAAGAAACGTGTTATGAAAAATTTACGTATTAACTTCAATGTATCTTCAACCTATCATCGGCTGTTTTGCAATCAGTGAAACTGTTTTACATATGTATTTTGAAAGAACATATGTTAGAAAATCCTTCTACAATCATTTATTTTGAAAATTACATATAATTTGATATGTAAATTGTTATGAAACTTCAAATACAAATTTAATGAAATTTTGAAGAAACATTTATATACGGCTACCAATTTTGTGCCAGGAATCTGTACATGTAAAGGAACGCTATAGTCTACAGCCTAAACATTTAAACTGATTCTTTGCTTTTCATGATTACTAATTTTTTTATTTATTATAACAATATCCATATTTTCGTAATAGACATTTTCAAGTTTAAATTCACTTATATGTTATATTTTCGATAAAATTCCTCATTTGATGGTTCGCTAAAATACTGGGCAATATATTGCATATATTTTTCAAGAACTTATAATTGCATAGACTGCAATCGTATTCCATTCTAATTCTATCAATTAGAAGTTATTTAAGTTTATTTGTAATTTTTAAGAATATTATTTTCAAATAAAATGAATTAAACTTTTTTTTAAATGAAAATTTATAATCACAAAAACTACTTTATTCAAAACATTATCGCCAGCCAGACATCACCCCATAGAAAAAATTTTGTTAAAAATTTTACATATTTTAGTTAGTTTATATCCCATTCTCAATTCCCATGATTATTCTGATTATTATATTATTTATCTTATATTAAATTTAAATTACTAAAATTTATACTAAATATATTAGGTTGTCAACTATCTCCCTTCCGCCTTTTTGCTCTTTATTCAATGCTTTATAAAAAGTGTTACAGTAATCGGATTTAGTTCAAATATGCGCCGTTTTGTTCGATAATCTGTTTCCATCTAGACTGCAACTTCATAATACCTCCCTCGTAGAAGCCCCCCTCCTTATTTGCGAAGAACTCGGACAGCCACTTTTCACAAGCCTCTTTTGAGATCAACTTTACACCACCAAGGGCGTTCGCCATGGACAGGAACAGGTGGTAATCACTTGGCGCTATGTCCGGGCTATATGGTGGATGCGATAAAACCTCCCATCCGAGCTCCCGTAGCTTCTGACGAGTCATCAACGAAGTGTGTGGTCTGGCGTTGTCCTGGTGGAACACTACACCCTTCCTTTTGGCCAATTCTGGACGCTTCTGGTCGATCGCCTGCTTCAAGCGGTCCAGTTGTTCGCAGTAGATGGTAGAATTAAGCGTCTGGCCATATGGGAGCAGCTCATAGTGGATGATTCCCTTCCAATCCCACCAAACACACAGCAAAACCTTCCTGGCCGTCAATCCCGGCTTGGCCACTGTTTGGGACGATTCACCGGCCTGCGACCACGACCGTTTTCGCTTGATATTGTCGTATGTGATCCATTTTTCGTCGCCAGTCACCATCCGCTTCAAGAATGGGTCGAGTTCGTTCCGTTTCAGCAGCATTTCGCAAATGGAAATTCGGTCCATTAGATTTTTCACTGTTAATTCATGTGGCACCCAAACATCAACCTTTTTTTTGTATCCAGCCTTCTGCAGATGGTTTAAAATGGTTTGGTGACTAACTCCCATCTCCTGGGCGATGTCACGAGATGCCACATGCCGGTCTAACTCGATGTATTCCATGATTTGATCGGTATTTGTCGTCACAGGTCTTCCGCCGGCTGGCTTATCCATGGTGTCGTTTTCACCGGCTCTGAATCGTCGAAACCATTCCTCCGCGGTTCGAAGTGATAGAGTACCATCCCCCAAAACACCATTAATCTCACGGAACGTTTCTCTAGCGGATTTGCCTTTAACTAAGGAAAACTTTAAAATAGCGCGAATTTCGGCGTTAGTGAACTCCATGTTTACACGTCTATAACTGTTGAACGCAATATCCAAACTAATCATACATAGCGTCGTTTTGTTTGTTATGTCAAGAGCTTTCAAATTATGTACAGTGTTGCCAGATACGAGCTCTGTAGCGCTTTGTACATAGCCGCGAAATTAAAAAGACAAAAAGGCGGAAGGGTGATATTTGACAACCTTATATATGGTATAAATAAACTTTATATGTTATTCAAAACCAAAAACCATGAAAAGTTATTAAGAACTACAGAAATCCATTAAGTTATATATCGTCATCATCATCATCATTATCATCATCCACATCAACATCGTCGTTTCCATCGTCACATGCCACCACCACTTTATAATTCTTGTACGCTATACTTGTTGAAGAGTTTTCAATATTCATTACGATATTTATGTATAGGAAGGAATAAGGAAAATATAATATTATGTACGAGGATATTAAAGAAAAAAAAATGGGGAATACTGCAGTAAATTATTATTAGACAAATTATAAGTTTTTTTTTCAACGTATTATGCACAAAGAAAACTCCATTCCATAAAATTATAAGAACAATATTTTTCTTCTTCTTTCAAACTTTTTAATTAATTCAAGAAATTATTGAATTAACTATTTAATTAAAATGTCATTTAATTTATTTAGTGGTTGCAAATATGCAAGGGAAATAATAATAGTTTTGTGGTCGATAACTTTACCATAAATCTTATATTTAGAAATGACTTGTGTTAGTTATAAATTATTTTAAAAATATCTATACAGCTGGCTTTAACACATATTATCTATATTAGTATTAGGCTATGTTTCCACCGGGTATGACAAGTACATTCATACGCGTATGATTAGTTTAAAATACGAAATTTAGATAAAAACATCTAACATACTTGTGGCTACTCGAAGTATGACTCATAAGACATCTACTAGTCATAGATGACGGTAGATGTTCCCATCTAAAATACGAAATTTGAACTACTCATACGCGTATGAATGTGCTTGTCATACCCAATGGAAATATAGCGTTAGTATACATAGAACAAATAAATTAAATGCTATCTTCTGTTTAGTGTGCAATTTCAGTTGGGAAAGTTTCACTAACAGCTTAACAGGTTAAATTTTCCGATACTATTGTATATGCAAACAAAAAACTATATACCAACAAACACTAACACGCTAACACTATGCACTATGCAACATTTGCTCCACCCTACACATATTTCCATCAACACAGTTACCGCTACCTTTAAGACAATTATAATTAGTACCAATTTTTTCTGTATTGATTATTCTGTGCAAAAAATTAAAGATAATTCCCACACATATCATTCACAAAATTCAATTATCTCTCATCACTGTGAAATGTATGTGATGTAGTTTATTTTTGTTACTTACTATTTAGGTAATAAAATAAGCTTGAGAAATGGTATCCGGACTCGACTGCTCTATCGATTAAAATGATTCAAAAGTAGTTTAGTGGATTTCGCTGTTATCACACGAGCACAAAAATAATCTAGATCATGGAACAGAGGTGACACTATAAATGAGCAACAAAATCCATGATATTGTGTTGAACGATGGCATATTGTAAATAGCATATAATAAAAAGCATATAGCTGCCGCGTTCTCTTACAAATGATCAAATGGTATTCATGTAACTACATCTATACGTTGTTTCCACTTGATTGCAATAATCTGAATTTTATCGTCGATTCATTTCACCACAAACAAAGCAACACTCGAAGGTTGCGTGAATTGTTTCTAGACTAGAAATGAAAGACTGTCATTTTTGGTTTGAGGTTGTGTTTTATATTCAATATAATTTTCCGACTATTCAATACATTTACTCTAGTGCTCCTACAATAATTTTATCCCGTGGGCGAAGAACGATTCCGACGAAAAATACTTTCCTCGGAGAAATTGTTTGAGATTTCTGACGATGAAGTAGCCGCTGGGGGCCAAATCTGGTGAATACGGTGGATGCTCAAACAATTCGTACTTTAAATCCTTGAATTTAGTCATGGTCAAAACACTTTTATGAATTGTGTGATGCATTGTTTTGAAGATAATCGATCAATAAAATTCATTCATTTTTAGTCTGCTTTGTTTTAAAAAACGACGTACAAAATCGGTTTTATTCTTCTTAAAACAATCCAATTACCGTGACAACGATTGTCTACGATTGAGTGGTAGTCGAATTGTTAACGTGTGTGGCACCACTTTTCCAAACAACTTAGTCATTTGTAATTCTTCATGTAAAATATGACGTACTCGTTCATCTGCGATGCCTATAGTAGCAAAAATTTCACGCGTAGTCAAATTTGGATCTTCACTAACAATTTCATCTATTTTTTTTTAATATTTTCTTATGTTGATGCAGTTTTTGAACGTCCTTCGTTCGTCTTCGGGTTGTACGAACCCACGTTTAAGTTCAGCTACCCAATTTTTTACTGTTGCATATTATGGAGCACTTTCACCTAACACATTTACCATATCGTTATGAATTTCATGTCTGACTAAATATTTTTTTAATAAATATTCAATAACTGCTCGATTTTTAAAAAAATCACTGACACGTCAACTTCAAATGGCTTGTAAACAAGGAATGAATTGACAAATCGAATTGAAATTTTTCAGGTATTCATATAACAGATGGAATATTCCAATACACTTATTTATTTCCCAGTGTTAACGTCATCTATTTGTAAGACTGGAAATTATTCGCGCAACCTGCTGTATGGCAACAATTGGAATGCGGACCAAATACAGCAATTCCATCAGCTGCTCAGATTATCGCAACTATTTTTTGGGATACAATGAACATGGTGTAATTTTATTTACTAGTTAGGAAAAAGTAAAGCAATATTCCTCATTACTAGTACATTTAAAGTTTAAAGGAATAAATTAAGAAAAAACGATCTCATTTAGCAAAAGAAAGAAGTACTGCATCTGTACAATAATAAACTATATCTGACAAATTTGCAAATTTCATTACCAAATTATACTAATTACGTTATTACGTAATTAATAGCATCCGCATCCACCATATCCTTCTGATGATTTGACATCCTGACAACTATTTTCTGTTTTTTTTCTATTTGTTAAAAAGGACTATAAACCGTTTTTTTTTTATTGAATAAGTACATTTCAAAATACAATAGTATTGTAATTAATTGAATGAAATCAAATCATGGAATTGCGTCAATGTAATTACCATAATTTTATTGTACCGTTTGGTTAGATGTTAAATGTATACCTCTAAATTGTTCGTTTGGCTGCGTTGTAAACAGTTAAACAAACATAATACCTTTGTAATCCCCTCAAAATAATATCCAAAGCGGAAAGTTAGCAAAACAATTATGATACCGTAGTTTTATTTGGGCTTCATCACCAATCACAACACATAACTTTTTGCCAGTTTGCGATGCTTTTTCGCTTTTTCCGGAAGCGAAAAACCAAAATATAACAAAAATGATCATTTTGATTATCCATTTTCAACTAAAACTAAACAAAAAATACATAACCGATCGATGTAAAATTTTTTACAGACTGACAATTGAAGTTCCTACTATCAATAAAAAAATATGGTTTGACATTTCGAATGAATTTAGATATGACAAAATTCATCAAAAACATCAATTGTTAAATGGGCTTAATACTTTTTCGACTACCCAATATTATAATAGAAAATCTTACGTCTTTCTTCAATCTAAACATGAAGTGCGTCTAAAAATTCACGGCCTAACAATAATAAAATGAAACCTTCTGCCATAATCTTTACGTAATATTTTTACTAATAAATGAACAAACAAAAATATGCAACAATATATCATCTCTCTTGTGGGTTATTCATTCCTAATAACATATGTATTTATTTACTTAAATACACATATGTATTATATAATCATTTACAAATAAGGAATTAGGAATGTACAGAAAAATGGTATGCGCGCGTAAAGAACAAAATTAGTAATGAAAATGAGAAAAGAATAAAAAAAACAGACATATAGTTAGGAAAGAAAAAAATATATGGAACTATCAAAAACGTATTATGACCAGTAACATTTATTTATCAAAAAGACTAATCTAAGTTATTAGAAACGACAGACAAAACCATTAAATGATAATCTCTTATAATCTCTTTACTCTTCGTATATGTCGCATATACAACCTTCCATTCCAATCTTATATCTTATATCATCCTATACCATTGGGTTAATAAATTATTTGGAATTTATATATATAAAAACTCGTAGACTATCTATTTTTGTAGCACAAGATCGATGGTTATTATACCAAAACGACTATATGAGTTCATATGTAACAATGTATAGGTAGATATATATATTCATTTGTATGGGCACTCTGAGTCTGTACAATTGAATGGCCAACGAAAATATAATATATATAAAAAAATTGAATAGTTAAGAAATATATTTTTTTTATTTTATATTTTGTTTTTATAAATATTTTAGGACGACAGAAAATAAATACAATTTATAATAATTAAAAATAAATAAAAATATAATTTGTTGTAAAAACGCATGTATCATTCAAAAAGAATATATTTCAAAATTAAAATAATTTATAGTCGATCACCACATGCATGTATTTTATGGTCGTATTATATTTTGAAGGCAATTCACAACATGTGTGAACATTTATATGTTAATTTTAATTAAAGAGTTCAAGACCAAAAGAATGTGCAACAGTTGGTATCACTCCCATTGATCTTTACATTATTTATTTATTTTTGAATTTATTTAAGTAAAAACATTAAACAATAATGTAAACAATATATATTCATCTCCATAGCCGTGGTGCTTATCCGAATTTCTATTTTCAGGATTCATCAAGAAAACGGTTTTCTTTTCTATCAAATTTTACTAATGTCTTTCTCTTTAGAACATTGAATTCAAAATTATGATTTTAAAAAGCACAAGCTCATCAAAAATTAAAGTTCTCATTTAATATATTTAACTTATGATATAGTTCCCATTCCCATCATCTGTAATTGGGCACTGACACTTAAAAATTTATCATATATCTCGTATTAATATTACTATTAATCTACCAGGTATAGGAGTATGTGCCGCTGCCAATAAATGACTGTACTTATATTAGTAATTTTGAAAGAGCCTTAATGCGATGTTTTTTTTATTGTTTTGACATCTGCCAACAACATTCAGTGTGGTAAATTCCATTTGTAATACAACAACATAAAATTTTATCGTGTTAAAAATATCTAATTTTGTGCCTTCAACAAACGATTTGCGGGTATCATTAGTTTTTTGTTATCATTTAAAGAAAAACGCAGCTGAATCTCAACGAATGCTTGTAGAAGCTTTTGGTGATCATGCTCTATCATTAGCAACATGCAAAAGATGGTTTCAACAATTTAGAGACAAAGATTTTTGAAGACAGTGAATTGCAAGCATTGTTGGACGAAGATGATACACAAACTCAAAAACAACTTGCAGAAGCCTTAAATGTAGATCAAAAAACAATTTCTAATCGTTTAAAAGCAATGGGAAAGATTCAAAAGTGTGGAAAATGGGTTCCACATGAATTGACTGAAAGGCAACAAGAAAATCGAAAAACCATTTGTGAATTGCACCCGTCAACGATACAAAAGGAAGTCTTTTTTGCATCGAATCGTGACTGGTGATGAAAAGTGGATATATTTTGAGAATCCTAAACGCAAAAAATCATGGATTACACCAGGTAAAGCAGCAACATCGACTGCAAAACCAAAACGATTGGGTAAGAAGAGAATGCTTTGTGTTTGTGGTGGGATCAGGAAGGTGTGGTGTATCATGAACTTCTGAAACCTGGTGAAACTGTTAATACGGTTCGCTACCAACAACAAATAATCGATTTGAACCATGCATTATTAGATAACCGACCAGAATGGACAGAAAGAAAGAAAAAATCTGTTAAGGTAATTTTGCAACATGATAATGCACCAGCACACAAAGCAAAAACCAGTTCAGGATACGATAAAGTCGCTTGGATGGGACCTGTTACCACACCCGCCTTATTCACCAGACTTGACTACCATTTGTTTTCATCGATGGGACATGCTTTGAAAGAACAGCACTTCAAAACATCTGAAGAAGTTGAAAATTGGCTATCTGAATGGTTTTCGTCCAAAGCAACACCATTTTTTCGACGTGGTATACGAAAATTGCCTGAAAGGTGGTTAAAATGTGTAGAAAGCGATGGAAGTTATTTTGAATAAAATATTTTTGATTTTTCTATTCCAAATAATGTGTTTTTCTTCCTTTAAAAAAGGCTCAATTCATACTCCTATACCTGGCATATAGTCTAATGATATGTGATGTGCATAAACTGGTGAAAAAAACATTTTAAATATTTCGTTCTAACGCTAACACCATCCAATTAAAGAACGACAACACCAGTTTGCAAACGTTATCAATGACATATGAGTACAACAAGAAGAAATTATGCTAGAATTCACATTTCAGTTAATTCAAAATTGACTGATTTTAGATAATTTTACGAAATTGAAACTATACACATTAGCGTCCAACAATTAACAGTGTTCGACGCATCATAAGTGTTTATTACATACCAGCTGTCATGACGTTGAGATTTTTCGTTTAAGGGAAACACATTTATTTTAACAATTTGTGGTTGCCAAGCCAAATAAAAGACTTTTCCTCTTTTTTAATGAAAACCATTTTCCAGTTCTTGAGATTTTTTGAAGTGCTGCTCTTTAGAGATGTGTGTGAAAACAAATTGTAATCGGGAAGAGCACAGGCTGGTGAATATGGCGTGTGGTGTAATAGATCTCGCAGCAAAAAGCGTTCTTTGGTCAAAGCTTCGTTTAAACTAATCATTTGTTGTCGGTAGCGATCAGTATTGACAGTTTCACCAGGAAGGCTACTCTTGAACTCACTCGAAAAATTCGCATGCCAAAATGACGTCATATCGAATGACTTTATAAATCTTGACTTTATAAATCTTGAAATTCGCGTACGAAATAATTCGATGGACTTTCAATTGGAATAAATTCGAGTGGGTATAAACGAGTGAAATATCATATCGCATGATAAAATTAAGAAAGTTTTTCAATTTTTTAATTTATGAAAATCAATAAAAATTGTTTTCGCTTTAAAAATTGTTTTAAATAATTAAATTTTTTAGTGATAGATAATAGTTAATATTTTTATGGTGGAACTAGATGAGTTAGCAGCAATCCTTGCTCTTGAAAATATGGATAATGCAGAAGATCTATGGTATATAATGCAAATAGCAATAATAATCGAGTAGGTCACACAAGCACATGATGCATTTGCATTATCCGATAAGAAATTTATTAAAATGTTCAGATTAAAGAAAGATATGGTTAATGACATTATTGAAAAAGTATCTCCTTTTATGATACAACCAAACAGAATCTCTACTTTCCATGTTAAGATAAAGGTAATTACATTAAATTTACCTTTTTTTAATTTATCGTTTGCTTCAATAAAATACATATATATTTTTCCACATTTTTCTTCATTTGAATACATTTTTTTATTAGTGTTTCAACTTAAAAAACAATATTTGACAGTTAGTTTACAAATATTTTGACTTTTGATGACGCTAAATAAAAGTATACCGAATACAATATTTTAATCGTATGCGAAAAAAGTCAGACGAAAAATTTCGCATACTAATTTTTCGAGTGAGTTCGAGAATAGCCTCCCAGGTTTTAATGGTTCATAATAAACCATACCTATCTCAGTACAACAAACACAGAGCGTTCTCTCCTTCCCAAATCGATTTGGTTTTACAGTCGATGTCGATGAAGATTGGTCTGGTGTAACACATAATTTTTTGCGTTTAGAATTCTCAGAATAAGTTCGCTTTTCATCACCATAGTCGCAATTCGAAGCAAGATATGCATTATGCATTTGAAGTAAAAAATCACAGATTCCATTTCGGTTTACCATATATGCCATTCATCCAGTTCATTTTGCACCCATATTTCACACTTTTGAACTTTTCGCATAACCTTTAAACGCCGACAAATCGGTGCTTAATCAACATACAAAATTTCCGTCATTTGTTTTTAAATTCGTGAATCATCTTCATCTAGCATAGCTTGCAATTCGGTTTCTTTAAACATTTTCAGTGGTCTTCCACGTTCTTCAATTCCACATCAAAATCATCGTTTTTGAATCGTTGCAACCACATTGTCTTTGCGATAGAGCATGTTCACCATTAGCTTTAAAAAAACCTTTGATTGCAGCTTCACATGCATTTTTTTTTTAAATAAAAACAACAAATTAGACTGCATCGATGAGTACTCGAGACAGTATTCGAGGACAGATCAAAAATTTAATATGGTCTTGGCGGAAAAAATTGTAAAGTGAAAACGTTAATCGACTTATTTACAAAACGAAAAAAGGGATAGCAATTGCAATGCAAAAGCAATAAAAATATGTTCGATAAAAAGATGTAAAATTGTTTGTTGGGATCTTTTTTCTTTTTTAAGTGAAACTAAGAATAATTTTTTTTTCACATTTGCTCCTATGGAAATCAATAAATTTACTGAAAATAAATAGAACAAGATTAGCGACTTTTTATTTTTCAAAAATTTAAATTTAAAAAAACCATGTTACATTAATATTGGGTTGTAAATAATGCGGTTTTTTTAATGAAATCAAAAGGAAATTATTTGATGGAATTAAATAACTTTATTCAATAATGCGTATTGTCCATTTTGATCGATGAGATTTTGCCATTTTTTCGGTAAACACTTTATGCCATCACTGTAGAACTTCTGGGTTTTCTGAGCAAAAAACTGGTCCAAGTGCATTTTGCAAGCCGCTACGGAATTCAAATTTAAACCATTAAAGAGACCGGAATAATTGGTAATCGGAAGATGCAAGATTCGCATTATATGGTGGCTGTATAGCATCACTTCGCAACCAAGCTCCAATGATTTTTGACGAGTGACCAAAGATGTTTGCTGTCATGGAAAATTTCGATTTTTGCCGATTCTGATAACTTTTTCGTTGAATTTTATTGTGCCGTTTGGTTAGATGTTAAACTCTGAATCAATCGTTTGGCTGCGTTGTAATAGTTGAAAATACATAATATCGTTGTAATCCCATCAAAATAATAACCAGAACGGAACTTAGCCAACCAATTATGATACCGTAGTTTTATTAAGGTTTCGTCACCAAACACAACACATAACTTTTTGTAAGCGTTTCCGGAAGCGAAAGACCAAAATATGATAAAAATGCTCATTTTGATTATTCATTTTCAACTAAAACTAAACAAAACATACACAACCGATGGATAAAAATTTTTTTACAGACTGACAACTGAATCAAATATCAATAAAAAAAAATAATATAGTTTGACATTTCGAATGAATTAAGTTACGTCAAAATTCATTAAAAGAAATATATAAGTGAATGCCGCACTTGTTTTGTTTACGACCCAATAATTATAAAATGTTTGTAACATATTTTCATTGTATTCTTTTTCTTAATGGAAAGCGAAGTACATCTTGCGATCATGATTGTTCGTTAATTGCGGCTACCTTTGAACATTTTATTGGGTTTTTATTTGAATTTATTTATTTTATATTTATTTTTTTATAAAACTCCATGTTATTTAACCAGCCATAAATAATATTATTATAATTTATTATTTACTTTCATTTTTATTGAACACATACAAAATACAGATTGTTTCTATCTCCCCGTCTGTAATGTTCATAAAGGTCATTTTCAAATTATGAAACATATGTAGATTTATTAAATTGCATTTTAATAATATTTACAAAACACCAACTGTTCATAATCGTTTCGCGTTCATGTTTCGAACGTATAAAAATAGCGAATTCAAACAAAAAAAAAATAAAAAGGAAAAAGGTTTTCCATTTAGTTTTCTGTTTTTTTTTGTCTTCTTGTTTTTATCACATCATCATTTTAAATGGGAACTAGGACAACAACAAAATCTTCACTGCTAATATAAGAAGGAAAAAATACAATAAAAAAAAAAATTAGAAATATATTACATTTACGTGAACAGTAACCCAAGAATTTGTAAGTAGAAAAATCAGTAAAATAAAATGTCATATAAAATTCTATATAAATTCGAGATACTCGTCGTTTACTCTTACAACCAACGACACCAACGCATTACATAAATATAGAGATAGCACAGCACAGCTATATGTTTATTTATATATAATATATGGTATCCATATGCGGAACTCGTATGTAATGCATATATATAATAATATATGTGGACCATAGCGTTACAAGAATGGAAAAAAAATCATATTATTGATTGAAGAAATTTATCTTTCAAAAAATGTTGTGTTCTTAGTTCAGTTATAATACGTAGATATATATTACTTTTCTTCATCGCATATCGTTTTCTCACGCATTACATTGTGTTAAAGTCTCTTGTCTCATGGGACATTATACCGATACATGTTGGGTACATGAAAAAGTTTTTGGCTTTACAATATTATATTCATAGCATATTTTCAATTGTTAACTTAAACAATATATTTTAAGTTTACTTCACTAATCATCGCGTAGAGTTTTGAATTTTTAATAAATTCTGAAATAATGTTCCACTTTGACCGACCACCATCCATATTTTGGTCAGTCTCAATACTTGAAATACTATAGTCCGAACATCTCCATACTCACATTTATCCAGTTATAATTGTCCCGCCTTATCCAATGATTGATCAACAATTTACAACTTTCTGGATCAATGAAGATGGAATTCGAAGTAAATTGTCCCGACCCGTTCATTCCTCATTATATGCCACTATTAATTAGTAACAACAAAACAACGTTTACCATATGTGAAATCTTATTTAATATGACATTAATTTAACGAAGCTTAGTGTTTTATGGACACTTGCCTAGATACAATAAATTTTTTTTTGTGAGTTTATTATTACAACTAACATGGATTTATTAATAAACATCTAATTCTTTTGCCATGGACTAGCCAATAACATTATTTATGGCAAAGTAATTCCCGAAATTTAAATTAAAATAAATAAATCGAATATTTTTAATTGTATGATTCAAAAACTACGAAAGTTCGGCACCTACAGTTTTTCCAAATTTCTGGAATATCCATATTTAGTCTGAGAATTTTAAATTGATACGACTCTTGTAATTTATATGTGCCAGGTGTACCGGTTTCAAGTGAGCGTTTTTTGTAAAATTAAAACACTAATTTTAAATGGAAAAGTAAAAAACATTTTATTCAAAATATTGGTCATTACTTTCTACACATTTTGACCACCTTTCTGGCAATTTGTGGATACCACGTCTTTTGAAGTAAACCAATCCGCTTCGTAGAAATCGAAGTGCTGCTCAGCCAATACGGGTCCCATCGATGAAAACAAATGGTAGTCGGAAGTAGCGAAGACTGATGAATACGGAGGGTTGGGTAGCAGCTGCCAGCCAAGTGCTTTGATTGTATCCTGAACCGGTTATATTCGTAGAAATCGAAGTGGTGCTCCTCCAATACGTGTCCCATCGATGAAAACAAATGGTAGCCGAAAGTAGCCAAGACTGATGAATACGGAGGGTTGGGTAGCAGCTCCCAGCCAAGTGCTTATAATTATTTGATTGTATCCTGAATCGGTTTTGCTTCGAGTGCAAATGTATTGTCATGGGCAAAATTACCTTGCCGTGTCTTCTGGCCCATTCTCGTCGTTTTTCGACCAATGCATGGTTCAAATTGATAATTTGTTATCGGTAACGATCAGCATTAACAGTTTCACCAGGTTTTAAGAGCTCGTGGTACAACACACCTTTCTGGTCCCACCAGACACACAGCATTGTCTTCTTGCCGAAACGATTTGGTTTTGCAGTCGATGTTGATGGTTGTACTGGATTAACCCATGATTTTTCCGTTTAGGATACTTAAAATAAATCCATTTTTCATCGCCAGTAACAATTCGATGCAAAACTGATTTAACAATTCTGCCATTTGCTTTTGATTGAAAGTGTCACCTTCATCCAATATTGCTTGCAATTTGGCGTCTTCAAACTTTTTTGGTGGTCTTCCACGTTCATTAAATCTCACATCAAAATCATTATCACTGAACCGTTGAAACCATCATTTGCATATTGCTTCTGTTAGAGCATGATCACCATATCCCTCGACAAGCATTCAATGCGACTCTGCACCACTTTTCCTCAAATAAAAACAAAAAATTTAATGCTTTTTCTAGTACAAAATTCGACATTTTTAACACGATGAAAAAATATGATATTGTTTGTACAATGACTTGATGTATACTAAATATGTTTGACTGATGTCATAGCAACCAAACAAAAAAAACATTAACGCTCGTTCACAACAACTGTTCCCTTTCGAGACATTTGTATCTTGACTTCATACTGGTACACAAGGTTTTTCAACTACCTCATCTGTGAACAGCGATATTTTTCGTTGATTTCTCGAAGAATTAATTAATATACTGCAAGAAGAAAATATAACTAATTCATGGTTAGTTTTAGACAGCGAAGCAATTCACAAAATACAAAAAATGCTGAATATTATGAATATGGCGAATCATATCTTAGTCTTTCTTACGCCACATTTTCCAATGCTGTATCCAATTGAAAAGGTTTTTTTTTTAATTTAGAATTTAGTTAATGTAATTGAAAAATCTGTGAGAATAATTACTACTGGTGATTGTAGGAATTATTTTCTGGATATGATAATGCAATTTCCATCAGCTGTTTCTGAGCTATACATTAAATTAAAGTTATGTTATTTTTCATTAATTCAATCCAATTAATTAATTATAAAACCCATTTAATTATTTTTTTTCATCTGTTTATTATACTGAATTTGAAAATACTGCATTGAAAAATGCTGGATTTGATTCTTAAAATACTGAATTTGATTTGGAAAATGTTGAATTTGGAGTTAAAAAACGATTGCAGACTAATCAACATATATCTGTAATGAAATGGATTAACAAAACACTCCTAACTAATGCCATCCATGATGTGGTGTATTATTCAATATATCAATGTTTTTAGATTAGTTATGTTAAGCATAATCTTGACCGCCAACAATATAGATCCAAAGCATATCATTGTGCCTAAAATCGTCAATGTGCATATAGGTTTAAATTTTATGGAAATAAACTGTCGAATCAATTTTTTTTTCCATTTGTGAATCATTATAGTTTTATTACAGTTTATATAAATATATCTTATTGCAAATCAATATTGATCCCTTCTATGGGACACATAGAGAGACCTTATAATATCTCTAAAGTATAACATTAATGCGTTTACCCACCAAAACCATTGCAAAATTATCAGCATATAAGCCAGTGAGTATTTAAGTTTATTTATTGAGATGTTACAATAATACTGGCAACATCATGTCAATCAATTCCTTTCATCAATCATTGTGAATGTTTCATGTTCGAAACTTGTTATTAAGATATTTCGTTATGTCTCGTTCTCTTAGTGTTATCACAAATATCATAAAACGATTCTTTATCGAAAGTTTTTGTTTGAATTTAAGCAATTGATGTAGAGCGGGCAACCTAAGTGAATTCACCATATAATGAAAGTAACTGTAGTTGTACTTTATTTCTAGTAAATAGATAACTTTTTAAATATCTGAAGATATTTAAGCATAAAACTCTTAAGACTTATTTAGGTCGGAAAGACGAGATATTGCTGATATTTTTTACGACCGAGTTTTTGTGTATAAAATTATTCAGAATTAGAATTGGAATGGTTTCTAAAGCAATAATAACCTCTATATATACATTTTTTATTGACGATGCTACAACATCCATTGCAGGTAAAGGACCGGTGTAAATTTTATATTTATTATTTGTTTTATTGATTATCAAATAATTTCGCAGTGTTTTCCCAGAGGCAGTGTAAGACTCATGAAAATTCTACTTAATTTTTATTTCTATTGTATTACCATGGCTAATAATATAAAAAAAAAATGTTCACATTACATAGAACCCATTTTTAAGGCACATGAGCTAGAAGAAGAAGAGATGTATAACTTGTACTTCAGCACCAGCGATTCCACGCTACCCCTCCTAATGATGACTGTTTTATTATTATCAATGCAGCATTTCCGAACGGCTACGCAGGTTGTTCAACAGTTTACAGGATGGACTCAGCATAAGACTGACATAATATAAAACCTCTATTGGTCCGTGGTATATTGCTGTTACCTGATTTGTTGTATACCAATTTGAAAACAAATTTACTATTTCGAAAGAGCAAAGCCTGGTCATATTTTTGTAAGAAATGTTACTTCAATAACTTTGTTTTTAAGAATTCAATGTCACCGAGCCAAGTGAATGAAATCCATTACAGATACTATACTTTTATTTGAATTTGAACTAGCTTAGATTGTATATGATGCAAGTGTCTATAGCAGTCTATATTACTAGAGGAATTTTTCCTTTTGGAAATATACAACAATCTCAGGTGAGTTCAATGTACCACAAAAATAAACTTTTTCTGAGTGTTTGTGATGATACTAATATTCGTCGTCCTCAATGCGGTTTATGAAATTGTGGAAAAGATCAAATTTTAATGTTAACCCAAAACCGTCTATTGACAATTAATGAGATAGTTGATGACTTATTGGAATAACATTACAAGCATTTTGTTGAGTGATGCATTAAGTTTAAAGTGTCCAAAAAAATTGCAACAAATACATTATACCATTCATTTTTAATTACTAAATTTGTGTGCATAGTAACATTATTAAAACACTCCGATGCATGAACGATTTCCTTCTATAACTTTCAACAAAACCAATTATTTTTTGCTTTTCAATCCATTTTCTTTTCGTTTCGTTAGTAACTTTTCTTTCCAGTCGATTCGTTAATAATTTAATGCTTGTGACAATTCTTAAAGTATTAGATATTGTTTTTATTTATCCTTCAATACAATAGAGCAAACGATAACTTTCTACTAAATGCTATTCTAAAACAAAATAACTAATGGCAAGTAAAATGATCCTTAAATTTTGGAATTGAAAGACGTTAGCTGCCGATAGGTCAGAATGGAGAAGCTTCTTGGATAATGTTATAACCTCACCTGGGTAGTAATTAAAATGTATTGTAAACATACGAGCACGATATCCGACATTTAAAATTAAATAAAATTTATGTTTACACATCAACCAACTAACTAAATATGAGAAATAAGAAATTACTTTTTTCGTACTTTCAAATATCATTGTCATCAACGACGGCAAGAACTTATTCAAGTACATGATATGTACAAAAAAAAAAAAAAGAAGAAATTCCACAACACTCCATTACCCGTTGATCAACATTTATATTATATAAATCACTATCAATAAATTTAACGAGTCTTAATCATTATTAGGGATTATTTATCAAAGAGGTCAAATGTCAAAGATATATATATTGAGTGGTGGAAAAGGGATCTCTGGATGAATATATCCACAATATATGTTTGCAATCTTGTAAATTACACATTTTCGTCGTACATAATATCTTTTAATTTAAAATCATTTGAAAAATATATTCCATAAATGATTTTCTATTTATAAAATTATTTCAATCAGAAAACTTTCTATGTGCATTGAAAAAGGAAAAGTTTATTTTAGAATAAATATTCCGAAAAATATAAGATGATGCAAATAGAAAATTAATTTAAATTCTTTTAATTTGATTTGCCCTCTCGCATTATCACAACACGTTAACTTTTAAACTTGTTGGCGGAATATCTTTTAGCAAATCTAAAATGTATATGTATAAAATATATATGTATTTGAGATAGGATTATCGTGTTTTTTAACAGTGTATAAATAAATGGAAAGCAGAAAAAACAAATGAAAAAAGAAAAGTTTTATATTATTAAAATTTCACTAAATGCAGACACAGAGTATTCTTAACAACATCGTGTAGAAAAAGTATTACCATCAGTACTAAAAATAATGACAGTAATAGAGTAGAAATAATAAAAAAATGATACACAACAAACACGACAACAATAGAAATATTTGCATGCATTCATTGCTTTACTTATTTTCCTTATCTCTTACATTTTATGGATTCTATTTTTCATATTATAATGAAAATCTTTTCAAAATTATTTTTAGAAAACAGAAAAAAAAAATAAACATAATAATAACATAATTTTTCAGATTTTCTGAGATTTTTCTCGTGTTTTTCTATTTTTTTTTTCTTCTTCTTCTTCTTCCGCTTCTTATTGAGTATAGTTAAAAAAACATATGAAAAAAGCAAAAACCATATAAAAATTTTTTATTATTAAATGTAGGAAATGTTGAAAATATGTACTAAAATGAAAATTATTGAATAATGTAACATTTTACAAAGAAATAAAATATGTATGTAATAATGTAATTCGATGCTTTTAGAAAAATGAAAAATTGTGATGGTATCTTTTGACGATGCGAGTAAATGCTGGTGTAATGTAAGTGCAAACGTTACGAACTATAGCGTGAGTGTTAATGATGTACACCATCGGAACAGGTTATAACCAAGAAGTTAATAATGATAAGTTTTCGTTTTTGTAGCCATTCTTGATTATAGCATTCTGCATTACTTTAATAGGTACAATAATATGATTTGATCGCCGTAACCGCCTAAAACGATAGCGGGTTCAACCGAAAATTATTTTGTGAACGTATTCACTTTATATCTTTATCATTCAGTTTGTGTTCGAGAGCGGAAAGTGTAAACAACATATTTTTTTTGGTTTGTCAAAAATGTCGTGTTTTGTACCAGGAAATTCTGATTTGCGGGGAGGTTCGTTGTCATTGTTTCATTGCAGGAAAACTGCTGCTGAAAGTCATAAAATTCTTGTCGAAGCTTATGGTGATCATGCTTTTCGTGAAAGTCATTGCAGAAAGTGGTTTTAACGGTTTAAATGTAGTGATTTTGATCTGGATGACAAAGAACGTGGAAAACCACACAACAGAAGATGCACTATCGCAACAACAGCTGACAGATTAATTAAATGTGCCACTTCTAATCGCTTAAACACAATGGATAAAATGCAAAAGGAAGGAAAATGAGTTCCATATGAATTGACTGACAGAAGCAAAGAAAAACGTGTGAAATTTTGTTTGGAAAACAGCTAAGTAAGTAGTTTTTGTGTCGTATTGTCACTGGTCATAAAAAAATGGATTTATTTTGATAATCCTAAACGAACTAAACATTAGACTGATCCAGCTCAACGAGTAAAATTGATGCCAAAACGCAATATCCTCATGGAAAGAAGGTTTTACTGTGTATTTGGTGGCACCAGTAGGGCGTGATATATTATGAATTGTTGAAACCTGATCAAATTATTACTGGTGAGCGCTACCAACAACAATTTATTCAATTGAATAGAGCCTTTGAAAAAAAAACGACCACAATGGGCTAACAGACATGAAAAAGTAAAAAGTTATTTTTCACGACAATGTTCGTTCTCGCAAAAGCGGTAAAAGAAACATTGGAAGCACTCGAATGGGGTGTGTTACCACACCCGCCCTATTCACCAGATGTTGCTCCATCAGATTACCACTTGTTCACTCACATAGATGGCACATGGATACACAGCACTTCCACAATTGGATCGCATCAAAAGATGAGAAATTTTATTTTGATGGTACTCATAAATTGCAAACAAATTGGAAAGAGGTTATACTTAACGATGATAATTACATTCAATAAAAATTTTTACCGTTAATACCGGAATTAAATAAATTAATTTTTTAACAACGATCAAATCATATTACTATACAAATTAATAACATTCTCGCTCATCAACTTCGTTGTTAAATACAATAATTTTCGTGATTATCGCCTTCTTGGTTATATGGTACAGCGCACTCGTAGGTAGTTTTAACATTTTTCAATAAAATTCAGTCAGCAAACGTAATCACTTATGTGCAAATATCAATTAAAAAAATTTAAAATGGTTTTTTTGGATTGTACTTTTGTACTACTTTTATTTTTAAAAAAAGGATTGCAGAAGTCCATTAATTGTTTAAAGAATGTTATGTTGAACTAAGCTCAATCGCATACAATTAAGAGTCGTTTAGAAAATAAATCGGCATCAACGCGCATTGTAAGCATTATCGTACGATAACTCAGCTCAAACGCTGAAATATCTTAAAACATGATACGAGTCACTTTGCAGTAGCTGTTTCCAAACGTTTGCATGCATTGGATAAATATGCGGAATCCAAAAATGTGTACTACCCAAATTAACATAAAATGCCATTGCGAACCTGAAGAACATCGCATTGTTTTAGCTTGCCAAGAAAAAATGAAAAAGTGTTATAACTAGTATTGAAAATTGGATCTACTTTAACCAGCCGAAATGCAAAAAGTCATAGATAGACCCAAGAGAACCATTAATTTGTATTTGGAAAAATCATCATGAGTGGTATACCATGCATTTCCAAGACAAAAAATGTTAGTGATAATGTCTAGCAACGTTCAATTGAACGAATAATTATTGCGAAAAAGACCAGGCCTATATAACGAGTAACAAGCGTAAAGTCATAAGTTAGCTTACATGATATAGTTAGCCTACAGTTTACAAGAGCTGGCAAGGATACACTGTTGCAATTCGAATGAAAGCATCTTCCGCACGCAGCTTACTCACCAGACATAGTTGTGAAGAAGGGCAACACGGTATCAACAAATTTTCTTCTTATGACTTTAATTAGAGTAAATTTAAAAAAAAAACATTGTGCTTACAATATTTATATGCGTTAAAATTTGGATTAATTTTGAAATAAATGATATTGAAATACACTTTTCCTGTTTATATCGAAGTCCTGAATTGTCTATAGTGATGACACAGCAACAGAATGAGATCATTTATCTCTCGCCATCGATAATATTTAACCTAAATCAACACACTCTCCAATTGTCATTGCCGAAGATTTTAACATACATCTCTTAATGGTTACACCTTTCACACCAAATTGATTTACCATCCGGTCACTACACGGAAATATTCTCTCTATTAACTAGGATCATGTTGTTGTTTCCCTTTGAATATTCAACAACTAAATCTTCTGCTACAGATAGCTTAATTTGATATTTTAAAAATGGTAACTTACATAAACTAATACTTATTTTAAGAGTTTCAACTTGGAGGGAGTGGAAATCTAAGTGATCCTATTAATTATCGATCAATACGATCTATACTTTCCAAAATTATGAAAAAAATTATAAGTCACAAACTTGTGAACTACTTACAATTAGAGATCAATAACCTAATTGGTAATCGTAAATTCAGCTTCAGATATAAACGTTCTACAGGAGATCTAATAAATTACCTTTCGAATAATATTGGCAAAAGTGTTATGATCTTTGGCAAAGCACAAGTTGTATCATTAGATACCGCTAAGGTTGGCTATAAGATTTATGAGTTTGTGTTGAGGACTCAATTTTATAATGGAATTATTCTTGATTGTATCAGCTCAGATTATATTCCCTTTCAAGCAGGGGTACATCAGGGTACAGTACACTATCAGCATTACTCTTCTTAATTTTCATCAATGATTTACTAGCAGTAACTACTATTCCCAATAATTGTTTCGCTGAAAACAATATACCTTCCATTCCTCATACGAAATATCATGCAATCATAGGATAAATGCAATAATTTCGACCCGTCGGACTATGATATCTTTTATAAATGATGAATTAAATATAATATCTAATCCGAGAAAACTAAATTTAGTTAAATTTAACTCTTCTAAAACCAAAGCCTGTGTATTTACCTGCAAACGAGTAGTAAATATTAACCCAGTAATAATCACTCATAGGTAGTCGTTAATCATTACCAGAAATTAATGAAAAAATTAAAAATTTAAATCATAAGCGAATCATATTCGAATCTAAATGTTTGCTGGGAAGCATCAGTTTCAGTCATTTCAAGTTGCTCTCATTGAGGTTTGGCTGTATTTCCAGAAATTAGAGAAACATTTGTTTATAATATTCATATAAAATATTTGCAATGCCAATGAAAGAATTATGACTTAAGTATACGCACATTTGCTAAATACTCGTAATACCTACAAATTTAATTTAAACCACAAATATTTATAATATAGCATTCTATAAATATTTCCAAATACTAATACTGTTGCAATATATATTTTCTGTATATTTGATGCACTAAATAAAACAATACAATCTGTGTAAGTGAAAATTTGAGTATATATTAAAGAAATAATAATAAAAAATAAACGAATGCTATAGTTGTGATGCCAAGGTACTTTAGAATAATTTTATTGTTTCATAAGATTAGCATAATGACATCATAATATTAGAATAAATAAAGCGAAACATATTATAACTTACGATATTGGAATGCATTTAACGTTGGCATTCATCCAAAGGAAGAAGAGAAAATTCTGACCAAATTTTTGTTCTAAGAATATCTCATATGAATTAAATATAAGTTGTGTATATGGAGAGCGTCCACTTTAATATATTGTAGCTTTGGAAAGTTCTACTAATATTTAGACTTTTCTGGATTGTTATAAAAAAATATAAAAGTGAATAAATGTACTAAAAGCGCGCGAAATTTAAATATTTTTGATACTGCTCTGTATTCTTGTCGTTTACTCTTTTTATTTCTTCGATCGACCCCCATATATTTATAATTGCGTTGGCAGAGTGTCAACATTATTTCTTTATGTGTTATCTTTTAGTTGTTAAAGTTGAAATACGCGAAACAATTATAACGTTCAGGCTACATAATTCCGTAAAAAAATCAATCATATCTAATGATCCAGTTGTTGTTACTGTGAAAATATTAATGTGATTTATTTATTTCATGAATGAATTCACCAATGAACTCATTAATTAATTCATCAAAATATTCACCAAAGAATATTATGTGTGAATTTATAAGTAGTTCTAATTTCATAAATGATTCTGTTCTGACTAGTTCAACAAAGAATCTACGATGAATTTCCAATTTTTTTTATAACGCCTGATCATTCGTACATAAGGTTAACCATGAACTGGAAGCACCAGATGATTGGATACACAAACTGTTGCAAAATACAAAAAGCATGTGAAACTTTCGGACACTATTAATTAATATTAAATTACAGAATTTATTCAACAAATACATGCGATCGTTGACGAAAATCCTTTAAAGGCAATCCTTCGCGAGAGACCTTAAAATCTTTGAGAGCATAGTTCGCCGAGTCGTTCACGAAGACCTACTCTACAAGCCATACGATATGCGCATATGTCGGCACCAACTCGTGAGAGTAGAGAACTATCTCAGGAAAATGTCTTTTAAACATGCTTAAGCACCCAGTAGCTCTCAATATGATATGATTTTTTCTGATGAATAAAATTTCGATCAAAACAAAAAAATTAATTGGAGAAATGATAGATGACTACGTTCAGTACTGTTATGGTTTTAGGAGTTGTGAGCAACGAAGGACAAGTTATGCTGCCTCACTGCCTTTCCCAGGGGCTTCGAGTTAATGCTGCCGCTTACATCGAGATTTTACAAAGTATTGTGATTGATAGTGTATGTACATTCCGAAGGCAGTAATCCATCCAGAACGCATGAGAAAATAGTACATTCCGAATGAGTTCGTCCATTCCGAACCCAAGAATAACTCAAACAAAATCCGATTCCATGAAAAATACACTTGTTCTGTACACATGGAAAACGCACCCATTCCGAATCCATGAACAACTCATCTAGAGAAGAAGTACTTACCACCAATGACATCTCTGTACAAAAGTAATCTAGAAAGTAATGCAAAAATGGAGTAGTGGTAACAAGAAGTAAGTAGACGATCATCGATGTTATCATGCATACCGGTCAAAAACTATGACAGCTGACATGTTTGCAGTTCCCACAGACTGACAGTGAAATCAAAGTAGTTGTATTGAACAGTATTTACAAATAGCGTTCATTTTCAAATCAATGTGCTTGCACAACTTGCACAAAAATTTGTATCCAACTCTGTTTTCAAAATCAACGCAATACTTTATTTTGTATATTTTATTATTTTTTTTCTAAATATTATAAAAGAAAATGCAAATATTTAGTTTATGGAAATGTATATGTAAAAGAATACTTGAGAGAATAAAAAAATTGTTACTGCATTCAATAAAAATGAATGAATTATTTATCCTTAGATAAATTTAATATACCATTTGTTTCCATTCGTTTGGCCAACGCAAAGACAAAAATGATATAACATTAAATTATATATTTTTTTTTATATACATACACAGTGTGTCAATTAATTTTGAAGCCCGTAGTGACGTCATAAACAGTAACTGCGCATACACATGGCAAACCGCGCTAGCTGGTTAAAAGTCAAAAGTTCTCCACATTTGTTAAACTTTATATCTTCATCACAAAAGTACAATTTTGGCCTTGGTGAATTATTAATAAAGAACAAAGAGGTGTGGCGCAAAACTTGATAAAAGTGCCTTGGAAAGAGGCAAAAAGTGAAGAAACAAGTTTACGGAGCATAAGCGGAAATTTAGTCATTTCATTTCGATGCGAAGGAGACTTTAAACATAAAAAAAGATTCGAACAAAACTGAATAAACATATCGTGATGAAAATAGTTGCAGTTTATTGCATGACAATGCATCCAGTCACAATTCACTATTAGTAAATTTTTGGCGAAACATAAAATACAGTCTTACAAAATCTTTGACTCCCTGTGTTTGTGTTTGTTTGTGTGCAGAATATACTTTATTTATATATATTTATAATTATGTTAAATAAAATGCTAAAAGGATCACTATTTATACAACCATAAGTATATTAAATTATAAATAGTATACATGTGTGTGTGTGTGTGTATAAGAATTAAGTATATTATATACTTTATCTATTATATCTAGTACACTTATATAACATTTAATAATAAAGTTTAAATTTGTAACAATGACCACACAAATAATAATAAGTTTTTCGATAGCCATGCCCATAACCTTTAGTTTTTCGTTAGAATATTAATAATAATAATAATAATAATAGTACTACGAATAAAGGAAGGATTTAACATTACGTACATAAATTGCATTTATTAAAAGAGTTAGTTTTATTAGTTGGTATAAGTTAGTTAGTCAGTTATAGTTATAGTTCGTTATAGTAATATTATATTTATAGTTAAAATACAAGTTATTTATTATTTCACAAAATATTGCATTATTGGTTGGAATGTGCTTTGGAAAAATTTGTTCTAATTAGGGTTTACACATGTAATGCCGTGTGCTTGTGTATGCATTGAATGTATAAGGATATGTATAATTTATGTAAGTAAGAGTATAATTTTATAACAGAGGAACGAGATCAAGGCAAACTTTAAACTTTATATACATGACTTTTGTATATTTTATTATGTTATTATGATGATTATCTAATTTATATATGTTAGACAATTAGTGCATGTATAAGTAAAATTTAAAGAAAAACGATGAATACACGTTGATAGAATATGTATAGATAAAATAAATTAATAGTTTTGTATACTCTAAATGTTAAATGCAAAAACCATAAGAAAACTTTATTTATATAGTGCTGATAGAATCCATCCTTGTACATACGCACACAAGCTGTGTCCGAAAAATATCCGGCAGGTGTTAAGAAACAAGCTGACAATTAATTTATTTTTACAAACTTAATTTTATTTACTCAAACAAATTTTATGATACATTTAATTCTAAATTCAATGTGCATCGCATTACTCTTACGTGCCTGATTGGATTGGGTTTTTTAGTATGGCGATTGGTTAACTGTTAAAAAATAATCAAGTGTTAATTGTTGCAATATGAGAAGGTGCATTATCATTAAATAATCGCCTACTTCTTCGTTCTCTATTTCCATGTGGAACACTGTGGCTTAACAAACACCACCTAGGTAATAATTAACTGTTTTACCACTTGAAACATATTCTTTGTACGGATAATAATATTGCAATCGTAAAAACAAAAGAGCATTATTTTAATTTTTAGCTTCACCAAATGAGCTATTTTTTTTTTGGGATTTCCTCCATCTGATGACAAAAAAATAGTCATATTTCATCACCAGTTATCAAACAGATTTTAAGAAAATACCATATGTTAAAAAGTTTTTAATTATGCATTTGGAAAGATCAATTCAATCCAATTTTTGCTCATCAGTCAATAGATGTGAAACAAAATTTAAATTTACCTTCTTCAATCGCCTTAATGCGTTGGTGTTTGGCTTTTTGGATCTTGGCAGCCCAATAGCGTTATCACATCCATATATTAAAATATCATTCCGGTTATTTTTCGGCCAGACGGTGTATACGGTATATATTTAATAAAATTATTAAAATATATTCAAAGTTTAAGAGGAAAAGTCAATTGATAATTTATATATTACAGTATGTGTAAAAACGATGGGAGGACACAACATTTCGGAATTTATTGCATACTTGTAACTGGGTAATATACGAGAACACAAGTATTTGTACTATTTATATTGAATGGTATAATAATGTAAATTTCTTTGAGGATTGGTGTCAACGCATATTATAATGCTATTATATTAGTAATATAATATTATAAAGTTTGATATCGATAAAATACTTGTATTTTACTAAAATTATGTGTAATAAAAAAAAATGATTAATGAAATTTTAAAATTACGCAGTGATTAGGTATGAAATGAGATAAGCAAGTTTCTAGGAAACGGATTTCTTTATTACATTATTTCAAGCATTTCCTTATTCTTAATTTTGCTTGTTCATTGATGTTTCACGCAAATTATGTTACCATTCCAGAAAGTCGATCAAAATAATTGACCTGTGTATCGATCAATAAAAACAAGACTTGCACAATGGACTGCGTTTTACAACGTTAGCAGAGAGATTGTGTGTGTTGGTGCACTGATGTATAGAATTCGAGATAAAAAATTTTAACGTTTCGAAATCGCAAAACACGTTAGTTGAACATCAACGAGTGCAATTGTACTATCGATCATTGACACCGGTCACTTCCAATATTTCGGCATTAAATAGTGTTTGCAGATGTATTGTCCATCGGGAATAAAAAGCATTTTAATAGACGTCAATATTAATGGTCTTCCGATAAGCAATGAGTTCCGCTTTATTCAATTCTTTGCAGAACCCATTGACTATTCTTGAGATTTATTTTTGTGAAAGAATTATTGAAGATGTAGAATCTTATTCTATTAACCACATAATTTTTATTTGATGAAAAATTACAAATATGATATTTGGCGATTGTAGAACTAGTGTAATCTTATTTGAATGGTTAATGCACTCAAATTACATCAGTAAGTGTACGAATATCGATACTCTGGTGAAGTTCAATAGACCTTATAATCACAGTTTAGAATAAGACACAATATCAAAATGTAGCACAACCATATTTACTTGTTGTTGGTCTATTTGGCTGATTTTAGGCAAGAAGGCATGAATTACATCTTCAGTATATTGTACAATCATTCTAGATATAAATTGATGATTGGTTTAATAGAAGTTTCTCTGCAAAGTGTGCTTAGGTTCTGGCAAGACAAGTTATTCTCTGAATTGTGTATTTTTGCAATTTTTTTAATGATATATCGGAGATCTGATTGTTCTACAGTAAATCACTGCTCTTTTATATAGCTCTAGCTATAGCATTTTATTACGTAACCTCTATAAATGTTACCATTTTTGAGAGAAATATTTTCTTTCCGATTGATTAAGGAGATTGCATGTCTATATTCCTTTCCCTAGTAGACGGTACAATTATATAATTTTATTGATTGTAAGTAAGTAAGTATTAATTGTAAGTATTAAGTCGTATTAAATTAAGTTGTATTAAAATTTCAAAAACTTGATTGAATTTTATATTTTCTCATTTCAAATCTGAATTCGTTTGTCCGTCCAACTGTTAACCCTGATACTGGAAAATTCATCTCTAATTTGAAAAAAAACACATATGGAAATGATTACCCAAATGTTTAGTAATAATTATAAAAAGCCTTTTTTGTTGGTTATTCTGTATTTGTTATTGCTTTATTTTATAAAAAGCATAACGACGATTCACTTTTTCTTCTAAAACAAAAAAAAAACGCTACTCTGACATGTCAAATTACAGAAAAAAGGTTTTTAAGTTGTCACAATAAAATTCAACCGAAGAAATCTGAAAAAATTTCATATTAAACAGATTAATCTGAGCTACACATAAGGAACGCTTTCCAAGATCAGTCAGATTGATCTGAAAGTGAGTTATGGATTGATAAATATGAATTTAGATCAGCCTGATTGATCAGACAGATCTGGAACACACCATAAATATAAACAATTGGGACAGCAATATTATTCATATTATCAGTTCGTCTAGTTCTGTGCCTGTTTAAAATTTTATTTTATAAAATATTAACATGTAATATTACTTTATATGAACCATCTAACCCGAGCCCGAGCTCATTTCTTATTAACATAGCAATGTGATATGAACTTTTCATATCCTGCTAAAACAAAACAAAACGATTCAAAATTACGATTATTAAATATTCAATAGCCCCAAAAGTATTTTTTTACTAGCCCAAACTCGCCGACCTGCGATTATAAAAATATTCCGCGAAATGAAATATTTTATAGCCCAATTGGCGAGACATAGCCAAATCTAGCCACTCTGTGCGGAACTGACAGCAAATTTGTTTTACTTTATTCGTCTTTTGTATTCGTCTGATCAATTTTTATTACATTTATGAGCACTGATTAAAGTTCGTATATGTATGCGTGAATAAAAATTTATTATGTACCAAACAAATTTTTATAAAACGTAATTCAATTAAATTTGAATGATTTATGATGATAATATCAGATCGTCTACCAAATCAATTTAACTATGCGTTTGATAAAAAATGTAGTTCTTTAAATTTAAATAAATTGTTTCCATTTTTTATATTTCATATACGTGTACGTACATGTATGTACATGTACCAGGTACCTATAGTACTATACGTATCGTATGCATTTAACATAGACGTCAATTTCTTTTTTCAAACTTAACTCTGCATTACTTACAATTCTTTACAAGTACACACATATCCGTAGCATAGACATTCTTGCTTTTTCTATCATAAATTCAATATAATATTAAATTTAAATAATTTTTATAAATTTATAGTTTTTTTATTATATATTGTTAAAAACTTATATTCCTTACAGTTATTCTAAATGTACTTGTAGGAAACTGAAAGAGTATACAAAACTAAATATTTCATTTGCAACATGTAAAAGTAGTAAAAAGTAATACCTACACAAAATAATAAAATTTATTTCAAGTTTTCCTATTTTTTTTTCCCTACTTTTTTATGGTATACAATTACATTTATTTCTTGTTTAATAAATTTTCCATTCTTATACATGAAAATATTCTGATAAATTGTCTATATGTACTCGTAACTCTCGTAAGTATACAATTATTATTTTAAATTATGTAAAAAATAAATATTTAATTTTATTAAAATTAAAGTGAAGAAATAGAAATTTAACTATAGATTTAATATTTTGAAAGTTTGTTTGTGTTGTATTGAATATATTGTGATATTATGTATTCAAAGTGTTTGACCAACTAAAAAAATTAACTGTTAACGTATTTGTGTTTATAGCGCTACCATCATACGTTTTTCTTACGACTTTTTGCGTCCAACTAATCTAAAAGGTTACAATAACATTCTGAATTGTTTGTTTTACCTTTTCGATCAATAAAATTCTTTTTGCATCCCAAAACATTGATGCCATAACTTTTTTTGCCGTTCGTTCATGCTTAGTATGCTTTGGAGCCGAACATCCAGGTTTAGCCCATTGTAAACGTTTTTGTTTCAATTTGGGATCATGGTGGTAGATCCAAGTCTCATCCATAGTTATAAAATACCGCTAACAAATTTGATTACGATTGAGTGTTTGTTGAATTGCGTTAACGTGTGCAGATTTTGGACGTCCATCGTGTGGTTCGTCTTCAAAGCTTGTACGACCACGTTTAAATTCAGAAACCCAATTTTTTACTGTTGCGTATGATGGATCACTGTCACCATATGGTTATGAATTTCTTGCCCGGCTAAACCATTTTTAAATAAATATTCAATGACTGCTCGATTTTTAATTTTATTAAAAAAAATCACTGACACGTCCACTTCAAATAGATTGTAAACAAGGAATCAATTGACAGATCGAATTGAAGTTTTCCAGATATTCATATGACAGATGGAATATTCAAATACACTTATTTATTTGCCATTTATTTGTAAGGCTAGAAACTATTCACGCAACCTGTATTAAAAATAATATTTTTGTTTTATTATTGTAAATTAAAAACAGTTGAGCGGTACCAAAGCGACTATAATTGGTACGATAACATTTTATTTAAGATACTCTTTTAAATTTCTAAATTTCATTTAATCAATTTGTTGATTTCAGAAACAATACAGATTATTAAACTATATTATCTTTATTTATCCTTTTTATTTTCTTCCATTTTAATCAATTTATAATGTTTATTTATTATTTTTATTTTATTGTCAATATTATTAATTTATTAATCATTCCTATTTCCATTTGCGTTCATTTGCGTCCTATGTGAAAGTTTCTTCTTAAAATAATAGAGAAGAGAAATGTTTTGTAATTTTGTTTTGACGACATGTTACTGCTATATTTTCAGTCAAAAAAAATCTTTAAGATTTTTAGTAATGGCTGACGGAAACAAAAAATTGACCAATAGGAAATGGCTGACTGACTATGACTAACTCATGTGTCACTAGAGTTATAATTTTTCTATATAGTTATTTGTATTTCTATTCATTGAATTTGTAAAGTTTAAATTTAACAATTTAGTTACGACTTCAATGCGACGTTAATTCGACGATATTAAACAACGTCTATTTATATTATCGTCAATGACAGGCAGTGAATGCGACGTCAAATCTATGGTAGAAATTAAATTAATTATTAATCATCAAACAAGTCCATTATTGATTCTAATGTTGGAACCATATACTGTATAAGATCCTTGGGAAACTGGAACCTATAGACTTGCAACAATTTCTCAGCTGAACAGCTGTAATTATATATAATTATATCGTTATGAAATTTTACAATTAACCTACCGTTCGAAAATAAAAGCCACTAGCATAGATTTAGCAACTTTATGAATTTTTAAATGTACACAAATGTTACAATCGAAAAAGCTTGAAGTTTTCATAGTAATTTGACCTACTATACTGACAGGGCAGAATTTTTTCGAAATATTTATGTCATTTTGTCGATTTCAATATTGATTTCGATAAGTTGAACATCACAAAGAATTAATAAAATGTTATAAAAAAGTAAAACGAACGAATTTGGGTCAACAATACGTCCTCAACCAGTTTATATATTGTTCATATGTGTATATATACAGTACTTAACGAAAGTGTCCTCATGAGTATACGCGAAATATAAATTCCATTCTATAAATAGGAATTCCATCAAGTTCCTATACATGTTTATGCATGAAAAATCACAAACATATTATTTATTAGCTAAATGCATTTGTAATATAGCTTTTTTATTATAGTGGTTTATTAGTAATTTAAATCGAAATTTCATAAAGGATACACACGCGGACAGTTTTGTTAAGCAAATTTTTGAGGTCAAAATAGTTTCGAAAATATTTCCAAAGGTAAAATAACATTTTTTTTTTAAATTTTGTTAGATGAAATTTTAGAGAAGAAGTCAACTTCAAGACAATGTAAAAAAGATTTCGAGGCGTTAAAATGTAGATAAAGGTTGTTCAACACGTGTAATAGCTGGAAAACGAGGAATGAGGTAAAACAACTGTTAGTAAAGTCAGAGAGGAGTAAATTTATCAAAAGGTGGTCGAACACCTAAATTATCAGAGCATTTGCAACAACGTATAGTCAAATTTATTGAAAGAGGATTTAAAGCTATTGCTAAAAAAAAAACCAAGATTTCTTTCCAGAGATAAATCAGCTAGATTGAATTTTTACCAAAAGTATAGGGGCGTTGAAGATTGGAAGTCAGTTTTTTTTTAGTGATGAGATCAATCGAATACGATCTGATGGACACGAATATATGTATGGAAAAGAACATAAACTCCCTTACGGCATATAGATCTCGTACCAACAGTAAAGTTTTGTGGTGACGGGTTGATGATATGCGGATGTTTTTGTTATAATGGACTTGGAAAGCTAACTAAAATTGAAGATAAAATGATAATTAATTGTAATATTTTAAAAAAAGGTTATATGGGATCCGTTCAATTGTACCGAAAAAAATTAAAAGATGTGACACTAAAACAGGACAATTATCCCAAACATCGTGCAAAACTAACAGAAAAGTGGGTCCACGATAACAAAATATAATAATATTGAGAACTTGTGGCAGATATTAAAATAGTAGCTCAATAAATATAAGAACGACCCAAAATGCATGTTATAGTTATAGGCTCGTGTTGAAACAGTTTAATCAAAAATCCCGAAAAAAATTGGTGAAAAATTAATTAGTTCGATGCCCAGGCAAATAGAAGCCAAAGGGTCTTATACGGTTGAAAATTTTGAACTAATTCATAATGCAAATTTAGTTTACACACTTTTTATAAACTAAAAAATATTAAATAATAATCACAACGAAGTTTACGTCAATTTTTAAAACATTTGAGATTAATTTTCAAAACTAAATTCATATTTGTACAATATTTTGTAAACTATTGGTATTATTTTTAAGTAATAATATTATTATTTTAGGTTTAAAATTGTATTTTAAACCATCGAAGACTAAAACACCTTCGACAACCGAAAATCGAAAATATTATGAAATTACGTTTACAAAATTGTGTTATGTATTTTAAAATCAAAATGGTGTGCGCACTTGTATATGCCAAACTTGAGTTTATATTTTCGGTATTTTAAACCCTCGAAGTTTAAAAAAAACGAATTTTTTGGTTCGGCAACAATATTTTGAAACTTCTTAGGTTTAAAATTTAATCTATAATGGTTTGATTATTAATTAAAACTTTTAAGGGTTTAGTGTTTAACCAAAAATTTTGGTGTGAAACTATATGTAACCTTAAAAATAGTTTAAAAAATAATTCAAAATTTTTAACCTTGTATACAAAATATTAATTTTTAAAATATTGTTATATGTTTTATGCCTCACAAAACTATATCCGCAAGCAACAGAACAAATATTTACTAAATTATAGACCTATGGTCAATTTTTTCTTGTTCTATTTTGATTTATTTATATAAAGAATTGAATTACAATAAAATTAATTTACTATTTCATTAAAATTTAAAGTTATTTTATAATATTTACAATTTTCTTAAACAGGCGGACACTTTCGGTAGACACTGTATAATACAAATGCATATTAAATAACATTACATTATCATAATTTATTCACATATGACAAAATGATCAATGACATTTATTTTATTTAAACTTTATGTTATAGTCTACTCTATACTGCCATGCCATTATTATTATTATTATTATTATTATTATTATTATTATTATTATTATTATTATTATCATAGATCCCATATAAAACCAATATACAATTCTCGTTATAATGAAAAATTGGCATTCAGCCGCAGTTTAGTGAACAAACGAACGCGCGTTACCAACAACATTTTTTAAGGTTTATTTTTCTTCTTTTCCATATTACTATTTGTGCTCTTTTCTTTTCATTTATTTTTGTTTTCATGACAATGAATAATTGTTGAATCAAATTCATTTAAATTAGAACAATTTTGTTGGAAATCACATATCCGTGGTATGTGATATATATACGAATGGGTAGAGTTATAGATACGATTCTGTGTGTAGGAGAAAATGTAGAAATTTATTATACGTATAAATAACTAAAAATAATGTATGTATATTTACATGTACCTACACACACACACACGTGTATAATGCATCCATTGAATATACATACACTTATATTTGTAAAGCTTACAAAATGACAAATCTATTTCATAGACGAAGCATTTGAGGTCTACTATATTTATGTGTGGATACGTTATGTATATGCAAATTATAATATATAGTTGTGATATGTATAAGTTATACTATTGTGTATTGTAAAAGATAAAGTATTTAATAATATCTATGTAGTATCCTTCTTTTACAAACAGATTTTATCACACTGTGTTACAGCACATAGAAAATACTCTACGTCTGCAAATGCATCGTGATAGTCATACTCTTATAACTATACTTCCTTTAAAAAGCATACATATGTGTATACATAATAAAATAATACATAAATATCATACATTGTTGTATTTGTATGTGTATAGTTAGTAGTATAGATAGAATTATGAATATCATATGGAAACATAAATACACAATGGAATACATTAGATTTCTAAAAGGAAAAGAGAAATGACTGATAAGGGAACCGTCCCGTGTGTCATACACCGATTTCGATGAATTTTGGATATGTTGTAGAACTCGGAAAACTATACACTAGATGTGAAATTTTTAACTGCTAATTCTTATATGTTAAATCGGTGACGAAAACTTCTGCAATCATGAACCGAATAGACTTAATCGATTTTAATTGTAGTTTCATTGAACCATTACCTATGTTTTGTAGAAAAACATTAAAAATGCCTGTATCGACAAAGATGGCGCGCAATTCTACGAAAATAGTCGTGTTATTGAAATTATCATCACAATCGCACAGTTTTACTCAAGTTTTACTTAATTTGATAAAATTTTCTCTCGTTCTGAAGGCGACATCGAATCGAACCCGCCGAAGGAGTAAAAAACAGTATACATTTTATGAAAATCTATAACATTTGAACACGAAGTGCCACTATAATTTTTTTAGTTGAAAGTAATGTCTATCTGAAATGTAGTTAATGAAACAAAAATGATTTTTTAAAAATTAATTGGTTTTGGTCACATTGTGTTTCCGAAGTGATAAAATTTTCAAAAAAATTTAAATATTTGTAAATAAATGTGAATGGACCAAGTATTTTAAAAGTTTACGCTCAGTAAAGTTGATCGCGAAAGCCTTCATTTTTAATTTGAGCCTTAATTTTTAATTGCGTAGCTTACCTTACCCCTTATAAATGTATGTATTGTATATTTTTATAACACGATTTTTCGTATCCATTATATCATGATATCAAATGAGGTTCATCAATCATTTCAATCATTGTATCTGAGGTTTTGGGTACGACGAACTGGTGGTCTAAAAAAATGTAACCTTGGCATTTTCTATTGGCGTTTTGGTTAAGACGAATGTGAAAGTTACGTTACACTTTAATTTCGGGTATTTCGATGTTAGATAATGTGGTGCAATATGTTGAGATACCAGATAAAAACAAACTATTTTTTAAAAATGTTTTTTAACTTATTTCTCTTTAGAGCTTAAATATATAAATATTTATTACATACACATACAATTGTAATTGTGTAATTGTTTCTTTATACATGTAATTTTGATAAGAAAGCTGTCATCTTATCACCTCCGTTTGTGTAAAATAATTCAATTAAATCACATACTTCTACAACTTGGTTATGCACCTGACAGTCACGCAATGAAAGTCTGTTTTTTTTTTTCATTCGAGTAATACTGCAGCATATACATTTCAGCTTATTTCGATAGATTGAGTTAACCACTTGTATTCAATTGTCCAATTCGTATTCAGTGATATAGCCGTACGGACCGTCTAAACTGAATTATTGAAATCACTCATTTGTTTTAACTTCACAATTTACAATAGCAACCAATAACACTTATTCTATAATAGAACGCTACTTTAATTAAATATTATTACTGATTTGTTATTTGTTATAATTTTCTCTTATTCTATATTTTCTGGTGTATGTATGAGTATGCAGATTGAAACAATGATCATACCAAAAGGTATCACCGGTGATATACAGCCACTTGATGAATTCGGCTTTAGAATTTGGACAAATTACGTTCGCCACTTCTCGAACATAATTATTTAACAATAATCAAGAAATTGATTTACACATACGTCAAAATATAATAAAATTGGAGTCACTGGTACATAATCAGTTGTCTGCACCGAAATTTGTGTTCAATATTCCTGGGTTAAGAGTAGATATTTGAACGAGAGACCAGGTGAATTTGAAAATCCGGAAGACGTTGCATTTACTAAATCTTCTACAGCAATCTGTGAGATTGAAGGATGTACGAATATAACAGTTGTGACATGTTCTTGGTACAATAAATCCATATATTTACAACATTTTTTTTGAAGATTATCATTAACAAATTATCAAAGAAATATTTATATTTATAAAAATAATAAAAGAATTCATGCAAAAATTATAGAAAATGTTAAATGCAAAATTGTCGATGAAACACCTACACTTTATAAATAGTAATTCCACATTAAAAAATTATACCGCAAATTAAAGATGAAGATTTTCGAGTTCTACAACATATCCAAATTTCATCGAAATCAGTGTGTGACACCCGGGACGGTTCCCTTGTGAGTGTAAAATTTAATTTATTTGTAAAATTTTGGTTTGTTATAGAGAATTAAAACATTATAATATGTTGGTTCCAACTATATATGACTGAATATACTCGTGTATAACATACAATACATGTTACGTTACATGTATGCACGCGTTCTACAAACATACTAAAATTAAATGTAGTTTATTCAGCAAATTCAATAATAAATGTTTAATATATTCATGTTATATGGTGACTGTTTGGTGGTGAATGATGGATAGTAATTATAATTATAGCATTTCTTCACCAATTATAGTGTAAATGATTTTGTACCTATGGCGTTCTACTGCTAGGCAACCAGAACTTTAATACGCAATCATTTAGTACAAACAACTGCCAATTTTATTAGTGTAACTTGCTTGTATAGCATGAGTATTTATCATCATTGCCAAATTTTCTATTATTTAATTATTTATTAGAAGATTTTGTTCATAATATGAATATTTCATTGAAAATTGGTTACCGGATATCATCAGTCTTTTATGATGGAAAATATTAAATTTGTTAACCAATACTATGTATCAATATTTTCAATATCACAACATCATACATTTCATGTACCATCCATAAAGTTCTAAATACATAATACCCATTAATGAAATTATATATCACCATTTTATGAAGTGATTATTTAGTTATTTGTTTTTATTTATCATTACATTACGATAAATTTTATTACTAACATAAAATCCACCCATTCTATTAATGCACATGAATGATAACCTCAAAAACCAGAGGGTACACTCTATTTTTGTATGTACAATAGTTGTTGTTGTTGTAGTATTTTATATTGCACTTTATATTGATTTATTTAATATTTCTTTGTTATTATTCATTATTGCTGCACTTATTGAAACACAAATAAGTATTAATTGATTGGATATATGCAAAACTAAGTTCCATTTATTGGCTAAAATTATATGTTTATTTAGAAAGTATATAAAAGTGGTATATTAACGAAAGTAATTAACTTTTGCTCATCTTTCAGGTAATTTACGGATTCCCAATATGAAGACGATGTCGCCTTTCGAAGCGATCAATTCCTCAAGCCAATTTTTGATAGTTTCATAAAATGTGAATCGTGCGTCGTAGTTGTCGTCGGTAAACATTAACAGTGATACTTTCAGAAGATTTCTGTAATTCATAGTACACAACATCTTTTTGATCACACAGCATGACATTATCAGAATGAATATTTTGCTTTGGCTGTAAGAGTTTTTCTACGCTTAGTATTCTCATACTAAATCAATTTTTCGTCTGCAGTCTCATTTCGATACAGTAAGCCCTTTTCTTTGATGTCTTTAGAACAGCAATTCACATGTAATTTTAAGATTTTATTGCTGTCTTTCTGTCATTTTATGTGAGACCCGTTTTGCAGGATTTTGAACCACCCTTCATCTTAATTAGACCGTCCGAAACACATTTTTGAGTGATACTTAATGATGCTGTCAATTGTTATTGTGTTTGACAATTATCTTCGTTCGAATTTTGTTTGTTATCCTGGTCGAATTGTCTAAACCATCTTCTGCACGTACTATCATCTAGAATTCTAGAATCGGTTTTATTCTTCTTAAAACGATCCAAATACCGCTGAATCGAGGTGAATGGTTGTATTAAAAATGCTAATAAATTGTATAATAAATATTGAATATCGGTAGAGATAAGTAAAAATGCAATGCTGTGAGCAAGAAATATTCTAATTATTATCATTACCTTCGGTTTTTGTATAAAAAATTTTTAGTTTAAATTGACGGCATACTGACACAGCCTCTTTTTAGTACGTTAACAAGAACTTACACAAAACAACATATTAATTTCAATTTATAAAATACATATGTTTTTATTGAAATAAATTATACTAATACAAATATTTTAAAATAAAACAAGATAAATTTTCATCGATTGATTACTGAAAAAATGGTATGAAAAATTTTAAAATACCTCACTTAATGAATTTTATTACAAATAACAAATTAATGTATACGTTGCATTTGTACATAAATCAAAATCGAATTTCCTTTTTTTTAAGTCAATTATAAAATATAAATGGTAAATTATTTTATGAAAATATATAAATATTAAATAGCCTTTTTAATTTACTATAATTTGGATAATTTTATTTCCTTTGTATATTCAGTTAAAGCAGAGGTGAACTTTAATAAATCAAGGTTTTTATTTGCATCCCATAAATTTATTATATTTCAAATATTCTTCAAACAAAAAAATTACGTGACAAATCGAATTGAAAACTTGTTAAATTTTAACTGTTTGTTGCTATCAGTCGCGTTTGTATAAATTACAATTTTATTTGTTATTGAGTTGTTTTTAATTATATTTTTATTAGCAATTAAATGTTTTACAAAATTCTAACAAAATAAATTGTTGAGAAGTCTTGTCAGAAAATGCTTTCAATGTGCATAGTTAATTTTTACAATCGTAAATACAGGCAATAGTTTGCGCGTGAATGTACTAATCTGTTTTTAAATTGAATATATTATATTATAATTTTTGATAAATTCAATGTAAATTATGAAAATTTAGACAATAAACGATACGACACTGTTTATTTGAATTAAGGATATGTAAAATATTATAATGACATATATTGTACTATATTTTATATAATAGTGTGGTGGGTACTTAAATACAATAATAATAATAATAATAATAATAATAATAATTTGATGAATTGATAATTAAATTATGTACAAAAATGAACACACCTAGAAAAAAATCTATTTAACAGAGTACCATTACAAATTTTAAATTAGTCTTGCTTAGGAAATAACGGTTGTTGTAAGTAACTGTAACGGTATATAAATTGTGAATACTATTGATTTGATACAATTGATATAAAAATAAACATAGTATATTAAAAGATTGTACTGTGATAGCGGTGAGTAAATTGCTGATATCAATTCATCGAAATTTGTTTGATCAACAAAAAATATAAATTTATGTAATAAAAATGAGAATATTATCGCCAATTATGAAATCGTTAGATGTAAGTGGTTTATCATTTTGTCGATCAAAATCTAAATGGTATCATCTTATACAATTTATGTGGATAACTGTATTGCTAATTTGTATTTTTGGTTTGGTTAGTAAGTTATATTTGTATTTTACATTTATTTATACACAGTAGAAGTTAGAAGTAAGCAAATGTCTCTATTTCTAAGAAGATAACAAAAATAGTCGTAAAGAAATCAAGAAACTTTAACTAACAATAAGACGCAGTTTGAAGTGTTCATGTTAATCAATCGTGAAAATACGGGTTCAATTACAAAAATTTGCATTTGAAATTTTTCATATATTACAGAAATTTTTCAAATTTTCGTTAATTTATTAAAAAACGGATATTTTTGAAATAAATTGTGGAGCACTTTATATTCAAAGGTTGACAATGTTTACAACCCAAACACTATGTTGGGCTAATCACTCATATAAAAATAATGGAATATAGTAAACGTCTATGAATACTTGGTACATATATGTCATAAACTTCACTTGACTTGGTTGGCAACAACAAAACTTTGCCGTTTTTTTAATGAACACAAAATACAATTATTTAATAGAATATTCAATAATTAGTATTGTTCACTTTGTTCGGTGATCTTTTGCTATCCTTTTGTTAATTTAATGATACCGAACACACAGAACTGCTGGTCCTTATCTTCAAAAAACTGAATCAATTGAGTTTTAAGATCACCATTATTATAGAAATTTTTACCATTTAAGAAGTTTTGCGAACTTCGATATAAATGGTAATCAGATGCTAAGAGGTCCGTACTATATGGTTCATGTAGCAACACTTACCAAACCAAGTGCTAATAATTTTGATGAGTGACCAAATATGTGTGTTGTATTGCGTTGTCACAACACCTTTGCGATTTGCTAATTCTGGTCGATTTTCTTGAATTGAATTATTCAATTTGGTTAGTTGTTGTATGCACAGGCGTCTGAATTGATAGTTTGGTTGCATGGTAAAAATTCAAAATAGTCAATAATTTGTAATCCCAAATCACTAGCATAACATAACCTTATTTTGCTGGATATCAGCTTTAGATGTTGTTTGCGCTGGTTTATCTTTCTTGCTCCAAGCGATCTTTTTCGATTTACTTTACTGTAAACAATCCATTTTAATCGTCAGTTAATAATCGTTTCAAAAATGAATCATTTTCGTTTCGTTTCATAAGCAAATCGGTTATGGAAATGCGTTGTGTTAAGTGAATTTCTTTAAGTTGATGACAAACCCATATATCAAGTTTATTTTTTCGTATCGAATTGTTTTTAAACGCAATGAATGTATCTCACGTGTTGTGCTTATGACCATCCGTATCGATTATTGCTTTCATTTCGTTGCCATCCAGTTCATCTGGACGACCTGAAAATTGTGCATATGTAACTAAGAAATCTACAGAACTGAATTTAGCAAACCGATTTCCACATTGTCGTTATCTTAAGGCTTTATCATCAGCACACAGCACATATTTTTGTGTGCGCTTGTGATGCGTTGTTTCCTTCATTTTTCAACTAAAACTAAAACATAATCGATACACATTTTTTTACAGTATGAAAGTTGAAGTACATATTATAAAAAATATAATATGCGGTTTAACATTTCGAATGCGTGAACATATCGCAAAATTCATCAAAAGTCATATGTGAAAACGGCAATGTTTTTGTTGCCAACCTAACGAAAATACATAATATTGGCAGAATGGGCTGTTTACTGCAACAACCAGTATTTCCTCACTTTTGTGGTCCTGATGAAATTCCTGAAATACATAATTAAATGGTACACAATTCAAGTTTTCTGTTGAATTAATTTTGTCATAGGTGTATAAGTGAAATATAGTGTTCATTGGTCAAATACATCTTTATTAAGAGCTTGTTACAAGTGTCAATAAGCAAAATATTTACCATTACTATATATGGTCCTTCACCATTGGCTGGATACCCTCGCGTTAGAAATTCGCTTGATTGGAGGAAAATTAGTCATCGAGCTATTTTCGCGCATCTTCAACTTTTGCTACGTGTGGATGAGTATTGTCATGATATTATATGACTGATAGCGTTCGTTGACCCGTAAATTGTCTTTTTTCCTATAATGCATCAGCCTATTTCTTCATTTGAGCTTGATAACGTTCAAGAAGTTCAAAGTAGATCCTCTTCTAAGCCCACCAAACATACAATAACACTTTCTTAACATGAATATTGGGCTTAGCATCGATAAGCTGCTCTGTTTTTCTTCGTTAATTATTATCGAGTTATTAACCCACTTTTGATCTCCAACAATTATTGTGTACAAAAAATTATTTTATAGCGAGATAGCAAATTCATACAAAGGTTAATTTTGCGATTTTTGTTCTCTATGGTTAGCTCATGAGAGATCCATTCCACAAGGACCCTTTCTTGTGAATCTTACCCATTGCATACAATCGATTTCAAATTGCTACTTGTGTAACGCCTATTCAAGTTCTTGTTGAGTTTGACTTGGCTTTTCATCAACTAAAAGTTGAATTCTACATATTCTAACTGTTTTTCAGGATCAAGACGTGGATCGGCCTTTTAACGTTAAAATTCCCATTACTTGAAACATCAACAGAATTACCTTCCCAACCCGAATTAATCATTTTCGTAAAATCGGTTGCATTTGTTCTCAGTCTAGTACAGAATATACACTCTTAAATTTTATTTTGAAACATCCATCTCTTAAAAATTTTATACACAAAGAACGACAGCTTGTAAATGACTAAAACTTATGTCATATAAACAACAATGATTAATGATTTGAGCATAATAGGAAAACGCAGACGGAAAATTCACTACAAGATCACTTATATTTTTTTAATTATTTAATCTTATTTTATTTTATTTTTTTTCAATTATTATCGCAGACGATAAATCTTGTGTGTGAAAAAAATGTCAAAGTGTCAAAAAAGGAGTACGTCTGCGTTTTGAATTATGCTTATTTATATAGGACTTGTATAGTCGTAATTTTCTGAACACCTTGTAATGGTGTAAAAATGTATTAGAAACTAAAGATTGTTTTCACGTTTGTTTCATGTAATGATTTAAAAACAATAGTTATTGCCTTTTGAACCAAAAGGATTGAAAATCAACTAACGATATTTCTTTATAAAAAAACACAACATCTCATTTCTTTCGAGTGAGCCATATGAGTGATTGCCCAGACTTGCACATAAGCATACGTTGTTTAAGAGATGTATCAAACATTATACTGTCAAAAATTACTGCACATAAGAATATGAAACAATTCATAAACTAAACCTAAAGTAATAAAATTGAATAATCCCAAACACCACATTTTCAAAGAAATCTGATTTCAGGTTTTGTAAACGAACAAATGGCAATGGAATATACTGAAATGGGTATATTTTTTAATGTATAATGTATTTTTAATCTTTGTTTATGACATTTCTTTTGAGTGTATTTCTTGTGTGACTGTATGAAAGATGAAAATCTATTAAATAATGATGAATAGCACTACCATATGAATTGATAATTAACAAATTATCTACTATTAACCTGTCGACTTAAACCAAATAAAAAAATAAAACTGTTTTATTATAAAAGCATTCATTTTATTTTTACAGATATCCTATTTATTGGAAAATCTAAATGATTTCTCAGAAATATTCAAACAACTGTCATTTGAAATTGGTTTCACATTTTATTTAATAAAAGCCATAATTTTTATTACACATAAAAATTCATATTTCGCACTATATAAAAAATTACAGGCCAATGCTGATAAAAGTAAATTTATTTTTATTTTATTTAAATTAATATTTTATTTTAGAATTTTAGAACAATACAAAAACCTTATATATAATTAGGATACTAATGTCTTCTATAACATGTAGTGTAGTGGCACAAGCACTCAGTTCCTACACATTTCTCCAGTCCCAGACTTTATTTAATATAAATTATCCTCTTTTACAATATGGCTAAAAATCTAATTTTAAATAGCTGTTCCTTCTTGTTGTAATAAAACTGTAATCACTTTATATGTTACGATACCTAAGATTTTAAGAGTTTATGATCATAATTAACTTTTCTACACACTACATTATTGCTATTTAACAACATTTCCGAAATAAGGTGGAATCTGGAGTATTTTTTTTAATCTTGTTCCCCTTAATTTTTTGGATTACATAATTATTTTTGCTACTCTTGTAATTGTAGGTTATACCATTTTTAATAATCTTTTAAATATATTAGGTTGCGATATCTAAACAATTTGTTAACTTTTAGCTACAATTTGATGAGGAAATGGTTACATTATTTTAGAATGAAAGTTTTATCCCTACAGTTTTAGGTTGAAAACCTCAAATACATGTAAATATTTATAACTATAGTTTTAATTCTTACCCAATAATAACAATTTATAACTATTATTTGGAATATTCATCTCATGTTTTTCAACCGCAAATGCCTACTAACCTGTGGTATATACGTTTGCAACAATTATCAATGAACAAAAAACTTTTTATAAGATAACATTTATTCAACAAGATATTAAATAGGACTCAGTACAACTACCCAAATATTTGTCACTTTCATCCGCCAGTTGATACACACCAATATTCTTTTTATTAGATAATTTTGCCGAGAAATATTTTGTAGCAAGAGCCAATGCGTAATTTCTTGTGTGGCTAAAATAAAATAAATATAATTTCACTTAAAATCCCCAAATGGCCGGTCATACTGTTTTGTTCGACAGATGAAACATTGAGTTGCGGAAGTTCTCAAGATTTTTATGGTTTATTTGAAACATTATTTTCAATTTCTGGCATTACCTGACAGAAAACATAAAGAAAAGTAGAATTAATCTGTATCGAATTTATCCATTAAGTTTTGCGTTTATCTTTTTAAGAAAACAAATTTAAACATCAAAGTTTCACATTTATTGTAACTTTCGCTGTAAATGTCTATTTAATCATTGGAGAAATTAAATACTATCAATAATTTACTAGTGAATGAATAACAAAATATTGATTTTAATTACATTTGCTTGCGGTGTCAATTCAGATGAGGTGTGTAGATAAAAAAAAATCTTTTTAAATAACTTATTTAGTCATATCTGAATTACCAAAGATTGCAATTTTGAAAAAAATTTTGCACCACCAAATTTTTGAATTCAATTTGGTTTGATAGATTGAGTGTTTATGTCTTTCACACAACCTGTCCTTTATCCGCGCCTGAATTTAATGCATTAAAAATGATGTATCATACGGACTTTAGTAATTAAACCTAATACGCTCAAAAACACAATAATTAAAATTTTAAATTATTTTCACAGGTGTTACATTTTATTGGAGATTTGAACAAAAATCACGTGTTTTTATAAAAATTTATTATCCTGCATTATATTTTTGCCTACTGATATTAACATGTTATCCATTATTTTATGTTCTTTATAAATATATAAATGGAACATTGATTTCAACTGATTGGGTATATCCATTATCAATAAAGTAATTATGGATTTTATATAAATATTATAATTTTAAATTTTCACTTAAATGGAAAGATTTTTAGAACTTTTTTTCCACTAAATGTAGGTTTGTCCCTTAAATCAGACTACTTGTGTCATTTTTTCTAATTTATTTCGCATAGTGGTTGTTCAAAATTAATTTGGCTGCAAACTAATAATCTATTCTCTCAATATATGTATGTAAAATGTGTATGTATATGAAATGTCTATAACCGATGGAAGCAACTTATGGTTTGTGTCAATAATAAAAAATATGTCGAAATGGAGGGTAAACAAAATGTAAAAGTGTGAACAACATAAATTTTAATGGCATTGAAAATGTTTAGTTTTGTACAAGATATCGAACATGTGAGGTAGCTAAATAATTTTCGTAATAATACGCTCAGCAACAGCCCAGAGGTACTACGCCAGTACACACCGTATTGTTTTATCTCATACTCGTTGTGTACTGGTACTGTACGGTACATTTTTCTGGAAAGTTATCAAGAAAAGTAATCTGATAATTATTTTAAAGGGGTTTCTACTTTTATCAAAATCGACCAAAAAAAATTATCAAAATTGTGTGGTTTTCTGAGAATAAATGTCGTTTAATACAATATTTGAATTTTACAAAATCCACCGTTTATGTTTTGTTGTGGTGATTGATGCGAATACAATAAATCTAATTATTACAATAATTTTATGCTCAGATTATTTGAAGATCCAACAAAAAGCCCAGCTTATGAAATAACATATATTTTTGGTGCAATTAGTTTATTAGGAGTTGTAATATATTCGTCATCATTGGATTCAATATTTCTGGGAATTGGAATTTATATAGCAGCTGGTTATATCGAATTACAAGAAATGATTTTAAATGTTGATAAATTATTAGAAGCAGTTAGTGTTGAAAAAACAAATGCTAAAAATAATGCCGCCAAAGAAAGGAATTCAATATTTTTAATGGAAATAAGAAAGTGTATAGAATTTCATATTTATATGTTAGAGTAAGAAATTATCAGAAATATATAGATTTAATAAATTAACTAATTAATTAATAGCTAAAGTCAGCATATTTATGGCCAATCATAATCTTATATATTTTCTTTTCACAGATGTCAGTATATTTTTCAAGCAATAAATGGTGCAATAATTTTAGTTACAATAATTCAAGTTCTGCTAATGTTATGTTCGTTATTGTTTGAACTCTCAAAATTGGTATATTTAATATTTATTATAACAGGTATAGTAATATGATTTGATTGCTAACGGATTAATCACTGTAGCCGCGTAAAACAATAACGGTTTCGGCTGAAAACGTGAAGTGAAGTGAACGTATTCACTTTATATCTTTATCATTCAGTTTGTGTTACGACCTAAAAGTGTAAACAACATATATTTTTTGTTTGTTGAAAATGGCCTGTTTTGTACCAGAAAAATCTGATATGTGGGGAGGTGTGTTGTTATTATTTCATATTGCCGAAAGTCATTTTCAAATTCTGTTTTACTGTGTATTTGGTGGGATCAGAAGAACATGGTATATTATGAATTTGTTGAAACCTGATCAAACTATTACTGCGGTGTGCGTTACAAACAACAATTGATTGAATTGAATCGAAAATTGAAAAAAAAACTACCACAATGAGCCAACAGACATGGAAAAGTAATTATTTTTCACGACAATATTCGTCCTCATGTCGCAAAACCGGTAAAAGCTCCATTGGAAGCACTCGAATGGGATGTGTTACCAAACCCGCCCTATTCACCAGTTGTTGTGCTATCAGATTACCACTTGTGCCGTCGATGGCACATGGACTATGCACACAGCCCTTCCATAATTATGAAGGGGTCCAAAATTGGCTCGATTCTTGGATCGAATCAAAAGACGAGAAATTTTATTGTGATGGTATTCATAATTTGCTAAGAAATTGGTAAAAGGTTATACTTAACGATGGGAATTATATTCAATAAAAAATTTTTACCTTTATAATTTTTTTTTTAAGTCATATATTGCTCCAAGTAGGGTTTTAAGTCATCTAATAAACCTTTCCTTACAGCCAAGTTGGTAAATTACTCCACATGGCAGTATATAACAATTTACCAATTGTACTGTAATTAACGAAAGATAGATGTTTTCAAAATTCTATTATTTTTATATGGGTGATTAGCCCATAGTGATGTGTGAGTACAGACATTGTTAATCTTTGAATAGAGTCCAACACCAAATTTTCAAAGATATCCGTTTTTCTTTTTATTCCATAAATGAACAAATGATCACCCAACAGAAAAATTGCAATATTAAAATAAATACTTAAAAATTTCCTATGAAAAATGGCGGGGATTGAACTCGCTATATTTCATGATTAATCATATATATTACGGCGCTATACCACTGAGTGTTTTACCGTTATTACCGAAATTAAATTAATTCATTAAAAAAAAACGATCAAATCATATTACTATACCTATATTATTGAATTATGAATGGCATTACACTATCAATTACTTTCACTTAGTTTTATTGAATACATTGCAATTTATAAATACTTGAAAGTGAATTTATGTTTATAAAATATAGTTATAAAATAATGATATACATACGGTCATTAACCAAGTTTACGTGGCGGTGGTTTTTCCTAGCATTTTGACTCTGCAAGTGAGTGTGACTTTATGTCTTTATAGTATGTTTAAGCAAACGTCAAATGTTATTAAAAAGCAAATAATTTTAAAACAACGCATGTGCATTGACCTCAATAAAAAATACTATACTTACACATATTAACTTTGACTATGGCTATTTCCGCATGCTGAAAATTCAAAGCTTTCACATATTGAAGTTACATATTTTATATTTATGCAGATGATTTTTATGTTATTTTTAAAATTAATTAATGTGAAAATATGACTGATAAAATTGTGTGTGTATTTAAGTACGAAAATGAATAATTTCGCGAAATCTTTAAATATTTCCGGCTGAAAATTTATGCCTAGAAAACTGTAATAAGTCAAAACTATAATAAATGCTCCAAAATTAGCAAATAAGGAATTTTCTAACAATGATGTACATTCCAAAATGTACGACGATATAAAATTACGTGTTTGTAGAAAAAAACCAATTGTTAAATTTTGAAAAATCCACTGCCATTTTGATTGATTTATGTATTGTAAAACTACTACTACATTTACATAAGTAACAGGAGAATATTGTGCATCATTCAAGAAAATGTATAAAGATTAAAAACCAACATTAAATTTTATTATAAAATTATTAGAACTACTTATAATAATATTTCTTATGAAATGAAGTTAGTAAATCTATTTGGACATGGAACTTGATGATCCAAAACCAACAATTCATGAGATTTTAAACGAAAAAAATGGTCAATAAAAGTTGAGTTCAAAGTTTGTTCCACGACAATTGATTGAGGAGCAGATATTGCACAGGCAGATATATATCATAAAAAACACTGGAAGTAACAATTTCTTAATAACTATATTAACTGGTGAAGAAACGTAAATACGAACTAAAATTAAGGGAATTAAAAAAAACGCACTTTAGGTTAGATTTTTATTTTACTAAAAACTGAGTTTATTTGCTTCTACTTTTGCCTTATTCACCCGATTAAGCTCCATATGAATATTTTATCAATTCCTTTAACTTCATTTGGCAATGAAATCAGTTGCATCAGTTGAACACACTGAACAATCAAAGGCCGCAATACTCAACAACATTTTCCAATCAGCGACATAAAAAGCAATTTAATGCACTTAATTATTGAACGTGCATACCTTGCAAAAATCGATGTATTTTCAGTTGAGTAAGAATATGTCGAATTGTTTGCTTTTTCCTAAATCCATTTCGATTATTTTTTGTACAGTTTTTTGTCCCACTGTAAAATATTTTATTACATAAAATAAATACTATTAATAGCACCTGTGAGTAGCGTTTCTTGCAAAGCGATTACAACTTACTTCAATTTCATACTTAAATTTTGGATTGTATTTTCATTGTGAAAACAAAAAATGCCAATTTAACCAAGAAAATATTATGGTTTTGTCCTAAATGATATTCAGCGAGATGAACGACGTCGGTACACATCATTATGGGGTTATCAATATTATCACTAATTAATAAGCATTGGATTAAGAAAACTTCTATCGAAAGATAGTTGCAGAAGATTTGGTCACCTGCGGTGTAATTTATCAGCTTGCTGTAACTGTAATAAATGTTTGGCTGTTGCCATATGCGCCACTAACCGAAATTAATGATGATGAATCATTTAATTTGTTCCTGATAGTATCGATATCGCTAAAACTTATTTTTGACATTTCGAGGGATACCAAAACAGACGATTAGCACATAGTCGCGTCAAACTGGCTATGAAAAATTCATATACATGAACATTTTAATAACATACATCAGACGAGACGAACTGATGATATGATGTAATCACTGTTTCCTGAAACTGAATAATTTGATCATTTTTTAACTAATTTTGATGAAATATAGTTTATTAAAAGTCAGACTTTGTGAACAAATATTAACTCTGAAAAATTAAGAAACCGCGTAGTTTTCCTGACCAACTATATATATTTGAACTTGATAATTTAATCATTTCTCACCCAGTAAATTATAAAATTTCCCATTATGCAATTTACTTGGAATTATTTTTCGTCTTGATGTACCCAAAAAAAATTGCATCGATTTTGGTGCATCCAAAGATAGAAAACACTCAATTGAGGTAATTTTGTTACAAGATTTTTGAGACCAACAACTGTGGCTTCTTCCGTGACAACTCCAATGTAATTGTCACTTGTATGGTTGGGTTCGGTATATAGTTCACTTTGTAAGTGAGTAAATTTTGTATTAGTTTTTAATATATTATTATTCCATCCAAATATTTCCAAAATATGCTTATCACGTTTACGGTTTATCGTCATAAGGACTCTATTCTTCTATTATCTGCATTCTCCATTATATGCACAGTGTGTATAAACACTATTTGTATAAACTATAATGGTACGATGTTTTAATGTTTAAATTAATTATTTCATTTATAGAGATATTTGAGTACCGGTAATTATATGTTTAGTGTAGTAGGAGGTTTTGCAACCCAATTTATTTTATTCATGTACTCATATGTTGGAAATGGAATAGCCACAGAAGCAAGTGTTTTCAGCAAAATTTGAATTTGCATATTTTTAACAGTATCTTTTTTCCTTTACAGGGAATTAATGTTAGCGTTGCAGCTTATTTTGGATTATGGTATCGACGATCGCCGCGCCAAAGACAATTTTATTTACAATTGATGCAGTTTTCACAAAAATCGCGATTCTTAAATGGATTAAAAATCTATGAATGTTCCATGGAAACATATTCTTGGGTAATTAATGCAAAAAATAAATTATCAAATAATTTAAAATTAAAATAATTTTTTTATATTTCTACCAATTTAGATTCTTAAAGCATCATTTTCAGCATTGGCGCTTATGCAAAATATTGAAAAACGAAATATGTAAAATATAATTATTTCATTATTATTATTAAAAATATATGTTCTAGCTATAGTTTCGCATATGTTAAGTGTTTGTTGATGAAAATGTTATTTTGATAAAATATATTAAAAAGTCACTGTAGAAAATAAATGTGTTTAATAAATGGTTTGTTTATTTGCGCCATTGGATTTTTAATTTTTCCTTATGCTGTAAAGTATGCACCTACTAGTGATACTACTAAACTATACAAAATATTAATTAAATAGTGTAGTTGGATTTTGTTAGCGATATATTAATAAGTTAAAATTAAATACCAAATTTTGGTTATAAGTTATTATTCTCGTATACAATAGAAAATCACTAATTAAGGTAAGTTTTTAATTGCTATAACTTCTAAAATAACAACAATTTTTAGTTCAAATTAACATAATTTGTTTATTAACATATAATAATCATATAAACTTAAAAAAAATGTTAATTCAATAAATATAACGGTATAAATACTATAAATAAAAAATGATGTAAAGTAGCCTAAAGTTGAAAGTGATATGGCACCAGCAGTAAGATGATAGGCACCCTCAATAAAGTGACATAGCGATCAATTTTTGCTGTGAGCACTTTTTCTAAGTTTATTTTTCAAATTTATTTATTTATGCTTTTACGAAAAATACTTGTAAGCCGGTTAGAAAATAATAAAATATAACTTATTGATCCTCTAAAATGTTTACCTTTAAAACAGTTATTGACTCTTCCTTTTCAGCAGCTGTTACATTAGCAACATTTCATAATCGTTTTGCTGCTATAAGTAATTCAGGGAGATTATTTAACTGGCATGAAGTCTCATCTATGTTGTATATGTATGTATCCTGGATTGTCAATTAAGGCCTTTTCAGACAACGTTTATTCCAATAAATTGAAGTAACATGATACTTCTTCAAGTGGCATACCTTACGTCCGTGCCACAGATACACCTTCAGATTTTCGTAATGATAGATCACGATGATGATTTATAAAAAGTATAAACCAGGCTGTTTCCGTTCTTTTTTTTTGTTGAACTTTTGTTTAATTTTAAAATTTTCGGCTATTCTTGTAGGAGCAAATCCTTACACAATCTGCACGCAACATTTGGCCAATACTACAATTGTAGCTATAAAGGCCCTTTATAATTTGAACTTTTATAGGACATTCTCATCCTAATTTACTTGCAGAATTTGTTAACGATATAAATGTTTTAACAGAATATGGTGTAACAGTTCTACCCAATGGCAGTATTTTAAAATTTCACATAAGCGTTTTTATTTGCGATATTCCAGTCAAATCATTTGTAACTGGAACTAAAAGACATACATACATGGAAGGGGCAAAATAAATGTGATCAATTTTATTCTTCAACTTTATATTCATTTCTCTATGGATAAAGAATAATATAAAAATCAACTGACTCTATAATGGCTAAATTAAAATAATAAATAAGTCCCAATAAATTGAAATATAATACGCGAGACATAATTATTATTTTATAATTAATGACAGCATATTTCCGGTTATTGATTGGAATAATAAATTAAATTAAATATAATAAATTAATATAAAATTAAAATCTATAAAGAATAATAACAATGATCAATAAACAGTATTCGTTATATCATTCATATTGTATCAATAAATAACACTCGTTTACAATAATTTATAATTCGAAATAATATATTTTTATATAAATTTGATAGTGAAATAACGGTAAAGTAATATGAACTAACCTAATGTAACTTAAAGCTAAAAAAGTGCTACCCTCACATATTGTGAGTGGATAACAAAAATAAGAACCTAAAACTTAAAATCATATAACAATAATTTCAAAATAAATAGTAACAATACAAATAATGAATGACATAATTTGAAACAACCAACAACACAAAAATCTTAAATAAAGAAAATATTACATTTATCAGTCGTATGTCGAACAACCGCGTAGGAGTATTCCTATTAACAAAATAACATGTGGATAACTTAATGAATAGATACAACGAAATTATCATCAATCAATAGCACCATCAAAAAAACTTATCTTATCAGGAGTATGTCCAATGTTGTCAAATGAGTGTTTAATTACTGCACTACATAATATTGGTATGAAAACAACGTCAAATATAAATCACATCACCGACACGAAATATCAATATTTATGTAACTACAAAAGGCAAGTGAACATCATACAAAAAGAAAAAAATTTAATTCCAGATTCAATTTTAATAGAATTTACCATAAAAAATTCCAACTATAGAATATATTTGTATTTAGATGATGTTAAGTGCCCAAAATTGTTAAAGGTCAGAAACAACTGTAGCCGACAAAGATGATGCGGAACGGTTAACCAACCCACAGAAAAAATAAATGACTCCATAGAAACAAATGAATCAAACAATACATCAGCAAAAGCAATCAATAATTAAGATACCAGCGATAACGTAACAGAGAAACGCATATGTCTAAAATATCCTGGTATTACAGAAATAAACACAACGAAAAATCATCAAAAGCTATCAAACAGTAAACAAACAGCAACATAACAAGAACACGATGCAAATAGAATATGGAGGTAAACACAACTATGTGCAACAAGATTTATGGAAGCAACAATTGCAGGTGTTAAGAGATCTACAAATTATATAATATCTGATTCAATCAGAACGACCAAACAGTTCGGACACCCAATTAAGAGAAAACAAATATAAAGACAACAACTAATTCTTCGAAAATCAAAATAACACCAGAGCTCGCACCGATAAAAGAAAATATAGACAACAACCCTAAGTATTCTTTAAATTACATTCAATTTAATGAATATATTAAAGACGTAATTTCAGCTAAAGAATCCTGTTCATGGTCACTAAAGCATACAGTGAAAACATACAGGAAATAATAAAGATGCTATAAGAAATACAACTGTTGGCGCATAATATGCACAATTACCTAATTATATTTTGTAATTTTGTAATTTGATTTTTGAAATAATCAGGGAGATTTAAATTAAAGTTGGTTGGGTAAAGGCTAATTATTTAACACCTAAAATACCTATTTTTCATTTTAAAGTGAAAAAGAAATAAATAATAAATTGTATTAAATATTAAATAGAAAGTTCAATTTTTGGTTTTGTTACTATTAATATTCTACAACATCCAATACTAATAAACAAATATCTAATAGCCCAAATGACAAGAAAAATCAAATTAATAAATAGAAATATACAGGATGGTAGAGACACTGATATACTTACAAGGAAACATACCCAACTGCAACTCAAACTTCGAATAACTGATATGTTTATTTGGAAGCGTATCAAAAACTAAAATTTTATGGTAAACTATGCCGCCCGTATTCTATCAATGTGATTTTATAATACATAACACAATTTTGTAAACGTAATTTTACAATATTTTCTCTTTTCGGTTGTTGAAGGAGTTTTAGTCTTCGATGGTTGAAAATACAATTATAATCATGAAATAATAATATTATTACTTAAAAATAATTTGGTTTGAAAATTAACCTCAAATGATTTAAAAATCAACGTATACTACGTTGTGTTTATTATTTAATATTTCTTAGTTAATAAAAAGCGTTTAAACTAATATTGGTTAATGGATTAGTTCAAAATTTTCGCACGTAAAGGTAATTTTACACCAGAATACCGGCAATAATGTCTTGTGCGTCTCCATTACAAAATTTTACTAAAGTAAAGCACCGCAGTACATTAGCATTGTAGTGGATGGAGCTGGGGTGATATAATGAATTTAAAATCACGTAAATACTATAAAATATCCTCTTTTGTCTTACAATGAATACTGAAAAATTATGTACATAAAAATATTATCAAATATTATTGATTTAAATATAACAAAATATTATAATAATTATAATTATTTTCAAATTGTATATAGGTCAATTAAATACCAAATATCAAATATTCATTAATTTTAAAATTTCACTTATATTATCGAATTTTATATTCTTATTAATATTAAATTTAATATTTTTCAGTACCATTTATTTTAATTTTATTTAATTATGCATTTGTTATTTTTCACAAAAATACAGAAGTGGCATTAAATAACGAGTAATCATAAGAAATTTAAAAAATGTTAATGATTCTCATATAAAAATTTGTTCAACATTACGAAACCATATTTTCTTTAGATAAAAATAAAACCAATAAGGATAATATATTGTAATTTTAAGTTTGTCTCTGTTTTAATATTATTATATAGTCAATTTGGTTTTGTATTTGTTACATAATACATATTTATGTTTGGAACTATGCTTGCACGCATCGTATTTATATATAAGGAATTATATTTGTTTTATAAACGTCAATACTATTTCAACAGTTTTGTTTATTTGTTGAATATATAGGCGTGTGAGACGATCCGATCATCACAAACCACCACTTAAACACTATATTGCGGATATAAACAGCAACGAATTGAAAACTATACATTTTTGTAAAAATAATTTTCAACGATGAAAATATTAGCACCAGTTTTATTTTCCATCAAAATATCTGGTTTATCATTTTATGAGCACAAACCAATTAGGAAGAGGATAAATTTTTTAATTAATTATTTTTGGATAACTTCAATGACAATTCTTCTTATTGGATTGGTAAGTGTATTTTGTTTAGCTCTGCACTGGTAATGATAAACAATTACTCAATAACTTTGTTTTTGTATCAAATATAATTAAAACATGGTTTTGTATTCAAATTTTTATTATACACCAACCGTGCGTTAATCCGAACGCTATAATTTTTGAGTTATGTTGATTTTAGTGTTCGGTTTATTTCACGTTCGGATTATCGCCGAAAAAAATGTAAATAATATCGTCACACTAAAATTCTTATAATTTTCTTATTTCAAAAGATAAAATCATGATATAAAAAGTATCTGATACCTGAAGTCTTCTAGTTGACTTGTTAACAACAAAAAATAAATCACCCTAACATCATGACAGTTTAGGGATCATAAATGAACCAAGTTACAATTTTTTTTTTAATAATTTTAAAATCAATTCCATAAAGCTATGGTATTTTTTGAGGTATGTCAATGAAATTAGGCACATATTCTCAAAACGATTTTGTATGAGTAATTTTAAACCAATTTTTTTGACTAGTAATATCCAGATGGGAGTGCTTGAGATGAACTTCCCGGAAAAGTTATAAATTGATCATTTCTTAACCGATTTTGATGGAATTTTGTATATGTGTTCAAAGTGAGATAATATGAACAGTTATTAAGGTAGTTCTAAAAAATCGATACTCAGGGCAGTTTTACTGATCAAAATACCATAGCTTTACGGAAATGATTTTAAAATTATTTAAAAAATTGAGTACTTTTATTCACTTCTGATCCCAGAACTTCCATGATATTAGGGTGATTAATTTTTTTTTTGTTAACAAGTCAACTAGAAGGCTTCAGCTATCAGATACTATTTATTTGATGATTGGTTGGTGTATCACATTTTTTATAACCGCTCCTTGCATGAACCAAATTTCCGTGAGCTAAAATATTATTTATTATTAAATTATTATAAATTAATTTTATATAATCGGAATTGATCGATAATATTCAATCTGTTAACTTATGCTATAGTTACCCACAACGCATCATATTCTCAGTAAAATGATATTACTGGAATTCATATAGCGAGGTGTGAAAAGTATCTGTGAATGTTAGTGTTAATAAGAAACAGAGTATTATTATTAATATATATTGTGAAAACTGTTAATTTACTTAACAGTAATAATTATAACAATTTGTTACACGTAATAAAACGTTAATAATTAAGTCGATATCTGTTGTGTTATTGCTAATATTAAATGAAACGATGAAAATTGGTATGGATCTGTCATACCTTGAAGAGGAGTGTGGACAATATTATAAGGCAATAGTTGCAATAGAATCCACGGCGTAGGAGGAAGGTGTACCGGTCAAATTTTGCATGTAGTAGAAATGTAATTGGTGAAGCAGATGATATAAAACCCGGCGAGAGGTCAAGACGTTATCTCAAAATAGAACAAAATGGCCTTTTTAATTGATGATCTATGCTCCTTCGTGGCGTAACAGAAATGATCAGGTTGTGCTGCTATAAAAATATTAAAACAAAAACATTATAATTCGATCAATTTAAATGAAATTAATATAAATTAATTTAAATAATCCAGATAAAATAAATTCAATTAAAATCTCGTACTGATTTTTTTGTCTGACTTGCTTTCATTAATTAAAATAGTGAGACATCAAAAACACAACACATCGTTTTTCTGAAGTTATTATTTATTTCAATAATTCGAATTTAAGGCCCAGCCTTCTTGAGTGGAAAAGAAAATATAGGAAAAATTGTACCACCTTTAGGATATTGAGTTATACTTCTACTGATCTATTGCGTTTACCTGTTATGAGGTTATAGTTAATATAGCATTGTGTTAAATATGATTATGATTAGTGCATTGTGAAAAACAACAACAATCTGATTCTTTTTATTTAAATTTTCTCTTTATAGACATTCTATTTATTGGAAAATATTAATGATGTTTCAAAATTGTTCAAAGAATTTGAATTTGAAATTGGTTTTCCATCGTGTTTGATAAAAGTCATAATTTATAATATAATTAAGAAGAAATATGTAATACTGTTTAATCGATTACAAGCGTGCGTTGATAGAGGTAATTCACTTTTTTTAAACACAAATTAATGTATTTTTAAAACCAATTTGGAAATTGTAAAAGTTGACAATTAACTAAAAAATATTGAAATAAAGGTAAAATTTACGAGAAAATTCTATGTCATTAATTGATAATCTTTTCATTATTTTAAATACTTGTTAGTAACGGTTGAATTTAATAAAATTTCCACCTTTAAATGATAGGTTATCGAGCATAAATAGACATATATCATAGATAGTTTATTAAGAACATTTATTGGGTATATATGTATTTACAATGTGATATTTTATCCCAATAAAAATGTAGCTACTTTTACATACGGTTACACTGTGGATCGAGTTCTGGGTAAAGTAAGGCGTTCAAATTCTGAAATTCACATGCTACTCAAGTATTAATAATTATGTAATAAACATTCATATAAAAATATTGGAAATAAGAAAACTTGACTGTAATAAAATTCCAGGAGGAGTTGTACGAGTTGTTGATGATATATGAAAGTCATCCTCCATTTCAGCAAATAATATTTTTTTTATTCACTCCAACAGCGTTTATAGCACAGTATTTGTACAGTAAACGAAATATTCAATTGTTCACCCACCGTACAATTTTTTTTTTCTTGTATAGGCTAATTGCTAATTGAATATATTTGATAGAAAAATAAAAAAAAATCCTCGTATAAATTTAGATACACCAACCCACGATTTTCCGATCACATATACACATAGCATATGTGAAGAACTTTGTCACTTTATCACTTTGATATGTGTTTTAAACTTATATTTAGGAAATTTGTACGTACACAGTATGTTCAATATATATCGACAATTTTTAGATATAGAATAAAATACACATTATATTTATTCAAAATAGGTTCCATTAGCTTCAATGCAGCGTGTGGCATGCTCAGCCAGTTTATGCATAGACTTTTTAAACTTAGTTATCGAAATGTTCTTCAATGGCTGGTACATCATCATAAAATGCTCCTTTCATGGCAGTTTTCAGCTTCGGGAACAGGAAATAGTCGCACGGCGATAGATCAGGCAAATACGGAGGGTTGCCTTCTTCGTCTTGTGAGGTGGTGCATTATCGTTCAATAAAAACTGTTCGTCCGTTGGATATTCGGTTGTAATTCGATAATTTACTGATACTTCATTCATCAGCTAACATTCTCATAGTGAAATTTCCATCGAAAGCACGGATTTCACAAACTTTCACTAATTCAGTACGATTTTAAATTTCTGGACGTTCTGATCCTGCGACTTTGTTCCAATTTTAAAACAAAATTTAATATTATGCTCTTTGTTCCGCATTGTATTTTTACGGCGCAAGCATCAAAACTACTGACACTCAAATGCGTGTAACTTTTAAACCTGTTAACTGATTTGCATAGGGTTGGGTGCATTAGAGAGAGGAAAGATGTACCTTTCTATCGTTGCCAACATTCAATGGATGGCGCTACACGTGCTCTATGATTTATATTAAAATTGTCGTTATATATTGAACAAACTGTGTATGTCATATCAGTTTGAATGCAATAAACTCTTTATATTTTAAATATTTGTATTTTTTTAGACACAGCATTTTATTGGAAAATCGAACAAAAATGTCGCTTTTTTGTAAAAATATTTTATCCCCCGGTGTACTTATGTGTAATTACAATAACACTTTATCCATTATTATATGTATATTATAAATATTCAATTGGGAAATTGTTATGCAGTGATTGGGCACTTCCAATACCAATATCGTAAGTTATTTTATTATATTGAAGATTTTGTAATGTGTTTGGAATGTAAATACAGATCGGATCAGTGTATGATATTATCTGTATACATTTATTTAATTGTAACTTGATACATTTAGTGCAACTGCTGCCAAAATATATCGATATAAGCTAGTTTCTATTGAAAACGAAGTTTAACGGGGTTTTTGTTTATAAAGTGAACTGCTCTTAAACGCTTAACAAAAATTTATACATGAATTAAGTTTTAATTCGTAACGAAATGGTTAAATTGACAATATTTTGGGAATCTTACTAATTTAGCCACTTCCCAATCAAATTTATTGAGATTTCGTATGTTTTTTAAAAATGGGATTAACTTATGTAATTAATATAATATTTATAAAAGTTGTTTAGAAAGTTCTGAGCAATCTATGTAAATTTGAAATGAAGTTTTGTCTATATAGTTCATATGTTAATATTTCGACAGAATATGTAGTGAAATGAACAAATTTTCAAGTTCCTGGAAACTGGTTGAGTAATTGAAATCTGGTTAACGGTTTCTTAGAATTTTCTTTCGATTTATATATGCAATCCCACTATAAACCTACATAAAAAATTTCATTAAAATACACGGGATAAGTACCTGGGTGAATAACAATAACTCAATTTTCCTGACGTCGGTGTTTTGGAGTGCAATCGGAGTGCCTGGTTCCAGCGTTCTTTCTCTTTACTTTACTTGATAGTCGACATCACGAGTGCATAATTGTAAGATCGGTTCGTATAATCAACGCCTACTCTCCAGAATGCGCAGTTGAACTGGCCTCGATGACGGGCTGCTCAGGCGTCAATTAATTCACGAGGCAGCTGTGGTTTATTCGAACGAACGGTACCGGTCAATGTTGTTTTTTGTTTGTGCCAGCGGGTACAAAGTAAAAAAATTATCCGGTTACGTTGAATGAACAGCACCTACAAATATTACAGTAGAAAACTGTATGGAAAACACGTTAAAATGTATTTTAAATCGTTTCTCCTTTATTTTCATAAAAATAAATGTGGAAAAAACCCAAAAAATGGAATGGTAAAAATTGCTTCTTTCCATACATGTATGGCGCGCCGTAGACACCTCCAACACAACTGAATACACATACGTAATTTATATTTATCCTTTGTTTTATAATATTTAAAGTATACTCTTTCGAATGAACTATTGAACAACATGCACTTCGGTTCACCGAAGGTACGAAAATTGCAGGCTAGAATGTGAGAGGTGCCTACAGCACCTCAACACGGACTGAAGGTTAAATGTTTGTCATATTTGCATGGTGAGTTACTTAATAAATGATACACGCATTTTACTCTTAGCGCAACTTGAAGATAAAAAGAATGTTTTCAAATATAAGTTGGTGATGGCATTATAAGGGTGTCTTGTAATGCGATGACATTGGCTAATCTCGAAGTGCAGCTGTTTTTGACTTACTTTTTATTTGAAATAATTTTTCCGGTCTATAACGGTACTGTACTGGAGTAAAATTGCTAGACATTTATTAACTGACCCTTCCAGTATAATGCGCATTATTTAATAATGGCACAATGAACTTATATATTAATGTAAAGAAGAATTATTAATTAAATAATTTATGTTTTATATTTCATTTTTTGTCACATGATTGGTTTGTATAATTTTTGCTGTAGTTTATTTCAAGACACCAATAAATCACCTGAATTTGAAATAAGTTATGTGGTCGTTGTATTGGGATCAATTGGAATTTTAATGTTTGTATCATCATTGGATTCTTTATTTTTGGGTGTAGGAATTTATATAGCTGCCGGTTATATTGAAATACAAAAAATGATTTTAAACATTGATGAAAATGTGGATGAAAGAATTTTAAAAATTAACAAACCAAACGATTTCAACGAAAATAATAAATTTATTATGGCAATGAATAAATGCATACAATTTCAAATTAGTATGTTAGAGTAAGTATATATTAAGATATGACCGAGAAAATGACCGCATACTGTCTGCTCGTCTTTTACATTTGATTATATGATGCGTTAAGCTAATAATTTCGTTGGTCAAATTATTTCGATGTAATTGTTGGTACATACATATTTAAGGAATATATGTTGACACATCCCTAAAAGTACATCCAGTATACATAGCATAGTACTTTTAAATAATTCCCTATATTTCATTATCACAATAATTCGTAGAATGGTTAAGTTTTGGAAAAAATTTTGTTTCATGGTTCAACCACATTTAATAAATATTAATCCAAATAATTTCGCTTTCCACTTACAACCACACCGACGTCCTGCAATAATATTTCCGTATATAGGTTTTTAACTTCAAATTCGGAATTTTCCAAATCAAATTCAGAATTTTAAAATTATACTCAGCTTTTTAAAATCAAATTCTGCATTTCACTAAAATCAAATTGAATATTAACATTTTGGATAAAATTGGAAAATTAGTGGAGGAAAATCAGTAGATATATAAAAGTAAAAAAACGCTTGGAACCAGAAAGAGTGCATTTAAGTTTAACTTCAATTAATAATGCATTGAAAAAAATACAAATTATATTTAAATGTGCGAGAATCAATATCGAGCAAATAAATTCTCCTTAAACCTGAAAAAATTATATCCAATCAATTTCACGGATCATGCTCCTCAGGCAAGAGATAAAATTATATTCATAAACGAATCTAGTTTTAATTACCATATGCGTGCAACGAAAGCATGATTCAAAGCAATCACGCCTGCATACGTCAAATTGCCAATAGTACGAGGAGGTAATAAGTTTTTAATAGCAGAATATTCTGGGAGTATTATATTAAAAAAATAGTTACTACCTCATCTGTGAACAGCGATATTTTTTGTTGATTTCTCGAAGAATTAATTATAAAAATATAAATATAACTAATGCATGGTTAGTTTTGGACAACGCAGCAATTCACACGACACAAAAAATGCTGAATATTATGAATGTGACGAAGCATATCTTAGTATTTCTTTCTCCACATTCTCCAATGCTGGATCCAATTGAAAACGTTTTTTCTAAAATTAAAAATTGAGAATTGTTGGCGGATTCTGTAATTAACCAGAATTTAGTTAATATAGTTGAAGAATCTGTGAGAACAATCATTACTGGTTATTGTAGCATTTATTATCTAGATATAACTATGAAATTGCCATCAGCTGTTTCTGAACAAGCTATACATTAAATTGAAGTAATGTTATATTTCATTAATTCACTTCATTAGTTAATTATAAAACCTTTTTTATCTATTTTTTCAACTGTTTATTATCGATATACGGAATTTGATTTTTAAAATACTGAATTTGATTCGGAAAATGCTGAATTTGAAGTTAAAAACCTCTATACGAGTATATGTGCGTATAATAAATAGAGATGAAACCTAATAATTCACTGATAATTTCTAATACCATATTTTATTTTAAATAATTTTTCCCAAAAAATTTATAGATGTCAAAATATATTTCAAAACATTAATGAAGGAATAATATTGGCAACAATGTTACAAGTACTATTAATGTTATGTTTCATAATATTTCAACTTTCTAAAAGCGTAAAGTATTCGTGTTAAAACATTAGTTGTCAAATAAATATATATTACATGAATTAATTATAATTTATTTTAATATCACTTATAGAAATATTTAGGTTATGGTGATCTTGCATTTAATATTTTTGGATTTATGGCAATACAATTAATTTTATTAATGTATTCATATGTTGGAAGTGTTATTGCAACTGAAGGAACTAATGTTGCGGTAGCAGCTTACGGTGGATTATGGTATCAACGATCACCAAAACAAAGAAAATATTATTTATTGTTGATTCAATTTTCACAGAATCCTCGATATTTAACAGCTTTTCGGTTTTTTGATTGTTCCATGGAAACTTATGCTTGGGTATACATATACAAAATACAATTTTTTATAAATATATAAATTGAAACATTTTGAAAAATATATTACCGAAATTTTCCAATTCCAATTTTAAAATAGGTTCTGAAAGCTTCATTTTCAACATTAGCAATTTTGCAGAATATTGAAGGTCGTAGTATTGGCAATTAAACGCTAATTAATTATATGTTAAATAAATAAAAATGAATTATCAATTATTTTAATATTTTTTCTCTTCAATAAATCAGTTAATTTTGTATTTCTTCAATTCAGTTTCTATCACAAATTGAATGCTCTATTAAACATTGGCTGTAAGCACAGATTAAACTAATCTTACAGAAGTAGCACTTCATATATTGTATATGATTTACTTATAAATATTAAAATATTTATTTCTTTCAGAAATATTTAAAGATTATAGTTACAGCAACAAATTCATACATATTTGCGTATTGTACGGAGTCACACAGGCTAATTCGCTATTCTGTCGTTCGAATGAAGCAATCGGGATAATTAAATTATTAAATTAGTCTGTGAACTCATGATTGAAATAAATTGCAATTAATTTTCATTTTTCTTAATTTAATTCTGTTTGCTTGCTTTCACAATAAAGAATTTCAAATTTAGTTTTCAAACTGAAAATATTTAAGATTATGTGTTATATGTGTGATGAGTTTGTGTTTATTTTAATAAGAACACGATAAAATAATAAATAACAATTATCTTTATTATATTAATGTTAAGTATAAGTTTGTGCGTGTTGTTAGATTGAACACCATTAGAAGAATGGCGTAATAAAAAATATATATCGAATACAAATTATGACAGTTGACAGATATGATAAAAATATCCTTTAGGTGAAAGGAAAAAGTTCCCAGTCAACAATATGGAGATCTTTCTGCCATAAAGAATTTTTTCCCTTTTACAATAATAATAAAACAAAAAAAAATCAATTAATAATAAAGAACCTTTGAGGTGGAACAATTCGTCGCGTTGATTTTTATTTTATAATTGGCATCGTGTTATTTGTAACAAACGTATTATCTGCACTTATGACATTACCCTTTCCTTATCAACATCAGTTGCAACGCCTTCCCCTTCAGGAATAGTAATCGGTATCAAATCCACTGTATCATTACTACCCCTATTAAACTAATTGGACTTCTGGAAATTGTCCCCTGACCCACAATTCTTATTTGATCAACATGTGGCCTCTGTATTCTTCCATCATCCAACTCCAAATTATAATGCAAATTTCCAAATAATTCAATTATTCTCGCAAATTGCCATTTGATACCGCTTGACATACAACCGCACAATTACCCTATTACCGATATTAAATCTCCGCGTATGCGATTTTCCAGTAATATTCCTTCAATTTATTTTTATAAATACCGAAGGAATCCCAAAACTGCAAAAAATCTTCCCACATAATAATTGTAGTGTCCGCATTAATATTAGGAACAATTCGTACCTCTGCTGACAATCTTGCTGCAATGAAAACTCCCCTTCGTGCATAATTAAATCGATCCGCAGCAGTAATTGATCTTCCGTTTTTAAGACCCTGTATTAGTTTTGATAAATCTTTATCTCGTAAAGTAACTTTACTTAATTCCCCTACCATAAGCATAGCAGGGAATGTTTTAATCAAATTTTCCTCCGCAATAACAATTTTTTCTATTTTGTGATCCATGTCACGCGATGGTATATTTAACAGCGCATTGTCATTTGCATGGTTTTTTTTGTGTTACTAAGTTTTAACACGTTGCAAATCTTCTAGAATTAACCGTAACAAGAGGTGTGATGTTTAATAGTATGCACAGCTTGTTATCGATTTGAAGAAACACGATAGAAACAATCGAGGACCCGAAAGACATCTTCTTTTTTTTTCCTATCAAATTTTACTAACGAAGTATGAATATAAAATTAAGATTTTAAGAAGTTCATATCAACAAAATTAATATTCTTATTTTATATATATAATCTATGGTGTACCTCAAAAATTTTGAGTTGTATTGTATTCATCATCATTGAATTTACTATTTTTGGTGTTGGTATTTATATAGACTGCCGCCGCTTATATGAAATACAGAAACTGATTTTAAATATTGATGAACCTGCGTGAACACAAAGTTATCAAAATTTGATAAACAAAACGATTTTAGTGGATTTTAAGAATTTAGTATTGCAACGAATAATTGCCTCTCAGGTGTCAATATATTTTTCTAAATATTAATGAGGGAATAATATTTGCCACAATATTATTACTGATACATTCGATTTTATTTCAACTTTCCAAAATTGTAGTATATTTTGTATTACTTTACCATGTTAAACTATCAAATGTACAATATTCATTTTAATTAATTAATTCAATTTAATGTTTGATGTATTTAGGAAATGGTGATCTTGCATTTAATATTGTTGCAGCTTTTTCGGCATTGTTTACGTTACTTGTATACGTACTCTTTAGTCATTTGTTGGAAGTGTTATTACAATTCAAGGAATAAATGCTACTGTAACCTCATACAGCGTATTGTGAAATCAACGATTACCAATAGAAAGATAGTGTTAGAGTTGATTCAATTGTCACAAAAATGTCGATATTTAACAGATATTTCAATTCTTTAGTTGTTCTATGGAAACTTTTTCTCCTATACTATAAAATTTAATATAACTTATAATTATATAAATAAATTTTAACTATTTTGAAAAATATTTTATTGAAATTTTTTATAATAAGTTTCATTTTCGACACCAACAATTTGTCAAAATATTGAAGATTGTAGTTGTGAAAATTAAATAATTTTTCAGCACACTGTAATTTATTCAATAATTTGAATAAAATTCTTTCAATTATATATTTTGTGATTAATATTACCGATTTTAATTCCGACGTCACAAAGTTGCTGTACTATTAATATCATTGATTCACTTACCTGAAAAGAAATAATAGATAAAGAATAAAAATTGAGAAAATGTTTTAAAAATAATTAAATATTGTATAATTATATTATTAATTAATTAATTATTAATTTTATTGCCTTAGACTTTTAAATAAAGATTGCTTATTTATTTATTTTTTTTATTTAAGAACCATTAAATTCGAATGTCTGAATTGTATTATATAAGAAATACAATTTTAAATTATCATCTTTTATACATTATTCAAAATAATTTTGTCACTTAATTAGTTGTATAACATTAATATTGAGTTTAGAGGACGAAACCGACCGATATAATTGGTACGATAACTATTTGTTTGAAAAAGAATCCACAGAGCGCAAATTTCTTGAATTAACCCTCAAGTGTAGCTTTGCTAGTAAACCAGAGCAATCAATGCTACCGTGTAATAAGTTATAAGTTATAAACGAACCTTAGATAATCTCTATGCCTTTGAAAAGTTGGCATATTTAGCAGATTTAGTCTATCTTCATATGAAAGAAGACGAATAGGATTAGTCCTAGGAAGAATTGTAAATACAAATATTAGAAATCTTCTGTGAATTGATTCTGACCATATAAATACTACATTGCGGAAACCAAATCGGGCAGGCATATTCAATTATAGGAATAACAAGAGTTAGTGTACGTAATTCACGTTTAATGAAACCCAAAACGGAATTGGCTCTGTTTATAACTAAATCAACGTGATTGGTAAAAGTAAGTTTCTTATCTAGTTATATTGCAAGATCTTTAATCGAACTAGAGCAAGGCAAAAATATACCATCAAATTGTTATGAGTATGCTAATTCAGAATTTTTGCTGGTAAAATTCATAACTTTACATTTGTCAATACCATTAATGTTAATCTATTAATTTTGCACCAATCATGCCATTATATCTGATTGTAAATGGATACTATCTCCAACATTATTAATTTAATAAAAACATTTTTACATCGTCCGCACACATTAAACATTTAGAATGTTTTATATAAAACACGATAAGTTATTAATAAATAAAAAAAAATTGGTCCCAAATGACTACCCTGAGATACCATATACCAGAACCATCATATATATCTAAAACTTAGTTAAACACCGATTAAATACAACCCTATAAATGTGCGTTGTCATAAATAATATTCTATCCAAGACACAACATCTAAAAGTCTTGATAATTTTAAAAGTAAAATATCATGAGATAATTTGTCGAAGTCAGCCTTGCTAAAATCAGTAAAAAAACAATCACAAAAATTGCTTGCAACAAAATTATTATTAATTTTATAATCAAGTATAAATACAAGAAAAAAATAATAAAATTGTTTCCTTGAGAGTGCGAGGGTTTCTTACCAGCTCTAATATAAAATACTAAAGTAAGAGTCAAAGTGTAGAAAAAAATGACATGAGTAGAATTCTTATTAACAATATAATAAATAAAGAAACCCAATTTACCGCAGATGAACTTATTGACAGTACGTTCTTAAAGAACAACAACAACTAACGAATTCCAAACACACCGGTTACACAAATTACAACGAATAAAATTATATATTATACTATCCACAAAATGCTATCAAGGTACACTGCAAAGAAACAAAACATACAGGTATCGGTATCACTTGAATTATGCGATAACTACGTTCGGTACAAATCCAAAACCGCATAATTTGAGGGAAAATTTAAACCGAATTTTTATTTCCATATTTTTTAAATGTCTATCAAACCAGATCAGATAGAAATATGAAATATAGTCTGTATTAAAGCTTAAGCCCTCTAACTTATTTTACGATAAATATTTCTTTTTTTGAAATAATTAATATTTTACAACTGGGGTGTCGTACTTCGAATCCAATGAAATTTTGCCAGGTTGTAGTACTAAAACAAAGTTTTTTTTTTCTACTAATTTCACTTTGAAAGGGGTAACGACCCCTCGGAAGAAGTAACAAAAACATGACATTTTATAAAAATCTATAACTTTTGATTCCGAAGTGCCACAATAATTTTTGTGTCAAAAGCAACAAATTTTGAAAAATTGTGGAAAAGAAATTTGAATTTATGCACGTAACTTTGTAAAGAGCAAGTATTTTAAAAAATTACTTTAAATAAATTCTATGGAGAAATTCTTCACCTTTAATTTGAGCTATAATTTTTTAATATAGAGTTTCCATATAGGGTTTATTTCTTTTTATCAAACTTTAATCCATTTTACAGCAGTTTTCATAAATTCCGATAATTTTTAAAGCTCTTTTGAAATACATTTACATATAAATAATACATTGGTTATAATTAATTAGTAATTGGTTTTCTTTAAAGCATTAAAGTGAAATTGGCGAAAAAGAAATAAAAACTTTGTTCTATATTATGATGAGTACTACCACCTGACAAAATTAAGTACGACACCTCAGGTGGTTCCATTGTAAGTAAAATGGATTATTTCTAATATAAAATGTTAATTAAAAATTCATGAAATCATTAAAAGATATATTATAATAGATTCTGTATGGTGTACGTGTTACTTTTCCGAATTGTTATTAAAATCTAAACGCTATGTTGATTTTTAGATGTAGTGACCGTTTCAGTGAATAATGGTTAAACATAAAAAACTAAAAAGGGTCGAATGTGTCACTAGGAGTTACAATCGGACATATCTGTAGAATAATTTTTAGCTGGAAAAAGCCAAAGGAATACGTGCCTTTCCGGTGTGTAGGCACCTACTTGGACACCATGTATACAAAAAAATGTTTACAAATTTGGCTAATTTTAATATTAAATTACAATTTATTTAACTTATAATTAATTGCACACAGCACAAATATAAATGATCGTTGTCCCATAAAATATTGCCTCAGCTTGGTATAAATATTTACACTTACAGCATAATTTGTCAGTGTACCAGATAAGATTAGTTTATGTTGTGATGGCAATTTTTTTTTCAAATAATAAATGTCTCGGAAGCAAAAGCGTGAGCAAGGTAAATAAAACTTATTGTAAATTAGTTATATAAACACAAAAACTTTGAATTTATTAATTTGTTTTTAATTCTTGGTATAAATTAAATAAATACGTTTTATAATATTTGTATTCTCAAACTATTTTACTATTACTATATGTTTTTCTCTTTCCTGGAACTACCGTCACTGATATACCATAAATTTCATTGCTATAAAAATATTATCAATATTAAGTATTGACATATTTTTTAAATTAATACAAAACAATTTTCATGCTTGCTTATTTACAAACAATATATTTCAAACATATTAACATATTTTAAAATTTCACGTAGGTAATAATTATAATTATATTTTAAATACAAAATTATAATTTAATTCTTATTAATAAAATATTTTTCTTTACCATTTCATTTTAATTTTATCTAATTATGCATTTGTTATTTTTCACAAAAATACAGAGTTGGCATTAAAATATAAGTAATCTAAAAATATAGAAAATATATACTCCCTCCGTATCAAAATAATTTTTTCGGAGGGAGTATTTTTTATTATACATGTGTAATGTGTACCAAAAATAAATTGACGTTTATTGCAATCAATATTATAGTAAGTAAAACTGTTAAAGTTAATTTATTAATTTGGATGAGTTCAGGTGAATTGGTCGTTGTTGTTGTCTAGACGATAAATTAAATGTTCGCAGCTCGACTAAACATTTGTTGCCGAACATTAAGTTTCACATAAAAAAACGTATGAATACTTTTTTTTTTAAGCTAAAACGGAATCAATAAATATTATGTAAATTTTAGTTCGTCCCTGTTCCAATATTTATTATACGAATATAAAATTAGAATAATTATAATTTTATTATATATTATATACTTAATTTCTTATACATCAAAAAATAAATAAAAATTCCTGTGGTATATATAAGGAATTATCAGAGTCCTTTATAAGACATTTATATGTTATTTGTTATAAGCGTATAAAAATAGATACAAATCCGATTTAAAATTTAATTTTTTTGTCAACGATGAAAATATTAGCACCAATTTTATTTTCACTAAAAATATCTGGTTTATCATTTTATGAAAATAAGCCATCGATAAAAATAATATATTTTTTAATTAATTATTTTTTGTTAATTTCGATGACAATTCTTCTTATTGGATTGGTAAGCATAAAATTTTTGCAGCTTCACTGGTAATGATAATACATTATTTTATTTTGCACATATTATAATATTTAAAGTAAATAAATACACAGAGATATAATATTAAAATTTTCCCTGCCTATAGATACTTTATTTATTGGAAAATATCAATGATGTATCAAAAGTATTCAAAGAATTTATATTTGGATTTGGTGTACCATTTTGTTTAATAAAGGCAATCATTTATAATTTCAATAAAAAGAAATATATAATATTAATTAATCGATTACAGGCTTTTGCTGATCGTGGTAAGTGATTTCTTTTCTCATCTTATAATATAATATAGATAATGCCTTAGTACAAACGATACTATATACTATTTTCTTTGATCAGTTCATTTTTAGTAAAAGCAACGCTGCTATACCTGCCATTTTCCAGTTAAATAATTTTAAAAGTTGGTGCTTTCAATTATTTTCCTCACTATACTAATCCGATAGCAGTTAACTATAACTACGCTAACAAACCTTATCCAATTTAACGAGAACATACGTAAAGAAATAATCAACCAAATTGCATCGCCAATCTGAGCAAATGTGGAATGGAATGAGAGTTATTAAATTATCGCGTATTGATATTATTATAAATTGTGAACATATTAATTCTCAACTCAAAATAAACAATATATTAATCAAACAACCTACGCGTACAATACTGCGATGTGTAACATATGTGACGTTTTTATATTAGTTTCATCTGACAAAAAAAACAGAAACAATATTTTTGTGTAATTAATCGTTTTATTCGGCATTTATAGTTCAAAATAAAAGAATTAAGAAGTTATCTTCATTAAAACGGCAATACCAGAATGTAAAATTGTATTATATTTTTTTCCTTTTTGCATGCATAAAAATATTAACTCTTAGATTCACACAAGCTTCGACGGCATGTTCACCAGAATATGTTTGTGTGTGGAAGCGTGAATATAATGTCATTTGTCATTTTCGTATTTCACGGAATCAGCTCAGTAACGGGAACGATTGGAACATCACAACAATTTTATTTGGTAATACCATGTGGGAAAAATGTGGGAAAAATGAAATGTTTATAATCACACATACTTCTTTAAAATATATATTCCATAAAACTGCATTTCCTATTCAGAAATATGCGGTATTGTATTACGATTTTAACGAAGAGGAGCCATTAGGTACATATTTCAATGAACATCTAATAGGTATAACATCATTCTCACTCACAAAGCCGAATATGTAGGTTTCATATTGCATCATACTTACTTACTGGCATTAAAACCCATGTGCGGTTTTAGCCTACGCCAACCGGACCTATCTGCAGTTAACGTCCTCCAACCCCGAATTTTAAGGATCTTATTTTAATTGCATTCAAAGGCAATGAAAGGTAGAAAAAAATTGTATTTAATATGAGGTGCATACATCGGGAAATTTTTAAATTTTTTAACCAAATGGGACCGTTTACCAACCGTCTGAATTTGGTTATGTTCAAAATATTTCACACAAAAAACTTAAGACTTTGGTTTATTTACGGAATTGCGAGCAAATGGACATTCATTTAACATCTTTTCTTTTATCATATGCGTATTTGTTGTAAATATACAGTTGCAGTTTCTTACACTTCGTAATTTTATTAATACTACGGGATCGAATATCTGTACCAAAATAAGTAACTAAATTAATTTAAAGTTAAATATTATAATTCTTTTTTACACATAATTTCTAGTGTAACCGATCCATGGTTTAATACAATTAGTACTACGACAACAAATTTCACATAACTATAAACAAAAAATATTTTCTTCAATTGTGTACTTTAAATTTGCAAATTATGTTTTGTTATTTTTTTGTATATCCATTACTTAATGAATTTTTATTTTCTTATTTAAAAATTTTGACACAATTTTCGTATATTGTTTGATAATATGCTACTGCTATCCCAAATACGCCCGCGGAGCTGCTGTTATTGTTAATAAATTATATTATTGTTATTATTTTAGATACAACATTTTATTGGAAGATTGAACAAAAATGTCGTTTGTTTGTAAAAATATATTTTCCACCAATGTATTTATGTGTAATTACAATAACACTTCATCCATTGATAAATGTACTTTATAAATATTCAATTGGCGAACTACTGAACAGTGATTGGATACTTCCAATACCAATATCGTAAGTTATTTTCTATATTCTACAATACGTTCTTAATATTTTTTCGCTATATTTAGAAACAATATCAGTCATTGAGCGCAATAGTGCCTGGAAAAGTTTCAGTAAATTTATATACGTGTCAGCCTTCACAGTAACATTATTTATATTATATTTCAGCAATACGCTAATGGAGAAATCAATTCCATGCTTTGTATGAACAAAGACTTAAAGTTATAGAAACATTGTTTACGGTGTACGAATATTCTTAAAGCCCGTATGAAAATTCATTTTTTACTTAATTTTAATGCATTAAAAATAAAAAAAAAGTGTGCTTAATTTGTTATTTGTGCGAGGTCGTAAGTTAGATATGCCTAGAAAGGTAAAATCTACAAAACTGTCAAAATTAATGCGTTAAAAATGTATTTCAATTTACAATTTTAAGATTTTCCCCTTTTTGGACATATACACCTTACGCCCCCACACGAATAGCAAATTAAGCAAATTAATATATTAATCATTCCGCTCTTTTTTCATTTTTAATGCATTAAAAATGAACAAAAAATTAAGTGTCATACGGACCTAGGCTTTAGTCATATCTTATTGTCCCTTCTCTTGTTCTCATATATAACATTTTGATAAGGTGTTCAATGAAATTTAGAGCATACTTTAATTAATCTTTGGTAATAATAGTCTATCTACGTAGGAAGGATTAGATTTAAATGTAAATCAATAATAAAACTTAAATTTTAATTTATTTCACTAGAATACATTCCAATTTCTTAAATTTTCTTTAATTTTATAATTTTTACAAATGCTTGGATTACACAATAACTAATGTATAGTTTATTTAACGATTCAACAATAACGCCTGCATATGAAATAAGTTATGTTATCGGAGTATTGGGTTCAATGGCAGCCGTATTGTTTTCAACATCATTGGATTCATTATTTTTGGGTGTTGGAATTTATATAGGCGCCGGTTATAATGAAATACAAAAGCTGATTTTAAATATTGATGAAAATGTGAACACTAAAATATCAAGAATTGGTAAACAAAACGATTTTAGTGGTTATAGTGAATTTATTAATGCAATGAATAAATGTATAGAATTTCAAAATTGTATGTTAGAGTAAGTGAAAAATCTGGAATTATACATTATTAATTGTTACGATAACTTATTTATGGCCATTTTTTATTTTCTAATTGCCGCAGGTGTCAACACATTTTTCAAAATATTAATGAAGGCATAATATTTGCAACAATATTTCAAGTATTATTAATGTTGTGTTCAATTTTATTTCAACTTTCTAAAAGTGTATTTGTATTAATTAACCACGTTAAAATGTACAAATATACAATATTTATTTTAATTAATTTCATTTAATTTCACTTATTTAGAAATATTTAGGAAACGGTGATCTTGCATTTAATATTTTTGCAGTTTTTGCAGCACTACTCATGTTATTTATATATTCATATGTTGGAAGTGTTATTACAACTGAAGGAATAAATATAGCTGGCACAGCTTACAGTGGATTGTGGTATCAACGAATACCAATAGAAAGAAAATATTATCTACAATTGATTCAATTTTCACAAAAATCTCGATATTTAACCGGATTTCGATTTTTTGATTGTTCAATGGAAACTTATGCTTGGGTATATAAAATATAAATTAAACTATTTTGAAAAATATTTTGTTGAAATGTAATTATAATTTTAATGTTAGATAGTGAAAGCAGCTTTTTCAGCATTAGCAATTTTACAGAATATTGAAAATCATAGTACTGGAAATAAATTTATTAAGTTATAACTAATTACAAGTTTTATAAATAAAAATGAATTGTCTATTGTTTATTTAAATAGTACTTATGGGTCTAACACCAAAGCTAATAGAAAACAGACAGAACACTTATTTGGCATACATACAATATCTCTATCGTAAATAATTATAATAGCTGTAGAAATATGAAACGATCGCTTTTCTCTATAAAAAAAACACGTTAATTTCGGTAATACCGGTAAAAATTTTTTATTGAATTTAATTACCATCGTTAAGTATTACATTTTCCCAAAAAAATTAGCTATTTTTGAACGTATTTATAATTGTGGAAGCCCTGTGCACAGAATCAGAACTGAACAAGTGCGTAATACAACCAGTGAATAAGGCGAGTGATTGTAACACCTCCTACACAACGTTTCTTCGACCAGTTTTGTGACAGGAGAACGAGCTCCTGCAAAAGAATCACTTTTACAAATCGGTAGGCCCATACTGATCGTTTCACTTTTATTACACGATTCCATTCAATCAATTGTTATTTGTAAAGCTCACCGGTTGATATTTTAACAACCCATAATATATGATACAAAAATGACTTCCTTTGCTTACTTTCAATTAAAATTTCACACATGCGGTTTTGCGTTTTTCTTTGGTTCTTTTCCTCAATTCATATGGAATCAATTTTTCTTCCTTTCGAATATTACCCATTGTGTTCATGCGCTTAAAATGGTTTTTTGAGTTACATTTAATGAATCCTCCAGTTATTAGTAGAGCATCATCGTCTTCATCTAATAATGCTTGCAAATCCGTATCTTCAAATATTTTGGGTATGGCATACCACGTTCTTTATCATTCACATCAAAATCACAACTTTTGAATCGTTGAAATTACTTTCTGCAATTAAATTCATGTAAAGCATGTTCATCATAAGCTTCGACAAGAATTCGATGACTTATAGCAGCAGTATTCTTGCAATGAAACTATTACATAACAACAAACCTCCCCGCAAATCAAATAATTCTGGTACAAGTGGTTAGTATTTAATTTTATAAACTATTATTTCAATTAAAGCTCTAATTATTATATATACGGAAATTTCAAGCCTATTGGCTAGATGGGCTAATCACTTATATAATAACATTCAAATTATGGCCGTGTTAAAAATTTTACTGCATTATTAGTTTAAATTATGGAATTTAGTACGACCATTATATATTAATGAAGATGTTCTTATATGAAACAATTTGTGCTAATTTCATTGTCAGTAAAACAAATTTATAAGAAATTCGATTCTGGCAAAGATTCAACCGCTCTCATATATGTTAAGTCAAAATCTTTTAGGTGGTGTGGCTACTTTTAAATAACAAGAAATGTGATTCGGCCCAAATAGGTAACAGCCAATTTTTCAAATTCTGCGGTTGAGCAAGTTACCATTGAAGAACATTTTAAAATATTTTCTATTTTGTGGTTTTATTTAACACATGTTTCGTAAATAAATGTTTCCTATTGCATATTTAACACTTGAAGATAAACAAAACCAAATATAATCGAAGAAAATTTGGATTCGCAGGATGATCAGTCTGAGCAATTATCAACTGATTAACATATGGAAAATTCTTCCAAGTGCATAAATGTATACGCGTTGAAAATGTAATAAATGTTGCCGAAAAAGACAAGACAAGATGTTGAAAGTGACATGGTTCATATATTAAAAAAGAAGTTATTTAAAAATGTTACAGAATTTCTGCGTTGATAACCTAACAGGACATGAGAACTGAAATACAGAAAATCAAAATCGACATTGAAATGTCCATACAAAAAGTGCAATTGGAACTACAAAAAAAAGAAATTAAAATTAAAGAGGATGAACTGGAATTAAAAAGGCACAAATTGAAATGAAAGAGAAGTCGAGAATAAAAGAAATCGAAAAAGAAGAGAGAATTGCAAGATATGAGCTTGAACTAAAATTTACTAAAGGTACAAACAATTAGAATTAATATAATTTCTTTAAAAAAATTTATTTATATGTTTTGAATTATGTTAACGAATTATTTTGTATTATTTTTATTTTTATCTTATTAAAAACGTTAATTTAATGACTGAATTGTCATTATTCATTATGATTATCACATGTTTGTCATGATTTGATATATAGAGCCTTTCTTTTAATATCTCCTGCAAACAATTCTTCATATGAATATAGCAAAACAATAACAAAAGTGACACCCATGCTTACCAACATTGCAAACAAAAAAAAAATTACAGACAAAGGAACCACCTGAGGTGTCGTACTCCGAATCCAATGAAATTTTACCAGGTTGTAGTACTCATCAAAGTATAGAAAAAAGTTAATTTTTTTTTCCCCAATTTCACTTTTAAGGGGGTAACGATCCCTCCGAAGGACACATCATTATTTACTAATTAATTATAAACAATGTATTATTTATATGTAAATGTATTTTAAGAGCTTTAAAAATCATCGGAATTTATGAAAACTGTTAAAAATTGATAAAAAAAATATAAAAAGTATGTGATCGATATTTTAAGACAGACAGTATTTTTACTATTTTGGGAATCTCAATTGCCAAACTCATATCAGTTTTAGATTCTTCCAACCAAAGTACCTCAGATACAATCATAAAAATGAAAATGTTACGTTCAAAAATATTGAACATATGAAACACAATGTCATAAAAATCTACATAACTTTATAACTGGTAGCCCTATATTAAAAAGTTAAGGCTCAACTTAAAGGCGAAGAAATTCTCCATCGACTTTATTTAAAGTAATTTTTAAAAAAACTTGCTTCTGACAAAGTTATATGCATAAGTTCACATTTTTTTTCACAATTTTTCAAAATTAGTAACTTTTAATACACCCTGTGACCAAATCCAATTAATTTTTAAGAATTGTTTTTTGTGAAATGAAGCATACTTTAGATAGGTATTATTTCCAATTTCAAAAATTATTGTGGCACTTCGGGATCAAAAGTCATATATTTTTATAAAAGGGCTTGATGCCTCCTTTAAAATTAAATTAAGTAAAACAGTGTTATATGTTCATGAGTACTGCAATCTGGCAAAATTTCATTGGAATCGGCTAGAACACTTCAGCTGGTCCTCATATGTGAGTCAATATTACCATTGCCACTCCGTGGCATATTTGGTCCCGTCAAAGAACAGAATGGTTGGAGGCGAAGATACAATTTTGAATTAGACAAGTTGTACGGTCAACCAAATATTATCAAAACAATCAAGATCAATAGATTGAGATGGCTTGGACATGTAGAACGCATGGAGGAGGAGCGTGTGCCGAAAAAACTGTTAAATAGTAAACCAGAGGGTAGAAGGAGAGCCGGAAGACCTAAGGCGAGATGGCAGTAAACTGTGATATAAAGATCCTAAAAATTCGGTATTGGAAGACATTAACTGCGGATAGGTCAGGTTGGAAAAGCGTGTTGGAGAAGGCTAAAACCGCACCCGGGTTGTAACGCCATGGAGTAAGTAAGTAAGTAAGTTTGAGATGGGGCCCAAAACATTAATTAAGATATACTTATCTATAATTTTGAAACAAATAGTAAGCTAACAGTGAACAGTTTTTTTCATTACTCCTGTGGAATAAATGTGTTCAAGACTTAAACTTAAAGTTGGAATTATATGATTAGTTCCTATGGAAATTCTGGTAAATCTATAGCCTCGTCAGTTTTTCAGACCATAATCTTCCTCGAATTTTGGTTATTATTTATTTTATTGAACAGTTCATACGAAAATTCTAGAAATTCGATGTCCTGGTTTTCCATACCAGGATCTTGGAATTTGGTTATTTAACCATTATTAAGCCGATTGTAATTAAATGTTGTATCTATGTATTTTAAAGCCAATTGTTTTACTTGTTAGTTTAATACAATATTTAAAGAGAGAAAATGAAAATTAATATATAAAAACAAGTCAGTAATAATAGTAAGTAGGTAATTAAGTAAGTAAGAAGTAAGATAATATAAATTAATGCTTTGGAAAAAATTAATGAGGATAAAGAGATTGATTATTAAGAATGGATGATAAAATAAAAAAAAATTGGAGATAGAAGAGAAATAATAATGGAAAGTAGCCAGAACAAAAAATATTAATAATAGTATAGAGAATAAAACAATATGTGAATTAAAAATATAATTTTATAAAATGTATATTAAGAAGAAAAACAATAGAAAGAAAACTATCATTTCCAGCAATAATTTTCATCAAATCATCATGTACACTGTATCTATTTTTCCGATAACAAAATTCCTGGCAGTATCTTTTGAAAGCTGTGGGCTATTGATTTTCCAGACTTTTCATAAGAACTGGTTACAATCGCAAATTGAATCTACATACGACATATTATTAATATCGGTTGAAAAATAACCAAATAACCAAATTCCACGAAGGTGGAGTGAAAAATTGTTTAGTTTATCAATAGTCCCACTTTTAACGTACATATGAAATATTTTATCAAAATCGTTTAAGAAATGACCATAATTTACTAAATTCCAAGAAACTATTGTCAATCAAGAAAGAAATCTATATTTAAAAGTACTCATATTAAATCATTTTAAAGGCAATAACATCAATGTGAATTCCAAGGTAACCATTTAGATATTTGCAATCGCCAAACTGACATCATTTTTAGACACCTCGTACTCTAAAACATCAAATTTGCATCATAAAAATGAAAATTTGATGTTATAAAATATTATGGTTACAAAACACCTAGTTATAAAATTATCCATAACTTTATCACTTGTCACCCGATATTAAAATATTTTAGATTAAATAAAAGGTGAAGAATTTCTTCATTGACTTTATTAAGTATACATTTTTCAAAAACCTTTTCCTTAAAAAGTTATTTTTATTAATTTACATTTATACAATTAATTTAAACAAATCTACATAAATTTGTAAAATCAGCTTTCGTATTAACTCACGGTAGTTTAAATAAATTCTAAGATTTATTACGATTATATTTACAAATTGTTTTCTTGAAAATCGAAATTAACTAAATAATAATTATGAGCAGATATTTTCTAAGAAAAAAAAACTGTGACAAACAATTACAACCTTTAACGGAATATTTGCATCACTAAATGAAACAAATATAATATTAAATGTACATTTTTGTTTCAGTAGAAGAATGAATGCTTAAAAGTTATACACATTATTTCCATATAAAAATACAATAAGTTTTAATTCCACTATTGATTAAAAAAATAACAAAATATATAATATTTTCAAATATAGGCCAAATATTTTGAATATAATAGAACATATTTTTAAATTTCACGTATATTATATAATTTTCTTCTTATTAAATTAAATACTATTTTATTACAATTAATTAAAATTAATTTCATCAATAAATGCATTTGTTGTTTTTCACAGAAAAAAGACAGGGCCGACAATAAAATATGAATTTATATTCTTAAAGTATTTTTTGTTTTAATAAAAAATATCATTATCACATATTATGCAATAGAATAATCCTTTTTGGGAACATTCGTACTCTTCTAATTAATGTATTCCAATTAAATGTACAATTAAATTAAATGACGGCAGAGAGAAATTAATATAGGCCAATGAAGAACAAAATACTTCTAAAATATGATTGACTTTGCGTTGTCCGAAAAATAGACTAATATTAATTGGTCACACATTTCACAGTCGATTCGAACCGATTATGTCGTAATATTACCACCACAAAGCAATTTATAGTTTTCATTTTGCATTACTTAATGACTGGTAGTGATGTCGTATATTTTTCTTAATTTATTACTTTTTTTTGCCTAGTACGGTTCTGTTTGAATATTTACTAAACGAATGAATTTAATATAATTAATTTCGTTATATACTTTTTATATCACACAATATTTGTATTCCTTTTCATATTGTAATAAAATATTAGAAAAATATAAATAACATTTGTTTTATAAAAGTCCTTAAACAATTTAAATAGTTTTAGTTATTGGTTAGAAACAGACGTGTGGATATAAAATACATAACAAACAAAATCTGGTTGGTTATTTTGGATTTTTATTAGAGAAATTGTCAGCGATGAAAATCTTAGCACCAATTTTATTTTCATTAAAAATGTCTGGTTTGTCATTTTATGAAAATAAACCAATAATTAAAAGAATAAATTTTTTAATTAATAGTTTTTGGATAAATTCAATGTTAATATTTGTTGTTGGATTGGTAAGTGTAAAATTTCGGTCGTCGCTGGTAATGATATCAAATTTTATTCATTTTCATGTGATCATAATAAAAATTGTATTTAAATGTTCTATTTTTGCAGACTATTTATTTATTGGAAAATATTAATGATATTTCAAAAGTATTTAAAGAATTTATATTTGTAGTTGCTTTTCCTTTTTATATGATAAAAGCAATGATTTACAATACAAATAAAAAGAAATATGCAATATTATTAAATCGTTTACAATCATGTGCTGACAGAGGTAAGTAAATTGTTTCCTTACATACCGACATAAATCCGAGTACCACACAGTTGAAAATTTTGGACTATTCTTTAAACTATTTTTAAGGTTACATATTGGTTCACGCCGAAATTTGATTAAAAAGTAAACCCTAGAAAGTTTTAAAATAATAATCAAAATTTCGTTTTTTTAAAAGTACCGAGGGTTTAAAATACCGAAATAAACTCAAGTTTGACATATACAAGTGGTGTGCCGTGTTTTATCAATGTGATTTTAAAATACATTAACACAATTTTGTAAACGTAATTTTGTAATATTTTCTATTTTCGGTTGCTTAAAGGTGTTTTAATCGTCGATGATTTAAAATACAATTTTAATCCTTAAATAATAATATTATTATTTAAAAATAATACCGATATAGTTTACAATCTTGTACAAATATAAATTTAGTTTGAAAATTAATCTCAAATGGTTTAAAAATCGACGTTGTGTTTATTATTTAATATATTTTAGTTTATAAAAATCCTGTAAACTAATTTTGGTTTATGGATTGGTCCAAAATTTTCAACCGTGCATATATTAATATACAAACCAAATTTATTGTGTAAACTAAATGTTTTATGCAAAAATGGATACAGACAAATGTTGTTCAGTTTCGAGATTGATGAAAGAAAGATTATGGCATTGCATGGTTGATTTGTCCATAATATTCATCACTAAGGTCATTGGCAGTTTATCAAATGTTTTATACAGCATCTGTTCGTAATTGAAGACATCATGTTTTATAATAAGTTACTGCTATGGTTTTTGGACCATTATTCTCACTTACAGTGTTTAAAATTATTTCTTTGGAATTATGAATTTTTTCAGTTAAAATTTCTTCAATTGTTATGTCATAAATACCAAAGTTCCATGATCACTCAGTAGAAATATAGCGGGTTCAATTCTCGCTATTTATATGGGAAATTTTGCGGTATTTTAATACTGAAATTTTTCTGCTACATATGTTCGTTTATAGAATAAAAAGAAAAATGGATATCTTTGAAAATATGGTGTTTTACGCTACTCAAAGATTAACAATACTCAAATAAAAATAATAGAATTATGAAAACATCTATCTTTCGTGAAATGCAGTACAATTGGTGAATTGTTAAATGCTTCCATGCAAAGTAATTTACCAACTTGGCTGTAATGAATATTTATATTTAGCTCCACTTGAAGTAAGATGACTTGTTACAGTTCCATGAATCTTATTAAAGATTTCTTGATAACTTTCAAGAAAACAGTCACTTTTAGGATGTTTTCAAAGGTAATCGTTGCGTTTCTGGTCGGCCTGGATATTCATCAACAACCACAGTTTCCTAGCCTTCTTTGAATCGTCGATGCCACTCTAAAACTTATGTTTTGGATAAACGATTTTAACCATGATCTATTTTAAACATTTAAACGTTTTGGTATTGTTTTTACCATTAGAACAAAATGTAATTACATTATCATAACCTCCAAGTTATAATTCTCCAAAAAATGCTTGTGGTATCTCTTGTGAAATGGAATTATACAGTTAATTAAATACAACTGAAATTAATTATTAAATATATCGCCATGACCTATAGTGACAACCAGACGTTAAGAACTATACCCTTGACCTTTTGACAGATGCCTCCTTGTTCCTCATTGATCCAGAGCCGACGTATTCCTTCTACTGGCTAATATGTTGGCACCATCTGGTAGACGATCCGCCTACATCGGCCCTGAGCTTTGCTTATTTGTCAGCGGCAGGTGGGTTCAGCGTTACGTTACCGACTTGATGTAGATGTAGAATTTGGTCTTGTATGGAGCCAATGTGGCAACGGTCGACAGGCAAAAAAATAGGGTTGTTGCTCAGTCCAGCTACTGCTGCATTGCTGGGCTTACCCAGGAACAAATTTAGAATGGTGAAATCATTCAATTGTTTACCTGCATTGATTTGCCCGAATTTTACTGCTCCCAACTTATTCTTAATACACAATTTAAAAAAAAAAATCCTTAAAACGTTTCTGAAATACTCTTGATTCTTGAAACAACAGTTTCTAAGTTTAATTATGTCTCATATGGTTTGTCGCATGGATATTTTTAAATAGTTACAATTGTATAAGGTCTTGAAAATGTCCATTATCGTTGTAAGTTTTATTTGATTGCTTGTTTGATTCCTTTGAGTCTTTAATATTATTTTTTTACAAAAAATTATTAAGAAATACAATATTTACGTTTCTCTGAAATTAATGTATATTTATTGTATTATTTTAGATATCAAATTTTATTGGAAAATTGAAGAAAGATGTCGTTATTTTGTAAAAATATTTTTTCCACCAATGTATTTAGCTGTAATTGTGTTAACATTTTATCCATTGTTATATGTATTTTATAAACATTCAATTGGTGAATTATTAAATAGCGATTGGATACATCCAATTCCATTATCGTAAGTTATTTTCCATATAAAGTATATTGAATTTGTAGATTGTTTCCGTTATAATAGTCGATATCACTCACATTAATTTTGCATAATTATTAAATCATGTTTGTGTATGAAAAGAGATTAACAATATGGGTCATATAGTAAGTCTTATGCTGTATCGAAGTAACTAATGATAATGCGGAAAAATGTCTGGGTAATACGCGGAGTGGAGTAAGACTTCCACCAACTGAATATAACGAATCTCTAAAAGTTTTCAGATATATACGTTGACCGTCGACCGTATATAGTCGTGGTAGGGAAACATTGTTGACTGTAACAAATTGATACAAAAGCAAGAAAGGCGGAAAACACGTTTTTTTTCAATTCATCTTGTAAACATTTTCTATCACTTTGAAATGTTCCCATTGAATTTAAAAGTCTGCTAACGAGCGATTGGGCAATAATTAAAGAATTTTACTCTAATTTTCAATTCGTTTCAAATCATCGTTTTCGAAACTTTCGATTGAGCGATATTCTTTGTCTATGAGATTGAAATCATCAGTTTTGAAATAATCACTTTTGAATCGATTAACAGCTGTGTGTGTGGACAAGTGATTTTAATTTAATTATAGTATTCCGAGACAATATAATCTACATAACCAGAACACTATAATCAAATTACAATCGCTTGTCCATAATCAGCTGTTAGCACCCAGATATATTAACTTATTTAAATATTCATTGTTTGCAAGCAGATATCTGAACGACAGAGCACCAAATTTTGAAAACACGGTAGACTTCGCTTTCAAGGAATCACAAATGTGGCCATAATCAGTTGTTCATGATTTAAAATATCTTTGTGCCTACAAAACTTTGGTACAAATTATCACTTTCCTAACGATTAAATAAGTACATATCGGAATAATGCTTTAAAGAAAACCATTTACTAATTAATTATAAACAATGTATTATTTATATGTAAATGCATGCTTTAAAAATTATCGGAATTTATGAAAACAGCAGTAAATGGATGAAAGTTTGATAAAAAAAAAATAAAAATTTTTTAAGACAGACTGTATTTTCACTTTTTTGGGTAGCTCAATTGCCAAACTGATATCACTGTTGGATTCTTCCAACCAAAGTACTCAGATGCAATCATAAAAATCAAAATTTTACGTCCAAAAATATTGAACATATGAAACACTCTGTTATAAAAATATACATAACTTCATAACTGGAGACCCGATATTAAATAATTATGGCTCAAATGAAAGGTGAAGAATTTCTCCATCGAATTTATTAAAAAAAACTTGCTCCTGACAAAGTTATAAGCAAAAATTCACATTTTTTTTCTCAATTTTTCAAAATTAGTTACTTTTGATACGCCCTGTGACCAAATTCAATTAATTTTTAAGAATTTGAAATCATGCACACTTTAGATAGTTATTATTTCCAACTTCAAAAATTATTGTGGCATTTCGGGATCAAAAGTTATAGATTTTTATTAAATGTCATGTTTTGTAGTCCTTCGGAGAGATCGTTACCCCCTTAAAAGTGAAATTGGGGAAAAAAATATAAACTTTGTTCTATACTTTGGTGAGTACTACAACCTGGCAAAATTTCATTGGATTCGGAGTACGACATCTCGGGTAGTTCCCTTGTCAGATGACTAAACCATGTAATTACGAAATACACCAAGCAATAATTCAAAAATTTTAAAGTTGTGTGGCTTACTGGTTGATTTAAAAAATAATAAAGTTTATTTACAAAATAATTGTTTCACGTTATTTCGTGCAACTTGCACACATAATTTACGTTAAAATTTTGTACGGTTAGTTACAATGTGATGATATTCAATGGAAATAATCTTACAAAATTGAATTTCCACAGAATTACATATTTAATATTTTAAACAAAATTCTAATTTTAATATTTTATTCAATATTGTATGCTTTATTTTTGGGTAATACAACAATTGTTACAGACTATTTAAAGATCCAATCAAATCACCTGCATATGAAATAACTTATGTCATCGTTGAATTTGGATTGATTGCAATTTTATTGATTTCGACATCATTAGATTCATTATTTTTGGGTGTTGGAATTTATATAGCGGCCGGTTATAAAGAAATACAAAAACTAATATTAAATATTGATGAAAATGTGGATAGAACAATTTTGAAGGAAAATAAACAAATCGATTTTAACGAAAGTAACAAGTTCTTTGTCGCAATGAATGAATGTATTCAATTACAAAATAATATGTTAGAGTAAGTAAAATAATTAGAATAATAATGAAATTTAATAATTTTTATATTATTTTCTAAATTATATTTATAATTAATTAATACTATGTCAGATGTCAAAATATTTTCCAAAATATTAATGAAGGAATAATATTTGCAACAATGTTTCAAACATTATTAATGTTATGTTCAATTTTATTACAACTTTCTAAAATGGTAATGTAAAGATTGTGATCCATATTGTGACCTTTAGGATTGAAAATTGTATACGAACTTTTTTTAATTTTGTCAAAGTTGGGTATGAGAATTAAAAACATATTTAATTTTATTTAAACAAAAAAAAACATGTTTCATTCAAAGTTTTATACAACAGATCAGAAGCAGGTTCATTTGAACTGATGCAATTTTTGCAATGTGTGCGTACAAACTGAACATCTCTGCAAGATGCACTGACAGAAACAAATGAATGGATCTGAAGGTGATTAAATGAACGAATTAAATAATCAAAGTATTAACCAATTATCTATGACTTTTTCAATATTTATCGCAAATAATGAATTCCACATTAATAGAACTATTCGCCTTTCGAGCCCAATCTTATTTATCTTTTCGATTTTTAGACAGAAGCTTCCCTAATCGACATTTCGAATGCACATGTGTACAAATATTCGATGAGAACTAGTTGCAAGTAATTTTTTTAATATGTTAGTTTTTATTCCAGTTGAAGAAAATTCCTGATGTTTACTATCGTTATTTTGATCCCTTAACTTTCTTTTTAACAAAAACTTTTATTATATTGTATTTTGCACATGGTGATTTGAAAGCAACCTATTTTTATTTTTTTTACTATAGTATAATGAATCATCCTCTTTACATCGCGCAAAAGTACTTTTGGCGACACTCTAACTTCGTTTACAAATATAGTTTGAAAACTGACGTGTGAGTTAATGTTAAAATTGTATTAAAATGGAATATATTGATATTTTTGAGTTGTTTATATTATTATTATATTTAATATTCCATAGTTGACACAACATGACAGACTAATATAAGCTAAAAGAAGTTTTTGAAAATATTTGATTCATTTCATAATTACTTTATATATCATCTTGTTCATATCATAAAGCCTAAAGGTCAATCTGGATCGCCTTTTAGATTGCACAAAATAAAACATTCGATTGATTTCATTTCTATTTCTATAGAAAAATCTTGAATTTAATATTATTGCATTTTTTGCAACACAATTCATTTTATTTATGTACTCTTATGTTGGGAGTATTATTACAACTGAAGGATCGAATATTGCTGTAGCAGCTTACAATGGATTGTGGTATCGACGATTATCAAAACAAAGAAAATACTATTTACAATTGATTCAATTTTCACAAAGATCTCGTTATTTAACAGGATTTCGATTTATTGATTGTTCTATGGAAACCTATTCTTGGGTATATAAAAAATATAATTAAAATATAGCGAAAAACATTTTATTGTCATTTACTTTCTAATTTTAATGTATAGATTCTAAAAGCATCTTTTTCAACACTAGCAATTTTACAGAATATTGAAGGACGTAGTAATGGCAATTAAATTATTAAACAACAAATAATTATATGAAAATAAAAATGTGTATGAATTATAAATTAAATTAAATAACTCGCACGAATTTAAATTTTAGCACAAACAATTTAATTTATTGATTTTTATTTAATTCACGGTATGATTTGTTATTCAATATGAAATTTTATGCAAAATATAATCACTTGAAACACTGTAACCTGCAGCAGAAGAAAGCATTATCATGTAGAAATAAAGACAACTATATTGCCGATATTCGTAAATGTATGATTTTGACTGATCCACTAAAAGCTTCTTATTGTCTCAAAAATAGTCTTCGGTGAAAAGACTTTTTAAAAATTTGTTGGAAATGGATATGTCTATGTAGGATAGATATTGGTTTGTATTGGTAATGATGATTTGTGTAATTACGTAACACCTTCCGAGATCTTTCACACAACCCAGAATATTCCCAATTGTATTACTCAAGTTTCGAGTATAATTTATATGATTATCTTGAAATTTTGGACTTTTACTTTTAATGGTAAGTTACTCGTACAAGTATTTATAAAAGTATGTTTTGTAGTCTAAGTGAATACATACTCCACTCCTAAATAAAATGTAATACAAAACTCACAATATATGGCAATAAATCAAAATCCGAATCGAGAAAACAACATTTATTTCAATTCAAACCCTATTTGGCTCATTACGACTAACCCTCAAATGTTTTTTGTTGTTTTTATATATATAATAAGGATAGTATTTTTTTAACAGTCAAATTTTAATAAGACATTGATTTTCAAAGATGTTTATGATCAGAACAGAATTATTATTATGCTTTAATTGCTTTAATTTGTAATCGTGTGGATACAATTTCACTTTTTGGTTAATAAAAAAAGGGAAAGGAACATTACATTAAGTGTAGTATTTGTAGTCGATGGATAGATGACCGGTATGCAAATGCTTCCAGATTTATGAAAATTTTTAATTATTTCTTATTTGTATGGCATCGACAAGATAACCTTTTGAGCTGTACTATCCTAATTAAAATGTAATTTTGGCCAGGCTATTGTACTTTTCGAATTAGAAAAAACTTTTTACCTCCAATTTATGTTTATCTGTAATAAATTTTTTTCTTTATTTTCTTCAAGTTTATATTTTATATATAGTCATTTTCATCAGTATGTGTCGGCGGCAACTGCTAAGCTTTTGGTCAAAGGTGCGGCCGGTTCAGTGATTTTCAATTTCAGGTATATGTTTACAAACAATTCTTATGTAAATAAGTTAATATATCTCGGTGTGGTCATCTTATTAAATACCAAAAATTTTAATTTATTTATATTGCTCCGGTAGTGTAGATCAATGTATTGGTTATTTAAAAAAAAATATATATATACGAGAAACGACGGACATAACCCCTACACACTCTGCTTTGCTTTACTTCATTTGATATTGGTTAACAAAACCTCACTTTTTAGTATGATTCATAATGAAAAAATAAAAGAGCTCAGGCAGTTGGAATTTAAAGTTTGAATGCCATGGGTAAGAGTCAAAAAGAAGAAAAATGCGTACAACATGAATCGACTGAACACAACATTCAAAATCGTTGAATGGTTTACAATTCATTACATACAAGGCATAGCAACCCAAAATGCAAAAAAACGTGGGTTAATCCAGACCGACCATCAACATCGACTACAAAACGTAACATTCATGAAAGTAAGGTTATGTGTTGTGAATTTTGTAGGATCTGAAAGGAGTGGTGTACTATTATCTGCTAAGACAAAATGAAACTATTACTGATGTACCTTACCAACGACTAATGATTGATTTAAACCATGTGCTAAATTCGAATCATCCAATACCAGCCAACAAAAACCGTAATGTGATTTTGATGCACAATAACGTCCGACCACATGTTGAAAAACTAGTAAAAAATAAGTTGGAAGAACTTAAATGGAAAATTTTAGCGCATGTTACCTATTCACCAAACTGTGCACCATCGGATTACCACTTGTTTCGATCAATGCAAAGCGTTCTTCAATATCTGTCAGTATTTCACAACTTTATATGAAATCAAAAAATGGCTTGATTTTTCTACCGCAGAATTCACAAATTACTCGAAAATCGGTCAAAAGTAGTAACAATCGATGGAAAATATTTTGATCGAAATAAAATTTATCCCAGAAATAACAAAAAAGAATCCCTCAAAACTAAGTTAAACATCCAATATTTAAATAAAGAAAAAAAATTGAAAATTTTATAAAAAATAAAAAACAAATTTTTTTTGTAAGGTAAAACTGTTGAAAATTTTCCTAAATATTCATTGTATTATAAAATGTGTAATATTGACACGTGCTTTGACAGGTAAATAATCTTTAACCACCTTTCCAAATATTATTATTTTAAAAAAGTTATTTCCATACTAATTTAAAATATTTAAAATACCAACGAAAAATACTGTAAATTATTCAAATAATTATTTTAATATTATTTCCTGAATATTATTGGACGTCAATTTTGGACCACCATAAATTAAAATCCGATATCATACACATATTCTGTGTTGATGTTTATACATATTGATTAGCTTTTGTATTTCAGTTTAATTGACATCATTTTATATTGTAATTCCCCGTATACCCAAAAATACAAATATAGACTCCAAGGTACATTTTGATTTTCACATTTATGGATTTTCCCATTGCAGCCTTTATTTCCGCCTATTATTTATTTATTCCAGTATTTATAATTAATGGCCTACATTTTCAGAATCAAATGCCAGAGGTGCTTCTCGTTTTTAACTTCGAAGCTATTCTAGTGTTATAACATGTTAACTAAAATAATGTCACAAATTCAAATTATGTTATTCTAACAATTATCATGGGTACGTTGTACTCGAAATCGAAAACCAATATATAATATGTTAAAAGTAATATTTCTAGGGGCTAAATTTTGGTTTTTACAGCTTGAATTCAAGGTGGAGGAATAATGAAAATTTGTCGTAACTTTTGCAATTCATAATCAATTTTACTCAAAATTTAATCGTGGTATGTTTTGTAAAAGAAATGTTTTCCAAATATTAAAAATGACAGAAATTAATCACGTTATTGAAATTACAGAAATTACAATTTCATGTAAATCCGTTGACAGGCTAAAAAGTAAAGGGTCAAAAGTAAGTATACATTTTTCAAAAACCTGTTCCTTATAAAGTTATTTTATTTGTATTAATTTATACATTTTTACAATTAATTTAAACACAAAAATCTACAGAAATTTGTAAAATCAGCTTTCGTATTAACTCACGGTAGTTTAAATAAATTCTAAGTGTTATTACGATTATATTTACAAATTGTTTTCTTGAAAATCGAAAATAAATAAATAATAATTATGCGCAAAACAATTATTAAATGTACATTTTTGTTTCAGTAGAAGAATGAATGCTCAAAAATTATAAACATTATTTCCATACAAAAATACAATAAGTTTTAATTCCACTATTGATTAAAAAATAACATAAAACTAATAAATTTTCAAATATAGGCCAAATATTTTCAATATAATAGAACATATTTTTAAATTTCACGTATATTATATAATTTTCTTCTTATTAAATTAAATACTAATATATTTCATTACCATTAATTTTAATTTCACCAATAATGAATGCACTTGTTGTTTTTCACAGAAAAAAAACAGGACCGTCTGGGACCGACAATAAAATATGAATTTATATTCTTAAAGTATTTTTTGTTTTAATAAAAAATATCATTATCACATATTATGCAATAGAATAATACTTTTTGGGAACATTTGTACCCTTCTAATTAATGTATTCCAATGAAATGAAGAATTAAATAAAATGACGGCAGAGAGAAATTAATATAGGCCAATGAAGAACAAAATACTTCTAAAATATGATTGGCTTTGCGTTTTCCGAAAAATAGTCTATTATTAATTGTTCACATATTTCACAGTCGATTTGAACCGATTATGTCATAATATTACCACCACAAAGCAATATATCAAGCAATCTATAGTTTTATTTTGCATTACTTCTTACCCGGTAGTGATTTCGTTTATTTTTTCTTATTTATTACTTTTTTTTTTCCCTAGTTCGGTTCTGTTTGAATATTTATTAAACGAATGAATTTTATATAATTAATTTCGTTATATACTTTTTATATCACACTATATTTGTATTCCTTTTTATTTGTATTGTAATATAATATTTGTCTTATAAAAGTCCTTAAACAATTTAAATAGTTTTAGTTATTGGTTGGAAACAGACGTGTGGAAATAAAATACATAAAAATACAAAATCTGGTTGGTTATTTTGGATTTTTATTAGAGAAATTGTCAGCGATGAAAATCTTAGCACCAATTTTATTTTCATTAAAAATGTCTGGTTTATCATTTTATGAAAATAAACCAATAATTAAACGAATAAATTTTTTAATTAATAGTTTTTGGATAAATTCAATGTTAATATTTATTGTTGGATTGGTAAGTGTAAAATTACGGTCGTCGCTGGCAATGATATCAAATTTTATTTATTTTCATGTGATCATAATAAAAATTGTATTTAAATGTTCTATTATTGTAGACTATTTATTTATTGGAAAATATTAATGATATTTCAAAGGTATTTAAAGAATTTGTATTTGCAGCTGGTTTTCCTTTTTATATAATAAAAGCCATTATTTATAATACTAATAAAAAGAAATATGCAATATTATTAAATCGTTTACAATCATGTGCTGACAGAGGTAAGTAAAACTATTTCTTTACATACCCACATAAATACGAGTACCATATGTTAATATACCAACCAAATTTATTGTGTAAACTACTTGTTTTGTGCAAAAATTGTTACGGACAAATGTTGTTCATGGTAGATTTGTCCATTATATACATCACTAAAACGTCATAGGGAAGGTTTTATACACCATCTGTCCGTAAAATAAATATATTGTATTGCGAAATATAAGCAAATTAATTTCTTTTTAAACAAAAGTAATTTTATTTTTTCGAAATAATCTTCCTCAACTGAAATTCATCGATTTGTATGTTTTGTGAACATAGCGTATCAAATGAATTTCGTTGAAATGTTATTGGCGGGTAGTTGACTGTTAAATAATTTCAATTGCAACCTGGTTTTGTTTATCAATTTTTAGATGAACTAAAAGGCAAAAATTACATTTTTTCTCTGAGTCTACGCGAGTAATTTAAACATTTAAATCCTGAGCAACCCAAGATTTTACTTATAGTCACATACAGTTGGTTCAGAGAAAAAAAATGTATTTTCTATTTTTTAGTTCGTGTTTTTAAAACTTTGTTTTTCTCTATATTATTGTTATTATTATTATAGCTCATATATTGCTCCAAGTGGAGTTTATGGCATCTTATGAACATTTATTACAGCCAAGTTGGTAAATTACTCCGCATGGGAGAATTTATAACAATTTATCAATTGTACTGCAATTAACGAAAGATTGATGTTTTCATGGTTCTATTATAATATTTTTTTGTGTGTGCAGCCATTTTCTCTGTAATTATTATTTTATTTTAAAATATTCGTGAACTGAATTTGAAGGGAAATTTTGAAAAATTTAAAAAATACTTAACTTTTAGACTCAAAAACACCATTATTTGATAAAATTTAATTATTTTATATTTTCAAAATATATTTCAAATATTTCATAAGTATTGTATAATCTTATAACTTATGTTACAGAATATAAAATCTAGCAGAAATACCACTTCATATATATGATTTACTTATATTTATTTCCGGCTGACTCCCATGAATGCCAATGTTTTAAATACACAAATTATAACTTTGTATGTATTTATATATTGAATGTATTTACGATATTTATAGACTACATTTAAGGTAAAGGCAGAATGTTCAGTATTCGTTTCATCAAGTGAAAATTTCTTCCCACAATACTATATGAAAGAAACGTTGAATCTGTCAATTAAATCTGTAAAAAAATACGCAGTGACAATCAAAAAATATATATTTCTATTGTTTGAGTGAAATAATTTAGTAATTATAAAAAGAATAACTTAATAATTCTATTCTGTCTCCTACTTTAGTTTAGATTATATTTTTGTATGTGCCAGTGTGTGATATAAATAAATTTTACAATACTGCTGAGTTATTATGTGTATTTACAACGTTGTCATTCATGGGAGTCAGTCGAAAATAAATATAAGTAAAGCATTTATATGAAGTAGTATTTCTGATTGTGTATTCTGTGGTTATATTCATACATAACAAATGTTTACACCCATTGAAATTTCATTGCACAAAACCTATTTTTGATTATCAATTGTCCGTACGAAAGTGATGTCGCATCTAAATCTTGTCACAGGGAATTTTGTTTAAAAAATATTTGTGAAATTTATTTAGTGGAACTCAACAAATTTTATTAAGAAATATTTACATTTCTCTGAAATTAATGTAATTTTATTATTTTAGATACAAAATTTTATTGGAAAATTGAACAAAAATGTCGATATTTTGTAAAAATATTTTTTTCAGCTATGTATTTAACTGTAGTTATATTAACATTTTATCCATTGTTATATGTATTTTATAAACATTCAATTGGTGAATTATTAAATAGCGATTGGATACATCCGATTCCATTATCGTAAGTTATTTTCCATAAAGTATATTGAATTTGTAAATGGTTTTCGTTATAATAGTCGATATCACTCACACTCATTTTGTATAATTATTAAATCATGTTTGTGTATTAAAAGAGATTAACCTGTAAAACTCAGGTTCGTTAAATTTATTATATGTTATCAAATATATAACTATATTAAATCAGTAGCGACTGCGCATCAAACAACATATGAATGAATCATGATACAAACAATCTGCATTTATCGACGAAAATTAATGTTTAATTCATATTAAGTGGGTTCAGCGATATTCATCAATGTACTAAATTAACTTATATTAGGAACCAAAAAACAGTGTACAGTGTTTTTCCCATAAGGTATATTATCTCTATATGGGGTGTGAGGGCGTGTATTGATGCGTATGATCTTAATTGAAAATTCTTTAAGCCTTTTCAACTTTTTCCTTTTAATATTCAATTTTTACAATTTTTAATTTCTTTATTTTTAATTTAAAGTTATAAAATATTACACTAGTTTTTATTTCAAAAGTTAACAGCGTTCTAATAATTTTTAATATTGGAATTACATTAATTCTTGTTTCCCATTATTTATATAAATTATATTTACTATCTAAACTAAATAAACTATACACACGATGCACGTTCAATAAGGCTCGATTGATTTTATTGTATTGTATTGTATTGTTCAATAATAATAATAAAATAATAGTGCAATCGAAAAAAATGTTATCAAAATAATAATAAACAAATGACCGGTATACAATAACATAGTGCTGTGTGTAATGGTTAATTTTATTCCACTGAAAATTACTTAGTAATTATAAATGATAGCTTAATCATGAGTTATGGAAAAACATTTTTTGGGTTGCACATAGGATGAAGGCGAACATCATAGTAGTGGAAATTTAATAAAATGTAGGCCACCCACTTAAAATATAGTTAAACCAATTGACAACAATTGTCGGCAAAAAAGCTGTCCCTAAGGTTATTATATTTAATACAACTTGCCACTATCAAGGACGGTATGAACTTGTAAATTCAGGACTGCAATTATCTCGGTGGATTTGCACTCGGGAATTGCGGTACTACAGACTGCGATCCTAACAAAGGCAATGAATGTGATCTAATTTGTGAACTCAGATGTGACCGATAGGCGTTCCTTGAGGTTTACATCGGGCTAATAACATACGTGGTATGTGGTTAACTGCGGAGATCGAGTCAATCGAGAATGGATTTGGATTTTATTCGCTCTGCGTGTTTAAAGTTTATTTACAAAATAATTGTATCACATTTTTTCGTACACACATAATTTATGTTAAAATTTTGTACGGTTAGTTACAATGTAATGATATTCGATGGAAATAATCTTACAAAATTAAATTTACGCAGAATTACATATTTAATATTTTAAACAAAATTCTAATTTCGATATTTTATTCAATATTGTATACTATATTTTTGGGTAATACAACAATTGTTACAGACTATTTAAAGATCCAATCAAATCACCTGCATATGAAATAACCTATGCCATCGTTGAATTTGGATTGATTGGAATTTTATTGATTTCGACATCATTAGATTCATTATTTTTGGGTGTTGGAATTTATATAGCGGCCGGTTATAAAGAAATACAAAAACTAATATTAAATATTGATAAAAATGTGGATAGAACAATTTTGAAGGAAAATAAACAAATCGATTTTAACGATAGTAACAAGTTCTTTGTCGCAATGAATGAATGTATTCATTTACAAAATAATATGTTAGAGTAAGTAAAATAATTAGAATAATAATGAAATTTAATAAATTTTATATTATTTTCTAAATTATATTTATAATTAATTAATACTATCAGATGTCAAAATATTTTCCAAAATATTAATGAAGGAATAATATTTGCAACAATGTTTCAAACATTATTAATGTTATGTTCAATTTTATTACAACTTTCTAAAATGGTAATGTAAAGATAATGATCCATTGTGACCTTTAGGATTGAGAATTGTATACGAACTTTTTTTGATTTTGTCAAAGTTGAGTATGAAAATTAAAAACATATTTTATTTTATTTAAACAAAGAAAGAACATGTTTCATTCAAAGTTTTATACAACAGAACAGAAGCAGGTTCGTTTGAACTGGTGTAATTTTTGCAAAGAGTGAGTACAAACTGAACATCTCTGCAAGATACACTGACATTTACGTATGGAAATAGTTGTTTGGTCAGTATCTAATATCTTTCGTTGGTTTTCCACTGCCATTGTTGCTGAAGTCGAAATCAACATTTTTGAAACAATCAAAACAATGTTGACAGGTTTTTTTAACCTGTCGCACCAATTTAAATTCTAAACCATTAGTCGAATACTTTCGCGTTTGCCGTTTTCTTCAAATGAAAGAACACCAACAAAACGTGACGTAAATTTTCAATAGCTCTTGCAAAACTATACATTTTCAAAGCAATGCAAATTTGTTTACACTTTCACGTTAATCGACATACTGAATTTTAATGATATATGATTACCCTCCACAACGACATATTTAAATTTATTATTATTGTCACACATACCCATACCCTATTTAATAATTTACATTATAGATTTTTGCTTCCAAAGTGAACATTTCAAATGCATAGACATATTAAAATGTTTCTGAAAATATTTGATTCATTTCATAATTACTTTATATATCATCTTGTTCATATCATAAAGCCTAAAGGTCAATCTGGATCGCCTTTTAGATTGCATAAAATAGAACATTCGATTGATTTCATTTTTATTTCTATAGAAAAATCTCGTATTTAACATTTTTGCATTTTTTGCAACACAATTCATTTTATTTATGTACTCTTATGTTGGGAATATTATTACAACTGAAGGAACGAATATTGCTGTAGCAGCTTACAATGGATTGTGGTATCGACGACTATCAAAACAAAGAAAATACTATTTACAATTGATTCAATTTTCACAAAGATCTCGTTATTTAACAGGATTTCGATTTATTGACTGTTCTATGGAAACCTATTCTTGGGTATATAAAAAATATAATTAAAATACTGCGACGGAAAAGATTTTACTGGAATTTTCTTTATAATTTTATTGTATAGATTCTAAAAGCATCGTTTTCAACACTAGCAATTTTACAGAATATTGAAGGACGCAGTAATGGTAATTAAATTATTAAACAACAAATATGAAATAATTATATGAAAATAAAAATGTGTATGAATTATAAATTAAAATTTGTTGTTTGCTTTGTTGCCTCATTAATGTGTGCAATTTTAAAATATAACTCGAACCAATTTAACTTTTAGCACAAACAGGCTTATTTACCAGGTATAGGAGTATGAAATGAGCCTTTTTTAAAGGAAGAAAAACACATTATTTAGAATAGAAAAATCAAAAATATTTTATTCAAAATAACTTCCATCGCTTTCTACACATTTTAACCACCTTTCAGGCAATTTTCGTATACCACGTCGAAAAAATGGTGTTGCTTTGGACGAAAACCATTCAGATAGCCAATTTTCAACTTCTTCAGATGTTTTGAAGTGCTGTTCTTTCAAAGCATGTCCCATCGATGAAAACAAATGGTAGTCCGAAGGAGCCAAGTCTGGTGAATAAGGCATTATCATGTTGCAAAATTACCTTAACAGATTTTTTCTTTCTTTCTGTCCATTCTGGTCGGTTATCTAATAATGCATGGTTCAAATCGAATATTTGTTGTTGGTAGCGAACCGTATTAACAGTTTCACCAGGTTTCAGAAGTTCATGATACTCTTCTTACCGAATCGTTTTGGTTTTGCAGTCGATGTTGCTGCTTTACCTGGTGTAATCCATGATTTTTTGCGTTTAGGATTCTCAAAATATTCACTTTTCATCACCAGTCACGATTCGATGCAAAAAAGACTTCCTTTTGTATTGTTGAAGGTGCAATTAACAAATGGTTTTTCGATTTTCTTGTTGCCCTTCAGTCAATTCATGTGGAACCCATTTTCCACACTTTTGAATCTTTCCCATTGCTTTTAAACGATTAGAAATTGTTTTTTGATCTACATTTAAAGCTTCTGCAAGTTGTTTTTGAGTTTGTGTATCATCTTCGTCCAACAATGCTTGCAATTCACTGTCTTCAAACTTTTTTGGTGGTCTTCAACGTTCTTCATTTCTCAAATCAAAATCTTTGTCTCTAAATTGTTGAAACCATCTTTTGCATGTTGCTAATGATAGAGCAAGATCACCAAAAGCTTCTACAAGCATTCGTTGAGATTCAGCTGCGTTTTTCTTTAAATGTTAACAAAAAACTAATGATACCCGCAAATCTCTCTTTCACAATTACTAATATAAGTACAGCCATTTATTGGCAGCGGCTCACTTCATACTCCTATACCTGGTATAATGCAAAATATAATCACTTCAAACGCGGCAATAGTGGAAAGAACCATATTTAAGAATACATATTAGTTACAGCTATTCATTTTATTCCATTTGCATTATAATTTTAATTTGTACCATACAGACAAGGATCCAAGAATAGTATTTCTTTTTGGCATGCATTTTGTAATCGTGTGGATACAATTTCACTTTTTGGTTAATAAAACAAGGGAAAGGAACATTACGTTATGTGTAGTATTTGTAGTCGATGACCGGTATACAAATGCTTCCAGATTTATGAAAAATTTTAATTATTTCTTATTTGTATGGCATTGACTAGATAACCTCCTGAGTTGTACAATTATAACATTGTGTTTCATATCCAATAATATTTTAAAAGATCTAAATTTTATTTCTATGATTGCATCTGGGGTTTTTTGCTAAAATTTTGTTTTTGTAGGTCAATTTAATGAAAAGCATTTTGTAATTTCTCGTATTCCCAAAAATACAAATACATACGCCAAGGAACATTTCGGTTTTCACAAATGTGGATTTCCCATGCCAGCCTTTATTTTCGCCATTTATATATTTATTTATCATTGGCTTAAATGACAATATCGAATAACTGAATTTTTACAATCAAATGCCAGAGGTGCGTCTTGTTTTTTACTTTGGTCCGAGTTAACTAAAATGACATCACAAATTCAAATAAAGTTACATTAACAATAAACAAATTTCGATATGTTGTACTCGAACTCGAAAACCAATACATGTTAAATGAATCATTTTTAGTGGCTAAATTTTTATAGGTTAAGGAACCATTTCGTATGTTTTGTAAAAGAAACTTATTTCCAAAAATTATAAATGGCAATTTCGATTAAGATGGCCGACAATCCTACGAAAATAATCATGTCATTGAAATTATCGATCAAATTTGGATATGTTATAGTTTTCGATATATAAAAGTTTTTGATTTGTGTTTCTTATGCAAAATATCATTCTCCGAAATAATGCAAAAGCATGACATTATAAAAAAATGTATAATATTTTAACCTGAAGTGTCACAATAATTTTGTATTTGAATTTCGATATAATAGTTACTGAAATATTATTTCAAGGACATAACAATATGTTTTAATAGTGGTTGTGGTCACAGGGTGTATCAGAAATGACAAATTTGGAAAAAGATTTAATTTTATGCAAATTTGTATGGATAAAGTGTTTTAAAAATACGATCACCGAATAATGTTATTGGGGAAAACGTTCATCTATTATTTCATTCATAATTTTTTAATATAGGGTTTTAAAAAGTTATGTATATTTTTATAACAGCGTGTTTCGTAGGCATAATATCATAATATCAAATTAGGTTCAATATTCATTTTAATCATAGTATTATGCTAGGTAGATGATTGGATTAACCTAGCATCTCTCTGTCACGAGTATATTATTTTCGGTTTTATTACAAATGAATAATAAAACAATAAAATAAACACGTAATTTTTAGTGTTGTATTAGTATCATCTTATAATAATACGAAAATGGATTTATACTATAGTAAGGATTTAATCAATGTAATTCAGATTGTTAACTGTATTAGAAACAATGGACATCCCTGCAACATCAACCACTACTAATAAGAATACAACGATTGGAAATATATGTGAGTTAATGATGAAAGCTGGATTACCCCTAATTAAAGATGTATCATTTGAGTACAAACAAAACGCAGTTCGGTTTTAGACAGAATGCGGCAGAACCATTATAAACAACTTATTAGTCTCAAAAAATTATATCGATTTTAGGAACAAATGGAAATAGAAATAGAAAATATACAAAATATCTGCGAATTTACTGTAAAACAATGTAAAAATGCCGTACTACAGTCTGCATTAACATTTCACGATATTGATATTAAAACATAGGATTTACAAGCGAAATGAGACTTGGGTTTTGATAGCATAATATTTTATATAGCACTTTGGGTTCAAATTGTATAAATATTCATATAAAGACATATGTACTTGCACATCTTGGGAGAAGTGGTTAACCCCTAAAAAGTGAAATTATGGAGCTAAAAGAAACGTATCCGTTATTTCACTTTTTCGAAACGGAAACTATGACATCATAGTGTGTTACACGATGTTAATTCTGTCAATTTTGAAACGCCAAATTGTTAACTATTGTCATGATCACACTCTATTATATAACGAGAATTTTTAATTTTATCATTTGAACCAATGCGTTAACATTAATGACAATATACAAAATAAAAATAATTAATTACAGTTCTGATATATTTTAAAGTACAATATTATATTTTATTTACTAATATAATGTCCAATATTTAAATTAATTTGAATTGAAATAATATTGTTATAGTCACGGATACATAACCAATGTCTGCCCAGCACCCATATATAAAAATTTATTTAAATAATATTCTTGAGGTTTAAACGTGGTACATTCTGTACTTGAATTTTACATTTGTTGACTTTTTTTGCATCAAAATTTATTTTCGTCATTTTGTACATGTCAATTGCCAAATTTACATCCAATTCAAATTTCTCATACCTGAAAACCCATATGAAATCATAAAAATGAAAATTGGAAATATTATAGATATTATATTTATAATTAGTAAGGTTACACAGTGTGTGATTTCAATAGATGCAACAGAACAAGTAGTACCAGCTATTGAAAGTTGACATAAAGCACCCAATATCATTCAAATCAGTTAACAGATTAAAAAGTTAAACGCATTTCAGTGTCAGTAGTTTTGATACTTGTGTCTTAAAAATACATTGAAACAGATGCAATCATAAAAATGAAGATTTGAAGTTATAAAATAATATGGATACAAAACTCACAGTCATAAAACTATGTGCATAATTTTATCAGTGGTCACCCTATATAAAAATATTGCAGATCAAATAAAAGGTGAAGAAATTCTCCATTGACTTTATTAAATATACATTTTTTAAAAACCTGTTCCTTATAAAGTTATTTGTATTAATTTACATTTTTACAATTAATTTAAACACAAAAATCTACAGAAATTTGTAAAATCAGCTTTCGTAATAACTCACGGTAGTTTAAATAAATTCTAAGATTTATTACGATTATATTTACAAATTGTTTTCTTGAAAATCGAAAATAACTAAATAATAATTATGCGCAAAACAATTATTAAATGTACATTTTTGTTTCAGTAGAAGAATGAATGCTCAAAAATTATAAACATTATTTCCATACAAAAATACAATAAGTTTTAATTCCACTATTGATTAAAAAAATAACAAAACATAAAATATTTTCAAATATAGGCCAAATATTTTCAATATAATAGAACATATTTTTAAATTTCACGTATATTATATAATTTTCTTCTTATTAAATTAAATACTAATATATTTCATTACCATTAATTTTAATTTCACCAATAATGAATGCACTTGTTGTTTTTCACAGAAAAAAAACAGAACCGTCTGGCACCGACAATAAAATATGAATTTATATTCTTAAAGTATTTTTAGTTTTAATAAAAAATATCATTATCACATATTATGCAATAGAATAATCCTTTTTGGGAACATTCATACCCTTCTAATTAATGTATTCCAATTAAATGAAGAATTAAATAAAATGACTGCAGAGATAAATTAATATATGCCAATGAAGAACAAAATACTTTTAAAATATGATTGGCTTTGCGTTTTCCGAAAAATAGTCTATTATTAATTGTTCACATATTTTACAGTCGATTCGCACCGACAATGTCATAATATTACCACCACAAAGCAATATCTCAAGCATTCTATAGTTTTATTTTGCATTACTTCTTACCCGGTAGTGATTTCGTTTATTTTTTCTTATTTATTACTTTTTTTTTCCCTAGTTCGGTTCTGTTTGAATATTTATTAAACGAATGAATTTTATATAATTAATTTCGTTATATACTTTTATATCACACAATATTTGTATTCCTTTTAATTTGTATTGTAATATAATATTTGTCTTATAAAAGTCCTTATACAATTTAAATAGTTTTAGTTATTGGTTGGAAACAGACGTGTGGAGATATAATATAATATACAATACAAAATCTGGTTGGTTATTTTGGATTTTTATTAGAGAAATTGTCAGCGATGAAAATCTTAGCACCAATTTTATTTTCATTAAAAATGTCTGGTTTATCATTTTATGAAAATAAACCAATAATTAAAAGAATAAATTTTTTAATTAATAGTTTTTGGATAAATTCAATGTTAATATTTGTTGTTGGATTGGTAAGTGTAAAATTTCGGTCGTCGCTGGTAATGATATCAAATTTTATTCATTTTCATGTGATTATAATTAAAATTGTATTTAAATGTTCTATTTTTGTAGACTATTTATTTATTGGAAAATATCAATGATATCTCAAAAGTATTTAAAGAATTTTTATTTGAGTTTGCTTTTCCTTTTTATATGATAAAAGCAATGATTTACAATATTAATAAAAAGAAATATGCAATATTATTAAATCGTTTACAATCATGTGCTGACAGAAGTAAGTGCATTTCCTTGTATTAATTTGTAATAATTATATTGATGTTGTACTGAGCGACAGTCACGCATACATTTATTGGGATATGGTTATTGATAGAGATAGAACATTGGGTGCTAGCAATATATTTTGGAAAACTCCTTTATTTTCAAAATTTTGAATGATTTAGTTTAAGTAAAATATTATGACTGGACACATTATAACTATACAATCTTTTCTGCCTTAATAACGACAAACTATTAAATGTTCAAGAAATATAAAATCCGGTCATTACAAGTGAATATCCTCCTACTAGTATTTTGTCAATCGAATGAGTATGTAGTAGCCGTTAGTTTCAATTTAGTACGTCTTCTTATATAAGTAAAACGCATTTAGTATATTATTTTCAATTTCTCTTCCATATGCCGTATCCAATTTAGTTTAGAGTCGGCTATATTATACACAAATGCTTGTACTCACAAGAGAAATTTTACTAGATTATAGTACTCATCAAAATAGAAATTTTATTTTAGTTGTTCAATTAATGTTTGAAGATGATAATCATCATTGAGCACCCAAAAGCGATAAATTAAAAGAAAATCATTTTAGATAGCTAATATTTTCAAGTTCAGAAATGAATCCGAGGCACTTCGAGTTATAAAGTTACAAAATTAAATTGTCATGTTTTCTAATCTTTCAGGTGGTTGGGTACACCCTTCAATAATAATTTGGTCAGCTTTTCCAATTTGATGAGTATACTATAACCTCGAGCGTTTACTCCTGGAAAGTTTTACTTGTCAGTTGAGAGTCTTGGTATATTGTATCTTCTGATAAACATGGCCAGCTCTGTTTTATTTTGGTTCACCCTTAAACCATTTGTTTTTGTACCAACTTAGACAGCATTAATGGTGTTTGCATTAGGGTACAGCTCAAGAGTTCAAGATGTACCAAAAACTCTGCGATATTGCATTGGGGGTTGAACGGGTATAAATTGAATATTGCCTCCATGGTAAAACTCTTTGTGAATACTTTCGGGTTACTAATCGCTAATATATATAATATTTACAATTCGGACATGTGTCAGTTTGTTTGCTTCAAATTCTACTTTCAACTGTTCAGAGCCGTGTATACCGATTTCCGTTAACTGGGCCTTTGCTGGGTGGATAAATAAGGAATTGATGCTCAAATGGAAACTATGTAGATGTACGAGGTGTAGACATAAGGTGCTTGAGGAATACATCATAAATCTTTCCACTGCAAATAGCACTTTTACACATAATTAATATTATATAATTTTTTTATTATTTTAGACACAAAATTTTATTGGAAAATTGAATGTAGATGTCGTTTTTATGTTAAAATATATTTATTACCGATGTATTTAGGTCTAATTTCATTAACATTTTATCCATTAGTGTATGCATTTTATAAATATACTATTGGAGAATTATCAGATAGTGATTGGATACATCCAATACCAATATCGTAAGTTAATATTTCTTTCCATTCACATAATATTATCTTTGTTTAAAACTAGAATCAATTAGATTAATTAAATTATTGAGTTTAATTATAAAATACCTGCATATTTACATGCAACACCAACGTTTTTACCTGTTTCTATACTTCTAAAGGCTCATATACATACACCTCGTATAGCACTTTCATTTTCATAGTATAGTTTTCTGGTTTTCACATCTGGGTAAGATGTCACATAGGTATCACCCTGCATAAAAATTCAATCGAATTTCAATTGTTAGAATTTATTTTATACATTCAACACTGGATCATCATTTTAACTTTTATTACAATTTGTGTATGAAATTTTTGTAAACATATGAACTGAAATGATTTTGTCACAAGAAAAACATATAAGCGGTTACCAGGATTCCAGATTATAATATGCTAATCAAAATAGAAAATCAGTAATCATTTTAATTACCACTTTGAATCTGTTAATTAGTTTCATGAAAAAATAGCTTTTGAAGTCATCAAAAATTGTTAGAAATAATAGCATTATATCGAAGATGCGTTTCAAGAAAACAAAACAATTATAAAAATTAATAGGTTTTGTCCGCATATGTGTATGTCAAGTGACGAATTAGGAAATAAATTAAATTTAAATAAAATATTTGACAAAACAACACGTTTTTTCTATATATTTTGATTTGCCACAATATGGCAAACTCCGTGAAAAGATTACACCTCAGGTTGTTCTCGTATAAAAAATAATGTATACAGAACTACTTTAAAATATACAATATTTCTGTTTAAATTATTATTTTTCCGCCATCCATCGATTACATAAAAATATTAGTTTATTTAACGATTCAACTAAATCACCTGCATATGAAATAACTTATGCCATTGTTGAATTTGGATTGATTGGAATTTTATTGATTTCATCATCATTGGATTCATTATTTTTGGGTGTTGGAATTTATATAGCGGCCGGTTATAAAGAAATACAGAAAATGATCTTAAATATTGATAAAAATGTAAACACAAACATTTTGAATATACATCAACAAATCGATGTTAAGAAACATAACAAATTTGTTATTGCAATGAATGAATGTATTCAATTTCAAAATAATATATTAGAGTAAGTAAAATAATTTGGAAAATAATAATAATAGTTTTAATAATGTTTAAGTTATTTTCTTATTTATTTTATATTTCTGCAGGTGTCAAAATATTTTCCAAAATATTAATGAAGGAATAATATTTGTAACAATGTTTCAAACATTATTAATGTTATGTTCAATTTTATTACAACTTTCTAAAATGGTAATGTAAAGATTGTGATCCATTGTGACCCGTAGTAGGATTGGGAATTGTTCGCGATTATTATTCGCGTAAATGTCGATGTTATATATGTTTTTTTAATTCAAATATTAACACGAATTATAATAAAATTGAGCCGCCCACCATAATAAACTAACTTTTTGATTCACCATAATTAAAAATCTGACGTTATACTCAAAAGCGATCAGCGCATCAGATACAATTATGTAAATCAAAAAATGTACTTCTTTTTAGAAATATTTCTTCAAACCGTCAAACTTACATCAAAATTGAAATACCACAATATTGGCATTACCCATGTGTCCATGTACGTTAAACTATTTATGGTTTTCTTTTAAATGACATTGTCAAAATAAAAATTTTTTTGTCGTTTTTCTTTCATTTAATATCTAAAATTTTCAATTTATTTAATTTGAAGTTTAAGGAATCAATTGGTGGCATTATTTTAATACTTTATAGAATTAATAACCCTTGGAAGTAAGTAAATGTGTATAGGTTATTAGTGGTATTCGATAAAAACGTACCAGATTAAAGAAATTTAAAAAATAAATACTGAATTTGTTGTATTGCCTTGATCAGTTAATTCGATCTTTCCTTAATTCGTTCATTCGTTATTTCACACACAGCCACCACTCGAACATGTAAATTGAAGTAATTCAATATAGTTTATAGATATCAATGCGTTAACATGATAATACAATATAGAGCTCAGTTATTACAAATTATAAATTAGAAGTTTCGATATCTTTATTCAAAATAATACTCATTAAAATCACTCACTGCTTGGATTGTATTACAAAAAAATAAATGGTGCTTTTGACACGAAAATCTCATATTAATTAAAGACGATGAAATAGAATTCAAGTTCCAAGAGTACGGTCACACGAAACAACTCTTCCATTGCGAATCAAATTAAATTCATGATAAGGTTGTCTCTCGCAAGCAGCGACATTAATTTACTACACAAATTCTGAAATTCTAAAATTTAACACCGTAAGATTTATATCGTTGAGGTTATTAAGAGGACAGTATTAAAGCAAATAGCGAGTACCGTAGAAACACGTTCGCTAGAATAGTATTATGGAAAACTACTCGAAAAAATTGATACGTGAAGTAGTCAATATTGCATTCCATACATAAATAACAGGTATTTGTACTTGCCATTGACAACCATTTAATTTATGTAATTTTAATAGTAAAAATCCGAAAGGTCAATGTGGATCACTTTATTTATATTTGCATTAAAATAAAATTAAACCGAAATTGAATCCTTTTAGAAAGATTTAGAAACCGGTGATATCGTATTTAATATTATTGCATTTTTTGCAACGCAATTCATTTTATTTACATACTCATACGTTGGCAGTGTTATTACAACTGAAGGAACGAATATTGCTGTTGCAGCTTACAGTGGACTGTGGTATCGACGCTTACCAATCGAAAGAAAATATTATCTACAATTGATTAATTTTTCACAAAGAACTCGATATTTAACAGGATTTCGATTTTGTAATTGTTCTATGGAAACCTATTCTTGGGTAAAACATCTAATAAAATAAATCATTTAAATAAAACATTTAATGCCAATTTTATAATATTTTTAATACAGATTGTAAAAGCCTCATTTTCAGCATTAGCAATTTTACAGAATATTGAAGGTCGCAGTAATGGCAATTAAATTAATAAAATATATAACTAATAAATAAAAAGGAAATGCCAAACGATTTTAAAATATTATTGTTGTTTTTCCCAATATTCAAATTTCTTAAATAGTAACCAAAATACTAAAATGACCAGAATAATATAATAAACCCAATTAGCCGAATACCTTTGTTGCGTCCCGGTCGTTGGCATATGCCCTGCGATCGATTATTTGATAATCGTAAAATATATTAATGATTTTCAAAATTTTCAGCAATACAATAACATATGACGACAGACAATGCATTCTCAAAGGTTTACGAAAGAATTGTAGTAAACTTCTTACGTTAATCTATTAATATCAACTACATATAAGTTTTATTTTTCTGAAAATGTTTAGAAGTTCGAATGATTTACACAAAAATAATTAAAAAAACTTATATGGTCACTGCTGTCACATGTGACGCTTTAAACATTTCTAGTTCTACCACTAATCATCAATAGTTGTCGCACGGCACACTCTAAAATTATAAATGCATTATGTTGCAAGTGGCGCAAGTGAATTACGTCGCAAGTCGCGAATCTAGTTAGTCTAGTTAGTAATGAAGTACAAAAAATATTTCTAAATTATAAGAACAAAAAAACTTTAATTTGTTGTATTATTACCAAAAACAAAAAAATTATAAATCCTTAAAATATTTTGCTAAATAAACTTTAAACAGAAACAAATCCAATGACTTAAAAAAATAGATAGCAACAACCATACGCTAATTTTTTAAGTAGTTTTTTGGATCGAAAGTTGAAACTATTACGTTATATTTTGGCATATTATATAAAGAATTTTCACTCAATTCTCTCATTCATTTCTTCTGTGTCAAATATCTCATTAATTAACTAACGAATTTGAAATTTTGTATACCAGTCGGTTGGTATTAACTGTATAGAGAGACCTTTGTTGATGTTTATTAACATAACCTTCTTTTGATGGATATCGGCATTAGGTGTTGTTTGCGCTATTTCATCTGTCTTGCTCTATGATCTTTTTCGATTGTCATTATTGTATACGATTTATTTTTCATCGCCAGTTATCAATTGTTTCAAAAATGGATCATTTTCTTTACGTTTCATAAGCAAATCGCTAATGGAAATGTGTTGTGTTAAGTGAATTTCTTTAAGTTGATGAGGAACCGTATACATTTGTGGTACATTGAGCTCCTCTGCAATCTCACGTATTGTGCTATGACGATCCGCATCGATTATTGCTTTGATTTCGTTGCCATCCGCCTCACCTGGACGACCTGAAAGTTGCGTAATTTTGACTGAAAAATCTCAAGAACTAAATTTACCAAAACCAATTTCGATACTGTCGTTCTATTAAGGTTTTGTCACCATACACAGTACATAATTTTTTGTGAGCTTGTGATGCGTTGTTTCCTTCATGGAAACATGAATCTGAATCTGCGGCAGCAGATGAAAACTATACATTAACAGTAAGTTCTGCAGTTCTTTGATGGCCAATTTCAATATTCCGACAAAAGAAGTTGGATTAACTCGACTTTTACGAAGAGAAGACCTGATTTTATTAACAAATTAAGTGTTGGCATTAACGAAGGGTTCCATTGGAATCCAAAATAATTCAATTTTAATTTTATGTTTTTTAATTCATAAAGTTAAAGCTTTTGATGACAATTCCTCATTTCAATACAGTGCTAGATAATTTTATTAGATAATATCATCACAAATAAATTACCCACTGAAACAACAATACCGCGTCTAAACTATATATTCCAAAACTGTTTGCGAAATATATATTACCTGGATTAAATAAATTCCACCACAAATTGCAATTTAAATAGAATCAAAAAACAGATTACCATTCATAACCTTTTATACTCATAAAGATCAGTAGCATATCCATAGACACAGATTGGTATCAAAAAAGTATTTCATCAAACAGAAGATTAAATTACTCTACACACATCATACATCTTTTCAAATAATGAACACAGCTCAGAACTTTATCAAAAGATTCCTAACAGTAACTTCACACAAGTTCCACAGTCTCAATATATATTCAAAATGAAACTCACATTAAAACAAATCAACTTCCCGCAAAACATATTTTAAATAATTTAATTACTTCAGAAATATATAAATTCTAATACATTTGAAATATAATGTTCAATACTCAAGCTTAACGTAACGTGAGACGAATATAGAAAAGAATTATAAAATCAAATAAAATCCATGCCCCAACTAAACAAATTGCTTATAAAAATGATAATTTCCTTCATAACTTTTTTACTAAACTTAAAGATCGGATTCCTCTTCTAATGTAATCTATAAAATAACATACTTTGAAAACAATGAACCGAATTCCCCATGTAGTTTAAATTATGTCGAACAAACAACATAACATTAAGGTAACCGAGTTGCAAAAAAAATAAAATTGATTCGAGAAAATCTAGTTACACATAAATCCCAAAAACTTCATTAATGAATCACTTCCAATCTTTGGATGATTTTTCAGATTTCAGCTAGATACGTATTGTATTGACTACTTACTAGCCAAAAGCACTATCAATACAAATGCTATCAATACATTATCATATTTTTGTCAAAGATTTTTAGCGGTCATTTGAAGTGATCCTATCACGGCTGTCACATTTGAAATAATGACAGAAAATGTTGCAGGTTTGACGGCACAAATCAAAATCTCGGAGTCCACAGTAATTGGGCCATTAGTCTGTTAAGAGTTTAATGTAAAGACTGTCTATAAACACTTTTTTTTTTACCAAAATGGACAGATGTCGTTGAGTTTGCTCACACGAAATATGTTATGAGGATTGGCCCGCCGTCTGTACGCTGTACCGAACTAACAAACTCGTCTCGTAATACACATCCATTTGTAATATTATGGTATCCCTATACATGCAATTTAGTTATGAATGAAATACAGTGGCAGGGATAAATAGTTCTCGCAGATGTAAAAATTTAAAGCAGCTGATTAAAGACAAAATTTGTGTATTAAAATAGTATGAAAATTATTAAAATGATGATGAATAAAAACTTCATACTCACACTCATTGTATAAATGTAAGAAATGTCACTGATTCCACTCTATTACATCTGAGAATTTAGTCATAGTGAAGGGAATAACATGGAGAGAGAACTGATGTGCGCTTCCTATGCTACGTCCTGGATATTCGGGTTTAACTCGAACAAATATGTATTTACTGGTTGTTAATTCATCAGCAAACATCCTTATAGTGAAATTTCCATCGAAAGCAATGATTTCACGGAATTTTTCCAATAATTTATCACACTTTTTAAGTTGTGGACGCCCTGATATTGGGCTATAATTTGTATCTTCACCACCATTTTTGAAACTTGAAAACTAATCATAAACTTGTCGTTGAGACAAAAGTACAATCATCACCACAAAACGTTTTTCAACAATTTGTAAGTCTTGGTCAATTTTTTTGTTCTGCATTGCATTTTTACGCGCAAGCATCTAAACTATTGACACTCAAATTCGTGTAACTTTTTAACCTGTCGACCGATTTGCACGAATTTGGGTGAGTTTGAATGGAGTAAAATGTACCTACTATCAATGGATAGCGCTACACGTTCTCTTGATTTATATTAAAATTTTCGTTATATATTGAACAAACTGTGTACAATAGTTCAGCAGACTTTTGACCGCTATAGAATGGACACGGATTAGAAGACTACGCATCTTTTCTCAATGATAATCCTTTCTCTAGGAATATAGTTTAGAATATCGGGTATTCTATTTCGTTTAACAATTCATGTTTACATATTAGCTATGTTTAACACAGTCGCCGAACACACCCAATGTCATATATTTGTTTTCTTTAAAATTATTCAACATAATATTTACCACTACACATTTAATCATACATTCATAATCGATGGTAATTTGTGTGTAAAATTTCAATCAGGAAACAGCAACGTTCACGTTTTTTAATCAAAAACTTAAACAAACTTTTATACAAATTAGTTTTATTTTAAATATATAAAATAATTTAACAATAATTTTTCTCTTATTATTTTAATAGGCAATATAAAAAATCAAATAAAAAGTAATCATAAAAATATTGATATAAAATTGAGTATTCATAGAAAAAAATTTATTTGTATACGATTTCATTTTTAGGTTGAATTATTAAATTAATTATAAAATATTTCTTTATATTACGTGTAAAATACGTACCAATTTATTAGCCTAATAACAAATAACACACATTTCAATTTTACATACATGAAATAGAAGAACAATTAAAATAATTACTAATACATACACTCTTTGTCCGAAAAATAACCAGAAACACTTTTTCTATAACATATGTGAATCTGGTGAACCATGTATTGATTTGCTGCTGATAGATTTATGTATTGTGAACCAACTTTAACAGACTGTCAAAGTTTAAGTCAAAATAAATAGTGACAGTAGTTTTTGTACTTCGATCGATGTACAAAGCACAAAGACCAAAAAACAAAATGCTATCGAAATGTTGCCTAAAATGGTGCCAATTATGTATACAAAACACAATTTTTTGAGTGGCGCATCGAAATATCAAAGACGAGAAAATGGAAGAAAATGTTGATGATGATGAACGTTCAGATGGAACATCAACAACTATTACCAAGACGAAAATATCGAAAAAGTTCGTGATTTTTTGATAGATAACTATAAGTTTTTAAAGTTGAATTTATACATCGAATTCAAAACCAATTAGCTACAAATATATTTGCTATAGTTTTTGACATTAAATACACTATTTTAAATGTCAAAAATAGTACATTAGCGGCTAATGAAACTTTTGGTTTGTTGTTGATATTGTCTGATAATTAATTTATATTTTGTGAACCGATAAAATTCTTTTTCTTAATCAATTTTGGTTGTTTTTCAGCCAGAGGGTGTACAGCAAAATGATAAATTCACTAATCCACATTTGGTATTTTTCACATCAATTACGAAAAAAATAAAATTAAACAGAGTCGAATTTAGGAGAAGAATAAATAAATTAAAAATTATATTAGAATTTCAGCATTATAAAATTATTAAAAAGGAAAATTAATGGTAATGAGAAAATAGTTTTATTTTTTGTCCCACGTATATTATTTAAAAATGGAAAAGTTTTAAAATATAAAGTATAAAATAAAAATTAGAGAAAAGAAACATTTCTGCGGAAAAAAAAATCGGAACTGTATTTTAAAGAAACATTATTTATTTTTCAAAAGGGTTTTTTTTATATTTTGAAATGAATATTTTACGTTTTTTCTTGAATTATTACTATTATTATTAGTATTATTACAATTAATTACATTTAATTCATATTATTTATAAATATTTAATAACGTTGTACGTGTGTCGCATTATCTGTTAATACGTAATATTTGAATACATTATTTCGTTTATAAATAGATTATAGAAGAATATCTTAAATTTAACCTATTTATTGAATTTACTACTGTTGCCTATAAATAGTGGTTTACAATTTTAAATTCAAATTAGTATTGAATTTAATTTCATACGATAAGGATTTAACAAAATAAAAAGGATATTTTAGGGTAAGTATCTTTATTTTTTCATCTGTTCTAAAGTTTGTTTTTATTTTCTGTCATCTTTGTCCAAGTTCATATTTTTTCTCTGTACTCTTCATAAAAAATTAGAATTTGATAAGTATAGAAATATGTGAAGTTTTTGCCAGTGAGTGTGTGCATTGAAATATATATTCAGTTCAGGAGTTTTTAGTGTTACTATAAGATTTTATAATATTATAATATAATTAAAATAGTCATAGCTAGAGACTATATAAATGTGAAATGGTATACGAAAACATCTTTGCCGTTTCCTTTGTACTAACTTATACGTACATTGGTACAATTATTTTAGTGGTTTATCTCGGATTCACATCATAAAACTGATTTGATTTCCTTAAAAACATATGGTTTTAAGAAATGGTTTAACTGAGCTTAAACTAAACTAAATTTTCGGGAAAATCGACAGCCAATTGGTGCAAAAAATTTATACAGCGTATGTAAACACGTTTTTGTGCACATTTCCAGTTTCATGTTTCTAAACTAAATTAAACCAACTAAATTAAACGCACAAAATTTTATTTAATTCTTACAATCAATTTATATCTTTATTTAAATTATTTTCATAAAATATCTTACATTAACAATACAGTAAATTTTCACAATTAGCGCACATTTTTTCGATCGATTAGGGTGCATTAATCGAATAAATGATGCGTGAATCGAATTTTCATGTTCTCCACGTTATATTTCAAGCACGAGAATAGCTATACTAATGTAATAAATGTTAAATGAAAGCTTGAACTTAGTCCCATTAAATTAATAGTTATTTTTTTTGGAAAAATCGGATATTATTGAAGTACTGGAATCACAAATGATGTCAGTTTTTCAGTCAATAAAATTGAAAATTATCAAAACTTGATATTATTGGAATTTTTTGAGCTCTGTTATGGATAAATTTAGCAGATATGTTCAAAATAGAATTACATGTACATTTTTATACAATTTCTGGAACAATGGATTTCTGGAAATTTTCCAAAAATAAAAATTATGTTAGTGGGATTGAGATTCAAGCATTTGGTCCATTAATGTTGAGATGGAATGAAAAATTTATGCCTGAATAGTACTGTGCATTAAACAAATTGTGCTTGAATTGAAATTTTTACTGTATTTTATCAACGCCTAAAATAGCTGTATCAATATATAGCTTATAAAAACAAAACCCATAATATCTATATATCCTATCCTGATACTCCTATAACTGATCATATTCTACTTTTGTTGCGATTTTAGCCTTCTCTAACATGCTTCGACAACCTGCCCGCAATCTATGTCTTCCAATCCCGAATTTTAAGGTTCCTTATATCACAATTTACTGCATCTAGCCATCTAGCCTCGGCTCTCCTTCTACTTTCTGGATTACCATTCAACAGTTTTTTTGGCACACGTTTCGCAGTAAACTGTGATATAAAGATCCTTAAAATTCGGGATTGGAAGACATTGACTGCGGATAGGTCAGGTTGGAAAAGCGTGTTGGAGAAGGTTAAAACCGCACCTGGCTTATAACGCCATGGAGTAAGTAAGTATACGTTTTGTATTACTTCGTCAAGTTCACAATACCATCACAATTAATTTTTTTCTCTAAATGTATAATTAATAATTAAACGTTATCCTATTTATTATCGTTTTATAAAAGCTTGTTTTTATATTTATATCTATGAAATAGACACTACATAAGTGAAATCTAATTGACTATTGGGTAAAGCACCCTCTCTTCAAATCGACTTTATAGGCCAATGTTGTGTTCAGTATAAACCCTATATTATATGATATACAATATTATTACAGTTCAACTATAGGCAAAGAAAGACCCTCTAGTTGGCTACAACACTATTTGCAAATAGTTCGTTTTGGTTAATAATAATGAGGCTTTATCCAATATTAGTATTGGGTTAGCCATATACTCAACGCGGTTTTCACATATAGATGGTTTTTGATGAATTTTGCCTTATATTTATTTACATATTCGAAATGTCAAACCATATTTATTTTTTTTTTGATACTTGGTACTTCAATTATCTGTAAAAAATTTTGTGATTATTTTTGTCATATTTTGGTTTTTTACTTTTACGAAGTAAACAATGCATTACAAGCGCACAAAAAATGATGTACTGTGTATGGTGACGAAGTCTTTTAAAGAACGACAGTGACAAAAATGGTTTGCAAGATTCAGTTCTGGAGATTTCTCACTCAAAGATGCACAATTTTCGGGTTGCCCATGTTAGGTAGATGACACCGAGATCAAAGCTATAATCGATGCGGATCGTTATAGCACATCACTTGAGATTATACAGAAGCACAATGTCATCACATACAAGCATCGAAAAGCGTTTAAAAAAAATGGGATACGAAAAAAACTCGATATATGGATTCCTCATCAACTTAAATAAATTCACTTAACACAAAGCATTTCCATAATTTTTGTTTCCAAAAATTGATAATAACGATGTAGATAAATTGTATGGTGCCAACAAGACGGTGCCATGTGACATACAGGTAATGAAACAATCAATTTCCTGAAGAAAAAGTTTGGGTGTATTAATTAATTAGAAATATGTACCAGTCAAATGGTCCACAAGATCCATACGACTTAACACAACTGGCCTTTTTATATTGTATTATCCGAAATAACCGCAAACACTATATGATTTAGAAAACAACATTGAATGTGTTATCGTTGAAATACAGTCTGATTTTTGTGTGCGAATCATTAAAAACTTGGTGTAATAAATCTATGTTGCGAAATAGAGCGGTCATCTTGATATTTATACATATTCAATACTTAATGGTATAAATACTTTATAAAGAATACTTTGCATTGAATAAAAAAATCATTTAAATTTTATATTAGATTTATTTAAATTCAAAGTTAGCGAGCACTCCTAATGGAACCCCCTTTATACATTAATATATTATCAATTTGATAATATCAAACCGATATTTATAAAAGGGTAGGTATTGTGTATGCCAATTCAATTGTATATTTATTACATATTTATGTGTAGGGGAAAGATGCGAACAGTGCGACAGTGCAAACAGTGAGACATTTTAAATATTTCAGTTAAAAAACATGTTTTTCTTATAGACAAAGTATTTTTTTTTGAGACAGCATTTCCTTTACCATAACAAAATTAATAAAAGTCTAATTAAATTGACTTTAACAAATTTTTAATTGTTCAGGTTCGAAATGGCAAATTCAAAATTCATTCTTTGATAAAACACGCAACAAAGGCAGAAGCAATATAGTCACAGATAATATTTAATAATTAATACACGGTTGAATATTTTGAACTTATCCATAAACCAAAATTAGTTTACACGGTTTTTTGTAAACTAAGGAAATATTAAATGATTAACACAACGAAGTTTACGTCGATTTTAAAACCATTTGAGATTAATTTGCATACCAAATTCATATTGTAAAATATTGCTATTATTTTTAAGTAATAATATTATTATTTCAGGATTAAAATTGTATTTTAAAATCCATCGAAAAACACCTTCGACAACCGAAAATAGAAAATATTATAAAATTACATTATGTATTGCATTTTAAAAAAAAAACGAAATTTTCGGTTTGCGGCAATATTATTTTTAAACTTGATAGGTCTAAAATTTAATATATAATGGTTTGATTATTATTTTTAAACTTTCTAGGGTTTACTTATTAATCAAATTTCGGTGTGGACCTAGATGTAACCAAATATAGTTTAAAATATAATCCAAAATTTAAAAAAAAAAATTGCGTTTCTCAGTCTTTGCACCCCACTGTCTCACTGATAGCCTACAGTGCACAAACAGTGGCACATATTACATTCATCTCATTTATTTGTATTCTTGAATTCAACTTTAAGAATTTAACCATTTATCGTATAATAAATGAAAGAACAGACTCTACTAAATTGCTTCAAAAAAAAACTCACGAATATTGTTTTTGGAGTAAAAAATACGTGTCTCACTGTACGCATCTTTTCCCTATCCACTTCATAGTAAGTATTTTATATGACAAAATTTATAAATATAATATTTCGTTTCGTATACGTAATTTATTTAAGTTCAATAAATTTCTATTCTATTCTAATATAAAATAAACCTTAATTTATTTATAATGACATTTTATTTTATTTAAGTTAGTTTTAAGTTAAATATATTTTAAATTAAATTACAGGGGGTACTTCATGTTCAATCAGAATATTTAATAGCATTAAAAACGATATGAAAATTTTAAATAAATTAATGACAGGACTTTATTATGCTGGACTATCATTTCAAGAACATAATTCAAAATGTTATATTTTTATTGTATTATTTTGGGTTAGTTCAATGGCAATGTTGGTAATTGGTTTGGTAAATATATTATTATTGTTATGTAATAAATTTAAATTATTATTATTTATTTCATTATAATTTTTCATTGTTTCTTTGTTTGGTTGTTTTGGTTTTTTTTCCCCAAAAAAAATTTTATAGTCGGTGTATTTAACCGAAAATGTTAATAATATTGCAAAAGTATTTAAAGAATTAGTATTTGAATTTGGTTTTGCTGTGTATTGTATAAAAGCAATGATATATATTTCAAATCGTAAATCATATTTAATATTATTTAATAAATTACAACAAAATATTAACGAAAGTATACAAAAATTAATGAATGCGAACAATATTTTTGAATAATTTTTAATTTTAATATTTTTAATTTTTTTTTGTGCATAGAGAAAAATAAATCAACATTTTCAATATATTTAAAGGCTGAAAAACAATGTACATTAGTAATTAAATTATTTTATGGAACCATCGCAATTACGTGTATTACAGTAACCTTTGAACCATTGGTATCAATTTTAATGAAATATTTGATGGGAACGTTGACAACAGCCGATTGGAAAAATCCAGTACCAATTGAGTGAGCATAAACGTACACGTCAATTAATTGTATTCTTATTATTATTGCGTGTCGAATTTATATTATAGGTTACTTGGCGATTCTACAAAAACACCTGGTTTTGAATTATCATACATTATTAATATATTAGCATTCACTGGTTTAACCCTTATCGTTTGCAGTTTAGATTCATTATTTTTAGGACTTGGAATTCATATAGCGGCCGGTTTAAAAGATTTACAAAAAATGGTAATAAATATTGATCAATATATTTTAGATGAAAATAATCATACCGATGATATTGAGCACGATCCGGATAATTATGTTAAATTGGAAAAATCAAATAATCAATTTTATTGTCATATGAAAAAATGTATTGAATTTCATAATTACATGATAGAGTAAATAGTTTTTCCGTATGGCCAATTATTTTGGTAATTATTTTTTCATTGAAATTTTAACTTTTTCATTACAGATGTCAGACAATTTTTCAAAACGTTTATAGTGGAAATATTTTTATCAGCATGTTTGAAACAATTTTATTGATATGTTCAATTTTATTTCAACTATCAAAATTGGTATGTTAATAACATTTTTTTATTAATTTTGCTTGCGTGCTTTTCGTCCCCCACCAACGTCTCAATACCAGAATTGAACTCACAATCACCGAATTTACAATATCGCAAACGGAACTGAAGCATATGTCGATCGAATTACGGTATATGTTTACCCAATGTAATCGTGTACGCTGTAAAAGCACAATTTACACTAATTAATTGTTACCGGTATTACAGGTTCCATAGTTTCTAGCCTAGAAATGAAAGACTCTTATTTTTGGATTGAGGTAGTGTTTATTATTCAATATAATCTCCCTACAATCCAATAAATTTACTCCAGTGCTCCTCCAATAATTTTATGCCGTGGGTGAAGAACGATTCCGGAAGCTCTGCAAAATACCAATCTGTGGCTACTATATGGCCTCTTCATTCGACGAAAAATACTTTCCTCGGAGAAATTGTTTGAAATTTTTGAAGAGGTAGTAGTCACTGGGAGCCAAAGTTGGTGAATACGGTTAATGCTCAAGCTATGTGTACTTTCAATATCCTTGAATTTAGTCATGGTCAAAACACTTTTGTGAACTACGATGCATTGCTTAGATGAAAAATGATTTTTTTTGTTTTGCAAACTGGGTCTTTTCTTATGGATTTTTGCATATAATTGATCCAAAACTTTACAATAATATACCGAGTTGATGAAATCTTGTACGACCACGTTTAAATTCAGCTATCCAATTTTTTACTGTTGAATATGATGGAGCACTTTCACCTAACACATTTACCATATCGTTATGAATTTCTTGTCCGGCTGAACCATTGTTTGAATAAATATTCAATGAGTGGACAATTTTATTAACGTCCTCTATTTGTAAGGCTAGAAACTATTCACGCAATCTGTTTTTATCATCAGTTGTATCATAAATGTTGCATTAGGTTTTAACAGCTTCTAATACGCAATACTACCGGATTCTGATACTGCCAACATACAGAATACAGATATTCAGATATTAGACATTAGATAAATCCATAACTTTTTGTGTTGTGGATTGCAACACATTAATTTTTTGTTGGCGTCCTGTATAATTTCCTAGCAACAGTACAATTTGACCATTTTTCACCGGATTTTTATCAAATTTAGTAATGCACTTTGAGATTGGGATTACATGGCGTGTTCCTTAAGAAATTCTGGAAAATCGAAGAACAGTGTTCTAGGACGTTCCAATATAGCTATCCGATTTTGATGAAATCTAGTAGTAGTAGAAGGTTTAAAATATATGGTATTATATGAACAATTCTAAAGGAGGTTCTGAAAAATCGATACGCAAGTCAGTTTTCCTGATTAGGGTTAAATATTCTGTTTAATTTTGGAATTCCTTACACGATTTTGATGAAATTTAGTATGTTGGTGTGAAATGGGATCATATTTCATATAACTATTCATACAATCCCATTATAAATATATCTGCATACAAAATTTGAACAAAATTAGATAAATATTGACGAAATTTTAAAATTTCTAGATCTGGTTTGTAAAGACCAAGTTTATTAAAAATCTGCTCTTAATTTAGAAAAATATTTGGAAAAAATTTTCTTATTTATTACTATATTACTAACACAATTTAAATATAGGGTGACCAGAAATAAAGTTATATATAGATTTATGACCAGGTATTTCGTATTCATAAAATTTTCTAACGCCAAATTTTCATTTTTACGAAATGAATTAAATTTCTTCATCACACACCTTAGCAAAAACTTTATACTTTAATTCGCACGCTAATTTTTAATTAATGAAAAAAACAAAATATTTACATTTTATTTAAATTTTATTTTTAAGCTGAAATTAAGGACGGGCGATATACTATTTAATATAAATGCATTCGGTTGTATGCAATTTATTTTATTTATATATTCGTACATTGGAAATTTACTAATGACGGAAGTAAATATAATTACAAAATATTTTTTTAAGCATATAATAAATGATGAAAACCAAAAATTTTTATTATTTTATACTAAAGGGACTAAATGTTGCTGTGGCCGCTTACAGTGGACAATGGTATATGAGAAAACCGAATGAACGAAAATACTATTTATTGGTTCAAAGATTTGCACAAAAACCCCGTCATTTGACTGGATTACACTTTTTTAATTGTTCAATGGAAACATTCGCATGGGTATAAAGTTTAATTTAAAAGTTTTTTTTTTAATACATCCTTTGTCCGCAAAATAAATCGGAATTAGTTACTATTATGTGGATCTGCTGACTGATCTATGTATTGTGAACTTGACAAATTGTCAAAGTGTAATTGCATTGCTTTCGGAAACTGCGTAAAGAACAAAGAACCTATACATAATTTTATAAGCCCTTGAAATGCTGGAAATCACTAAAGCTGCTAATTGTTTATTAAAAACCATAAGTTTTTGAGTGAATTGTCTATGTTTCAGTTTAGACAGAATAAATTAGAATAAATATAATTTTTTGTTTGTTTTAATAGGTTATAAAAGCATCATTTTCTACAATAGCTGTAATGCGAAGCGTTGAAGGAAGTTAAATTACAATGGGCATTTTTCTTTAGTTTTATTTTATTTATATTATTTTATTCAAAAGAAACATTAAATGCCAATGTGTTTCAATATCACTTTGCAGTAATACTATTAATATATAAAGATTTTTGTTATCTAATACAAAATAAAAAATGCATATAAAAAATAATAATGTGGATATAGTTATAAATAAAGTAACAACTATTCCCCACATATATAAACCCATATTGGCGTCTAGCCCAGACCAAGGCTCGACAGTTGAAACCGCCCGCCAAACCAATGTACGGTGTGAAATTCAGTAACAACGACAGATTCAGAACCGAGCAACCGAATAACATAAAAAGCACCGTAAAATATGCCTCCAAAAAATCATCACAAAAGCAGAATGCAATTGCCAATAATTAGCCAAATGATCATAATGCAGTGCACAATGCACCAAAAACCAGCACAGCACCGGCACACGAAATATAAGAGGACCAAAATACATATAATTCCCGAGCACCACCAATGGTTCACAACCCCATACGATTAGCAATACGACTGTTGTCAACACACCAACAGATACATGGACAAGCAACAACATTGCAGGCACTGGACCACTTGACCCACGAACGCAACGCCACCAAACGCGACAATATCGAATTTACCAATAATTGACAGTTGAAGTCAAATTGAGGAAGATTCAACCGTAATTCTAGTTGTTGGTGTGATTGGTTTTGTTGTTTTTGTTCTAGTTGAACTGGTTGATGTTGTAGTTGGACTTGTGTAGTTGTTACTGTTGTTTTAGTTGTTTCTATTGTATTTGATCCAGTTGAATTTGTTCTTGTAGTCGTTTTTGCTGTTGATGTTGTAGATGTTGTTGTATTTGTTGCGTTTTTTGCAGTTGTTCTTGTAGTTGTAGTAATTTTTCTTGTACTTGTATATCAGATTCTTCTAATTGAAATTTTAATTCTTGATGACACGGTCCATGTTGTCCTTCTAATTGTTGCTGTAGCAGTTTTTGTTGTTCTTGTATTTGATTTTGTTTTTCTTGTTGCTGTTTAAAGGTAACAAGTATTCCATAATTTTTTATATTTTCTATTTTTAATTGGTTTATTTCCTTTAATATTTCTTTAAGAAATTTGTACCTTTCCTTATTTTAACTATCTAATACTTCCAATACTCGACTTTCCACCGCTCCAACATCCAAGCAATCATTAGTTTGCATCGCTTTATGAGATGTAGAATCAGTGGAACGGGTAAGGAAAGGGCTTTTTCTCGTAGTCATAAGTAACAAAAAAAAGCAGCAAAATACAAACAAAATATAACTATGAAATATGAATGGGAAAGGTTAAAACTTGATAGCACAATTATATATACAGGGTTTCCACGAGCGGTGCGCATTCCTTCAAGGGGGTGATGGGGTACATAATTCTATGTCGTAATTACTAACTGAAATTTTTCGATTTGGGACTCTGGTTTCGAGATATGGCCCTAAGAACTTTTCTCGGTAGTCTCATCATTAATGGACCAATAACTTCGAAAGTAAGGTAAATACAGGAAATTTACAGTAGACCGAATTTGTAGAGAATGAAATTCTGAATTAAATGGTGTTATAAATTTTTTTTTAACTTGCTTCAGTTCCGAGTTATTGAACAATATATAATTGAAAAATAACTATGTTTTGGTCAAAAATTTCGTACTAAAATTAATTTTTTTAAAAATATAACGGCGTAACATAGACAAATATAACATATGCTACGTTGATAATTTTCGCTAAAGAATTATTGACCAGTTTGATGTCAGGTTTGAAATTTTCATTCATTACGATTATCCATGAAATATAGAGCCCAGGCCAGGCCGTGCGTCTGCCTTTTCGTTCACAGCCACGTCGTGTGGTTTGGCAAGCCAGCAGAGTATCAGTTTCTAGGCAGCCTCTAATGATTGTCTTAAGCCGGGTTGTAATGGGCGTGGTGGGCATTAAATTCAATAGAAATCTAAATTGGTTAATTGCTAAACAAATGACTTTTATAAATCTAATGTTTTTGTAAAATTTTTATAAAAAGTAGAAGGCAAAAGTATATTTATGGTTAATTAAATTTAAGATCAAAATCGTTGATATGGATGACAGTTATAATTTATATATATATTCAACCAGATTACCAAATTTTACTTTGAATTTGAATAATAACAGGATTTGATATAAATTTGAAAAATTATGTAAAATAACACATACTTTCGTCTCTTCACATTAAAGTTGCTTATTTTACCAATGTATTTGGCTATGTATTTAATTTTCCATTCCAAGCATATACTTATGTTTGATTCTTCAAAGAAAAATTAAGGACTTACCTGAAAAGACATAAAATTGAAAAAAAAATTACTAAAACATAAATTTCATATCCAATCACAAAAATAAAAGTGTATTTTATTATAAGGATTGGAATATATATGTTATTTTGTATGCTGTGTGATTATAATACCCACACCTGTACGTACTTATAAATATATATTTATCTATAACTAAATTTAATATATACTAAACTAATTAAATTATATACAACACAAGAATATATTTTACTATATGGTACTTACAACAACGCAAACAGAAACCATATTACTATGAATGCACAGGGTGTTTTGAGAAAGTTATACATTGACGATTATATTCGAATGAAAAAGATTAATTTTTTCAGTAGAATTTATTCGAAAATACTTATTTCATATTTTTTTAATTCTAATATATTGATATTGTACGAGCAATTTTACCATAATTTAATTTTAAAAATTAAACATTGTTGAGAAAGTGCTTAAAAAAATAGTCAACTGAGTTCACTCTTACAAATTTACCATTGGAGGAGATTAATATACGAATTTTGAAATCGAAATTTTTGGGTCGTAAACAAAGCAAGTGCGATTGTCACTTATAGATGTCTTTTGATGAATTTTGAGTTTTGACGTATCTAAATTCATTCGAAATGTTAAACCATGTTTTTTTTTTAATAGTTGATATTTCAATTGTCAGTTTGTAAAAAATTTTCTATCGATCGATTGTGTATTTTTTGTTTAGTTTTTGTTGAAAAATGGAAAATCAAAGTGAGAATTTTTATCATATTTTGCTTTTTTGCTTCCAAGTAGGAAGCTGACAAAGCCTTAAAAGAACCACAGTGTCAAAAGTAGTTTGCAAAATTTCGTTCTGAATATTTCTCACTCAAAGTTGCACAACTATCAGGACGCCCAGGTGAGGTGGATAACGACCAAATCAAAGCTATAATCGATGCGGACCGTCATAGCACAACACATGAAAAATGCATGCATCGAAAGGCGTTTAAAATAAGATTGTATACGGAAAAAAAACTCGATATAAATATAACACCTGCGATTTGTTTATGAAATGTAACGAAAATCATCCATTTTTAAAACGATTCATAACTGGTGATGAAAAATTAATTGTTTACAACAATGTAAATCAAAAAAGATAGTGAAGCAAGAAGGATGAATCAGCGCAAACAATATCTAAACCAGCAGATATTCATCAAAAGAAGGGTATGTTATCAATTTGTTGGGATTACAAAAAGTTGTTTTTAAAATTTTATCACGCAACCAAACGATCAATCCAGTTATGAGCATAAAACAAACAAACGAAATTGTACAGTGCAATTCAAGAAAAGCAACCAGAATTAGCAAATCGAAAAGGCGTTGTATTCCACCATGACAACGCAAGGCCACTCACATCTTTGGTCACTCGTCAAAATTATTACAGCTTGGTTGGGAAATGTTGCCACATCCACCATATAGTCCGAACACATATTTCCATTTGTTTCGACATTTGCAAAATTCCTTGAAAAAAATTGACAATAAACTATTGAAGAAAATTATTTAATTCTATCAAATAATTGTCTTTTGTTTTCATTAAAAAAACCGTCCTTGCTTTATTTACAACCCAACACATATATCCTTAATTTGGAAATACCCTGTATTGTTTAATATAATATAAATTAATATGAAAATATAAAAAAAGTGCTTTTGATATTGATTATATTTTTCGATATCCAAAAAATATAATTCACACAATTGAATTGTTATTGGTGAAAATATATAAACCAATTATTGTTCTTAAAATTATTGTTGTCCTGGAGACCGACGACATACCGTGACAGAAAAAAAAGCCAAACATAATAAAATTAATTATTCTACATATAAACATATAATAAGGTAATATATTTATGGGATGTTCTTTTTAGCGTGATAGAACTTTAAATTTTTCGTAACAAAACATAATGAAAAACGTTTAACACTTCTATAACACTTTTTTGAATTTGAAGAATTCTATTTTTTATTAAAGATCAGTATTCAGTGTGTTAAACTTATTAAAAATATTGGAATAAGAAGTGTATTCACATTTACCACCATATATTATTTTCGAAAAAATATATAATCCTATTAATGTTAAAAAAAACTGTGTATTTACAGTTTGTGTTTTACTAAAATTTCAAACTTCTATCACGGTTAAAAACACACCCAAATAAAAGGTATAAAATAAAATGTATAACAGTAAACCAACGACAACAATTACTTTGCTGTCAACGATTTAGAGTAGATAGATAGATATTGGTAAAACACAGGCATCGCAATACATTATATTGTAAACATTGAATTGAAAGAAATAAATGAAGGGGTGCATTCTTTTTTGTGGTCAAAATCAATAAATAAATTTGTTTTTGTATGAACATTCATATATTTAATTATTTATGTTTTAGAAAAGAGAAAACCATACACGTACACATGTACACATATTATATATATATACACTCACATACGTATGTGTGTATATAATGTTTGTATTATGTATTATTATCTCTATTATAATTTATATATTTTAGTAGGGTAGATGAGTCGGTCCTGCTTAATTTTTAATAATAATTATATAATTTTTTTTTCATAACAGCTAATTAAAAAGTTATTGTATTTTTCACAAGCAAACTTCAAATATTAAGTCATCAACAGCAACTATTCAGAAAATTGTATTTCGATATTTATTATCTTATCCTTGTAATCAGTTCTCATTGCCTACAAATTAGTATTCCATGCAGTACAACCGAACTCTGGACACAAAGCATAAAAGTTAATTTATTGATTTTGTACTAATTATAATATACAATGCCAATATGTAAATCAGATTATAAACATCCATTCATAAAATCATAGTGATCAAAAGAAATAAGTGACCTCTAATATTAAATAATAAATGTCAAAGTTTTTGAAATAATAAATTCAAATAATTACAAACTGTGTGTATGTATGAATAATGTAAGTTGCATATTCCGGGCATGGCAGATGGGATACTATCAGGTACACAAAAATAATCAATCCATGTAGAAGGAGTCTACAAGTTATTTTCATTTGTTATTAAAATTTTGTATTGTTAATACACTAAAGTACAGCATGAAATAATGAATATGATTAAAAAAATTATATAATGCAAAGGTTTTGTGGTGGACCTCAATAATTAATCTTAAAGAAATTTGAATGAAATGAATTTGGAAACACAAATAAAAAAACCACTTTTAGGGGTCAATACTGAAATAAAGTATTTCATCGATTCCTACGTTTCACGAGTGAAACAGATCAAATTGTTATATGTGAGGTTAGGTTTTTAGCAGTGTCAACATCAAAATTATGGGTTTGTTTCAACATTAATTTATTACTATAAAAGTGCATAATTTTTCTTTTTATTTATGTATCAATGTTCCACAATGGCATAAGAGCTGAAACAAATTGACAAACAATGCCATGTCGTTTTCGCTTGATACAGTTTACAGGAAATATTTCAGTTAGTATACTTTTGCTATGTTTTCGCTGGATGAAGTTTACAGTGTTGAAAGTTATCTTGTATAATGTTTATTAAGTGAAGACTCAAACTATATCCTAGAAATGACAAAATCCTCAACTTTATAGTATATAATCTTTATTCTTCGGATGGATAAAGTTTACTTACTGTGATGTTTGCTGTAATCAAGTTATCAAATGAAGACATAACCTTTATCCATCCGAAGAATAACGATTATTTACTGTAAAGTTAAAGATTTTGACATTTCTACGATAAACTTTGAGTCTTCACTATAATAAAATAAACTTTATTTTATTATCGTCCATTGTTTGACTGTAAACGACGTAGACGTAGAAACAAAAATATGAGAAAGATTTGTAACGACCGTCAAATTTTCGTTGCTGACATTGGTTTTACTCCACATTCTGAATTGCTGCATACGAATGGCTATCGACGTTTCACTACAACACAATGTGCGTCATATGGATGGATATCGGTTCTACCCTACATTAAATATGCTCGCGCGTATACATACAATGGGAAAATCTTGACATTTAAAATATGTTGCTTTTAATAATAAAAGAAATGGAATAAATTGTAATATATTTGTGTTTTATTTTCTATATTTGTACGAGTATGATATAAAATAAACTATTAAGAATGAAAGAATTTGGGGGTGAACTACTTTTACATTTCTATACATTGTATTTATGTACATAAAATAAAAAATATAACACAAATAGAAAAATATTGTGATTTTCTATTGTTAGTTTCACATATACGAGTACAAATAAGCCCCCCAATGATGAAACATTCCGAATGACATTAATTCATTTTTTGTATATATGAACACGTCATTTATAATTTCGAATAATGTACAATGTTGCAATGAGATGATTATTATAGTTTTATATTATATTATATATGTGCAATTTAATTGTATGCATGTACGCATAGCTTTACGGCGGACTATATCTGCATATAAATGAACTATATGGCTCCTGGCAATTACTCGCGGACATATATTTTAATATTACCATAAATAAAAACCAAATTTTAAATTCAACATTTTTATTTACCATCCAGATGTTGGGGTTGAACCATTTCTCTGTATTCTAAAGTCACATCACTAGTATGTGAAGTGTTAATTATTTTTTAGAAGTGTTTCTCCTTAAGAAATAATAAAAGTGTTTTAAAATTTCATAAAAAAATAATATTAGGTTGGCAACAAAGTTTTTCCGGATTTTTTAATGAAAACAAAATACAATTATTTGATAGAATTAAATAACTTCATTCAATAACTTATTGTCCATTTTGTTCGATCACCTTCTACCATCTTTTTGCGAACATCATGTTGCAGAGCTCATAGAATTTTGGTCCTTATCATCGAAAAAACAGAACCAAGTGCGATTTGACATCTTCATCATTATTGAAATTTTTACGATTCATGAAGTTTTGCAAACTAAATGGTAGTGTGATGATGCAAGGTTTGGACTATATAGTGAATGTGGCAACACTTCCCAACCAAGCTCTAATAATTTTGATGAGGACCAAAAATATGTGTGACCCTGCGTTGTCATCATGGAGCACAGCACCTTTTAATTTGCTAATTCTGTCCGCTTTTCTTGAATTTCACTCTTCAATTTTCATTGTATTGTACACATCGTAATTGATCGTTTGGTTGCGTGACAATGATTTGTAATCCTACCAAACTGATAACATAACCTTCTTTTGATGAATATCGGCTTTAGATTTTTTTTGCATTGTTTCGTCTTTCTTGTTCCAAGATCTTTTTCAATTTACATTGTTGTAAACAATTAATTTTTCAAAGCCAGTTGTCAATCGGTTTAAAAATGGATGATTTTCGTTACGTTTCATAAGCAAATCGCAGATGTTAATGCGTTGTGTTAAATGAATTTTTTTAAGTTCATGATGAATCCATATATCGATTTTTTTTTTCGTATCCAATCTTGTTTTAAACGCTTTTTGATGCATGTATGTGATACGTCGAGTTTATCTCCGTTATCATGTGTTGTGCTATGACGGTCCGCATCGATTATTGCTTTAATTTCGGTGTCATCCACCTTAACTGGACGACTTTGACTAAGAAATCTTCAGAACGGAATTTAGCAAACCAATTTCGGCACTGTCGTTCTTTTAAGGTTTTGTTAACATACATAGCACATATTTTTTTATGAATTTGGAAAATGTTGCTTCCTTCATGGAAACAAGACAACACAATATGTTGAAATGCTCACATTGATTTCCCATTTCTCAACAGAAACTAAACAACGAATGCTCAACCGATCGATACAAATCTTTTTACAGAATGAAAGTCGAAGAATTATAAAAAAAATTAAATATGGTTTAAAATTTCGAATGCAACATATGTCAAAATTTATCAAAAACAATTTATATTTATATATGTGAAAACCATACTGACTATGTTGCCAACCCAATAAACAAATAAAACCTATTTTTTTCGTAGAACGTTATAATTCTATTAAGTATTGAAATATATATATATAGGGCAATATCCAAAAGTGTGGAAAATGGGTGCTATATGAATTGAATGAAGGACAGATGGAAAATCGAAAAAACACTTGTGAAATTTTGCTTGCCAGACACGAAAGAAAATGAGTTTTGCATCGAATTGTTACTGGCGATGAAAAATGCATTTATTTTAAGAATCCTAAACGAAACGAATCATGGATTTATCAGGAATTTACAATTAGTAAAAAATACTCCAGTGGGATCGGTATGTACAATAACAACGATGACTGTGTACTTACTTCTTGTCAGCACTACTCCATTCAATCAATACTTTCTAGATTACTTTTGTACAGAGATGTCATTGGTGGTAAGTACTTCTTCTATAGATGAGTTGTTCATGTATTCGGAATGGGTAGGTTTTTCATGTGAACAGACTAAGCAAATTTTTCAATGGAATTGTATTGGGTGTGTTTTTCTTGGGTTCTGAATAAATGAACTCATTTGTTCGGAATGGACTATTTTTTCATGCGTACTGGATGAATTACTTTTTCATGCCATGTACATGCACTATCAACCCAGGGTTTCACAACACTTTCTAAAAACTCCTAAAACCATAACAGTAGTGAACATCTATCATTTCGCAGATTAATTTTTTTGTCTTGATCGACATTTTTATCATCAGAAAAATACCATATCATTTTGAGAGCTTCTGGGTGCTTAAGCTTGTTTAAAAGACATTTTCTTGAGATAGTTCTCTACTAACGAGTTGTTGCTGACATACGCGCATAACGTAGCGTATGGCTTCGTGAACTACTCAACGAACTAGGCCCTCAGAGACTTTATGATCTCTCGCGAAGGCTCTTAATGACTTTGAACGATTTTCATCAACGATCGCTTCTATTTAATGAATAAATTATGTAGTTTTCACAGAAAAATTCACTGATAAATCCACCGGTGAATTCTTTATTGAACTATTTGATGAATTCGCTAATGAATTCATTTATGAAATTAGAACCAATACCTATAAATTCACAGATAAATTCACCGATAAATTTGTTAGTGAATATTTTGATGAATTAATTGATGAGTTAATTGGTGAATTCATTCATGAAATTGGAAGTACTTACTTACTTTATGTATGCAATCATTGAAGAAATTGAAACTATTCGTGTCATAACCGATATTATAACTTAAAAAGTGATTTAAGAGAAATTTAAGTAACATTTAATACCCAGAGAAAATAATATGTGTTTTCTTGAAGTAGACACATTTCCATATTTTTTCATTTCTAGTAGATACATTTTGTTGTGTTGTACAATTAAAATTTGTAGATGTTCTATTCTTTCATTTGTAAATTCTGTGCATGTAACGACATTATCTTTCAAACGTTATTTTTATTCAAGAATGGGTTCCATTAGCTTCAATGCAGCGTGTGACACAATCAACCAGCTTATGTTCTTCAGCACCTGTGTCACAGCTGCGCTTGAATGGCTGGAACATCATCATAAAATGATCCTTTGATGGCAGTTTTCAGTTTCGGGTATAGGAAATAAGCACATGGTTATAGATCAGGCGAATACGGAGGGTGGCTTCTTTCGTCTTGTGAGGTGGTGCATTATCGTTCAATAAAAACAGCTGTTCGTCCGCTGGATATTCGGGTTTAACTCGAACAAATATGTATTTACTGGTTTTTAATTCATCAGCAAACATCCTTATAGTGAAATTTCCATCGAAAGCAATGATTTCACGGAATTTTTCCACTAATTCAGCAAAGTTTTTAAGTTGTGGACGGCCTGATATTGGGCTATCATTTGTATCCTCACCACCATTTTTGAAACATGAAAACTAACCATAAACATGTCGTTGAGACAAAAGTACAATCATCACCACAAAACGTTTTGCAACAATTTGTTAGTCTTTGTCAATTTATTGTGTTCCGCATTGCATTTTTACGCGCAAGCATCTAAACTATTGACACTCAAATTCGTGTAACTTTTTAACCTGTCAACCGATTTGCATGAAGTTGAGTGAGTTTTAATGGAGCAAAATGTACCTACTATCAATGGATGACGCTACACGTACTCTATATTGATCAAACTGTTTACATACAGTTTATGTTGTACGCAATGGATATGCATATAATACAAATACAATGTCATACATACAAATACTGCAAATCCAATCATATTGCACAAAGAACACGGAAAAGGGTTAAGGAATTTTTGTTTATGTAAAATTACCTAATAATAATTACTTTTATAGGTAAATTTGCTATAAAGTTGCATTTTCTAAAATCTCAACGAACTCTAACAAAAAGTTTTCGCCTATTTAAACACAAATTTAGGTAAAATTAACGTAAAATATACGTAAATTTGTTTTTACTGAAATATATCTATAGGAAATATAATCTAACCAAATTGCTTGGGTTATTCCAATAGTGTATACACTTTTAACTATTTTTTACGAATCGAAATTTGTTGATGTAAAACCATATAAAACAGAAAGAATTTCATTACTGCACGATTTTCAATTTGTTGTCCAATTAAAATCTAACAATGATGCGAGTACGTCAAATATCAGATCAAAATTCGAAATAAAATGTTACAAGGATAAAACTTTCCAATATATTTATAGACCTAGAACGATTCAGACAGTCTAAATAATATAATCACAGAGAAAAATTATAATAAATCTTTATCAATTGCGATGTTTTGAGTTTTGATATACATTTTGGTTGATTTTATTCTAAATATGGTAATGATAATTTTCAATAATTTCATACAGGTTTCGTGAAAATTAGCGTAGAAATGAAAGACTGTAATTTTTGGCTTGAGGTAGTGTTTTTTATTCAATATAATCTCCCGACAATTAAATACATTGACTCCAGTCCTCCTCCAATAATTTTATGCCGTGGCTGAGGAGTGATTCCGGAAGCTCTGCAAAATACATTAAATCCTTGAATTTAGTCATGATTAAAACAATTTTGTTAACTGATGCATTGCCTGAGTTAATTGTTTTACATTTCTGAAGATAATCGATCAATAAAGTTCATTTTGCATCCCAAAAAAGTGATGCCATAACCTTTATTGCCGTTCGTTCAAGCTTAGTCTGCTTTGGAGCCGAACATCCAGCATTAGTCCACAGCAAACGTTTTTATTTCAATTTAGGAACAAGGTGGTAGATCCAAGTCTCATCCATAGTTATAAAACGACGCATAAAATCGGTTTTATTCTTCTTAATCGATCCACATACCACTGACAAATTTGGGTTTACGATTGAGTTTTTGTTGAATTGTTAACGTGTGCGTCTACACATTTCCAAACAATTTTTTCATTTATAATTCTTCATGTAAAATATGACGTACTCGTTCATCTGAGATGCTTATAGTATCAGTTGTTGATGTAGTTTTAGGGCGTCCCTCGCGTGGTTCGTCTTCAAGTCTTGTACGTACGACCACGTTTAAATTCAGCAACCCAATTTCTAACTGTTGCATATGATAGAACACTTTCACCTTTCACACATTTACCATATCGTTATGAATTTCTTGTCCGGTTAAACCTTTTCTAAATAAATATTCAATGATTGCTCGATTTTATAATTTTCGCATGTTAAAAAAAACACTGACACGTCAATTTCAAATGGTTTGTAAACAAAGAATGAACTGATAAATCGAATTGAAATCTTCTATTCTTCTAATAGCGAGTCTTTATATAAATGTGGTGAATACAAATTTAAATTAGACAATGCAAACCATTTGGAAAATCACTTGATAATTTATTTTAATATCGTACAAATACAATAATCTCTCATTTTATAATGTGAAAACACAAAGTGGATTTTGTTAACCGCAATAAAATGTTAAGTTCAGAAATTATAACAAGACAAAATCAATTTGTCTTAAATTTTTCATTTTTTTTTTTTTTTTTGTCGCCCTCTACATTTAAATCTCTCTGTTAAAACAGTTTTAACCCAGATTAAATATTAAAAGCGATACAAGGACAATTTAATTATCTTGTAAATTACATTATAAAATATATAATAACAGCTAACATATAAAATGGATGGAAACCATATATATATATGAGTGTACGTATACTTACCCAGTGGGCCTTTTTTTTATGTAGTTCCAATTTCTTCAATGAATGCATACATAAATTGTAAGTACTTCCATTTTTTCATGAAACAAATGAATTCACCAATGAACTTATCATTAATTAATTCATCAAAATAATCACCAAATAAATTATCGGTGAATTTACAATTTCATAAATGAAATCACCCCAGCGAATTTGTAGAATTTGTTCTGTCCACATGAAAAACCCAGCCATTTCGAACCCATAAACAACTCATGTTGAGAAGAAGTACTTACCACCAATAACATCTCTGCGTAGAATAGTAATCTAGAAAGTATTGCAAGAATGGAGTAGTGCTGACAAGAAGTAAGCACACAATCATCGATGTTATCATACGTATCGATCCCACTGGGTAAGTTATATGTACAAGCCATACATGCAGGACGATATATATACAATAATATATCATATACACCGAAATACAACAAATAATTTACCACATAATTTTGTAAATTATTTACGGAAGCAACAGTAAATAATATGAAATAAGATTTTAATTTTTATGTTCTACAATAAACTTATAAAAACATATTATAAAAATATCTAAAGGAATTTTAATAGCCGTTTTTTTTTTCATTTTTAAATAATAAGGACAATTAATTTAATGAATTTTAACACTTGTTACGGTTCCCATCATTTTGTACACAGAGATGAATTAGGAGGAATAGCGATTTTATTATTCTAAATTCTAAATTTAATTTAAGGTATACGAAAATTTAAAAAAATTTTTTTTAAATATTAAACATAAAATGGGATAAGCTTTTTTTTACAAGTCAACCATCAGCAAAGTATGAAAATAGAAATTTATGGGTAATTAGAAAATATTTAATTAAATTTATATTTAATTATGTCCATAAAATAAAATAAAATTGGAATGAGTAAAAAATTTTATATACAAATACAATTCGATAAGATTCGGTACCGGTAATGAGATTGTTTATCGTTCGAAAGAATATGTTAATAATTTTACAAAAATAATAAAAGGCTATTTTTATTTTCCATTTCTTCCCGAAAATTCTAATCCTCTCTGTTTAGAATATAAATTATAGATTATTTATATAATAAGATTTTCTCTATTTCTTTTTATGGAAATGTAATTACTAAAAATTTAATGAAAATTTCATAAATTTCTACGTGTTACATTTTTTTTTCTATTAGAGATATAGGGAGAAAGGGTGGTTATTGTATTTTTAGTATAAAAGGGTATTTATATTGTAAAATTCACTTTACTCTGAATGCTAATTTCATAGCAAAAGGACTTAAAAGTTAAATTATTATATTATATATTGCTACAGTGTTTATTGTGTGTTTGTGTAAGTATTTTGAATACGCTGGCGTTTATCGGAATTATTAAAAGTGTTTTGTAAGTTATAAAATTGTTGGTTACTGTTTAATTTAAATGTAGATTGTCATACTAAATATTTAAATAATATTCTACGGGTAGAAATTTGATGGTATAATTTTCCAGAATTATAAATAATTTGTTTAATATCTGTTGTTTAATTCAAAATTTGTGTTTAAATTGAATTTTATATTGGTTTTATTTGTTTTCATATATAATTTGCCAAAGTACATTTATTACGAAATAACAATAAGTTTAACAAATTATTAATATCGTTTACATTTCACACCGCCGCCTTTATGGAGAAAATGCAGAAATTGGACAATGTATCTCTTATTGTTATATAATGAACATTGACACGGTGTACAAAAGTTTCACATTTAATTTCTTAGTTCAATGTAAAAATCTTCCGACAACAGATTCGTCAAATTCGTTATTATTTTAATTTAAATTTGTTTTCAATTAACATTACACTTAAAATATATATACGTCTTTATTAACACAGGCAGCACTGACATAATCACATTAACGTGGTATATATTATTATTGACATCGTTTTCGAAAATAATTGACTGAAATTAGGTTTAGGCGATGATTAAATTTATCGCATTATTTAACAGTAGTAATTAAATTGTACTCACATACAAAGAGATTATGATGATGGAGGATATTTTGCTTTTGCATTACATATAATTCTGGTTGTTACTCCATCATTAGCATCATTAAAAAGAAAACATCTTTCCTCTTTCAAACACCACCCAATTTATAAATTTATTGGAAAAAAGTTTATGGTGATGAATGTATGGCTCAACTATAAGTTTATGATTGATTTTCACGTTACGAAAATGATCTTGAGTATTTAGCTGATAAACAAAGACCAGGACGTAAAGAACTTAAATATCTTGCTGAATTAGTGGAAAAATTCCGTGAATTCATTGTTTCGATGGAAATTTCACTATGCAAATGTTGGCTGATGAATTAAGTACCAGTAAAACACTATTTGGAAGATGAGATGAGATTTATGTAAAAAAAACAGCACCACCTCACATGACCAAAAAGTGAATGAAATATTTTATGAAATAATCGAATTTCTCTCATCAGTCACCCTACATATACGTCTGCTCTATCACCGTGTGACCATTTTTTGGTTCCCAAATCAGAAAACTGCCATGAAAGGAGCGTTCTATGGTGAATATCTATAGCAATATTAAAGCAGTAGTGACGCAAAAAATGAAGAACATTGCAATAACTGACATAAAAATCTATGTATGGTTTAGTTCATCGTGACAAACACTGTATTGAGTCAAATGGAACCTATTTTGAATAATAATCATGTTTCAAAAATTATTATAATGCGTTTTCTATCTTTTAACCTAAAATCTCGGTTGTTTTAAACGACACAGTGTGTATTATCAGGTTCTGATCAATAAACGCCATTAACAAATGTGGAATCTATTCTGAAATATGAAAATTAATCCGTTGTTTTAGAACGTTTTGGTTTAACTTTTGTGTAATTTAAATTGTCGATACACGTTAGCATCGTCTACGTGTAAAAAGTAGGAGAACCGAGCGATCGATGGACAAATAAAATAATTCACATTTTGATTATTGAAAAAAACCAAATTTTTAATTGAATCATTTTGAGTACAAATTGACATACTTGTAAAATTGGAGGCTCTTCGAATTTTGAAATAGTCTTTAAATTTTATTATCAAATTTCAAATTTTATTTTAAAAATTAATTGTTTTTGTTGGTGGTTCCTTTCAATACACTATCTATTGAAAATCAACTAAAATCAACGGTGGATATACCTAAAACACATCACTAATATACCGCATGTTTTCGCTTTTGATACCGTATCATAGTTTATTTCTGTTAGGGCCAGTTATACCATTTCGAAATATATTTCCATTCATTGATTTCCATTTGCGAGAATTATTCTGACTTTGAGTTTTATGTGTGTGCAAGAAAATAACATGTTATCGTTATCATCAATATAACTAAAAATGTAACCGTTTCTCCTGCAGCGCACATGTGGATCTAGCCTTTACGCCGCAGGAGAGCATGGAGCATCAATACAAATGCGCCTTCTGATTTTATTTTGAGCCAAGTCAATCACATATCTCCAGGTTTTGCAGATATTATAGTCAAAAGTATCATAAAATGCAGACCCGCAGTATATTGGATATAAAAAAATATTGTTCATGAATATGGTAAATGAAGAAACAAATTTGACGAAACTTATTAGGAAAAATTTATATAATCTAATTCTAAGTTGCCGCACATAAGTATAAATTATGAAAAAATTTGTTAGGAAATATGTATTTCCAAAATTCCATTTTATCAAAATTTACGGCCTTAACTGCCTTTTCCAGTGTGTTATTACATAATGTAGTTCATAATGGGTCGCCTTGTCGTAGTCCATAAACCGTCTCAAAATGATTAGATAATTTACTTCGAATTCGTACTAATGTCTTCACATTATCGTTACGGCCAGCAAATCTATCAGTTTTATTTGAATACCAAATTCTTCCATAATTATCCATAACTTTGACCAATTGACGCTATCATATACCGCTATAATATCAACAAACAAATGGTGTGTATCAACATTGAACTCCATACACTTTTCAAAAATCTGCCGTTTACTAAATATTTGATCAGATGTAGATCGATCTGAACAGAAACCAGACTATGGTATTCGCCGATAATTTCATCCTACCACTCACATAGCATAATTCCAAATCTTTACAATTAGCATAATTATGTTCCAAAATTAAAATTTATATATTTTTTCGTTATAATAAATTAAATTTACTATTTATTTTATATTGTATTGTATTGTATTGTTGGATATATCAAATACAACTGGTTGTGTAGCGAAATAACAATCATATCACACTATGAAGATTTTGGAAAGATTAACAGTTTATCTGTATTTCGGTGGTTTATCAATGAATCCGCCGCGTTCAAGATTTTATATTTTATTATTTTATTTTTGGATTTTATCATTAATTGCATTTGCTTATGGATTAGTAAGTGTTATAATTTACATAGTTTAAATAATTTATTACAAAATTATCAGAGCCAAAATTTTTGTTTTTCTTTTCAGACTTCATATCTTCTTAATAATTTCAATAATTTACAAAAAGTTTTCAAAGAATTAGTATTTGAATTAGGATTTATAGTTTATTGTATGAAAGGATTAATTTATAAAAGAAATCGTCCATCTTATTTTATATTGTACAATAAATTACAGGACAATTTCAATAGAAGTAATAATAGTTGAATTAAAATTAACTTATAAATTTTTTGTACATTTTCCAATTTATCGCAACCCACAGACACCGTACACACAACACACTCATTTTATGAAAAAGCCGACAAACAATCTATAATTTTTATAAAAACATTTTACTTAACAATTGGCATAACAATATTATCAATTACTGCAGAACCATTAATTTCAGTTGCCTATAAATATTGGAGCGATACATTGACGGAAAGTGATTGGAAAAATCCAGTTCCATTAGTGTAATTCATTGTTTGATTTTATAATTTAATTAAATCAAATTATTAATTAATTAATATTATTTCTTATTTATTGATCTATTGTATAAAATGCAATTAATATTATTTTATAGATTTTATGGTAGTAATCCAAGTGTAACACCAGGTTATGAAATTGCATTCGTTGTCAATGCATGTGCATTTACAGCAATGTTACTTTTTGTCAGTGGGTTGGATTCGGTTTTTTTAGGTTTTGGTCTACACATTTCAGCCGGTTTTAATGATTTACAAAAAATGATTGTTAAAATGGATGAAATTGATGGAACAATTAATGCTGAAAATCAAATATTATTTTTTAATCGCATGAAAGAATGTATTAATTTTCATAATTTACTTTTAGAGTAAAGTTCAAATTTTCCAAATTCAATTCACATTGTAAATAAATGATATTATGATCAAAATAAAATAAAAAATATTATTTTCAGATGTTTACAAATTTATCAAGAAGTATCAAGTGAAATGATATTTTTAAGTATGTTTGAAACATTGCTGTTAATGTGTTCTATTTTGTTTCAATTATCGAAATGGGTACGTATATGCAAAAAAAAACAAAGCAATTATTTTATTTATAAATAGAAAATTAATTAATTTTCAATTTTTGATTTAAATTTTTAATATAGTCAAAACTAAAAGGAGCCGACATATTTTTTAATATTAATGCTTATATTTCTATGCAATTTGTTTTATTCATTTATTCATATATTGGAACTTTATTGACAACAGATGTAAGTGTATTTACAGTGTGTCTTATAATTAATAATATTACCAAAATACTATGGGCTCACTCACTGATATAAAAATAATAGACATGTGTGAATGAATTCATATGGTTTTTCTTTCAAAAATTGTAACTTTATTGTGAAAAACTGGTTTCACATTGAATGTTCAAAGTATTGCCCATCGCTAGCCACAACATTTGGCCAAAATTAGCGATTCATGTCTGGTCGCATATTCTGACCGTTTTTCCTTCAATTTTTAATGCAATTTCATCAATTGTTGTCGGTAGCGTGCACCAGTAAATTGTCTCAGAAGAATTTATCAGTTCATAAAACACCACAACCTTCTTTTAAATTTTTGAACCATTTAAACCACTTCGGACAAGTTCACTCAACTAGAGAATGATCACCATAAACTTCCACTATAAAACACAATGACTTTCGACAAAACATTTCTTCATGTTGAACTAAGGAAAAAGAATTCCCTGCAAAAACATTTTATCAAGCACAAAATTCGACATTTTCACTTTAATAAAAAATTTTGTTGTTTACGCTTCAACTGAATGACATTTACAAGAAAAAGGCGCGCAATGACAATAGCTTTCCAATGTTCCAATTGGAATAATGCGAACAATGGAATATTAGGCTAGTTACGACGTCATATTTTTTAAAACCGCACGAATTAATTCACACAGCAATAGAATTATGAAAACATCTGTCTTTATGGTAAATTGTTATATACTCCCAAGCGGAGTAAATTACCAACTGGGCTGTAATGAAGTTTATTAGATGTCATAAGCTCCACTTGGAGTAATATTTGACTTGAAAAAAATCATTTCTTTCTAGGTTAATTCCCTCAATTTACAAGTGAAATTTATCGATATTTATTTTAATACTGAAATATTTCCGTTGACTTACCATTTGTTCGTTTATTGAATAAAAAAACGGATATCTATGAAAAATTTGTGATGCGGACGCTACTCAAATATTAACAATGTCACACACAAATTCTGGGAAATCGATAATCAGTTCAGTCTTCTTCTTCCACGAAAACGGGTCAGAATAACAGATCGGGAAATCAATTTCCCAGAGTTTTTTCAGGAACTGTTCATAGAATCTCAATTTTAACCTACATTCAAAAGTTCATAGAAAAACGGTTAAGAAATGATAAAATTATCAAGCTTCGAGAAGAACATCAAGATAACTGTCCTGGAAAAAATTTCTTATTTATGTCTCTTGCAAATTTATATATAAATTAACTGTTTTTAAACAAATCAATAGTCAGATCGTAATAAAACTTCACATGTTAAATGCTAATACTGCTCTATAGATGCCATTCCGTGAACTATTTGAACAGTCCTCGTATGTGAGAAGTGTAAGTGATTTTGATTAAGAAATTTTGTAATATTTGCATTCTTAATTAAGAAGACTGCTACCGCAAAGAATGTTTGGCTGCGAATAAACTTGAAAATAATTTTAATATTTCGTATAAGTATTGGGTAGTATTTACAATACGATAATGCTAGACCTATTTGATTCGAAAGAAAATTGAAGTGAAATTACATAACAGCGGATTACAGCGTAGCTCCTAATTAGTTTTGTTTTTCTAAATTGATACTCAGGGTAATTCTAAAGAATAGATTTCTTCTACCATAACATTTATTAATTACTTATCTTGACGATATCGTAGCTATTTTAATGAAATTGGTTATAAAGAAGAAGATCACAAGGTTAATTATAACAATATGTTTCTCACATTTAATCTAAATTAACCAGCAGAATAATCAGTTCAAGATACCAGTTTTCGAGGAGCTAATTGTTTTTCGAACTTCTTAGGCAGCAAACTTATAATCTCATTCTAAAGATAAGCAAGGGATGTTGTTCTAAGCGGAGTTTATGGCTATTATCTAAAATTATTCAAGTTAGTAAATTACTCCAGATTGGACAAGAACCGGTGTATTAATATGAATATAGAACAAATCCTATGTATTTGATAACATAGGGTAAAATGAAAATTATGAAACACACTGTATTAATGCTAAATTATTATTTAAATTCAAATTTCATTATATCATTGTTATAATATATTTATTTAGATATCAAATGTGTCACTAGCAGCATATGAAGGACAATGGTATCTACGTACACCAAATCAACGAAGATATTATCTAATGATACTTCAATATGCACAAAGAACACGACATTTGAAAGGATTAAATTTTTTTGAATGTTCAATGGAAACTTTTGCATGGGTTTGAGCAAATACATTTAGTTGTTGTTATTGTTGTTGGTATAAAACTTGCAACAAAGTAAATAATATTGTTTTTTGTAGGTACTTAAGGCAGCATTTTCTACTTTAACACTTTTACGAAGTATTGAAGAAGATTAAAAAATCGCATTCAATCATTTATGAAATATTGATTGATTGCCTACATCATTAGCATTTTTATTATTCTATTCGAAAATAGTCTGGGTTAGATATTTTGTAATTAGTCAGTAAAATTTTAGTACCACATGTTTTTATTGTTTGTTTATAAATTAATTGCGTGCCACTAAAAACAAATTGTTCATTAAATTATATCAAAAAATAATAAATTAAAGTATTAATAATTCTTATCGAATTTTGTTTTAAATTATAAAGAAAGAAAATATTAAAGTATAAGTTCCTTCAAACACAACGAAGTTTACGTCGATTTTCAAACCAATTGAGATTAATTTTCAAACCAAATTATTTTTAAGTAATAATATTATTATTTTAGGATTAAAATTGTATTTTAAACCATCGAAGACTAAAACATCTTCGATAACCTAAAATAGAAAATATTATAAAATTACGTTTACAAAATTGTGTTAATGGATTTTAAAATCGCATTGATAAAATACAACAAACATTTAGGCTCGCCAATAATGTTTCTAAATTTCTTAGGTCTAAAATTGAATCTATAATGTTTTGATTATAATTTTAAAACATTTTAGGGTTTACTTTTTAATCAAATTTCCGTGTGGACCTATATGTAACCAAAAATAGTTTAAAAAATTGTCCAAAATTTTCAACCGTGTGTAGGTTTAACAGTGTTTACTATTCCCAGTGCATAATTGCTAACCATTCTAAGATAAGTCGGTACCACAGGATCCGTAAACAAAAGCTCAATATTGAAATCGCCCACTATTACAATGTCCGAATACAAAGCTGAATACAATTTTAACTGAGAACTAAAGGGTGCCAGTGCAGACAAAGTTGTTGTTTGCTTATACAAAATTAAATTAAGTAAATTATTTTGGAAAATAAATAACAATTTCTTCAATAATGTTTTAGGAATAATTAAATTTAATTGCCACACCATAATCGATAATTTTTTAAAAATGCGTGTATTTTTAAATTTGCCGGTAAAAAAAAAACGTGATGTCCACACTATGTCAGTCACCATTTTTCGTACAGTGGGGTTTTTGATATTTAAACAGACTTAACACTGTGTTACGAAACAATGACAATACATGTGTATTTCCCGCAATTTGAATTAGTGTTCGCAAGTACGATTTACCAAAACGTGTGTAATGCGTTTAAAGGCTCAAACAAAATATAAATTTTGTTAGAAAAAACGATGACATGACATCAATAGGATTGTTTCAGTAAAAATAAATTGAAATATTTTATTTGAAAACATCTAATGGAATTATCTCATTTTTCAATAATCTATTACAAAATTTTAAAACTAGTAATTTTGTTTTATTCTCATTTTATTGTACCTATAATAAATATATAACCAAATTTTATGATAAATAAAATATAGTAGGGTAGTGGCACCAGTACACAGTCAACCCCGTAACTATATAGTCTACGGCCCTTTATAAGAAAAAATATCACAAACATTAGCGCACTAACTTTAGTACTATTTTTTCTTATAAGGAGCTGTAGACCTGTTACGGGGTTAGTGCCACTACCCTACATAATTGAAAGAAAAAAAAATTGTGAAATTTGAAAAATGTAAAAAGGATTAATGGAATTTCATTAAAACGAATATATAGTACATGATAAAATAAAGAAAAAAGGAAACCTTGATTGATCTTAATTAATTAGATAAAATGCCAATCCTATTTATATAAAGCACAAAATTAACTTCTAATTAAATTGAAAAAGGGAAAATTCATTTAATTACAAATACATAGAGAAAAAATTATAAGAAAAAAATCGAATAGAAATACACACATTCATAGAATTCAAAATGTATTGTATGAAGATGTTTTCATTGATAATGCGTCGACGGGATACACCCACCCATCACACATTATTATTATTATTAAAGAAATTTTCCATTTATTTCCCCCATCGTTTCTCCCTCAAAATTTAAAACCGATAATTTCATTAATTTGTTCGTATATGTTTAAAAAAAAAATAAAATATTATTATTACGAATAAAAAAAGGACACATAAAATATAGATGAACATAAAAAAAAGGACGATAACATAAACAATATTTTTATACTATACTTAATCACATTATATTAATCTCAATTTTCCTATAATCATGTTTAATATCGCATTTGGTTTATTTCGCATTCAAATAAATGGGATGTTTTTTTTTGCGTCCAATTAAAGAGTTTTTTGTCTGTTTATTTTAACAAAATAACAGCTGAATTTCTAGATCCTTTTACTATTTATTGGTCTCGCTAAAATTTGTACTTTGATAAATACAATTTTGTTGACCTTGGAGAAAGATCAATAGAGTGTTTGCCAAATAGCTACAAGTATTCGTAGTTCGCATATGAAAAGTAACATTTCGATTATAACTCCGAAAACATATCTTGTGATCATAAATACATTTTAAGACGGTGAAAATTTAATGTAGCGTTAATCTTGTCTTGTATACAACCCAAAAAAAAAGAAGCCACAGTACCTCATATTCACATTCAAACTCTTAATTTATATGCAGTTAGCAATTCTCCAATTTTACTAATTACAAATAATCGGTAGTCAAGGCTCAGTATAAACAACGTAGATCGAGACAGCTATATCATTCCCCACAAAAGCAAAATACCGACACTGTTAGTAACATAGATCCTATCTACTAGCCCAGCTCTACTGTCGAATCATTAATCGGTAATATCTTTAGAACAGCTCGAATCCATATTTGCAGCTACACAATTTATCATCGCCGCTATACATCCAAATTCGGATGGTATGTTCGGTATACTGCATACTTGCAAAGCCAGTTGCGACCAAACGCGTCCACAGGTTGCGGATAGTGGAACGCACTATAATATAATGGGTTAGCTACGAATAAAGAATATGTAGCCGCGGGCAATCTGGCTACTGTGTATGAGAATTACTATATGGGTTGTTGTATGAAAGCAGCATCCGATTAAAACTTAGTTAATGATTAATTGATTACACAGTAACGGCGAATCAGCGACGCCATTATAACTGCTTTCGGTAGAGGTGAAGTATACCCCTGTAAAAGCCCTTAACGACTTAAACAGTCGGTGGTAAAACAATTGTATATGGTAGCAATGAAACAGCGAATTATGTAATATTATGTAATTTAGAGGATAACCAGCAGGAAAGTAGTATAAATAGTATGTGAAAGAAAAAATGCATCCAGGCTGAAAATGCAAACACGGCCTACATGAACCACTGTGGAAGACTATCGCGCGAAGAAGGGTTTCGGATTACGTCGAAATGGAGAAGTTCAACGCAGGAACAACGACAATAAAAGATTGTACCGAAATGCCAATCGTTTTCGCAACGGATACAATCAGCAAACGTTTTTGTGCAAAAACAGATTTGGTCAGGTTATGGCGCAAGAGGAAAGGTGCCTCGTAAGATGGGCCGAGTAGTTTAAAAACCTATTAATATAATGTGAACACGTCAGAGAATACTGTGGAAGATGTGCAATTTCAAACTGCTCAGCCATTTATAGCTGAACCGAAGTAAAGAATGTTATTGAAAAGCTCAAGAATAGTAAATCATTGGATAGCTTACCACGTGAACTCTTAAAATATGGCGGAAATGCACTGTGGTATCAACTGCACGACCAACTGTAAAGATTTGGAATAATGAACAAATCTTGGAAAAGTGTATGGAATTCAATGGTGATACACACCATTTGTTTGTTGATCTCAAAGCGGCATATGATAGCGTCAATAGATCAAAGTTATGGAAAATTATAGAAGAGTTTGGTATTCAAAAAAACTGATAGATTTGGTGGCCATGACGTTGGAAAATGTGAACTCACAAGTACGAATCCGAAGTAAATTATCTGAACGAATCCGAGGTAAATTATCTAAACATTTTGAGACGTTTGTTTTGAATATGATAACTGTCAAGGATGCTTTCGAATCGTTACACAAGGAGGCATCGAGTCTAGGTCTCAAAGTAAATGCAGACAAAATAAAATATTAGGCTTGGTGCATGAAACAGAACCCGGAACAATAACTTTGGATTTTGGAACGAAAGATACTCCGTGGCATATTTGCTCCCATCAAAAAACATATTGGTTGACTGTGAAGATACAATTTTAAAATGAACAAGTTGTACGGTCAACCAAATATTGTCAAAACAATCAAAATCAATAGATTAAGATGTCTTGGACACGTATTACGCATGGAGGAGTAACGTGTGCCAAAAAACTGTTGAATGGTAATCCAGAAGGTAGAAGGAGAACCGCGGAAGACCTAAGGCTAGATGGCTAGATGCAGTAAACTGTGAAATCAATATCCTTAAAATTCGGGATTGGAAGACATTGACAGCGGATAGATCAGATTGAAAAAACGTGTTGGAGAAGGCTAAAACCGCACCTGGGTTATAACGACATGGAGTAAAGAAGTAAGTAAGTACGGCGCAACCGTAAACAGATAATACCATTGCTGCTAATACCGATAGCCGATTTCAATTATTCTTCTATTTGTGCATAGGCCTATCGTTGTTTTATTACACTTAATAGATACACCCAACCTGTTGTCATTTAATTTAGAGCTATATTTTGTGCATCGGGCGAAAAGTGTATAAAAAAACAAAGAATTTATATTAAATTTGGTTTTAAAATTGGTAAAAATGGTACTCAAACACATTTGCTTAACATTGAATATGGTGATAATTATTTGTTAAAAAACACGAGTTTTTAGATGATTTAAACGATGTACAGACGACAGAAGGCATAAGGAATTACTAAAGAAAACATTGAGTGATTTCGTAAAAATTACTAATAAATCTTCAACCAAATTCATGGAAATAGAATACAATTCAACGAATTTTAACTGAAAAAATTGGTTTAAGAAAGGTGAATTCAGAGTTTGTTTCACGCCTCAATTAAATTGGTGATCAAAAATTGCACTGAATTGAACATTGTAATGTCATTATTAAACATGCTCGAAATTTCCATATTAACCTGATTTAGCTCAATGCTAATACTTTTTATTCCCTAAAAAACATCATTTCTATATGAATGAAACCGTTTTGAATCTGTTGAAGACATTCAAATGGCAACGACCGGCATAATACTAAACAACATTTCAATAATCGACATAACTAAGTTATTTAATGCATTTGTTGAACTTGCAAATCGATGTTGAAGGAGAATATTTAACGATTTCTGTCAAAATTAATTGTGTTTTTCTTTTATCCATTCTCTGTATTTTTGTGACAGAGGCTGTATGTATGAGCTTGCAGTTCAATTGTTAATATATAATTATTCTAATTTATACCGATATATGAGGAATTTAAGTTAATAATAATTTTTAAAAAAATCTGATCAATATATACTTCGGTTTAACTTTTGTAAATTTAATATACACTTATTTAATGTTATTGTTTGTAAGATACTATGCCAATTACAAACGAATAGTCAATTTACAATTAATATTCTCAAATATAGCGCTATTTATACATTTAATACATGCATTTATATTATACTTCATTCTATATTTATATCGTCTGTCTGTTTGTCGTCACATTTTTATAAATGCATATCTAGCTAACGATCAAAGGCATATTTATAGAGATGGAATAATTATATATAAACACATATTTATATATTGCTTGGGAGATAACACAGATAATAATACAAAAGAAAATTTCAAACTATAATAATGATTTCAATTTTATTGTATATTATATAGAGAAAACGTAATTAACATTGAACAAAGACGTGAAACTTAAACAAAGCTATAATAATTAAGTGCCGAAAGGATGATGGAAATGAAATATATTTAAATGTATTATAAAATATATATGAAAAAAAATATACATTCGAACAATAAAAAGTAGGCAAAGATTAAAATAGATGAGAGAAAACTTAAAATAATAGAAAGAAAATTGGAAAGTAAAAATAGAAGAAAATATATATTATTTGGAAAATAAAAAAACAGAAGCATTTTTAAGCTATAAATATAATTTAAATGAGAACTAATTTAAATTTGAAAATCATTTATTGGATTTCCTTTTTTATTTTCTTATCTCTATTTTCCATTTTAATTTTCAGTTTATTTTATATGTTTTGTGATTTTTTTTTTCCTCTTTTGATTAATATTATAAATTTTCAATTTGGAAAAGTAGAAAAAACCAAATTGATTGTAAATTTTATTGTGAAAATGGTAGATAAAATAAAAAGTAAAAGTGATTATTTCAAATACAAATATATGTTAAAGAAAATACACGTACACGTACACGTCTATCATCATTAGAAAGACAAAAAATGTAATAATTTATTAACTTAACGTAAAATTTATGCTCTTTTCATGACTAATGACTTTTTAATCGAAATTGTGAATTTTGACTAACAAAGGAAGGTCTTCTTCAGGTTCCATACGCCAATTTTGATGAAATTTGGATAAATTCATAACTATAAAATTGAATTGGTTCGTGTTAAAGTTAATAAATGTATTGAACCAGTCGTGATTTTTGACCACCCTAAATTAAAGTCTGGTATCATACATATACACGTTCTGGTGACTTTCTCTATTCATTTTATTTAGAAAACAATTTTTAAAAACATGTTCTTGGCAAAGTTATTTGCATAAATTTAAATTTGTTTTCCACCCATACTTTCCAAATTCTTAAATTCGAATACACCCTGTGGCCAAAACCAATTAATTTTTCAAAAATTATTTTTGTGGCATCAAAGAAATTTTAGACATAGCTATTATTTACAACTTCAAAAATTATAGTGGCACTTCGGGTTCAAATGTTAAAAATTTTATAATAATGACATGTTTTTGTAAACCTTCGAGGGACATGAGGTCAGAATGAGATTTCGCAAAAAAAAAAAAAAAGAAAACTAGTATTTCTCGAATGCTACAACGTGTGAATTTCATCAAATAATTCGTAGTAAAACTGTACGATTGTAATGATAATTTCGATAACACGTCTATATTTGCCGATGTCGCAATTTTGAATTTTACCGTTAACTACCAAAATTTAGCAACTATAAAAAAATAAGTGTCCCATTATTTTTGCGAGTTCTACAATTTCATCAAAATAGACGTATGGCACCTGAAGACCTTCCCTTGTAACTTCCAGCCGTGTGAAATATTTTTTCGAAATCTACACAAAATTATTGTGCTACAGTCGTTTCTTAACATCAGCAACAGATGAACTATTAATTAACGGGAATTGGTTTGACCAAAATATTCTATAAGCTTCTGACGCAATAGTTTCTTCCAACCGGCAGACAGACAAAAATTGCGCAGCGTGAAAAAATGTTTTTCAGATTGCAATATCACTTTATTTTTCTGGTAGACGAGTTGAAAGTAGACTACATTATGGAAAAAAATTAGAATGTCCTATTACTTAATTTTCCGGAAAATCGACTTTTAACGGATATTTGAATACAGAATTGCAAATTATAAGCAATTTCCAATCTTTTATAGAAGAGATTTTTAAAATCGGATAATTTAATTTTTTATTTTTAATCGACCCAAAATGTTCCAAAAGTCCAAAACATCGGTGGTAATGTTCTATGGTCAGTTGCTGTGATTCGTTGAAATATGTTGTCAGCAACAGAACTGATACATGGTTAAACTTTGCCTTAGGACATTTCACATTTTTAATATTTGTTACTGTAAGAAAGCATTCATTTATAAATAAATTATTTAAATTATAAAAAGTGAGACCAAATGAATAAAATATTTTCTCAATTAATTTTGATCATAAGATTGAGTCATAAGCTATTGTTTTGTGAAGTTTGGAGTTTAGTCCAATTTTAATTTCTGAGATATGGGGGCTGAAAGTTCTTATAGACGAAAATACAAATCTTCAGAAATATAGGAATATCCACTGAAATATACAAATGAATAATTTCTGTAAAAGCGAATAATGTTTACAGAGACTTGGCTAAGAATTAATTAGAGATATGGGGCGGTATAGTGTTTCTCACGTCCTCGCTAGAGTAGAATTGACAACAGTACTCATGAACCTTCCTCTTATACCATAATCGCTATATTATCTGCGAATACCCAATCGGGTGCAAATTATGTCGTTTCTGTTGATTTCTTTCCATTGTTTTCAAAAGTCCAAAATAGATGGCCCTGTGATCCTACATTGTTATTTGTCGTTCCATAATCTTCCCATTACATATAGGGTCAATCAGAACTCTCTACGTCTACAATCAGCCTAATTCCTGATGATAATGTTATTTCAAAATACAAATTCGTGTTGTACTTCTCTTCTTCGAATATCATCTTAGTGTTATGTGCATTATTATATCACATTATATTACCAACATCTTTTACCTTCTACTCCCGAACCATCGCTTCTACACCTATAACGAATGGATGTACCAATGATTCAAACTTCTGACTACTGTGCCACGAGTTCTGATATGCACAGATGCGGAAATGAAACTGCACGTATTCCATGTCTCACAAGAATAGAATAATTTAAGAAAAAAAACATTAAAATTAATTCATTTTAAAAAAATTATATATTTAAATCCCACTAAAATATCAAGTGCGACAAATGACTGATTGGAATGTTGTTGAGTATATGTTGATCGCTCAGTGTTAATTGATTCAATTGATGTAAACCGGTTTCCCTACATCGAGTCAAATAAAGTTTTGGGAATAGAAAATAGTCACGTAGAGATAAATAGGAAGAATAAGGTTAGGAATGTTGAAACAATTAAATTTGATGTTAGCATCTTACAAAACTAGTTTAGGTTAATAACATGTTGTTAGGTATGATGTTATTAATTACATGAAATTATATATGTGCAATGCAAATATGATTTATATTTGTATATAAATTTCCATATGAAATTAATATTTCAGCCAAATAAACATATTTCCAAAAAACCATACTATAACTAGTAATTTTACCTAATATAAAACCAAAAATTTAATAATTTAGGTAATAATTTTAAACAAAAAACAGTATAAAACTCGATGCAATGAAAAGAATTTTCAGTTAATTTTCGTTTGAAATACAAAAAGGTGTTTTAAAACTGCTCATCGCCGATTATATTTTAATTTTAATAATAACATTTATAATTTTAGTTCATTTAACAACGGTAATTAATTAAACAATAAAATAGCAATGCCTAAAATAAGAGAGGATAATTTAATAAATGCTTTAAAATTAAGTCAAGAAACCGCGCAAAAATTAAAAGTATCACAACGATTATTAAACAAAAAAATTAAATTCTATCAACGTATGCGTAAGCATTGTTTGAATTTAATTGAAACAAGTGACGACCCAATTGAAATTAGTGCTGACCTAGAAATGATAAATGATTTTAAACTATCAATGGATGGTGTTTATAATCGTATTGTAAAACAGTTAAAAAAGTTAAAAGTTATTAATACTACTATAAAACGATGCAAATATTTAAGTGATAAAGAATTAACAATTATGTCAAAATTAAAAGATTTAAATTATAAAATTGACAAACCATTGGTGATTGAAGTAAAACCATATGGAAACAAAACTTTGATGGAAAATAATTTGTTAACATCACTTAAATGCTCGTTTGCAATATCAAATATTAAAGCATTACAATACTTAGCAGAAATAAAAAAAATTAAAAGTGTTAAACGTGAAGCACTTTCCAGTTTACAAAACGACGAAACCATAAACAGGCGTTTATAATGAATAAATAATAATAATAATAATAAATATTAATACGTATTACAAAAAATATTTAATTAAAAGAATTTTCAGAAGAGTTATAATTATATTTTCAGATATGACATTAAGGCGGTTTTAATGCAGTTCGATCCATTACTCATCAATAATTATCATATTTACAAATTATAATTTTTATCTAATGATTAACAGAATAAATTTATATTAAATTAATTAATTGTAAACAAACAAAAATGTAATAAATTAATATTATTATTAACAATTGGTCTAATCTGGGACTTTTATTAAAATAATAATATAGAATTTAGGAACACATATTTCTTTTAAAAAATACTAACAAAGGTGCTTAAGGTGTCGTACTCCGAATTCAATGAAATTTTGCCAGGTTGTGGTACACATCAAAGTATAGAACGGTTTTTTTTTCGTAATTTCACTTTGAAGGGGGTAACGACCCCGCGGAAAAAGTAAAAAATATGGCATTTTATAAAAATCTATAACTTTTGATCCCGAAGTGCCACAATCATTTTGAAAGTTGAAAATAATAGTATGTTTTATTTCACAAAAAACAATTCTTAAAAATTAATTGGATTTGGTCACACGGTGTATCAGAAGCAACGAATTTTGAAAAATTATGTTAATACAATAAAATGTAAATTTTTGCATATAACTTTGTCAGGAGCATGTTTTTTTTAAAAATTTGCTTTAAATAAAATCGATGGAGGTATTCTTCACCTTTAATTTGAGCCTTACTTTTTTATTATAAGGTTACCAGTTATAAAGTAAATTAGATTTTTATAACAGGGTGTTTTATATGTTCAATATTTTTGAAGGTAAAATTTTCATCTTTGTGCGTCAGTTTATGGTTGATTAAGTCACCTTTACGCAAAAATAGCTTCAAACAAATTTCACATTTAAATGACTTTTCATCGGTATATAGTTTTAGATATTTTCTAAAGCTTGACTTATTACCAAGAGTTTTGGAACATAAATCGCATTGAATTTTATGTTCATTTAAGTAAGATTTTAAATCACTTTCAATAGTAAAAATTTACCTACAAATGTAGCATTTAAATAAATTTTTATTGTTTAATAAATTCCGCTTCTCGTCACTTCCACTTTGTCTTGAAAATCGCAATAGAACTAATTTAACCATTCGAGAATATTACAAAAATTGTCGATTAAACGAAATTTTTAGAAAAAGTATTGCCGAATTTAAAAAGTACGAAATTATTGTTTAGAAATTTCTTGAACTTTCTTCACGAAAATATGATTTGAAACTGAACGAAGGGTAAAAAGTATTACACGTTTCATATGCGTAAGTGAACAACACAATAATTGTCTTGTGTTGTCTAATTTTGTTACCTATTTTATTGATAGAATTAACGATCGGATTCTGGTTGATATTTTTTAACATCGTCATAATTGCGAAAGCAACGTTCAAAAAGTTCATGTACTTTGAACAAATGGTAATCTGATGGAACAAGATGGTCATGAACGGGCGGTATCAATCAACAAAATCATTTGACCATAACTGTTCCGAATAATTCGATATTTCATCGCACCTCAATGACAATACAATTAAAAAACGACTTTCGCTTTTTCTTCGCTTTTGTTTGCCTTGCTCACTCAATTCATATGCACATATGTGATATTTGTTTGAAGCTATTTTTGCGGGATGGTGACTTAACCAAACATAAAGTAATTCACACTGGTAAAAAGTCATTTAAATGTGATATTTGTTCGAAAAGATATACACGAAAAAATTACCTAAACCTGCATAAACAAAGGCATAACTAAAACCAAGAAAGTGAATGTGAATGTCTGTGTATTTGTTTAAGTAAATTTTCCGCTTTCGACGACCTCAAAATTCATATGTTCAAACATAATGGAAAAACACCATTTAAATGTAGCGTATGCTCAAAGGAATTCATCACTTCTATGTATTTAATTCAAAATTTGAAAATACATAATAAAAAATTTAAATTATTTGCACATTCATATATGCTAAGAAGTCACAAAATAAATTGTAAAAGAACAAATATTGTACCAGCAGAAAATCAATCAACATCAAAGGATACATTAAAATCCTTTAAAAAAAGAGAAGGACAACAACCAAACACAAGCGCTTATTTCGACAGAAATGAAAATGTCAAAGTACTTCGTAAATTGAATAAATAAAGCACTGTGAAAAAACGAAACGAAAAGAAATTTAATGAAGATTTATTGGAAATGAAACCAGAGCTAGATATAATTTATCCCAACACACCAGAAAGTCCAATAACAATTTTTATGTGACATAAAACACACTTTAGATATCTATTATTTCCAACTTCAACAATTATTGTGACACTTCGGGATCAAAAGTTATAAATTTTTATAAAATATCATTTGTTTTACTCCTTCGGCGGGATCGTTGCAAAGTGAAATTGGGAAAAAAAAACTAACTGTGTTCTGTACTTTGATGAGTACTACAACCTGGAATAATTTCATTGGATTCAGAGTAGAAAGAAAATGTTTTGAATCTTTCAAAAATATAATTACCATTTTTTATTCAATGCGAAATTTAATCGGCTTTACCGTCCACATGATACTGAAAATTATTTCGAGATTGTTAATGCTTTATAGAGTTCATAGTAGTGTGAGGTTAAAGTGAAAGATTTATACTAAATCAACGTGATATCGATAATGTATTACAGTGAGATACATAATTTATATATTTTTTTAAATTATATTACTTTTATTACATTGTTATTAGTATAATATGAAATAATTATTAATAAATGTGCATCAGGAAAAAAACAATGTTCTTTAGTGGTCCTTTTTCTTTCTGGTCGGGCTTAAGTCACGCACTGACTTACATATGGTATGTATGTAATGTTCGTGCGTATATAATGTCGGTCAAATCAAACTCTAAATAAAATTATCTCAAGTATTACCATTAAATTAACACATTAGCTACTGGCGTTCAGTATTTACCGAACATAATACCTGATCCACCAATCGATTGTATTCATACTACAAATCATCAGTCACCCGAAGAAGATCCATTTAACTATTTCGGAAAATATATAGGTAAAGATTTATTTAAACAAATATTTATGTCATGCAAAAGCATGATCACGCTCATTTAAAGCAACACCATCAGAAGAAATGGAAGTTTTTTTTTGGATTACATAAAGTAATGATGAGTACACTAAATCTTCCACGTATTAAATTATATTGGAAAAGTAGTTTGGATGTTCTCTTCCTTTTAGATTCTCCTATTTCAAAACATCGTTTTTTCAAACTTTTCCATGACAATAATTTTGATATTCCAGATGGGTTGCAAATGTAAATTTTCCAAAATCCATCCAATTTTAAATTCAGTTTTTAGTCGATGTCGTCAGTTAAAATTCGAAAAAAATTTATGAATAGACGAGCAAATAATTTCTTGTAGAGGAAAATTTCAATACAAACAATATACAATATAAAAAACTAGCCAACTATTTGGGGTTTCAAAATATTTATTCTTTGTGGAAAAAATGGTAATGCATATGAATTTATTGAATATTTGCGATCCGTAACCAATATCTCGCAAAAATCACAATCTGCGTTAGGTGTAGGAGCTGCTGTCGTGTGGGCGTTGGCAAAACTTATCCCAACAGACGTTGAAGGGCATAAATTAAATTTTGGTAATTATTTTAGAACATAAATGTTTATAAGTGGTTCAAAGATAAGGAATATTGATTAATTGTATTAAAGTTTTGTTTTCAAAAATTTAAATAAATTGAATTATAGATGGTGAAATTAAAAATGTGTATTTAATAAAACGCTTAAGACCTACCAAATAGCAAAAGCGAATATAATAAGTATTGTATTTTTGTAGTTTCACACATATATTTATTGCAAATTTAATAATTTATGGGCGTAAAGTACGTAATATACATTATAATATAAAAGTTTCTGTAAAGTTCTTATAAACAACAACAACAACAACAACAATACAAAATAATAACAGTACTTATGTTCTGTTCTCTAGAAAAGCTTATAAATATAAAAATAACAAAATAACATTTTTAAATTAGTAAATTAAACAATTTACGAATTTCAGTGTTCTGCCGTTGCGTTTATATTGGGTTGACCAGAAAGTAATTTCGATTTTTAAAAATAGACGACTTTATGTTCTCTTATGTCTTGAACATTGTGTAATTATGTACCCTTTTGGTTGTATGCAGTGTCAAATTTAATGTGCTGAAAAGGTCAACCGCATATTTAGTTACTCGTCCACAATTATTGGAACTTGGCTGGTTTGTGTTGCCTTGTCACATACAATATTTTGCCTGTACTTGTACCATCAGATTAGCATTTATTTCTTTCTTTGTAAAACTTCTTATATGGTAGAAATTTAAAACAGAGCTTTCTCAACTTTATACGTACCAGGGTAAAATGTGTTGCATTGTAATATTTATGATAAAGAAAAACTATATTCTTGGTTGGGTTTCTCAACATACTTTTATTAAAAATATTTAAACAAATATTTTTTTTTTAATTATAATAAAAAATGAGAAACTAAATAATATTTATCTTCAACCGTTTAAATAATAAAAAATGTATTCTTATTAAATCGAATTATTGCAAATTATTGAATTTTCTGAAAAATTTAATTCAGTGATCAAACCAAAATTTCACGTTGTAGCTTCAATAGCAAATTCTTATTTTGACGGTAACGTCAGTAAATATACTAGCGAATAATGAGGAATGAAGTATTTAGCCATAACACAATCAAAAGTGGATTAAAGAAGCAGCTTCGAAACGTTCATTCCGCAAACGACATTAGTCTATTCAACTACAAAAAAAATAATAATGATATTGAATATTTTAGTTCTAGTTTTCAAAAGTCGCCATTGCGATAGATCATTAATTATTGTTGGCTAACCCATCTGAATGTAATCAATCACGTACAAAATGTTCATTTTAAATCTTTTTGTATTTTTTTTTTCGCAAATAATTGAGCAAAATCGACTTATTGTTACAAACAAATTTTTTCTTTCTTTAGATGTGTTGTGGTATGTTTAAGAACAAAAAATCGATTTCATCGTTCTCGATAGACGATAGTTTATTTTTCTCTCCATGCACTTTCAAAATTTCTATGAAAAATCTTCAAACAAAAACGAATTAGGTAACCTTTAATTTAAAATTATTTTTGAGAGTTTAGTTTTATAATACATTAATCGCCACAATCATTTTGTAACTGATACAGTGTATCGAAGTAAAATGTGCTAATAATCGCTTGAAAAACACCGATGAAGATTCCATGTAGACAGGCAGAAGTAACGTTTTTTAGGCTAGGAATCGATGACACTATGTTATCTGGTTATAGTATTAAAATTTTACCATTATCTGGTGATAGTTTAACTGTAAACATTAATTATACGTTTATCTCATGTGCTTGTTCGACTGCGCTAAAATGTTTACCAATTAAATAATATTATTATAACATTGAGGTGAATTTTTTGAAATTTAAACAATAACATTTTTATGAAGTTGAACATTTTTGCTAATTACTCATATTTTAACTTAGCAATGCATCCTCATTTATACAATATAAAATCTCAGTCGATGGTATCGTCGGGATACATTGTGATCTGCTTTGCAATTGCCATTGAATTTTGGTCAGATAATTATTTTGCAAATTGGCAAACAATACTACAGTGACGATGCAATAGAATTATAAATTAAAAAACCGAAATTATTTTCTTGCCAACCCAATATTGTTAACAGAAAATTTCTTTCTTTTATCATTTTCATTTTATTATAAGTAATATAAAATGTATGTCCATATGTTTTTTTATATTTATATGCAGATAATAATGTAACTTTATAAGTTGCGTACTCGTGTATCGCGTATGTGTAACATATGAACATGAAATGATAACAAATTTAAGGAGATAATTTTTACTTGTAAAATGAACATAACATTTTCAAAATAATAAATTTTAACGACTTTTAATAAGGAACAAACATACAAAAATACCAATATAATATATTTTCCTATTACTTTACAGATTTACAACAAAACAAAATCATAAACAAAGTTAAAAAAACATCAGACATCTGTTGCTTTTTTCCGTAATAATAACAATATTATTATTATTATTATTATTATTATTATTATTGTTATTATTAAGTGACTACTACTCCATTCTGCAAATAAAACGTGAAAATGATCTCATAAAAAACAATAGAAATAAACAGAATATCAGAGTAATAATAATAATAATAACAACAACAACAACAACAACAACAGCAACAGCAGTTGTGATAGAGGCACAAACTGTAACGAAGGAATAAGGATATAACATACATTTGTTTGTATATATTGTAATATTTGTATGCTTCTAAAAATAATATAATAAAACAGTCTGGAAAAAGGAAGTATTAAATTGTATAATATTGAAATTTACAGTACAATTTTCCCAGCCTCTCGTATACTTTTAGTTGATACTTGGTACTAAGTACGTACGTTTGCATGGAAAAGAGACAAATGATAATTAAAATATTTTTCTTATTATTATTATTTTTTTTTCTTCCTACTTTACTTTTGGGTTGAGGAGAATGAGTAGTCATTATTTTCTTTCTAGGAAGAACTCTCTTATATATTCTTTCATTAATTAATATAATATGGATTATAATAAATTTATGTAAATAACACGCAATATTATATTATTAAAAGAAAAAAAAAATACCCAAACAAGGAACACATCAAATACCCAAACAAGAAAAGAGGAATGGTGATAAAAGATGAAACAAGAAGAAAATATTCCTTTTGTTGATTTTTTTTTTTTTTAATTATAATTTTACCATGAAAAATTTCTAATAACATCTTTGTGTAAATTTTAAGACATAGTAAAATATTGGCATTGTCATTGATATGTAATTAAAATTTGTTGAGCGTTAAACGTATATTACCAAAACACACACACACACACACATATATATATAATTTAATAGAATTATGTAATAAATCTTGCGTCTAGAAAATAACCGGAATGACTTTCTAATACATAATACAAAAATGCCACGCATTAGGTTACAGTAGTTTTTTGCTCCGGTCCAAAGAATGTATAAAGAACAAAGAATCAATGTTAAATTTTATTTTAAAATTGATAAAAATGCTTCCCGCAACGATTTAAATGTTTAAAATAAATTATGGTGATAGAGAAAAAGTGAATGATGATGAACGTCTAGGCGCGAACCAACAACAACGGTTAACGAAAAAAAACATCTAAAAAGTGTTTGAGTTTGAGTAAAATTTAGCCCGACAACTTCAATTATTGTAAATAAACCTTGGCATAACAAAAACAATAATTCACAACACCGTACAAACGATAAATGCTTTTTATTAACGTGATGTATTTAAGCGTTTGCTATAAGATTTATTCGCTCTGTTCGTCTTGGATATGCAAGGGGAAGTCAGTTAGCGATTAATGTACGATAATGCACATTCTCATTTTGTGAAAATTATCACCGATTCCTTTTTACTAATATACAAATTTATGTATTTAACATTTACCTCATTCACCCGTTTTAGTTTCATGTGAGTAATTTCTATTCCCAAAACTTTATTTGGCGATGAAAAGAAACAGTTTTGCATAAATTGCGAAGAAATTCAATATTTAACTATCGCCATACTCAACGAAATTCCAATCGGTGGCAAAAAAATCACATTTGATGCTCTGGTTGAACACATACCATTTAAATGTAAATTAATTGTTGACTTTTTTTCTTCATCCATTTTTCGAGTATTTTTCGGACCAAGGCTGTACAATTGTAATATAAATAAATATATTATTCCTTTTGAAGTTTTAAAGCTTTAATTTTTTAATTTAATATATTGTAGTACAGTAGAGAATTTGTCTGTAATAGAATTCCCCGGGACCGAAAAACACACAGAGTCAAAATGTTTTAGAAATTATAATGCGTCTGTGTTATGTTACTTGAACTATATCCCAATAAAATAATCAGTTAAATTTTGAAAGTTCGAATCTATTACATGATTCTTATAATGAAAATTTGATAATTATTAATATTGGAGAAAATCTGGAAGCCAGTGATTTGAAGATGATTAAATGAAACTAAAATGCATTACCGTAGTATTTAGGATATTTTGCAAGTTATTTTATTTTAATTAAAGATAACGTACCAGGTGTACCGGTATGAAGTGAGCGTCAAGATACAAATGTCTCGACAGAGAATTGTTGTAAACAAGCCTTAATTTTTTTTTTGTTTGGTTGCCAAGACATCTGTCAAACATATTTCGTATACATCAAGTCATTGTACAAACAACATGAAAGTTTTTCATCGTGTTAAAAATGTCGAATTTTGTGCCAGAAAATGAGCATTAAATTTTTGTTTTCATTTGAAGAAAATTGCTGCAGAGTCGCATCGAATGCTTGTCGAGGCATATGGTGATCATGCAATAGATGGTTTCAAATGTTCAGAGTTAATGATTTCGATGTGAGAAATAATGAACGTGGAAGACCACCAAAAAAGTTTGAAGACGCCGAATTGCAAGAAATATTGGAAATAATGCATCGAATTGTTACTGGCGATGCAAAATGGGTTTATTTTAAGAATCTTAAACGGAAAAATCATGCGTTAATCCAGGACAACCAACAACATCGACTGCAAAACCAAATCGTTTCGGCAAGCAGACAATGCTGTGTGTCTGGTGGGACCAGAAAGGTATGGTGTACCACGAGCTCCTAAAACCTGGTGAAACTGTTAATGCTGATCGCTACCGACAACAAATGATCAATTTGAACCATGCATTGATTGAAAAACGACCAGAATGAGCCAGAAGACACGACAAGGTAATTGTTCTGCATGAAAATGAACCTGCACACAAAGCAAAACCGGTTTAGGATACAATCAAAACACTTGGCTGGGAGCTGCTAACCCACCGCCGTATTCACCAGACTTGGCTCCTTTCGACTACAATTTGTTTGCGTCGATGGAACACGCATTGGCTGAGCAGCCCTTCAATTCCTACGAAGAAGTCGAAAATTGGGTGTCTGATTGGTTTACTTTCAAAAGACGAACAATCCTATTGGCGTGGTATCCAAAAATTGCCAGGAAGGTGGACAAATGTGTAAAAAGCAATGGCGAATATTTTGAATTAAATGTTTTTTTACTTTCCCATTTAAAATTAGTGTTTTATTTTAACAATTTTTCGCAGAATACTAGTAATATAACTTAAATATATATACCCCGGAAACTTCCACTGATCCAATTGCTCATCTGACTGATCTGTTTGTCAATGTCTGACTCATTGGAACAGTATAAATGTTCAGGGTACGAATGTTGAAGTAACTACATATAGGAAATACCTTCATTGTACCATTTATAGCTCACGTAGCAAAATTTATTCAAATATAGTGTCCAGGGAATGAATTGTAAAGCAACTGCATAGAAGTATACCTGCATAATTCCATTAACAGCGCACATACAGACAGAGTGGATTGTAATTTTTTAGAATCACTGAACGAATTGTTTTTATTATAAGTTCCAATTTTTATTTAAGTATATTTATATTTAAGCTATCATTATTTCATTATCAGTCAAGTTGGTAAATTACTTTGAATTTCATATAAATTTAGCATGAATAGTGATAGTAATGTTTTCATGACACCTACACTGAAAGTCACAGTATTGTAGTGTGGTGCTTCGTGTCATAATTATATCTTGGGCTATAAGAAGTGTTTCAATAACGCCTAATAGGCATAGTGTTACTCAAACCATGTTGACTAACCATGACTAATAATGTGCTAAGAAATTATTTTTGGAACCAGACTCTACGGTTTCAGCGAGTAAAGGATTGAAGATTAACTCCGAGGCTGTGTGTGGAGGGATAGATTGATGTTTAACAAGACAATCATCCAGTTCATATTAATAGATTTGTTAAAACAGAATTTGTAGATAGCCTACTTCATTCCTACTTCAAGACATTTTATAAGATCAGCTGGAAAATGTTATTTAACGTTTCTATTACTATTTATACGAATTTCCGTTCCAATCCGCTCTTTCATAATCCTCTAAATCCTTTACAGTAATAAATATAATATACCATAGTTATTGAAAATTTAAAATACGATGATGTTTCATTTTCACATTTTCACTTTAATTTACTTTCCTAAATCAAACATGAACAAATGATTAGGATAATAAATATTTCCGAAAATTATAGTTTTACAAAAAAACAAAAAAAATGTAATGTGAGAGCAATGTCTGGCTGCATTAAGTAAAAATATATTATAATATGCAAAATTTACTGTGCAAACTGCAAAAATATTAAATAATATAAATCATTTAAATAAATTTAAAATAATTTAAAATCATAATAATAATTTACATATGCAAAAAATATATAAATATTATTTCATTTTTAAACCTCATATAGCGAGCGAGAGAGGTACACGCGACTGTGTGCATTACATAGTCGGAATAAAATTTATATATATAGAAATTGGTGTATGTTCTCTTCATAGTCTAAAGTCTATCTATAACGCTATACGAGGGCGAATCTATAGTGAAGGTAAATATCTAATAGCTGACGCTGTTATCACCAAAGCGATATTATATTTCATTTCGCTGCCATTCTTTAACGGGTTCGGTTCAAAATTTCATACAGATATTTTTCTTTTTATAGAAAAGGAAATCCATTTATGGACTGGCCTGAAAATCCATTTATGGAAGTTCTACCGACTAAGAGTGTATATATTGACCCGCGTACCCTGACCCATAGGATCTATTGTACCCCCAGATTAAATTAAAAATCAAGTCTCAGTTCCCTGATGAAATTTAGTAACATATCACAATATATTTTTATTTGTCGTCTCGATCTATACTTTTGTGCAAAAATGTCTTCTTCGTTTTTGTTTTAGAGCTTCGCATTCGAATAGTAGATGCAATGGTGTGTCCTTTGTTACTTTACAGAATCTACACTTCTCCGTGCTAAGCTTGTGAATTATTTGAAGGTGACTGTTACACGGTCCATGACATGAAACATACCACGTAAGTTGTTGAAGCTCCCTGCGATTTATGATTATAGCATTATCTAGCCCAAAACTAAGTTTTGTCTAAGGAACCGCCTGCTATTTGTGAGCCCGCGTAGAGAAAGACAGATATATGTAAATTAGTTTTGTTTTGACAGCCATTGAAAGCAAACAAAATGTTTTATTTTTATATCAAACGTTATTACACACCAGAAACAAAACCGAAGTCGAAGCAGTCGAACAGTATAGTATGTTCCTAAGATATGGTATCCAGCGACAATTTTCAAACATATGAAAAAGTTTCTATTTCTGAAAAGTGATTACAGTTAATTCTATTATTCCGAAAGAATTAATATAGAAAGAATTAAAAGCGCGGCAAAAAGTGAATCGAGAAATGAGATTTTGTTGAAAATTAAATAGATTTTTGTTCAATTACATTTCCTAGTTTTATACAGATTTACCTTCTATATATAGATCCGCCCTCACGTACATACATGTGAGATCAAAATTATTACCATATAAATATAATTCTGGTGTGTTTGAAATACGTTATATCGTTACATATATATATACGGACACAGTATAAATATAGTACATTATAATATAGTAGTTACAGTCTATTATAACTTCATTTGCATATACAGTGAATATGTGATATTAAAATTGATATGACGGCAACAATTTGTTTAATAATTGTATATGAAGTGCGCATTTTATTTAATATATCAAGATACACATAGCGAATATAAATATATGATAGATCATATCGAATATCTACTGTGCCCATAGTTTATTATACATCTATAGCGTATTTATGGCTGTCTATCTAACTAGGTATTATGTTATGTTATGTATCTGCCTGCGGTATCTATAACATTATGTGTACCGATCCAATAAACTAAATTATTTTATGAAACTAGTACAAATATAATATATGTACACAACTACACAGCATCATATCGCACACACTCACATATCTGTACCATATTCGTACGTGTACAGTACATATAATATGCATTATGACTTTATACAATTATTAATTATAGACTCTTAAAACATATACATCGCATAAAAGGATATGTTTTACAGAATTATTAAATTATATGTTTTTAAAGTATTACTTCTATATGTAATATTGTTAATACAATTAAAATTTAGTATGTGGTTGGTTTTGTTGCAAAGTTAATTTTTTAAATTTTGATATTATTAATTTTTACATGACAACCAGGCAGGGTGATTCTGAATTTTAGACATATAGATGGAGATTGCAATAGAGATAATGAAAATTAATTTGTTTGTTTAATATATTGTATACGTTATGTTATAGGCTCATAGTATTATATGTGGTGACACTTGATAACCGCTTTTAATTAAAAATATATGAGACAAGGGAAGGATCCCAATGGGTTAATGAAATTTGGATGTGTTGTAGAACTCACAAACGACATACCTACAACAAAAACATTGCCGATTTTTTTAATGAAAACCAAAGGCAATTATTTGATAGAATTAAACTTAAAAACTTTGTTCAATAATGCCCATTTTTTTCGATGACCTCTGGCTATCACTTTTTGTTAACTTCATAATGCCGAGCTCGTAGAACTTCTGGTACTTATCGGCAACAAGCTGAACCAAGAGCGTTTTAACAAGTTTTGCAAACTTCGAAATAAATGGTAATATGATGGTGCAAGGTCTGAACTATATGTGGTGGATGTGTCAACACTTTCCAACCAAAGTCATATAATTTTTGATGAGTGATCAAAGATGTGCGGTGCCTTGCGTTGTCCTGGTGGAGCACAATGCCCTTTTGATTTGCTAATTCTGGTCACTTTTGTTGAATTCAATTGTTTAATTTGAATTGATCGTTTGGTTGCGTGGTAAAAGTTCAAAATAAGCAATGATTTTGTTATCCCACCAAAATATTTAAAAAAAATTAAAAATCCATATCCCTTTCAGAGTTGAATTGACGGGTGTAAATAAAACACTGCCTTCATCGGGAAACAGTTGGTATACGGACGGGGTGCCTATGGGTGTGTGTACCTCTGTTTTTCAATTGCGGAGACTGCGGCTATTATAAATTGTGCGATTGAAATGATTGCTTCGGGGACTTCATATGCTCCTACAATAAGTCTGTACTGATGGTACTCAACGGAGCAACAATTAGATTTCTGAACAAATGTATTGACATACTAAATAAAATATCTGTGTGCAACAAGATCGTATTTCTGGGTTTACTCAGGAGAAAATTAAGATTGATTGTTGGAATGCTCACAGGACACTGCACGCTAAACTATCACCATCACAAAATTTGCGTTTGGTTACAAATGCACTTTGTGTCAAATTTTCCTTGTCTGCAGAATCGGCATGGCACTACTTATGTGAATGCCCGGCATATGCGACGTAAAACTAGCCATGGGATATTTGGAAAATACGCAATGGGCCCTTCCTCAATAAACAGATCATATATAAGAAAAATCTCTGGTTTCATTTCTGAGACCAGACGCTTCGACGATTAACTTACAGGGCGAACACAGTGAACCTTCATTGGTCTAAGTGCCGGAATTAATTTCCCCAATCATAAAATCATCATCATCATCATCAATACCACCAACATATGGTAACATAATCTTCTTTTGATGACTATATAATTTATATATGTTGTTTGCACTGGTTCAAAAATGAATCATTTTCGTTACGTTTCATAACCATTATCGCTGATGACAATGCTTTGTGTTAAGTGAATTTCATTACGTTGATGATGAATCCATATATCGAGTTTTTGTTTTCGTATCCGTTTTTTTTAACGCATTTCAACGAACCAATGATAACCCAGCAGAAAAATTTTGCTCCACTTGGAGTAATATGTCTTGCTAAATTAGCTTATTATAATAATGTGTGGAAATTATACTTTTTTTGATGCCAAATCAAAAACTTATATATGGCACAATGACAGTATTCGCATCATATTTTTTAGCATCGCTAAAATAACCCAAGTAAAATAGCATCGTAGCATTCCAAATAAAAGATCGCTTTACTTTCAATAAAGAAATAGTATTTGTATTATTTGTGAAGTGTACCTGATCATATATCTGAAAACACCAAGAACGAGAACTGACATTTCTCTGTGGTTAAAAGGTGCCGAAATTTATTTTTCCATATTTTAAAATCATTCAAAACGACAATCAATCAAAAAAAAGGTACAATCATGTTGAAAAATGAAACAATATAAGAACTCATGGATGCCAATGTTAATTTTAGATGAAAATGAGTTTTTCTCTTATAATTTATCTACGCAGAATTTGAATTTAATTTAATGATAAAGATGTTGATTACACAACAAACATTTTTATTGATCAAATCAAATTGAGCAAACGCAAAGACCAAAACAAAACAACACACATTTTCATTTTCTGAATATAATAATATAAAATTTACAATATGAAATAAATTGTTCCATATAATCTAATTTATTTGCTCATTTATATTCTAAAATGAACGTGAAATAGTTGCATATAAATATATATTATTTTTAAAATATAGTCCATGCTGTAAACGTGGGTTGTTCAAATAGTTTGCTGAGCCGTGTTAGTATTATTTTTTGAACGCAACTTAATGATTTGTCAATGGAAACGTGAATTTAAACGTGGCCATGAAAACATTAAGGATGACACGCGTAGTTATAGCGAAAATTATATTACACTCAAGACAATGCACCGACACACAAGCCAGGTGTTTTGGCGTAGGGTAAATTCCGAATTATAACGTACGAATTGTTGCAACATCCAACATATTTATTGAATTTGACCCTCCCGACTTCCATCCGGTCCCAACTCTGAATAAATTAATTTATTTGAAAAACGCTTGTCATCATATTAAGAAACGACAGCAGCTGTAAATAATATCTTCAATAAAATTCCTTGTAAAGGGTGGATTTTGAAACTTCAACACGCTGCGGGGACCAAGTGTATTATAGTGTTTTGAGAGTGTCTATTGAAAAGTAAAATGAATTTTAGCAAAATAAATATTTGCGAAATTTTTGAACATCCCTTGTATATAAACATATACAGACAGACACACACACACACACACACGTATGACGTATATATATGAACACATAAAGTTTATATTTACAAGAAAGGATGAATTTAGAAAAATAAAATATAAAAGAATATATAAAATTTATTGATAATATATATAAAAGTCAATGAAGTTTATCAAATAAACTGCATTACATGTCATATTGTTTTTTTTTATGACTTAAGTTCAATAAAGTTTACGTATATTCGCGTGTGTATACCCAACCTACAATTATATACCATACCCATCTCCGTACAAAGAATAACATTATAAATTGTGTATATGCAACAAAATATGGTATTAAAAATATATGCAGGTACAGAATAAAAAGAAACTATAAATTTAATTTCATCGAAATATCGGTTGAGAAATGGTGGACTCATTACCAAGTTCCAAGAAGCCGATACAAAAAAGTGCTCAGCATTTCAGTTTTACCAGATCTGAGATATAGGAACTTTTCATATATTGTACAATATAACTTTTAAATTACATATAAAATTTCATCGAAACGTCGGTTGAGAAATGACTTACCAAGTTCCAGGATGCTTTTTAGAGTTTTAACTGAGAAATTAATTGTTCATATAACATTATTTTCATTTTTCCACGTATATAGTGCGTTCAGATTAACGCACGGTTGGTGTAGTTATAAAATGTTTTTACTTATATAGTCACATACAGTTGGCTTAGAGCAAACAATTATTTTCTCTACCTTTTACTTCATCTCGAGAAATATTTTGTTACTTTCTACTTTTTAGTATTTATAATCAATTTGATACTGACATGAAGGGGTTCTGAAGCTAATCTGCCATCTTGTGTTGTTGTCTGCCATATTAGATTTAGGATACATTTACTCAGGTCGTCGTATACTACTAGTCAAATCCTTCCATTCAATATCCGATGTCAGTGGGATTCCGAAGATAAAACTAATTCGACATCATGTGACGTCAGCCATAGATTCACTTAATTTATCGTGTTTTACTCATCATAGCCTTTCATCATTTAATATACCAATCAGTGGCGACTTCTGAGAAATATTGGAATAAGCTTATTCCAAATATGTGTTTTTCCTAAAGTCACTACTAATACCTAATAAATTGTGAAATATTAGCCCGGAGGCCAATGCATAATTTTCTGCAAAATAGTTTTTATGAATTATCATATTTTCTAATTATGAGCCATAGTTTTAACGGGTTTTTTAATTTTTATTTTGGAGTTGGAAGCCATAAACGAAACATTTACAAGCACGTATATTGTGAACTACATGAAAATAGAAAGATAACACAAAAGATAAGACCACAAAGTTCTCACAACATTTTTAAGATAGCGGAAATTATTCAGGTACTGGCATGAGAAAATTTTTCACAATTTCTTATTCAGAAAACAATTCAATTGGATTATCATTTGTTCGTTTATGCGGTATCAGTAGCAAATATCATTGATGGTGTTGGACACTATTCAGAGATTAACAATATGTCCACACACGACATCCTATTGATTCCCTTAATAAGAATAATTGACGTAATAAATTATATATCAAAATATAATTGTAGACCAATTGATGGATTGCAATATACATATATTTACATGGCGGAGTAATTTATCTACATGACTGCAATGTTAAGCGGATATCCGATTATAGCACTATTGGGCAAGATGAAGAATTTGCGTAATCAGCTGATATAATCAAGTGGGTAGTAACAAAATCGATATTTAAGGAAGTAGTACGATGAGAACCGATTCTGTTCAACTGATCGTTATAAATATTTCGGAGGATATCTAATCAACTCACTATTTGGGTCCCCTTTCGTCTCGCTATCGCGAAAGGCTCATATGGTTTGATTACTCAGCCATATGTCCAGTCATCCCTCCATATGCTTTAGGGCATAACTATTTAATATTGCAGTCAAGTTGGTAAATTACTCCGTATGCGAGTATATAACAATTGACCAATTGGTCACCATTTATGTTTTGATGCTTTATTAATTCAATTATTCCTATGAGTTATGGCGTTGTGTATGAAGATATGATTAATCTCTGAACAGCGAGCAAATGATAATTCAGTTGAACCATTTTTATTATAAAATATACTGAAAAATTTGTTCATGTCAATACTGGAAATCTTCGGTGTATTTTAAAAATCAAAATCAGTATTTCAAAAAAATCAAATTGAACATTTTGGATAAAATTGGAAAATTAGTGGAGGAACATCCGTTTATATTAAAATAAAAAAACATTCGCGAAAAAATTTTGGAATCAGGTGCATTTACGTTTAACTTCAATTAATAATGCATTGAAAAAATTACAAATTACACTTAAATGTGCGAGAATCTATATTGAGCATTTAAGTTCTTATGAAACCATTATGAAACGAATATTATATGCAATCAATTTCACGGATCATGCTCCTCTGTGTTTAATTACGATATGCATCCAACGAAAGCACAATCCAAAGCAAACACATCTGCATACGTCAAACAGTACGAGGACGTAACGAGTATTTAATAGCTGCTATATTCAGGGAATAATATATAAAAAAAATATTTACTACCTCATCTGTGAACAGCGATATTTTTTGTGTATTTTTCAAAGAATAAATTAATAAACTGCAAGAAGAAAATATAACTAATGTATGGTTAGTTTTGGACAACAAAGCAATTCCAAAGACACAAAAAATGCTGAATATTATGAATGCGACGAATCATACCTTAGTCTTTCTTTCGCCATAAGCTCCAATGATGAATCCAATGGAAAAGGTTTTTTTTCTAAAACAAAGCTCGAGAATTGTTGGCGGATTCTCTCGAATAACCAGAATTTGTAGCAACTATTCTTTGGCTATGACAATGAAATTGCCATCAGCTGTTTCTGAACAACCTTTGCATTAAATTAAAGCATATGTTATTTTTCATAAATTCAATTCATTAGTTAATTATAAAACCTTTTTTTATCTATTTTTTCAACTGTTTATTATTGAAATACTGAATTTGATTTGGAAAATGCTGAAATTGAAGTTAAAAACCTATATTACCTAGTAACAATTTGTCCGTACGTTGAAAAATGAGGAAAATTTCCAAAGAAAACATCCACATATTTTCCATGTAATAGATATATTGTAATGTGTCCAAAGAATGTCCACAGATTTTCCATTTATTATAATTATAATAGCATTAAGTCAATTGAAATTTTAGGCTTGTCAGGGTAATATTTCCAACATATATGGTATTCATAATTTATTTCACCAATTATCCAATACAATGGTTCACATTTTGTATATTTCGCTTATCTATAGATATAATCGTCATTCTTTTTAATTTATTTTCATAATTTTTAAAACAACCAGCTACTCAAATCGATATATGTTATTTCGGAGGAATTTTGTAAGACTTTTCATGGATTTTAACAGCGCGGTTTTCTTTTCTTGTTTATATAAGCGTTTTATTTGGCAAATTTCTACTAAATTTTACTATGATTGTATTAATTTAATCTTACAATTAAATTAATTTTTACATAAGAAAATATAAATATCTAGTTTTTTATTTATTTACTACTAATTTATTACATTAAATATTGTTTCAACAAGTTACAACCTGTTATAACAAAATGTATGTGCAAGTGCACTTGTCGCATTACGTATTTTTGTCAAAATTCGTTAATCTGCTCACAAAATATTTGAATATAAATACTACGGATATTCAGTGGAATAATAGCAACGAAAAATACAGGAATTTTACGGACAAACTATGGACAGTGTTACTAGGGTTAACATTATTCGATAGTATTTCATGAAAATACAGAGAATTCGTTTTTTTTAGAAACAAATATAAATTTTCAATTTTCAATCCTTAAACAGTTAATATATAATTTGATTAACCAAACTCATCTATTTAAAAAATATTACATATATTATTATAGTCAATGGAAAAATATTTCAAGAAAACATATACATGCGCAAATTTACGCATAACATATATTTTTCATATTCTTTTAAGAAACATAAAATATTATTAGTATATGCAAATACATACACACTATCATGCGAAGGAAACATTTTAATTTGCTGAGTAAACTTAAAATATAATACATATAAAAACCGATTGTGTATTTCTAAAATATTCATAACTTACCATTTTCATCTTCAGCAGCATTTCTTGTAAATTCCGATAACGACATATTTATCCAGAAGGAAATGAATAATAGTAAAATACAACAAAAATTGATTGATGCTGTTAATTTATTTGACATCATTTTCTATTTGATTTGCAAAACTATCGGTTTTGGGTGCGATTAAGATGTTAATTTTAGCTAAAACATTTTATTTTTTATCTATATTTTATATTCTCACCCGTATTCAACCGTAATGTTAAACCACGTGTAAAATGTAAACAAAAACACAAATCTATTTCTATCTAAGATCCGCAACTATATCATTACTAGAGTAAATTAGAAAAAAACCATTAAAACTCGGAAAAAAAAACCAGAAGTAGAGTGTGTTAAAAGAAACTTTGAATACGGGTGATTTTAATACGTTACAATGAAATACAAATATAATTGCACAATAGATATTCTTTAGATACCGGAAACGAAGTAAAAACATTAAAAAAAACATTCAATTATCACATAAACTCAATTCTTAAATCATTATTTTTAAATTATTCTGAAAATTTATGAAAATAAAAAAGTTATTTTCATAAATAAATTCGCGTACATACACAAATTGAATTATAATTTATTTATATATATTTTAAAATGCACTGTTACGCACTGTTACACAAAATTCAAACAATTATCTAATCTAAGCAAAAACAAAATAAAAAGCAAAAGAAAATTTACGCAATACTAAAAAAAATATTCAAAGAAGTTATTTATCAAAATTTTATCATCGCTACTGTAAACCCATACCCGCACATTCAATTTAAAATTTACCGATATTTAATATTAATGGGAGCATAACTACCGCGCGCGCACATGCACTCATCGAACAATAAACTCTAACTAAATAGTAAATTATTTCCATGTTTGCATTTCGCAATATATATTTGCATTTTATATATTTGTTATTTATATACGATCTATGGTATTTGTGTATTTGTTTGTATGTGTATTGGTATATGGAATTATTAAATTCCAAAACAACGAAAAAATGTTTCCAATCGACAAACAATTGCCGTGCTACGACGAATCGTACGAAACACACAGCTTCCACAAAAAATTTTGTACATAAACACACATACATAAGTTAAATAACATTTGGATACATTGCGCCGTTGTACCAATGTTGTAAAAACGACAAAAAAAAAATATAACAAAACGACACTATAATGCAAAAAATTGTAATAATAAAAACAAAGGGGTAACTACACATAACATTTACTGATAATACATAGTGTTAGCAACGGTATCATCATCAACAATGTCATCAACATCATCATCATCATCATCATCGGCATGGTAGCGAGAAATGGAGAAATTTGAAATAAATACTGGAAATACTGTTATGGAGAAATGTGTTTTTTTTTCTGCACATGGAGAAATTGCGTACCATTTAGTAAGAATCATGGCAGCATTCAAGACATTTTCCTATTTATATTTTATACATCACAAAATCTTATTTATATGATGGGGTGTACCAATATGTCACAAATAAATGCAAAGGCGAAGAAAAGTAAAACAAACATACAATTCATATTTGTTGTTGTGTCATCATCGTTTAACATATTTTTTGTTTATTATTTATATTAATTTGATTTTTTCCCCATTTCAATAAATAATAAATACTTACGACGACAGTTACGCATAATTTATTAATTTAATATGAATTATCTTAAGTATATTTTGTTTTGTTTATTCATAAACGAGTATGTGTGGTGTGGGGACCGTGGTAAGTATATGTGTTTGGTACTATATGCGTGAATATTTGATGACTGTGTGTGGTGAATGAACAATAAATAATGAAATCAAAACACGATGTCCAACACAAAACAATATGACAAATACAATATTAACAATATAATCGGATTGGCCGGTATGATTGAAAATGTTAACATATGCTCCAGTTACCTAATATCACAACATCATCTCCTACCGCTATAAGAGTACAAATATATAGACATTCATCATTAGAGATGTGTGAAAGTGCCATCGCTTCGCTTGTTGTTGTTGTTGTTGTTAACACAATTTTTATTGATTCATTTAGCAGCAAAATACTACTGTCTGTTATTTTTAATATGCAATTTCGAAAAATGCCGTAAATTATTTGTATTAAAATTAATTTATATATACAATCTGTCCGAAAAATAACCGTAATTGATAAAGAAAAAAGTATGTTAAGTGCGAATTATATTTGATTTCTTTTATGTGGTGACCGTCCTTCAGCGTTTCGTATTAAAAAAACATATATCCATATATTACTTTGTCTCCATTTTTGAGCAAATTCCTCATCTGTCCAGTTAGCAATACATCCATCTATCGGTAACAGATAGGCAAGGCTCAGGACCTATGAAGGCGGATCGCGTACCAGACCGTGCCAGCATATTAGCCTCTTCATTACCCATAATACCACTGTGAACCGGTACCGGTACAAGTGTACGACCTTGCTCCACACTGATATTTTATTTAGTATGTGAATACATTCGTTCAGCAAATCCCAATCTTATTGTTGTTCTGTTGACTGCCATCAGTACAGACTTACTGTCAGAGCATATGAAAATATGCTCGCCAGAAGACAACGAACCAATCATTTCAATCGCACAATTTATAAACTCCCCAATATCTAATTGGCAAACAGTGGTACACGCCGTCCGTATACCTACAGTTACCCGATGGTGGCATTGTTTTATTTACATCTCTGGATGGAATGTGGAATTTTTTTTTTTAAATTATTATAGATATGTGTAAAAATCCGATATCATATCTATGGCTTTGCCAAACATCTCCAATTGCTTGGAACGATTGTCTAGGGAATAAGTTTAAGGAAACCACAGAACAGCTGGCCCAATCGAAGGAGTGATATACGATTAAATCCCTTAATTAATATACAGATTAGCCATGGTATTTTTGTCAATTGTTGTGTACCGAGTTTAAGCTTAACCTTTGCGCCCATACAACAGAACCGTAGTATATCTTTGCCGTGTACAACCAGTGTATCGATCTAGGGGTCATACCCCAAAAAATACCATAGGTCCTTTGACATTGCATAAAGGCTAGATCTACTTTTCGAATTTTATTGCTTATAGTTGTAACTTTCAGATAAGTTTACTGCCAAGTGTAATACCCAAATATTAAACAGAACCGCTTAATTCTATTCATTTAAATTTGATGGATCTTAATTGCATCTTATCTATTTTGGTTCCGTTAGAGAATAGAACCATGGTAGTTTTATTACATTTTATAGATAGACCTATCAGCTGGTTTTTTCGCATTGAGAGTTGTATGAAGAAGATTCAGAGGGCCAGAGTATCAATTTGCCCACTAGGACCGTTGCAAAATCATCTGCATAAGCTTGCATGTAAAACCCATATTCAGTCAGAATCAATCATAGAAGTGGCGATAGAACCCCCTCCCTCTGTGGACAGCCTCTGACCGCTGTAACTCATCTTTCCTAATCAGATGTAATTTTGGACTATTTTTTAAACTATTTTTGATTTCTTAGTTTATAAAAAGTGTGTAAACTAATTTTAATTTATGGATTAGTCCAAAATGTTCAACTGTGTAGTGTTCTAACGACAGCAAGAAATAATGCGTTTTCGAAAGCACCGCCTATATCGATAAAAACACACAGTGCATATTCGTTTACCCTGAGTTGATTACGACAATTGCTTGCCCTTTAAAAAAAATGAACCAAAGGGATCAAACCTTAAAAAATTGTTCGGAAGAGTGGCTAAAACATTTCCATCTACAAAAGGAATATGAGAAAAAAAATCAAGCAATCTAAAAGGAGTGATTGAAGAGAATTTTTGCGAAGCAGTTTTTGGCTTGACGTAGTGTTTTTTATTCAATATAATCTCCCGACAATTCAATACATTTACTTCAGAGTTCCTCCAATAATTTTATTCCGTGGCTGAAGAACGATTTCGGAAGTTCTGCAAAATATGCTATGGCCTCTTCATTCGACGAAAAATAGTTTAATCTGGGAAATTGTTTGAGATTTCTGCATATTTCGTACTTTAAATCCTTGAATTTAGTCAAGGTCAATAATATTCCTTTTGCATCCCAAATAATTGATACCATATTGAATTTTTGTTGAATTGTTAACGTGTGCGTCTCAACATTTCCAAACAACTTTTCCATTTGTAATTTTTCATGTAAAATATGACGTACTCGTTCATCTGAGATGTCAATATGCTTGAGGGGGTATCTCAAACAAGCAGGTTAAATAAAATCCTGTAAATTGTGTCTTCAGGCTTCCTTCTGGCCTATGCACTACAAATATAAACGAATCCACTGTGTTAACACATATGTTACACAGCGATTTCTCGGATTGCGGGGCAGTGCAAGTCAACATTAAAAGCTGAATTCTTTCCTGATTGGGAAACAGATGGCAGGAGAGGCCGTTCTATTACCTTTGAAGGATGTTTTTAGAGCAAGTATTGCAATCGAGTACATACCAAAATCGTGAAGACATATCAAGGTTATATTCATACCTAAAACTGGTCACCAATCTTATACCGATGCAAATTACATTAAACTATATGTGTTTCTTATGTATCATATTTCAAATCTAAAACTGAAGAACAACTGCAAAGTCTGAATTTAATAGTAGCCAATTATGTTAGTAGATTCAGAGGTTTATTACATTATAAGTATGTATTGATTTTTGTAATCATATTTGTCGAAGTCAAGGTCAACGCATATTTGACTGTTTATATCTATATACTCCATTGTATTTTCTAAAATTATACCTTCGTTGCGTATAATTGCTTTGCCATACCAACTTTATTTAGACTTGCGGCGGCCGACGTTAACTTTTAAGAACAAATCCAATGAATTAGAAACTACATATAGATTAAATTGAATAAATAAAAAATTTAAATAAATTAAATAGATGTTAATAGATAGATAATCAGAATAATAATAATCATTTCACTGTACTGTATTGTCTATATTATATTCGAAATAATCCATTATATTAATTTTATTTATTTCTCTTGTTTGTGTATGTATGCGTATATGGAATAAATATATATGAATATATAAAATTATGTTTATAATAAAGGATAGCATATTTATATTATACATCAACTGATCTCCATCGTGTATTAAAATACACAACATAGTCAAACATAGACAATAAAATATGAAATATATCATATTTTTCAACAACATAAAGTAAAATTAGTAATTTATCATTTTTTCTTATACAATCATCCCCTTATAAAATGTATTATATTGTTTTGTTCTATCATATATAACTGACTGAGTTTATCATAGATGAAATATATACACCGTCTGTAGAGCTATACTGCAAATAGAACGCATATTATATATCCTTATCCTTTACCAAATACATATTTTACCGTATATACGACCGACTAATACAGAATATTATACATTTTCAATTCGGTTGAAGATATGATAATATTTTCAAGGATAGAATAAATATAGAAGCAAAAAAAATTATACAAAAAAATAAAATGAAAATTTACCGTTATGAAATATGTTACGGTAAATTATGTGGTTACCAACACCACCGCAGCACAGGTATATGGAAGAGGTGTTTGTCTGTATATAATATATATATATTTCTATAAGAAGGAGACGCAAGTTGACTGCAAGCGAATTGTGTTGGAAAATATTTTTCTCGTTATTTTTTGTTATTAAGGTCACGAGTTAAATCATATTTTTAATATTTTTATTTCTGATTTCCTCTGAGAAATTTTCTTCAATGTTGTAAATTTTTCCTTCACATATATTTTATTCTATACTTTTAATAGAATATGTTGCATATTTTCATCTATAATATTAATATGACGGAATTTTTACTAAAATAAAAACTTATAACTATTGCATACAATGTCTGTGTGTCGGTGTGTCGGTGTATATATGTCTATTGTAAGTATAAATACACAGTATATCATCATAAAATGCAATATAGTCAGTGCCAAATGTAATTGTAGTCTGCGTATCTAAAGATTGTAAAAGGATTTTGACCATATTCAAAAATAATACAGTTAACATGTACAAGCCTTGATCGACGAACCAAGCGTGGGACGTCCAAAAACTGCGTCAACATCAGAAAATATTAAAAAAATAACTGATATTGTTAGTGAAGATCCAAGTTTGACTACTCGTGAAATTGCTGATACTATTGTCATCTCAGATGAACGAGTACGTCAATTCAACAAAAACTCAATATGGTATCCATTATTTGGGATGCAAAAGGAATATTATTGACCTTGACTAAATTCAAGGATTTAAAGTACGAAATATGCAGAAATCTCAAACAATTTCCTGGATTAAACTATTTTTCATCGAATGAAGAGGCCATAGCATCCGCAGACGTGTATTTTTCAAAACTTCCGGAATCGTTTTTCAGCCACGGGATAAAATTATAGGAGGCACTCAGAAGTAAATGTATTGAATTGTCGAGAGATTATTGTATATTGAATAAAAAACACTACCTCAAGCCAAAAATTACAGTCTTTCATTTCGAGGCTAGAAACTATTCACGCAACCTGTAGTGATGAAAAAGGATACGATCCTGTTTTACTAAAGTACACACGTGGAATGGTGTTCCAAGTTTGTAGCGGTGCAATATAATATAAAATTCTGATTTCAGTAAAACCAAGGCAAATTTCGTTTTAGACTATAAAGAGCAAAAAAAAATACGAAATCAGTTGCAACATCACCTGTTTCATTCAATGTTATCAACGTGACTAACAACCGGTGCCTGATCCGGGACATTATGTCAAAAGTTACATCATCGATACAACCAACACCGGCAACGCGTTCTAATTGCATGGATTCTATGGATAATCACCATAAAACACCAGAACGATGTACACACGTGTTAAAAAATAAATCACTATGTTATGATAACCGAAATTTAACAAATTACATAAACAGATTACATATCGTGAAAATTGTCAAAAAATCATCAAATAAGGTGGATATTAATGCAGTAGATAAAATAAAACTGGTAACATCAAAATGAAATAAGACATATAATCGACTTACGAATTGAATACGGGTAATCACCGGATAATGATGAATACCTTAACAAAAGCAAATTCAGTTACAAAATTGTTATCACCATTACGAGTTACTGCATCGTATATCCATCAATCACAAAACCAACAACACCAATTCAAGATCCAAACTCTCCAGTTTACAAGAAATGTTTGGTGTTATGTAATTTAATGATGGGTAAATCATCTTTAACACCACCATTAGGTAAAACACCGACACAGACTACAAATAAAAAAAATATCTTTTCAATTGACATTAAAATATGAACCGCGATGAAGCAGCATGAATTTACTTCGATGAAAAGATAGAACTTAATAAAATATTGATTGATCATAGTGACATCTTTAATGAAAATGGTCTTCCATCCGATCATATTAAACATCACATAAATAAAAGTCTAACATCCGAGAAACGGATAACACTACGTGAAGAAGTAAATGAAATGTTGGCAAATGATATTATTGAAGAAAGTGAATCGCTATGGGCGTCACCGGTGGTAATGGTTCCAAAGAAGGATGGAAGAATACGGATATGTATTGATTATAGACAACTCAAAAGTAAACAAACCATTTTTGACACTGTCAGTCTTTTAAGGCTTTGTCACCATACACAGCACATAAGTTTTTGGAAGCCTGCGCTGCGTTGGAAGCAAAAAAGCAAAATATGACTAAAATTGTCACTTTGATTTTCCATTTTTCTATCAAAACAAAACTAACAATTCAAGTACCTACTATCAATAAAAAAATATTGTTTGACATTTCGAATGAATTTAGATAGGTCAAAATTAATCAAATCTATAAGTGAAAACCGCACTTGCTTTGCTTACGACTCAATATTATTTAAAAAAAAAGAAAAAGTTGAATTTCGTCTAAGGAAAAATTACCACTTTTCTTAGTACCAGGAGCAACGTCTGAACTTAAATATTTAGCATTGTTAAATTGCTATAACTGGTCTATCTTTAGTACTAAAATTACCTGTTATTAAACTTTTATTTATGAGGACTATCCGCGATTTTAATTGGTGATAATATCTCAAAAATCTATTAGGGTCTTCACAGTTAAACTAGATTCGATCGATTTCAAGGTATATCAAATCTCACCAAATGATGAATGAACTTTTAGATTAATTTATAGAATACAATAATAAATTCGCAAACAGCATTAGATTTACAGTACAATTTACAGTCAATAAAAAATATATATAAAAAATGGAATTTAATTGAAATAATAATTTCATTAAAACATTTATTTTAAAATTGAACATATTTGTTTAATAAAATTTAAAATAAATAAATACGAATTCTGTGTAGAGAAATACTGTTTTATAGTTGCGAATGTTGTTGTTTTTGTTGTCATTTTGTTGTTTTTGCACAAAACAGAAACAAAAGTATGTCAAATTGTCTCCTATAATTATATTAATGGGACACAAATAATCGAAATACGATCAAATTTGTTTTTTGTAAAAGAAGAGAGTATAAAAAATATAGACAATAAAAAAAAAATGGCAACATTTATTTTATCCATGAAACCCATTTTTCTTTTAATTCAATCAATTAACATATTTAAAAGATTATATATTATTCTTGTTATCGCTGAAATAAATTTTAAATTAAAATATACCATTTTATTGATTTGAATTTTATTTTTATGGCAATAATTTTTTTATGGACATGTGCATGTATGTGTAAAATGTATGTACGTATAAATAAAGATATGTTGCAAAAGAGTCTATATGATGCGCTATACCATCAACGAAATATATTGCAGATAGACGATTATTTTCCAACAACTATTCTAATATAACCAACAATATGAAAGTAAATTTCCACACAGATATTTCACAAAATTTTGTTAAGAGAAATTATAGCAATTATCATTTCTCTCACAATGTGTCTTAATTGTATATGACAGTTTTCTTTGTACATGATATTTATGTGACATTTTAATATTTTAAGGTTATTTTCTATTGAATTTTTAAATATATTTTGTTTCTCAACATTTTATATCGAAGAAATGTTCGTCTATGCATATTTCTTTTATGACACTAACTACCAATAATATAAATGTATATGTAAATGTTTGTATGAAGTCCAAACCAATTCATATTTAACTTTCTCTAAGCCAAGTCTACATAAATTTATATATTTTATTTATTTCAGGTGTTGCGGTTAGTTTTTGGTGCCAAATAAAAAATGCTATTTTAATTTGTTATGGTGCTATTGTAAACACCATAAATTACCACCAGTTATGACAACTTATTGTGTTTACCATACGAAGATTGACAGCTGTGCCGAGAGAAAACTCTGTAGTGTGTGAGCGCCATTAAAGTTTTGATAATTTTTCACTTTTAACAAACTGAAATTGTATAATTTTTCATTTGAACTCTATAGAACAATTGATTTGCTTTATTCGAAAATTTAAAAATAATTATTTTTAGACGATTTATTATAATCTTCTATTTATATACAGTTTCCTCCCGTTTATTCTCATACATGCTAGTCTTTGAATAGTTGGATCAGCATCAGCTTTATTATTGGTGTGTGACGTTTTGGTTCATCAAACTAGACATCCATAGATGACCATTGGCAGTATGATTATTCATTAACACCAGTAAAATATATTAGGTTTTAATATTTATTATTTATGACCAAATAAGCTTTCAGCATTTCCCATTGTACTTATTGTCGTAATTTGAGTCTTTTCCATGCGTCCGTTTCAGCTGTGTTTATAATCTAGTGTAAATCATATCAATTTATAACCACTTTGGATAAAGCTATTTTTGTTCCATTTAAATTGTAAAATTTCTGTGCTCGCAGAGTCAATGGCAAATGGATGGAGCAACGTCATTCATTTTATTGAATAATCATCTTCAGAAAATGAATGTCGTATGCATTTTCTTCTATTTAAATCACTCTCGAATTGCATTTAAATGATTTTAGAAATTACCAATATAAAAATTTTCAAATATTCCAAGGATTAAATTTTTGCATAAAATTCTCAAAGCATATTTTTTTTATTGTTGTTGTCACCAACATGTACAGATACTGTACGATCGAGCAGAAACAGATACAAACAGCAGCAATTATTTGATTAGCTTCAGTTGATGTTGTAATTTTATAATAAATTTTACGTATAAAATACAGTTAAGTTTTTAGTATACTTAATTTACTGTAATTCAATACCTGTTATCTACTTAGGAGAGGGACCACAACTAATGTAAATGCCCAAATATGCATAGATACACCAATATAAAATTATCTATGGTATGTATGTAAAAGAAAAGTATATACCATCATCAAAATGGCAAAATTTTATATTTAAAATTTGAATTTCTATATATAGATTTAAATTGTAACAACAAAACCATCAACAAGAATACCAACAACAACATCACTATAACGGTAACATATGCACAATCAAATAACTGAATAACATAAAAATGCATTAGAAGATTTTCTCTTTTTGTATATGTACAAATGTGTGTATGTGTTTATGTATTTATCAGGCACGAAGCGTGACATTTTGCTTCGAGGATGAACTTTTGGATGTAAACAATATAATTTATGGGTGTTTTTCTAATGTATTTGAAATCAAATCATGTTATTCCAAAGAAACTATTATATCAATTTACTCTTATTTATGATTTGCGAAAAATACAAATAAAATGTTCATTTTAATAGTGTTGAGTAGATTCTCAAAATCAAATATCAGTTTTAGGGTACTATATACGCTATTTTACACACACACACTCACACACATCCAGTGAATGACTTTGTTATCTATATATATAATTTAGTAATTTTATGGTATTGTAAATCACTAATCCCATTAACCAAAGCAAATGTAGAGAATTAGATCCCAAAAATAATGAATATGGCTCTAAAATAAATAGAAACCGTAGCGCCATATGTTATCTACTAATTGATTTATGTAGTGTGAAAAAACCTTAACCAAGAAGTCAAAGTTTTATGGCATTTCTTTCAATGGGACCCAAGTTCGAATGCATTACATGACAACCTTTTTGGGAATCGATCGAAAAATGAATAAAGAACAAACAATCAATATTAAATTATGATTTTAAATTGGTAAAAATGCTAATCAAACGTATGCGATGATAATTGTATGTCAAAAACTCAAGTTTTTAGATGTTTGATTGATCACTGACCCATCTGAAGCAATTACTGAAAAAATCGTAAGTGATTTCGTGAAAATTTCTAAAAACCTCATCTATGATATTCATGGAAATGGAGTTTAGAATACCGAAAACAACAATTTATAGAAATTTAAAAAAAATTTATTCCCCATCAATTTAAATGTTGATCAAAAATTGCACCGAATTGAACTTTATAAAGAAATTATCAAAAAATGTTCGAAGTGAAGAAAACTTCCCAATAACTATAATGTAACATAGTAATGAAACAACATGTTTTCAATCCGAACCAGAAACTAAACGTTAAAGTGCTGAATGGCGAACACCAGATTAAGGCAATCCAAAAGAATCTAGTTTGTTTGAAGTCAAAAATCAAAACAATGTTTATTTCTTTTTACGGTTACCAAAGTAATTATACACAAAGAAAATGGTTCCAAGTGAATCAACAGCATTCAATCATATTTACCTTCATTTGTCTATGAAAGGAAACTGTTTTGCATCAGTTGCCAATAAAATGGCAACGACCGCCATACTCAACTATAATTTAACTAATTAAGTCATTTGTGGCACTTGTTGAACTCGCAAATATATTTCAGTTGAAGCAGAATATTTGGAATAAACCGTATGAAAGGATTTTTGTCAAAATTAATTATTAATTTATGTTTTCTTTAATTCATTCTCATTATTTTGGGACAGAGGATTGAAATTATACGGATGCATTCATTCCTTTCAATATATGGTCGATTCGTCCGTTGTCTATGTATGTAATATAAATTTTTAGTGATAGTATTATATATATCTAAATCTATCTACGCTATGGATGTGCTCATACTCTACCTACAAACACAATAAATTCCAATGAAAATCGGAAAAAAAAAATCAAACTATCGAATGAATTGAAAAATATAAATGCAGATTTTCGTATGTATAAATAAATTTCCCGTATAAACTGTGCAATGCATACACACACACATAACAAATACCATATATATAAAATTTGTTTATTGTGTGAGTGTTAATATTTGTATATCCATATTAAAGGTTCTTTAAATTTAAAGTACGTTATTGTCTCAAATTTTTTTCTTGTACATTCATGTGACCGTTATTATTGTACGTAATAATTATAATGTAATATTATAGGGTGTGAGATTATATTATGGAAATAAGTATCAAGCATTTATTTAATTTAAATTTAAAGAGATGGATTACTGTTTATAATTTTAACTGAATATATAAAATATATTCGTGTAATTTCGGTAGTCTGGCCTGGTTTCATAAAAGTATGGTTCCGGACCAGGTTACTTTGCGAGGTTGTCTACTTTTTTATGCCCATCGAGTCCTGTTATATCTTTGAACACATCGTAAAGCTAGGGATGTACCCATTTTAGACCAATACATGTTTCTAATTACCGCCTGGTTTACTTCAATAAGAATTTTATTTCCTCGCAGCCAATTCATACATCTATATAGGACATTTTAAGTTCCACATAGTAAATGCCAGCACTCGCCTTGTTTTCGAAGAATGATTCATCAACCGCATTCTACATTCAGCGATCTCAATAAAATTACCCTTTATCTCAGTCCCGTATTCTATTTTATTAGATGCACCATTGGTTTTTATGCTGAGTGCATTAGTAATAATTAGTAATAACATAGGCGACATTACTCATGGAACTTCCACTTACCAATATCGCTATATCATCCGCATATAGTTCATATTCATTTTCTCAAGGCGGGTTAGGTGATATAGTGAAGTTCCACAGAAGAGGAAATAATACTATACCTTGCGGACAGTCTATCATGTTTTATCCCTATAACATACACCACCAATCTGAGTGTTTATTGCACTGTTTATTAGCATGTCATTTCATCTCATCATTCATTTGATATTACACCTAAGGCTATTTATATCCCTTTTCAGTTTTCTGAACTGTATTTTATCGATGCCATCCTCAATGTTTATATAATACGTGTTTGTGATTCATGCTGATGCTTATTTAAGGAGCATTCTTATAGCATGTCTCTACAAAAATATTTAACTGTGAACCATCCATTGTTTACAAAAGCGTGTAAGGTTGATTGATCTGAACGGCTTCTCCTCATTGTAATAGCCTTACCTGAGTTTCGAAGGATAACCAATTTTGTTCCCCTCCATGCCATTGATTCATAGAACGTCGCAATACGAAGATTTTGTGTTGATTTTAAGTCCAATTTTAGATTCTGCTTCCCTGGTGATCATCTGTTGAGATGTTTCCTCGTTTGAGCAGAGGTTTCCATATGACAACTTTTTGATTGTCAGCGAGATTTTTCTTCATTTCTCATTTATTATTGAGATAATTCTCTCACAAAGGTATCATTCCCTAATTCTATTAACTCATATCCGCGAACCATTGCTTTTATATCGCTACCAGATGAAGGTTCCGAGGACTCGTACGGTGGGTACGCGAATAAGACTACACAAGACTTTAGGAAAGTTGCAAGCATACAGCGAGTAATCCTTTCCAAAGCAGTGGCTATTATGTAACTATACATTATAATTTCAGTTATCATTTTAGACTGATGGGAATCCTATCGTATAAGACATGAAAACTGAACTACTGTAAGAGTTGTTATTATAATTTTACATTCTACACCTACAGATCTACAGCAACGATTAAATAATTCTAAATTAATTATTTTAGTTAAATATATAATACATGTAATATTATTATCATTAAATTACACTTACATTCACCGTTAAATAATTTACCCAATTTTTCTGCAAAATACACCCTCTGACCCATAAAAAACCGGAATGGTAATGTAAACCATAGAGCATGTTGCGCTATCTCTTAATTTTTTTGTGATTATATTCTGTGATAACGTATGCCGCAACAAACTGTTAAATTTTCATGACATTACATTCAGTAAAAACGAAAATACATCACATAAAGTTACAACTGTTTTTGTGTGTCTGTCGAAAAATCGAAGTTTGTTCCATATCGATTAGCTTATGATCAAAAATTGTACCGAAGTGAGCATTGCAAAGGCATCATTGACACTCCCTGGTCGTGATAAAAATTGCTTGAATTCGATGGTTACTGGTGATGAGATATGAGCCAGAAACCAAACATTAAAGTGCTGAATGGTGGTCACCATAGACGAAGGAAATCCACAAAATTTTCGTTTAATGAAGTCTTAAACAAAAAACAATGCTGATTTGTTTTTACGATTCCAAAGGAATTATTCATTAACATTTCTTCTTCTTCTGGTTTAACGGTTAATGGGAAGTATATTACCTTGGTTCTGTATATCGAGAACCAGGCAATTGGATGTTACTGAATGATAATGCACCAGCACATCGTTCAACAATTTATCCGGATTTTTTAACTTGTTTCAACATTCACCGTATTCGCCAGGTTTAGCTCCTTCCGACTATTATGAAAGAAAGGCGTCATGCATCAATGGAAAACATTCAAAAGACGACGATCACCGTTCTCAACAGCATTCAAATCACAGACATAAAAAAGTCATTTGATTCAGTTGTTGAACGTACAGCAAATCGATGTTGATGGAGAATATTTCGAATAAATAAAATGGTTTTTGAGAAAAATTTAATATTTATTTTGGTTTTTGTTTAATCCATTCCGGTTTATTATCGGACAGAGGAGGGTGTATTCTGTAAAATTTATATAATTGTTTAAAACAAAAAAAAAGTCTTGAAATTAAAATTTAAAACATTATCATTAAGACTGAATCATATAATGAATTTATAAATTCAATGCAGATAATGAAGATGTTAACAAAGTGGACAACAATTTTATTCATCACAATCACATATACAAAGTTAATTGAAAATTCACAAAATGTATAAGTAACAGTATAAAATAACATTACGTTGTTGTATTTGTATGTATTTTGTATTATATAGACTCCTATTACAACAGTTACAATATTGTTTATATTTTAAATTAAATTCAATTCAATTTCTGTATATTTATTTCTTCTTCTAACAATTGACAAAATTAAAATTTATAAAATAATGTACGTAGAAAATTAAAATTGAAAAGTTTTTCAAAAGAGTTTTTCTTTGTTTATTTATATTATTATCGTATAAGGGATGCGTATTTGCATACATTAATTTATTTGCTTAGAAATGTCGTAAAGTAAATGTTCGTTACACAATTTTGTGAATATATATATTTTAATTTTAAACATTTGAAATGTGTATTTATGTTATTTTAAAAATTACGTAATTCATAGCATAGACAACTATAGGGACTGTTTATTGCCATGAATTTTACCGGCCGGCTATGACATGGGTACTACTGGTAATACCCAGCCGTTTTAAATTTTCTATATTTATTATATTTTTTCGTATACACCATTTCATGGACAAACTAAATAGACGTTTAAGAAAATGATCGCGAATGCTCCCGCATAAATATTAAAATTAAAATGTTTACAATATTTTAATTTAAATCCGTCGTTATACGAAACAAAAAATGTGTACATTTTTAAAATTTATCAATTTGTAATTTTGCGTAATCATTATATCCAATATATGAAGTCCCGGGACTGCTCTTATTATTAAAGTACCTATGTTGTGTCTATGGTACCAGTTAGTAATTACAAATGATTTTTATATTATATACTCATAGAATAAAATGCCCATATGTCGAGCGATTCCAAATGGCAACCAATAATTCGAAGAAGTTTTATTATTTTAAAGAGGTGGACTCGTCAAAAAAAAACACTCCATAATTGTGAGTAAGACTCATCCAGCAATATTGGTGTGATGCTCCTCAACTGTTTTGGAATATCTGAATAATTTGAATATTTGTTTGTTTGGTACATCCACAGAGAGCTGTATTCAATACGTACACATCGGTATCCAAACATGACGATACACGTTGCGTGAATAGTTTCCAGTTTTACAAATAGATGATGTTAATACTGGGAAATAAATAAGTGTATTGGAATAATCCATCTGTCATATGAATATCTGAAAAATTTCAATTCGATTTGTCAATCCATTCCATGTTTACAAGCCATTTGAAGTTGGCGTGTTAGTGATTTTTTTTTAACTTGGAAAAATTCAAAAATCGACCAGACATTGAATATTTATTTAAAAACTGTTCAGCCGGACAAGAAATTCATAACGATATGGTAAAAGTGTTAGGTGAAAGTGTTCCATCGTATGCAAATAGTAGCTCTACTATATAAATTTTGGAAAATCGATAGTCAGAACTGTTTGAAAGACAAGATTCCAGGAACTTGTCACATTTTGTCATTTCTTTACCGATTACGCTGAAATCTTGTATGCACATATATATATGACATTATATGAACAACTTTTATGATGTTCCTATATAAAATGAAACCCAGGGCTTGTTTAAAGATAAGGTTCCAGGAACCTGCTAAATTTGGTCATACATACAAAATTTCAGCATAATGGGTAAATAAATGACCAAATTCGTCAGGTTCCTGAAATCTTGTCTTTAAACAGTTCTGAGTATCGATTTTCCAAAATTTACATTGTAGAGCTGTTGGATATAGATTTTCCATATCTTAACAAGGAACCATTTTTATAATCGTATTTTACACATATGTGTACGTATCAAATTTCATCATCATTAAATGACAAATTACTAAATTTACAGACTTTTATACTCAAATTTTGTGAGTCACCTTTAGCATAATTTCATCTTAAATCACATTATTCTACAATATAAATAAAATGAAATATAAAGAGGTTTGAAATAATAGTAGGTTCTATATCAATTTTAATCGCATTAATAAATCTCCGTTTAATTCGTTTTTTTTTATGTCACCATGCTACGCCGAATTGTCGAGAGTTGACCTGTATTTGTTAGCTGATACAATCATACGTTGAGTCACAACCAATTTTTTCTATCATTAATTACACTTGATACACACGATGCACTTTTTTTATCAGGTGTAGAAATATGTGAAATTATCGATTTGTAAGGAAAATAAAACTCTTATTTTAAAGTGAAAAAAAAAAATATTTTATTCAAAGTGTTGACCATCGCTTTTTACACATTTTGACCACATTTCTTGCAATATGTGGATACCTTTCCAAAAAAATTGTTCTGCTTTATGGATTAAAACCATTCAGAGAGTCAATTTTCGACTTCTACTGATGTTTTGAAGTGCTGGTCAGCAAGAGAATGTTGCATCGATGAAAACAAATGGTAATCAGAAGGAGCAAAGTCTGCTGAATCAGGCGGGTGAGGTAACAATTCGCAGCCAATCGTTTTGATCGTATCCTGAACTGGTTTTGATCTGTGTGACGGTGCATTGTCATGTTGAAAAATAACTTTACAATATCTACCGGCCCCGTTATGGTCGTTTTTCATTTAAAGCATGGTTTAAATGGACCATTTATTGTCGGTAGCGATCAGTATTAACAGTTTCACCAGGTTTCAGAAGCTCGCAAAATACATCACATCTTTCTGATCCCAACAAACACAAAGCATTCTCTTCTTACCAAATCGATTTGGTTTTGTAGTCGATTTCGCTGCTTGATCTGCCGTAAAAAGCCATGATTTTTTTAAGATTCTCAAAATAAATCAACTATTCATGACCAGTAACAATTCCATGCAAAAAACTCTGGAAAGCAAAATTTCACAGATTGTTTTTCGATTTTCCATTTGTCTTTCAGTCAATTCATGAGTCACCCATTTTACACACTTTTGAATGTTTGCCATATCTTTTATACGGTTGGAAATTGCTTTTTGTGAAACATTTAACATTTATGTGATTTGTTTTTTTACTTTGTGTATCATCTTCGTCCAACAATGCTTGCAATTCACTGTCTTCAAACTTTTTCGGTGGTCTTCCACGTTCTTCATTTCTCAAATCAAAATCATTACCTTTGAATCGTTGAAACCAATTTCTACATGTTGCTTCTGCCAGAGAATGCTCATCAAAAGCTTCGATAAGTATTCTATGTGCTGCAGCTGCATTTTTCTTCAAAGGAAAATAATTCAATAAAACTTCCCACAAATGATGATTTTCTGGTACAAAACTTTCGATTTTTAACTTTAAAAATAAATATAAAGTTGACAATGACTTGCTATATACAAATTATATTTGACAGATGTCATACCAAAAAATAAATAGCGGCACGTTCACATTAATCTTTAACTGCATAGCCAAATTTATGTTATCGATAATTTCAAATTTCTACACCTGGTATATCAGGTGTACCGGTTAATGTCCGACGCTCACACATATATGGCGCTACAAGCGGTAGTATTAAACCAAAATGGCTGAATTTTTTTTTTGTTTAAAAGCTGTGACATTTCTCTCCAAAAATTAGTTGACAGCAAACCTTTTATCGAGCTGCAACATTGTTAAAAAAATAATTGAAAATGTCGAATTTAGTGTCAGTAAAACGCGAAATGGGGACATCATTGCTTTTTTGTTTTCGTTTGAAGAAAACTGCGGCAGAATCACATCAAATACTTGTAGAAGCTTATGGTGATAACACTTTATCAGAAAGAACATGCAAAGAATGGTTTCACCGATTCAAAAGTAATGATTTTGATGTGGAAGATAAAGAGCGCCCTGGACAGCTGAAAAAGTTTGAGGACACCGAATTGCAGTCTCTATTGAATGAAGACGACACGCACACGCAACAACAACTTGCAGAACAACTACGAGTTGCTCAACAAACCGTTTCCGATCGTTTGAAAGCAATGGGAAAGATCCAAAGTAGGAAGGTAAGTGGGTGCCACATGAATTGACTGAAAGGCAACAAGAAAATCGAAAAACCACTTTCAACGATACAAAAGGAAGTCTTTTTTGCATCGAATCGTGACTGGTGATGAAAAGTGGATTTATATTGAGAATTCGAAATGCAAAAAATTATGGGTTTCACCAGACCAGCCATCAACATCGACTGCAAAGCCAAATCGCTTTGATAAGAAGTGAATGCTTTGTGTTTGGTGGGGTTAGAAAGGTGTGGTGTACCACGAGCTTTTAAAACCTGGTGAAACTGTTAATGCTGATCGCTACAGACAACAAATGATCAATTTGAACCGTGCTTTGCTGCAAATACGAAAAGAATATCAAAAGAGACAACACAAGGTAATTTTCCTACATGACAATGCACCATCACACAAAGCAATACCGGTCCAGGAAACGTTAGAGGCGCTTATCTGGGAAGTTTTATCGCATGCGGCTTATTCACCAGACTTGGCTCCTTCAGAATACCATATGTTTTCATCGATGGGCCACGCCACTTCAAAACGTCTGAAGAACTGGAAAATTGAATCTCTTACTGGTTTTCATCAAAGGAACAACAATTTTTTTGGCGTGGTATCCACAAATTGCCTGAAAGGTGGACAAAATGTGCAACTAGTGATGGAAAATATTTTGAATAAAGAATTTTTGGGTTTTCTCCCACATAAAAACATGTTTTTTCACTTTAAAAAACCGCGGACATTAACCGGTACACCTGATATGTAACTTTAATTATAAGATCTATCAAAAAAACATATCGCCATTATATGATAACGATAAGGTTTCAGAAATGAATATTATAATTATGAAAATTTATTATGAAATATTATATAGGCAAAAAAAATAACAAGTACCAAACGCGTATGTACGTGTAAAGGTAACGGAACGTACACAATATTTGTACCCCACACATAAATAAGTTGCGGTTTATGAATTTTTTATATATTTATTTATATGTTGTAAACGAACCAAATAAAAAGGAAAATAAATGATATGGGATGGAAAGTGAAATAAAAACCATATTGAATGTCTTCATTTATTCATTCACACACAACACACATTTATAATAAATTATGCGAAATAAACATGAAGAGCCAGCATTTTATATATTACGTTCATTTACTGGATGATAAAATCTGCGTACAGATTTTTAACATTATTCTTAAAAATTGAAAGCTCTTTCTATGTTCATTCATACTATTTATTCATTCGTTATGTTGGGATCATATTTTTTGTAATGTGCCCAAGAACGGCCTATAAAAAAAATATATAAATATAAATGTATTTATGTGTGGTGTGACAAAAGAGATATACAACATTACGTAAAATATTGTGTTGTTTTGTTTGTCGTCAATGTGTGTGATGATGATGATGACGATGATGACGATGTTCATTCATCTGCGAGATGTGATGATGCGTTTATGGATACGTTTATATTCACTTTTATTTTCCTTTTTTTTTTATCATATTTTCATTTTTTATTTTTGTATTTCTTTATTTTTTTTTTTTTTACTTTCCTAGAAATGGCAGGCAGGACGATGACAATCACTTTGTTTTATGAGATGTGAAACAAGCTTTGATATTTTTTTTTTTTTTTATGTGTTTATTGTGTGAAAATGAATATATGATGTGAAAAAAAAAAAAAAAATATGAGAATAGAATATTTTTTTCCAAATGAAATACACTACAACAAATTCCCTATTACAAAAACCATTTCATTTTTCTTGAATCTTTTTTTTTTTTTATGGTTTACAAAGTTTTGTAAAAATATGTTAAAATAAAAATATATTATAAATATTTACAAAAAAAAAAAGATAGCCATAAAAAAAACGGATGTAAAAAAAAAACATCAAAAATAGTGATTTCCTTACGAAAAGAGAATGGCGCGAAAAAGTTCTAGTTTTACACCTGCTTGTTTAACGATTTTTTAAGCGTTTGTGGGCCTTGTAATCCAATTATTACCTAAGATTATTATGTATTAAACGCTATGGGATACGGTATACTATTAAATAATAACCACATTAAATACAACTTCTAGTGCCTCTATTTTCCAATACGATAACTAACCATTTAGCGTTTTCATTATTATTCGATATGTGAAAAAGTGTATTTTTTTCGTGCTTTTTGCACTTTTTATTTTTATGGCGACCGTACACTTCAATAAGTAAAACCAATTTTTACTTCATTCCCTCCTCTTTATCTGCTTCATATTTTGTAGGTGGATTTTAGGATACACGCGATCACACTATCTTTTCACGAAAACACTCAAATACAAATTTAGAGGAAGCTTTTTTTAGTGAAATATTTTTTCTTTTTTTTTTTTTTCTCACCTCAAATTTTGAAAACTATAACAAAATTAAAATAAAGACAAATTATTCATCTCGCCGTATATTTTTGCTTACCTACACTGCTCGATAGCAGTGGCTAAGTTCAGATTGGAAAAAAAGAGAGAACCGCCAACAAACTTAAGTAAACTACAAAATAATAAGTGCGTTCAATGGTTTTTGTTGCGGGTATTAATAAAACTGCAAGAAAATCCATTCGGTAACGCATACCATAATTTTAACACCAATATGTGTAGTGGAGATAACTGTTAATTTATTAATAAAATTGCTCTGCAGATGACTATATTTGTGCTGTTTCGCTCCATTAGACATTCTAAAGGTCTAAACGATTTACCCATGTTTGCTCTTTTCATGCTTATAATCACCACCTGATGGTTGACCACAATACAAAATCAATTCAAACTGTGTCTAAAGCATGTATGAAAGCCAGCATCCTCAGTGGCTGGTATACTGGGAGTGATCCAGTAGTAAAATAATGGCAGAGTAAAGAGGGTGGTGCGAAAATATACCAAACATTATCGTCTAATCAGATATCTCTAAACTGCTGTATGTGCAACCTTATGCCAGCACAGAAAAGAACCAAATGTTATTATTGGTTTTACCATCATAGTGGTACCGCAAACCTGAATATTTTATTCCCCTAGTCCTCAAACTTCCCATCGGAATGTTAATTACGCTTTTATCATCATATCGTTTACCCACCTCACCGTTACTTGTTTATTTATCTACACCTTTTGAGAGCCATTTTTAATTTTAAGTACTGTGTTCCAATGAAGACATGCTTAACATACTTAAGTGCCACTCGAAATTTAAGTTATTATCCTTTATATTGTGAGATTTTTTCTGAAATTACACATTTTCTCAATATCCCTCATAATTTTCCCGTTATAAAAATGACAACATTGAAAACGATTTTTTGGCAAAAATAGGGTGTGGGGGTGTGGGGTGTTGTGTGGAGTGGGGTAAATTTAATGATGACCAAAAATTTGTTATCAAAAAGTAAGAAGGGTTGGTCATACATTTTGATATCCTAAAATTAGCTGTTAAATAGATATTTTCCAAAAACTGAAAATTTACAAAATCATCTCTACCCCGCTAACTTCTAAAACCCCTGAAGCTCAGCCCAACATATTTTTAGAAAAATACTATATTATTTTTACCACATGTTTTAGGACTGGAAATATTCCCCTGATCACCTGGTGAATGGTCTAAATGAATGAACTGTCTCTTTTATCACCATCGACACTATGCCTCCCCTTCGATTTATACTATACGTGTTGCCGCCATCCAAGTGAATTTCCATCAATATTTTATTTGATGCATCCAGACTTTCTGTCATTTACCAGCCCAATTACGAACCACTTCTATTTTAAATGCTGGATTTGATCTCATAGAGATGCTCTCCATTGCCGAGCAGAAGTCTTTGCATGATCGAATTTTTTGTTGTGAAATTTCTTCATTTCTCGTTTTTCCTGGCTATAATATTTCTTCTATACCCATTCAGAATCTCTCTAAGTCGTTCTTACCTCTTTTTTTAAATTGTCCAGTTTCCTACCTCATCACCAGAAGATAGGCTATTTTTCCATTAGAAGTAGAGAGTACGAGGTACGACAGTTTTTTGATATGTCACAAACTGTTTCATTCTGCACGCAATCGTATAAAAACGATACAAGTCAACGCGTTATATGAATTTTCAAAATTTACTGCAACTGTAATTGGTAATATTTTCCTTACAAAGTGAACGTTTTATTTATTATGGACTAATCACTCACATAAAAATAAGGAATGAAAGAAATATTAGGTTGTCAACTATCTCCCTTCCGCCTTTTTGCTCTTTATTCAATGCTTTATAAAAAGTTTTACAGTAATCGGATTTAGTTCAAATATGCGCCGTTTTGTTCGATAATCTGTTTCCATCTAGACTGCAACTTCATAATACCTCCCTCGTAGAAGCCCCCCTCCTTATTTGCGAAGAACTCGGACAGCCACTTTTCACAAGCCTCTTTTGAGATCAACTTTACACCACCAAGGGCGTTCGCCATGGACAGGAACAGGTGGTAATCACCTGGCGCTATGTCCGGGCTATATGGTGGATGCGATAAAACCTCCCATCCGAGCTCCCGTAGCTTCTGACGAGTCATCAACGAAGTGTGTGGTCTGGCGTTGTCCTGGTGGAACACTACACCCTTCCTTTTGGCCAATTCTGGACGCTTCTGGTCGATCGCCTGCTTCAAGCGGTCCAGTTGTTCGCAGTAGATGGTAGAATTAAGCGTCTGGCCATATGGGAGCAGCTCATAGTGGATGATTCCCTTCCAATCCCACCAAACACACAGCAAAACCTTCCTGGCCGTCAATCCCGGCTTGGCCACTGTTTGGGACGATTCACCGGCCTGCGACCACGACCGTTTTCGCTTGATATTGTCGTATGTGATCCATTTTTCGTCGCCAGTCACCATCCGCTTCAAGAATGGGTCGAGTTCGTTCCGTTTCAGCAGCATTTCGCAAATGGAAATTCGGTCCATTAGATTTTTCACTGTTAATTCATGTGGCACCCAAACATCAAGCTTTTTTTTGTATCCAGCCTTCTGCAGATGGTTTAAAATGGTTTGGTGACTAACTCCCATCTCCTGGGCGATGTCACGAGATGCCACATGCCGGTCTAACTCGATGTATTCCATGATTTGATCGGTATTTGTCGTCACAGGTCTTCCGCCGGCTGGCTTATCCATGGTGTCGTTTTCACCGGCTCTGAATCGTCGAAACCATTCCTCCGCGGTTCGAAGTGATAGAGTACCATCCCCCAAAACACCATTAATCTCACGGAACGTTTCTCTAGCGGATTTGCCTTTAACGAAGGAAAACTTTAAAATAGCGCGAATTTCGGCGTTAGTGAACTCCATGTTTACACGTCTATAACTGTTGAACGCAATATCCAAACTAATCATACATAGCGTCGTTTTGTTTGTTATGTCAAGAGCTTTCAAATTATGTACAGTGTTGCCAGATACGAGCTCTGTAGCGCTTTGTACATAGCCGCGAAATTAAAAAGACAAAAAGGCGGAAGGGAGATATTTGACAACCTTATATTTGTATTTCGTTAATTGCAGATCAATAGGTGAATTTTCTTCCATTTAGCATTTGGCTGTAATTGTTTGGTAGATTCTACTAAAGTTCGACTGGAAGTAACATAACGTACGGGTATACATTACATGAAGGCATAACAACAACATTGCGTTGAAATATTCGTCCTGAAGGTAGTGAAAGTATTAATTGGGTTGAGTGAGAGAAATGCAGTAACTTTGTAAACATTATGGAAAACATTATTGATATTTTAACATTTTTAAAAATAAAATATTTAAAAAGTTTTCAGAAATAAAATTGAAACACTATTATTTCCAAACATCCATTTTCTTCTGTAATACCTTTTTCGAGCTGCATTTTATATGGTGTTAATTACACATTGGCAAACAATAAATAAGTTTTGTGAAACTGTTTTTCAATTAATGACAATTTTGTTAAATTAGCAATAGCAATAAATGCGATGCTTTTATTTTAAAGCGCTATAAAAGCAACACATTCACATACGGCTCTGTGTATAAATACATGTAAAATAAAATTCTATCGACATTCAGTGTCTCATCAGGAGATTTTTATATAGGTAAAAATTATTCATTTGTAAAAAATACATTTAAAAAAATTCATTAAATTGTCAAAAGGTAAAATACAACTGAAATTTGTAGCCGAAATATTTTTTACAAATTTCTTGATATACATCACACATACTATTGTAAAATATTTTCTACTCACAATTAAAGGAAATCTATATTATTGAATTCATATAACCCAATATATCACCCAATTTTTTATAACACAATTTTCAATGATTTTTTTCTTGTGCAGAGACAAAACATAAAAAATAATAAAAAATTAAAATAAAATTCGCCGATTTGTAAAAATCAATGAACTGAAATAATACGATTATCATAAAAATTAAATAATGATTCCTGTATTATTAATAGCGGATGTAATACAATGGGATATAAATCGGAAATTACAATACATACATATTTTTGTTATATTTTTTTGTCTTCCAAATGATTTTCTTTTTTAAATGGTACGTATTTAATTTTCAAATGATTAACTTTTTTATATTTAATCATTTGATATTGCTTTTTAATTAAATTCAATTTACAAAGAATTTGTTTTTATATACACGTACACGTAATATAACGGTGTACACACACAGTAGCGGATCTAGAAATATTTTTCGAAATAACGGTTTTTAAATGAACCCACAGAGTTCTTTTTTTTAATTTTTTTAATTCATTAATTTAATTTTTTTCAATTTAATTCTAACAATTTTATTAAAGATTTATTTTAATAATTGGTGTTGTTTAGTCAAATATATATTTACGTGTTACAAATATAATAATTTAAAATATGCATCATTATTATCTAGGTCCTTTGCCATCTATCGTGTAGTTGATGGAATCCTTCGCGCTAGAAACAATCGACAACGGATAAGAATAATTTTTGTGCCAAAATAGCAAGTTGGGATCACTTACATACATTCGAAGAGTATAATTATGAAATTGTTTATCAACAAATAGGAAATGCAGAACATTGCGACGTCAACTGTAAAGTGATAATTGAAATATTACAGCATGGAAATTATCAAAACTATGTGCTCCGAAACGACTCATTATTACAATTTTTCTTTATTTAGTTTTGTATGTTTTTTTTAGTTAATTTTATAAACAAGACACTCTCTGCACGCCGGCCACCACCTCGTTCGTATATGGTAGATGCGGGTGTCAATAAATGTTGTGTTATGCTTTATTCACGCAACACATGTAATTAAATCAACATAACAAAGTGTTATGGCCATGCGTTTACATTCGATTACTGAGTGCTAATTGAGAAAAAAAACTGATCACGTTTACTAATTCCATTGGTTGCTGCGATGACATCGGTATCGATTGTCTCTATTTTATATACAACAACAAAAAATTTATTAATCGGAGACGAGTTAATAAGAAACAATTGTAAAATCACCAGAGGTTCAGATGTAAACACGAAATGAAAAAAAAATAAAGTGTTTTGTAATTGTAATTAAAATAAAGTATATTTTTTTGTTTTATTAGAATTGTATGTGACATTGGAGGGTAAATATAGATATTTTTAATAATAATAATAAAATAAGTAGTTTTAAATAAAAAAATTATGAAAAAATAAAATAGCCAGTCATGGGGACTGCCGACCGAAGTAAAAACTTAAAATTATGAAAAAATGGATATTAGAGCAATTATATTACAATATAACGTATTTGGGTATGCAAATGCACGCAAATAAAATAGTAATAATAATAATAATGCAAATAATTATAATAAAAATAATTGTTAGAAAGAAAATAATAATAAAAATAATAATAAAAATAATAATGCAAAAAAGTATAACGATATTAATAATAATACGATAACAACTCGTCGAGTGTTTAGCGCAAACTAAACCCCGTGTCTCCATGTTTTTTGCATCATGCTGCAAATTATATCTTGTCACTTTTTTCTTTTCGTATCGGTTCAATTACGTTATGATTTCCATTTGAAAAAATTTTTGGTGAAGACTACATTAAAAATTAAATTAAAATAAGTAAAGTTCACTTAAATTATTTAATTGTTAAAATTAATAATTACGCATACTTTAATAATAAATTTTGATTTTTAAATAATATATTTGTATAAATTCTAATACAAAAAAAAATAATAAAAATAAAGAAAGTTCATTATCTTGCTCAATAAATTTAGTAATCTATATTCAGATGTAAATTAATCTATAAAGAAAACGAACGCATAATTTTTTTTCTCATCGAATATGTCAAATAATGGCCCTTCATCATTAAAACGGTAATACCAGAATGTAAAAACGTATTATACATATTTATTTTCCTTTTGCGTGTATTAATATACATTCTCACAAGATTAGACGACATGTTATCCAGATTATGTTGGTGTGTGTATAAGCGTGAATATAATGTGATTTGTCATTTTCGTATTCCGCAGATTCAGCTCAGTAATTTTTTCAAAGTTTTCAATGTTGGTAAGCATGGGTGTCATTTTTTATTGATTTGCTATATTCATATGCAAGCAAAGTAAGGTGACCGATTTGAACGTCACAACAATAATCACGCATACTTCTTTAATATATATATTAAACAAAACCGGATTTGCTATTCACCCCCACCAACTATTGTTCTATTCAAATTACCGCTCAACCCCACCTGAGATATGGGAGGGAATAAAAGTTCTTAGTGGAGCATCAACTTTTGTTCTAACCAAATTACTGCTCAAACCTTCTCCTAAGATATGGAAGGGGGTTAATGTGCTTGGTGAAACATAATTTAATTAAACGAGTAAGTGCGGAAATCGGTAGAGAAGCTCACCCCCAACAACCTTTGTTCTTGCGAAATTACCTCACACCGCCTTCCTTATAAATATATTACTCCAAAATAATTGCTGTTAAAACCTTTTTCCGCTAACAAAAAATGTTACACACAAATTCATAGTTTTTTGACTCCATAACTATTTTAGATAATTTATGCAAAATTTTCCAACTTTAGCAAAGCCACTTTGCGACTTGACTAGCACATAAGTGAAATTTAAAATTAATGAAATAGAAATTAACGCATTTAATAATCCTGATCCTGTCTTAAAGTGACATATAATACATCCTTAGAAACTGAATTACATAAATACAGATATACTTTGATTTATTTTATAAGTAGAACGGGTCATTATTATACCTATTTTCGCTAAACCTTCAAATAATGATCCAATAAAATGGTTTAAGTTTGTCGAAAAAGTTAGAGGCCAATTGAAAAGTCCCCGGTCTGACACACAGATGGCAGTGCTAGTATTATATGCATATGATTTTTAGTTAGTACCAACCTTCAAACGATACGTGTCATAATTTGACAGCAGTCCGACCATTAGTTTGTGAGATATTGCGTTGTGAGTGTAGCTACTTTTGTTATTTGAAAAAAGATGGAAAAAAAAGGATTTCGTGTGCTGATAAAATATTGCTTTTTGAAAGGAAAAAATACAGTTGAAGCAAAATCTTGGCTTGATGAAGAGTTTCCGGGGTCTGCACCAGGAAAATCAACGATCATTCATTGGAATGCTAAGTTTAAACGTTGTGAAATGAGCACCGAAGACGGCGAACGCAGTGGACGCCCAATAGTGGCTGTCACTGACGAAAACATCAAAAAAGATCACAAAATAATTTTGAATGACCGTAAAGTGAAGTTGATCGAAATAGCAGACATTGTGAAGATATCATCTGAACGTGTATATCATATCATTCACGAATACACGTACATGAGAAAGCTGTGTGCAAAATGGGTGCCGCGCGAGCTCACAATCGATCAAAAGCAACAACGTGTTAATGATTCTGAGCAGTGTTTGAAGCTGTTCAAGCGCAATAAACCTGAATTTTTGCGTCGATATGTGACAATGGATGAAACATGGCTCCATCATTTCACTCCGGAGTCCAATCGACAGTCAGCTGAGTGGACTGCACACGAGCTGGCAAGGTTATGACATCAGTATTCTGGGATGCGCAAGGTATAGTATTCATTGATTAGCTCCAAAAGGGCCAGACCATCAACAGCGATTATTATATAGCGTTATTGGATCGTTTAAAGGATGAACTCGTTAAAAAACGGCCCCATTTGAAGAAGAAATAGTGCTGTTTCATCAAGACAATGCCCGTGTCACAAATCACTGAAAACAATGGCAAATTTGCATGAATTGGGCCTCGAATTGCTTCCGCATCCACCGTATTCGCCAGATCTGGCCCCCAGCGACTTTTTCCTGTTGTCAGACCTCAAAAGAATGCTCGCTAGAAAGAAATTTAGCTCCGATGAAGAAGTAATCGCCGAAACTGAGGCCTATTTTGAAGCAAACGACAAATCGTACTACAAAAATGGTTGGAAGATCACTATAATCGCTGTATCGACCTCGAAGGCAACTATGTTGAATAATAAAATCAAATTTTGCCAAAAAAATGTGTTTTACTATGGTAAACCGGGAACTTTTCAATTGGCCTGTTAACAATGTTAATGTTTATAAATTCAACAACTTCTCTGCATAAACGCAATGACATTTGAAATAATTTTTAGTGTAAAAATAAATAGACCAAATGATATTATTAACTAAAAAGAAATAATTAATTAAAGATCTTGAATATAACAGAGGTAAGAAGCGTTTAGAAGTGGGAAAACAGCTATCTAAAATTCAAGAAGAAAATAAAAGTAATTATAATAAGAAAGGAAAGATACCAAATTTATACATAAAATAGGAGAAGAAGTGACCATTAAAGAAACGCAATTCTTTACAGATGGTATTAGGTTCATGCTAAATTTACTGACGACCATACGAAATAACAAAGGTGAAAAGAAACAATTGATATGAAATTAAGAAAAACTTATTCTTTCGAAGGACCGAATCTACCATGAGACAATAATGAATAAATGTAACAATTTCAAGGAACTTTCTTGGAACACGCAACCCTACTGACTCTGATGGTTGTATCCAATAATTTTGATTAAGTTGAATAAAGGCGAATTAATTACTCACAATCAGATTAGTCAGTATCCTGTTTGTTTATGTTTTTATTTTATATTGAAAACATTTTACCACCAATAGTAGTTTTATCACCCAAAAAAATGCTCATACATCTATCTAACTAAAACTATTGTAGAATAATAATAATGATAATAATAATTGAGCGCAAATTCATTAATTCTTTATTCCATATGCTTTAATTTTTTAATTTGCGTGCTAATTTTCACAAAATGAACAAAAAAAGTAGTTGCTATAAAATAAGTAAATATACGCAGCATAATTTATTTTGTATTTTAAAATTGTAATTTAGCATTATGTGTAAAAATGTATACAGTTATTATTTGCATTAATTTTTTGTATGTACCAGAACATAATAATATTGTATCGTAATATTCGTTATATATATTTTATTTAGTTTATAAATTTCATTATTAAATTGCACATAAAAAAAAGTGTATACACCCAACGAAATGGTTATAAAAACATAAAATCAATTACAAGGCTGATATTAACAGTTTCTGTGTTCATATAGTTACTTACCTACTTACTTACCTCATGTCTATATAATCCAGGTGCGGTTTTAGCCTTCTCCAGCACGCATCTCCAACACGCTTCACCAACACGCTTCTCCAACTTGACCTATCCGTAGTCAATATATTACAATCCCGAATTTGAAGGATATTTATATCACAGTTTACTACATCTAGCCATCTTGCCTTATGTCTTCCGGCTCTCCTTCAACCTTCTGGATTAGCATTCAACAACTTTTTTTGGCACACATTCCTCCTCCATGCGAAATACGTGTCAAAACCATCTTAATATATTGATTTTGATTGTTTTGACAATATTTGGTTGACCGCGTTCAACTTGTCTAATTTAAAATTGTGTCTTCGCTTCCAACCAACCTCTGAAGAATCTGATGTAATAGTTCCTGGTTCTGTGTCATGCACCAAGCCTCCTACCCAAACGTTAGTATTGGACGAATTATTGTTGTATATAGCTAGCACTAAAGATCACGGTTGTAATGTTTTCGATTGGAATTGTTTTTTAGCCAGTAATAACATCTGTTTCCTCTTCAAAATCATTTTCTACATTTATCAATAATCCTAAGTATACAAATCTATTAACTATTTCAATATTGTATTCTCCAATATTAACAGTTTGACTTCGAATTCCTGATGTATTCGTCCCCACCATATATTTTGTTTTGTCTGCCTTCACCGTTAGATTTATACCCGATGCGTCCTTTTGTAACGATTCGAAAAACTCCTTGACAGTTATCATATTTCGACCCATTAGATCTATATCATCAACATACGCAAATAATTGACCCGATTTTGAAAAAATAGTGCCTAGTTTCTCAACATTTACGCCTCTGCCACTGCCTTTTCCAGCGTAATATTAAACAGTAGTGTTGATAATGGGTCGTCTTGTTGTAGTCCATCAACCGTCTCAAAGTGATCAGATAATTTACCTAGGATTCGTACTTGTCAGTTCACATTATCCAACGTCATGACCACCAAATCTATTAGATTTTTTGGAATACTAATTTCTTCCATAATTTTCCATAATTTTGACCTATTAACGCTATCATATGTCGCTTTGAAATCAACAAACAAATGGTGTGTATCAACATTGAATTCCATACACTTTTCCAAGTTCTGCCGTATAGTAAATATTTGATCAGCTGTAGATCGATGTGCTCAGAAACCACACTGGTATTCCTATACTCCGATAATTTCATTGGCATATGGAATAAGTCTATGGTATACCACAGTATATTAGCAAATACCTTATAGATAATGTTTAATAAAGTTATTCCTCTGTAGTTGCTACAATCTAATTTGTCACCCTTTTTGTCCATTGGACAGACAAATACCATCCTTCCACTCATCTGGCACATGTGTGTATTTATATAGCCATAGACAAATAACATTATTTATTACATACATTTTGTGATAAAATCGTAATTTGTACAACTGTCGTTTATGATTATTGATATTTTTATTAAACATATTTTAATTTCATAGTTATGTCACAGAGAAATAATATTGTAGGTATCTTCTGAAGTTTTTATATTTTCTAAAATAATTGCAATATTTTTTAAGCCACTTATGAAAAATGTTTTAATCTTTAATTAGGTATTAAATGCAATGGATACTGTATACTATTAAATGATTAATTCCATACCCTCTAGAGCCTCTATTTCCCAATACCATAACAACCGTAACGTTTTCATGATATTCGATATGTGAAAATGTGCAGTTTTTTCGTGCTTTTACTGCTTTTTATTTATTATGTCGACCGCACACTTCAATTCCCTCCTCTTTAGCTATTTCATATTTTGTAGGTGGAATTTAGGACACACGCGATCATACTACTTTTAACGAAAACACGCAAATGCGAATAATGGCCTCTGCTCATTAAAACGGTAATACCAGAATGTAAAACCGTATTATATTTTCTTTCCTTTTTGCATGCATAAAAATATTATCTTTTACATTCACACAAGATTCGACGCGACATGTTGATCAGAATATGTTTGTGTGTGTAAGGATGAACATAATGTCATTTGTCATTTTCGTATTCCGCAGATTCTGCTCAGTAATTTTTTTTTTTGTTTGCAATGTTGGCAAGCATAAGTATCATATTTTTTATTGTTTTGCTATATTCAAGGAAAGCAAGGAAAGTTAGGTAAAAGATTTGAACATCACAAAAATTTTTTTTGTAATATAATGAATGTCAAAAAGAACAAATGTTTATAATCACGTATAGTTCTTTAACATATATATTACACATGTATTACCGTTTTAATGAAGTGGGGTCATTAAGTACAACAATACAATCTCTTGTTATAAATATAATAATAATAATAATAAAGATAGTTGAAGTTAAATTTGTTGTAATAAAAACGCCACTACTATAAAACGTCAAGTGGAATATTTTATTCATTTTACAACAACGCCTCACTTTTAGTGTATTTTATTCAGGCTATACCAGTACACAACGAATATGTTAAAAATAGTACCCAGAACACACTGTACTCTGTGCGTTACAATTTAGAAAAAAAAATTTATGTTAAAATGAAGTAAAGTATGAATCGCGTAATACAATCTACACAGCGTCAAATTTGATGGTGCCAGATAGTACAGTACAATACAGAAGCAGTACAATATTTCGATAATAAAAAAACGGCTACACCGAAAAAACGCTGTAGAGCAAAAAATAATAAGTAAACTGACGAAAATTGAATTGAGAATCCTAAACACAAATATGACATTTAAGAGTATATTTAATGTGGTTTTCTAATGATTTTTTCAGATTTCAAGAGGAAAATCAAATTTTGATATGTTCAATGAAACATAACTTTTGTTTTACAATTGTACGTGCATTTTGACAAACAATAACTTGGAATTACCAAAATTTTCGGGGTATAAAAATGGTATAAAATACACAATCTGACGGTTACCGATATTGGTAGTAGTAAATCTAGAGGTAAATCTTGCTAAAAATCGAGATTTCCATTCTTTGATCTTTATCAAAATTGGCATATGTCAACTCGTCACCTGCACTCCTTGAACACAATTTGAATATTAATATTGATTGAGTGGGAAAATCATATATATTTTCTATGTAATTCCTTTATCTATATGTTAAGCAGAAGCGGCTGCGAACGAAACGGTTCTAAAACCCAGGATATTGACGAGAATGATTTCGGTCATGTTTATTAGTTTTGTTTGATGAATAATTATATTTGCAAAGCTATGTGCAGGCGCAATTTTAGTTAATCTGAACATATATACAAAATGCATGCCACCAAATAGTGTTTAATGTAGTCAGACTGGAATAAATGAGTTTGATACGTTAAATAAGTTAAAAGTTTGATCATAAGACTGATATTGTATTTATGTTATTAATTTTTTTTATGTTAACTACATTATTTTAATTTGTGTAATAATTATGGTTTTTTTCTTAGAAAATTTAGAATAACTCGCATAACAAACGAAGAGATATTACAAAATACGCAACAGTTTTTTAATTAACTAGTAGATTAACTGATTCAAATTTATAAAATCAAGAGAAGCGCATTTGCGTTCGTTGAGTTTGTAGTGAACGTAAAATTTGTAATTATTATACCTCAATATATTTGTTATAGTTATTCGTAATTTTATGTTTTCGTGGGGCTGCTGCAGCGCTAATATAAATTCTATAAAAACAAGTTTTTAAAAATACTTTCAATCATGGTAAAGTAATTAACCTCAAACACTTAAAATTTATGTTACTTAAATTATGAATTTTACGGGATTGTAAAAAGAAAAAAGTGCAGCAGCGGCGCCATTTCAATGGAGGGTTAAATAGATACGAAGATGGCTTAATATTTGGGGGGTCACCATTTATTTAAAGTAATCAACAACGTAGGCATCAAAATTCATTATTAATTATTTAAATACAAATTAATTAATTTATTTATTAAGAAATAAAATTTATTGTAGCTTTTTTCCATTAACATTAAAAAATACAATATTTCAATCAAACTGTTTTAATTTCGTAGAGTGTAAATGTATAAAAACACTTTTACCCGTGGCATTTGTATAACTAATTTACATATAGGCACATTCAAATTATTTATGCGGATATAAACAATTTAATAAATATTTGTCTATTTTTACAAATAATAAACATGTATTCATAGTGAAACCTCTGTGTGTGTGTATCTAAAATATATACACCAAAATTGAATAGGAAAATTAAATTAAATTAAATGACATACAATTTGTTCATTTCAAAATTTTGCATAATATCGACGTTGTTAACGCCATCGTGACGTCTTTATGTGTCAAAACCACTTTAAATCAATATAAATGTATGACCCTGTCGTCACATAGATTTTAGACCGAGCGTTGACTATGGAAAAAGTTAAAATAAGTCTTAACTTTTACCACACGCCGGCGCTGATATTATAGAATTTCTGTAATTTCCAAAACATCAATTTATTGTAAGCAAATAAATGATTTTTTTAAGTGGGAAGAAGGCTTCGCATTCGTTGGCAATTTGAGCCGTGGACCAAGTGTAAACAATTTAAAATTGATATTCAAAGGCACTCGACAAATACGGGATTGGATCGAAGACACTCAAAGGACAAGTGTTAGGGCGCACAAAATATAAAAGTTGAATACGCAGGGCTTGCGGAAGGTAGGTCAAAAAAAGTGCAACGATATATTTAATAAATGTGAATGTCTTGGTTCAAAATAAAATAAGATGATGCACTTTGGATGCCTATATAGGACACCACAGAAATCTATGATAATAATTATATAAAATTAAACATTGCAAATTACAGAGGATAGACTTTATTCAAATAAAATATGTTTCGCTATGGATAAATACACAATTTGCATTTTGCGTGCGTACATATGCAGTCGAAAAATTATGATTTGAATTAAATCGCGAAATGTGTTAGGCCTTTTTTTTTAATGTTTGTTTTGTTATCGTTCATATTAATTAATTATTGCAATTAAACACATTATTTTTATACATGTTTTTTATTGTGTTATTTAGGTTTTTCGGATGCTGGGACATTAATACTTTGTGGTTGATTATATGTTTCGTTTTTTTTTTTTATGTATTATATCCAAACTAATACCACTACTAATATAATATTGTATATGTGCACTGTAAATGCGTATGTAAATTGTATTGTTATTATTATTATTATTATACATTTAGTTTTTAAAATACGTATTCAATGATGTGCAAGTGCATGAACGAATTTAAAATAAAAATTAATTGGTCACAAATGATATTATTGTACAATACATTCATGTGCAATTATTCAGAGTTATTATCAGGAGTGTTAAGTTGTTTTGAGACGTGTAAACTACACATTTTTTTTTGCGTAGTTTATGTAGTTTATGGCGTAGTTTTCAAAATGGTTTAAAACTACGTGAAAACAGCTTATTGAACTAACAATAAGATTTGATTACAATCACGATATATTAATTTTACTAATCTAAGAAACTCAGAAGATTGTAAATAAATAATATTTTTTTTCAAAATCGACAAGTAATAAAAGCAAATATTTTAAAAGAGATTACAAGATTGCAACATATCTTTCTATACTTTATACTGAATCTTAAGATTTGGTGTTGAAAAACAGGCGGCAAGGCAAAAATAAAATATAAGTCATATTTGAACTATAAGATACAAAAACACTGCATAAAAACAAATCTATAATTTATTTTAACTGCATTTAATAAAATATAATTAATACAGATTGTTCTTTTGCTTGTGGTTGTTCTGGTTCATTTACAAATAAATATAATATCTTGATTGAACACAATAATAGGCTAGACACACAGAAGAGGTAACCAACTAAAATTGTAGTTATAACCAATTTGAGAAAAAATTCGAGTAGTTTGTAGTGTATTGATTTAGCTAGCCTAGTAGTTGGTGTGAAACTAATTAGTTTCTCTCAAATATAGGAAATTCGAACTGGAACTCCGTGCGTCGAATGTCAAAATTAAATGCCAAAATAAATAAACAAATAAAAAAATAGGTTATATTTATCAAATAATAACAATAACAAATATTTGAAGTTTTATAGTGAAAGAAATTTTTAAAAAATCAAATTGTGCTATATTTAATATTGTGTTATATTTAATAATAATTTAATAAAATGAATCTGAATATGAATACAACAAAGAAACAAGTGTGGAAAACTGAACAGCAGGTTTATTTGGTGGAAATTTGGGGTCAGAAATACAACGCCCTAAGAGGGGTCCTGAAGGGCAAAAACGTGTTTCGGACCGCTAAAGAAATTAAAACCAAATTGTACAATTTCACGAAGAAATATAAGTAATGATTTTTTTGTTTCACTTTAATATATTAAGTTATTAAATTATAAATACCCTTTCATATAGATTGGAAAAAAGCAAATTGGGTAGCGGATCAGCACCATCAGAGTGGATTCACTATGATGCAATAAATAAGATCTTCCACGATAATAAAGTTATAAATCTAGAGATCGAATGTGAGGACAACACATCATTTGTTTTCATAACGGAAGACGTTAACTTTGAAGAATTGCTGCGGATCGATATATATTTTATATATTAATATTTAATAATATTTTATTAATCCGATCAACAGTCGTCCTCTACTATGATGCTTTCACGATCGAATGTGGAGGCATCAAATAAAATAACATCATCACCAGCATCGTTTGAACCATCACCATCACCAGCACCAGCACCATCACCGTCCCCAGCACCATCATCAGGAGGCACTCACATGAACAAATTTTTGAGGAATTTAAAAAATCTAATGCCTTGATGGAGAAGCATTTAAAGATGCTCAATGAAACTGTTGAAAAACAGTTGGAAAACGATAGGGAAAGGGACTTGTTGCTGAACGATTTCCTTAAAAGGAGCCTTGAGATCCAAAATAAAATGCTGGACAAAATGTAATCGTGAGCTTTTGTTAGATTTAAGTGTTATTAAAAAAAAATTTAAATTAAAAAATATATTTATAAAAATCTGTGTTCAGACTTTTATTACCTACTTACATAAGGCATCCGCCAAGGCAGTTCTTATAACAATTCCTCGACTATTTGTATCCCCTACAGCTGTTATAGTCTCAAGTTGGCTCTTTCGTGCAGATTCAGCGTCTACCATCCATTGATGTAAAATTATATCATTCTCCTCATTTAAGAAGTTATGCAGAACGCAACAAGCTTTTATAATAATATTTACATTATTAATGCTGTTTTCCAATCCTTTACCCAAACGCCGGAATCGTGCTTTTAGATGACCAAAGGCATTCTCAACGACTCTGCGGCATTTCGATAAACCTCGGTTGAAGTGCTTTTCTTTACCACTCTGTTCTAAACAAAATGGATATGGCTTCATAAGCAAAGGACTTAACCGAAATGCCGAATCTCCAATTAGTACAACTGGTACATTCACTCCGTAAATAATTTTCGAATGAGCGCCTAGGATGTTATTTTCTGTGTGATATTTTTTAAGGGATGAACACTCGAATATCCGGGAATTGTTGCACCGACCTGGAGCACCCACATTTATGTACATAAACCGATATCTTTAATAAAAGAAATTAGACAACATTTAAATTACACATAACAACAAACTTCTAAAATTCACCTATAATCTACTACTGCCAACAATACTTTTGAGTACCACCCTTTGTAATTATAATAGTCCACTGCAAGTTCTTTCATCGGGGATATTTCAATGTGGGTACCATCTGCAATGATAGATTATATACAACACCAAAAAAGTCACATAAATACAGAAAAACGGGTACTGAAGAACTGTACTATCACCGACAATTTACCAAATTTAATGAACGTCAAACATACTCAGAGCTTCTAAACATTGTGGAAAACCCATTCTTTCAAAACCGGATACATTTTGTTGAATTCTTGCGTCTGTTAATGGATATGCATTTAAATATTCCGGACGCTATACTCCCCAAACTTCATGGCAAAACTCTAGCACTATTTCGCCAACTGTAGTTCTTCCGACACCAAACAAATTTCCAATGGTCCTATATTCGCTGGTACTGCCAAGAGCAAATAGAACTATTGCCACCCTTTTTTCAAGGGGAATGGTACGCCGATAGTTGGTCGATTGTGAACTAACCTTTAATTGCAAATAGAATGAACTCTTTGTAATTCTCTCATTCTCGTACAATAATAAGTGTCAAAATAATAGTAAACTATTGGTTTGCCAATGTGTCACCACTTTAGTTACTGAATTAGTTTGTGAGCAAACTAATTAGTTAAATCTTCTGTGTGTGTAGCATATTATACTGCCCACCAAAACACAATATTAACAAAATTGAATTCACCAAATATTTTAAAACATTGGGTAAAAGATTTCTATCCGGCGGTGACTTTAACTATTGAAAGACATCTCATTTAAAAAAAAACGAAATATACCATCACGACAACTTTCGCAGATGACACAGTAATCATGGCAACGCATATAACTCCAATGATAGCTTCAAGAATACTCCAAGAAAACTTTACGGAAATTAAAAATTGGTTCCGAATATGGAGAATGAAAGTCCATGTAGAAAAAAGATTTTTAAAGAAAGGACCTCAACATTTGTTCGGTTAAAGACTCAATTACTACAAAAAGTACAGCTTATTATAAAAGACTTCAGCAACATCCAAACCAACATGTGATGAAACTTTCAAATACCAACGAACAAGCATGAAGATTAAAAAGACATATACCATCGGAGTTAATAACAAGATTTCAATAAATAATAATAATAATAATGATTAGGATTAATTAAGGGTAATTTGATCACTGATCACTTTTTAAGGAAAATAAAACTCTTATTTTAAAATGAAAAGATAAAAATATTTTATTCAAAGTATTGACCATCGCTTTCTACACATTCTGACCACATTTCTTGCAATTTGTGGATACCTTTCCAAGAAAATTGTTCCTCTTTTATTGAAAACCATTCAGAGAGCAAATTTTTCACTTCTTCTGATGTTTTGAAGTTCTTGCCAGCAACAGAGTGTAGCATTGATGAAAACAAATGGTAACCAGCCAAGCGTTTTGATAGTATCCTGAACTGGTTTTGATATGTGTGACGGTGCATTGTCATGTAGTAAATTAACTTTACCATGTCTTCTGGCCCATTCTGGTCGTTCTTCGTTTAATGCATGGTTTAAATTGATCATTTGTTGTCGGTAACGATCAATATTAACAGTTTCTCCACATTTCAGAAGATCGCATAGTACACCACATCTTTCTGATCCCAACATATACAAAGCATTCTCTTCTTACCGAATCGATTTGGTTTTGTAGTCGAATTTTTGCTGGTTGATCTGGTGTAAGAACCCATGATTTTTTGCATTTAGGATTCTCAAAATAAATCCACTTTTCATCAACAGTAATAATTCGATGCCAGAAAAATTTTTCTTTTCTTTCTGGCAAGCAATATTTCACAGATTGTTTTTCGATTTTCCATTTGTCGTTCAGTCAATTCATGAGGCACCCATTTTCCACACTTTTAAATCTTTCCCATATTTTTTAAACGGTTGGAAATTGTTTTTTGTGAAACATTTAACATTTCTGCCATTTGTTTTTGACTTTGTGTATCATCTTCGTCCTTCAATGCTAGTAATTCATTGTCTTCAAACTTTTTCCGTGTTACACTCTTTAAAGAAAAATAATTCAATAAAACTGCCCCCAAATAATGATTCAGGTACAAAACTTTCCATTTTTAACATTAAACAAAAATAAAGTTGTTTTCACAATGACTTGCTGTATACCAAATATATTTGACAGATGTCATACCAAAACCAATTGGTTTGCGTCAAAAGACGAACAATTCTATTGGCATGGTATCCACAAATTGCCAGAAAAGTGGTCAAAATGTGTAGAAAGCAATTCCCAATATTTCGAATGAAATGTTTTTTAATTTGCCATTTAAAATTAGTGTTTTGTTATCACAAAAAAACGCTCATTTCATAACGGTAAACCTGATATCTGTTTCCTGCTAGAAATTTTAGAAATACATGTAAATTTTTAAGGGACAATGTTGCAGCTGTCAATACATTATATGAAAACGCGAATTTAAAAGATGTTCCAGATTAAGTAAAGACATTGTGAATACCTTAATAAATTATATAGTCCCTCACATTCAGTTAACAATTTCAAATAGGATAGCACCTGAACTAAGGTTGCTTTATGCGCTAATATTTACTTATAAACAATTTCCACAAGCAACACAACAACTTTACTATTTAGAAAATTAATGTTATGTTATCTTTTACCCTTTTACCTAGGAATAAGACTTCAATAGTTATGATTAAGTTTAAGTTCTATTTAAATTTTATAATTCGTTGTATTTTATAGATTCTTTTATTTTAGTTTTTATTTAATAAATATATTTTATTTAAAACATACGGCGACAATTAAATGGTATTACAAAGGAATGGTTGAAAACTTCTGAAAAATAGAAAAAACACAAAACTACTCCTACAAAATTTTATGAACAAATTTTTTATGATTTGGGTCGTAGAATTTTGCAGAAAAATGTAACGTTTTGAATATGTTATTATATTTTCTTAGAATTTTGAACCTTCCTGAAAGTATAGGGCGAAGTCAGGTTAAAAATTAAAAAATTGTATTTTTATTAAGTAATTTATTTAATTAATAAATAAATTATCTACAAATTAACAATGTATTTTAATTCTTAATACTAAGTATCTGTCTAACATTCATATCATAATTCAAAAAGTGGCACATTTATTCTTAAAATGTACGACGGAAGCTGAATATGCACTAATAAAACAAAAATGGATTGTATGTAATTATTAAATTATAATGAATTATTATAATTAAATAAATATATTTCAGATTTTACGAAAATAATGGCTTTCCCGGTGTGGTGGATGCCATCTCGATTGTACACCTTGTATAGATGGGAATCATGTGTATTATACTGGGACAGCTCACGACACTTTTACAATGTCTCCATACACATAACAGTACAGACGATTCACCCATATTAAAATAATTGAAACAATAAATATCTATTGAAGCATAATTACGTCAATTGGTATAAATTGTTGTATAAATTCACATACGGATTAATTTACCAAATGAATGCAATGTTAGATATTTGTCAGAGGTGTACTATTGTCGAGGGATGGCTTGATGTATATCTAAGTAATTAACCCGTATAGTATACTCGTTAAGGTGATGAATTTTTTTTTATATGTCAAATGAACTTTATTAAACCAAATATGTGCCATTTTGTTCGACCACCTTCTGCCATTTCTCTGCTAAAGACATTACCCATCACTGTATAACTTCCTCTTTTTGAATCTCACCAAAGACACAGTATTATCTTTCTTGGTGCTAATCCAGACTTTGCTACCGTTTCAGGAGCTTCACCTTGCTTGGACCACGATCTTTTTCGTAAATTATTATCGTATGTGATCCATTTTTTATCACCTGTAATCATCATCACTCACAATGCCTCGATTTCGTTCGGTTTCAGCAGCATTTCAGAAATTTCACAACTTTTAAATGAATAAACAAATTTCTTGCATTGGTGTCAAGAAAACGATATTTCGTTTACTTGATCGAAGCACCGTAAGATAATGTACTGTTGCACAGAGTGTAAATCAGTATATAAAATATATTAATTGATTGTAAATCTATTATTGAAATAGTTATTAGTAATATCTATTATTAGTAATATCTATTATTAGTAAAATCTATTATTAGTAATATCTATTATTAGTAAAATCTATTATTAGTAAAATCTATTATTGGTAATATCTATTATTAGTAATGAATGTCTATTATTAATAATATCTATTATTATATCTTACGGTAATATTTTAAAATTATAATATAATTAAATATTAAAATAGATATTCTGATTAAAGTCAGTATAAAGTAGAAAGTTGAATAGGATAGAGAAATAAAAATTGGATTTGATACATTATTTTAAGATTATAATTTTAAGTACTCTTCGGTGTATTTAAAACAGTACGCTCCAGCGTACAACCAGCTGGTCTAATTATAAATAGTTGTACAATCTTGCATAATATTATCATTCATCTTGGTGTTCCACTATCAAACGAATCTATTTTAAATGAGTAAAATATGATGAAAATGATGATGATGATATTATATTTGATTTTTAGCCAAGCGTTATTGTACGGTTTGGGAATGAAGAAAGAAATAATTTGATTGGCGATTATTTTCAATGATAGCTTCGCTAAATAATTAGCAATACAACAAACGCTTATAATAAAATCTACAATATTAACTCAAATATGTGTCTTAACATATTCCTAAAATTTAAATTGTACTGGTTTTTCCATTAAAGATATTTTTTTTTACATTATTTTCATGACCGAAAATACTAGTTTTGACATTTACCGATTAATAAGTAATCGGTCCATTAATTTTTTACCTGAGTATTTCTGGACCACTTTTGACAGTTTCTTTTACATAGATTTTAAAAGGGAGAAAATTTCTTGATCGATTATTTGCGAAGTCGATATTCAGATATAAGGCGTAAAACTTCGTTTTCAAATTCTTCAGCTGACGTCTTTACCTTTCTTTTTGTCGCTGATTTTGTTTTAATATTAAAGGCTTGAGTAATATTTACTACTGTTGATGGCGGTTTACTTTGCACCTGGAAATGACATCCTTATTTAGTCTCGAATTGTGGATGCATCCAGTTCCCATTCGATTATATTATTGAATTCCTCTCTTTGTTGTGGTATATCTACGATCAAACTTTCGCTCGTATTTAATTTTAACATTAAGTCGATACTATGCTTAAAAAAGAAAAATTTAAAACTTACAAAGAATATACAGAAACAAATATTAATAGAATGCAAAGACAATTAGAATTAAATGAAAAAAAAAATATCTTTAATTGAAAAACCAGTACAATTTAAATTTTAGGAATATGTTAAGACACATATTTGAGTTAATATTGTAGATTTTATTGTAAGCGTTTATTGTATTGCTAATTTTTTAGCCAAGCTATCATTGAAAATAATCGCCAATCAAATTATTTCTTTCTTCATTCCCAAACCGTACAATAACGCTTGGCTAAAAATCAAATATAATATCATCATCATCATTTTCATCATATTTTACTCATTTAAAATAGATTCGTTTGATAGTGGAACACCAAGATGAATGATAATATTATGCAAGCTTACACAACTATTTATAATTAGACCAGCTGTTTGTACGCTGGAGCGTACTGTTTTAAATACACCGAAGAGTAGTTACAATTTTAATCTTATAATAATGTATCAAATCCAAATTTTATTACTCTATCCTATTCTACTTTCTACACTGATTTACACTCTGTACAACTGTACATTAGCATAAGTTGCTTTGTGCAAGTATACGAAATATCGTTTTCATAACGCCAATGCATCTGTCAAGCACTTGTATTGATTCTATTAAAACTTCGTTGTATTTCCTCCCTCTATCGGAACTTGGCTCCCCAAACGGAACGATCAACCACGGTTGTTGATCATACCCACTATCACCTAAATGGAATAAATAAAATATTTCGTAGTCGAAAAAGTCTTAAGCCTATTTACCCATACATGTCATTATAATTGAAGATTTCAAGTAGCACTAGATCTGATCAGGTAACACTAACATATGTCCGAAAGATGACATACCGTAGATCATAAAAACATTTGTTAATTCATTTAAAATTTGTAGTGTTGAAACGCTGTTGAAACGGAATGAAATCGAGGTATTGTGAGTGAATGATTACAGGTGATGAAAAATGTATCACATACGATATTAAAGTACGAAAAAGATCGTGATCCAAGCAAGATGAAGCTCCTGAAACGGTAGCAAAGCCTGGATTAACACCTAAAAACGTATTGCAGTGTGTTTGGTTTTGGTAGGATTGGAAAGAAATCGTTCATTATGAACTACTAGCACCCGGCCAAACGAATGATTCCGATCGCTACTGTCAGATGTAATGCAATTTTCCATTATCGGATTATTTCATATTATTAACTAAAAATACTTACAATCTGTGCATGTTTTGTATGCAAATTTTTTCTCACCGAGTATAATACACATGATCTATACACGGTTTTTTTATGCTTATATCTCTACAATCGATAGCAGCCACCACACCGGGAAAGCCATTATTTTAGTAAAATCTGAAATATATTTATTTGATTATAATAATAATTCATTATAATTTAATAATTACATACAATCCACTTTAGTTTTATTAGTGCATATTAAGCTTCCGTCGGAAATTTTAAGAACAAATGTGCCACTTTTTGAATTATGATATTACTAACTTCAAGTATGCTGCTAGTTACCACTGATTGTGACACGCTACCGATAAAGTCGTCCTTATATACAATTAATTTGAAATTAAATTTAATTATATGTTTCTCCTTATCTTAAACATGGTAATTAATCGGGTATTTTAAATACAATTACTATTTAAGATTAAAAACTTTCTGTGATAAATTCGTTTCAGTAGTTCCCTTTTTTTACATACACAAATGAAAATATTTCTTATTTTTACACTATAAGAATTGGTGCCAGTGTTTGTAAAATTTAGTTTAATGAAAATATTAAATTTTCAGTTGTGAAAGATGATATATTTTTCACCACTAACATGGGAACCGCCTGAAGTGTTGGACTTTGAATCCAATAAAATTGCTAAATTGTCTCACCAATGAAATTGCTAGGCTGTCTCACCAAAGTATAGAACAAAGTTTTGTTTTTTCCCAAATTTCACTTTTTAGGCGGTAACGATTCCGCCGAAGGACTATAAAACATGACATTTTATAAAAATTTGTTACTTTTGATCCCGAAGTGCCACAATAGTTTTTGAAGTTGGAAATAATAGCTATTTAAAGTGTGCTTCATTTCACAAAAAAATATTCTTAAAAATGATTTGGATTTGGTCACAGGGTAGTAGTATCAGAAGTTACTAATTTTGAAAAATTGTGAAAAAAAAATGTGAATTTTTGCATATTACTTTGTCGGGAGCAAAATTACTTTAAATAAGGTGGAGATGGAGAAACTCTGCACCTATCATTTGAGCCATAATTTTTTAATACATGGTTACCAGTTATAAAGTTATGTATATTTTTATAACAGGGTGTTTCATATAAATAATATTATTAATGGTAAATTTTCATTTTTATGATTGTATCTTAGGTACTTTCGTTGGAAGAATCTAAAAGTGATGTCAATTTGGCGATTGAGCTGCCCTAAAATAGTAAAAATACAGTCTATCTTAAAAATCGAACACACCATTTTTTTTTTTTATCAAATTTTAATCCATTTTAAAACAGCTTTCATAAATTTCGAAAATTTTTAAAGCTCTTGAAATACATTTAAATATAAATATTACAATGGTTATAATTAATTAGTAATTGGTTTTCTTTAAAGCATTATTTCGAAATGTACTTATTGTACTTATCGTTATGAAAGTGATAATTTGTAAAAAGAATTGTAGGCACAAAGATATTTTACACC